>BCIX01000006.1:0-1476411 GCA_001600095.1 Bullera alba
CCTCTAACCCTCTAACCCTCTAACCTCTGATCAAGATGGCCTTGAAGCCCACACCGTCGTCGTCCTTCATGGCGTCGCCCTGACCCTCTTTGATGATGCCGGTAGGGTCGTTCCATCTTGTGGTATCCATCGCGGTGAGAGCCGTCTTCTCGGCGAGTTTGGTCGCAGTGCTGTTCTTCGTGGCGTACCCGAGCTGAGCATAGGTCGAGATGTATAGCGCGGCGTTATCTGGAATGACCACCTTTCAGCAACCTGTTGGAGACTGGGACTGAGGAGAGGAGGAGCTCACAGGTGAAGACCCAGTTGGTCACCCTGCAAGTACCTCCGTGCAAGTTGTCCATGACGAGGCCGTCTTCGGTCATCATCATACGCTCTATCCATTGGATGCTGATGTACGCTGCCTCGCAATACTTGTTGTCTTTGGTCACTTGACATAGAGCAGCCCCGAGCTGTGAATAGAGACCGGTTGAAACGGCGTTGATGCTCGCTCCAGATGAGTAAGTGTTCTGCTTTGGATCTGATGAATCACCACTTTGCCAGTCTGAAGATTCGTTAGCTGTCGTATAAAGGCATACCAGCTTCTACTTTACACTCACAGACTCCGCCGATGTTGCTTTTGCCATTACAGGTCGCTTGTACTTTGACATCGGGGTTCTTGGTCCCTTTGAGATATCCGTCGTTGATGACCTTCTGCGTGACCAGCCCGTGGTCCGTGAGATACTAAGTTGCAGCTCGTCACTACAGACCCCATCGTATCGATCCGCACATCTGGACTCACCTGCCACACACCGATTGCCCTATCGAGAAACTTCTGGTCGCCATACGCCTCGTACGCTTCGAGACTTGCCAACCCAGCCCAGCCGGCGTCGTCGTTGAAGCAATTCACCAAAGCGGCCTTGTTGGATCCACACCCCTGATTACTCTTGGCCAGTGCGTCATTCGACTTTGACACTGCGTCGTAGAACTTTCTCGTGCCCCGGTCGTGGTCGTATTTCGCGATGGAAGTCCAGCCGTTGGCGCTAGGCCAGAAGAACCACGGGTTCTCCCATTTAAACTGACCCAAAGAGGCGTCGACGCCGGCTATGAGGTTTTTGATGGTCTTTTCGGTGTACGAGTCGATGTTGGCCTTGGATTGGCCGAACTTGGGCTTGAGGTAGCTCGCCTTGAGATTCGACTGTCCGACGAGTGCGCTTTGGGCAGCGACTACAGGACAAGCCGCACCGAGTACCGAAGGTATCAGTAGGAGGACCGCCAAGGCAGCGAGGTGAAGCATGGCGATGGGAGCAGAGTTTGCTTGGTCGACGGTGAAGGGAAGGAAGGTGGATGTTTACAATCCCATCGATACCCCGATCTATATCATTCATCAGTGGTGGACCGTGGACCGCAGCGCTCCGTACCACCCAATCTCCTTTCCAACCCCTCAAGACTCAATTTCCCCGCTTCTCCTGGTGGCATCTCCGGATCCAGAGCACTTCCCTTGTCAGCTCGGCGATCCAGAACTCCTTTGCAAAGGTATTCATCCATGAATGCAGTCAGCTTTGGCATCAAAGGAGTGAATGATATGCCAGCCTTTCGACGATATGCCAGCCTTCCAACGATATGGGCCATCCAAGAGCCAAGAGATCCGCAGTGGGCGATGCTCGATCGTCCATCAGTATTCAGTGTGAGGATCCGTTTGACATTATCAGTATAGCGAGATCCGCTGATGGAGGAGGAGGGGCGTAAGAGGTGAGCAGCTGCTACCTTTAGGCAGTGTACTAAGTATGTATGCGTAAGCACTGTAGAGTGATCAGCATAGCGGTCATCGGTGCAATCAGGAACGTCATCTTGGGGTCCTTCGGCTCATCAACGATCACCCTTCATGTCCATTTGATGATGCACCTATACGATTCTGTGATCAATCTATTCATACAGCTTTTACGCACAGTCTCATGTATGTATGTCCTCGTCCCCATGCTCTAGTTGTACAACACTGTCATCTTCACAATAATGAACTACCAGTCCTTCCGAAGTGCTATAGACAAAGGGGCATCAGCGTATATGCTTCCAAAGGCATACCCGCGACGCGACCGATGACTAAAACCAACCCTCATAAGCGACTTTTGACCTTACCTGATGCATTGGCCTGTTTCCTCCCTGGACTCTGGGGCATCTCGTTGATAGAAGTGGACGAAGGGCTGGACGCCAGAGTTCTCAATTTACTCTGTCGTCCTGCCATCGGTTCGAGCTATCAATTGGATCAGCTAAGCCAGGCACTAAAACCAGGTAGCTCACCCTCTTCTTGATCTCTTTGAGGGCTTTGGTGGTCGGTCGCCAGTGGATCACACCCTCTTTGAGCTCTTTGAGTTCTGCCGGGAAGAGTCCTCTGACTTCCACACTATCCACCAAAGCTCGCATGATCCACGGTAGCTCAAAGTCGTTCCTCGGTTCTCTGGCCGAGAATGGCTCGAGGGAGAGTGGTGGTGAAGGTGTCTTGGCGGATCCTGAGAGGAAGAGGTAGCTGACAGTGAGGTCGTAGCATCCCGGATCCTCGTATGGCGCAGAATGTCCAACACCTGAACAAGGGTCAGTCACAGCTGAGACATGAAGATACGGCATACTCACCGGTAAGACCTCCAGCTGTAGCCTCGGATAGATGCTCGACCAGTCTTTGATCGTCTATACCGGCATTTCGTAGCATAAAGGCGAAACAGAGTAGATTTGTCATGAAGTCTGAGGCGGAGTAGCTCGCTCCGTCGACGAATAGCGCTCTGAGGAGAAGAGGGTGTGACGCAGTGGAAAAGGATGCGCCGTAGATGGGTACCTTATACAGATGTCAGCTATCCACTAGATCCATTATAGACCTAACAGCTGCGACGAAGAAGAATCACCCAACTCACCACTTGATCATTGAGCGAAGCCAGCAACACCACCTTGACCTCGTTCTCCAGAACCATACTCAAAGCCTTCTGATACTCCAGACTGACAGCACTAGTTGAGTCTTGAAATTCGAACAATTCTCTCGCAGCGGCATTTTCGAACCACTGGAGGTATGGGTGAATTACCGTGCTGTTGGATATGTAGTGTAGTGGACCGAGGTGGACACCACACATTGCCAGCATAGCGACCTTTTGATACCCGCCTTCCGCACCAGTTGCTCTAGCTCCAGGCTTCTTCGGCGAGTCGGGTACCACGCCGATCGGTCCGAAAGCCCATTCGCATCGAAAGACAGCTTCGGTATTGAGAGGTGTGCGGATATGGCCCTGAGCGATCATACGGGAGATCAGGTGGGTGGTGACGATACAGCCTTGAGAGTGTGCGGCGAAGAAGACTGCGTCGGCACGACGAAGATCGTTGATCCAGGCCGGATTCGATAGATACGCTTTGTACAGTCTAAGAGTAATAGTGAGCTAGTGAGCAATAGCGCAAATTGCCGATAGTGAACACTCACCTGTCGACTCTCGAGTCTATGGTCCCTTCGCCCTCCAATGGCATCAGTGTCAAGCGGATGTCGTCGATACCCTTGTCGTCGAAGAACCGACGAACGGCTTGACCCATCATATTGGCAAACTTGACCGACGTGCCAGTCGGCTCGCCTATCACACTGCGATCATCGTCAGTTGACGAAATGTATGACGTACTGCTGAACGTGACTCACGAGTTGAGCATCTTTGCCGGAAACCATCCATGAACCCCTACCACTACTACCCGCTTGATTCCCCTCCAATCCTCATCCCCGTCCAGACCCAGTAATCTCTTCGGTAGATTCTCCCCTGGCTGTTCTGGCCGAGGGGGTTGTACTTCTGCCTTTGGCTCATCTTGTCGATAGACATAGCTCCCTACTGCACCCAAAGCCTTCCAAGCGAGACCAGTAGTCGCCGCAGCTATGCCTTTGTCGGATGGTGCACCTCGCGGTGGTAGAGAACGAGGTGGTCGGTCGAATGTACTGGAAAAGGAAGGTATGACGAGATTTGGTTGGGCTGCTGGCGGAGCTGGAGGTGGAGGAAGTGACGATGACGAAGGTGCTTTGGGTGTAGGTTTGGTTGCAGAAGTGGATTGTGGGGAGGATGAGAGCGGTGTCGGATTGTTGGTCGATCGAATAGACGAGTGAGATGCTTTGCGATTCCTGACAGCTAAAGAGTTCTGTGATTTCGGCACTTCCCCCATCTTTCCAGTCTCGTCCTTCTTATCGATCTCACTCTTTCCAGTCTCGCTCCTCTTCGCAGCTCCATCCTTCTTTCCACTGTCCGCTGCTCCAGCCTCGTTCTTCTTCCCTGCATCCTTTGCAGGCTCAGCTTCAGCTGCTGGAAAGTCGGGATCGGCGGAAAAGTCCATCACGTCCTCCGATACTCCTCCGTTCTTTCCAGACTTGATCGACGCAGTACTCGAATTGGTAATCTTCTTCTCGCTGGCTCTGAAGGCAAGGTAGTTGAGCCATCCAGTTTGTGAGGCTGAAGACGGTTTACGGGATGAGGGAGGTTGAGATGACGAAGTGGGTGCTGATAGCTTGATTACTTCTTTCCCTGGAGCTGAAGCGATGTCTGGTTCTGGCGCGGTTTCCGCAAGAGTCGAAGACACAGCTGAAGAGTTGGCGGACTCGGCAGGACCATCGGCGATCGACGGAACCACAGAGGTGGATTGTATAGGTGGAGGAATGGGATTCGCGACGAAAGAGTACAGGTATGATCCCCATCCAGGCTTCTCAGCTTCTACCGGTTGCAGGTTGTCTTTAGGCAAAGCTGGCTCGGAAGTGGGTTGAACAGTAGGCGACTCGATTTGTGGTGGTATGCTGGGCTGCTCATCATTGCCTGTCGTTGCTGATTCCTGTTCTGGGATCGGCTGCTCTCTCAGGCTGGATGGCTTTGATGATAGTGGCCTGGATCTCGCTTTGCTCGCATCGTTGAGACCAATGTACGATTTCCAACTCGAAGGTGTGGCGAGCGTTTTGTCGACCGCGGGTGGTGGCTGAAGTGGCGTGGACTGAGCTGCAGGAGTAGCCTCCGGTGGTGAGTTGATCGAAGTAGAAGGGGCAGGCGGCTGTGGGACGGTCGAGGCGCTGGCGAGATCGACTATCGGCTCGACTGATTGAGGTGATGTCGAGACATCTAGCTTGGCCGATGTGTCGTCCGCGACTGGAGCAGAATCGATGGAAGCTGGTTTCGTATCTCCTTCTACTTGCTTAATGGACGGTGTTGGTGTCTTTCGAGACCACCATCTGCTTTGCCGTGGAGTGGGTAGTGGTCCGGAAGCGGTGGACTGGAGAGTGTTGTCGACCTGAGGTACAGGGGGAGCGAGGAGAGGAGCTGTCGGCTCGGTAATGGCAGGCTTCGAAGACTGTGTAGGTGATTCGATGTCTGAAGTGATGGGATTGACAGAAGGCGCCAGCTCCGGTTCTTCCCTTTGTTTGCCTTTCCGTGTCGAGTTGGATCTCGACCGAGGAAAAGTCGGCGCTGGGCTATTCCACCTAAGCCACGATGATGATGACTTTGGGTTGAGCCGTATCCCCGTATTGTCCACTTGTACAGGTGACGCCTCGGGTCTACCCAATCCAATCCTAGAGGGGCCCGCTTGTGCCTCACTCTCATTTTCGACTTCTCCTTCATCCTCCTCCCTCACACTGGAAGTGGGGCTCAGAGGACCGTCATTGGCCACTCCACTTGGACTCCTGGCCGTGAGAATGGTAGTGCTACTCCCACTTCGACTTCGAAGGCCGATTTGTCTTCCGCCAGTATCCGAGTCGAGCGTTCTCGCGAGGACCTACACAGTCAGTCATTTCTGAGAGCGCGGAGAGTCACGATAGACTCACCTCTTCCGAATTGTTTCTAGGTTTAGAATCTCCATCTGACCTATCATGTTCGGCGAAAACCAGGGAGAGATGCTGCGTCGAGGCTTTCCTGAAGGTGGGGAGGCGCAACGAGGCGGGCGCTCTTCGTGTGGCTGTTGATCTGACCGACGACTTTCTGGGCGTTTGTGACATGGCAGGAGTCGGGCCCTAGGGCGGTGAGATCTACTCTGGCATGCTAGATCAGTCTCTCGAGTCGTGGTGTGCTGAATCTGGTACTGGTATGACTTGAATCAGTAGTGAAGCTAGTGAAGGTCGAGGTGAAGAGCATCATCCTCGGTTCGGCAACTTCAAGCTTCAGTCGGGTGGCGAAACAACCGGCTCAAATTTGATTCCGTTCACAGCCCTGTTGACGAGCAGCGGGCGCTCTTCTAGAACTGACTAACAGCCCTATTGATGCATACCTCATCCTCGTCGAAGTGGGTCAACGGTCAGGATCGGCAGAGAAAGCTCCCAGTGTGGTGCATACAAATGGTCGCACTGGAAAGGGCAGAAGCTAAGCATGTATTTATAGCCTGTGAAGCCGGATCCAACGACATCCTGCTCCACTCAAATTGACACGTCGAGACTTGACTCTCTGGCAGATGTTATACCACACCTCGACATGCTAGCCATCGACAGCACAATCAAGCTCGCCGGTGGAGGACTGCTGCCCAGGCTGGGATATGGCGTGTATCAAGCCCGAGACGTCGCTTGTGAGAATGGCGTGGCCGAAGCGCTGAAAATAGGCTACAAGCATAGTGAGTCGTTTGGTTCTCATTCTACGACAGGCATTGCTGACTTGTGTTATCAGTCGACTCTGCTCAGGCATACAAGAATGAGGATCGAGTTGCAGCTGCAGTATCCGCCTCAACTGTGGACAGAAAGTCTTTGTTCCTCACTACAAAGTATATGCCGACTCACAAGGTTCACCCTTCGAGCAACGTCCTAGAATACGTCAAGAAGTCGTTGAAGAAGTTTGACATGGGCAATGGGGAGGAAGGGTACATCGACTTGATGCTCATTCATGCTCCATTTGGAGGCGAAGAGGGGAGAGCGAACAATTGGAAATCATTGGCGGATGCTCAGAAGGAAGGTTGGGTTAAGGATATTGGAGTGTCCAACTTGTGAGCAACTCTCGCCTCGTCTTTGTCTCGAAAGACCTTACTGATACGTGGTCCAGCGGTGTCAAACACCTCGAAGCGCTGCCTTCCCCAACCCCAGCTGTGAACCAAATTGAACTCCACCCATTCTGCCAGCAAAAGGAGATTGTCAAGTACTGCCACGACCACGGTATCGTCGTCGAAGCGTACTCCCCTCTAGTCCGCGCAAGCAAGGAACATCTCGATCATCCTGCTATTCAAGCATTGTGCAAGAAGCACGCCAAGGCCGAAACGCAGATTCTGCTCAGGTGGAGCTTGCAAAAGGGGTGAGTGATCAGGTCTACTGTTGCGCCCTTCCGAAGCATTGTTGCGGAGACTAGCGGGAGGCTAGCAACGTCCAGGCGATCGTACTGACTATCGCTAGATATGTCCCACTGCCCAAGAGCGTAACGCCCTCGCGAATCTTGTCAAACAGCCAGGTCTACGACTTTGAGCTCTCAACCGAGGACATGGCTTCGTTGGACGCTTTGGATCGAGGAGCCGCGGGAGCAGTGACCTGGAACCCTGTGGAATCCGACTAGGAATCTTGTAGCATTACTTCTCTCCTCCGCCAATGAATCACTTGTAGCTACATGTGAGGTGGAGATAGCAGAGCTTGGTCGGCGCGTCTGTGATCCTGTCCTGTCCACCTCCACACTCCTCCGGCCTCCACCTTTGCCTCCACCTGGTACCTCATCACACCATGTCATCTTGAGTGGTGGTGTCATTAATGAGTGAGTGCGATCTAGTTGTTATTGTACATGCATCTCTTGACCAGTCTACACGCCTCATCCCGGAATCAGGCATCGAGAACAGACCGCACGCTGCAAATAGCCAAAATACCGCCCAGACTCCCTCGAACGATGCTCGATCTGAAGAGCACAGTCAAGTTGCCCAGCGGGCATACGATGCCGCTGCTGGGCTATGGATCTTATGCTTCGAGTGGGGAGGGAGTGGCTGAGGCTCTGAAGCTGGGATACAGGCACAGTAGGCTGATTCCACCTTCACCAACATTCCAATCCGTCGATTCTCATGCTGACTTGCCCTATAGTCGACTCTGCGCAGATGTATCGCAATGAAGCGAGTGAGTGAAATCGATCAGGATATCTCTCAACTAGCCATTATCACACGGTCTCGCCAACCTGCTTATTGGCCTTGGCGATCGGTAGTACTGATTGAATCGCTTAGACATCGGTAAAGCAGTCGCATCCTCTGGAATACCCCGATCGGAGATCTTCCTCACCACAAAGTACAACCCCGGTGCAGCTCAGCCTGCCGCCAAAGTCCTCGAGGCGCTCAGACCATCCTTGGCCAAGCTCGACCTGGGATCAGATGGCAACTCGGGATACATCGACTTGTTCTTGATTCACGGGCCGGGCGGTGGTGAGAAGGGCAGAGCGGGGAATTGGGAGGCCATGGCCCAAGCGCAGAAGGAGGGCTGGGTGAGGGATATCGGCGTGTCCAACTTGTGAGTGGGTCTGCTCAACGTCGGCATTGTGCATCTGCCTTGGAATACTCTTGGTTGGGTATCGCAGAAGAATACTCTGCGATGTCGAGATCGCTCACTGACATCTCGCAGCGGCGTTCGACATCTTACCAATCTCCCCTCACCCAAACCCGCTGTCAACCAGATCGAAGTCCACCCCTTTTGCCAACAACGGGACATTGTCGAATACTGTCAGAAGAACGGGATTGTCATCCAGGCCTACTCGCCGCTCATCCTGGCCGACAAGGCGAAATGGGGGAATGAGACTCTTGTCTCGATCAGCAAGAAGCACGAGAGGGATATCGCTCAGGTGTTGCTCAGGTGGAGTTTGCAAAAGGGGTGAGTGGGTGTCGAGCGTGGCTGTCTAAGTGGGAACGGGAGAAGCTGGACTGGGATCGTCATATGATGGGGAACCCCAATCCTGAGTCTGCCCGTGTTCTGCTCGACTTGTGGAAGCGTCGTTGAAATTGGAAGCTATGAAATCATCATGGAAGAGCCTCTGACCCTCCTCAGATTCGTACCTCTACCGAAGAGCTCGACGCCTGCGAGGATACAGTCCAACGCGGCTTTATACGACTTTGAGCTCGATACCGAGGACATGGCGCGTCTTGACAAGCTGGACCAAGGGGCCAACGGTGCCGTGGGTTGGAACCCCGTCGATGCGCCATAAGCTATGAGTTGGCAGGGGTGGTGGCCAGTGATGGCGTCTGGGAGTGGCGACTGGGATGACTGGTATCGGGAAGCCGTATTGCGGATGGAAAGTACAGGTGCCGTCAGCAACGCTTAACCAAGGGTGGTGAGAGGAGCTGTAAGTATGAGCGATACCGCAAACCAGATCAGTGGGAAGAGGTGGAACAGATATAGATTTTGGAGGATCTAAGCGCGTTGTAGACTTATGCAAGGGTGAGAAGCGGTGTCGTTGAGCAAGTCGGAGTCAGACTGTGTGTATGGGTCATTGTATGAGCGAGTTGAAGAAGTCCCATAAGGACGATCGAGTACTGGAAGCGTCGTGCAACTCCATGCCGTGTACTGATGCAATTGTCAGAGGCGAACGCGTATATCCGCTAGGTCGTTCTATCGACAGTTGACCGTATGATCGAGGGTGAAAGAGGGGAACTGCAGAAGAGTCTATCACCGGGAAACTTGCGATGCCTAGAAAAAGAGATCAGGTAGAGCAGTGACGGGCAGAGGAATTGTCGAGGCAGAGCAGTTGCAGTACTGCGAGCTAGATGAGGAGATAACTGCCAGAGAACCAGTAGACCTATAGATGGATGAATGGACCAGTAGACCCGTAGACCCGTAGACCAGTAGACCAGTAGACCCGTAGACCCGTAGACAGTAGACCAGTAGACCAGCAGGCAAGCGGGCGAGTCGGCGCGGCGACCAGTAGAACAGTAGCGGACTACCTAGTTGGCGAGATCAATGACGGACTGACTGGTAGAGTGGTGACTGGTAGACTGGTAGATTGGTAGACTAGTCGACAACTTGAGAGGTTGAGCGTTTAATGAGTCGACTGATTGATAGATGACTAGTAGAGTGAATGTCTAGATGAGAGGTAAACGTGAGATTAGATAGGTAGAAGGGTAAACGGATACATGGGCAGACGGCTATATGGCTTCGTGATCAGGTGAGTGCGTGAATATGTGAGTGAAGTGTCATAATGAGATTGGCAAGTGAGACGACGAATCATGGGAAAGATGTCAAGGAGGCACCGAGCAGGTGGATGAGTGACTCAGCGGATCTACTGAGACGATCGCATAGGAGTGCGAGACGATTGGCAAGCCGATGAGATCCATGCAGGTAGATAGCGAAGCCCATCTAAGCTGGACACAGCTTTACTTGAACTCGGCAAACTTGCCCTCTCCCTTGGCTCCCAACTCGGCGACCTTGTCCACGAGTGCGGCCTTGGCACCATCTCCCTTGCCAGCAGCCTCGACCTTCTCCTTGAGCTCCTTGACCTGCTCGGGCTCGAGCAGCTCGACCAGCGAGTCGAGTTCGGCGAGCTGCTTCTCAATGACAGAAGCCGACGCGGCGCCAGATTGGAAGTAGTTCGAGTCGGCAATGACCGTAGCGATGGACTACCGGGCAGGTATCAGTATTTCAGTCTTTGGAGAGAGACATAGGACCCACCTTCTTCCACTTCTTGAGGTTCTTCCTCGCAGCCTCTTTGGCCTTTTTGGCAGCCTCTCTCTCTGGCTTGCTGAGCTCGGCGGCCTTCTTCTCCTGCTCTCGGGTGGCAGCCTCGGCGGCAGCCTTCTCCTTCTCGAGCTTGAGCTTGTCCGCAGCAGAGAGTGGTTTGGCTGGAGCACCGTTGGTCACCGCACCTCCCTTCTTGGCGGCCCTAGCGGCTTTCTCGTCCGCCTTGATTCGCTTGATCCTAGGGTCCGATGCGAGAACCTCATCGACCATCGTTCGAAGTCGGACATTGTCCTCCTTCTTTCTTCGGGCTCGCTCAGACTTGTTCTTCTTCTCCGTGAATCGCTTGTCGTCTCGCCTACAAAAGTTCAGCTTAGGCCCTGAGTCTAAGCACAGGGACCAAACTCACGAGTCGCTACCCTCGTTGACCTCCTTGTCGTGCCACTCGAAACTCCTCCACGAGTCAAAGTTGTACCAGAAGTCGTAGAACCCTTCGACCTCTTTCTTGCTCGCGTCGGCAGAACCGAAAGCTGGGACCGGCTGGACTCTGGAGAATCGGGCCTCTCGGGCAAAGATGGGACCAAAGGTCTCGGTGTACTTTTCGGCAGGGACAGTCTTGGGAGTGGGCACTTCGTCGTTGATGTTCCAGTCGACAGAGTCGAATTGCCTTCGTCGGTCGAGGTTGGTTAAAGTCTCGCGGGCTGAGTCGTGAGTCAGCATTTGCTGTTGTCGCATAGAACGTCTATGTGAACGCAACAGCAAAGAGTACTCACCCTTCTGGATACACTTGAAGAAGGCGTCGTCGTTGGTACCTGTGTTGCCGTGGTGGGACGAGGCTTTCTTGTCTGGGTGATGTCGGAGCACCTTTCGTCGGTCTACACACAGTCAGCTCACATGCCAGATGGAGGACATCTAGCTGACTCACGGGCGACCTTGATCTGGTCATCAGTGGCAAGGTATCTCAACGAGCCGAGACCCAAGACGGCATAGTGATCCTGCTTCTTCCATTCCTTGGGGTCGTTGGCGAGCAAAGCCTCTGGCTCGACTTCCTCTCCTAGACCGGGATACAGGTCGTTCTCGTTGTTGCCCTTGTTGGCAGCGGCGGCAGCCTCTCGGGAAGCATTGACGGCTTTGTCGTCCTCCTCGAAGGATCGCTGAAGGATCTGTCGTCGGGCGGCAGAGATGAACGATGGTCCGGCGGGGTAGACGGGCAGTTGGACCGGCGAAGATGGTTTAGCCGGGGAGGGCTTCTTCCATCCGCTTGGGACGGCGGACAGGGTGATTGGTAGCGTAGTCACGGTCGCCATTGTTGATAGATGCTGATGATGATGCCAGGGGGGTTGGAGATGGCGAAGAAGGAAGGAAGGTGGGTGGGTGATGGGTTGAAATTAAATTCATGCTTGAGTATTTAATTTGCATTTATCCGAACAACCCTGCCCACCGTAGAGAGGACGAGGCTCGACAGCGCGCAACGGGTCTGTGAATATAAGCGAACCGAGGCGCCCCGCGCCGAGGCTACTTTGTGGCGAGCGTGGACTTCACTTTTTGATTCCGCGCCGGAAATTAGGAATTTTTGTAGTTCTTTCAAACATTTTTTGTAATGATCCTAACAAACGTGTAGACGCTGGCTGAAGCAGACTGATGAAGCTGACTTGAGAAGAGCCTGGATCGCCTGTTATCAATTCTTTCATACGAGTTGATCACGTCAAGCAGCCTCATAAACAATCTCACTCCGTACCAAGTACCGTCAGGATACAGGGGCTCAAGACAGCTGGAAACAACATCGCCAAGTTCAACACCCTCAAAATCCCCCTCAAGCCAAGATGCAGCGGCCAAACGACCCGCTATCGTCGAGAGCGTTGTTGTGAGTGAGAATCAACCTAGAGTAGGACGTAGCTAACCTGGTATGTAGCGTCAAGAACCTGTAAGTGGATCATAACACCTCATTGACGTTGCGAGAGCGATCGGAAGAAGACCGTGAATGAGGAGGAGACTGCCAAGATATGGAGCAGGAGTCGAGGTTGGCTGCCATCGCGAATCATTAACGAGGGAGAACTCGTCTCTCTTCCCACTCGAATCATCCAATCCTCATTCCTGGGGAACATCTCCGAGCTTGCCACACACCTACGACCCCAACACTGGTGAATCTCGCTGATTGACATTGTAGCAATTTCAACATCACCGGATCCGACCTGTACGACCTATTCGGTAAATACGGCGCCATCAGACAGATCCGACTTGGGACCGACGCCAGTAATTTGAAGACCAAGGGTACCGCCTATGTCGTGTACGAAAGCCCAGACGACGCAAAGGACGCAATTACGCATTTGAATGGTTTCCATTTAATGGAGAGGTATATCGTCGGTGAGTGACTGCTACGATCGTGTTGTCGGCGGAGATCTGGATTCTGGCTTGGTTTTGCTCAGAATGGCGGGGAATGATGCCATATGGACACTAGTTGGAGTTGTGACGGAGCGGAAGATGCGAGTGATGTGTGAGAAGGAGCTCGGAGGGTGCCTCATGGCGAGGGATGGTGATGATCGGGCGAGGGAGTTATAGGCAGGGACTGGATAGTCAAGGACAGAAGGACCAGCTCGAGGATGTGGCTTGTGGTAGCAGGTGCTACGGGGGTCTGAATGCCGATTAGCTCTTCGCGAAGAGGTGGATTTGAGCTCCGAGGGCAGAAACGCCTAGGCAACAATACCGCGACGACGTTCAATCATCTCTATTACTCCACCTCTTCAACATCCCCCATCACCGTTTCCATACCTATCCTCTCGTCGAGTTCGATTGTTTCGACCGATTCTCCCTCTTATCGCACCATCCTCCTACCATCCGTGCTCATTGACTTTGGCCAGACTGCAGCGCTGACTTTGATCTCACGTAGTCCTCTACCACCAGCCGTCGAAACAGCAAGCGTCGGCATTGGCCAAAGCGGAACTCAGGGCTCGGGAGCAAGCCCTCGCCGACGAGAAGAGGCGGTTGGGCATGGAGGGATAGGTCGACATGGACGTTGGTCGATTTCAGAGGCTGTGGAGCTTGATGAAGCGAAGCAATAGTGGAGATGACTGGGGATGGGCGGAGCAGGGGAGATGGCTGGAGACGGAGTCGATCGAGGATGGTGATATTTCTGCTAGAGGCGGATTTCATCAAGTGGTCATCACCGAGTCAGGCTGTTCCTCCACTTGACACTAGAAGTGCAGTGAAGCGGGCCTCGATTCGGGAGGAATGGAATCAGCACACCGGGAGCAGCTAAGACGACAAGTCTTCAGCTCGGACTCTGATCCAATTTCATCAAGGTCGGGTGACAAGCGATTCAAAAGGGGCAATCGATCTCCTAAGTCGGATCCCATACCTCGTACCTCATAGGAGTAGCATGTTGTATAATATCATGAAAGCATAGCATCCAACCTCGTGATTGAAGCAAGTCGAACTGCCGACTCGAACCCAAGCCTGAGATGCAGGTGACTGGCGTAGACAATTCTGCCTTGGGTTATACTCGCAATTGAGGCAAGTCGCCTCGAGGCCGAAGATGACTGGCGTAGACAATTCTGTCGGATTATACTTATACATTTGCACATGTATGGATACAGTATGACCATCAATATACAGAATCTACCGTCATCGGCTGGAACGCTATGAGACTGAGTTTCACACAGCCCGGAAAGTGGAAGGCTATAGACGTGATGCTATGGCGATGTGATGCTGGTAGTGATGTGATGCTGGTAGTGATGTGATGTGGTGATCTAGTCATGGAGTAGGGAGGTCGCTGATATCCTGAGGAAGGTGCGCCATGGTCGCCATCACCAATCTGGAGTCGGCGAGACTGAAAGCCTGAAGCTTGAGCGTCGATAGCGGTGTATTATGATGATAGTGACGGAGTAGGCTGGGGATAAAATCACTGCTATGTCGCTCCCAAGGTGATTGTGATCTGTCGAGCAAAGCCCCACCATCCCATCGGGCGTCTCCCACATCCTGACGTCGTCTCGTTCTTTCCTTGTTCGCCTTATTGCCGTACGATATCTTCTTTCTTCCTCATTAGCAAGCGGAGATGACATAGCTCAGTGCGAAGCGACCACAGTGACCTTTCCACCCCAACCTTCTCCAACGTCTTGGTCTTCGGAGACGCATAGAGCGCAGTGGGAGTACGAGCCGCCGAGGTTGGTCATCCCGTAATTGGCGCGGTTCTACAGCTTGTCAGTTCATGTCTGTATATGAAGTTGGAAGCGACAGGAAAAGAACGTCGAGAGGGGGTATGGCATGAGCAGAGATAGGGGTTGATGGGAAGTGAGGCCCGATCGGAGAGAGTTAGGATGATCGATGTCTGCTCATTGACCAGAGACCAATCTCGAGGGAGGGAGGGAGGAGGTGGGTAAAGACAACATGAGATGGGAGTCGCGCAGAGGGTGAGGAAGAAGTTGAGCTGGATGATGGAGATGACGGGGTAGCGACGTCTCTTCCTTCTTAATCGTCCACCGCTACACGCCGGCTAGCTGATGATCCCGATCGGCACTCACCTTGTTGACACAGCCGGGACAGGCGAAGGGGAGACAAGAAGGGTGGCAGTCGACTTCGCCTTGGGGTCCAGAAGCTCGGATGGGCGGAGAAGTTGGGTTCGACGTGGTAAGTGGGCCGTGGCAGAGCTAAACAAGGGAGAGCTTCAGTATGTGCTCTTATCTCCCGCGAGGTCCATAGCCTCGATTCGATGTCGCTGAAGATAGGTACTCACTTTGCACGACTTTGGGGATGTGCACTTGGCCGATAGTTTCTGGACCATGATCCTCTTCTCGAGTGTGGAGACCATGATGAGCGGGTGGATGTGGGTGTTGGTAAAGTACTGTGTTGCTGGTTGGAGGGTCCGAGTTGGGTGTATTGGCAGTATTGGATACTTGTAGCGATGTGATGGGAGGCGGGGAATCACTCGAGCAGTGCTGATCTTTATACACTGACAGCTCGCCGGGGGACAGCTCGACAGCTCGAATCGTCCAACCTAGTCCGTATCAATGAGACGATCACCCTCGTTCTCTCCGATTTCCACAGCTCCGGATGTGCGACCGCGACGGGGCTAAGGATGGGCAAGAGTCGAGGCCCTCGTTGTCCAGGTGATACCAAAGGTGCTCGCGTGATACCGTCCAAAGGACCCGAGGCCTTCCTCCAAGCTCAGCTACGGCGTAGGGAGGGATGGATACCGCTGATCAGTTGGTCGTGGAGCTGATGCTTCTGATGGGCGATCCGTCCAGATCGGAGGATTCTACTCGAGGATTGATTTGCGTGGGGATGAGGATCCTTGTTCGCTGTAGTAATCTATCAGATGGTCAGGTGGGGTATACGACTCTGGGCTGGTACTCACCTCGGGATGGTCAACACCCCTTTTTTCTAGTCTATCCGATCTCGGTGGAAACTGGGGTGCTGAGTATTGCTGGAGGTGGCTGGGGTGTTGGAGAGGTATGCAACAACGGGGCAACACACCTCGTCTGCACAGACCCAAGGGCTCCCTTGCCCCTCACTCTGACCGATCCAAGGGGTCTTAAAAGGTCTTAATGTCGCTGCCTACAGCCTTGGAATCGATCATCGAAGCAGGTTGAGCAATCGACCCGGCTGCCGGCACCATGACGGGGTAAAAGTGGGGCCAGTAGTGGGCGAGGCAATAAGCTCGGCCCGGATGCACTAGAAGTGAACCGGCGCGCCCCGCGCGCCGGCTTGGGACCCAGCCAAAAACCCGAAGCTTACTTTTAGAGCAGAGCGTGGGCTCCACTTTTTGATTCCGCACGGACAATTAGAAATATTTCTAATTCTTAAAGGAATGGCGAACCCTGATTACAATAGCCAATAGACCCTGAGTCGCCTGTCAATGAATTCTGTATATACGAGTTGATACAACTAGCCTACTAGGGACCAGCTAAGCTGAACACCAGACCCCACGGCCCTTCTCGTTACAACTAGGGACCAGCGATGAGCAGCATTGATACGAGGTCTGTGATGCATGCAGACGTCGCTCCGAGTGTCACTATGGATGATGGAATGAAGCCCTGCACCCTCGAACTCTCGCATCTCCGGTCGTCGGGTGGCTGTAGCAACACTCCTTTCGGGCCGTTCGAGCTCGTTCGAGTCACCTGGTCCGGTGGCCTTTGGGACCTGTGGACCTGATCAAGACATGTTGGTACCTGACGTAGATTGTCCGTCGAGTAGACCACCATCACCTCGGCCACGGACGGACGGGGAGAGGGTATGCGATCATGAATAGCCAGCGATGGGAAGGACGACCAAGCCAGTAAGCTGAGCAGGCGAGTGAGCGAAACACGCTCAACACAGCCATCGTCGCCACAACCACTGATGTCAGGTCCAGGGAAGACCCCAAATTGCATCATGCCCTATCCGTATCGGACTCAAAGCAAACGCCCTGAACACCACGCTATCAATTGCACGACTGACTCATCCCCTCGGTCACCACATTGGAGACTCCTGAAGCCAAGGGCGAACCAAACAAAGGGGCACCCGGAGGGAATGTGGGGTGTCGAGCGTTCCTCGCCTTCCCAAGTCATTCAGGTGGGGGACGTGCAGCTGTGCAGTCGAGTATCAAGGTCACATGCTATGACTCTCACACTGGATGCTGCACCCCAGAAGTTCCGATAGGAGAAAAGGATTGATTCTCTGATGGAGATTGGCTTTCGGAGAGGACACGCCGATCGTGTTTCGCCCTTTTCTCTCCGACTGACCGGATAAGCAGACTTGACTTGAAAGGCGAGAGGGAGATGGAGTTGGCTGGCTGAATTACACCGGTCCGCGGGGGGGCCTCAGATGCGAGGGTTCCGGGGGTGGATAAGGGCAGAGAGGGTGGGTATTGTCATTACGACTGGACTGGTGGGAATTATGATATAAGGGAGAGGTGAGATGGGATCAACAGCTCCATCTCCCATAACCTCCAGCACCGACAACACCACTTTCACTTCAATTCACACCAATCCTCAACTTCATCCCCAGAACCAATCAAGTAGTGCTCACAACGACAATGTCCATCGCACCGCTCACCCCGCTCGAAGCCCATATCGCTGGCACCATGCCCAAAGTCTCCAGATCGCTGTCCATGTCGTCGTCGCTGTCCAGCTCGTCGACATCGTCCACGTTCAGCAGATCCGCAGATGACATGCTAGACAGGCTGGTCAATCAACTGGTGGGTCATCCGCCTGGGTCTCGACCGTCGCCCTGAATCACAATGACTTACCTTTGATATAGTCAAACTCGACCTTTCACCTCTGGTCCGCGGGCAATGTCCGTCTCAACAATCGAGACTTGACCATCCCGCCTGCCGAGGCCGCAGACCTCATCGAGTCGATCAAGAGGGATGAGCGAGTGAGTCCAAGATCAGTGTTGAGCTGGGATGATGTCGGTTCAGCAGTTTGCTGATCAGTTCGTCTTAGTTCGAGATCGTCTCGGTGACATACCTTGACGTCGAAGGTGGAGAGGACTGGAAGGTGAGTGGGGTCGCTCTTCTACTTCCATCGCTCTACAACCTTCTTCCTCGACCAAATTACTTCGCTGTGCTCTTATGGCCTGATGTGCTGACACACCTTCGCTTTAGCTCTGCGTGCGCCGCAACCACATCGTCTCGCCGCTCAGCACCCCCTCCCTCTCCGACGCGGAGTAGTTGGAATGGACGTACGAGAGAGGTGTCATCAGCAAGGTCTGATCATTATACCAATTCGGCTCTGTGAGCATGTACATCAGCAGTGGATTAGTTTGAGAAGAGAGAGCGAGATAGATCAGGACTCGGTTAGGTCACGCATCTTAGCTCGGCTATAAGACACTTTCCGAAGTTTCGGTCGATTCGACGCTTGCTTGTTATGCTACGCTTATGCATTCATGACTATAGATCCTTGTCAGCTTCGTCTACTGGATCAAGTGTTGGACACTCACCTCTACCCGCTTATCACGATCCGAGATAAGCTGAAAGACCATGCCTGCTTCCTCCTGTCCCAGAGGCATCCTTCTTCCATCCAGCTTCCATGACACAACTCATGCGAGCAAGACCCAAATCATGTTGTTCCCTAGTCCACCCTGTCGATTCTCCTTCAGATGGTGTTGATCAGGTGATATCATCGCTTAACCAAGTGTAGGCGAAGCCTCGACTGCAGCTCGAACATTCATACCGCCGACAACATCGAGCCATATTGAGACCAGTCTCGATCGCCGATTTGATATGGGATGAAGGTGGAGCAGAACCGGATGGGCTAGCTGGTCAAAGGTAGTCTTGAATCGCGTTGGCGTTGGCGATGGATGGGAGAGCTTGCTGAAAGCCGTTTGCTGGAAGCACTGAATCAGCTACCGGAAACGGAAAGGTAAAGGTCTAGCTTACCATTTGTTTCCACCGAACTCAGTGGGAGACGGTCTCAATCGGACTCGGGATAGACCTGAGATTGCAGGATATTCAGCTTGGGTGAGCTATTCCATCGATCGCTAGCTGAGGACCTACAGCGACTCTAGACCAGCACCCTCCTCCGTTGTCCCAGAAGCACTTCCACTCCAGCGACTGGACATCTCGCCTTCCTCCAGGACACGATGTTCACTTTGACAGCAACACCACTCTCAGTCTCCGCACGGCTCGAAAATTTGATACCGATGTTACGTTCGTATCATGTAATTTGCTGAAATTGGTAATGCCAGAAGCTATTGGTCAGCTATCGGGGACCAGTGTCGGTTCGACTAGCTTACCATATCTCGTCCTCCAGGCCGAACATAGTCAGTGATTCGCGAGCTGGAAATGGGCGAGTTGACAACAACCGGGTTCGAAAATGATCTACTATCGCAGAGTGATCAGCTTGTGCCAGGTTGTGGCTGTTGTGAGCTGAGCACCTACAGCGACACTAGAGGAGCACCCCCGTGAGCTGCCAGGAAGCTAGTCCAGCCCAGTGATTGGACATCGCCCTTTCCTCCCGGACACCATGTCCACCTGGGTATGAGCGTTCTCTCGTGCTCAGCACGGCTTGGAACGATGGGTATCGATGGATATTGATTGGCATCGGATGTGAGAACTCGCGGAAAGGCGTGGTGGTATCTGTAGCCTCAATCAGCTATTGGAACCGGATGTTCGGAGGCTAGCTTACTATATCCTCTGCGGCACTGATCATCGGCGTTGAAGGGCTCGGAGTCCTGAGTGATCTGCGACTTGGCGTCACTCGGGCTCGGAGTAGACCTGAGATTGTGAGATCAGCTTACATGCGGGTTACGGGGCGAAATCGCCAGCTGACCACCTACAGCGACTCTAGACTAGGATTCTCCTCTGCTGTCCAAGAAGCACCACTTCCACCCCAGTGACTGGACATCTGGCCTTCCTCCTGGCCACCATATACACTTTGACAACAACGCCTCCCTCAATCTCAGTACGGCTTGAGATCATATTACCGGTGGACGTCGGCATCGTGGTAGCATCGAAGTCTGCTTAAAGTGGTATAGCCTGAAGCAATTGAATAGCTATCGGGCACCAAGACTGGTCCAGCTAGTTTACCATATTTACGTCCTCCAGGCCAAACGTAACCAGTGAATCGTGAGCCGAAAGTGGGCAAGTTGACTTGATCCAGGTTCGCAGATGATCTAGTATCCACGAGTAATCAGCTTGAATGACCGCTGCCAGTTATTGTGAGCTGACACTTACAGCAACTTTAGACCAGAACTCTCCTAAGCTGTCCCGGAAGCACCTCGACTCCAGTGATTGGACGCCTGCTCTTTGTCCGAGAGTGATGTCATCAGCAACGTTTGCTCCTGATATTTTTGCGGCTCTGGGAGCATGTACATCAGCAGTGGAGTGGTACGAGGCGTGAGAGAGAGATAGATCAGGATTCGGATAGGTCAGGCTTCTTATCTCAGCCATAAGACACTTTCGGTCGATTCGACGCTTCCTTGTTATACTAGGCTGATGCATTTATGACTATGAACATTGATCAGCTTTGTCTACTAGATCGAGGGTAGAACACTCACCTCTACCCGCTTGCAATGATCCCAGATAAGCAGAAAGATCATGTCTGCTTGGACTGTCTCAAAGTACCCTTCCTCCGTCCAGCTTCAATAGCACAACTCATGGGACTGTGACCAAAATCAAATCGTTCCCTAGTCCACCCTGGCGGATCCTCCTTCAGATGATGATGGATTCAGGTGTGGATCGTCGCTTGACCAAGTTTGCGGCGAGGCTTGAGCTGCAGCTGCAGCTGCAGCTGCAGTGAAAGTACCATCGATGACAGCGAGTCATATTGATATCCAGTATCGATCACCGATTTGATATGGGATCGAGGTGGATGAGGATTCGGTCGGCTAGCTTCTCTCGGGTAGCCTTGATCGTGTCGCATGCGAGGACTGCCGAGTGTCGTTTTCCTGAAGCACTTGATCAGCTATCGGGAACGAAAATATCGGGGCCAGCTTACGATATCTTCCATCCCTATGATGATCAAGGTCCTATGAGAATGGGCGTCCATTGCGCTCGAAACAGACCTGAGGTTGCAGAGTAATCAGCTTATGCGGATCGTAGGGCAACCACTAGCTGAGTACTTACGCGATTTCGACTTCTGACCAGCACCCCGGCAAGCCGCCCCGAAGCACCTCCACACCAGTCATAGGGCATCTCGCCTTCCTCCGCGACACCATGTCCACTTTGACATAATCGTTCTCTCGGTCTCAGCACGGCTGAGAACCATGATATCGGTAGGTATTCAGTGGCGTAGGATGCGAGATCTCGCGGAAAGGCGTGGTATCTTAAGCACTTATTCAGCTATCGAGATTGAATGTCTTGCCTAGCTTACTGTATTTTCTGTTCCTCGGATGATCGAGGTCAAAGGGCCAAGTCTTGTGTGATTTGCTAGTTGACGTCAATTGGGCTCGGAATAGACCTGAGATTGTGAGATCAGCATACATGCGGAATCCGAGAGAAACAGAAACAGCGAGCTGAGGACATACTGCGACTCTAGACCAGCACCCTCCTCAGCTGTCCCGGAAGTACCTCGACTCCAGTAATTGGACATCTACCCTTCCTCCGCGATACCATTCTCACTTGATCGCCATCTCCTCCCTCCGCTTCCTTCTCCTTCTCCTCCACATCGGCGTCCTCGTCGTCCCCCTCGATTGCCTCCCAGCCACATCTCCAGCAAACCACCCATCCCGAGGGTAGGATAGCCGGATTCTGCCATTTCTTCGAGCAAAGTGGACATTTGCCATACCCCTCTTTCGAAATTTTGTACTCTGGATCGTCGACTGGATTCTTCTCGATGGCTGGAGGAGTGGTCGGTGGTGTAGGTGGAAGGATGTCGGCGGATGGGAGGATAGGTAGTGGTCGGGGAGGAAGGATGGCGGCGTGTATGCGAGATGTGGTTGACTTGTCGGAAGAGGTAATTGCGGATTGAGCGCGCGGAGAGGCAGGCGAATACCACCACTGGCTGAGCTTGAGGAGCAGTAGCAGAGGTGGTAGTAGGGGTGGTAGTTTCGACAACAAAGAGCCGTCATCAGACTGGTGCGATCAGCGAGACTCGCACGTGACGAGGAAGAGTTACTTACCTCATCTTCGTCGGGGGCTCTGCGGCCTATCCTTAGCCCAAGCCATCGGTGCCATGGCCTGTAGCTGTCGGTTCGGTCGAACATGTAGGCGACGTCGTACGCGAGGAGAGAGAGATCGAAGGAGAGGTTGAGGTAGGGGTATATCGATCTGAACAGGCGTTTTGGCTAACACTGGATTAGCTCTACGCTCTCCCTTCTTGGTGGACCTACCTTCGAAGTAAGCACAACCGAGCGAACTTCTCCATCCTCGTCGAGCTGATCGCCTCCTCCGATACGCTCATAGTAGTCTTGTGCCCGGGCTCGGATGTACGGAACTCCAACGAGGAAGAGCAAGAGCCCATATCGCTGCTTTCGGGATAATGACCTCAATTTTGGTTGCTCAAAGGCAGAGAGTCTCGGTGTGGGTATAGAGGTGATTGGCTTCAATCTCAGGCCGTAGAAGTGCTCAGAGAGAGATGCGTCTGAGAGGAATCAGCTGGGATCCGAAAGGATTGGAGCAGCTTCTGCGCACTATGCTTTTTGAGGTGATGCCGCTCTAGCAGGATAAGCACGAAGGCAAACGCTTCTTCATGGTGATTGAGTATGCGTAAGAGATATCGGGGGTGACGTTGGGCAAAATACTAAGCGGCGGATAATGTCAACATGACTCTGAGATGGACGGGCCAGAGCTTCTACTCACCGAGAGGATGTACCGGAATACGGGGTGTAGCAGGTCCCTAAGCTGTTCCTGTGCGAGAAGCTCAAATACCGACGGCTTGGAGTGATCCCTGGATGGGCCTGCTTCCGGGAAGATAGGGGCGTCCGTCCGCTGTTCCATCATATAGGCTCAAAGGTGGTATGCCAACTCGAGGTTGTGATATGGTGAGCGAGGCAGCAAGGTAGGATGTCGAGTTGAGGAAGCTCGAGCCTCGAGGAATGAGGATGTCCATTGTCCAGTCAACAATTGCGCGGAATCAAATCTGTCGGTCAAGTTCATACCCGGAGTCCTGGCGCGAAGCGCGCGCGTGGCGTTTACTCGGCGGACTGACAGCTGACTCGCCTCGGCCATCTTCTTGCCATCTTCCGATGTTGGGTTGGCCTTTTCTATATACCGACCTGCCATACTGGTCAATCGCGCGGATCCATGTACTCTCTTCAGCATGAGGCGTCTCCCAGGTGGCTCCTTCCTCGACTGGACTCGGTCTTTGGCATTTCTGACTCGCATGGGAAACTCATTCATCAACTTTCACACACTACCATCGACAAGGCCGACTCGACGTCGCCTTCTCCTCCCAGCAGCTCGATTCTGGTATATCCCGGAAACGGGAGGTTCTTGAAACGAACGCGAGACCCGGGGCCCATGCCTGACGCAGTGGACAGAGAGTTCATCGAGGCAGTTCAGTCATGCCTCGATGCGGTGATGCCGTGGCTCAGCACTCCGGAGACGGGCCGAGGAGGCGGCAAAGATGCGTGATTAACTTTTAGACTTACCTCTGCGCCCCACACAAGCACATCGTACGCACTACACTCCGACGGGTTTGACGCCATGCCGGTCCCCGAAGTGCTGGACTGACATTGGGAAATTTCAGGTCGTACCAACATCATCCAGGGTTTCGATGGAGCACCACCATCACTAGCTCGATATCTCGGTCGACTTGACAACCTTGGCACCAATGTCTGTCACCTGCAACCTGATTGCCCGAGGACTGGCCGTCCGAGGACATTCCGCTATCGACCTGATGAGGATTTTGCTTGAGAATGGAGAGTGAAAGCGTGAGATTTGGTCGGCACGGCTCTCGCTGGCTCTCGGACTTGGCGACATGACTCGTGGCACCCATTCGATGCCCCATGGGTCCTCTTCCTATGGATGTCTCGCCCAACATCTATATAAGGGACCCCGACTCCCCGCCGGAAACGGTCAGATCAACCACAACACCGAAACACCATGACTCAAGGCAAAGTAATGCCCATCGAGGCCGATGCCGCTCAACACCCCGTCGCCCTCGACAAAAAGGTTGAGACCACCCATATCGAGACAGGAGCCGACAACGAGGCAGCCATTGAAGATGTCAAATGGGGTGATTTGCGACAAGACGCCATGCGGGCCGAAGACGCCGAGAAGAACATGTCCTTGTGGTCAAACTTGAGGCTGTACAAGAAAGCCGTCTTTTGGTCATTTGCCGTGTCGCTGTGCATCGTCATGGAGGGTTTCGATCTGGGTAGTGAGTCGACTCCTTCTACGATCAGTGGTATGTGCTAATGTCAAGTAGTGATTGGCTCTCTGGTCGGAGTTGAGAGCTATCGCCGCAAGTACGGTGTATGGGGAGGTGATGCCGCTGGGTATCAACTTGAGCCCGCGTGGCAGAGTGAGTGACCAGAATGTAGCTGGTGCTATGACTGACAGCTGTGATCTCTAGGTGCGGTCGGCCAGGCTAGTACCATAGGCAACTTCTTGTAAGTATACAGTGTAGTCGCGAATGTTGAGCTGACCACGAGTAGCGGAATCTTCTTGTCGTCTTGGGCACAGGATAGATGGGGGTACAGGAGGACCATTCAATTCAGCCTAGTCTCCCTCGCGTGCTTCATCTTCGTGGTCTTCTTCGCCCCAAGCATCGAAGTCCTCTTCGTCGGCCAACTGCTCTGTGGACTGCCTTTCGGGGCGTTATCGAGTGTGAGTGATTGCGATGAGCTTGTGCTTTGCAATAACTGACTCTTTGCATAGTCCTGCGTCGCTTATGCGAGTGATATCACACCAACCGGTCTTCGAGGATACTTGACCACGTGAGTGATCCCTTATGCTCTACGATACAGAGCTGATGACCCTCAGCTATATCAATTTGTGCTGGGTTATGGGAAAGCACCTCTCGGCCTACGAGCACGACTCGGTACTGATATCTTACATAGGTCAATTCATCGCTGCTGGCGTCATGGTCTCTGTTCAGTCTAGACCGGATGAGTGGGCGTATCGAGTGAGTCTTGCGCTTCCCCAAGTCGCACTCAACACTGACGACCATAGATCCCCTTTGCTTGTCAGTGGGCCTGGCCTATCCCCTTGATCATCCTCGTCTCGCTCGCTCCAGAGTCTCCCTGGTTCCTGGTCCGAAACGGCAGACTTGAAGAAGCAGAGGCGGTCATCAACCGGATCTCGGCACCTGGCGAGGAGGTCTCCGCTCCGGACACTATCGCCATGATGGTGAGTCACTCGTGCTCCGGAGAAGGCCAAGCTGACTCTTTGATAGCGCCGAACCAACCAACTTGAGATCGACAACCAAGTCGGATCAAGCTACCTCGACTGTTTCAAGGGTGTCGACAGGAGACGAACCGAGATTGTCGTCCTCGCCTGGTCCGCTCAGATCTTTGCTGGATCCTCATTCGCCAATCAACCCGTCTACTTCTTCCAACAAGCCGGTCTCTCCTCTGACGACTCGTTCGCCCTCGGACTGGGCACCACTGCCCTTGCTTTCGTTGGCACATGCCTCTCCTGGATCGTTCTCACCTACTTTGGTCGAAGATCAGTCTTCATTTTCGGCACTGGTGTCCTGACCGCCATTCTCACCATTGTCGGCGGTATCTCCTTCCCAGCAGAGACAAACCAAGGTGCACGATGGGCTCAAGCGGCTTTCATCATGCTATGGGTGTTTGTGTTCGACATCACCATCGGTCCAATGGCCTACGCCGTCGTCGGCGAGACTTCCTCGACACGACTCCGGGCAAAGACTATCGGTCTCAGCAGGAACTTCTACAATCTCACCGGTGTGTGGGTGAATACACTATGTACTTTCCAGCTTAATCCTACTGCTCTCAACTGGAAAGGCAAGGCCAGCTTCCTGTGGGCAGGCACCGCAGGGCTCATGTTCGTCTGGAGCATCTTCCGATTACCGGAGTGCAAAGGTAGAACGTACCGAGAACTTGACATTCTTTTCGAGAGACGGATTCCTGCGAGCAAGTTCAAGGAGACTGTTGTGCATCAGGAGGACGAGAGCTAGGTGATAGATTCGGTAGCACTCTGTAGACGTGTGTTCGAAGGTGTCAGACATGCAAGAGATCATTACAGCTCGTCACAAGTTGCAACTTCAAAGATTTAGTCTAGTTCGTGGGCCGCCAAGCGGCGTCAGCTCGGCACCATTGAGGGTCTATACGATAACAGCCAACGTGAGCTTCTCTGGGATGGCCGTCTGGAGAGATGAAAGAAGCGCGGAGGTCATGAATGATCATCGGACAAACGGTCACATCAATATCAGGCCAGCCTCGATGATTGCTGCCGATGCGGCGGATGCTGTAGAATAGCGGACCGTCTTGAAGAGCCTAACTCAAACTCGAGCCTTAGGCTCACGCATTAGGCGTACCGGGACGGGATAGGCCTGCTCTCGGAATCATTTCTCGATCTCCCGGAATCAAATTTTCAAGTGGAGGTGGTCCACCCGAGTCGGCAGTCTCTCAACCTTGACATCGTAGACATCCTCCGATGTCTGATCAAGAACCAAGACGCATCAGGTCCGTGTATGCTAGCTGACACGCGACTGAGTGGTCAGGGTAGGCGTTGAGAGTCACTTGAACCAAAGTCAGACAGGCAATGCATGACTTCACGTCGATACCTAAACAAATCGCGAAAACGATAGAGCTTCTTCCCAATCACTTTACACTTTGACCAACACCTTAAGCCCTCGAAGAGTGCTTGGGGTTGTGTGGGACAACCATTGGTGGGCACTCCTCTCCCTTTCGGAACAGGAACCACCGTCGGAACCAGTGAGGAAGGACCGTACCAGTCTGGTACTTGGCAAACGTCTTGGTTGGTACCGCGAAGACGTGGTCCAGCTCTTCGAGAGTGAGCTACGGATATGGTAGTCAGTATAGTCCCATAAGATATGTCCATATGACTCACCTGCTTGGTCTCGGGTACGAAGAAGTAGATGAGGAAGAAGGCGATGACGTTGAAACCAGCGTAGGCGCCGAAAGCTCCGGTCTGACTGCGAGATTGGGTCAGTACGAGCTGTAAAGCGGGAAACGACAGCAGTCCAACTCACCCCAGTGCACGAAGCATACGTGGGAACTAGAGGGTCAAGGCGTCAGTACTGTAGTCCGGTGAAGGCCGAAAAAGCAGGAAACGCCGAACGAAACGACTTACAGTCAACGACAAAACCGAGGAGAAGCCTAGGCAGACCGCTACGGACCAAGCCATGCCTTGTTCTCGTTGCGGCAACGGGAAAACTTCGGCTGAATACATGAAGGGCACTGGTCCTTCGCCGACTTGAAGCGCGTGAGCTCGTTGTACGCATGGTCAAGAAGACAGGAGACGACTTACCCGAATAGAAAGCCGCGAAAAGGTAGATGAAGCTGAGCGGTTTGGTCGTCAGCTGAAATCCGAAATCCGCGCCGGGCATCTCCGAAACCGCGCGGCGGAGATCGCCGAAAGTGATTTTCAGCCGCGCGTCTCCGGTTTTGAACCGTCGCGATCGATGGTCTTTCACGCGGGATGTGGTTGTTTCGACCTCTACTCACAAAGCGATCAACCCCGTCCGCAAGGTCTTGTTGTCCTCGGTGTCTGGGATCAGGAACATAAGGCCAGTCGCAAGCAATGTCCATGCCATGTTCTTTCGATAGCGTCAGCATCGTACAAAACAGTGTAATGAACTCACCGGGAAAGTTGCGAGCAAGAGCGACCTTCGACCGAAAGTGTCAATGGTGAAAACGGCGGGGAAGGCAAAGACAAAGTTGACGGCGCCGAAGCCGAGACTGGCGTAGAGAGCCTGAGTGGCAGTGTATCCAGACTCGACGAAGATAGTGGAAGAGTAGAAGGCAATGACTATGGGGGTCCGTCAGCAAAAGCACAGAATGTAAGAGAAGAAGTCTCCGGCCACGTGACCGGTGTATGTCGGGGGGTGGGAATGCGAGAGCCTCTACTCACTGTTGATACCACACATCTGCTGGGCAAGCATGACGGTCGAGGCGGCAAGCGTTCCTCGTCGGACTCGTGGAATAGTGAACAGCTCTGCGAATCGAGAGAAGTAGTTTCTGCCCTGGACAACTTGGTTCTCGATGGTGATCTGAACGTGGGCGTAGTACATGTCCCTAGCGGCCATGACCTCGGTGTGTCTGAGCCTGCACATCGACTTGTAAGCCGCAGGGTATCGTCCCTTCTTCATGAGCCATCGGGGAGACTCGGCGCAGAAGAAGATGAGGATGGCGAGAGGCAGGGCGGGGATGAAAGCGGATCCGAGTTGTAGTCGCCAAGCGATTCTACCGACATCTTTGACAGCAGCGTTGGCGCAGAAACCGAGGAAGATACCAAAGGCAGTCCACAGCTGCCATCTATCACAGGGTTAGCGCAAGCGTGATTGGCGATCAAGTCCACCTGACTCACCCCATGACGAGAGCACCTCGGATGTTAGCGGGAGCAAGTTCGGCAGCGTACATCGGGACAGTGGCAGCCTTGGCTCCCATACCAATACCGAGGACAAGTCGAACAGCAGCGAGCTCTTGCCAGGTGTGGGTGAAACCAGAAGCGATAGGAGTGGCAATCAGGATAAGAGAAGTGATGAAGACCTCGCCTCGTCGACCAAAGTAGTGGTTGAGCGGGTCGGAGATCCAACAGCCGAAGAAGGCTGACGAGATGTACGGGGCAGCGTTGACGAAACCGACAATCCACTCATCTCGAGCACCTCCGGGCTGATCGATGGGGGTGGCGATACCGAACTCGGCAGGGAAGGAAAGGTCTAGGAAGCTTAGTACATGTCTCTGGCGATGGGTAGCGTTCGAACTCACTGGCACCGTTACTTCCAGTTTGGTCCCATCCCTGTGTGGCGGCACCGATGGCACAGACAGTGACTGCTCGGTGTTAGCTAGTGTCACTGCTGCTGTAGAAACCGACTCACCAGCAAAGTACAGGGCCTTGGGATGGTCCCACTTGTTGGAGAGAGACCTCCTGAACCACGACTTGTCCTCCTCGTCGAGCTCGTTGATCTCTTCAAAGTCGTCAGGTCGCTGTGCGACGAGGGCACCCTTTCTGAAGATCTCTCGCTTGTCTTCCATTCCATACTCGGTGCAGAAAGCATCGACGTCGGCGAGCAGCTGCTCCTTTGGAATCCCATGGAGCGGGTTGGTCACGTTGGCCCTATCGACAGCAGAGACATTGTCGTAGGGAGTGAACTCTTTGTGAGCTTGGTTGTCGACAAACTTCTCGTCGTGGGGAGGAGTGACAGACATCTTGGTGGGTGTGTCAGCAAGAAGATACGGGTGAGAAAGGGGGGCATCCACTGGTCTCGTCTCGTGACTATTTATGTCCGAGTCCAGCTGCGCTCAGTACTTTAGCATCTGTATGGTGAGACGACCGGCCTGCTTTGATTCCCGATGAGTCCCTCAGAGTCCCTCTGCCACTGCTCTGCCGATATGTGCCGTGGGGTCCCTGGGGCGTCAGAAGAGAGGCGTCCGATGACACGCTAGTCCCCGGTCGAGACAAGTGGTCAAAATTGGAATATGATAGCGATCCCTTGGATGGTGCCCGCTAGTAGCCGCTGGAGTCTTCTGAGGACCTCCAAGGACCCCCACCTGGATCGGTCAGTTCAGTCGAGATCGCCTCGGTTAGGCTGGGAGTGTGTGGAGGTCCTCAGCCTCCTCCACCCGATGACGTGACTCCCCACGCCTCTGCTGGCGCCCACAGTTCGGGCGTTGTTTTTTCACCGATCTAGTTGTAACACGCGGTCCACCTTGTTGGAAATCGGCAATCCCGAAGGACGATTGGCGATTCGTCAAGACTGCCGCAGTAGCTTGCAGTGAGCTAGCTCGAATTCTCAAATTAGTTTGCTCATGTCGATTGCGGTCTTGGCGGAAAGGATTACCTCAGAATCTCTCAGAACCGCCTCCAAATATTTCCCGGTCACTGCCATGTGAAATGGCATGCCACTGATTGGCCGATGCGGGAGGAGATCAGGGTGTGGCGGCAGAGGAAGCCGATGACAGCATGACGCTTTTCTGTGGCGCTCTTACGAACCGCCGGCAGGCTGGAGTGCCGCAGAGATCGACCGGCGAGGAGAGGGATATCAAATCCTTCTGTCCCAATTTGCAATGATAGGATGCTGGAGAGCTGGACACCTCGAGCTCATGTGACCAGTTCCAGCGTCGAGATAGGAGAAAAGTCGACTGCGACGATGTTTGAGCAAGCGACGACCTACGACGACAACGGGGATCTACATGGCGATAACGACATAACGGTTGTCGCGGGTGAAAAAGCAGATCTCATCGCTGGCCAAGGCCGAGTTACTGATCCGCAATTCCGAATCAATGACAATGAGGCAGTTGACTTCTGACTTCGAATGTACGAGAGTCCGCAAATCGGCTTCAAGGTGACGAGATACGAGCCGCACTCGAACTTCGAAGTTGAGACGCTGAAGAGATTCGACAAACAACAACGCGACCTCCCGCAGGCAGCCGCGCTCGAACACCTACGCAGCCCACGCTCCTGACCAAGTTCGGGGCGGAATCAAGCGCCAACTCGAGAAAATCGCGCTTCGAAGTGGTACGACTACCAAGACAATCAAATCTCGTCGACTGACCTCCACTAACCGACTCCCGAGTCTCGAGGCGGCTGGGGTCTGGAAGGATCTGGACCGCAGAGTGGGGAACCACTTCTGACTCCGCGGGCATGCCATAAACTCTCCCCGTCGCCATCGCTCGTGTGCCTTGTACCTCAGCGTATCAGAGTGTATGCACTGACAGGAACGTTGGCATACGCCCTTGCAGCGAGAGTTTGGAACGTTGCTGTCTCGATGCCGCCGGTCTCGCTCCGATCGGTGCGTAGTCCTGCATCGCTGAATCTGATTCACTGAGCAGTGAGTGTAAAGAGGTGTAAAGACTTCCTGCAGCGGTAAATACCCGATCACCCATTTCAGCGGTGTTGTTGGTGTCACGGGAGCGCCCGACCCGAGGCCCGAGAAGAGTATACATGCCGAGAACCTTCCCGTACATCGGACGGAGCCGAATCGAGTTGATGTCGTTGCCACTGGTCTGGGCTCGGGGCTTTGGCCTTTGCCGCCAAGATGGTGTTGAGACGGACGATGGGGACCATGATAGCAGGAAGATCGAGATGACCTAGGCCATATCGAATTGCCCTGCAGTGAGGATGCCGATTGATGGACCCGTGGTATGTGAAATGTCTGTCGGTCGACGGTCTCAGATCACAGAACCAGAACCAATGAAGACGACATGTCAGGCTGTCTGTCATATATCAAGTACCTGCTAGCCTACACTCATATCAGGACGGCCACTTAGCCAGACGAACAAGAGAGTCAGGAAGCGATAAGAGTCACCACAGGATCAGAAACGCCACTCTGCTTTACCGGTGTCTGGTCGTTCATCGAGGCTCTGATTTCTGAAGGACCTTTTTGAGCGGATCGTGCTTGAGTCAAACTCTACGTCAAGTTGAACGATCGCTCATTCCCAGTACCTTCTGTTGTTTCAGGCTCGCTCGGTCGAAACTCGTAGGTTAGGTTCCGCGTTCAGTCCTGTACCACGCAGGCTTATAGTCAGCGCTCGTTCTGTTGCCTATCCTCATCACTCTACAGCGAAGCTATAGCAGGTCCTGAGGATACCAACACCTTCGGGTGAATCAGATCAGATGATAGGGTACAAGAGCATACCGTCATCAGTTCAGAATGCCGAGCTTTGCTCGTCGCCCGACTCTCTGAACCTTCAAGGGAGTCTATGACTCTATCTCCTTCCCTTCATGATGAGTCTCCTCTCGATTTAGTCCTATCAGTCAGATCACAGATGGTTGGACGACCTAGTGATCCGGGTCTGTCTTTTGGTGTTCCTGTACCGGTCCTCCACCACTGATATAAGTATTGGAGCATTACTTGACGTCAGATCACACCACACCGTGGTTCTGCCGCTGGATATCGGTGTCTTCATGTCTTCATGTCGTCAATTCTTACCTGTACTCGATCAGGAAGTCTGGATTTGGAATATCCGAGGACATCTAGCAAGGGCTGTATTGAACTTCTGTAGGATGTCACAGGATGATACGAACCGTATCCGTATCCGGTAGAGCTCAAGACAGGACGTCTATGACGATTGACTGCCTGGCGGTTGGTCAGCGAGTCAGCGTCGACCGTGATAGCTTTGAGTTCCACTGTCGAACCTTATCGTTTGAGGATGCTTGATGCCCGGCGGACAAATTCTACCCCAAATGCTCATCAGTACTATGCCGTCGAGCCCACGAGGCGGGTCAGACTAGACAAGTCAGTGCTCAGCGCACTGAGCATTGAGCAATGAGTGGCCTTCACACTTCGGCTGAATCGACGAAGTAAGGAGGGCTGAAGTTTGGGGAAATCGCAAGATTAGCTCTATCACTCGACTCCTCAACAGCATCATGCAGGCGAGCTACATATGACAGGGAGCCTGGGTAAGTCTGTAGAGCGGTCCTTCAGACTTCGGTCACCGGTAGCGGTAGGAGCGAACGAGGGAGCAAAGTCAAGTGGCGGTGAGTCTGGGAGAATCGCTATGGATAGACCAGCCTTTGGGGAGTTGATCCGAATGGAGACCGGGATTCACGTAGGCGTGTCGACTGCTCCGTACTGCTCTCAGGCGGTGAAGTCTGTGAGAATCGCGATGCGATAGGACCGGCCTTGGTAAGTTGATGCGCTCGTAGATGGAGCTTCACGTACCGACTTTGCAGTGCTCCTTTCAAGTCTAATCTCTATCCCGATAGCCACATCTCCATGCTCGCTGTCTGCCCGTCTTGAGGATCACGGACCACGGTTGATTGATGCTTTGACGAGCCAATCATCCTTGAGTCCGTTGTCTTCATTCTTCATGTACGATGCTCGATCGCGAGAGGTATGGTGATGGTAGCATCGGGAGACTGTCCAGCATGGCTGCCTGGATCGGGCTCGACGCAGTCCCAACTATGTCGCCGGTAGGGGGAGGGAGTTGAGAGGGAGGTATCTGGATTGCTTGAAGCGGCGGACGAGTTGATGCGCTATGACCACTGAGCTAAGAGTTCAGAAGGCGGTCCAATGGCTCGCCTAAGCGTTTTCAAGCAGGTTAGGTCAGCGGCCGAGGTTGAGTAGCTTCCGGTAGGCATGTGCAAACTCCTTCCTTCTGACATATCAGTCCAGTTACCAGTAGAGAACGGGACCGTATAGCTATCAATTTCTGGATCGATGCATGAATTTTGAGGTGCCTAACCTCGCCGTGAACGATAGGCAAGTTCGACTTCGAGCAAACCTTCACAGGCGGTTTGGTTAGGCATCCCCAGTCCCCTTGTTGAATAACTCTTCCGCAGAGTACATTGGCGATCGTCTGCTGCTCTCTGTGCATAACTTAGTGGTGGATGATCGATCGTCTTGCGCTCGAGTGAACTCAACCGAGGCCGTACTAGGAGGTACTAGGTCGCTTGATCTGAATTCTGACCGTTGATGTACTGATAGACCTGCGTGTATTTGGTGCGAGTGTGTAGGGCGACCGATGAGGAAGCTGGCAAGCTGATCGATAAGTCGTTGGGTGCTGTTGCTGGACGAGAAGACTGGTCAGATGAACTCGATCGTTGGTCGATCTCGTTCCTGCTCAAGCTCTCGCGATCTCGCGCCGGTCTGCGGTCCTCGGTCTATACATCCGCGGCTATCCCTAGAGATCCCTAGCGACCAGGCAGTAACAGGCTTGCCTCTGGTCTTCCCCTTGTACCAGTACACCTGTACGATGTAACCACGCGCCACGATTAGACATAAGCTGACAGCGAACGGATGGCGTTATCGATCCTCACCCGAAGAGGTTACTACCAGTTACTACCCTTGCCAACGCATGACGTAAAACATTGGGTCCGATAGCGAGCTGCACGCTGTAGGTTTTCTGCAGCGCTTGGGAAAGTGGTGCTCGATGCTGGACGGGGTAGAAGGTGTGCAGAACGACAGAGATCATCCAAGCTAGTCCTCTTTCACATCACCCACCATGAGCTCGAGGATAGAGAAGGCATACCCTACGTCGCCGGGCGATCTTACCGACGTCGACATCAACGACAATGCAGCGGACAAGTCCGCCAAGACAGCGCCTGGTCATCCCGAGCTTCATAGCGACGACGATGTCCTCTCGATCAAGGAGGCAGTGATCGATGGCGTGGATCCAGTGTATGCCGCAAAGGCAAAAGTGCTAAATGATGCGGTGAGTCGAACCGCAAGATCCTCAAGTGGAATCTGGGGGAAGGAGGATCAGGACAGACTCAGCAGGATTAATCTCGTTGCAAGCTGTCGTTTCGGGGCGATCATGAGAACCTGGGATGGATAGCCGGATACACCACTCTGTTTGCTAGTGCTGACATGCGCCAGATCCTCAGCATCGGCATGGGTCGATACCAATGGCAGCTGTTCTTCGTCATTGGATTCGGCTGGGCTCAAGACAATGCCTGGCCCATCGTTACCAGTCTCGTACTCCCCTCGATCGCCAACGAGTTCTCGGTCGGACGTCCCCCGCTCTTCACCCTCGCTCAGAACATCGGTTTGCTAGCTGGAGCAGTGTTCTGGGGATTCGGGTGCGACATCTTTGGAAGGAAGTGGGGATTCAATTTGACCCTCGGAATCACTGGAGTGTTTGGTATGCTCACTGCATCATCGCCAAACTTTGCGGCTGCAGGGGTCTTTGCGGCACTGTATTCCTTTGGAGTGGGCGGTAATCTACCTGTCGACAGTGCAATCTTCCTCGAGTTCCTCCCTCAGTCTCACCAATACCTCCTTACGATCCTGTCGATCTTCTGGGCTTTCGCTCAGCTGCTCGCAACGTTGATCGCTTGGCCCTTACTCGGCAATCTGACATGCGAAGAGGGCGTGGTGTGTACCAGGAGCGAGAACATGGGATGGAGATACTGTGAGTGGCATTTCGATTCAGCATCACAGCGCTGACCTGTTGCCGTAGTCGTCATCACGATGGGAGGCATCGCTTTGGTCATGTGGTTCATTCGATTCTTCGTCTTCACGATTTACGAATCACCAAAGTACTTCATGGGCAAAGGTCGGGACGAGGATGCTGTGAGGATCGTCCACGAGGTGGCTAGGCGGAATGGAAAGGAGTCTTACCTTACCATCGAGCACCTCAAGGCTTGTGAGAACATTGGAAGAGGCGCATACTCGGAGTTTGCCAACGTAGTCTCTACACCGACTGCCAAGGGCACCGCCATGGCCGCTATCAAGAGGAAACTGGCTACCGTGGACAGCAAGCATGTCAAAGCTCTCTTCGCTACCAAACGACTAGCTCTCTCCACATCACTCGTAATGGTCATTTGGGCTTTCATCGGTCTCGCCTTTCCCCTCTACAACGCCTTTATCCCATACACCTTGCAGAACCGCGGAGCAGTGTTTGGAGACGGATCGACTTATATCACCTACCGCAATTCCTGCATCATCGCTGTCTTAGGAGTTCCTGGAGCCTTGCTTGGTGGATTTTTGGTCGAAGTGCGATTTGTGGGGAGAAAGGGAACACTTGCATTCTCGACCTTGCTCACAGGTACTTTCATCTTAGCCAGCACGACGGCGAAGAACAGTGACGCACTGCTGGGCTTCAATTGCGCATACAACTTCTTCTCCGTAAGTGGAATCATCCTCTCTCAGTCTCTGTTGCTCCGGACGTGACTAACTGGAACCCAGAACGTCATGTATGCCGTATTGTACTCTTTCACACCTGAGCTGTTCCCCACCAAGGACAGAGGTACCGGCGTGAGTGTCCCGAGTCATGAGATAGATAATGCTGATTGAGTCTCAGAACGCCCTCACGGCTTCCGCAAATCGGATTTTCGGGATCATGGGTGAGTGCACTAAGACTCCATGTTATCGTTGAAGCCCAGCTGATAGCTGTAGCACCCATCATCGCCATGTTCGGCGACCTCACCACCGATGTCCCGGTGTATGTCAGCGGAGCGCTGTTCATGGTTGCCGGAGCCATCGTCTTCGTGCTTCCCTACGAGTCGAGAGGGAAGGCGTCGTTGTAAGCTGGGTCATATGCACGAAAAACTTGGAATGGACCGAAACCCGGTCGTGAAGGTCTGCGTTGGGTTGAAGCGAGTCAGAATCGAGTTTGGGTAAGGTTCTCCCTTGAATCCATCGGCCATACAGGTACCAAGATACGTCGCGATACATACTGGATGCTGCTGGACGCGATAAGCAGAACGGGATCAAAAGCTACACGTGGCCCTATTACGGCGTTACGGCATTACTAATCGGCGGACGTCCATCACTCACGGACTCACCCGAACTCTGATATGGGCCTTCTGCGTCAATAGATCAACAGACCAATACAACGATCCAGCCTCAACGCCCTGTGGGATCCTGATACATGGCCAGTCAACTGACACGAGGAACTGCAGGGCCAGATGAGGATGCGCTGGACCAAAAACCGGTCGTGTCACCGTGAGTAGACCGCAATGGGAATGGATTGTATCACTAAACGCTGACCCGCAATAGTCGTGATCAACCAGCACGGCGTTCAACTCGACGCACGACACATGGATCTGCCAGACCGGGTTCCAGCGGGACTGTGAAGTGTGAGTGAGCTAACTCAGAAACCGGAGATCGTCGCTGACTTCTATTCGTCAGCGGAACCAGCCCAACCCCCGGCAAAGAAGAAAGTCACTTCCGCTCAGCCTAAGAAGGGGCTCAAACCCAAGCCACCACAGTTCAGGTCAAAGGTTCCGCCAGGACCGCGACGCAAATCACCACCAATCGGCGCTCCACCTCAAGCGTACAGCAGTCAGCATGGGCGTGGGTTTTCAAGAGCCAAAGACCCGTCAGAGCACAAGCGCCGCGGTCGACCCCCAAAGGTCCCGGTGGAGGAACCAAAGGGGTGAGCGGACGCAAGAATCGACGAACTGGAAGAGTGATGTGCAATATTGTGAGTACAACATAGTGGATCCGGCTGACGAGAGGTATATACGATTGTCAATATAGGACTGGACTCCTAGTCGAGCCCGATCGGACAGGCCGGCAAAATCCCCGCTGTCGTTGTGGACGATGGAGACAGTGGTCAATGCTATTCGGGCAACAGGAGCGACTGAGCGCTCGAACGTCGATCATGTAGATACGACCGTTCGCTGCCAATACACATCTGGCATACAGCTACTCGCATCGTCCTCCGCCGGCCTAATAGTGGTCAGACGTAAAAGTCGCGATCCATGGCCATGTCATATGCATAATCTGGCGGATCATCTTGGTATAGCGCACCGGTACTCGATGTTCCGCACAGCATCTCCTAGCTCAACAGGACGAGCTGCAAAGGAAGTGGGACATAACGATATCTCACCCTTGGACCTTGATGATAGCAAGCTGGACGAGATCTACCAAGGGCTCAAGTAGACGGCTCCGAATCTTCACAAAGTACTCAATGGGGCGATACAATGGATAGGATGGAAGCGAAAGCGAGACAATGACCGCGTGAGTCTGATCTCTGGGCGAGATTCCCGTGCTGATGATTGGTGAACAGTTTCGTTTCTTCTGTTCACAATGTGCTCCCTGGGTCATGCTCAAGCTCGGTTCATCCCTCGGCGAGTCAATTGGCGTCTTCCCACTCGCTGCAGGATGACCTCTTGCTGGAGGCGCATACGAAAAGACGAAGACGGGATCGCACACCGCGTCCTCTCATCACAAAGCTCCTTCCTTCGCCGCACCTGAGAATAGATCTGTCAACGGCGAGGGAAGCGATTCGATTACTGGCGGAAGAAGCAGGTCAAGGAGATTTGCGGCCAGAGGGACCACCGCCCACAACATTGGAGATCTCGGCATCAACGAGCGGAGCGACCGAGTGAGGGCGTATCCTACATGGTCTTCAGATCGTCACTCAAGCCACATCAGCCCGAGTGCGGCTATCATCGAGACCCAGTTGGATACGGTCTCGTCTCCGACAAATGGTCCTCGTCATCGAAAGTCGATCGATCTCGTACTCGCAAAGCAATCACCCAACTTTTTGGAGTTGGCCTCGACATCGAGACAGAGTCACCTGGTCAGGATCGTTAGGACTCATCAAGCTCTAGATCTTCCTTAGGCTGAGAGGCTGAGCGGTTAATCCGACGAGAAGGACCGGTCTATGCCTATGGAGTGAACAATCAATGGCTTCTTTACAAGTCTCGCGACACTTGGTCGCTCGAAGGATGCAGTCTATGCATACTCGTGATTGGGCCAGGTTTATCCATCGTCTCCAGGCCGGCGCTGATTGGAGCCAGACTGCTGTGAACATGACTGACTTCGTTGAGCGGCGACGGTCCTGGACGATTTGCTAGCGCGGACGATCATGACGTCTTAGTCAGGGAAGCACCATCTGCAAATGTGCTATGCTCGGAGACTTTCAACACCGTCCAGTAGCCATGCTTGGCTCTGCTCAGGTTTTAGGCCACCATCACCAGGCTGCATGTTAGTAGATGCTAGCCGTCGTCGAGCAGCGAGTAAGGAGTAAAGAGACGAGGACGTTGCGAGACCGCCGGTAAATGCGATCGAGCGACCGCGCAGGCACGTTTTGGTTTGGTGCGGGGAAAAAGTTGGACTAGGTAAATTCGCAAATCACTCTAGCTACTTCATCCTCCTTCGACCATTGTGCATCGTGTGTAGACCGAGAACGAGACCGAGAGCGCCGAGCGTGACGACTAGCGAGTAGATTGGTAGATTTTGCAGGATTGACTTAATACGGTCAACGTTCAACTACACATCCTCCTAAAACTTCACCACTTCAATCACCGAATCCCAACAACAACACCCATCATGGCCCCTCATCCCACTACGCTCAAGACGTACGGCGAGCGAGCGGCTGCGTACACGAACCCGACGGCGAAATCCCTATTGGAGGTCATGGAGAGGAAGAAGACCAACCTCTGTGTGAGCGTGGATGTGACTACGGTGAAAGAGGTGCTCGAGGTCGTGACCCGAGTCGGAGCCAGCGTGTGCATGGTCAAGGTGGGTACCCCTTCCGCAAGACTGTAGGAATATGTTGACTTGGACAGACCCACTGCGATATCATTGAGGACTTTACCATGGACTTCGCCAGAGAGCTCGTGAGGTTGTCCAAAGAACTCGACTTTGTGATCTTTGAAGACCGAAAGTTTGCCGATATCGGTGAGCAAGCCTAGTCCAGCTCTTGCTCAGCTCTGACATTTGCACACCTCTTAGGCAACACCGTGTCCCTGCAGTACTCGTCTGGAACGCACAGAATCTCCGAGTGGTCTCACTTGACCAACGCCCACCCCTTGCCCGGACCAGGAATCATCACCGGCCTCGCCTCTGTCGGCAAGCCACTCGGCAGGGGACTCCTCCTGCTAGCGGAGATGTCGTCAAAGGGAAATCTCGCCACGGGAGAGTATACCAAGCAAGCTATGCAAATGGCCAAAGACGCCGGAAGGGAGTTTGTCATTGGGTTCATCTCGATGACCCGGGTGGACCAAGGCGAAGAGGAGGACTGGCTCATGATGACGCCCGGAGTCGGTCTCGTCAGCAAAGGAGACGCCATGGGACAACAGTACAAGACCCCCCGACAGGTCGTGTATGAGAATGGCTGTGATGTCATCATCGTAGGAAGGGGCATCTACGGCATACAGGGCGGAGAACAGGCCGTCAAGGACGAGGCCGAGAGATACAGGCAGGAAGGATGGAAAGCCTATGAGGCGAGGCTGAAGGCCTAGCTCGAGGATCCCTCAGAGCAGAGGGGAGCTAGACATGTGGACGTGTTGTGACATATTGTTTTTGAGAGAAAGTAGAAGCCTACCTTGCTATGCAGGTATATGTACCCAGAAGATTGGAGCCACCCAGTTCTGCAGAGACGATTGTCCAACTGATGATACATGGCTGTGGGTATTATACAGACTCGTCAGACTGCTATGTGTCTAGTGTATCAGAGTCATTCTGCTGTCCTATCGCTCTCTGTCCCGCCTCCTCCATCCATCCTCCTTTTTGGACCTAGTCAGAGTCAATCTCGATAACATCGTTGTCATCGTCCTCATCATAATAGGCGAAATCATCCTCGTCCAGCATTGTCGCGTCGATAATCTCCTGTCTCTGAGCCGGGGTTTGACTCTGAGGCTGACTCTGACTCTGGGACCCCGACTCTGTCTTTTGCTGCTTTGTCGGTCGAAGGGTATTGCCACCACCTAGATTGGCCCACGGATCCACTGCGGGTGCCTCTGGACTCGATTTCGGCACTTCGGCTCGTTTGCTCGATGACGAACCGTCGGGCTTCTTCCTCAATGTATTGCCCTCACCACTGAATGGGGCCGCTGGAGCAGCGTCGATGTCGACCTTTTTGGGCGCTTTGGACGGGTCGAACGGGGTGTACTTGTATCCAAAGAAGAACTTTCCTTCGGGCAGAACCAATGCCGCTGGCACTTTTCGATCGGCTTCGCCTAATGTATCGGGTGTGATGATCATAGGTCCGCTAATCACACGTCAACATCCTTCCGAGCCGTAATCAGGGTTGACTCACTCGTTGCGATTGATCTTGCTCGATGGGTCGACCTCCTCAATCTTTTTTGCCAGACCCTTTCCCTTGACCCTCTTCCCACTGAGACTCTGCCCGATACCCGTAAAGCTCTCCAAGGGTGCAGTCTCACTGACACCACCCTCCCCGGTCGACGTTTTCGACGCTCTAGAAACGGGCCGAGAAGATCCAGCAGATGTTGTCCCACCGAGATCGATCTTGAGCTTGTCCGCCATGGTGGGTACAGCCACAGGAGCCGGTCTGGGCGGTTCGACATATCCAACCGGCGTCTCAAAGTCGACTTCGAGATCAGTGTCAATGACGCTGATACCCGGTCCTGCGGGCTGGGTCTCCATGATGAGGAATTCAAAGGTGAGCGAGTTGTAGGTGATCTCGATAGTGTCGCCTTTGGTCAACGTGGAGTAGAACCGGAGTGCAGATTCGAGTCTGGTGATGTGAAGTTAGGTTTTCGGCAGTGATTTGTGAGGTGTAGTGAGTGGATTTGTTGAGATCGGCAAGGTGGTATGAATCTCGTCAGCTTGCTTGACAGAACGAAGAAGAAGTCACCGGGGAACCGGGGAACAATGACTCACACAGCTTTGGCGTCTGACACCTGAAGGAAGTCTGTCGACTGGGCCTGGATCTTGACCAACTTTCCTTTTGGCAACACGGCTCCAGTAAGACGAACGGGATCTCCTTCGTTGAGCTCCAGAGTTTTCATCATCTAACGACGGTATATCAGCACTGGTAATATAGAGTGAGGGTCCAGACCTAGGTCTCACCCATGCTGGCAGATGCACGATACCCTCCTCCGCGATAAACTCTAGCACACCGGCATGGCTGACGTTTTGCGTTGGGTTCCTAGGGTTCCTGAGCTTGAACGTCCATGGTCCGGGAATGTCCATCGAAGCTGCAGACTCATGATCAGCGACTATCGACAAGATATTGATGTGTTCATAGGACTTACACAGCTTGGCAAGTGCCGAGGGAGGCATGACAACTGGAAAGTATCAGTCACATGTCGAACTATAGGAATGACCCACTCTTTCCTCCGTAGAGCAGCTCAGCACGCTCATTTCCTCCCATCACAGCTACAGAGTACGCCTTGAAGTAGTCGTCGTAGCTCCTAACATGGTTTCAGCTGATCATCCCTTCGAACGCTTCAATCAGCTGCTGTGAGACTGCTCACTCTGCTGATAAAGGTCCACCGAACCCGTGCATTCCAAAGTTGAGACCTCCGCCCATGCCCCCACCCATTAGCTGAGCTAGTAGACCAGAGGGTCCGCCTCGCTGTTGTGGCTGGTTGTAATCCTCATCTAGGAAGAGCTCAGCGGGGATGAAGGTGATCGAGCGGCAAAGACTCACCGTCGTCGTCGTCATACCCGTGGTTCATCGCGGCAGTTGTTCTTCAGCTTCAGCGGTTTGACGTCGTGCTCTCTCTTGTCGGATAAGTCTGAGCTGATTCAGGCGATATGAATGTGAGAGGTGAAGTAGTAGTAACAGTTACACGAAGCAAGGCCAGAGACCGAGGTGATTGCGTTGTACGGTAGATCGTGACGACAGCGACTGCCACGTGCGAGTCACGTGGTGGAGTTTGCTTCCGCTCCACCGTAGCTCACTCACTGCCAACACCTACAGCCATCAAACAGCCATTGCTATACCTCGCCGTCTATACCTTTGGTGATACCTCACTCACACCTATGAACCCGTATCTCCCGCCGACGCCGACTTCCTCGTCGTCGCACTATGCCGTCACAACTCCGCAGACGGCCTCGACGTCGCAGCAGCCGGTGACCAGGTCGAGAACGCTGTTCTACCTCTCAATCAGGGATTCGTCCATCACTCCCCGCCGAGGACCCAAACGCGGGGCTGGGTCGTATGGGAATACGATAGACATCGAGGATGAAGAAGCTGGACTGCTGGGTCAGCAAGCTTCAAGTGGACTGCCCCCGAAATGGGTGGATCTTAGTGATGAAGTGGAGGATATACTTAGGAGGGGTAAAGCGAAGAGTGAGTTGTCGTCGGCATGGGCATTGGGCAGTGGAGGGAGGGAATGCTGACAGCTGTTTGGTGTAGTCGCTGCTTTGGATAAGCTCCATGCCAAGCATGTGCTCCCAGGTTTCACCGACAGGACAGCAGAAGAGCGTGAGATTGAACGGCAGACAACGGACATTACAAGAGTGAGTGGTTTGGTCACGCGAAGTGCAGTGTGGCGGCCGGGAGCGTGAGAGATGGACAGTAGTGGAGTCATTTGAGTGATACACGCCTCCTCAGAAGACCTCTAATCGCTCATCTGAAGGAGAGAACACAATTCCAAGAGTCCACTCGCACAGCTACTGACCCCTCCTCAGGACTTTCGGCGGTGTCAATCTCTCATAGGCAGTATACAACCTCGACCCGGTGCTGCCAGAGTCGAAGCCATGACTGCGAAGAACGTACAGCGGGGTTTGGCGCAAAAGGTCCAGGACATGTCTGCGCAATTCCGCAAAAAGCAGAGGGTGTACATGCAGAGTGAGTCACGATCGTCATCACCCATCCTCCTCTGGCATTCGTCCATATTATGGGTCAAAGCTGATACGGTGGCTTAATTAGAGCTGCAAGGACACGCTATCAAGAACAAAGACCTCTTGGCGGCCAGCGGGGCGATCACGCTAAAGGGCTCCGACGTTCTTGACGAGCTGCAAGAGGATGAAATGGCTGTACGTCGGGAACATTGACTCCGCGAGGTGAACGCGCTGACATGGAGTGCAGTCGCAGAGTCAACTGCAATCACAGACCCAATCCCAAGGCACGGCGGCAATTGACATCGACCTGAATCAGCGTTCGAACGAAATCACCCAGATCGCCTCGTCGATATCCGAGCTGGCGGACCTGTTCAGGGATCTGAGCGGGCTTATCGTCGAACAGGGCACAGTACTCGATAGCGTCGAGTACAACGTGCAACAAACGGCCAAAGATCTCAAGGGTGCAGTGGAGGAGTTGGAAGTCGCACAGAGGTGAGTGCATGCCGTGAGGTGTTGAAATATGGCCAAAACCGACGGCGGTCAATTGATTGCGAGATCAGAGAGGTCAGAGCGATGGGAAAGAGGGAGCTGTTCAGGATGATTGGGGATGAACGATTGCATTTCGACAAGACATGTGCTGACAACTTGTAGATACCAAGCGAATACCGGAAGACGCAAGTGCATCCTGTTCCTCATTCTGATCATCGTCGGCCTTGTCATTATCCTCATATACAAACCTCGCTCCGGCGCCGACGACCCCGTTATTCCCCATACGCCAGACTCGATGACAACGATCATCCCTGGCATGCCGGTCGAACCCAGTGGTGGGTATAGGCCAAACCTCCCGAAACCGCCTCCACTGCCAATGCCCACTTCGATGACGGGGAATGGAGACGAGATGGGAGAGTCGTGGGAACGATGAGGAATCGAGCAGATCATCATCAGCCGCATGGAGCGACCTCTGCAGCAGATGCAGGTAAAACGCCAGGCTTGGGCGACGAGCAGACGCTGGCAACAAGACCGAAGTAACAACTCTGTCTTCGTCATCGGCATCACGGCCTTGACACCAGATCAAGATGGTACAACAATATTGGACCTGGCTACAGAAAGTCCCAAGACAACCTCGCCGTCTGGTTCCATCCGCCCTCCCAACCGCTGGCATTTGGTGGATCGCCTTTCGACCCGCCCTCCCAGACCCTGAGCATAGCTTCAAACCAGGCCAACTTGGAGGTATACCTCGGCTCGCCCTCAATTTCCACTTCGATCTCCGACGGCGCTACCTCTGCAGCAAATCGAACCAGCGACTGCAGCCACGAAAGAATGTCGGCGGGTGGCGGCCTGTTCCGTGGTGAAGAGCATTCCGCGAGGATGAATGTCGGTTCAAGGGTGAACAGGGTGTAATGCCTCGGTCTGCTGCGGGATAGTTCTCGAGCAAAGAAGGATTGAGGGGAGGGATATTGCCGTTGAAGGTATTCGCACGTGATGAGGGAATAGGCGATAGATTCCTCTTCGGCGAGGTAGGATAGATGTGATGCGACCTATAATGAGCGATGAAACAGCACAGATGCGTTTGTTAGGCGAGTTCTGCAAAGTTGTGATATCGTTGACTTGAGATAGTACTGCTGGTGTGATAACTACACTATGGACGAGACTTACGATGGCGTGATACCAGATTGTAATGTTGTTCCCGTAGTTCCTCGCCTTCTCGCCCTGAGGGGACGATCTGCACCAGTTCACCTGCCGACCGAACCAGTCTCTGAGCGCAGTGTCGAGGTCGGCTGGAAGAGTGAGGAGGGGCACACATTGGGTCACCATGATCAAGTATCGGATCTGCAGGGGTCAGCGGTTGAGAACGAGAAATCGGAAACGATAATGATGGCGAGACTGGGGTTGAGGGTCAAGCTAGACGGATGGGAGGTGGAGGAAAGAGGATGCCAGAATCCGCCTCCGATGAGATGGATGATCGACATGGTATGAGGTACGCTGGATAGAGCTCACCGCTATGACGAACGCCTGGTCTCCTCGTAATGGATCCTGACCGGGCATACACTGGGCATAGAGCACCTCTGGCTCCATCCTACATGGTACCTCAGCACTGCATAACGACCCCGACCAGAGCCGGTACCCACCTTGTGCTAGGGTGCATGAAGAATGTCCTGAGAAGGGTCTCTGCCTTTGTGGTACACTCCCTGGACAGGTCGGGGAGATGTTTGGCGCCGAGGGATAACGACCGGATGGAGAGACTGAGCTCTTGCAGTTGATTCTGACCTTGTGGCTTATCGCAGTCTACCAGTCATCAGCGACGCTCTTCACAGACCGATTCTTGGGTTGACTTACAAGGGTTCCTCTGCCCATCTCTCTGTACTGCACTTGAGATCAGCACATCTGCTGATCAACCGGAGTGAGGAGTATGAGGACATGTCCGAACACTGCTCACCCCATTTCCCGTCGACGTTCCAGTAATATGGTTTGAGGGTATACAGCCAGTTTGGCCCCTGTGGGCATAGGACCGGCGAATAAGTCACACTGTAGTCTGCGCTCGAGTTGAGGATCCGTCTGACCAGTCGTTCGAGCAGGCGGGCCGTGGCATTGGGCAATTTGGACTCGTGGACACTGAGATCAGTGGGCCGTGGGGTGAGTATGAGGAGGGGATATCGTGGTATTGGTAGTGGCTCCGGCATTGTCAGCTGGCAGAGGTAGGGTCGAACGGCGGAGAAGGTAGGGGGGCGTGATTAGGATGAATTGCAGAGAGGTGGATGTTCTGCCGCTATCGTCTTCCTGGGTCCAATCTTGATGACAGACTGAATTGACGGCTTGTGAAGGCCAGCAGGCGTCCAACGTGGTGATTTCAGTTGAAAGGCACCCTGCTACACAGCACACATCCATGTCCCCGTACCGCAAGGTATCCGTTGGATCGTCGGATCGTCGAATAGCGGCGGACCGTGCAGCTCCTTTTGCTGTCAATTCCGCCTTCAACTTCCTTGCCGGACAACTGGACCTCCTGCAAGAGTGGATAGTGTCCATGTAACCTCTGCTCATGCATGCATCATGCTGTACATGCTAGCCAGTGTATAGCTCTCCTCTAGGCTCTCGAGCCAGCAGCAGCAGCAGCAGCGTCGAGCGCATGAGCGTGCGGAGATGGCTCAAACTCCGTGAATGGGCGGAGTCAAAAGGTGGAGGTGGTCCACCTCGGACCTCCCCCTCGACCAACTCTTCAACAACTCTCGACCACTCTTCTTCTCTTGCTTCACTACTCTCCATCACCTCACCTCACCGCCTCCTCCCTCCCCCCTCCGACTCTTCCCCACCGGAGTCTGCTGTCTATATATCCAAAAGGGAGTCTGGTCTGCCTCCAGCCCTTCCGCGATGAGCTACATCACCCCCGCACTGACCCGTTCTTCCTCCCGGCAAGAGGGGTACGAAGTGCGATTGACGGGTCTGAATCAGGTTGGTGAGTAACCCATCTTATCCTTTTTCAATCCCTGGCTTCCCTCCTACACCTCATTGAGAAGGACTTGTGAATGTCTCGAGCAGGAACGACTGAACCCTTTCCTTCCTCGCCTGCATCTTTCTTCTTCCTTGTGCCAGAGCCTTCGACAATAGCTGACTGTATCGTCAATAGTAACGGCAAAAGAGCTCAAGGAATTCTTCTCCGCCGCTATAAGAGTCATCGACGTTCACCTCCATCCCTCACTCCCAGGCCAAGATGGGTTGATCAAGCAGTGGGCTCAAGTCTGGACCTGCTCCGATGAGGAGGTAGACAAGTGTCTGACTCTGAAAGAGTCGTTGGCCTCGAAGGGAATGTGAGTGGCTCCGAGCTCACAGCTTGATCCTCATTCTGGATCACCTGCGCAGACATGAACCTTCATGTCTTCCCAGAATCTGTCAGCTGAGGTTTGTGCTGCTCTCGTCCGCCAGCTGACTATACAACTTAGTGCCATCTCTCGAGCGCCTGTAGCTCCAATGTCACCCTGGAACGCTTCTCAACCCCCTCTACCGACCACCTTCGCTCTACCGCCGACACCTCCTTCCTTTGACCATCTTCCTCGTCCGGAGATGGCATACAGAGACCAAGAATACCGTACCGGTTCGAGGAACCTGTACGTCCTGGGGGTACCGATCGATCTCACCCAGTGAGCTGCTAGGTACTGTTGAACGGTGATCCAGAAGCTGACTATGTCACTTTCAGAACTCAATTCAAAGCCCTCTTGGTTCCATTCGGTATGGTGCAGCATTCAACATTGCTCTCCCAGCTCGACAATATGGGCCGTCGAAGAGGCTTCGTACTCATGTCCAACCACGAAGAGGCTGCCCGTGCCTTGGTAGCGATGAATGGAAAGGTCGTCGAGTGAGTAGCTCGAGGACTTGCTTCCTGCACTTCTACGGATTCCAAGATGATTAGCTGACGAACGCAGTGGTAGCAGGATCGATGTCTCCTGGGCTCTGATCCAACGAGAGTCTCGACATTTCTCTGGATCTGGTGAGTGACATCACAAGCATCACCCGCTGACGAGGAGGTATCGGTGCTATGCCAAACCGCGTGATCCACCCTCCCACCCTCCCTTTGAGGCGGGAACCTACTATCGAAGCCTCAGTCATGGTCGACAATCTGGTAAGTTCGGTCTAGTAGATCTTTGTACGAGGCTGACTTTGACAGGACCCCAATGTCTTCAGCACACCTGGTGTGATTCAAGAGGTCTTCAGCCACTTTGGTCCCATACTCCGAGTCACGACGATACCCGGCACTCTCCAAGCGATCATTGCGTTCGAGAACATCCTCTCAGCTGAAAGGCTGATCGGCAGCGATGGCATGATGATGGGCGGCAGAATCATCAATACTAGACCCCTCATCCCTACCACGGGAGTCGACACACTTTCTTCTCCTCCACCGCTTTCCTTACCACCCGCACCGACTATGCCAATGTTCACCTCCCTGCCAAATCAAGGTGCTCACCAAATCAACGTGAGCCAACCCCCCTTCGACCCGTTCTCCAGCGATACCCTCTTCCGCCAGGCGAAGAGTACTCCCATTCGAATCACCTCGTCGTCTCCAGTAACCTCCTCCTCGCCAACTAGGGATACGAACCCGTCGTCGGATCCACCAGCCCACGAGATGTACTCTAGCGACACAGGAACAAGTCGAACCAAGACGTCGACCGCGTCCATGGAGAAATGGTCTTGGTGAGCGGGCGTGAGTTGTCCCCACTGAAGAAAGATGTGTTTAGTAGCTGACCGCAACGACTATCTAGATACGACACGCTCACATCTCACCATCAGCACATGGTGAAGAACAGCTTGAACCTGCGCACCAAAGGACAGCACGTGACACACTGACTCTCAAACACGCTGACACTCTACTCACTCGCTAACTCAAGTACACACCCTCATCATACGTCCGAACTTGCCTCGTATCGCCTTGCAAATACGCGATACCACTCCCAGCATCACCCTGCCCAGCGATACCATGCCCCTCAAGCGGATCGAGGCCACACGCTTCCACGCTATACTCTACTCTACTGCCGCTTGCGAGAACTACCAATGCTCAGACTCAAGACTCGATCGACATTGCAAGTGATACTGATTGATTTGAGTCGCTACTTCCTGACTTGCAAGATGATTCCCACGAGAGATCCACTAAACATGCCTCAATAGACTCCATCAGTAGGGAATAGTCGTCGCAGTGCCGTCCGGCTCTAGCTTAGGCATGATCATGAAATGCATCGTTATGTTGTCGATTGTGCACAGAACTCTGCGTGATATCTAGAGCGTTCGAGAAAGGGCACAAATTGGCTTGGATGCCGACGACGGATTCATCTTCCAAACTGCCACTTGATTAGCACTTCGACTCTGAAACCTAGGCCGGACCGCACTCACAAACCACTCTGCGGCCTTGTTGATGATTCCCGAAGGCTGCTCCGTCTCTTCCCACGCGTACCCCTCTCCAGTCTTCTTCGGCGCTTGTGGCTTTTGCTTGACGATCGAGGTGTTTTGGACTCTGATTGGCGTACCGATTCCACCGGACTGAACTATTTCTCCACCCCTCTCCCCTCCGTTGTTGATCGGGGTATATGATTCCAATGCGCCTCCTGAAGCGACCTTGAACCCGACCATCCATTTACCGGCAATGACCTCGCCATGTTTCCTCAGGGCGAATGAGGCACCTGTTGGAGTCTCGAATTCCACCACGAACCAATTCGACCCCTGCGGTCCGGGGGAGTAGGATTTGATGGGGCCGCATTGTTCTAGCCATTGACGCAGGTGGGGCAGTTGATCAGATGGCGGTCCGAAGACTTGCAGTGTGGTCGTCTGGGCGCTGGCCATGAGTGCGGGTGGGAGGGGTAATTGGTGTGAAGAGTGAGACGAGGATGAGGACAGTGGGTAGGATGGTTGAGAGGAGGGTGTCGAGGCGTCGGAATCCCGGAGGGATAGCGTTGGCGGGGCATCTTCAGTGTCGAAAGTGGGGAAGGTGCGTGACGAGCGGAGATTCCTAGGCGAGGCGCTGTAGGAGGGGCGTGATGTGAGAAGGCAATTGGTTGTGTCCGGTAGAGTCGAAAATTCGTTGATTTGAGAAATCTCAGTAGTCAGCCCAGTCCACGAACAATAACCCTCTGCTAGCGACTCACGCATCCCCGCTCATGCTGAATCTCGTGGAGGGACTCCTCCGCGCCGCTGGGGGACTGGTGGTAGCCACTGGCGAACCCGCATACCCCGTCTGGATCCCCCTCGTGGCTACCGGCGAAGCCGCAAAGGACGGTGCGAATCGAATGTTATCGGCGGCCTTGGCGTCGTCGGCGTCGAGCTCGTCGCCGGCGAATCGACTCCTGCTGGGCCCGGAGAGTGAGTTGTTGGGGTAGGACGTCTGACTGGTTTGCGTTTGGAAGAGCGGTCGTTGGGGAGTCGAGTAGGACGTGGACTGCCACCAGTCGTTCGACATTTTGTCCAGAAGAGTTCTTCGGGTATCGAAGTCTACCTAGCTAGAGCGGGGACGAGTAGAGTGCCAACACGAGTGTGTACAGCGAACAGAGACCACGATAAGGATGTGCTCAGTGTTGTCTGTTGTAGAGAGCTCGACGTTGGTCGACCAAAACACACTGTCCAACTTTATCCACGTGACCCACTTAACACACAGCTAGGCTCGATGCAAGCAGCTCCTTGCTGGTCTCAGTCGATGCGTCACTCTTACATTGCTCTTCCGACAACATCCAGTGCTCAGCGCTCAATGTCGATGCTTCTCACCACTGGCTATGGACTCGCTGCATACACCTCTCAAAGTCAACTATTATAACAGGGCCAAATTGTGCCAAGTTGTCGTAGCTCGCGAGTGATAACTGACAGATCGACTCCAATCCGAAACTATAGGATCTCGCACTTCGCCCACCTCAAGACTCACACTCCAGCGCGAACTCGATACCTCTTGACATTTGAGACTGAGCACCTGGCTCGTACCACGCGAAGCTATCTTGACTTCGACCAGCGAGTTCCAATCGAGTCAATTGCAGCAGAAACTTCCCGTTTCGACCGGTCAGAGGTCGGTGACGGGTGGATAACTGACGGGCTTGGATCGTAGCGGAAAGACACTATAGCTAAACTCACGAGGCTTAGTCAACAGTGGTAGCGAGGGGAGGTGACCTAGTGACTTAAGAGAGCTCGGAAGGATCTGTCGAGTGAGGGAAGTCACTACTACTAGACATGAGGGCGTTGAGCGGGTAAGCATCTGACACATCGATCCCGAGACGAAGGATCTCAACATGCTATTGACCGGATACTTGTATGGACTACGGAATGGCCTCTGTCTCCCCGTTTTCCTTGAGATGTCGCTGGTGTCGCTGGTGTCGCTGGTGTCGCTGATGTCGCTTTGGGAAGTACCCGGTAGGTATGGTGTGGGCGAACTGATCCGGTCATCCGGATATGACGGTCAAGCTTCAAGACTCACATTGAGCCGGGTCCTATCATGTTCAAAATCCTACTGCATCTTGGGTTAGGAAGCAAAGCTACAACTACTTCCGCCTCCTCTTGGTGAACCCTTCGACCGGTCCTCTGGAGCTCGAGTATATCGTTACTCACTCTACTCCAAGCCTCTGACCCCTTTCCGTACCCAGCCCCATCATCGCCCTGGCGAGTGCCGCTTCGCGTGGATGCAGGCCCGCGGCGAGCTCCTCCACAAAGTCCTCCATCTCCCAGCCGCAAAATTTGCAAGGCGGTACATCTCGCCACAGCAGAAGTCTGACCAATTGCGTCCAATCTTCGCCATGGGGTAAGTGCCCGTCCCCATGCAATACACTCCTAAGCAAATCATTGCTCCTGACCTCTCCGGCTAGAATCTCCTTGCCCTGTTGGCGGACTGTTGCCAAATCCTGCGCATAAAACCCGGGATCCGTCGATATGGCGGCCTGATGAAAGAAGCTGGCCTTGTCTGACCCACACGCAGCTTGGTGCAGTCTTTCTTGGATGTTGGGACCAATAATTGCTAGCCCATATGTCTCGAGCGAGGTTCTTCCAACCAGTGCCGGTATATCCCTCGCCTTGACTCGCAGTTCGAAGACGGCTTGACCAATCGACTTGCAAAGATCCTGGGCAGGTGCATAACCTGAAGGAGCGGGTTGTCCGTATATGGTGTTATCGACTCCTCTTCCCAAAGACCCGGGATAGACATGCCACCTGTTCTTTGCGCCGGGAATGATTGCTGACTCCTTGTATTGGCCGTATACATGTCGGGTGACCGTTGGCTGCAATTTGGCGAATTGTGGGCCGACAAGGGACGCGTCAAAGAGGCTATAGGGACCTTGATCGCTGTGTGTGCAGATTGACTTAGGAGTGTGTGCCGAGATGAAGCGATCGAAGGCAGAGCTGCAGGCGATCAAGAGTTTCCTCTCCGTAGCGAGGGTGATCCCAAATGAGCTCCAATGCCAGAATGATCGCTGTCCCAGAATGATGTGTTGGACGTTCGGGAATACTGTGAGATCCTGCTGTTTCGGGTTATTGTCGAATATCGTCTTCAATGCCTCTAGCTCCACCAAAGTTACCCAGCGTGCTTCTTCTAAGTCTTCCTTCGGCTTAGCACCGATCTGGCGCCACCACTCAGAACCATGTTGCAGTAGATGCTCTAGTCGGAGTTTCGGTCGACGAGGAGGTGGTAGTCCGGCGATTCGCAGTGTCTGAGTCTGTGCGAGCAGTACTTCCAGAGGAGCTGTCTTGAGAGAGGAAGGTCGTTCGGGGAGGTTCCCAAAGGCGTGGAGCTCTCCGAGGAGGATGGGGAGATTGGGAAGCACTACCGTTCTATACAAGATCGGAGCAGCGAGCGAGTGAAAGCGCTGGAGAGCCGTCAGCTGTCGACCATACTGACTTGAACGAGCACAGGAGGCGATGGTGGAGGGAGTGAAGGCCACTATACTCACGAGTGAAACTCGACATACGGTCGCCAAGTCCTCCTGATGCAGGTCCGACCAGTTCGCATACTTCCACGGTGGGGGTACATCGCGTTTGACGAACTCGAAGATGTGAATCCACAACTCGGGGTGTAGCTCGGGCAAGGTCATCCTGCAGTGTCCTATCTCCTCCAGTGAGAACAATCGAGCTGTGATCCGATTTGAGATCGAATCAGTCAATAGTAGCCGAGGGTATCGGTATAAAAACTGGCAAGAGCAGTTGCTGGTGAAGGGCGAACGTCGAACTTCCAAGACGAGGTTGGCCCATTGACACTGGTTGATGGCGAAGACTGCATGGTGAAAACTCGTAGACGGGTTGATTCAACGCAGACATCGTGATCGAGTGCGAACATCACCACGTGTCGCAGGTTTGGTGAAGGCTAGATGAGTTAGTCACCGAACACACTAGGTGCACCGGGAAGCTTCAAGGTAATTCCATTGATCGGCATCGCCGTTGTCCCAATCGTTCAAAGATGATAGTGGCTAGGGAATGGCAGCTTGCGTGAGACTTGGGAAGTCGGTCGCCTGAGGCCAAGAAGGGCCAAGATCGATGTCAGATCGAGCAAAGACTGCGACCGGCCCTCCGGGATCAGCGGAATCGGTAAGGTGGCACATTTTAGATGAAGTCGTGCCGCCGGTCGCGAGGGGTCGTGATCGGAGCGAGTGCAGACGTTGCTATCCATTGCCATCGATGAGCAGCAAGAGGAAGTCGGTTGAGGACGCAGTTGGTACGCAGCAGAAAAAGGCGGTACCTCGCAAGACGCGACTGCCGTCGGCTAAATCCGGTGGTCGTAGATTTGGTTCCGTCATCGAGCAAGGAAGAAGTCGACGCCCCAGGGCCGGCCCAGGGCCAGCACTTTGTTCGATGGACCGTCTATCTCTCCCTCTCTCAAGTGTCCTCATGTGCTTCTACCTTGATGCATGAATCGAGTACAAAGCTACAAACACCCCTCTTCTACCTGCTCGACACCAGTCGGCAGACTCTGCAGCTTACAACACGTACATGAAGCTCGGGTTCCTGAAAATTCACTGGTCAGCTTCCAATTCTTCGTCCTCGACACCTCGATCACTCACTTGAAATCGGTCAAATCGTCAAAGGCGCTCTCGTTGAGGAATCTAGCGTCGTGACCGGATGCAGCCATCGATTGCTCCAGCTCGACCCTGTACTTCTCGGCTTCCTCCTGGGGCATGATGGAAATGTCCTTGAGGTTGGCGGGCATACCGAGCGCGACTCGCTTGGCCTCTTGACGTCGGTTGAGCATCCTCAGGTAGAAGCCCATGGAGACGACCAAGGCGAACTCCACTGCCCAGCAGCACACGTCAACTATTAGACCTGTGCGGTAAACGGGCGCTTCTCGCTTGAGGTAGACCTGAGGACCGACGACGTTTCCAATGGTGAGGGCTCCAAACATGGTGGCTGTGGTGACAACTCGTTTGGTGGTACCAGCGGCGTTTAAGTTACACCAGGAGACCAAGAGAGGCTGGATGGCGGAGAAAATGTAGGCGACGTAGTAACAGGCCATCAGGGCTCCAGGCTTGCTTCTGGGAACGACGATGAGACCAATGGCGCCGGCGATGGGGAAGATGACGATAACGGCAAGAACGGGCCATCGCATCTTGATCTTGTTGGTGACGTAGATGGCGAGCAGGAGGGTGCAAATACCAATGGCACCGGTTGGGATCTGCATCAGGATAGCGGTGAACTGGTCAAAGCCGAAACCTTTGGTGATCAGACCGCCGAAGGCACCGATACCGCCGGATGGGCAAGCAGCACAGAACCACATGGCCGCCCACATGTACGTCTTGGGGTCCTTGTACGTCTCCCAGAACTGGTCCCACTTGAACTTGGAGCTCTTTGTTCCGGTGTTGTTCTCTCTGAGTCGGTCGATGGCGATCAACCGGTCATTGCCTCGTCTGAGGAACTTGGCCGTGGTGGGAGAGTTGGGTAGGAGGAAGTAGACAAGTGGGACGAGGGCGAGGGAGAAAGAGCCCATGAAGAGGAAGATGCCTTGGTAGGGTTTGAGCACGCTGCCGTTCTCGACGGCTTTGCCGATACCATAAGACATGAGTGGTCCGAAGATGGCCGCGAAGCTGTGAAATGTTAGCGCGGACTTCTGGGTAGTCTCCTGGCGATGAGACTCACGAGTTGGCAATCTGGTAGGCGATGGTTCGGTAAGACTGCTCTCGTCGCAACCACCACATCTGGGTGATGAGGATGAAAGATGGCAGGATCGTGGCCTCGAAGCATCCGAGGAGGAGTCGACAGACAAGTAGCGTGGAGAAGGAATGACCAGCAGTGGTTGCCATGGTCACAATTGACCCTTCACATAAAGGTCAGCTCATTCTCAGATCATAGACAGGCCGGGAGCCGACTCACAAGCTGTCATGTTGAAGATGACCCAGTATTTGACTGGGAAGACGATGAGGGCATAAGACGATAGTGGCTGGCAAACGAGTTGTGCAATGTAGACAATGGACGAGAGCCAGGAGTACTCCGATCCGACGAGATTGGTCTCCTGCTGAAGGTTGAACACCGCGGCGTAAGAGACAGACGATTTATCCAACTAACATTGGTTTTAGCTTTCATCTCTTCAGATCAAATATCGTGCTCACCTGCTGGACAAAGTATGTGAGACACATGGGTAGACAAACGAACAGGTCGATCCGCCTCAAGACCCGCTTGGCCTCGGCGTTGGTGTACTCGACATGACCACCGGCTTCAGCGAGAAGTCTGGCTGCGTCGTCGAGCTGTGAGTTGGCGGCAAACTTTGGCTTTTGAGCCTCGGCATCCACTTCGGGCATATGCTGCTCAACGTGCTGCGAGATCTCCTTCTCGTCCTCGATACCTCCTTGCTTGGACATGACGAATAGCGGTGTAAGCGATGAGGGGTGGAAAAGGGGCTCTTGCGGGACTCTGTGGGGGAGAAAAGGGGGGCAAGAATCATCCTCGCTCTTATTTAATCTTTTCCACCACTATTATCGGACCATCGCTCCCGGCAAACGGGGCAACTCATCTACCATTCCCTATGTACCATTCCGTCTCACAACCCCGACCCTGTCCTCCACACACTCTTCTCACCCGATATGGCCCCGCCCATTTCGGTGCATCCGGCGCCGAGGACACGTTGGTTATTTTGGGCATGAGACCCGAGGGCCAAGCTGCCAAGGATGTCAGTCTACCAGGTCATCGGCCGTCATCCAGGGAAATTACCTCCGAACCAGGGTGATATGCGGGGCGAAATTGAACCGTTGGGATGGATCGAGACGGCCCGGTGGAGGCGGGCCGGGCAGTTCTGTTCATATAGTCTCGCCTTGCAGCTGTAGATTGTGAGTCGCGAAACAGCTGGACTTCAGATCAGAGCAGAGTAAGCAACCATGTAGGCGTTCCTCTCTGGTCCTCTCCCACGGCTCTGCCAGGCTCTGCCCCTCGACGCTTTCCACCGAGTATTTCCTTCTCGGCCCGGACCCATCTCCACGTTTTGCGGTGGTCTTACGGCTTACCAGCTCGACATCGATAATCAGCTTCGGTAGTCCAAGTTGAGTCCTTGCCAAGCCCTCTCTAGGCTAATCTCGATCTTACCGATATCTACCGCTATTATTCCTTGACGCTGTGGCTTGACCTGGCTCGACCGAGGCGGAAGTTAAGCTCAACACAAGGAGGCATAACGCACAAGCACAAGCAGGCATAAGCGGCATAAGCAACTCCGGCAACGTGCGCCGGTAGAGGCCGGGAGGAGGCCGGGAGAGGCGGGCAGCTGAGGCTTGCGGCTTATTCCCGCTTGTATAATATAACCTTTTTGGGCTCTTGTAGCTGCTCTTGCATATATAACAGAGCCCTACAGAGCAGCAGAGACCCGTGGAATCGTCGTACTAAGCGCCCAACCTCACTCTTGACCATGCATAGGGTCGGCAACATAGCTAGGGCGATACGGGGCGATACAGGACGACACGATGTACAGGTCGATGCCCTTGCGTCCCCTGGCTACGCATCTTCAATCTCCAAAATTTGGAGGCTCGGCCTACCATGTATCCTCCTCTGGAACGACCAATGAGAGGGTCGGGGAGTGCCTACCACTGGTTCATTAGGGATCAATTGGAGATCTGTCTCGAGACCAGCGAGGACCTCACTTGAGTACTCGATCATAGAGGGACTTTCCGCCATGCCATGTACCCGTAGGTTGGCGAGGCCGATATATTCATCTTCACGCGCAGACTGCAGGTGTAGGTCCTTCATACGTTGATGCATTTCTCGAGTACAATGTCACAAACTCCCGCTCTTACACCCACACCTGCTCGACCCCTGTCGCGGCTCTGCAGCTTACAACACGTACATGAAGCTCGGGTTACTGAAATCAATGATCAGCCCCAGCTCGCAATTCCCGCCCTCGATATAGCTCGATACTTGGGTCACTCACTGGAAATCGGTCAAATCGTCAAAGGCGTTCTCGTTGAGGAATCTAGAGTCGTGGCCAGAGGCAGCCATCTGTTGCTCGAGCTCGGCCCTGTACTTCTCCGCTTCGTCCTGGGGCATGATGGAAATGTCCTTCAAGTTGGCGGGCATACCGAGAGCGACTCGCTTGGCCTCTTGTCGTCGGTTGAGTATCCTCAGGTATTGGCCCATAGACACCACAAGGAGGAGCTCGCATATCCAGCAGCCGATGTCAACGTATAGTCCGGTCCTGTACACAGGCGCCTCTCGCTTGAAGTAGACCTGGGGGCCGACGACGTTTCCGATGGTCAAAGCACCGAACATGGTGGCGGTGGTGACGACTCGCTTGGTGGTACCGGCGGCGTTGAGGTTGCACCACGAGATCAAAAGGGGTTGAATGGCTGAGAAGATGTAGGCGACGTAGTAACAAGCCATGAGGGCTCCAGTATTGTGTCGTGGAACTCGAACAAGACCAATGGCACCGGCAATGGGGAAGCAGACGATCACAGCGAGGACAGGCCATCGCATTTTGATCTTGTTGGTGATGTAGATCGAGAGCAGAAGGGTGCAGATACCAATAGCGCCGGTTGGGATCTGCATGAGGATAGCGGTGAACTTGTTGAAGCCGAAACCTTTGGTGATCAGACCGCCGAAAGCACCGATACCACCGGATGGGCAAGCAGCGCAGAACCACATGCCGGCCCACATGTACGTCTTGGGGTCCCTGTAGGTCTCCCAGAACTGGTCCCACTTGAACTTGGAGCTCTTGGTTCCGGTGTTGTTCTCCCTAAGTCGGTCGATGGCGATCAATCGGTCGTTGCCACGAGCGAGGAACTTGGCCGTGGTGGGGGAGTTGGGCAGGAGGAAGTAGACGATTGGGACAACGGCGAGGGAGAAGGAACCCATGAAAAGGAAGATGCCCTGGTAGGGTTGGATCACGTTGCCTTTGTCGACAGCTTTACCGATACCATAAGACAAGAGTGGTCCGAAGATGGCCGCGCAGCTGTGGTGTGTCAGTGCTAGTCAAGAAGATCTTGCCAGTAGTTCGGACTCACGAGTTGGCGATTTGGTAGGCAATAGTTCGGTAAGACTGCTCTCGTCTCAACCACCACATCTGGGTGATCAAGATGAAAGATGGCAGGATGGTAGCCTCGAAGCATCCGAGAAGGAGTCGGCAGATCAACAAGGTGGTGAACGAGTGCCCCGCCGTGGTACAGATTGTGACAATCGACCCTACACACATGGGTCAGTCCCTCCTAATCTCAAAGTCTCAGAGAGAAGCCGGCGACGACTTACAGGCAATCATGTTGAAGATGACCCAGTATTTGACCGGGAACACGATGAGGGCGTAGGAGGATAATGGCTGGCAGACTAGCTGGGCAAGGTAGACGACTGACGAGAGCCACGAATACTCCGATCCGACGAGGTGAGTCTCCTTTTGAAGGTCGAACACCGCAGCGTAGGAAACTGAGGATTTGTCCAACTACCGCAGGCCTTAGCTTTCATCATTCAGATTGACAATCGCGCTCACCTGCTGGATAAAGTACGTGAGACACATTGGCAGGCAGACGAAGAAGTCGATCCGCCTCAGGACCCGTTTGGCTTCAGCCGGAGTGTATTCGACATGACCACCAGCTTCTGCGAGGAGCCTGGCTGCGTCGTCGAGCTGCGAGTTGGCGGCATACTTTGGCTTTTGAGCCTCGGTATCCACTACAGGCAGTTGTTGCTCGACGTGTTGCGAGATCTCCTTCTCGTCCTCGATACCTCCGTGCTTGGACATGATGAGTAGCGGTGTGAGCGAAGAGGGGGTTAAGAGGGACTCTTCTGGGTCTCTGTGAGGAGAAGAAGGGGCAAGAACATGCTCCTATTTAATGTTTTCCATCAACACCGTCCGGTCATCGCTCCCGAGGCACGGAGCAAGTGATCTACATACCATGCAATCGTACAACCCTGCAGATCCAGGCAGATCCCGACCCTAGCCTCCGTCCTCACTAGCACATGTCCCACCAGGTCCCATCTCACCAGATCTCCCCGGATATGGCCCCGCCTGGCTCCGCTGATTTCGGTGTGTCCGGCGCCGGTAGTGGCCCAGGCTATTTTGGGCACAGCGCGCGCGGGCCAAGAACAGGTCCGTGAACTCCGTCCGGGGAATTATGGTCAACGTAGACGATATGCGGGGTGAGATCGAACCGTTGGGATGTGTTGGGAGAGGTTGGGAGCTGTTGGGAGTTGTTGGTGCAGCCCGGGAAGGCGGCCCGGGGCGGAGCCGGGTAGTGCGCTCGACTTGTGGCTTGTAGCTGTAGAATAGGAGTCGTGAACCAGAGCTTGAGCTCAGAGCCGAGTTCATCAGATGTTTCGAGATTCTCGACATTTTGCAGCGGTGTCACCAGACGCCAGGCTCAAGATTAATCGGCTAGCTCAGTCCCCGCCCAACGCTCACTAAGCCTCACTAAGCTCAAGGCTATTTTCGATCTTAACACCTGGACCTACCTGGACCGGTATGGCTCGACGCACTTTTGACTGCGACGAAGATGAATATCGGCGCATAGTCGGGTGGATCTAGATGGATCAGCCGGTGGATCTCGACCTATCTTGACCTCTATACATAATTGCGCGCTCGGAGGCAGTTATGGACCTTAATGAACGAAGCTGCGACGATGACATAAACCAGGGGGCCGGTAGAGACCGGCACAGTCTGCAGCGCTGCAGCTGCTACTGCGTACCTGAACAGTAACTTCCACTCATGTACGTACTGTACATACTGACTGCTCGCCAATAGCGACGGCTGCGCTCGCTCCGATCATGACTCACGACCGCTCCCGACCGATGGCACAACCGCATCTGAGTTGTGTCACCAGGCTGATGCCGCCGACGCCGCTGATCCCGGCGGGCCGGTCGCAGTGTCTTCACCACCAAGGGGCAATATCATCCCGAGCATCAGAGAGACGGCGACTTGTTCGTTGAGAGGTCGTCGGTCCGGACATGCTGGACCGGGGAATACGGCGAACCGGCCTACGCATCTGATCTACTTCACTATCAGCGAACATCATGACCAGCAAGAGCGGCGCCGGTGAGATGATCTCACGACGGGAGATCGCCCGGTCCGTTCTCCGTTCGCCATCGTTCTCGATACGAGGGTGTCTGATACCTTCCGATACGGATCGAACTCGGTGTATTCGCATCGGAAGATAGTCTTCAGACGAGTACGGTAAGGTCTCGTAGGATACCTGCAGAGAGTCACATACACACATTGAGAATTGGATCTGGGATGGATGAGCTGAATAATTGGACTCGCCTTCATCAGGAACAGTCAAGGGTCTCACCTCTCATCGAGACTGGACGAGTCACGAGTGGTGTGCAGTAATTTCGACATGCACTCCTTTGATGATACCTCTCGCTTTGACATGATTATGAAACATCGACCAGTCAGTCACCTTGATCGTTACATGGCTTTCGACATCCAGTCATCAGCCGTCATTGATGCATTCGCCTGATTCGCCCCATTTCAAAGCCTCGCACTAGCTACATTCCCCTTAACACTATCGTCAGGAGATAACCGGTACAGCGGCGATGATGGTCTGCAATGTTGCCTTGAAGCTTGTTCGGTGACTAACTATTCAGTCTAGCACTTAGGTACTAATAATCACCGTACTATGTAGTCACCAAACCTCCGACACGTGGTGACTCTCGGCGTTGAATCAACCCATCTACGACTTCTCCCCGTTGCCGTCTTCGCCATCAACTCGTGTTCTAATGCCAAACTAGTCTTTAAGGTTCAACGTTCGACCTTCACCATCCAGTGCACTTGCCAGCTTCTCGACCGATACTCTCTGCTACTATTGACTACATCGCTCTCAAAGCAGCTCACAGCTCTATCATTGTGACTGGAGAAGATAGGGCACCGCAGGATGACTTTGCCCGAGCTACATCCCGAGTTATGGATTCACATCTTCAAATTCGTCAAACGCGACGTCCCCCCGCCGTGGAAGTATGCGAACTGATCAGAAGGATTTAGCGACCGTCTGCCGAGTTTCACTCGTGAGTATAGTGTCCTTCACTCCCTCCACCATCGCCTCCTGTGATCGATCAAGTCAGATGGTCAACAGCTGACGGTTCTCCAGCGCTTTCACTCGCTCGCCGCTCCGATCTTGTATAGGACGATGGTTCTCCCCAATCTCCCCATCCTCCTCGAAAAGCTCCGGGCTTTTGGGAGCCTCCCGGAACGACCTCACTCTCTCAGCACGGCTCCTTTGGAGGTACTGCTCTCGCGTACTCAGACACTTCGGATTGCCGGACTACCGCCTCCTTGTAAACCAAAGCTCCGACTAGAGCATCTACTGCAACATGGTTCTCATCTGTGGAGCGTGATCGGTGCTACGCCGGAGGAAGAATTGGAGGAAGCTGGCTATGCAGCCGGAACGGAGCTACAGGCGACATCTGCCCTATTCTACGGTGTTCGAAATAGCAAGCTCGTCAGTACTCCGGTCTTCACCAGTGTCAGACGTATCATCCTGGGTCAGAGGTCACATTGGCATTGGACCGAGCTAGGGCCTTCCCAGCCTGCATCGCAGGAGCTTATACACTCCCAACTTGGCATCGATCGCTTCCTCCTAGCACACTCGCCCAAATCACTCTGCACACATAGCAATCTGGGTCCTTATTGCCTGTATTACGCGTACGGTGATGACACGCAGCTCGCCCAAATGCACCCCACGGTCACTCGACATGCATACGCCCAATACGAGGAGGCGACAATTATCCCTGGCGCCAAGAATAGGTGAACGTTCTACCCTGGGTGTCTTACAAGCTACCCCGGCAGCAACATTCAAGGCGAACCCTCTCCCCCAGGTTATGATGCTTTCCAGGACCAGTACACATCGATCGCCTCCGTTTTGCAAAGCCGCCATAGCAAGTGGGAATCGACGTTGGAATCAGGCGAGAGAACCTCGCTCGAGACGTACGGGCACGCAGCCTGGGGACCGAGCCTCCGGGACAGAGTGCTCCAGGCTGTGCATGGGTCAGTCAAGGGCGGAGAAGTCCATCACGCCGCACGATTAGATCAACCGCGGGTGTACGAGGAGATGTTGGCGACATATCGCGACAAGTCCAAGAAGCTGCAAGCTGCTGAAGGCGTCATCAACGCCAAGCTAGTGAATAGCCTGCGTGAGCACGGTCACCTACCTCAAGGGGAAGGATGTGCGAAACCGGTCCAACTTCTGCCATGGCGAGATACACCTCCCTGCGACTGTTGCGGCTGGGAGATGGGGGATTACATGGAGGAGGTCACGGCGGGTCTGAATCCACGCGAGGCAGTACTCGTAAGGGCGTTGCACTCGTTGAAGTCAGATGCGGGAAAGGAGTCAGATGCGTAAAGATGAGTGAGTAAGAATGTACTCGAGCTCAAAACGACACGGCGAAGAGTATACCTCGAGGAGGAGATAAGTGTTTATAGCTATGCTTCCGTATCACGGCATGCAGTAGAATGCCGGTTGTGATACTGGTCGATGTCTTTACAGCTTGTTGGCGTCGAGGCTGTTGAGCAATATCAGGCAACATCGAGCAGCGACTCGACTTGGACTCGACGATCGAAGGCAAGGAGGCTTTGCGCATACCGCAGCCCGCTGGCTGGCAGTCTGACGGAATCAAATTCACCGGATTTAGCCGACAGCGGCACCGGCGGCGGTCGGCGCCGGTGACCCGTGGGTCGATGCGTCTCCGACGCCCGTTGTGAGAGAGTCAAAAGTCAGATCGATCACTGTAAGCTTTAGTCGTCAGCATCGTCCTTGACAGACCCGCCGTCATCACTACACAGGCCATCAACATGTCTCTGGTGCTCATGTTGAATGCCTCGTGGGCGCTGGCTCACTCTTTGCTATATGGCTTTCACGTGGCAGCGCTCAATGGCGTCCAGGCCAGTGTGGTCTGTGATGGGGGAGCTCGATCGGCCAAGATGGGTATACACTCCTGCGTGCCACTGACAGTGAGTCGTGATCTAAGGCTCTGATCAGGGAATCTGGACCGGAAGGAAATGTGCAGCTGCTTATGCAACACTGCGTAGGACGCTCAATTTGGCATCGTGGTGACCATCTTCACGATCGGCGGTCTGGTCGGGTCCCTATCGTCGGATATGGTGACGAGGCGGTATGGCAGAGTTGGGACTTTGCGTATCGCCGAGCTATGCTTCATTGCGGGTAGTGCCATGGTCGGCTTGGCCAACACAATGTGGATCATGGTTATTGGCCGGTGAGCATACCCCTCCCTCCATCCGACAAATTACGTGCTGACATGTTAAAGGATATTGATTGGCTATGCGGCGGGGTTATCCATGGTCACGGTACCCAACTACCTCTCGACGATTTCGCCGCAGAGGTTCAAAAAGGCATTCGGGGCGGCACATCAAATGACAATAGGACTGGGAATGATAATCGCCCAATCGCTCTCGTTTGCATTTGACGCTCCGTTCAAATGGCGATACAGCCTGCTCGTCGCCGTGGGCCTGTCTGTGCTGGTGTTTGTGGTCGCGCTTGGGAAGTCGGATTCGGTACCGGCGGACCATGGCCAAGCAGAGGAGGGAACGGCCTTGTTGCCGAGAGACAAGGGTGAGTAAGCGCTTCGACGTCATTTGGAGAGACCGCTGACTTTTGTAGACTCTGACTTGTCGGTCGTGGAGCTCCTGACTACGAAGGACGCGGTACTGTTCAGAGGTCGTGAGTAGTTTCACGGACTACGAATAAGAGTTTATGGCTGCTGACTCCGTCAGTCATCATCATCGTAGTCGCACAATTCGCACAACAAGTGTCGGGCATATCACCCAGTAGGTCCCCCGCTTTGAACATGGCTAATGACAGTCATGTACTTTTCGACCAAGACCCTGGCGCCAGTCTTTCAAACGGGCTCGAAAGCGATAGCACTATTTGTCATGGCCATCGGCATACCGTTCAATTTTGCTCCTGCCCTTCTGCCTAACGTAAGTCATCGTCACAGTGCTCCGAGCTTGATCACAATCATGCCTTTAACACGAGACTCCCTCATTCGGCACTCGCTGCGCAGCTAGCTACTCTGATCAGTTCGTGACCATAGCTGACACATAGCACTCCTAGAAAGTCACGTCGAAACACCTCCTCATGCTCTCCGCTCTCGGCACCGCCGCATCCAGCTTGACCCTCGCTCTGGCACTCAATCACCATCAAGCAGTGCTATCCGCGGCTTCGATGATCGCTTTTGTCATCTTCTTCAGTATCGGTCTTGCACCGGTAGCCTGGGTGGTGCTCGGCGAGGTATTGCCCCAAGAGGCCAGAACGGCGGCTGGGTCGATTGGCGTTTCAGTCAATTGGTTGACCAACTTTGCCGCGGTGAGTACTTCACTCGATATGACTTGGTACTCAATATGGACCGGGCTGACTCTCGGTCTGGTAGGGCTCTGCCTTCTTGCCCATCTCGAATGCACTGGCCGGTCAAGGCAGCGTGTTCTTCCTATTCGCCGGAACGTCGATCTTGGCTTTGGTGTTGGTGTACCTATCGTATCACCTATACGATAATGCGATCGCAGAGAAGGAGGAACGAGACTAGTAGGCTGTGGCCTGGTTACTAGATAGATGACAGTGCAGTTGTAGCGATGTATCCAAAGCAGAGACGATCGCCCTGAACATCGGACCCACTACGACCAGGTGTTTCAAGCTGACGGTCCATCATCCATATACAGCGGTCCGACTCGGCCATCCCTCGGTGCCGAACAGTCACAGTATCGTGAATTCTAGACGCCTTTCACAATAAATGATTCTAGCTCGATGAGCTAGCCACTGTAAGTGTAGTGTCCACGATGGAGTCATCATCCTGGTCACAACCTGCATTATACACACTAATACCTAACCAAACACCTCTGTCATAAACATGTACTCTATCCCCGTTCCATCCGACGACCCTCTCGCGCTGAGCAATCTACACCTATCCGCCAGAATCTCCCCTACGACCGGCGCTCCGCAGTAGAACACACCGACCCTGAGCTTCTCCCGCTCGACATGAGTGTAGTTCAGGTACTCGACCATGTCGTCGTAGTGCTTGTCGAGGATTTTGACAAAGTCGGGTCTGCCAAACCTCGTCGGGTTGACCAGACCCGTGAGCGGAGACTCGGGGTGTTCTTCCGTCCTGTGCATCTCAAGCAGCCACCTGTAAATATGATGCGAAATGTTGTTTCGTTTGGCCGTGACGTGAGTCTGGATCCTGACGTCGAGGTGGGGCAGGTCGTCGTGGCGTTTATGCCATATCTGGCTGTTTGAGACTTTGTTGAGGAGGTCGGAGAACCAGAGAAGGTGGTTCCTGTCCCTGACCGTCCAGTGGAAATCGACACGCCGATAGTCGTCGCCATAGCCAGAAGTGATGGGACCGTTCCTAGAGCTCGACCTGCTCAGAACACGAGAGGCGACGCGGGATAGTGATCCAGAGCGAGGTTGCTTGGCAGAGCGGACAGATCGTAGAGTCCGTTGAGAGGGTGATCGAGCCAGCGGTGCCCCTTTGCTATACCTCCTCCCACGACCTTCTCCCTTTTCGCCATGGTGATGCGCCTCTGGTCCACCGTGCGAGTCGTCGTCTTTGGCTTGTAGATCGGCGAGAATCCCGGAAAATGGAGTGACTCCAATACCACTGCCGACGAGGATCGTATGTGTAAAGTCGTAGAATCGCTCTGCCGGAGCACCGAACGGACCGTTGACGCCGACGTGGATCTCTGTAACCTTTTCCCCATTTGCCAGATCCCTAACGCCCTTGGTCCATGCGCCCTCCATCTTGATATGCACCTTCATATCCCTATCCCTGCACTCTGACACGGTGAACGGGTGCCATTGCCAAAAGCTGACCGCGGGGACTTGGAGGAAGATGTACTGCCCGGCTTGATACTTCCATATCCTGGTCTTGGGAATACTGACCCGGATCTCGATCGTGTCGCTATCGAGGAGGTATAGCTTTGCTGGGATCTTTCTAAAGCCGAGGGTGAAGCGAGTGAGGCGTTCGACGAGGATGAGCAGGGTGGGGAAGGCGAGGAAATAACCCATCATGGGGAATTGGAGGTATCCTTTCGTTCCATGAGCCATCAAGCATCCAATGATGGGATACATGAGCAGGTGGCCGAGTTGGAATACCTCATAGTTCCACTTTCTGACCTGGGGCATCGAAAGTAGCGCGAGGATGTAGAATAGACTGAGGGCGATGAGACCAGTGACACCGGGGAGGGAGCCGATCCAATCGCCATATGGCCTTGGCACGGCGTCCGGACCGAGTAGATTGGCTACCGCGGGCTGTCGATTGTCCCTGCTTCCAAAGACGAACGAGCCGGAGAGATGGCCGATAGCGTGTAGAGTCGCAAAGATGATGGCGAGACATGACATCCATATGTGAAACGATTGCGACAGGTCCCAGTTGATGACCCTGGACACGTAGTATGATCGTCGGAAGAGGGTGGAAAAGTATCGACACATTGAGAGCAAGAGGAGGAACATTGTCGGGTAGAGGAATCCAGCGTTTGTCTTTGCCATGACGACTCCCCATCCCAGTGCGGCTCGATACTGCGTTTGGGTGACATACTTGACGCACTGCCAGATCCCAAAGGCGAGTTCGAAACAGATGACAAAGACGATGAAGACGACTTGAGGGCCGTGGACGCTCCACCAAGATCTGAACCTCCGCCATTTGGGCAGTGAACGCATGTACGCCTTTTCCGCTTCCTCCTCCTCTTTATCCTGCTTCATCGAGGGAATGTTCCATTCCTTGACCCGCTGGGCGAACTCGTCTCGGGGGATGCGCTTGGCATTGGAGCCAATGATGGAGCGCAGAAAGGCGTGCCGCCGTTCGTCCTCTTGTGGGTTGAGGTTCAATTGATGGGTCGAGGGCTTGTTGATGAGCTCTTTGTACGCGGCGTCGAGGTTGGCCTCGACCTCGGTATAGTCGATATTCCCATCGTCGTTGTGATCGAGGTCGTCTAGGAACGACTTGATCTCGTCATCGGTGAGGTATTGCACATCGTGCTGGGGCGGAGCGAGACCACCCTGCTGCTGATTCAGATCGCTCGATCCGCTATCGTGTCGCGTGGGCGTCTCGGACAAGGGGGAGTCAGATACTGCTGTGGAATTGGGATGTGGGTGGGCTAGAGCCAGTTCGTCCTGCTCGCTCAGTCGCGCCGTCGGCATCGTGAGTGAGCGTGGTGAGTGTCGAGGAGAAGAGATCGATGCTGATCCTCCCGTATATATCAAGTGACTGCATACATGATCACCATCGTTGCCGTAGTCACTGCCGTTGAACGAAAAAAAGAGAGACAGGCAAAGGACAAGCAGGTTTCGAGCCAAGAGGCAGTGGCTTGGCGGGGTTTGTACATTTGTAAACAAACAGTGACGTCAGGGCACCGGGCTATTACCAACTTGTCCTAAGTCCATTTGGATCTCGACAGATCTCGACCGTTGGCCTATTAGAAACCTAGGATGTCACATCACCGATAGCGACGAGGTTGACGTTGACATGACCAGGAGGCGTAGCGCTGATACGAGATGCAGAGTCATCGAGATTCTAGAATCGAGAGTGGACAAGATCCTCCAGTACTGGTTGGCTGCGCGAAGCGAGTATCGCTCAGGTCGACCGCCAAGCCATCAGCGAACGAGCTGATGGAAGGAGGGGTGATCAATCAACTAAAACATCACCGGGCAAAGGCCTGCCCAGGCATGGCAACTTGGCGGAGGTCGACGATGATCATTGCCTGCTGCGAGGAGAGCTGATAAGAGGAGTCACGAGGTCCACATAGCCTTGGAACCTGCATAAGAGATCATGGCGACACCGTGTCACACGGAAGGCCTGAGCGCCTGAGCAGCAATTCTTCGGCATCGATTGCGACTATCGGTCTGGGAACTGGTCGACTGCGATAAGGCCGACAACGCTATCTGCTTGCCATCTAGTACATGCATTCATGATCCTCGTATGTACATAGTATACAGAGCACTGAGACAGCACAGATGCCATGCCACGGTACGTCCAGACTCTTTGCTGACACTTCCAAACCTTCACATGCCCCGTGACCGGCCCGTTCCCGACGGGTGCGACGGGTACGACGACCTCGTCGTTGAGTGACGGGCGAGATGCGCTGATGCCTGATGGGAAAAGAAGCAAGTCTCTGTACATCCCCCTGACTTTCTCCACTGACCAAGAACGAACAACATGTCAAAGCTGTTACAAACGGCCAAGCACCTCCTTCATCACGACAAGACGCGGCCTGAGGCTACCGCGGTCGAAAAGGCCAGACCCGCTTTGCCATCTGTTCCCTCTGGATCGTCGGAGATGGCGATTCCGGCTCTAGGCCATACGACGGGATACGTCCATGAAATGGTGGTACAGGTGGGTTAGTCGGCTGGCAGGGATGAGGAAATGAAAGTGTTGACGAGTGATAGGATGAGGAATCTCACTCGAGCTCGACTGCCGAGCCTGGCGTTACACCCAGAGTCTTCACATCTCCGTCTGCTCAGACCTCTCCAGCATCGACAATGTCGACATTGAGCCCGGGATCGATCGGCAACACTGTCCTGGAGCATAGGGCGAAGTGAAGGGGAGTCGAATAGGAAATCAGATCTCCTCGTCCGAACGCCGGCCAGCCGAATCGATATTCAATCGTGCCCTCGGTTGAAATCATCCCCTGATCCCCCTGTGGCCGGCAGTACACAATGCAGTTGATAAGTCGTGCAAGGACAGGATTAAGTCGATACGGCGGGTATGTACAGAGGGACACAAGAAGAAAGAACGGACCGCTAGTACATATATAGGTCTGGGAGGATGCATTTAGGCTGGATTCATACCGTGGAGCGCCGCCGGCGCCGTCACCGTTACGAAAGAGTAAATAGCCATAACAGATCTCGTCTTTCTCGATTCTGTACTTGTCGCTCGCCCCAACTCTCATTGATCATTGTAGACACTGGTCCTCTGTCGACTGCTACGACCCTCGCGGTCACTGCACCAATGCAAGCTTTCGACAAATTCCTAGGACCACTAGCGCCGCATCGCCAAGCGGCGAGGACGGCGCCGAGGACGAGACATGTCCTGGTAATGGATGCGACGAGCGAGCAAGGGAGGAGTGTGTGCGAGAGCTTGATCAAGGATAATCGATGGGTCGTCTGGGGTCTAGTTGAGGACAAGGAGGATGTTATTGCGAAGGGTGGGTCTAACGCAGGATATGGGACGAAATGTGCTGATGAATGTTTAGCGTTATTGGCAATGCAGGTCAAGCTGATCGTCGGATCGCTGAGCATGCCTGCGAGTTATGAGAGTCACCTCAAGGATAAAGATGGCGTCTTCCTGCACGTCGACTGTGAGTGTATGACACCAAATTGATCTGGTGACTATAATGCTGAGTACGCCCTGACTAGTTGAAGAACTGCACGAACGGGCGAATGGCGACGAGGACGATTACCACAAGACGGCAGACGCAGAGATTGCCTGGACGACAAAGCTGGTCGATGCGTGTGTGAGGGAAAACGTCCGGCATTTCGTATACTCGGCACTGGATGAGCTGCCGGGGAACTTGAGCGTTCCTCATTGTTACGCAAAGTCACAGGGTGAGTCCGACTTGAGGGGTGTAAAGCTCGAGACTGATACATTGTTGGTCACAGTGGTCAAATACATCAAATCGACATCACTACCCACTACCTTTCTCTACACCTCCACGCCCTTCTCCTACATCCTCTGGAAACACACTCTGCAATCTCAACCCGACGGTACATTTCTGCTCGACCTGCCAGTCCCCGACGACTGTGTACTGCCGGGATACCCCACCGAGCAGACGGGTGAATGGGTCAAAATGGCGCTCAAGGGCGGTGACAAGTGGATAGACAAGGACATGACGGCGTGTACGGAAAAGGCGACGCCGATCGAATTTGCAGCGGTATTGGAGAAATTGGGCGGGAAGAAGGTGGATACCCATCATCTAAGCAGAGAAGAGTTTCTCTCCGAGGACCATAGGGAGAGTCTGGGCGATGTCACCTGGTCCCACTACAAGGCCTTTTACGAGGGGTGAGTCAGACTCTATCGTCATCACAACTGGGATTTTCTCGAGATTACCACTGACCATACTCTCAGGGCGATAGACCGAGATGTAAAGAAGAGCGAGTCGGTCGTGCCGTTCCAGTGGTCGTTCAGGCAGTGGGCCGGGCAGAATCCAGAGATCAAGAGGATACTGGCGGGGGAGAAGGAGGCTGCGCAAGGGCAATAACGGAGTGTGAGGGGTATGCGATGATGAGGAGGATCTATAGTATAATGTACAGGACAGTCGGTGTACTCTATAGTTGGTGAGTGATATGTCTTGATGACGCTTACGAGAAGCAGTCTTCATATGTAGCGGTATTTTATCGATGAGAGCCACGGGCAACAGTTGTTGACTCTACAATGAATGGATGGGCTGGAAACAGCTTACCAATTGGGTCAGCTTGACCCCTCGATGGCTCGCTAAAAGGCATACCAGTCCCTGAACACCAAGCTAAGCAACTGATCATCGGGTCTCCCAGTTGGAGCTATTAATGAGGAAAAAGGCAGCATTTCGAAAAAGTGCATCAATGACAACCCGAGCTGGATCCCAAAGCTAAGTTGTACAATACCTACTGACCAAGATCCCAAAAGCCCACTATACCACCTGGCCCTCCATCCAGCAACAAGCCAATCCAACCAATCCTCTCGGCTACACCCGGGAATACAGCGCGATGGCATTGGCTCCACCACAGTTCTGCGAGAGATTACCCACACACGGAGTCTTGCACTGTGACGACGTGGCCATCAAGGACGCTCCGTTGCTGAGTGCATTACCACAGTAGCACTCATTTCCATACTCGACACCGGCGTAGGTGAATCCTTTGGCGCCACAAGTCGAAGTGCACTTTTCCAACGTCATATCGTTACCGCGGCTCGAGCTTCCGGTCAAGGCTCGCCCGCTAACCTCCTTAACACAAGCGACTCTGCGCCAAGTGCCCAGTTGAGGAGCGGATTGCAATCCCTGATTCCTATACAGCGAGAGTCGACCGCCTCCACCGCAAATCGTATCGGGAGCTCCGGAGCAAGCCGTTTGACAGGTCGAAGTCCGATCGAGCGAAGCACCATTGTCGAGATCGCCACCGCAGTAGCATTCGCGACCATACTCGACGCCGGCCCACTGAAGACCTTTGGTGGTGCAAAAGTCGAGACATTTGGTAATGGTCATTCGATCGTCGGTAAAGCTCGCTCCGGTCAACGCCCGTCCAGAACTTCCTTCGAGGATACAGGGGCTACTGGCGGCGGACCAGCCGGTCGGAAGGGTGGTCACTGTAGGCTGTAGGTTCGGGGAGAGGGTACCAGAGGTGAATGCCGCTGTGTTGACAAATAGGGTCAATGCGTTGGAACCACCACAAATGGTGAGGCTGTTGCCCGAACATTTCTTGTTGCAATTTGAAGAGGTTGAACTGATAGCAGCACCATTGGCGAGGCTCGAGCCGCAGAAACATTCTGAAGAGTACTGCTCATCGAGTTAGCAGAGGATACTGATTTGGAATCCAGAGATGAGTCACCTCGAGACCGGCGATAGCAAAGCCTTTGCCACTGCAAAAGTCCGTACACTTCTTCCAGGTCATGTCCGGTCCAGAGGTAGAAGCGCCGATCAAAGCCCTACCCCGAGGTCCTTCGGCAATACAGCCCGCAGGAGCGACCTGCCACCCTTGGGGAATCGATGTCGAAGCCGCAGCGGCAGCCGAGCTGGAGGAGGAGTAGGCCGAGATGGAGGAGGAGTAGGCAGAGGCGGATTGTCCGGCGATCGAAGCCGAGTACGCTGCGTCGGAGATGGAGGTCGAGTATGCTGCGTCGGAGGTCGAGGCTGAGTACGCCGCATCGGAGACAGAGGCAGAGTACGCCGCTGCTGATGCCGAGGCGGAGTAACCTGCGTTGGATACTGATGCCGAGTAGGCAGCTTCCGAGATCGACGCAGACTGAGCGGCGGCAGCGTCGGAGACTGAAGCCGAGTATGCTGCTGCTGATACTGAAGCTGAGTAACCGGCGTCCGAGATCGAAGCAGAGTATGCCGCCTCTGACACTGACGCAGAGTAAGCAGCCTCTGACGATGATGCCGAGTAGGCCGCTTCCGATGATGATGCCGAGTATGCCGTCGCAGCAGCCGAGTATGCCGCCGCCGAAACCGAGGCAGAGTAAGCGGCTTCTGAGGATGACGCCGAGTAGGCCGTTGCTGAAGCCGAGTATGCCGCTTCGGAAGTCGAAGCAGAGTACGCCGCGAGGGAAGACGAGGCCGAGTATGCCGTCGCTGAAGCCGAGTATGCGGCCTGTGAAGAGCGGACAATTCCCGTGATGGCCCTGTGACAAGCTTCGAACTGAGCGTATCGACAATTGTCGACTGTGAACTCGTACCCATTTCCGTTGAACTGAGCTCGATCGGTACAGGTGATCAGTTGATCGTTGCAAGATCGCTCGAGGGCTGTTCCCAGCAAAGGCGCAGAGTACGCGCCGACGTAGTAGCGACCATCACGGAGTAGACCGCTGGAGCGGGGAATCCACCTAGAGCGCCGGTAAAGGTCTGCTCGTCGCCAGGCTGGGTTCGAGCGGCGGTGGCAGTGGCATAGGCGGCGGAAGCTCGAGAGGAGGAGTAGGTGGCCGCGGCAGAAGCGGTGGAAGCGGTGTATGCACTGGCGACAGGAATCGCTTGGCTCAGACATCCATTCTGCTGAGCAGCGCATTGGTCGTAGCTGAACGGTCGGAAATTGGGAGGGTAAGACGAGACACGGCCTTGACAGCTGCTGTATTGATAATAACAGGACGCCTGGAGGCCGCCGAGTAGGCTGTTATGAAAGCCACCGGATGTGAGGAAGTAGGGCAAGTTGAAGCTGTATACTCGAACCACAGCGGGAGCGTATATCTCCCCCCAGCCGCCGTTGTAGGTTTGGTAGTCGTCGGGGGATCGGGTGGTGTAACCGTAGACGTTTTGTCGACTGTGGAGGGTATGCTCGCTGTCGACGTGGTGATGGGATAGATCTGGGGTGGTGGGCGTGGCCACTCTTCGCCCAACGACAGCGGCGTCGGTGAGCGAGAAGTGAGACAGGAGGAGTAAGATTGGAAGCAGCATAGTGTGGTGTTAGAGGAGGGGTAGTGTGTTGCTCGTAGAGATGGGGATGTTCTGGCTGCATCTTGATCTCTTGTATATCACTTTGCGGTGTCAGCAGTCCTCTGACCTCTGAAGGACGGATGAGAAGCTGAGGATCTCCCATGTTCGACGCTGACCCGAGGTGACACCTCTCAGAGTCCGAGCAGTGAGCCCTAGCCACCGGCCTAGCGTCCGGTGCGTGGACAAGAGGTACGACTTGCGCTTGGCATTGGAAGCAGACGAGCACGATTAGACAGCAGAGGCGTAGGCGTAGACGTGGGTGTAACGGTGTCATGCATACCTGTCCTTCTTCCGCTGTTCTATGAGCGTTCTTGCATCCGAAGAACGCTCCCGAACACGGGTGGTACCTTGGGGAAGACGTGCACGAGGTGAGTCACGACTAGTCACGACTATTCGGCTCTGGCTTAATTGCGGTCTCAGCCTCCCAGGTAGATCCCATTCCCAGGGATGAGGGAGCTGGGTGCGACGTCCAGATTGACGACTCTCGAGAATAGTTGTCGGAGGTATTTCATTAGCTGAGTCATGAGTGAGGAGGAGTCAGGCCACTGCCCCGAGGCATGGAGAAGCATGCAGGGTCGAGGGACCCAGAACCTACCTGTAGATCCGGTCAGAAGGCTGGATGGCTGGATTGCTCTATCCAGCTGGATCTCCTGTCTCTGAGCGGTAAGCGGTGAGAAAGTCCAGAGATTTGTTACCGGATAGGTCTCGGATCTTCTGGAAGATCAGAAGATCGACGTTCTCAGGCACGACGCCAAGCCAAGTTAGCCAGGGTGACACTGGAGGACAGAGGTAGATGGAGGGGTATTGCGGTTTGATGGATGCTCGGTAGTGGACTGTCGAGTGCCGAGTATCGGAGTATCAGCTGAGCAGGTCTTGCTTGCAGGATGCAGGCCTCAGGCAGCCTGGACCATTGGTGGTAAAGTAGGTCGGAAGAACAAAGCAGGATCGTCCCGGACTCCCGAAACTCGTCGTGGCATACATTAACATGGCCTACCCTGGTCATGAGCCGTGGGGTGGCGTGGGGGACGGCTAGTACAAAATTCAATTACGGATCTCGCACTTCTGTCTTGCTCACGGGTCATGAGACCAGATCATCAGGTGCGGAATTCGGATGCAAATGCCAACTGTAGGTCGGCTGCCGCGGGACTCGCTGGTGCTACACCATGAACAGCCATGAACCTCCATGGATGGACTAACACTACACCCATTGTCCGGTCTGCGCTCCGTAGAAAACCTTACGATATGCAGGGCCATGCATAGATTACGAGTCAACTGGCACCAGCTGGCACCGCACCGGCGACGAATGACTACGAGGTGAGCAAGAGCTAGCCGTGTGGCTGTATAGCTTCGGGCTGTTTCGGGGTATGGTCCGTGATGTGCGATTCGATTTCGGTAGTGAGCGGTGCAGCGGCAAGTCTCTACAGGTTGTGGGATGAGGGTATACAGGGGTATACGATTATGATTGTTGACCAAGAGATCGCACTACTCTGAGCCGGTACCCAGTAGACACTGCTAGAGCATAGAGAGAGCTGAGAGTGCTCTCAATCAGTGAAGCGATTGCAATGCCACGTGTCGGCTATTCGCCACCCGCCAAGACACCCCCCGTCGCTCCGTGATTGCCGGAGATGACCCGCGTGCAACAGGTCGAACGAGATTCGCTCAAAAGTCTGTACAGTAGCTCGTCGTCTTGATCTCGGTCTTGGTGTTGAACACAACCTCAACGCAACAGCTCAAACAGGATGAACCTCCCGGTCGTCTCGCTCGACATCTACCTATCCGACCCATCGGACCCGGCCGCTTTGGCCGAGGCTCAGAAAGCCGCCGAATCCTTGATACTCAACGGAGCGGTGATTGTGAAAGATGCCAGAGCGCCCAAGGAAGCCAACGACCGATTCTTGGACCTGCTGGAGGATTACTTCCAGCAAGAGGAGGCCGCGCTCAAAGAGGACGAGAGGCCAGAGCTGGGCTATCAAGTTGTAAGTTCCAAGCCAAAGCACTCTGATCGGTGCCCTAGCCACCGGCCTAGCGGCCGGTGCGGGGATAGTGGGCTAACGGCGGGGGTTAGGGAGTGACATTGGAGAATACCGAAAAGCCAAAGTGCTCGAGTGATGACGAGTGTCAAAGCGTGATTGCCATGTTGGAAGAGGGAGAGAGGCCATTGGATCTCTTAGGCCATAGTGCGGATCCCAAGTGCCGGTGAGTACGCGACTGAGCGCCGGGGCTGAGACTTATGGTTGGAGTACTCTAGGTTCTTCCACAAGATGACGGAGAAACCGCCTTACGAGTCCAAATTCCCGATCTCGAGCGCACCGAATGTCACCCCAAAGGCCTTTGCGGGACGGTGGGAGAGGGGCATGAATGAGTGGGGAGGGTTCATGAAGCAGAGGTGAGTAGGCGCGAATGGAGGGACTTGCGCTGATGGTGCGATAGTGTCGAGGGTCTCGCGCAGATGGTAGCAGTGGGTTTAGGGCTGGAAAAGGACACTTTTATCGATGCGGGCAAATACGGGTGAGTCGCTGAGTTTTGATGGCCGCAGAGCTGATTGTGCTAGATCCCATTTGTTAGCGCCTACCGCTACGGATCTTGAGCGGTTCGGGAAGTTGGACGCGTGAGTAGGGACCGAGAAGTAGCAGTTGCTGAAGAGTCGTGTAGTATCTTTGCCGGCTTCCACACCGATCTCAACTTTTTGACCATTCACGGACAATCCCGATATCCCGGTCGTAAGTCCTGCAACGGGGTGTAAGCTCACACCCCAGTGCATGTCTGGGCGAGGAACACTGGAAAGAAGATAGCCGTCAAGATCCCAGAAGGATGTCTGCTCGTGCAAGCGGGTAAACAGCTCGAGTGGATGACTGGAGGATACATCAAAGCGGGCTTTCACGAGGTCGTCTGCACCCAGGCGACCCTAGATGTGAGTTTACCTATAGCTGTAATAGGACCACAGGCTTACATCTACAGGCGATGGCTCGACGAAAGTCGTCGCATCCCGATCGTCCGCAGAACCGAATCTCATCAACATTCGTGAGTCCCCGCGCGAGCACCCACGCGTCGCGCTGACGCGTGACACATTTAGTTCTGGCATCTCTCCCCAGATCACCTCCTCAAGCCAGTACCGAAATTGCAGGCGGCGGCAGAACAGCGCTTCGGCCCGCAGAAAGACTACGGGGAGATGTACACGGGAGACCAAGTCAGGCGGTGAGTTCTCGTCACAAATGTCGCGTGTCACGCTGACGATCACAGGGAACTCGGTTTGATCGCCCTCATGGCGGCAGAGTGATGCACATGCTGTGCGGATCAGCACTGGATCTAGACTCGGCGTTGAAACAGCAGTGAGGAGGCGAAGAGTGCACGACGCGGAGCGCCAGCGCGCTAGCGACGGGAGCCTTGAAAAAGACCTGAAACCGACTGGCACCGGCTTAATTGCCCAGGTGGTCGATATCCAAATCCACCGTCGCGTCTTGATGGAGGACTGACCAGAGCATACTCACTGCATCACCAGCCCCTTGCATCCACAATATAACCATGCAAGAGGTGCTCTGGGCGGCCAAACATACGCCGGACGTGACGTCTGCGAGAGCAGTCAGCGTGTGCTGAACGACTAACGCTCACATACATAAACAAACGAGGTGAACACCTGCCCCGCCCCGTCCTGTCTTACAGGTCAAGGTATAGCCTCTAACTCGAGACCGCGCTACGCAACTCGACCACCTGCTCCACCGACCAGCCAGTCGAGCTCGGTATTGGGCTAAATGGGCTACAGCTATACGGGTATGCCAACCCCACCACGACGACTACCGACGCTATCACCCTCTTCAGCGCGATTACGCAGATTGGCCCCATCGCCAGTCAAGGTCGTTCCCATCACACCATTGATTCTCACCCCGCCTCGATTCCAGGACTCGTTCTACGACCCGACCACCTGCACTACCAAGGACGAGGCGCCGCGACAGTCTCTGGACGATCCATTCGAGTATGACTTTACGCCGTTGGAGAAAGTGGTAATCATGTCCAGCGACGCCAGAGGCGGAGGGGAGGAGAGGAGATACTTTGAATCGCCAAAGAGGACGAATCGGAATGCGTCTACCGACTCGAATGCGTCTGTGCCGCTGATCTTCGACTCTAGAGGTGATTTCGGCGTATTGGCAGAAAAGCACCGTCGGCTCATGACATCCCGCCGTGGATCGACTACGGGCTTGGAACCCGATGTCCCGGAGGAAGAGGTGGACGAGTTTATGGCCCCGACGTCGGGCCCAGCAAGTGGATCGAGGGAGAGAGTGGTGTTTAGAGACGATGTGTTTTCAAGTTCGACACCAGTCGCCCAAAAGGAATCGAGCTACACTGCCGCCGACCTCCCCTCGTTCGAGTCGGACACTACGATATCGAGTCTGAAGCGCTCAGAGCCAATGACTCGCCTGGGACAACTGGAGAGAGAGGATTCCATCCCCGAATCCAACTACACGTTCGGTCGGCCATCCTCATCCGCCTTGGAGGACAGAAGACCAAGTGTGAGCTCGGTGGAGGACGATGATGGGTGGAGCTATACCCTATCAGCTTACGGCGACGAGGATGATTTGGCCGCCGCTAGGCGGATGTCGATCTTGTCTGATCGTCCGCCGGGTTCCTTCGATCAGCTCGACGACCACGCGAGTCGAGGTTCGAGCGCACCTACAACATCGGCCGCACAGATACACCCTTATGCCGCAGCAAAGGTCCATAGGACCAGTACGTCCGCTTGGTCCGATTCTACCGCTTCCACCAGGACGGAACTCTTCACCCCAGACTACACCGTCGCCCCGCTCCCAACGCACTGTCACCGTAAATCCCCCTTTGACGACTCTGCCGAGTCGCCAACGAGTACTCGACTCCGGTCGACAATCCCCCTTCCCCCCTCTCCACGGTCTGGATCCAGTCTAGGTCTAGTGGTTGGCCATGACGCAGAGAAGATCGACAACACGCCAAAGCAAACTCGCACTCTGCGACACTCGCTCTTGCTCAAATCCCCTCTTCCGGCTGAACCGATTGGCGAGACGCCCACGGCCCATTCTGCCAAACATCTCAATGTACAGGTCTCGGAGAAGAGGAAGAGTTCGGCTGGATCGAGCTCTACTACCTCGACAACGTCCTACCCCGAACACATAGTCAACGCCCTAAAGGCCATTGACAAGTCGACCACGTTGAGCCTATACGTCGATCAGGTGAGTCCCCCAGGATATCCACGAGAGCTTGCCTAATCGTGTTTTTAGGAGGGGACTCGGGAGGTACAGACCACGCTCAAGTACATGAAGATGCACAAACCGCAAGTATTTCGAAATCGCGAGATGAGGTCGCTAGAGGAGGCCGCGCTCTGGTGCGAGAGCCCGACGAGACCAGAGCCGTTCCAGCAGACGGGGTGTATCGAATTTGGAATGGATCCCAAGGCGAGGGCAAAGTGGAACTTTCACCACGCGGTGAGTAGTAGCTGAAAGCTCACTGTGCATGTGCTGACTGGATTAGGCGCTTGAAGGACTGCCTGTGCTGCGACGCTTGACTCTGAGTGGGGACGAGAAACACGACTACCTCTCCAGAGGGGCGACGCTCCAGATACGGGATACCGGAGTGTACGCGGTGTTTGGGCACGAGGACAAAGGCCGGATCGAGTGGAAATTCGAGTACCTCGTCCAACCGAGGATATCGGCTTCGACGGGCGAGGTCGTCCCGAATGAAAAGGTACGTCCCATGGCAAGTTTTGATGATGCGGAAACACTGCTGACTCGTATAGATCATCATCCCGCTAGGGTTCTACGTCTCGCCAAACTTTTTCAATCCGGACAGAGCGCTCAAATTGCACTTGCTCAACGTGTTCAAAAAGCAGCTCACGCCAAATATCGTTGCGGAAAAGGTCAAACCGCCCCATATCGGGACACCCCCTGCTCAACCGTCCCAGCCCAGTCGACCAGCTACAGCTCAACCGACCGCAGTGCCTCCTACCGGTGGGAGCGGTGGTAGTGGCGGCAGTGGAGCGATGAGCAGGACGTTGAACACTATTGCCAAAGCGGTAACCGGTTCCCGGACGTCTACACCCTTGTCGATGGATAAGGATATACCGCCATTTGGCTCAAAGACGCCCTTGCTCCGAACGCACCCGTCCAAAGGGTCAGAAGACTACTCTACCCAGGTCGCGACCCCGGACTCGGTCAAATCGGACAAGAAGGGAGCGAGGAAGAGGGCGACTTCGCTCTTTTCTAGATCTAGACCATTCACTCCACCTGTCAATACGGACTTGCACCCCGTGCCCAAGTTGACCACCAATCCCGGAATAGCGAGCACACCGCCGTTGGCGAGCAAAAAGTCGGCAATGTCACTCCGACAACGACCGCACACGGCACAGGGTCCCGTTCCGCCAATACCACCGGCGGTCACTGGGACAATGGCAGCTGGCTCTCCACTTGGTCAACTGGCTCCAACGCCGTCCAAAGCACCGACCTCGAGGACGTTGGTGCCGATGAAATCAACACCCTCGCTCAAGCAACCTCGGTATAGACCGCACACGTCGGACGCTAATCCAATGCCCTTTGCCTCGCATCCGACGTACACCGCGAGCATGACGCCAGACTCGGCTCTCCTCGCATATTCCGTCCGTCACTCGCTCGGCGCTCACACAGCGCTCAGTGCCAGTGCTGGCTCGGACAAGACGCAGCGAAGCCCCCATCCATTCTCCACGCACGTCACCGTTCGCAGACCCTCCACCGCCGGAGGAGGTACGGGTGATGGCAATCCGAAACTCTTTGGACATCTGCGAACGGGCTCCACCTCGAGAAGACTCAACCCACTCACCGCACGAGATCCCAATGTCCTCCATCGAGCGGACCTCGGAGTTGGATATGGCAGAGGGGGCAGTAACGACGCGGTCAAAGGCTCTCGCGTGGTCATAGGGCATAATGACCACATGGTGCGATACAACCCCCACGGAGGCTCAGCTCTGACTCCACCCCCGAGGTCAGACTCGGCGGAATCGCTCAAAGTGCCCTCTTGGCAAGGACAGAAGGGCGGCATGATATCGGCAGATGGAGGCGGAGGCTTGTCACCCGCGCCGAGACCAAGACCGGCTTTGCGCAAACGGCCTTCAACGGCGGACCCGAGGTCGTAACGGAGATAACTGATTAGATGTTATCAGTGGTCTGGAAGAGATCTATAGGACTGGATGGACGGCGAGAGTATGAGTGAGGGCAATACGATTATTGTCATGATCGAACATCTATACAAATCAGTTCCAGGAGTACGAATTCCCAAAAGAGATGTCATGCATCTCTACTTCAGCCCATCTATGACCTGGCGCTGCGATCCCCCTTGTACACGATGCACGTACAACCCGATCGTCTCCTTGTCTACCGTACACGATCACCGCCTTTTCCGTCTCCGATCGCCTCTCTGCGGAAGATTACTCTCAGCTGATGGGAACTAACGCATGGGATATTGGTGGACTCACTGTGCCCACGCCTTCATCATCACTCTCACCGCTGCCCGCACGAGCCTTGCGCGCTTCATTGCTATCCCGCTTTCGCTTCTTCCCCCCGTCTTTATCCTTGGCGTCTCGCTCTCTGACCATGCTCTTCCTCCGGGACTTTGGTATCTCCTCCTGACTCTCCTCGCTGAGTGAGCTAGACCGACTGCGATCCCTCCTCCCCCGGCGTTTACTACTCGAGCCGGTTCTCCCCTTGACTCCCGCCTTGGATTTGCCCGCTAGAGCGGCTAGAGACGGACGTCCCTTTCGCTTCGCTTTCGGCGTTGGTTCATCCTCTGATCCCTCGTCTTCACCTTGATCATCCTCGTCTTCACCCTCTTCATCTTCCTCCTCCTCGCCTTGACCTTCAGTCTCGTCGTCGTCGATAATGGATTTACGCCTGCTGCTGCGTTTACTCGGTCCAGGCATGTCCTCGTCTTCAATTGCTTCTTGCCGACTAAGCCTTCTCCGCTTTGGATCCTCTCCTTCTCCTTCTCTTTCCTCTTCCTCCTGCTCCTCTTCGTCGACACTCCCCTCCCCCTCTCGTTCGACTGTTGGCCGACCCTCGGCGTCGCGATCCGCTTCCGAGACAGAAGGTCTTCCCCTCCCCGAAGGCTTAGCCCTCGGCGTGGTCTCCGGCAGAGGACTCGACGACGTGAGAGGGGACAACGATCGTCTATCCCCTCCATCCGGTGATCCGGAGTTGGGCATAGACGACGAGCTCGATTGCTGCAGTCAAAGCCAAGATCAGTCATCACACCAGAGTGGAAAGGACCGCACTTGCCATCTCGTCCAGCAGGTCCAAGTTGTACAGCTGCGTGAGTCTGCCCCAGAGGTGCTCCACCTCGACCGTCACGTTGAGCCGTTTGTAAATCTCACTCTGGATCCTAATCAAGGACGCATCCCTCCCTCTCCCAACTACAGTTGCCGTTGCTTCATCAGCCAATCCCTTCGTGACGAAACGGAAGGACTGCCTGTACTCACTTGGTCGAGCCTCGGGTAATGCTCTGAACAGGGCAGTCTCACTAGTATAGCCAATCCCGTCAGCCTCCGCCGCTACAGATACTCAGAGCTAGCTAGCTCAGAGGCCGACTCACATCTGAATATCGCTCACTCCCTCCGCTTCCGGTGTGGCCGACATGATGACCTCTCGACCTCTCTGCGCTTGTCGCTGACACTGCTTCGACTTTGAGTACTGGCGACTGGGTGGTTGTCGCTACAACCAGTCCGTAGATGGCACTTGGCACAACTCCGTCTATAGATGCAGTGAATTTTGAGCAAACTAAATGCGTGAGGCATGTGAGGTACGGTTGTTGTCAAGTTGTTGTTCCGAAAAGTCACTTTGCGTACGGTGACATGAACCACCTTGATATCCTCGGACCGCGCGCCGCCTCCACCACCATACCACTACAGAGCCGGTCTCCTACGACTCTCGATCAATGCTTCTCGTAGCTCTCGTATGCACGCCGGGATGTAGCCCCGTGTCCTTCTTGCCCGGGCAACCACGCACTCAAGTCACATCTGATTCATGATATTTCTATGCCGACGAGGGCTTGTACTTGACTACCGACCCGAACGGGTGATCGAGTCGAAAGAGAGTGAGAACCTATATCTAAACCAAAACCAAAAGCCACAACTGGAATCATGCAAAAGCGATCATAAGAGATCTTCTAAAATCATCACCAAATCACCAAGTCCCCGTCACTACAGTCGGTCGCCGGTACCGATAGTGACGACGGAGAAACCAATCTTCTGGAGCTTCTTTCGGTCGAGCATGAGTCGACCACTACACAAATATCAGCAAAGCCCAGGTAGCGGTCGCGTTGGACTTACTCGAAGACGAATGCCGGTCTTGGGCAGTTGTCGTAGACTAAGGAGCGGATGTCAGTAGTTGCTACCGAGCCCTTTGAGCCAACGCACTCTTTTGCCAGTCGAGCTCCTTGAACTCGTCCCACTCGGTGCAGATGACAATAGCCTCGGCGTTCTTGCAGGCCTCCTCGACCGACTGGCAGATGGTCATGTGGGGCTTGACTGTGGAGGGTCAGCTAACACTTTTTGGCTTCATATAGCTATACTCACTGGGCTCGGCTGGGATGGCTCCGTAGCTAGAAACTAATCAGCCGGCTGTTGTCAATCCGCGCTTGAGCTTTACTCACTCGGTCAGATCGAGCCAGATTTGCGACTCGGTCACCTGGGGGTCGTAGACGCTAATTCGGGCCTTCTCCGACAGGAAGTGGTTGGCAATGGTGATGGAAGGGGACTCCCGTGCTGTAGGCCGGTCAGAATGGAAATCTTTGCTCAGACATCCGCTTGACTCACTGTCACCAGTGTCCTTCTTGAACGCCCAACCGAGGATGGCAATCTTCTTGCCAGTGATGCTGCGAAAGGTCAGATGGGAAGTGCAAAGGCAGCTAGAGCGACTCACGTGTTGAAGAGCGTGTCCACGACCTTTCGGGCGAATCGGTCCTTCTGGTACTCGTTCTGGGCGCGTCAGTGATGCTGTCCCAGCCTCTCATACTGCTCAGCATACTCACCATCTCAACAACGGCCCTCCAGTACTTGGCGACCTCTGGCAGATGCAGCGACTCGGACAGGTAGACCAAGTTGAGGATATCCTTCTGGAAACACGATCCACCAAAGCCCTAACACTGGCTCAGCTAATCCTGTGAAAGCAGTATCAATGCGTCACTCACGACCGACGCCTTCAAGAACTTGGAGCCCATTCTCGAATCCTTGCCAACGGCGTAAGCGACCTCGTCGACGGCAGCACCGGTAGCCTCGCAGATAGCGGATAGTGCGTTGATCGACGAGATACGTTGAGCCAACATGGCGTTGGCGGCGAGCTTGGACAGCTCTGACGACCACAGACCGACGGTGAGGATTCGGTCGGTTGGGACCCAGTTGGCGTAGACGCCCATGAGCGACTTGCAGGCGTTCAATCCAGACTCGCTCTGCAGCGATCCAATGAGGACTCTGTCTGGGGCGAACAGGTCGGAGATGGCAGTTCCCTCGGCCAGGAACTCTGTAGTCGGGGTCAGCTTACATCGTACAATTCAGTTGCATCACTTGCCTGGGTTGGAAAGGATGTCAAAGGTGCATCCTGGCTTCGAGTTGGCCTCGAGGATGGTTCGCATGGCGCTGGACCCGGTCAGCAAAGTCACCAGCGGGAGGTGCAACACTCACTCAGCGGTCCTGCATGGCACTGTCGACTTTTCAACGACAATCTTGGAGGAGGTGGAGACCTCGGCGATTCGTCGAGTAGCCAGTTGAAGGTAGCTAGGGCGGGGTCAGCCACGTACTACAGGCGGGCCACTGTGAGCTCACTTCAAGTCGGCAGCGAAGCCAGCTCCGATACCAGACTTCTTGGTGGGCGTGTTGACCGAGACGAAGATGAGGCTGAGACGCGTCAGTCTGGTTCAATACTCGAACAATGTTTACTCACTCGGCGGCCTTGATGGCGGCATCAACGTCGGTGCTGAAGAAGAGGTTCTTTCCCCGGGCACCTTTGACGACCTCGTCGAGTCCTGGCTCGTAAATTGGGAGTTTGTCAGAGTTCCAGGCGTCGATTCGGGCCTGGTTCAGGTCGACAATGGTGACCTCGATATGTGGGCTGAGAGCGGTCAGCGGCTGGACGGGGGGAGGCGGAAGGGAAGCCAGGTCGGAGGAAGGAAGGGGAAAAGAAGCTGCTCGCAAGGAGGGAGGGGGGAGGCCTCTGCACTCGTAGGTGTTGGCTCATTGGCGAGATAGCGGGGATGCAATGGAACAGCACGGTGCTCTTGCTGGAGATCCCGGTGGAGAGAAGGACTGAAGAGTGGAAGAGGACAGATAATCGCGAGATGGATATGGGGAGATCGACCTTGAACTTTCAATTGAATCAAGATCTCACCATTTGGCAGCACTGGACGACTTGATCAGCAATAGCCCTATACCTGGCCATGAGCCACATTGCGACTTACATGACAGCACAGGTTGGTCCACCTGCAAGTCGGGATTGTCAGCAGGGCAAAGGGATGGGACACAGTTGTTCCATTTGGGGGTGTACACGCACCGACGTAACCAGCACCGACTACGGTATCATCAGCACCAGCTCTCCATAATATGATAAGCCCAAGACGTCCGATACCATCGCAGCGAGTTGCGACGATAACAAGATCGTGCTCATCACACGCGAGGCCGCAAGGGTCGCTAGGGACATGTACTCACTACAGCAGATCTTCTTGACTTCAATGGGAGCCATCGTGTGTGTGTAAGGAGTGTGGAATGGATATCAAAGAGGACTAGTAGGTGAGGAGGAGGAGGTGGATGTGGATCCAAGGTATAAGGAAGGATTGGAGGACATCACTCATCCCATCACGACCAGGAGGGGTGCTTCCCCCCCCAGCGGAATCTAATTTTTCCGAACCATCCTGAACGGGCGCGACGCGATGCCTTTTTGCCACGTTCGGCTCAAAACAAGCTGGAGCGTGGCGCGTTTCAGGGTAAAACAGGGTTCATGGGTGGGTCAAAGCGGGTCTAGCAGCCACGTGGGAGTGGGTAGTTCGCAGGAGTTGCCTCTTGCGGCTCGACGCTTGTCGACCAATGTACCATTGTTGAGATATGCTGAGCATGGCGGCTCGGACCCTTGAGTAAGAGTGCAGGAGAAGGTCATGCAGACTGCTTCTTCCAGCGATCTGGTAGCGCCCCGGGGATGAGGTTGCTCACTACAGAGATGGCGAGACGAGAGAAGCTTCAACGCACTGACCCGCACCGGGCGATCTGATCACACTCTCACATCAACCATCACTGATTCACTCCATCAGCTTCGGGAACCGAAGAACCAAATTCAGCTCAGGAGACTGGAGATTCATAGAGGGCTGCTTGATGCAGGCTGAAGCGCTGAAGGCTGAAGCATCCAAGTGCAGATGGCGATCCGGAAGCGTCCGTCTGCTACGAGTGCATGTGCTTGATCGAGCCAACCGCTTCCGACTGCGGTCCAAGCGTTCGTCGCGGATCTCTCAGACAACTGCCAACTCAGTCCAGCACGTTTTACGAGGCTGTTATAGCAGGTCGAGTCGACTCGCTGGCGTTGCGTTGATACTGACTTAAAGCTTGAAGGCTTGAAGACTTTGCTGGCGCTGCAAAGTACGAAAATCCATTATCGCGATGCGAGCGACTTGCGGCTTCCTTGCGGGACAGCTTCGGGATCGGATTGTCTGGGCAGTACGATTCTGTCTCCTGCATCACAGGCATCGACATGCTTCGTGCATGAAGGGAGATACGGAGTGGTCATGTCACCACGACGAGGAAGTTGCTTCCCACTGTCCCAGCGACTTTCCGTCGGAACTCGGAAGCTAGTACCTAGTCGTTGGTCGCGTTTCGGATGACGTCGAGATAGCAGACGTTTCAAATGTTTTCAGTCTGCTGATCTACCGTCAGGCCTAGTATCACATCACGCCGCCGAGGTCTATTGACTACTTGCGACTTCCAGAGAGATCGCACACTCGCACTCACACCCGCACCCGCTACATAACACCCCTGGCGCTCTCGCGCCTAGTAGCGATGGCACCGATCCTCCTCTCCCGCTTTGGCCGGTTCTACAACTCGAGCTTCGATCGCCGGCCGGTCCCGACGCTGATAGCGACCAATGGGGTGTTGTACGCCATTGCCGATGGCCTTGTGAGTAGATCTCGGCTCGGGCGTAGCCGGAGACGGGGGGTTCTTATCGTGGAGGTGACGTGTGACATTGAAGAGCTGGTAAGAGAGATAGAATTGGGAGTGGTTAGCGAGAGAGGGCGCGAGAAGCTGCACTTGCAGTATCAAGCCGGCCGATGAGAGGGTAGGGCCTCCAGCGATGCTAAGGAGAGGCAAATAAGAGAATCAGCAACTCGCGACGATGTCCCCAGGTCTCGCTCGATATGTCAAGTCTCTCACTATGCTGACTCCTGCTCAGGCCCAAACGTCGACTATTCTAGTAAGTGCAACAAACTGACATGACCCTATGTAGCAATCACTCCTCTCGGCTGTAGTCCCCGCGGCTCTTCTCACCAGAGTGACCAGACCATACTGACCGGCGGCAGATGAAAGAACCCTCCGCCTCGGCCCTGAGCAAGCAGTACGACCCCGAACGCACCCTCCGCTTCGTCGCATTCGGCATGGCCATGGGCCCGCTGATCGGTGCGTCCACCCTTTCCAACCTCTCTGACTTCACACCGCTGACCGCGGTGTAGGCGGATGGATGAAAGTCCTCGAGAGGTCAATACCCCTCCGACCCGGCGGATCCAACGGGCTACAGTTGGCCAAAAGGGTATTAGCCGATCAAGTCATCATGTAAGCGCCTCGCCCGCTCGATCCTTGCTGACACGTCACAGGGCACCGTTGGGCGTGAGCAATCCACCAATATCCTCCACCCGTATACGCATTGATGGATTGTAGCTCGTCGCGTTTGTCGGCTCGATGGGTGTAATGGAGGGGAAGAGCTCGGAGGAGATTGGGCAGAAGTTTTCAGATGTGAGTCCGCGAGCGGAGCAAGCGCGCCGCGAAGCGGTGTGCCTGCCGCGGAGCGGCCGGCGTAGTAATCTGCCATTGGACGCAAACTGACCTGCTCTGTAGATGTACATACGTGAGTTCCTGTGATCCGAGCCAGCGAGCAGCAGGACTGCTGGCACTGCTCGCGCTCGCGCTCGCACACATTCGCGCGCTCGCTCGCTCTGCTCGCTCTGCTCGCGCTGGCTGACGCTCGCTCTCGCAGCGGCAATCGTGGCCAATTGGAAAGTATGGCCCCTAATCCAGACGGTAAACTTCAAACTCATGCCACTGCAATACCGCGTCCCGTTCCAATCGACCTGCGGGATCGCTTGGACGCTGTATCTCAGTCTGTTGAATGCGAGGTGAGCGGCGCAGGGCCCGGCCCAGCGCAGCTGGGCTTCAAGTTCAGTTCCGCACAGTTCCAACCGTGAGTGGGGTGACTGCTGACCTGCGTGTAGGGAGGAGCCAAAGTCGAGCTCTTGATGCCACCGACCGCTCCAGGTAGCTCAAGGCACGGGATGTAGAGGGGCGGCGATCTTTACGAATCAACAGTACTGGACATGCGATGCATCATGTAGCCAATAGCCACTCGGCTCCAGGTTAAGTGGTCACCATCAAGTGCTCGCTGTGAATCGCCTTATTGTCCGACCTGGTATGCCTATCAAGCAGGAGCTCGTAGCCGGTATAGCTCTGAGCGGGAGCATATCCATCGAGATGTATTAATCGTAAAATGATCTTATCCGTCGTCAAAGCAGTATTCCCGGTGTCCTATCTATATCACAAACCCTCCCCGACTCTTCCCTCACGCTGACATGCCTTGTCCTCGTCCGACCTCAGCACCTTCCTTCCCGAGTGCCCCGAATCCATCATAGCGTCCATGACTGGGCACTGATCTAAGCCCGTTGATCCATTTCGGTCCGATCATCCCGTTCGCTAGAATGTCTCATCCTCGGCCTAGACTCGTCAGCCGACTCTGTATTCAGTAGGACTCACCCCGTCATGCTTCCCATCCAGCTCCCCGGCGAGTTTCCTGATCGTCCTGGGGCTAGTCAGCAAGTAGACTCTCAGTCAAGCTCTAGAACGGCTCACGTCTCCAGCTCGGCGACTTTGGCATTATGCGCTTCGTGCAGCTTGGTGATCGAAGATGGGGAGGTGGTGTCGCTCGGCGGGGACATTGGCGGGGTGCGAGCCTGCGGGCGGCGCGTCAGCGCCGCGATCTGCGAGAGTGATACGGGAGTAGGCCTCGAGCTGGAGTTGTACCAAAACTGGATCTAGACTGGACTCACTGATAATTTCGCTGCGGCCAGGGTCCTCGCTGCGCGCTCGTCCTGCAATCGTCAGCATTCACGAGGAAGGGAGAGGTTTACCCACCTCGAGATCCCTCTGGAGGCGCTTGACCTCGTCGGTCATTTGCTCGATCACCGCCTCGGCGGATCGTTTCCCCTGCAGCAGGTTCTCAGACTGCGTGGTCAGGGAGTCGAGGGCAGTTTGGTGTTTGAGAGCAGTGTGGTCCAGCTGTTCGGCAAAGTGCGACTTGTTCATCTCCAGTACCTGCGCCGGCGTCAGCCGGCATTCTTCCATCGGCGAGTGTCGGGAACGAAGTGACCGAGGAGGGGGGAGGGTGACTGAGGAGGAGGGAGAGTGATCGAGGAGGGAGTGACAGCAGGAGTGACACAGGAGGGAGACTCCGACTCACAGACTTGGTCATGTCCAATTCCTCCCTGACGTCCTCCAAAGCCTTCCTCAACGCCACCTCCCCCTCCCCCCCACTCTTTGTCGCCTGTCTGGCATCCTCGAGCTCGGACGTCGTCGAGTCCAGCTTCTTGGTCACTTCTTCGAGGTCTCGGGCCAGCCCCTCAACTCGCTCTTGGAGCGAATTGCGGTCTTCCTCCCTTTGCTTCAACTCCTCCAGCTCTCGCTCTGCCGAAGCGAGTTGCGACTCCAATTGCGCTTTGAGCGACCTGACCTCTGCTAGCTCCCCTTCCAGCCGTTGAGCCTCTTGGGCCCCGTTCGCCAACCTCTCCTCCATCTCAGCCAATCTCTTTACCAGATCTCTCTCCTTTGACCCTGTCCTCGCCGACTCCAGCTCTCCATTGACCCGGGCTAGTTCTGCCCTCATCCGCTCGACATCCCCAGTGGCAGCCTCCAAATCCCGCTTGGCGTCGAGCTGTGCCAGTTCTCCAGACCCCGCAGCTCTGGCGGCCAATTCGTCCTTGAGCTCGAGCAGGGATTGTGCATCCTCCTCCGACTTCTCCAGGGCCTTCTGGTGCTCGTCGGTAAGGCGCTCCAATTGGGTTTTCAGGCTGGACACTGTCTCGCCGAGGGAAACCACCTCCCGAGCGTGCTCCACACGCAGGGCGTCGATGTTGGATCGCTACCGTCAGCACGATAGAGTACTGCTACACACCTCTATTTCGGCAGCCTGGGCGAGGTCGTCGTGAGTGGAGGTCGCGTCGGTAAGTTGTTTCTCCAGCTCAAGAGTCTTCTGCGAAATGGTCAGCTACGTGGGATCCGTGGTATCTCACCTGCTCTAGCTCTTTGGCGCGGGAGATGGAGGTATGTAGTTGCTGCTCCGCCGCTTGCAACTTCTCCTCCGCAGCCTCGACCTTTGCCTCTGCCGCCTCTGCCGCCTCTGCCGCCTCTGCCCTGCTTCCCAGTTCGACGACCTTGCTCTCCAGCTCCTGTGCCTGCCTCGCAGCGTCCGCCTTTATCGCTTCGAGGCGTTCACCCAACGTCGCCCCTTCTGCGATCTTTATCTCCAACTCCCCTTCCAGGTGCTTCACCCGACCGTCCAGCTCTTGACTCCTGTGCTCAAGGTCATCCATCCTACCCTTATCCACAACCGCCTCTGCCTTTAGAGCCTCAATCTCCGCCAGAGCACTATCCCCCTTAGTAACCAAGCCGTCTCTCTCCTCTTGAACAGACTTGAGCTTTTGCTCCAACTCGACCAAATCCTCGGAGCCAGCTTGAGCAGAGGCGAGCTGCCTCTGCAGATCTTCCACCCGAGTCGACAACTCAATCTTCTCCTTCGCGACCATCTCCCCATCACGAGTCTTTTGCTCCAATTGACTTTTGAGCTCTCCAATCTCGGCTCGGAGGGACGACACCTCAGAGTTTAGATTGCCCAGAGTGTTCTCATGCTCTGCGTGCATCTGGACCAAGGTGGCATGAGTGCTGGTCAAGCCGTCGTGAGCTTCCCGCAGAGACTACTTGACGTCAGCGGATCAGTGGTAGGTCGGGGGACATACCTCGTATTCGGCATTGATGGCCTTATACACCCGGTCCTTCTCGTCCAACTGGGCAGCGAGGGACTCGGCCTCTTCACGAAGCTTTTCCAGTTCGGCGGATGTAGACTACATTCATCAGCATGATCGCAAAACAAGACATCATACTCACTGCTCGTTCTGCCTTCCAGGCATCACCCTCACTCTCCCTCGCAGCCAATCGAGCCGACGACGACTCGAGCTCACTCTTCACTCGAGCCAATTCCGCCTCTGCCAGCTCGGTCTCATTCCTCGCCAAGTCCAATTCTTCCACTAGGTTCTGCTCCGCATCCGCACTCTCCTCTCGACGCTCTTCGGTCTTTTGTTCCAATCTCTCCAGTTCCGCCTTGACCTTCTCGCTCTCTTCCTCATGTCTCCTCAACTCCGCCTTGACCTTCTTCAGCTCGTCCCCCGCCTCGAGCTCTCGCTCTCGGGCCTCGGTCAACTCGCGCAGCTGCCTCTCCAACCTATTGTTCTCGTACTCCAGCACCTCCCTTCCATCGCCAATACGTTCAAACTCGGCTTTCATCACCCGCACCCTCTCCTCCAGCTCCCTCTGGGCCGCGCTCGTCGACTCGATGGTGGCTGCGTTTTCCGCGACAGTGTGGTTCAATTCGGCAATATGGCCATGGGCGGCGGCGAGCGATGAAGTGGTTTCCGAGAGCTTGGTCTCTGTTAACACGAGGACCTGCTTGTTCGACTCGACGGCGGCCTGGAGTGCATCCCGCTCCCGGATCAGGCTAGCGGGGTATCAGCCACAACCTCAATAACGTTTGGTCTTTGGCTGACCTCGCACACTTCTCATCTAGCTCTTTGGCCAGGGCCTCACGCTGTTCCTGCCCAGTGCGCAGTTCCGCCTCGTGCAGGGCTTTGATCTCGTCGATCTGACAGGATCAGCGACAACATCGACAGATCGTAGCTGGGAACTACTGACCTCCTTCTGCCCCTGGTCAGAGGGCCCTGAGGTTTTGTCCAATTGGGCAAGCTCGAGCGCTCTGGCGTGTCTGGTGGATCAGCAACTATCTTATCAATAGCGACATACGATTTCTCCACTTCAGCTCTCTCCGCTGCCATTTCCGCGAGCTTGGCCTCGTGCTCCCGCTGCTCCGTCTCGAGCTGTGATTGAAGTAGGTCGATCTGGGCCTTAGCCTTAGGTCAGCACCGCACTTCTATACCGATTTGAGCGAGGGACTCACTTTCATCTCCGCACTGTCGTTGGCTTTGTCTACAGAAGACCTACTGGACGCGAGCCTGGGACCAGGGGCAACCCCAGGTCTTGCAGGAGCGACACTGGCTCTCGGCCTGGCTCCAGTGGCATTGGTAGTGGTGGTCACTGAGGGTCCTCCTGCTCTAGGAACTGCAGGTTTGGCTCCAGATGTAGAGGTACTTGGGGTACCTAGTACTCGAGAGGTCGGGCGAGTCGCTTTAATAGAGGCGGGAGCGGGCGCCAAGCTCGCTCTGGCTCTTGATGAGGTGACAGGCAAAGTGCCCGTGGTAGTGGGTATACTCGGGCTACTGGCTCCAGAAGCATTCCCCGACGCGCCATTGACAGCGGCGGCAGTGCCATTGACACTCTGCGCCGACGACCCAGCTGCAGCTGCCTTTGTCTGTCCAGCTGGTCGAGTGGAAGTCGGTTTGAAAGGCTCCTTCAACCTGGTAGTACTGGCTGTGGCCGTCGTACTTCTGGGTTTCGGCGGAGGAGCCAGCGACACCCTGGCCCGAGCAGGCGCAGCAGCAGTGCCGGTGGCGCGGAGCCGAGTTGGAGCACTAGCCACCTTCGGAGAGGGGGGTACTGTCCGCGGGGCGATGCCGGGACGAGCGGCAGTGGGACCGCGCGAGGTGGAAGCGGAGAGGGCGCGAGTGGGAACGCTAACCCCAGGAGTCTGAGTCTGAGTCTTCGCAGACGGTTTCCCTGGGGAGGATTTGGGTGAGCCTATGGTATGTCAGCTATGTCCATCAGAAGTGGTTCCAACCCGACTTTGACAAGATCGTCCAGCAGACTCGCTGTCACTCACCACCAAAGATCCCGCTCTTGAGCACGCTCTTCACCCCCTGGGCGCTAGGAGCCATCTTGGTAAGGTCCGGCGCTTGGCCATTCGGTCCAACGGCCCCCTCCTGCTTATCCCCTTGCTTCTCGTCGGCTGGGATCTCTCCGCCTACATCCTCCCCAGGTACATCCCCTCCGGCCCTGTCTTCAACTCCAGGTATCTCCGCCTCGGCGACTCCATCCTGCTCCTGACCTCCCTCTTCAGGCGCCTGATCCACTGCTTTATGTCCATCATGTGCCTGCGCAGGAGTGACCTCAGTCTCATCCGGCTCCGAGTGATGCATCCTGGCGGGTTGGCAAGCGATGGCAAGCAAGGGGAGTTGATCCGGGATGAATGGCGTTGGCGATAGTACCGCCCAGTCCTCGTGTGGGATACAGGTGATCCTGCGAGATCGAGTGGGTGTGGAAGCTTGAGGGTATTGCGCTTTGACCGCAACCGCAAGTCCTCGTTGAATTGATGCGAATGATCGAATAGCGGCGATGCTGAACTACGAAAGCCGATCACAAGCACCTAGACCCACCTAGACCTCTGAGTCCCTCAGCAGAACGCAGTCCAAGTACCACTCGAGGGATCAGTATCACAGAGCAAAGTTCTTCCTCGACCAACACGCGACCCCCGCGCGGAGGTGGAGGTCAAAGAGCGAGCAAGGGCGTGAAACGGGGAGTGGTTGCCCGTTTGGGTAATTTCACCCCAAACACCCAAACTGGCTAGCTGGCTGGCTGGCTGGCTGGCTGGTCATGCGCTTCTGGCATGGGCATGAGAGGGAGAGGGAGAGAGAGAGACTACAGGTCAAGATAGCAAGGCGAGGTTGTATAGCTGCCTCTTATACGGGGCCACCAGGAGCTCAGAACTGCCTCAGCTCCTCAAAATCGAACGTGGCACCTGACCGAGTTCAATACTCCGCCATACCAGCTCACCCAAGCGGACTGCAACAGCCACACTACTGTATCCCCCGACTCAGACGTGGGCGGGTACTGATTCATACTTGAAGGCTATGGACCGGGTATATGATAAAGTCGAAAGGACGGACTATGAAACATGGAATCGTCTGTAGGTAAGAAGGGTTGCAGTCGTGAAACCCCGCGTCTTCTTCGCCAGGAGTCGGGGCGGGGAACGGACACGAGAGCGGGCGAAGTGGTATACCGGGATGTAGGACCAACGTCGGGGTCGGGTGGTTTTCGGGGGTTCGGTTTAGTACTTGGAGATGGCGTTGACGTAGGTTCGGCCAGACTCGCTAAAAGAGTGTCAGAAATTGCAACCTTCACCTGAAGCGGGGACGTACCTGAGCTGACCGTCCTTCCAAGGTGGCCAGACGTCGCCGAGGCCCATACCCTCGGACATAGAGTACGCGAGGACTCGGCCGTCGTTTTGCAGAATGTCCACAATGCCGTTGATGTAGTTGTTGATCTGGCCCTGGTCCGTGCATGGGGTGAAGCCATTCTGGTCGTCCACACAGGCAAACTACAGAGTATAAGCACAAGAGCCAAAAGACAACGCTTACTCACCTCGGTGACAAACATGGGCTTGCCGTACGTGTTCCAGTAGTGGTCGAGGACTTTTCTCACGCCGTCCATGTCGACCTTGTTGATGTGCACAGAGGTAATGTCCCACATGAAGTCGTCGCCAATGGCCTGCTTGAATGGCGTCAACCAGTCCTCGTCGGCCTGCTTGCACATTCCGGGCGAGACGAGCGTGGCGCCCTTCCACTTCCACGGGTAGATGGTGGATTTCCACAACGCGGCAGCGGTCCATGGGTCAATGGCCGAGGACATTGGTGGAGAGCAGTCTGGCTCGTAGAAACCTTGGACGTATTGCGGGTTCCAGTTCATGCTCTTGAAAGCCTCGAGTCGGTTCCAGTCCTGGCCACCAGTGTTTCCGTTACCCCACAGGGTTGGCATGTAGATCAGGTTGGGGTCGCCAGAGCCGTAGGTCGTGGATTGGTAGTCTGAGCGTCGTTAGCGGGATAGTGTTGAGACGAATTGCGCTACTCACTCCAGAACCAAGAGATGTGTGGGGAGAACGCGGCGAGGGTCTCTTCACCCGAAGCACCGGCCTTTCTGCCTGCTGGAGCACCAGAAACGTTGCCTCCGGTGGCACCTCCGCCAGTGCTGGCAGAGGGAGATGGGGCGGCGGCAGAGGGCTATGCGTGGTTAGCGCCAACTCGGGCTTGTCATAAGCGTCTCAAATCCTCCTCAATAGCTCTTTTTCTCTTCCCCAAGCTGAATATTCTCCCACAACTCGAACGACCGCTGACTCACCGATGGGGCAGCCGGGGATGGCGCAGCAGCCTCACTCGACGCTGGGGCTGGCGATGGCGATGGCGACGCAGCGGCGGATGGAACGACGGCGGCAGACGACGCTACGGCAGAAGCCGAAGCAGAAGACACCGAGGAAGCGGTCGAGACGGCCGAGGCGGCCGAGGCGGAGAACTGACCACCTCTTGGCCTGCACTTTTGCGATCCCCTCTTCTTGACCGTTCGGATGGGCTTGTCGCTCAGCGCCCTCGGGTTGGTCTGAGCGAGGGCCTCTCGTCGTTCAATGTTGTGAGCGACTTTGGCGGCGGCTCGAGCGTGGTGGTCGTTTCTCTTGCCCAGGACGTCTCGGTGGGATTTTGCCTCTGTGAGCGGGACGGCCAGCAGGGCGAGGAGGGGGAGCAGCGCGTTGATCTGCATCGCGCCAGAGTCGGTGAGTGTGTTGAGGTTGCAGTTGGAGGTCGATGTGAAAATGAATGTGGGTAATGAGTGTTGCTGGCTGCTGCAGGTAGGTGGTGAGGAGTGGTGTTGAGTGGTGAGGGATGGTGATGTTTGGATAGAGAGAGTGATAGAGTGAGAATGAGAATGAGAGTGAGAAAATAGAATCAATGTCAGCCACGGGTTCAAAGCGTTGTTTGTTCAATCCCGCCCGGGAGTCATCTCTCTCCAGTTTGCTCTCCTTCCTCTTCTTGTGGCAGCTCGAGAGCACATACAATGCCGCTCAGTCTCCTCGGTCTACCCCAGCACCTCTCCTCCGATCTCATGCACTGACCCCCATTGGCCTCCTTTACATCCTCCCCCCGGGCCCTTTTCGAACAAAGGCCACTTGTCCAACATGAAACACCAAACGGCCCCAGCGCTCAGCTCGGCATCACTCACGCTGTAGAGGCCTATCCAATCCAGCGGGTCGAGTCGTTTGTCGGCGGTGGTGGTGGTGGTGAGCGGGTTGTCGATGTCGAAGGTGATGTTGATGTCGACGAGAGTGAGTAGAGTGGTATCAAGATGCATCCCACCACCACCACCACCTTTACACTTGTTTACCTACGACCACCGCCAGCCTCTCCCATCCAAAGGAACACGTCGGAAAAAAGGACGAGACTGTGGCGCGACGCGTCACACCGTTTCAGGGGGGAAGGGTCAGTGCGTGCGACAAGGCGTGGGAGCAGAGGGGGATTAGGGCTCGGTGGCCAAATTGCGCTCAAAAAGGGTTCAATCAACCCCCGGGGGTGGGATGCAAGGGCCACCAAAAAGAACACTGAAACTGGGCGACCCCTGTTTCGACTTTCGACTCGTTTCAAAGAGCGATCGGGGTCTAGACACCAGGTCACCATCAAGTCCAGACCCGCGAATCTATAGCACAGCCTAGCACAGCAGATCTATCATCTACTGTCCTCCAGATCTGCACGTCGCCGCGAGGACAGCAACTGAGCTCGAGGAGGAAGTATCCTGCTGCGGTCTGCTAGGGTCTGCTGCGGTGAAGTCTGAGAGAGTCTGGGCTAGTAGGGGCTAGTCTGGGGCATGCTAGGGCATGCTGGTGGATCTGAGTTAGTCCGGTACCTAGAACTGGGAGCTAGACCTTGTATCAAGGACTGTGCCTACTTCTGCCTCTTGCGCACGTTCATTCAAGCTTGAACTCTGCTGGATACGTACACAACTTTACGGACTAGGAAGCTCTACTGCATTGGTCAAAGTCCATTATACAACTGAATGATAATCGACGTCGCACACAAGCTCTTCCTACATTTGACATCCCACGATGGACTTATGCTCAATGCTTGAATACCTTACAACACTACTTAGACTCTACACCCAGCCGAACCCTTCATCCCGAAGATCTGATTCTGGACCTCTTACACCCCGTTTTGTGCACTTACTACAACCCCCAGACGTCGTTCCCGCCCAATCCCCATCCATCCTCCTCGCCACCCCATTCGACCTCGTCCTCGTCCGGGGCTAAGCCGTACCCGCTCGAGTCGAACAGCGGTTTTCGCACCACCAGCGCCTCCACGCAGATCAATTCCAATTCCGGGTCAGACTGATCGTCGCCGTGGTCGGTGGTGGCCGAGTCGACAGTCGGCATCGTAGACACTGCGGAGCGTCTTTCTGCCGAATCGTTCCCATCCAGGCGGTGTCCACCATTCTGGATCTCGGGCGACTTGGCGCCAACAACGGGGATAGCGTCGGGAGGCCCAGAGATATCCGCCCAGTCGGGCGAGGGTGGTTCAGAATCTGAACCTCCCGAGTCGGTGGCAGCCCGGATCGTCCTCACATCCGCGAAGGACAGTGAGAGCGAGTCGAGCGGAGTGTGCAGTAGCTCGCCGAAGACTGGCTCTGAATCCCCGTCGATCCCCGTCCGTGTGAGCTGGGTGGAGGAAAGGCCGTCCTCGATGCGGGGATCATGAGCAGAGTGTGCTAGAGGTGGTGGTAATCTCAATGAAGAGAGTTGATGCGTTACGTCCTGAATGTCCTGTAGATCCTGCTGGCTCGAGCTCTCCGATGCCCCGGATATGGAGGCCGTACTTGAGAAATGCAAGGATGTCGATTGTAGGGTAGTCGGCTTCACACCCACACCGTGGCCATCCCCGCGCAACAGACTCATCCGCCTTTCCTCCCGCTTCTCCGCCCGTTTTCGCAATTTCTCCTCCGACTTGGCCTCTCGCTCTGCCCTCTGTTCCGGCGTCTCCCGTCGAGCCGATGGCCGCTTGCTTCTCCACCGAGAGCCGGCGGGCGATACTACCGGTATCACTGTGGAGTTCTGCCCTTCCAGCTCGAGATGGAAGGGGGTTCCCTCGCCGGACGGTTCTGGTGAAGTGGTCGAGCCGCGGTCGAGGCGTGATGCGTCATTGGATTCGGCGGACTCGGTGAGATCGAGAGCTTGGTCTCCATACTCCTCCCACAAGGTCTGGGGGCTATGACTCCCCGCCTCCCCCCTTGCGTTCTCGCGCATCTTCTGATCAAACCACGCACTCCGCCGCAGATCCCTTCGTTTCGATCTATACTTCTTCCCGCCTCTCCCCCACGACACACTTCCCTCTCCCGACATTCCCGCATTGTCCGCATCCTTCGCATCAAGTCCAGATCTAGCGCATTTCGACGACGGTATGTTGCGGTGGCGAGCCTCCAGCACGATCTCCTTCAAGACTAATACCGTCCCTCCGACCTCGGAAGCCATGTGTTCGAGGGTGAGCAGCGAAGCGTCCATCTCGGCCCGGGTGAGGCCGACCACAGTGCCGTCGTCTAGCCCTCGTCAGTACGGTACGCACAGCGTCATCGTCGAGGTGCGGTAGAAGGGGAGGTGGCGGGCAGCAGAGGAGAGGTTGGGGGGAAGGGATGCCGGGCGCTTACTCACCCGCCAGTCCGAGCTCGTATATCGCCTCGTTCTTCCCCTGCTTCAGCCTCCACATCATCTGCGTGACCAGCCGCTCGAATCGCTCGGGCGAGGGATCGATCAGCTTGAGCTTGTACTCGATATGCCCCTCTTTGTCCCTCTCCGCGGCGAGCTTCGCGGGGGCCGACTCTCGAGCCTGCTTCCCACCCACCCCTGCCGGGCCTCCCGCAGATATCCAAGTCGAGGGGCCAGCGCCGTAAGAAGGCTCCATACTGGCTTTGGTCGAGCCGGTCTGATTTGCGAATCCATACTCCTTTTGCCCGGCAGATACAGACGTGGCGTCGGGGTACCCTGGAGGCGAGGCCAAGAGTGCATGTCGATGAACGGGATTTTCCGGGTTTTGCAACCTCGCCTCCCAATCTCTCAGGGATTGCGACCTCGATAACCACGACAGGGGGGTCGAAGACCCAGTTGTCTCGTCCGTCCGAGGGATTTGGCGGTTGGGTGTGGCGGAAGTAGAGGTAGGAGTCGGAGGGACAGACGGCCTCCTGGACGTGGGGAGGGAGGTCGTGGAGAGTGAATGGGCGATTTCATGCCATGGTGACGGTCGGCGAACGGGCTCCACCGGGGGTATAGAGGTAATAGACGGACTCCCGGTTGAAGCTGAAGCGCTGGATGCTGATTGCAATTCCTGGTCCGCCAGATATTCGAAAGAGCTGGTCGAGGACGGATTCCTATCTGTCATTGCGGTGGCCGAGTGGTCTAGTCCAGAGACTTCATAATGCCCATTCGTACCCGAGCCGCTGGCCGCATACCGTTGTGAGACCGGCAACATGGCCCCCTCAAAGTGTCCCTCTTGGCGAGAAACGATGAGGTCTAGTCCGCTGCGACTGTCTCTGCGTGACCTTGACCAGGCTCGACCTGGACTCGTAAATGGAATCGTCGGTTGATGTATCGAGCCTACCGGGCCTAGCCTGTCTGCCGGAGTTGGCTGGCTATACGTATAATCATTTCGCCCTTGCTCCGACTGTGGATCGGCTCTGGTCGGTGGGGATCCTAGTTGGACATCCTGCTGGATTGACTTTGATGTGAGGGGTGAGTGGGGTGTATAGCAGAACAAGGTGACTACAGCTCTAGTCTCTCGAGGCCAGCTCCCCTCGAGCTCGAGGTTGGCTCGAGTCGATCGGATTGCTTCCGACGGAAACAACGCGGAGGATGTTGCAGGTTGAGCGAGTGAGCGAAGCATCAGTTGGGTGCAGCAGAATGGCTTTGGTCTGTGACTCTGTGGTCTTTACGTCTACTTCGAACACTAGTGCTACATACATCTGAACCAGCTCGCCATCTCGCCAGAACGCTCCAGATCGGAAAACGACTCTATCGAAAACAATACACGGGGACAGCTGCTCTGACGGGGATAAAGAGCGAACTTGATCCGCCATGTCCAATCTATCGGACGATACCCTGCGCAAGGTCCGTCCCCCACTCACACTCCTATGTCTAGCTGACGTGCTGCAGATTCTGGAGCAGATACAAACTCAGGTCCGTTACTCCTCTAACTCTCCTCAGCTCTCACCCTCCTCACCCTCCCTCAGCTTCTACATCCTCACAACTGATGGACACACCCGTCTTTGTCTCGTGTCCCAGACGGCACTAATTCCTAGCGGAACGAAAGAATAAGCGCTAACAGGACGCAGGCGGTCACGTCGCAGCGGGCGTTGGCGGTGGTGAAAACCCAGATCCAGTCCAAAGAGCGGGAGAGGAAGATCCTCCAGTTGACAATGCGCGAGCTGGCCACGGTGCCGCCGCAGAGTAGGCTTTACACTGGTGTAGGCAAGATGTAAGTGGTCGGATCTCAGGGGGTATACCTGGACGCGGGGGCTGCAGAGGGGATGGGGGAGGGGGATAAGTCTAGCTCTAGAGAAGGGGGACACGAGACGCCAAGGTCATGGTTGGCTTTGGCGATTGGACTGTCGTAGAGGGTCCACCGCGGGCCACGGGTTGGAGACGGATGTAGGATCTTGGCGCAGAGGCTGTGAGGGGAACTGGAGGAACCTTCCCATCTTAGAAGCAGATTGAGAGGAATCCCCCATATCCATTCCCCACCTACGCTGCCCCGACTCGGTGCCTCACCCCCACGCTCCTTCTCCACAGCTGTCCGGCGTCAGCTCGCGAGGCTACGCTACGGATGAAGACTAGAATGCTGACTCGCCCAGGTTCATCCAGCAGCCGCGGGCGGGGATCGACGCTGGACATTCGATACAGGAGAAAGCACTCAATGACGAGGTTGCCAACTTGGCCAAAAAGGTGAGTCGTGAGCCATGTCGGCGTCCGGAGCTCTGTTCCGGGACATGCGTTGAGAGCGAGAACGAGGACGAAGCTAGCTCTCAGGAGGTCATGGGCGCCTGGACTCTCCGACTACTCTTTGCGATGGTTGGCAACGATGGATGAGCATCGGCACTACTCTGCCACAGGGACCTAGCGGAATTGACCGTTGGTAATTTCACATGGACAGTCGGCTGATATCGCTCTTAGGCCAAGTACCTGGAGAAACAGTTCGAAGAGGCCAATAACCAGCTCAAGGATATAGTGAGTCGAGCCGGCGTTACCATCGAATTGGCAGGTGCTGACTCAAGCCCCTAGTTCCATAGTCAACAGCGGGAACGAGCAGAGGCGTGAGCTGGGCGACAAATCATCAGGGAATAGAAGGGGCAATATAGCCACGGTCATTCAGTCACGATGTATTCATTAGATCACTCCGTGTTCAGGTCGACACAGCCAGGACAGGGTAGTAATTCAATCAGACATCAGGTCGTAATCCAATCAGACATCAGGTCGTAATCCAATCAGACATCAGGTCGATCGAACAATGATGTCAGTCGATGATCCCGTCAGCCTGGTCCACCGATATTGCCCATGAGTGTTGACCACGCAACGTGTGCATGTGACGCTCCTTAGTTACGATCCGGAGCGATTTTTTCATTCCACTATACTCCCTTCCGACTTTACGTGCCGATTCGCATGACTATCCCGACATCAGCATTCGTTCCCAGACGGTAAGTCGTGGACTACTCACTCGCATTGATCAAATCACCGTTCTCCGCCTTCAGAGCCTCCCTGGCCTTCTCCTCGGAGCAGCCGGTCTGGGCGACGACTAGCTTGACGTCGTCGTCGTCGACTTTGGCGTCGCCGGTGGAAGCAGAGGGCTTGGCCTCGTCGGATTTGTCGGCGACCTCGAGTGATGGGGCGCTAAGGCCGGGGTGATGCATTTGAGGAGTTGAGGAGAGTGGGATAGAGTGAATGGAGACGTCAGAGGGAAAGTATAGTAAAAGGGCAGAAAAACCGTCAGCAAAGCCCAGCTTCACACTACACCACACTGCCAGCCCACTCACTCGTCATCACCACCCTCCATCAACTCCTCGAGGGACTTTGGCACGCCGTCCTTGAATCCGCCCTGCTGGTGGGCCTTTTGGGCCGCCTGGGAGCTCGCAGCGAGCTGGGCCTGAGCGCTCATCTGGGCGGCAGAGCTCGGGTCCTCGAGCTTGGCCTCCCCGTAGACAATGTACGTGTCGCTTCCGGGCGCCTTCCAGACCTCTGGCTGGGCGACGACCAGCAAGACATTCTTAGGTCGTCTGAGGGTGACTCGCTGGATACCCGGGACTCGCTTCAGGCCGAGACCTTCGAGTGCCTTCCTGGCCTTTCGCTCGGGTCGGGATTGGATGTCGATCTGCTGACCCTCGGCAGTGTCGTCAAGCGTGAGGTTCTCGATGGACATGGTGTGAGGTATGGGTTGCGGTTGGTGTGTTTGATGTCGATGAAGACCGAGGAATGGAAAGGAGTGGATGGAGTTGAGTTGGAATTGGTCAGGGCGAAACGGAGTCTCCAAACGATAGTCCACGTCAGAATCAGTACAGCGGGATCAAATATATCCGACAGCAGACCACGTTGATAGCGGATACACTTGGCTGCACGCGCGCTTAACCCATCCTCGGCGCCTCGGGCTCGGCCGCCCGCTTGCATTGGTAAACCCTGGTAAACCCGATCATGTCGTACTGTATTACGTACATCAGCTACGTATGCACATTTGGTCTTTGATTAGGGAATTCCTAAATGTATCTTACACTCTATTACACTTGCCTTAGCCCTACTCAGGCAAACGATTAGAAAAGATCGGAAGTCAACATTACAATATCCCGGAATCAAATTTCCAAAAGGACGCTCAGGTCTAAGGTAGCCTCGGCGCGGGGCGCCTCGGTTCACTTGTATTGACGTAAACCGATAAACGATAAGCACACCACACCACACGAAAGTCGAACCAGGTCGAACGATGGCCGAACAGTCGTCGTCGTCTTTCAACATCTCTTGACCAGTCTTGACATCACAGTGGCCCAGCTGGGGGTTATATCTACTTGACACCCCGCATCATCCGAACCCCCACTCCTAGCTCTCCAGCAAACCAAGAACCCCGCAATGTCCTCGTTTTTCAGGTCCAACAAATCTGCATCGTCCTCATCCACCGATCTCGCCAAGGCGGGCCCTGAGACGAGTGAGATCTACACCACCCCTCTGGACGGCGTCAAGCCGAGCAAGAAGTGGGAATACGATGAGAACCAGATCAAGCAGGTGAGCCACGACTCTAGCGGGGGTGTTCTCGAAAATTCCTCCCTGCTCGGCTTGGCTTTGGCGGAATGTGATGTAGATGCTGATGCATCTCTACCTAGATCAACGAGCTCAAAGAGGTCAGTAGAGTCCTATTGGACAACGGATAGGGGCTGATTTTTGGCAGTACACTGCAACGTTGCTTCTGCCGAAATCCGACCCATACCACCCCTGGGAAGCCCGATTCCTCGCTGATCCGGGCACGCACCCGCGTTACATGCGGGCATCAAAGTGGAACATCAACAATGCCAAGACGAGAATCAAGTCGACTATCGAGTGGAGGAGGGAGTATCAGCCCGAGTTGATCAAGCAGACGGATGTGGCGGTCGAAGCGGAGACCGGGAAGATGTGAGTGGGAGATGTTCCAGGAGCCGAAGGCGTTGAGAAAATCAGCTGATATCTCCTCAGCATCCTGACTGGGTTCGATCAGGATGCAAGGCCTGTGATGTACTTGCGACCGGGCAGGGAGAACACCGAGACGAGTCCCCGACAGATCAGACATCTCATCTTCCACCTGTGAGTACAGTGCGGAAATTGCTAAACATGACTGACGCCCTGTAGGGAGCGAGCTATAGACCTCATGCCACCGGGACAGGAGCAAATAGCCATCATCGTCGACGTGAGCACAATGTTTCCGATATACACAACGGGTAATGCTGACCGTTGATCCAGTACAAATCAGCCACTGCCTCATCCACACCATCTATCGGGACCGGGCGTAAAGTCCTTTCTATCCTGCAGAACCACTATGTCGAGCGTGAGTCATTGTTTGTAAGCTCACTGGACCATGCTGACACAATTGTAGGTCTCGGTCGAGGTCTCGTCGTCAATATGCCGTGAGTCTCATGAGTGACAAAGACGCCACGTCCGCGGACTGCTGATATCCTTCAGGTGGTGGATGAACGCCTTTTTCAGCGGCATCATGCCGCTCATGGACCCAATCACCCGGGACAAGGTGTGTACCTAGATCTCTTAGAGGGATGACCTAGTTCTTTCAAGGGGATGAAAATTGACACTGGATAGATTCGTTTCAACCCGAAACTACCGGAACTAGTGCCATCCTCCCAGCTGGATCACGAGTTTGGCGGGGAGTACAACCTCAAATTCGACCACGGGGTGTATTGGAAGTCGATAGTAGAGTGAGTGCGGTATCTCCCCAATTCATCTCGATACTGACTCCACTTGTAGCTTTTGTCACTTGGTATGTCTCGTGATGGGATGTAGCTGGATCTTATGCTGACCCTTTAGGCGGACGACGGCGGTCGAGTCGACAAGGACGGGAAGAGCTGGTATCCACCCTCTGGAAACGGCATCAAGGCCGCCGTTGATGGTTATGCCCCGCGAAAGGGTTCCGTCGTGACTGGAGATCTCGCCAAGATCGGCTCTCCGGATGCGCTGCCCATTGACCCTTCGGAGGCAGTCACCATTCCCGCTGGACCAAAGGCTCTCGAGGGCGTGAGCAATAGCGATAACACTGCGATTGACAAGGCCGAGACGAATGGTGCAGTGACGAGTGGAGAGGAAGCGAATGGAGAGGAAGCGAATGGAGAGAAATTGGATGCGACGGAACAGCTGGTTGGAAGCACGAAGCGGTTGAGTTTGGGCGAGAGGGCAAAGTCGACTGCTCCAGGTGCGCCAGAGGGAACGGCGGTGTTTGATCACAAACCGACAGAGGAGGAGATCGAGACGGCGCAGGCCGTCGAGGTCAAGTCATGATGGTGAGGTATTGGTGTGAAGTAGAGCGTGAAGAGGGTGAAGAGGGTCATGGTATGTATCACTCCAGCATGCAGTTCACGTAACCGAATCACAGCTTGAGCTTCTGACCTTCAGATCCTCTACCAGGTCCATGGCAAACGTTGTCCCTCGGCTGATACCACATAGACCGCTTATGAGCAACAGGACGCTTGCACTTCAGTCGGTTCAACCTCGCTCACCCATAATGTCCAGCTCAACTGCCGCCGTCTCTCCCACCGTAGCCGACTCCGCTGTCATCTCCAACGCCGTGTCCTCCGTGGCCGCCAACTTAGCTTCGACGCCAGTGTTCTTGGAAAGTGATCACGTCCTCGCATCAGTCCATCTGTTCGTTCTGCTCGTCGCACTTAGCAGACAGGGTGAGGAGGGTGAGGAGGGTGAGGAGGGTGAGGAGGGTGAGGAGGACGAGGAGGACGAGGAGGACGAGGAGGACGAGGAGGACGAGGGGGATGAGGAGGATGAGGAGGATGAGGAGGATGAGGAGGATGAGGAGGATGAGGAGAACGCGAGGAGAACGAATAGGAGCCTGAAAACGTGAAACGATGTGAGTTCGCCTCTGGATCGAATCTCAGTCTTGAGTAAAGCCTCGGGTTGATCGTAATTGGAGAATGCGAGATTGATGATGGTTAGGTGTCCCCTTTCCAGATCGCTTTACTCGCTCCGAGCAGAAGCTGGCTTTCTTCGGGTCTCAAAGCAAGTACTTGGTGAGTAGGCGAACGCTAAAGCGAGCATCTGGGTTCACTTGCTGATCATTTGCAGTAATGCCCATCATTCCTCCTCGCATCACGAATAGCGACATTATGACATTGCAAGATCGAATCAAATCGCCCAGTGACATGTGGAGATCAGAAAACGACTGGAAAGCAAACACCAGACACCACGGATGAGCTAGACGGAAAGACCAAGAACATGATCCTAGGCGACATAGGAAGATCCTCGATCTCTGACGGTCCAGAGAGAACGACTGTATATGATCGAAAATCGACAGTGGAGGAGGCTGAGATAGTGTAGGCTGCCGAGGTGAAGTCAAGAGCACGAACTCAGCAGTGCCGCGTAGCTGTGAGATTGTGAAGAGTGGGATGAGGAATCGCTTGGCTGGGTATAGCATGGCCTGTCCGACTCCAGTCGCTGTAGGGACTTCGTTCAAAATACCTGCTGCATCTCTGAAAGCATATCTACAACTACTTCCCTCCTCCTCGAGGTATACCCCTCGCCCTGACCTCTCGCTTTCGAGTACATCCTTACGACTACTCACTCTTCTTCAAGCCTCTGACCCCTTTCCGCACCCAGCCCCATCAACGCCCGGCTAAGCGCTGCTTCGCGGGAGTTCAAGCCAGCGGTGAGCTCTTCCATGTAATCCTCCATTTCCCAGCCGCAACATTCGCAAGGTGGTACATCTCGCCACAGCTGAAGTTTGACCAATTCCGTCCATTTCTCTCCCTGGGGCAAGTACCCGCCCCCATGCAAACCACGTTCTAGCGAAGCGTTGCATCTGACTTCCGAGGCTTGAACCTGCTTGCCCAGTTCACGATTTGTTGCCAAAACCTGCGCATACAGCCCAGGCTCCGTAGCTCTGGCGGCCTGATGAATTGAGCTGACATCATTTGACCCATGCGCAGCCTGGCGAAGTCTTTCTCGAAGATTCGGTCCGCTCACTGACGGTCCATATACTTCGAGCGAGGTTGTTCCCACCAATGTCGGTATCTCCTTTGCCTTGCGATGCAGCGAAGAGACTGCTCGACTGAAGGAGTTGCAAAGATCCTCGGCAACATAGTAGTCTGGAGGAGCGGGTTTCCCGTAAATGGTGCCGTTGGGCTCGCTCGTCAAACACCCAGGATAGAGATGCCATCGGTTCTTCGCGCCGGGGATGGATTGCTGCATCCTCGTAAGTGGCGTATACATGTCGAGTGATCGTGGGCTGTGACTTGGCGAACCGTGGGTCGGTAAAGGATGCGTCATAGAGGAGATAGGGACCTTGACTGCTATGAGTGCAGATCGACTTTGGAGTGTGTGCTGAAATGAAGCGATTGAAGATAGAGCGGCAGACGATCAAGACCCTGTTCTCCGTAGCGAGGATACGTCCAAAAGTGATCCAGTTTAAGAATGATCGCTGTCCCAGAATGATGTGTTGGACATTCGGGAAGATTGGGGTGTCCTGTTGCTTCGGGTGATCGTCGAATATCTTTTTCAATGCACCTAGCTCAACTTGAGCTATCAAGTGAGCTGCCTGCAAAGCTTTCTCCCCCGTCGCACTGATCTCTATCCAGCGATCAGAACCATGTCGCAGTAGATGCTCTAGTCAGAGCTTTGGTCGAAGAGGGGGTGGTAGTCCGGCGATCCGCAGTGTCTGAGTCTGTGCGAGTAGTACCTCCAGAGGAGCTGCCTTAGAGTCAGGTCGTCTGGGGAGGCTCCCAAATGCGGGAAGCTTTTCGAGGAGGATGAGGAGATCGGGAAGCACCACCGTCCTATATAAGATCGGGGCAGCGAGCGAATGAAAGAGCCGAAAAGCCGTCAGCTGTTGACGCTCTGACTTGATCGATACAGGGTATGATCGTGAAAGGAGTGGAGGACACTATACTCACCTGTAAGACTCGGCATGCGGTTGCTAAATCCTCTTGCTGCAGATCCGACCAGTCTGCAAACTTCCACGGTGGGGGGACGTCGCGTTTGACGAACTTGAAGATGTGAAACCACAACTCGGGGTGTAGCTCGCGCAAAGTCATCTTGCAGTGACCTAGCTCCTCAAGTCAATCGCTTCACTGTACCAGAGGATACCGTTCGAGTGGCAGCGAAGAGGGTCGAAGTTGAGCTTTGAACGTAGACAGTTGAGTACTGAATGTCGAAAGTCAAAGACGAAGTTGGACTCTACAGTAGCGCCTAGCGCGGGCCGAAAGCTGAATCGGTGACGAGTCCTCCACGCCGGTCGCCGGTATCGAGTAGAGCTAAGATACAATCATGAGATTTATGACCGCTCGACAAGTTCGTCTCGTCATCGGATCCTCGAGGTACGATAGGAATGATGAAGCGCTGAAGATGAGCGCAAGGCGAGAGGTCCACTTTGGCGAGAAGGAAGTCTGGACAGAGCTGAGCAAAAGCCGAGATTGGTCGAATGGGCGGCCAACTTCGGACGACTTCGATGTATCCTCTCCATTCCGATGCATCCCATCAATTACAGTACTCTACACTTATCCCCGGCCACGACTTCGGTCCACATCACAGTTAAGCAAGTCTCGACTACTCACCAAAATACCGCTTCTCGTTGATGATAGCGGTCTTGGCCACCCGAAGACCGTTCGGTGCTCGTACCGGCCTGCCAAAAATAGCACAATCTGGACTGCTCCGGAACTGACAATTGACCTCGCTCCCGACGTCGGCAGCGAGTGCACTGAGGTTGGATGGTACATGATGCACGGTGCTCGTGTAGAGCGGTGTAGCGGTGTGCTAGCCAGGGAGCGTAGGATGTCTGACGGGTATAAGATGTAAGGATTGGAGCAGCAGAGTTCGAGATATTCATATCATTATCCCCGTTCGGACAGTCTTGACACTCCCCAACCCATTCTCACTGCTCGGCGACTCACTGTCAGAAACTCCCACCTCAAACTACAGCTCACGTCAACATGGCCTGTATCATCCTTATCAAATGTGTCAAGGCGGGCTTCCAGGCACATAAGGACTATCAAACCCAGGGAGCCGAAATCGAAAGAATGAGTGGGATTCGCGGGGGCGGGCTCTCTGGAGCGGTATACGATCTCGTCATGAAGGCAAAACGAGCTTTGGACAGGTCTCCAGAGCAGCGAAGTCTCAAGGACTCTTTGGGAGACGAGGCGTTTGCTAGAAAGCCCAACATTCACGGAGTGAGTCGACGCAGACATCGTGAGACCCTTTCAGCTCTAAGAGCTGGATCATGGTTGAGCCAATAGAAACGGTAAGGGCGGAAGCTGATACTGCGTCATGACTAGGTTTCCCCATACGACGAGCAGCCCACTCCTACCCATGATATTGTTAGGACCGGATCGAGGAGTTTCAGCGAGTCATCGGTGAGTCTTGATTCATACAACTGTGGAGAGCGCTCAAAGGCTGATGGAGTCTCGCCACACAGGATGCACCCTCCCTTGACGGACCTCCATCGTATGAGGTCGCAGTAGGGGCCAAAGGGTCCACCAGTCACCCTGCTCGTGGTCAGATACCCTCTGGTGAGAATTCGCAGTTATCTTCAGGAAGCTCGACCCGAACGGCAAGAGTATTCGCTTCTCCGTATCACCACTCTAACCCCGCTCAAGTCCTACCTCAATCCCTCTACGATTCTTCTCGATATGACAGGAGGGCGGAAAGGAGAGAAGGCAAAGCGTGCCGAAGGCAGGTCAGGGCTGAGCACAAGCTGGAGCGCGCGGTGGCCAAGTATGAGAGGAAGACGATCCGACTCGGTCGAGTGTGAGATCAGATGAGACGAGAGTGGCGTCGTAGTGAATTTGTCCGATTGCTTTCGGCTAGTGTGAAGTGAGACGTTGTACATTAAGCTGTGTATGAACTCCAATATGAAGCCACCCTGAGTGTCGATGATCAGCTGCTACCACGGACGATCTAACGGGTGTCAAGCTTCGAGGCATCGCACATAGAATTTAGCGCATGTTTCCCGATAATGACCACAGAGAAACAGGCCAGTGGGGCGTGGGCTGGTCTCCGTGTCAAATTCTAGCTTGGATATAGCTTGAACATAGCTTGGCCGCTCTGCTGAGATCGACTAGTCACAGTGATCACATCGTTATCCTGTCAACCTCCTGAAGTTTTACTAACGGCTGGTCTGCAGTCCTCGACCTCACAAAGCCTGTCGATACTTCTGGAAGCCTCTGGAATCTCAGAGCTAGTCCGTCATTCTATAGATCGATGATCGCCTGACACCTGCTATTGGTACACCTCGCCAATTTGTCCTGGTCCACGCGGCGGCAGCTAGGGTACTGATAAACCTACGTCGCAGGGCACTGACCAACTGTAGGCTACTGACCAAACCCAACTCTACAGCATTGACAAAGTCCATGTCCGTAGGGCACTGCCCAACGAGCGGAGAGGGGCTATCAGTGTCAAAGTGCAAGGTCTGCATGTCGGCAGATGTGGACCACTTCAGCGCCCCTGCGCAGCAATAGCAATATCCTGTAGCGTAGTGAATGGCCGTCAGAGTGCGAGCGCTGAGCACGCTGAATTCTCAGCGTCGGTCCGCAATTGGCAGCCTCGCACTGGCGGTGTGAGTCTCACTTTTGACGTGAACTGCTACCGTGTTCAAGCTACTCGTGTACGAGCCGAATTACCAACTGCCAACTGCCCACCCATGCTTCTAACTACCGTAAATACTCCTGCTGTATCGCATTAGAAATCTGGAGTCGTATAGAGATGTACAAACGTCAAAGCGGTTGAGTGCCGATAAACGATTAGAAAGCCTGACTGATTATAAAATATCTTAATGCACAGGCTCCAATTGCTAATCACGCAGTAGTGGCGCTTCGCTGAGCCAACGGGACCAATTTTAGGGCGAGGGCCGAGGGTCAAGGTAGGATCGCTCATCCAGCTTCCAGGCTACAGCTATTGTGGCCGTTGTTCAACCAAAGACAAACTCGACACCGCGACCGCGAGGCAGTGACGAGGACCAACGCATTCATCTGACTCTACAACACCGTCCTGGATAGGAGAGGACCTCGCAAGCGTGACAAAGGCATTACAATCGGCTGTCAACATAGACTTGAAATGGATGCTCTCATCCCATTCACGACGTCCGGGTCCCTGGTCGACCTGGTAGATAGTGAGTTGCGGAAGTATCAGACAGTCAATGGAGGATCAGACATCGTGAAGCTCGACCTGACTCGACTAGGATGGCGAAGAGAATGCGCTGACGCTGTGTAGAGAAGGTACTGGTGATCCTGAGAGATGGACGGAAGTTGATCGGCGTGTTCAGAAGTTATGATCAATTCGGTGCGTCGAAGTGTGTACCAAGCAGGAGTAGGGATGCTGACGGTGTCTTGATCTCTTTGACGCACCGATCCTCTCTTCATGGATACCCAACGCCCTCAAATAACACTCAACGTAACCTCCGTCGCTTGCTTCGCTCCAACTTACTTGCTCCCATTTCAACGCTACGCTATATGACCGACTCTCCAACATCCACCACACCGTCTAACATCTCAGCCAACTTCCTGCTTGAGAGCACGATAGAGAGACTGCATTATAAGCTAGAATTCGCAGACAAAGATCTCGGTGAGTCACCCCTCTCTCCGCTCTGATTCTTCGCTTTGAGCCACGACGACTGACAATCACAGGGGTGTTGTTGATTCGAGGAGAGAACGTCGTGGCTCTAGGAGAGATTGTGAGTGCATTCCGAAGGCAGATTCGCCGGAGTAGATTTAGATCAAGACAGCTGACCTCGCTTAGGACCTGATACGAGAGGACGAGGTGCCTTTGAGGTCGATACCCCTAGAAGAGATCCAAGCGAAGATCGACGCCGAGACGGTGAGTACATTTCCCCGGAATCGAGGCGGAAGCTGATGCATTGACAGAAACGCAAGGATCGGGATTATGGGATCAAGACAAAAGTCCTCGATGGGCTGGGCTTTGTCAATGAGGGACGAGAGGGCGATGCGTACTAGCGCACGATACACCTTGCCCCCTGGGACAAGGAGGAGAGATCAATCCTATCATGTAGCAGAGAGGGAAGCTGGAGCTTCAGGCGGAGGAGACCTGCTCGTAGAGCTGAAGGCAACCAAGGAGACGAGTCCCTCGTTTGAGGGTCGGAGAGATAGGACACGTCGGCGATCGGAATATGGCTCAAGGTGTTATTGATGAGTCCCATGTCAGCATGTATCACATGACAAGCTACAAGCGCTGTAGAGAAGGGGCAGTCGCTGGCAGACTAGCTATCACCCGACTTGAATCTACCGTATAGACATCTTTTGGTCGGTGAGATTTGATTCCGCCCTCCACCCCACCTGTCCACCTTTCCTCCTCCTCTCCTCCTTCTCTCCTCCTCTCCTCTTCTCCTCCTCCTCTCCTGTCTCTTCTTCTCTCTACCTCCCCTTTTCAATGATCACTTCATGCTGCTTCACTCTGGTCATCTCCTAGGCCATCGGCTGCTGCGAGGTACACAGACGCTCACCTCACAAACCGCCTGCGGCAAGTTTCGACCGCCGTCGGATGCAACGCATCCTTCCTTCAAACCAGTCCTCGACCTACCCGCTTTACGTCTAGAGCTGATCCTGTCTTTCCTCCTCACTTGCCTCACTCGTCCATCCTAAATCTCAGTCTAGCTGTGACGCACCATCTACCCCGGTCTTTCAAGATCAAGCATACCTGCAGATCAACTCTCCTCATCAACCAACCAATCGACCAACTTCCCCCAAACTAGCTGCCTCAACTCATCCCCTCTCACTCCGGCAACTGTCATGTCATCCTTCCCTTTGCCAACCGGACAAAAGCGCAAGCTCAAGCCCCATGTCGATGCGGAAGCTTACGGAGGGGTACCTTCTCCCGCCGGTCATGGTGCAGGAGGATCGAGTGCCGCCGCCCAGAGGAAGGAAGAAGAGGATCCCACGGAATTCCTGAACCATGTCTCGTGTCATATCTGGTGAGTAATCAGCTGTCCCTTCTTCCTCTGACATAGAAGGGTGTCAGCTGATAGACATCTAGCAACTATCCCGTGATGTACGCCCTCGGCCAGCAGGAGCGGGATTTCTGGATGACTTCATGTGGGCACATCATCTGCAACGACCCCGAGCACAAGTGTGAGTGAGCGACGAAGCAGCACAGAGAGTATTCAATCTTGCTTTGAAGCTAGGCAGCAGGTTGGCTGATCCCCTTGATAGTGAAAAAAGGGAAGTGCGCGTATTGCGGTACTGGGACGGACGAGGATCCAATCACCGTCTATGGCATAGCGGGGAATGTGAGTGGTTAGCTCAAATCCCTACTTCTGGCGAGGATGCTGATGGTGTAGATGCCACTTGACATTGCGGAATGGTTTGCCCCTCCAGAGGAACACCTGCGGGTCCTAGGATCACGATACAGCAAGATCAAGGTAAGCCGGGGTCAGCGACGAGGATATTGAGGAAGGACTCACTGCTGCTTAGTTCCAAATCACCGAAATGAGACGAAAGCTCGGTCTGCAAGACGACACCATCAAGGAGAAGACTGTGAGATCATCGTTCAACCCATGTCCAGAGCAAGGTCGCTAATGATTCCCGCAGTCCCTCATACGAAAAGCAAAAGAGTCGATCAAGCATGCCAATCACCAGGCGAAAGTCGCCGAGCAGAGGTACAAGGACCTCGAGATCAAGTACTCTGAGCTATCAAACAACTTTGACATCATGCAAAAGTGAGCCAGTCAGCTCTGCACTCTCAAAACTTCTTAGAGACGCCCGGCTGACGGCTGCAGGGAGTGTGCAGAGTATCGCCGTCGAGAGGCGCTCCGGGAGAACCCACAGCAGCAGGATCGAGCTGTGACACATCCAGCTCCGTTCAACCACGTCCCGATCGACGGGGATATTCCACATACCGCTCTCTCCCCGCTGCCAGAGGAGGACGAAGGTAGTGGCATGGATGTCAAGCCCAGGTTGAACGGGGTGTACGAGCCGAGACCCTTGAAGAGGCATAGAGTCGACGAACTGAGAGGGGAATATCAGGGACAAATGCCCCACAGTCAGAATGGGTGAGCAATCCGAGCTTTTGGGACTCATTATTGAGATATCTGATACCGTGTAGCCGCAGGACGCCTCCGATTGAACCTCAACGTGTCCCATATGGCCATTACAGAAGTGCAAGCACGCCCATCGACCAGATCTCCGATGGGGGATACTACGCCTCTGCTCCCTTCGGCTCGAGACCCGGCAGTTCTCTCAGTCATGGGCAAGGCCAGAGTCAATCTCAACAACGTGTACTTCCGGGCAGCAGGATCCCTACTAGTCCCCAGATCGGGACCAATATGGAGTAAGCTCAACTTTCTCTGTTGACGGCACGTAGAGCTTTCAGCTGATTCGCTGTGTTAGTCGATATATCTTCGACGCGGGGCTGCGTGCGCCCCAAGGATCCACTTCTGACCCTCGATGGGGGCAGTACGAGGTCAAACGCCCTTCTTCCGCTGCGCCATTGAGCTTCTCCACCCCTCAACTCATTCGGCAATCGCGCCCACAGGCTCAGAGACCCAGTGGGGCGGCTAGCCTTCATGAGGTGGGCGGCCGTGAGGGCGGAGGCGGAAGTGTGAGTGGGTACCGCGATGGAAACGCCAATGGAGCAGGTGAGTCCGTCAAGACGAACCAATTGCCTGATGATGGAGCTGATGGATGATCCGTGATAGCCGGACCGATGAGACTGGCCGATACGGAGCGACGAAGACCGGGGATCTAGGAGGGTATTGCAAAGCTCACTTGCGGATGGAACCTCAAGATCAGGAACCTCGATACCGATCGCAAAAGGAAGACAGCAAGACAACAAGACAGCTTCAGGTCCCTCAGCGAGCCCCCCTCTACCCGTCAACCGATAGTATGCTCATGACATGAACGGGATCACGCGCCTCACTACCGTCCTCCTCTTGCTTATCACCACCGCCAGCCCGATCTCATCTACAAGTTCGCTCACAAGTTCCCTGGATTGGCAAGTCGTTCCACCCTAAACGTTCGCCCGCGTTCTTTATCCGGGCCAATTCAAGATTCCCACTGGTCGAGACCAGCGTACACCTCTCCTCTAGCGCGGTCAAGCAAGTCTGCAAGATGACCTCAAGGCATACAACCCCTTCGCCTGCGATGTCACAAGTTCGCATGATGGATCTTCCGGACCCGGATCGGTCTGAAGCCCAGCATCACGTCTGCCTATACTGCCTCTATACTGTTAATAGGAGGAGATGACCACATGTACAGTGTCTTATGCAATGATTCTCCTAGGGCTTCCCTACGCTGTGCGGAGGAAACATGCTAAGAGCTGATTAGATCGCTCAATACCCACGAGCTTGGTATAGGCGTCAGCTGTCCCCTGCTGATGCGAACAAGGTATCCGTGTGATAGACTGTAAGTACCCGACTAGCCACATGATACATGATTATAGATCGTCTCAGACCAGTACACCGCACCACCGCCTTCAGTCCGCAGACACTCTACAACCACTACCCTCGACCCTTTGATTTCGTGATATTGCCCCAAAAGCTGACTTTCTCCACGCCCTGTACTAGTGCGTCCACATTCCCAATCCACGATCCGAGCTACCACGCAGTGTCAGCTTGAAAGGTCTTCTCAACCTGGTTCTAGCTGAACAGAGAATCACACTCACCAGCTCTTTCTTCTCTTCCACCGATCGTACCCCCTTGACCTTCCCCGCTGGCATCGGGCTCGGGTGTGATGGCGTCAAGGCCGAACTTGGCCTAGCGCCCGATATGACCCTCTTGCTAGCGCCCAGGGGGACCGGCGTGGCGAGGTTCGGCGAGGAGGAAGATGGTGGAAGGCCTTTCGTCAGTGAAGCCGGGAATCCCCGCTTGGCGGGCGTGCCACCGATCAACGCCTTCTGAGGGGTGGGCTGGGACAGCTGAGGCGAGGGGATAGCGGGTGGTGGCATTGATCGGTCGGAGCTCCTGGGTCGGGGTGCGGCGCTAGCGGCAGTAGTGTTGGAGGTCGAGGTATGAGCAGGTGTACCGGGCACTTGGAATGGATTTGGCGAAGCAGCTCGAGCACTTGGCATTCTGAACCCCTCCAAGCTATCCACCGATAATCCATGTGACATTGACGACGAGCCCGGCAATTCCCCATTCCGGCGCGGAAGGCGGGGCACAGGCGGCGTCGAACTTGACACTTCGGGCAATCCACTGAGAAGGGATTGCGTCCTAGAATGCCTCATCCTGGGCTGTCTGCCGCCCTCGGGCTTCGACTCTGAGCCCGACATGTCCCCCCTTGAGAGACGGGACGACGAGGCCGAAGGCGCGATCCTCGAGCTAGACGACTGAGGGATTGACGGTGTTTGCTGGGATTGGACATTTGGCCATCGAGAAGACCGCTTGATGCTCGATTTCCGCACAGTCACAGTTGGATGTTGTTCCAGTTGCATCTGCGAGCTCGATCTCGATATTGAAGATCCAAAGTCCGACATGAGCGGCGTCTCCGGCATGGCAGTCGACGACCCAGAGGAAGATCTAGAGTCGGGAGCGTTGAAGGGATCGCTAAAGCTCATTCCGGTGGCAGTACTGATTTCGTCGAGTTTGATTGCTGTGAGATCACGTCTGAGCGCACCGGGAATGGCGGATCCGGGGGTAGGTGGAGTCTGAGCTCGAGTGTCGGGGGCTTGATCTAGGCCAGAGGCCATACTTGCGCTTTTGGGCAATCCGAGGCCAAGACCGGGGTTGGAAATTGGTGTCCTGTCTTTGGCGTCTATGACGGACCATCTCCTCGACGCAGCGGACGAGGGTAAAACTCGCGTAGAAGGCGTAGGTGGCACTTTGTTCGGTGAACCCGGAACACTGGCAAGTGAAGGTGTTGAAAGTCTAGACCCGGAGACTCGGCGGGAAGCGGCACTAGGGGTGAGATAGCCGAGTGATGGCTGAACAGGCTTTTTGGGCGTTTGCGGGACAAACGGCACATCGAGGTCGAGGTAGTGTTCGTGAGAAGTGGACTCGTGTACCAGGTTAGGATTGGGCGAAGGTGATGTTCGACCGTTAGACCCCGCAGAACTGGTCGAGGGGGAGAGAGGCGATGGAGGGAACAACTGCGACTCTGCTGACGATGACGACGAGGCAGACGAAGCGGAAACGGCTCGTGCGGGGGATGGAGTCGCTCCTTCGGGTAGGAGGTAGAAATATAGGAATTCAACGCATTTCATCCTAAAACAGATCGATTAGGTCCTGCCTGGGATTGGCGATGTGTACCTACCTGATCTCCTTGGCCACGCCCGTACCCTTTAGCACCCTGGAAACAGCCTCCAGCCCATTGAGCGCTTCAAACGTCCGGGCATTGGCCGAAGAATCGGCGAGAACGCAACAGAGGAGGTCGAGCAGCATGTATACGATGGATTTATCTGCGGCTTGGCCCGAAGGAAGAGGAAGAGGTGGTTGAGTCCGGAGCAGGAGTAAGAGGTCGATGAGGATCTGAGGTGGCATTAGAGCTATGATCCGGCAGGTTCTAGTGGTGAGCTCTAACATACCTCCAATATCCAAGATTGCGCGACGGCAGCTTTCGCCTCCAAGCTCAAGAGACAGAGACCTTGCAGTATGCCGACGATCGAGTAGAGCTCTTTGAGCACGGCTATACTCTCCTCTGAGCCGAGCGAGCTTTGAGCTTGTCTGCTTGAAAGTGTTTGTGCGTGTCTCGTGAGAAGGTTGACGAGCCCAGAGTGGACTGAGGTTCTATCAGCACTGATCTGCCATCAGTCGAGCACACTCACAATCGAATGAGACAAACGCAGCTAGGTCCACCGTATTGACTTCCGACTGTCGTTTGCCTTTCATCTCGGCGTCGTTCCTGGAGCAGCAATATACAAGTGTCTTTTCTAGATTGCGCAAAGCCGCCAACCGCCTTCTCTCGGACGAGCGCAGCGACAAGATCTACATACTGTCAGCTTGACTGTGGAAGAATGACCACCCGCAAGCTGACTCACGTCGTTTTTCCACGCTCGAAGGTCATCCATGGAAACCGCTCTCGAGCTGCTTTTCCTCCTTCTCACGTCCTCCACGGTCGTGTTGGCATGGTGACTTTTCTCGTGCATCTGCTTCAGGGTATCTGTCAGACCCGGCAACGTGGTCATTGACGCCGATGATGACATTCCCTCATGCCTCCTCGCTCGTTCGTCCCCCGACGTCCGCTTTGTTGGGCGGGTTGGTAAAGGCGGTATCCCCTGTGACTCGTCCACTCTCCCCAAGACAGGATGTTGAGATGCTCTATGCCTTCTCTGAGGAACTCCCATCTTCGACGACGAGGCCGACGACGACATGTCGCTTCCGCTGGCGATGACGGCCAGAGCAGACGTCGATTGGGATTTACGATGTCCCATCCGCGACATGATGCTGGGTGTACCGAGGTGCTGGTGTTATTTTTGCGAAAGTGTGTCCAGCGATGTCTGATCTACCTGAGACACTGTCTCCACAAGCTGACCAGAGACATGGATACTGACTCGGGGTTGGATGATCGACAATACCAGCGACGAGGAGAGACAAGGCAAAAACAGTCGCGGTCAGAAGTCAACAACACCCTTAACCGGGGGGAGATATTAAGTTTCACCTTGATCACCTATCAGCTCTATGGTGATGCTGAGGACGATCTTGCATGCATATAACGCTATAGAAAGGTCACCTGGGTCTGCAGTCTGCCCTTGGATGCGAGATCCCATCTGGGTCGACTATCCTTATTGTCGACGTGTGACGATAGGTCCAGTGTCGACGGCACTGGAACTGGTTTGCGCAATTGCACAAACATACCCTTACTCCCGGCCCCTTCCTCGTTTCCCTGCTGCTTCGCACCTTCGACTGCCTTGGCGACGACGTGTAATCCGTGGGCTATACGACCAGGCAGGCCGAGCAGTCTGGCGGCCAGATTCGAGGTGTGAATTGGATTCTTGTCCTTTGACAGATTTGCCCACCGCCCGGGGTCTCTCGAGTGTATCTTGACCTTGAGCGGAGCGGTGTTGTAGCTACTGGCATTACCAGTATCCTGATTCTCCTTCGAAGGGGGGTTGAAAGGCGTGCGGTGGGATGCAAATTGGAGCATCTTGAAAACCACCTTGAATATCGTCACGTCTCCTGCTGGCTTGACCAATTCCACCACGATATCATGCTCCCATCCCCTCCTTGCCTGGTTCGCCCTATCGTCCATCCAAGCCCTAACAAGGACTCCCTCCACCAGATTGCTGCCACTTCCAGCACCATTGGACCGTCTTACGACGTCGAGACAGGCTTCCAAGTTGACGAGATGGATCTCCGTAGACACGTTGACGGCGCCTATGGCGTCAATAGGGCATTTCGACCGGGACAGCAACAAGGGTACCGAGGCGAACGTCTGAGTGAAGAGGTATAGCTGGACATGTCGAAGGTCTTTGCATAGCTCCTCGACCTCGTCCTCGCTGCTAGACGGCTTTGGCTTGTCGCACGCTTGACAGTAACGTCGCACGTTTGACCGATGTGATGAGAGGGGGATTTCGACTGTGATCTTGTCAAAGTTGGCTATACGATGCGAAGCATCCGAGTCGGCCGAGTCTGTCTTGTCGAGTACCAAGCGGGATCCAAAGAGCCGGCGGAATAGACTCTTGAGAATGAGATAGGTGAACAAGGCGTAGTATCGTACCCCTACGACATCCGCATTTGAGAATGACAGCTCGACAACCGGCTGATCGTCGATGAACAGCGGTTCCAGAGTTTGCAGGGTCGGTACACAGCCTACGACGGCGAAAGCGAGGACGACCACCAGTCCAAGGAGGATGGTCACGATCATGGCCAGTGAGGCGAAGTGGGGAGATGAGTGACAGTGATCCGGAGTTGAGATGCGAATAGCCGAAATTTCATGTCCCAACTAGTCGATCGTGAGGCGGATGTCTGAAAGTTGCTCATTCCAGCTCGCAATCTCGATTGACAGGTATCAATGCAAACATGCCATGCAATTATCTTAGTACATACAAACATAGAAACAGTGCCCTAAGCAGTGTCGATTCTAGCTCACACCCGCCCGAGATCTCCCAGGAACTCGCCCCATCCCCAATCGAGACCCTCTCTGATCTTCCACCGAACCCCGCCCAGCCATTCCTTGACCACTTCCTCCTCGTCCCCTTGCTCCTTCTTGTCAAGAATGTCGATCCTGCCCTTACCCTCCAGAGCCAGCACGCTCCATCCAATAAGCATCATGCCAGGTGGTCGTTCCTCTACCGATTTGATTGCCGACTCGATGTTGGCCAATGTGCTGGTGATCAACCGCTGATCGGGGCTGCTCGCCCTTTCGATGAGCGCTATGGGTAGATAGGGGGGATACTTGGCTCCATCCCGTCCTTCCGATTGATCATCCACCAATGTCGAGACGATCTGGTTGATCCTAGCGACTCCCATCAAAACGACCAAACTCCTCGATTTGATGTATCCAGGCAGATTGACGCTCTTGCCCTGTCGCCCCACGCCGGTGCAGAGGATCATGGACTCGGAGACACCACGTTGCGTTACGGGAATGTTGAACATTTCCGGTCCGGCGATAGAGCTTGTCACCCCGGGAATGACCGTACACTCGTACCCGTTCTCCCTAAAGTAGAGCACCTCTTCCCCTCCCCGCCCATAGACAAATGGATCGCCCTGCTTCAGTCGAACCACAATCTCGCCTTTACGGGCAGCTTCCAGCGCTCTGACCATAAGCTCATTCTGGGCGCCTTCGTTGTTTCCGGGAAACTTTTTGGCAATGAAGAGATCCGTCGTTTTGGGTATCAAAGCGAGAATCTCCGCTGGAACCAGTTTGTCCGATAGAATGACGGTGGCTGATTTCAGGACGTGGTGAGCGGCGAGGGTGAGTAGACCAGGGTGTCCGGGTCCAGATCCAATGAGGAAGATCCTCCCTTGTCTCGATGTACCAGCGACCAGCTGAGCACCACCCTCGTGTTGAGGTAGCGAGAGTGTCGATTGGGATGTGGTAGACCAGGTCGATAATGCCTTGTCCATCTCTTCTTCCGACATCCTTGCCAGCGCCTCGAACGAGTAGTATTCACTCATCTGGTGAACCCATCTCATCCTCCGGAGTCTCTCCCCACCCGGGACATCCGAGTTGGCTCCCTCGCCGCCAAAGTAGTCCAGCTGCTGGTTGACCCCGCTGAGAACAGAAGCGGTGTCCAGCTGCTGAACGGGGATGTTCAACGGCGTCTCTGGGTCGTCCTCCGATATCACCCCGTTGGTCAATCGTCTCCCTCCTACTCCTCTCGCTGAGTTACTCATGCTCATGCTCCTCGTCCTCGCTCGCGTTCTCAACTTGCCGACATTGTCAACTGCCGCGCCGACAGACACCGGTAGTCTAGTCACGATCTCCCTCTTGATCCGACCGGACAGTCGACATCCCTGTCCATTTGTGGAAACGGATACTTGGAGGTTGCTATCCTGCGTCACTCCATCTGCGCCGGTGAATCGGTGAGTCGAGGGGAACGAATATGTCGAGATGGCAGGATGGTCGGAAATGTTGACTGGGATGTGTAATCGTCGACACACCGCCGCTATCGTTTCCCCAGCCACCATGGCCTCGTGCTGCGTCGATCCAATCATCGTATCGGTGACACAGACCAGTGAGACGTCCCTGTCCAGTAGGAACTTCTCCCAATCCTCCTCCGAACCAAGATGCTCTTCCACAAACTCCACTTGATCACTCTTCACTCGATGCTGCACCTCCTCGTGAGCCTCCTCCAGGCGCTTCGTCGAGAGCACGAGCACCGTCGCATCGGCCTCCAATAGCGCAAAGATTCTCGTCGCTGCTAGCCTGTTGGTGCCGACAATGAGAGCGTTCGAGTCGACGGGGGTGAAAGTGAGAGGGAGAGCGGCTCCGGGGATGGGGGTGGGGTATGGCTTTGAGCCTGACGCCACGGCATTGGGTGGGCTTTCCGGGGTCTTGACGGGAAGAGAGATGATAGGGGCCACCGGTGGTAGAACAACAACCTTTTCATCGCTAGCGACCCTCGGCGCAGTCTGCGTAGCTAGCCATTCCTGATATGCGATCGAGTTGGCATTGTCGCTCAGCAGCCTTCGGGTGATGAACCTGCCAAGCACGACGCAGATGACAGTGGGCATAATGACCCAGATTCTGAGTTTCGTTAGCTTAGACGACTAGTCTACCTGAATCGACCTTACCCCTGATACTGAGTCAGCATAGATCACCGCCTGGCTTCGCTGCACTCACGTTTGTGGCGATGTAGAACTGGAGAATCTCCTGTAGGCTGTTATGTCCAATCATGCAAAAGTCGCAAAAGTACTCTACCACGAGTGATCTGATCAGCTCAGACTCTTTGGAGGATTGATGAGCTCGACTCACCCTGGAAGAAGTACAGCGAAGTCTTGGACACGGTCATCAGACTCGCGGCGAACCCGACCAGCGGGGCGTGTGCGTGATACCTCGGTCGCGAGTGCTCCGTGGGGGTGAGTCGCAATGAATGTGGGGATGTATGTCGGAGGTATAAATATTCGACGTTGAGCACCGCTTCCACAAGGTTCAACAGGGCTACAGGTGGGTCAGCAAGGTAACAGGTGATGGCAGCGGAACCGGTGATCGAGTGTAGCCTCACCCTGGGCGTTGGTGAACCCGTCGTTGGCGTCGAAGGCTTTGGTACCGTAGATCAAGTCGATACCTCCATACGGCACACGACTGCACAAAGTCAGCACAGTGTCCTCCTGATGATGGCCAGCCTGGTGACTCACTTATATGGCCACCAGATCCACGATAGATCGCCATCTGGAAACGACCTCGGGCGCATGAAACAATATCCAGCATCTGAGTTCATCAGCATGAAGCACTCAGTGATATCCAGAGTCCTGACCCACCCCATAGCACGATAACGGTCGTAAAGGCGAACCAGTACGAAACCCACTTGGGCGGCATCGGCACCGTGGCAATGGTTGACATGGTGGCGAAGAGGTCGTCCTCGTTGCTCTGATCTCGATTCTTTCGCTGAGTTTGGTGCTCCAAGCGACTGATATCACTAGAGATCTCTTTTCAGTAGTGTGATGTAGCTGTAAAATGTCTCCCACCCCTCGATGCCACCAGATGACTCGTTGTCGCTGTCGATTCCAACTTTTTTGTTATTCCGAAAAGCTCGTTGGTCGCGCCATACCCCGGCATCTACCCCGGCCGGCCGGTTATCCGCGCGGATAGAAGCCACGTGGCTGCTGCGGGCCCTGATCGTCAGGTACCTCCGTATCCGCTATCCGATACATGGTTGAAGCTTATTTTTCCAGAGTTAGTTGGCCGAGACAACGTTCAGGACAACCAAGAGAGACAACTCACCTCTTGGTTTCTTCACTCTTCTCTCCATCGACACGGCCTACGGGTACTCGAGATCACGACAGTCAAGAGGGTACTGATATCTGGACAGGACAGAGGTCCTAGGATCGAAAACCAGCGAGGAACATCCTTGACGATCTGTGCCAAACAACATGGCTATCGAGTATGTGGCCTTGGCAACGTCCCCCAGCGGCGACGGAAGGACTCAGGCCGATTTGCCAGTGTACAAAGAGCCCCTGTTCTCCAGGTAAGTAGGAATTATCCTCCACTCACCACTCTGTGATGACATTACTGGCGAAATGATGCTGACATGTGCGTGATTAGGTCGCGACGGTGGCCTGTGCCGGCGTTCTTATACCGCGTCAAATACATCTACTTCATCCCCCTCATCCTGCTGCCCATAGCCTACCATGTGGTGTTCAACCTCGCCACGCCATACTTCTCGAACGATCCGCTGTCCCAGGGAACCGGAGACAACCCGTATTTCAGCACCGGAGACGTTTGGGAGCACAACAATGCCGTCGCTACGAGATTGGAAAATTGCGCCAATCTGGGAATCCTCCGCAATACCTCATTACCGCTCGACACATTGTCCGAAAGCGAGGAGGCAGAGCTGATAGAGCAAGGATGTGGGACCAATCAGACAACAGTGGTCATCCTCTCGAGTTTATGGTTCGCCGAGGCATTCGCCGGGACGTCGACTGCCGGAGAAGCAATCTACGCCCAATCGGTAATTTCGACTCTCAACGCCTACAACTACAGCTATGTGTTCAGCAGCTTGGGATGGTACAATAACGACATGAGAAAGACAGTTGAGCTTTGGAGGCAACACAAGTGGAATGTGAGAATGGTCTTGAGTGATCCGGAGCAAATCGACGTTTGTTACAAAGATGAAGGACAGGAATGCCTCAAGACAAAGACGAATCCAGAAGGCATCGAGTCTTGGCGTCTACTGAGCTTTTGGTACTGGGACGAGTGGGTACATAAACGCCAGATCGTGCATATGCTGAAGCATGGAGTAGCGTCAAGAATCCCCTCGGCGCGCAATTCACTCTATCCCCTTCACCGAGAAACGACAACTACTTCCTCTCATACTCGATAGAGCCGACCTGTCGGCGTCTCCCATTCGTACCCCCGCCACAACGCCCTCACCCACCCCAGGCGTACCTCCTCGCCAAGCAGGTCAAGTACTTTTCCGACGAGTCTGGCAAATTCGCTTGGACGCTCAAATTCCTCTCCCACATCAAGACGAGTCTTGGCATCAGCCTGGTGGCAGGAATGAATAATGATGACGAGGATTTGGCGCTCAAAGTGAAAGAAGCGGGGATTGAGAATTTTGGACGGTTGAGCAAGATTGACTTCTATCAAAAGTTGTCTCAGAGCTTTGTCTTCATTGGCGTTGGACAACCGCGGATCAGTCCCAGTCCATGGGACGCATTGTGTATGGGAGTCCCAGTGAGTAACACTCTCTCCCTTGCCGCATCAGATTCCATGACAATACTGACCCCAAACCTAGTTCATCAACCCCATCCTACAGTGGGACGAGAACGACCCCTCGAATCGGACCTCGTGGCACGCTCAACAATGGCACATGACGGATGTCGAGCCGCCATACGTCTATCACGTCCATGCCCACGACTTGGACCAATTACGCAAGACGATACAACACGCCCGTGCGACGCCGATAGGGAGCTATATCCCGGAATACATGCGATTCGAGTTCGTGCGCGATCGAGCGGTCGAGCTCCTCCAGCGGGACTGGAGGGCGGTGGCCGAGGGTATCATGAGGGAGAGGGTCAAATCGGGCGGAGAGGTGTATGAGCTTTGACGCAAGTTGATTGGGTGGGTTGTGGTGTGCTCGTCCTCGCCGGTCAGGCATCGAGCTCAGCGAAAGATCACTAAGTCTGTCAGACGAGGCGAGGAGGGGAGGCTGATCGGGAAGGAAGAACCTGAGCGCTGTTGTTGTTGTATCTTTTTGGGCTTTGATAGAGGAATGAAATATCCTATAATGAGAAGGCAGTGGCACACAGGGTTGGCGTTGGCGTCCGAGGATGTGAGTCCGGACCAAGACTCGGTCGGGACGGGCTTTGACGAGCCTACGTCCGACTGCAGATCTGAGATCATCTCACGGGCGCACGACCGCTCGATAAAGGCCATGCATGCTTTTCGGAGGGTGATCAACACATGCAGATGGCTGTCTCAGGCTGCTCAACTACATAGACTTCGGGTATCAACAGAGAAACTGAAATGCACACGTTCACCGCATAATCACACGACAGATGTTGAGTATCCATACGTTTCCTTGGGCAGCAAATTCGCAGTCGGCTGTTGGGCAAATCCAACATGACCCGGCTTAACGACCCCATACCAAAGTGTGTTGGACTTGACGGTCCCGACGTTGAGTCCGGCGGTGGTACACGTCCCGGGAAGCTGTACAATGTCGGAGCCGGCCGCAGTGTTGATAGTGTGATACCAATCGGTGGGATCGTATCGGGTGCCGCCTCCCGTCATGTAGAGTGCCGCCAAGAACCAAACCATTGCAATGAAGAGGCAGACACTCGACCAGCCAAGCGAGCGAGCAGATCTTGTCCAGCCAAATCCACGATATGACCAGCTCGTCGGTAGAGCTTCCCAAGACGAAGTGAATAGAGCGGGATCTTGTCTCGATAGTGACAAGTACCCGTATGAAGCCGAGGCGGCCATAGCGTTGCTGAGAGAAACGGCTAGGACCTCAGAGGCGTTGGGGTCGGTCAAGACAGAGGCGACAAAAGTGCCCAGCGGTCCGGCCTTGCCGTTCAGGCCTCCTTCGGCAGAGACAGCAGCGATGAAAGCAGTGACGGTGCTGTTCATATCGGCCGCCGTGAGGGGAACGTAATCTTGCAATCTTATTGGCTCAAGTGAAATCCTGTCGCCGTAAGCTGAAGTGGCATCGCCCAGGCCCTCCGCGCCAGTCACGGCACACGCATAGACGACGGGACCACTGGCCAGTATGGCTGTTACGGGGCTCGCCAAGGCGATCTCGACGTAGGTGGTATTCGGGTCTGACAGAAAGTAACAAGAGGCCGCGGTCATATGTGTTTCGCTGTCTCGTGCCGTGTTACCGAAATAGATCCGCTCGTTTTCGAAGCATGGGGAACGGTAAGAGAACTCCTGGCCGCTGGCGGACGCATCGGCGACCAGTGCCGAGCAAGTGACCTCGTAGTAGGACATTGGAACGACGAGGGTGTGGCGTGCGTATCGTCCGGTAGGGCTGTCGTACTGGCTCGTGTTTGCCGATGGTGGTGGAAGCGCCGCCAAGTAAAGGTCGGGTGCGTAAATCTCATGGCCGGCGACGAAGTACCAGGCGGCTTTCCCTCCAGTGACGGTGCCCTGGGCGAAAGCAGTCGATAGATCCGAGACTCCCATCATCGAAGCACATTGAGTTGGCTCCGCTGGGTCGATACAATTGACCAAGGAACCGATACCTCCGTTGCCTTTGAAAGGGATCGAGGGACCATGAGCCGATTCGTGAAGCCGCAAGATTGGAGCTGGGATCCCTGCTCCGGCGAGTGCGGCACCATTAATACCCATTGCAATAGCGAAAAGCATGATCATGCCCCCCGCAAGAAAGGGTGTCTTACGAGCGTCTCCGATCGATCCACCGCTGGCCATCGTCCGCCACTGGTTGATCGAGGCGCCCAAGCTTTTGGCTGCCTTTCGACGAAGCCACGTCCTCGAGATGCCAGTGGAGACAAATCGTCCGAAACAGGATATCAAGGTCGCAGCCCCTGCAATCACAGCGCCAATGTTGGAAGTGTTGACGATCGATCCGGTCATATTCTCGACGGGGATAAACACCGAGTGAAGCGGACCTCTGTTGAACGCAGCAGCGAGTACCAATGCACCGAGGGTGAAAGTGATGGCTCCCAAGATAACGGCGACGACTCGTTCCTTCCATAGGGTGACGACCGCGGTCCGAGCCGGCACACCTCTCGGGGGGTTGCCGTACGCACGGTTTGCGTTCACCAGCCCGGGATCCAGCAACTGTAAGTTGCCCGAGCTGTTATAACCGGGAGCGTGGTGCTGATGCTGGTAAGACATTGAAGGGGAGAAAGTCTGTGTGCAATCGCTAATAACAGTCAGCACAACTTTTCCTCGCAAAGCCAAGTGAGAGACCGCTCTTACCTCTGCCACAAGGGAGTTTGATGTGCAAGGCGATAACCGGGGTCGAGAGGAATAAGGCTGATGAATGACTGGTGAAGGTAAGGAGCTTGGGATAATATGGGGAATCAGTGTATGTGAGAACTGTTCATACCGCTGGGGCGAACGTCTCCGTTTCGTCCTGGGGTTGATCGTCCTTATATGGGCTGCCTAGAGCTACCCACCCAAGCACGGTCGCATATTGAGCGCCGTACTACTTACCGGCAGCTGATCGGGATCCGAATATCCGACACCGGGCGCATGAACGAGCGTGTTCTCACGTACTGATAGGATCCGGAATCCAAGGCAGTGCCCAGGCTATGTCGACGGCGACAGCTCGATGAACGGGATATCAGGGTAGCTTGCGAAGTCAGAAAATCCGAATGGGCTTGCGAGGTGGTCCCGTCGGGATGTCAGTGGTCACCGGTCACGGAGTCACGACTCATGACTCCACGAGCCGCCCGCCAGCTACGACATCTTCGGAGGTTTTGCCCATTGTCGTACGTGGCAGGATGGTTTGTAGAGTGCCAAAAAGTATGTACACTTGCAACAGCATCTACATACTCTTCCAGGCCTCCCGAGACCGGATGTCCGGATTCAAGGTGACATCGGGAACGGGAGCGGAGCGGATCCAAAAGGAAAAATCAACCTGCATAAAAGCAAAACCAGAGCCTCGTCGGCTCGTCCTCGACGCATCCTCTATTGATCCTTTAAGGCCCTATCTCGCTAATCAAACGGCATCGTACCGTACTACCTGCGCCAGAAGATCGACAGGCACAGCAGATCACCTTATCAGCTCAGACCACTCCCTATAGCCTGCGCGTCAGCCTGCGTCAGCAACCACTTACCCTTTTCTACCGGTGCCAAGGTACGTCGCACTCCCTATGACTGATTTAATCGGTCTTTAGGTGGCTGACCAGTAACCTTAACCGCTCGGTGCTGCCGCCTGCTGCTGCCTGCGCTGCTCAGTGCTACCCTGTGCTACCCTGCTAGCAGCCTAACTTACTGCAGAGGCAGAGAGAGGCAGCTTCATGACCTGCACTAGCAGCTCGGACTATCTTTTTCTTCTCACGCCAAGACGCACAACTAAGCTCGCCTTATTAACCCTTATCGGCCCTATCGGGGCCCAATGCGCTTCACGAGCGGAGCCCACCGCGATCCCAGCTTCACCGCTCGACCAGGGGAAGCGAGCTCCTGGCGAGTTCGATCTCTGGGACAGCCAGGAACGACATGGCCGTGCATCATCTTGAGGGGATTCTGAGGGATCAGATAAGCAAATGCGTACATGCACACTGGTACTGCGTACGTGCAATCAGTAATCGGATGATAACGCTAACGCGGGAAGCCATAGCACTGCTATTGCTCAGCATCGCCCTCCTTCGCACAGTGTTGACCTGATCCGCGGGGAAGATCCCGCCGGGATATCTAATATTTGAGTTCAGACGAGTTCACATTGCAGGTAGCTGTTCACGTCACTTCGCGATGAGAGAAGGTCAGAGAGAAGTCGACAGCTTCTCGCTGTACGACTCCAGGAACCCATTTCCTGACGCCTGACGGACGATGTACAGACCGAGCAGGATCTGGAGTCGCTGACCCTATAGACCGGCTCTGATGCGAGCAGATACCGTCAGACGTCAGCGTGTCACGGAGCCACGCAGCTCACGCTGGTTAGCCGTGCAGTCTGTCTCACAAGTCGCAAATGTCCCGCAGGAACTGCAGCGGGGACCGAAGAGGCGCCAACCGACCGCTCCCGGAACTTAGATCTTCTCAGACACGAGTAGCTGAGCACCGGCACATACTGGTGACCGGCGTCAGCCTCTGATCGGGACCGAGACGGTCAGATGCTGTTATCCAGTCCAGAACTTGGATATTTGACGTTATGTAGTGTGGCCTTATCCAGCATGTAACGCTCATGGCGAGGCGGCGATCCCTGCCGAGACTGCCGATCATCAATCAGCTAGCTATGTTCGAGCAGCTGCTGAGACTCGAGTGTCGAGTAAGTGAGTCGAGTCTGAACGCTAAGTCTCCCGTCGACGGCTACGTCCCCTCGTCGCCTGATAGCATTGATATGTACTGAACTGTGTGATAATTGATCATTGGCATGTCCACTTCCTTAGGCAACATCACTTAGAATGGGTACAGCTACTAGGACAAAGTCTCTACTGCCGATCTTGCTGGGTGAGCGAACAGAGACTACAAAACAAGCTGATAAAGATTCAGCGACTTGGCTCCAAACCCTCGACACGTCGGCTGCTTCAGTCATACTCGCCCCTCGTCGTGCCAACTCATTTTCGTGGCGCGCTCCTGCTGTGAGTCTCGAGCAAGCTCTCCTTGTCTCTCAGAGTCTAGGCTGAGATCCTGGCAGGTCTGCGAGGCGACATGCGACCAGCCCGATCTTGCAAGTTGTTTGATACTTGATCAGCCCACTACCTGTGACTTGATGCGTGTTATAAGTGCAACGACTCGCTTTCTGAGACTTCTTCAGGCTTATGTACCACGGCCGGTTTGCAAGCCTTTGCACAGGTGAGTACAGAACTGGCTGTCGGCTGCTTGAGCTGCTCTGAGCGCACCCAGTGCGCATACTGCTGCAATACCCAATCCGGTGGCATTGTGCAAGTGAACGGAACCTCGACAACCTTTGCGCCCTATATGGACAGTGAGTCGCCCCGCAGCGAAACCCAGCGAGCCCGCTGACATTCAACGTTAGGCCTCCTTGACTCCTGGTGAGCTAGCGCGGACGGTGTAGCTCGCTCGCTGACATTGCCGATCCCAGTTACGACGACGGCTACATCGTTCTGAAAGACACATACAGCAGTATCATCGAGCAGGCCACTGTGATCGTATCCAGTTCCGCAACCGCAGTAGTACCCTCGGCTACCGCGTCAAGTTCGCCCATACCGACACTACCGCCGAGGCCAAGACCATCCGATAACCCATCATCAGATGACCCCACCGAACGCCGGACCATATACAATGTCACTGGTTCTTTTGCAGACTATAAGGCTTCCGACTTTTCGGGCGGTTTGTGCTCGCTGGCCTACTTCTCGGGCAGCGTCAACGAAATTGTTTGCGACTATTACGGCCTTACTGTCTTTCCCAAGTCCACCTGCTCTGGGACCACCTGCCGGGTGACTGCGTCGACTCCGAAATTGTTCACCGGCATTCGACAGTTCCAAGATCCTCGTATTCCGGCTACCATCAACTGCAATGGAAGCTTCTCTGCCGTTGGTGCGGGCGCCACCGGATTCTACGTGAGTCAGTGAATGATACTCAGAGGCCAGAACGGCAAGCTGAGCTGGCAGGCATGTACATGTGGCTCGGCGCGCATGGCATTGCCCGAAAATTGCGCACGAAACTGTGGAATGTGAGTTTGACTAGTAGGTCACTCCTAGCAGGACTCACTTACCCGGAACAGAGCTTGTACGGCCTCGATGGCGCAGGCGCCTGATGGAACACAGTGCAACGTGTTCAGTAGCTGTATGAGTGGCTCGAGACTCAACCCTTCCAGTTCCGCCAGCGGCAAATGCATCACGCCCGTCCTCGTTGGACTCGGGCCAAGTGGTTCCATTATTGCCGCCGCGGACGACTCGAGCGATATGATCGCCTGTGATGGTCCGTCTTCCAGTTCTCCACCCTCGGTGTCGGATTTGCTACTGATGAGCATGTAGGGAGGGGACAGGACTTGAGTTCGTGTGATAACGGTTATCGAATCTGTTCGTGCAGCGGGTACGCCATGCTCACCAACGAATGCGGCTTTGTGTTGGACAGCTCCGACACGTCCCCGAATCCGTCGACGACTAGGGCTTCGCCAGCGACTACTTCCACATCGAATGCTGCGGGCCGCACAGTGAGCGTTCCTCGTTTGTTTACGTTGCTGCTAGGCGGTATAGGCGAGCTATCGAGTCTGGCCCGGTCGTAGCGCGTTCGCTCGCCGATCGGACCTAGGTTGTTTTTCGTTTGCGTTGTGGGCACTCTGCCGCACAGTGATCTTTGATTAGCGACTCGTTACAAGCAAATATGCACAGCATCACCCATCGTACTGTGATTGCAAGTTACCGTCTCCATTTCAGGCAAACGAAGTGCGATGTCCCGGCTCAGCCTCAGATTTTATCTTTGAGAAGTGAGTGATATCACTCATCACATCTGGATCGGCAGAGGGCAAGGACTCGGCTATGTAGGTAGGTCAGCAGCCCACCGTGGGAGGATATTTTGTAAACGACCGCATTTTCAGCACCTAGCGCCAAAAGCCTAAAAGTCCATCAAAAGTTTAGACAACTTACAACACCGTCTACGTTCGGGCTGCAACTCTTGATTGTAGTCAACTCAGCACTGTCGCAGCTTGATCTCTTGAAAGGCATCCTTTCTGAGATCGTGATGCGAGGGCTACCGACGTGTCGGCTGTGTTTGGTCCGCTACTCGACAAGTTCGAGTTTGGCGAATCTTCCAGGCCCATCGAGAGCCTCGATACCGAGAACGGCAGGTCAATATCCTATTCAAGCTCAACTCCGATCTTACGCCAGCAGACCGCCCAAAGATGGCGCAGTAGACAGTCAAGATGCAGCCGCCAAATCTAGCACATTCATCCAAGAGTTCAATTATGACGACACGGACGAAGGCGGGGGAGAGGACTTGCGAGAGAGCTTTTATCTGACCGACGAGGACTTGGGCGATTTGACTCCTACCCATCGATTCGGCTTGGACTTGCCGGATCCAGAGGAGTTATCTCACACTGCCTCGTCGTCGTTCAGTAAAGCAAAAGGAAATAGAGCGCGGAGTAAGCGAAATCTGGGGGACGAATTCCTCGGTCCAACTGGTCGAAATCCATATCCTGCCAAGATCGAGCTTTATCGCCCCGAACACGACGACAAGACCGAGTTGGAGAACACGTTCCGCACGCGGAGTGAGCGAGAGCGTGATGAGCGCGGTAGGATCTCAGAGGCCGAGAGGGCAGAGTTCGAGGCAGAGCATGCTGGTGTGTCGAGGGCAGTGGGCGAGGGAGGGGGTGTGGGGGACGAAACGACAGAGTTTCAGGAATGGGTCGACGAGTTGAATAGGAGAAAGAGAAAGGCAGAGTCAAAACGCCGTATGGGCGGTTTCGCCGATCACATCCTGGTCAAAGTCAGAGGAGGTGAGTCTAGAATCAAGGTGGTTGGTGGAAATTGCTGATTCGTGGTTTAGGGAAAGGCGGAACTGGAACGGCATCCTTCGGTGCTACTCGAGTGGGATCGTTGGGTCCCCCGACGGGCGGTAATGGTGGACCAGGCGGGTCTGTCTATCTGACAACATCGCCCTCGCTCACTTCGCTGCACTCCCTCAAACGATCAGCTATTGGGCAAATAGGTTACAATGGCGCTGGAGATCTCAAGCACGGATCCAAGGGCAAAGATTTCATACTGGAAGTACCGATCGGCACTGTCATCACAGAGATTGCGCGGGAAGGTTCCGAAGAGGCAATTTGGCACGACCAGGAGGCTATGAACATGCCAGACGAGATGAGACGGAAGTTGCGATGGGAACGGCGGTTTCATGTCATGTCGGGAGCTGCCGCTGAGGAGGAATACTTTATCGCTGGGGAGAGAGCTCTGCGAAAGGAGAAGAAATGGCCGACTCGTACGCCTACATTCGAAGAAGTCCCGCCTGTCATATTGGACATTGACAAGGCGATTGAGGAACCGATCTTACTCGCCCGAGGGGGGCTCGGCGGGATGGGAAACCCCTTCTTCCACGGATTATTCGGATACAAACCGCCTCGACTATCCAGCAAAGGGTTGTTGCCGTACACCTCGACGTATGAGCTCGAGCTGAAGATGTTGGCCGATGTCGGATTGGTGGGATTCCCCAATGTTGGCAAGAGCACCATTCTCAGAGGTCTGACTGGGAGAAGGGCCGAAGTTGCAAATTACGAGTTCACGACGCTCAACCCACAGATCGGAGTGGTTAGGGTATACGACGACGGAAGCTTTGCCACGTCAACCACAGAGCTGGACGCCGGAGGCGACGGGACAGGGGAGCAGGGTTTGGTGATTGAGGATACCTGGAGAGAAAAGAAGAGGGACGAAGAGGCAAAGCAACGGGGAGAATACCTTCCTTTACCAAGAACGGGCAAGTCTTCCAATCCAAAGGCTAACTTAAACTCGATCGAGCTCGACCAAACCACCAATTCTGGGAGACAACGGGTAGATGTGGCCAAAATGGAGTCTTACCGATTCTCCATTTCCGACAACCCCGGACTGCTCCCACAGGCCTCTGAGAATATCGGTCTTGGACACTCGTTCCTCCGTTCGATCGAGAGATCCCTCGTGCTCGCCTACGTCCTCGACATCAAGAAACCAGATCCAGCTCAAGACTTTCTGGTGCTCAGGGCCGAGCTGAACAACTACAAGAAGGGCTTGTCGGAGAAAGGCTGTGTAGTGATATTGAACAAGGGCGACGAAGTGGGCGAAGTGGAGGGTAGGGAGAAGTTACAGGCTGTAAAGCGAGCTTTGGCGGAGACGGAGGGTGAAGGCATGGCGAGCGTACAGGTGCTCAGTGGGAAATTCGGGTTGGGCTTGGAGAAACTCGTCAAAGTGCTCGGCAAGCAGGTGTTACAGGCTAGAGAGAGGGTGCAGCGGGAGAACGAGATAAAGGAGGCAGAGGCGAAAGAGGCGGCAGAGGCCAAGTGGAAGAAGTACAACTTGAAGGAGACATCGATTAGCCAGGAGGAGCAGGTTTAGGGGTCAGCGGATCAGTATGTCCAACTTCAGGGATGCAATCACTTATCGATCCTGTTTTTATCTGCATGTCTGATCCGGACCACCGCTGTCTACATCTCTGTCCATGCTGTCCACTGAGCTCTCATCAAATGGATCACTAACTACCGATACATGATTCGCTGATTATAACGTGCTATATACAGACAACCGACGCGCCGCACTGACCTAACTCGTCCTGTTCTTCTTGAGCAACTTGCCATGGGCTAGCAGGAGGTACAGCCTGAAACACAACTTGGCAAAGTCATTCTCATACAGGTCCTTGGGGTAATCCGCTCCAAGCTTGTACGCCGCGGCCTATCAAACTCGATCAGCTGATTCGTACACATCATCTCAATCTGCTCACCGTTCCGGAGATGACGGCGACTTCGTGGGCGTTGACGAGGGTCCAAGCGGCGGCATATGTCGTATGCTTGCTGTTCCTGTTCAAAGCCCAGACGAATGGCACAACGAAAGCGTAGTGCGTCCAGGAATGCATCAACTGATGCCACCAGTCTTCCCGGACTGAGCACAACAGTCAGCCCGATGTCGATGCTAGTGAAGATGATGGGTCTCTAACTCACTGATCTTGTCCTTCTTGATCTCATCCTTTTGCCAAGTGTCCTTGTGCTTGTTGTTAAGGAAGATGGTCTGGAAGATGTGGTCCTCGAGTGGCTTGTCCTTGGGCAATTGGTGCTGGAACGCATGGCAGTCGAAGCACATTTCCTGATAGTCGTCAGTCGGGGATCCCATGAAGATTTTGCAGCTGACTCACAAGCTTTCTTGCATCCGCAGGGACCTGCTTGATCATGTACATTGGCTGGAACTCCTTTCGGCCTCTCTGCGTCCTCGCCGAATCGTCCCTTCCGCCGACCTTGTCCACGGCTTGGGACTCGTCAAACTCGACAGTGTAGTACTTCTTGATGTAGTCGATGTCCTAGTAGATGATCAGCATGATGCTGCAAGCCAACGGATTAAACGACTCACGTTATGCGTGACAGTCACATCGTCACTCCACTTTGTCCTGTTGAGAACGGCCTTTTCCACGGTCCTAGCCTCTTTGCCCAACACCCTTGTGACGGTGTCGGCCAACACGCAGAAGACAATCTCGTCAAAGACCTCCTCTGTGGCTGGTAGATCCTGATCTCCGAGGTTGGTGTTGTGCAGATCCTCCTCCTGTCGCCTCGGCCTCAACAGTACCCTTACGTCGGGACTGCGACTGAGGACCTGCTGGAGCTCCGTGTTGAGCCTAATCTTGACGCCCTTGGACTCGAGCGTCTTCTGCCATGTCCCGTAAAAGTCGGCAAACTGCGGGAAGACGACCATCGGGGGTAGATTGCTAGAGAGACTCTTCTCGTCGATCTTGTACCACATGCCATAGGTAGGGGAGGTGTATAGTCGCTCCATCATGACTGTGGGGAGATTGGGCGTTGCATTTCCGGTGCCGAGGAAGAGAGCCAAACTGTGGGATTGATCGTCAGTCGGAACTCTTTGGCATGGGGTGTGGAGGAGGAACGTACCTGGGGAGAATCATGTAGTCGATAAACTCATCGCTCAGACCCCAGAGTTTGAGTGTGATCTTGATTGGAATAAGCGCGAACAGGACCTCCAAACGCCTGATCCATCGGATCGCCGTTTCGAACCGCTTAATGTCCTTTTGGTGCTTTGCTACCAGCTCCGTTGGGAAGAGGTTGGTCCAGAACTTGTCACCCTTGCCAAACGATACCTGCAGCTCGACCCTACAAATCATCAGCACCGATGACACTCTGATCGAGGTGTTGAACTCACGGGTACGCCTCGAAGCCATGTTTGTGGAACTGGTGGAAGGTGTGTCTACACGATGTCAGTTTGTGCGAGGGTAGGCAAAGACGGGTATGACTTACTGGTAGATATAACTTCCGCCCTGGACACCCTGGTTCAAAGAGTCTGCGCCGTACTTGTCCTTGTTGATAGGGATGGAGAACGCCTGACCGCCGCAGTAGGGCTGAGCCTCGATGAGCGTCACGTCAAACTTGTCTGGATGGTTGGCGAGCGCGTCTGCGCATGACATGCCTGCGGCACCGGCGCCGACCACGAGAACCCTCTTGGGCGATCTGGTTCTTGCCATCCTGTTTGATCCCTTTAGGCGAGTAGTGGAATGAAAAAAGGCGAGGCGAAACAGAGATGAAGAGATCGACGGATTGTGATCGCGGTCAAGCTATACTCTTATCGAAAACAATTCAAGATGGACACTTTGGTTCGATCTCAACTGCTGATATGCATGACAGCATGATCCGGTACCTACAAACCTAGTCACCTATGGCAGTCTCCGTCATCGAGAGTCTCATCGATCGCGTCAAGGGCAGCCACTCATCGAGCGAAATCGAGCAAGATCTCAGAGTAAGTGACCGCCGTATCAAGCTGAAACACTACGTCATAGAGCCACGTGGCGAGATCGTTTTGGAGTTCAGGCTTGCAAGCAGTGTTTTAGGCACGTGGTACCTCGGCCCTGGGGAGGATAGGCGTCCCTACAGCACGCAATGTGGGCTCCCAAGTTGGCTTCTCTACCGACGGAGCTCTGGCTAAGCTCAGCACAAGCCCGGGTGCTTTGTGCTGCGCTGGGGACGTGTGTTGCGCTTAGCTCTGGCACGATTCGGCCGTGGATCTTTGTTGTCGTCTCGAGCTCCTCATTGGGGTGTGCATTCTTCGGGTCGACTCACTCGTTATAGCTTGCAATCTGCTCACTACTCGTGCGCCATGAGACTGCTCACAGCATCCGATCACCACTCGAGGCTCAAGCTTACACTGATGACATATCGCTAATCGCGGTATGCGCTGACCACATCCAGCAGCTCCTAGTCCGCCTTACTCGTAAGGAACATACCCATCTTTCACCATGAACAAAGATCCACATTTGGTCATCACCATCGACCCCAGTCTCGACTGGTATGTGTCCTGAGCTCGAGCACTCGCTTTCTTGGTGGATTGCCGAATCCGATCACGATGCAGCTTCGACCCTTCGGTAGTCTGCGTTCGACCCTTCAGCACGCTGCCCTTACCACTTCGTTTGATGGGTCGTAGGGAGTCGCTAGTGATGGAGTACATCCATAAATGGGTACCGTCAAGTGGTCGATTATCATCCGCGTGCAGGTTTGCCTCTAGCCTGTCCTCGGTGTTCAACAGAGCCTCCTCGAGAATGGCAATGGCTACACGGTTGTCATCGACCGTCAGCGAACATCATTCCAGAGGAGCGAGCAAGTACAAGGTGTCAATGGATGATCAGATTTCAGGGGAGAGGGTGGAGAAGGGGGATGTGTGAGTCCACTCTGAACTCAGTCCTGAGTCCAGCTTACAGTTCGGATTGGACCAGGAGAAGCCCTCGCATTCTTTCAACACGTCATATTCTGACTCCATGTACACATTGTCGAGAAAGAGCTTGTATAGGCTTTGTGCCAAAGTACGTCGGCAACTCTCCGCACCCTGCGTTGTGTATGACGGTGCACCATTACCCGCCGCCTTACATGCTTTCATAACGGTCTCCACGGCTGATATGCCCAGTTTACCCACCGCCGTGACTGGATCGGCGATCGAGTAGAGCCCAGTAACGATATCCATCTTGTCGCGCTGTTCGTCCCTGTCCGACCCGTAGATCGAGAAACCGTTCTCGTCGTGAATCTTCCCATAGTACAGGTCGCAAAGGCGAAGAAGCTCGCTGACTTCTGTGGGCAGTTGACCATCTTGGGTAGATGGCGGGAAGGTGGGATTGCGTTGACTCCATCTCGAGTTCAGCGTGCTCGCGTCTGACATCTCCTGATCCATGAAGCTTCCGTGTAGTGGTGGCTGGATGAGGCGGGCGGAAACGCAGAGTTGATAGGATCAGTGAGTCTTATTTGGTTGTCTGGTTGAGCAGTGAATGTGAATGAGTGAAAGCTGCTGAGCGTTCATGGAGACCCTTTATCCATGAATGACTTCGTTCAAACGCTCATCAGAGTGATCCTTTCAGCTTGTACTCCTGATTGTGATCCAGTCAACGGTCATATGCGTCACCGAGTTGGAGGACACGTTAGAATGATCATGAGGAGAATACCCTCTCTTCCGAAGGCTTTGATGTATCCGTCCCACTCCGCATTGATTCACTTCCGAGCTCCCCATCTCCCCCTATTGCAACCTGGCGTTCTGACTCTATCATATCGTCGACTGTCTGAGTGACGGATAGCGGATGAGCCGAGTTTCGTGAGCTGGCTGACCCGATCGATGGATCACGTCCATTACCCCCAATGTTTCCGCTACCCCTTCCGCCTTGACCTCCACTTCCATCTGGACCTTGATCCCAGCGATTTCGCGGTCCACCTCCTCGACCACCAGCGCTGTTACGTCTCTCATCCCGGGCAGAGCGGCGATCACCTCTCGTATTTGTGGAGTTAGATCTAGGATTAGAAGCGGGGCTTGAACCCGAACCTGTACCTGAGCCGAATCGCTTTCGCAGAGATTCAAGCTGAAAATTCACGTCCGTACTCGTGCCGCGGCCGCGACCGGAAGTCGATTTGGCGATTTTGGCTGGCCGATTACTACTGGACGTCTAGTCTGATGATTGTCTCGATAACTTGATGTCAGTTGGGAGCGGTGGTGAGTATGATGAGAACGTGGGAGGGCTGATTGGTGGTGGGAATGTTGGTGAGCCTGTCCATGATGACGAGGGAGGCTGCAGCATCCAATCGGAGGGAGGTGGTGGAGGGGGAGGGGGATCGTCCGAGGGAGGTGGCGGCGGTGGTGGTGGTTGTGGAATCCGATCGAAGGGCGGTGGCGGTGGCGGTGCATTGGAGACTGCATTATTGGGAGGTGGCCAGGACGGTGGAGGGGGACGTATTTGATCGGACATATAGCTCGACATACCAGGCGGCGGAGGTGGAATTGTTGACGGCGGGCGAGAGTAGGGACTGGAGCTCTGGCGTGGTGGCCAGGGAGGCGGCGGTGGAGGAGGTGAAGGGACAGCATTGTCGGGGGGAGGATAGGGAGGCGGCGGCGGTCGACTTGTGATAGAGCTGGGGGTTCTAGAGGGTGGAGGAGGCATTGAGGAAGGAGGAAGGGAGTAGGCACTAGTGGTTTTGCTCCCTCCTGGATTCCGAATCGATCCGTTCCAGGGCCATGGCGGTGGTGGAGGTATGGGTCGACTCTGAGCGGAGTGTGTCTCATCAGCTTGAGTGACAGCTCTGCGTGTGTCAGCTTTCGGAGTCACACTGCCAGATCGCTCAGGCGCTTGGCTCTCAGCGTCAAGTATCGAAGAAGCGGGTGGAGGAATACTATCCAGCGTGTCTGGCTGCTGAGTGTCAAGGGACGCTTCGGTATCCGGTTGACGGACATCTCGAGGATTTGGACCAACGGGTCCAGACTCGGAGGCAGTGTTAGTCCCACCCAAGACCGGCTGTTTCCCCTTGGATGAACCATCCTGCTTGGCTTCAACGACAGGCACCCAGAAATCCCCGAGACTGAACATTCTCTCCAGGCGCTCGTTGGTCTCTGCCAACATTTTCTCCAGTGCCGCTATAGCTACAATGATGGCGATCAGCAATGATCTCTGCAACTCGAGCGCATCTAGCCGTGACTCACAATTGGGATCAGAGAGGTCGAAGTCGAAGGCACCGCTATACTCGGCTTCAGTGTAGACATTACCTCTATAATCCACATGTAATCCCCTCCCCAACTCGTTCCTCGCTGTCGTCGCCCCATCGGGATTGTGCCCATCGACCAGTCTCCAATCCTTTCGATGCAACAACTTCCCAACCGACAGCTGCTCATCTATCGTCAGTGAGGTGAAGGCTTCAACAGGATCGACCTTGGAGTACAGCTTTCGAGTGAGATTGATCCTTGCTCGTTGCTCCTCTCTATCCGTTCCATATTCGTATATGCCCGGTATGGCGGGTTGTATCACCTCGTAATAGCTTTCAGCCAGGCGCAACATCTCGCTCACGTCGCAGGGAATGACGCCGTCGGTCGTTGGGGCGGCGAAGGGGATTTGCCATGGTCTCACAGGGGATGGAGGGCGGGGCGGCGCTGGTTTCGGATTATACCTCCTCGATGATCCACCTCGACCTTTCGATGTGTTATTGCCTCTGGAGCCTCGCGTCGAGTTGCCTCCATACGAATTGCCTCTCCCCGAAATTCCCGCGAAGTCGCCTCTTGATAAACCGCCTGAGGTGCTATTCCATGGACCGCCTCTGCCGCTGTTGTACATCGGGGTATCGTACCGATCTTCGATGGTGTCGCTCGTGCCGGGTATCGGTTCCTGATCCTACGGCACTAGTGTTAAAAACAGCTTCAGCTTTGATACCCACAACCCAACTTCACTTACCTGCGACCTGAGCACTAGCTCGACCCCTTGAAACCCTACCTTGCAGCTTCTTTGACGGTGTGTCTGGGTAGTCTGCAGTCAGTGTCACACCCTTCAGCATCAGCGAAGGCCACAATCCCAGCTCGGCACTGTCAACACCCTTGGTCTCGGTCGAAGTCGAGACTTTGCATGCCGTAGATAGTATAGATATCAACAAGTGAAACATGTAAACAGGCTGAGGCGGGATTCGCCAGCGTGGAATGCGTTGAGTGTAATGTGCGAGTGATGAATGGAAATCTAAGTGGGATCTTGGCGACTGCGGCGCGGTACAACAATAAAACTGGGTGGGTCGACAGCGCGATTCGGCGCGTCATATACACTGGTGGGACAGGCGTAGGAATGGACAGGCTCCGGCCATCGAGGCAAGGAGGTTCGAGAGGGCGATAACCGGACAGGTTGAGTAGTAGATCTTGCTATAGATGGAATGGAGTGGAAGGAGACGAGGTGAGGGTGGACGCGACAGAAGACTGAGTCGATGGTATCGATCGAAGAAGACAAAGTTGACGAAGTGACAATCAGAATTTTGAACGCCGAGTTGACAGAGGAGATGACCTTATGGCTTGACTTGAACGGGCGTATCCCGCTCTTCGGCCATCTTTCCCCGTAGAGCTTCCAGACGAGCTCTAATCGGCGCGACGACTATACATAATCAGCAAACAGTCCACAATTCTTGCCATGACGCCGCACTTACGCTTTTCGATCCCGATCCTATCGTCGTCCCGGATCGAACCGCCGTCGTACATCGCGTCGTCTAGCAACGTCTGTAGCTGCCACAAGGCAGTCTCGTATCCATTCTCAGCGGCGGTAAAGTCGCCTTGAAGCTCTGCCATGGCCGCTTGACGGGACTAGCAGGAAGGGTCAGCTCGACGGTCAAGAGAAGAGAGGCGGAGCTGGACTTACAGTCTCCCGGGCTTTGTCATGCAATAGTCGGTCAATGAAGGGCAACTCTTCAGCACACTTTGATTTTGCCCATTCAATCTTCTCATAGCATTCGTTGAACCGTGCACGCAGCCATTGAAGCACTAGATCAAGACCCTTGTCAGTGTAGCCTTGATAGCAGAGTCTCAATTACGACTCACTCTCATTCAGCTCCTGGCTCGCTTCGTGCTCTGCAGATTGTCGGTTGTCCCAATACCTCTTGATGTCATTGGTACCCTTTGCGATGAAAGCCACTGCTTTACAGAACAGCACCACGGCTTCTCCGGCCAGTATCTCCTGTTGTCGCAGCGTCACCACTTCAGAGTTGATACTGCTCGAACTGGACTTTCGCCTTGGTGAATGGCCGCCCAACCCCGATGACTGCGACGTCGCAAGTTGGTTCCAGCTGACCAATCTCTGGTCACCTAGTTCAAACAGCACGAAAGCCTTTCTCGCCACATCTTCAACAGACTTGAGCAATTCGTCCTCTGCCGGGTCGATACTGGCTCCAGAGCGGATGATCGTCGGTCGTCGCTTCGACGCGGCTGCCTTGACGATTGCATTTGTCGCAGCATTGGCGGATGTGCCGATCAACTTGATAGCCGTGGAGGTGAGTGCGCGAGCCAGGTTGCCAGTCTGGAAGGATGATGGCGAGGTGCCGTACCGAGGTGGCTCGTACATCTGAGTTGGGGGAAACACATTCATGCCGTGGGAGGCGGATGGCGTCCGACTGAGCTGCATCGGCGGCGTGCCACTGGGGTGTCGTACTGCTTTGGGTACGGCAAATGGCGGTGTTGACGAGATAAATGGCGGCGAGTACGACATTGGTGCCACAGCTTGATGGACCACAGGCGAGGTAGATGGTGAAGACGACGAAGCGGGCTTGAAGGCGGATACCGGTCGAGTCACGATACTCTGCCTCGAGCTTGGTCTTCGAGCTAGTGCCGACGGTTTCTTTGAAGCTTGATCGACCTCTGTATAGTGTCAACAACCTACTAAAGTGATGATCGACAAGCTACTCACCATCGGCCAAGGCGTTGACCTCTACAGTCCGCTTCTCCACCACGACGTACTCTCTTCCTACGACCGAATCATCGCCTTCAAGTGCACTCTCATCTTTGCCAGTATCCGCTAGCGTGAATGGCGGAGTAGCGGCTAACGGTGAGCCTTCACCAACGACACCTCTAGACCGACTGGTCTGAGCGACATTATGTGAGCTGGGTGTAAGAGGCTGAGCCTCCTCGATCGACGCGGGCTCTCGGGTCGAAAGCCTTCTCTGGGGCGATGTTTGAATCGGCCGAGGTGCGGCTTGACTTAGGGGTAGAATCGGGCTACGCGGTGTCTGTGCCGATTGCGCTGGCAGGGAGACTTCTTGAGCAGTTGAAGCTGGCGAGTCACCACTGCTGACGTAGTACTTTGGCTCGCTCCGGCGAACGTGTCGTATCAGGACTGGTGGCTCTGGAGGTTGTGTAGCTCGCGGTGATGGAGGAGCAGCAGTCACTTGAGCCACTGGTACGCTCGGCGTGTGCGTTATTGGCTTAATAGGTAATCGAGCAGGCTGAGGGTTGAGTACTGGAGTGACAGACAATGGCTGAGGCGCTCTAATTGGGACCTCTCTTTCGGCCTGTTCGAGATCCCTACTTGCGACTAGATCCCGAAGTCGATCAGCCCCAGTGTCGAGTGCAGAGCTGCTGTCCGTCGACGTCGATATGTCGAGGGAGGTACCGTCGCCTTCGTCGTCGGATAGTCTGCTCTCCGACATGAACTCCTCCCATACCGCATGACTATTGAAGAACTCTTCAAAAGTCATTCGATTGGCCGGCTGCCGTTTTAGTAATCGCCTGATGAGCGTCTTGATGTCGAGCGAGGTTGGTATGGGCGGTATCGAATCTGGATCCGAGGGCGGTTTGCTCGATTCATCGGGAAACTTGATCCTGTCCTCCCCTTTCTCAATCTTCCGCAAGAGCTCGACGTGGTTGTTGGCTCGGAACGGTGGTCTACCGGTCGCCATTTCGAACAGCACCGCCCCAACAGACCACAGATCTGCCTTCGCGTCGTACTTCTCATATCGCAAGATCTCAGGCGCCATGTAGAGTCTGATGGTCAGCTGTAGCCTTGACAGGTGACTCACGGTGATCCACAGAGCGTCTCTGCCATTGCTGCCGCGGGAAGGATCCTCGCGAAGCCAAAGTCCGCAACCTTGAGGACTGGAATGCCAACAGGGTTACCGTCGGCAATCTCGAATGCGGTCGCAGGTTGCATGAGCAGGTTCTGTGAGATTAGCTCAAATCGTCAAGGGTCACCTACCTGAGGTTTGATGTCCCGATGTATGAGATTCTGAGATCGCAAAAACTTGAGAGCTTCGGCTACAACGAGTCAGTGACATGGCGCGACCAGAGCTTGCAACTCACCCAGCTGACCGAGGAAACACCGTGTGACTCGCTCGGCGATACCGCCGGACACTGGATGCGGATAGAAGATCTTGTCCGCATCCGAAGGTGCACCGCGTGGGATATAGTCGAGTGTCGGTATCCGTCCTTTATTCTTGATGTAAACGGACAGGTCGGACCCTGAGCAGTACTCCATCACGAGATAGATGTGAGTGTCGTTTTTCTGATAGCTATCAGTACAAGCTGGATCGGAACACTTACAAAGCAGTCCTCCAAGGAAACGATATTGCGATGGGATATCGCTTTCAGGATGTTGATCTCGCTTTCCAAGTTCTCGAGCAGCTTTTGCGTGAGCTTTTGTCGAGAGACGGCTTTGATTGCGATGGGTGCGCGTGTCTTCTGTATGGCAAATACGGGTGACGAGCATAGCGATGGTATGGTGTAGGTGGAATGTGTAGGTGGAATGTGACGCGAGCATGAGAAAGAGAGAAGGATGAGTCAGCAACGCGTTTCACTCGAATAGGAAGCTCATGTGATAGCAGAGACAGATGAAGTGCGATGAACCGTGACTCACACTGCGGTACCCCTTGTACACAGTCGCAAAGCTGCCTCTACCGATCTCCGAGCCGAGGACATAGTTGCCGATCCTCTCGCGATGACCATGCTCCTTCTTCTGCGCACCCGATGTACTCTGAGCTTGAGCGTCAGGCGACATGTTGGATCGCGTCGAAGGGCAGCGAGTGTGTTGGAAGAGTTGGTCGAAGGTGGGTGAGTTGGTGGACCAAGTGGCCTTCGCGGGCCCCAGAGGGCCGATTGGCTATGCAGACACGGTGAGACGATGCTGCACGCCGGGTCAATGGTATGCACGGTGTGATAGGAGGAACGATAAGGAGATGGGAGATAAGGACGTATGAATGATTGACAAACACCAGCTATACCCTGCTTTCCGAATTGATGCGACCCTCTCGGTGGTGAGAACGAGCGATTGTGTGCTCGACGGGTCGACGTGTGTGGGAGTCTGGAACTGTAAAGTGAGGTGGGGTAATGGCGTGATGGGGCTCCCTGCACTGATCTACCGTATGCAAGGCAGTATGGAAGGAGGCCCTAAAGTGTAATGATGATCAGACGTGCAATCGACAGAACGGTATGCTGGCAAGAGCGGGTCCGAGTCGAGTCGGTGGATGGCGACTGATAGCGGACTGGAATGACCGGTTGTGGATTATCGCCGGGTGGTCTCGGGACGCGAAGTCGTATGACGGTGACGCAGGCAAGGGCGTCCGTTGGATGGGCAAAAGTTGATCAGACGAGTGATGTAGAGAGTTGTGATAGGAGTCGATGGCTGTCAGGCTGATCGAGGCGATAGTAAGCGGATCGGCGGGTATAGCGGTATGGGCGTCGTACGTGACTGATACGGAAGGTGACGGGGAGTTGACCCCGATCCGGGCTTGAATCGATGGACAGGAGAAACAGAGAGCAACGCAGACAGCAGCACTGATACTATCTACAGGTTACTGTCTACTCTGTCTCTGTGTTGACCACGCCGGTATGCTTACTCTCTAGATACCAAGCACGACTACCAAAGTGATCGTCCTCATCGATGGCGACACCCAAGCAAGGTAACGTCAACTCGCGTAACCAATTAAGCCAAACAGGGCATCCGCGCGGGTACACAAGGCCTACGTTGTATACGCGCGGATCGACCATCTGACTGCTTGGTCGGCCGAGGACCAGCCTTGGCTCTGGGACTGCCATCGTGCCTTGCAACACACTCCACATTGACCCAGGCATCTGTATACCCAGCGGAATCCAGTAGCTACACTCCTCAATCGTGGTCGCTCAGGTATGAGATTTTGCAATATGAGCGAAGAACGTTGCCTATACCGCTTCGAGGCTGATGTCGACAAAGATCTCAAGCAACAGCTCGCCCAGTCCAGTAGCTTGAGGGCTACGAACAACGGTCCCAGTAGCCAGGACAGAACAGAGTACCGTGAAGTTGCCGTGAAGTCTCGAGGCAGGGTATGTTCGTGGGAAGACGCCTGAACTTCATATCCGATTTAGCGGTGTCAAAGTCGTTCAGGTGAGCTTTGATCATGTTGGCAAATGCATTAGCTATGGCGGGAAGCGCAAGCCCATTAACCGTGGCATTAGGCCCTTATTCCGACCGCCTCCGAGGCCCAGTAGGCGACCTTATTCCACTGCGACCGATCCTGACTTTTGCTGAGCCGCCTCTCTGGTCTCTATCCTCTCCCTCTCCGCTTCCTTCTTTTTCTGCGCGGCAACCTTTCGCGACTGTCCTACGTCAGCAACCCATATCTCCCTCAACCTTAGGATTGCGAGGTAGATTGCTCACCCTCTGTCTGTGGCCTTTACCCCTCTTCCCCTCTGAACCAATTTCTACATCGACATACACTTCCCGACGCTTCTTGGCTGCTGATTCCGTCCTAGCCTTTTCCTTCTTCTTGTCCCGCTTACGCATACTCGGCGCCATGCACGACTTTAGTAGGTTGCCATACCGACTGTGGAACTCGGGCAGCCGTGATGCGGGTATCTAAGAGCACCGGGAAATCAGCATGTTTCGTCATTTGAGACGGTAGGTTAAGAGCCAAAAACCCACTCTAGAGGAGAATTTCTCCACGTCTCCATTGGTACATCGGATCAGAACTTCGTGCTGAGGTCCATTATCCCCTTCTTCCGTCATCACAGCGTCTCCATCATGCTCGATATCTGTGAAAGTCAGCATTCAGTTTCAGTCTCTTCTGAAGTCAGTCCTTCAACCATGTTATGGAAGGATGCTTTGTCGTGAAGCATGAATTGTACGAGCCGGTGTCATGATCCATAGGGAGGTGAAGCGATCGAACCGCTCACTCACAGCGTTTGTGAGTCAACCATATGCTTCCCGAAGACGATGGGTCGGAGAACGCCTTCCCTAGCCTTTCGAGAAACTGTTTTCAATCAGTCCTTGCTTCCTGCTCTTGATCTTAGCAAAGAGTATGCACACACCTGATCCGGATCTACTAGCTCTTGAGGCATGCTGATGATAAGGCAATGAAGGCTATGTTTGGCTTTGCGTGTCAATGTCAACACCATCGCAGCGCAGAACGATACTCTTGGTTCGGCTTGCCCGCCAGCGGAGCGCTAGCGTTCGAGGTTGTCGAGTCACGTGACTCGGTTGTCACTCCATGCTGTCCTGCGGGCTGGATCTGCTACTGCAACTCATCCTAACATCAGTTCTGACTTGCTTGAAGACCTCATCCGTATCAGATCGTTTACAGCCAGACTACGACCTCACCGGCATATCCGCAATGTCCACCTCTGTCGTGTCGAAAAAGCTCAAATTCAAGGGTGACAAGCCGAAGAAGAAGAAGAGGTCTCATCGGGACGTTGAGGATTCCGGACACGATGACGCTGCTGCCCTAGCTGCTGCTGATCCACAGGGTGGGTATTCTATATGCTCACAAGTAAGTCAGACCGCTGACCAGAAACCGTGATTAGGCTGGGTGTTTCCCGACGACCCATTAGACATCAATGGACCATCCTTTATCATCCTCCCTTCGAAACCGCTGTCCTGTCTCGCTGTAAGCTATTTACGTTCACCGACGACTTTGGAGCTGACGGGGATGGTGTAGTGGGATAACCAGAGACAGAGGGTATATGCTGCTCCGCTAGAAGTGCCAGAAGCGCCAGAAGGAGCGGAAGATCTAAGCCCTTCAGAAGTACTGGCGGCTCTGGAGCCATCAGACGTGAATCACGTATGGGTAGTGTCACGGCTTTCGGGCAGTGAAGATGTCATCTCGCTGCGTACACCAAAGTGAGTCTGAAGGACTCCGCGTGCAACTTGACGAGAATTGATGCTGAAATCGCTCAGTGGAACATTCCTTACTGCTGGACCTTCGGGGACTTTGACGGCGGATACACCCTCTCGGGGACCTCTGGAGGCATTCAAAGCTATATCTCAATCGACGTCCACCCCCTTCCCATCTTATGCGATACGGACACAATCGGACAAACACCTCTCTGTATCGGACGGAGGACCCGGTTCTAGCAGTAGCAAAACCCGATTCGAGCTGCGAGCGGATGCAGACTCAGTAGGGGACAGCGAGACGGTGACGATCAAGTGTCAGAGGGAGTTCGTCTTCAAAGCCAAAGTCTCGCGAGAAGGGGAAGAAGGTGCGATGAGGAGACGGAGATTTGAAGGTGGAGCGGCGGTCGGAAGTGTGCAAGATGAGATCAGGCGAAAGTGAGTCGTTTCATAACCCTCAATACTGCCGGCGATGAGTACCACTGACCTCGCCGCAGTCAAGAGGCTCAGACGTGGGGCGCAGGTAGAGTGGTGGTCAGTCATGACGACAGAAAAGAGATCAAAAAGGCTAGGAAAGAGGGTAGGCTTGCCGAAGCCATGTTGGACAGAAGAGCTGCACTCAAGAGGTGAGTTGAACGCAAGGCGTACAGCGCTGACCTTGCAGTGATCGATATGCCAAGTAGATGCATGATAGCATGCCTTTTGATTATAGGAAATCTGGGAGATTTCTTGGAATGTCCTTGTGGGAGTATCCTCGACCTCCCTTTTCGAAATCCTCGATACAACTTCCACCTGGGGCCTTGCTCCTCATCATGTATTTGTAAATCACCAGTCCATCCAATCCGACAGGTCCCCGCGCATGCGTCTTCCCTGTACTGATCCCGACTTCCGTCCCCAGACCATAACGCGTGCCGTCGGCAAACCTCGTCGAGGCATTGACAAAGCAATTCGCGCTGTCCAATCCTCTACACCAGGCTGACATTGACGCTTCCGATTGTGTGATGATGGAGTCGGTGTGATGAGATGAGTGTGTGTTAATGTGTTTGATAGCCTCGGCCGCAGAGTCGACCGTCTTGACAGCGAGGGTGTGATCGAGAAATTCCGTGAGATAGTCCTCTGGAGTGGAAGCACAGACCACGTTGCTATTGAGCCCAGACGATACCTTGGCAAAAGCAGCGAGGGACTCCTCATCGCAACGGAGGGAGATGTTCCGATCGTACAACGCCTGAGCGATCCTAGGCCAGAGAGACGAGAGAAGTGACCGGTGGACGAGTAGAGTCTCGGCAGCGTTACACGCGGCTGGGTAGTCGAGCTAAAACATTAGCATGGTCAACCAGCTTGTTTACCCACCTTGGACTCCAAGATGACCCTCAAGGCCGATGCTTCGTCCGCAGTTTCGTCTAGAAAGACTGCGCAGATACCGTCCGCGTGGCCCATGACTGGTATTCTGGTGTTGTTCTGTATACTCTTGACGAGTTCGTTACCCCCTCGTGGCATGACCAAGTCGATGTACTTGTCCTGAGCGAGGAGAGACGATATTTCCGACCTCGACGAGACGGATTGGATGAACGTTGGTGGAATAGAGGTGGTCTCCAGAGCCTGAGCTATGAGCTTGGAGAGCAGAGTAGCCGTGTTGAGGGACTCTTTGCCTCCCTTGAGGATAGCTGCGTTGCCTACAGAACCGTCAGTACCGCCAATACTCCGTTGATGACTCGCACATACCCGACTTGATAGCCAATGCTGCGATGTTCACTACAACCTCTGGCCTAGCCTCGAAAATGACCAACAACACACCAACGGGGCATGTGACTCGGTAGAGGTCCAACTCTGGTCCAATCTCCTTTGCGAACGTGACCAAGCCGGTGGGTGCGTCCAACCCCTCAACATCCGTTATTCCCTTCAACATAGCCTCGTACTTGCCCGCTCGACCAAGATCAAGTCGGGATACCAATGATTTGGATAGTTTTCCCTGCGAGGCCAGCTCCTGCGCCAGCTCCATGTCCTTTGCATTGGCTTGCAAGACATCCTCCTTGTTCTCCTCTAGTACTTTGCGAATGGCTCTCAGAGCAATGTTGCGTTCCGAAGGGTCGACCAATTGTGATGCTTCAAAGGCTGACCTTGCCGCTTTGGCAATACCCTCGGCTGGAGACGATGAGGTTGATGCTTCAGTCATGCTGGTTGGGTCTCCGGTCTACAAGTGGGCAGGTGCAAGAACACGGATTGACTCGACTGACTCGACAACCTCGAGCAACCTTAATCTCTTGGCTCCTCCCGAAATATTTGATTCCGTCGCCACCCAGCCAGTAGTGTCCTCGCTGGCTCCAGAACCGTGTTGCTCTTGCTTTCTACATCTATCCATCCAACCCTCAGACAAGCATCATGGGCCGAGCAGAAGCAGGGAGCACAAAGGCTATTGCTAACGCCATCAAGGCGAAAGGTGCGTTGGTTTCTTGTGATTTTGGAACAACTGCTGGTCAACGAGACGCAAAGCTGACCTTTCCCTGATTAGGACTCGGACGACTGAGGTGGTACTGTCAGGTCTGCGAGAAGCAATGTCGAGACGAGAATGGATTCCAGGTGGGTCCATAAATCTTTCTAGTCTGATCAATGCTGATGGGCTGTACTCTTTTCCCTCGGTGTTCTTCTTATTGATCCCTTCGGAATAACAGGCGCACACCAAGTCGGAGCCGCATCTGCGAAAGATCCTCCTTATTGGGCCAAAGGCGAACCAGGCCATCGGAGAATACTCGTCCCGATTCCAGAAAGAGTTCATGGCCTTGCTCAAGACGCGACATCAGACGACCCGAGTGAGAGCGAACAAGGTCTACAACGAGTACATCCAAGACAAGCATCACGTCCATATGAACGGTACCCACTGGGTGTCGCTGAGTGGGTTTATCGCGAGTATTGGAAAGGCGGGGTTGGTCAAGGTCGACGACGATGGGAAGGACCTTTGGATCCAGTGGGTGGATAATAGGCCAGAAACATTGGAAAAGCAGGTACGTGGGACCGTGTAAGGGAGATTTATGGCAATAGCTGACGCAGAGCTAGGCTGCGACGAAGAAGAAGGAGAGAGCACAGATGGATGGTGAGGAGCGAGAGAGAGCGATGTTGGAGGCACAAATAGCCAGAGCAAAGGAGCAAGCGGGGCAGCAGACGTTACCAGAGGTCGGACTACAGAAGAAGGAAGGCGAGAAGATCACGCTCAACCTCTTCAACGCTCCCCCGCCCACAACCGACCCCAGCGGATCAGCCACGCCAGAGGAGAAGGCCGAGGTGAAACTCGATGGCGAGACGGCAGCTCAAAATGGAGATGTTGCGCAGAAAGAGGAATCAAAACCCACAATCACATTCGGTACAATCGGAACTTCGTTCAAGCCGCCCGTTGCAGCAGCTGTCAATCCGCTTAAACGACCTGCCGGGGGAAATATCTTCAAAGCAGCCAAGTCCGCGAAAACCGATAGCGAGACGACGTCGAGCTCGTCAAAGAAGAGCGGGTACATGTCGGAAGCGGAGCGGTTGATGAAAGAGGATCAAGCGAGGCGGATTAGGAATGGTGGGGGAGGAGGGTACGCAGGTGCCGGTCCCAGGAGGGAAGGAAATGGGCCTGCACCAAAGCGATTCGTGTTGCAGTAGAAGGGACTGTCGATCGAGAGGGATTGGAGATCCTCTGTTCCTCCTTTATGTTGTACAGTATTCTACATCTCTACTTTGCATATCATTTGATGGCTCATCATCGCGGATCTAGGCTGTGATGATCTCTACAAGTACCGATCCCAACGTGACCAAGAGCGTAAACTATGCTTTGGCAGCTGAGATCTGAGTTCTGAGATCGATCCGAGGAATTCGAGGACTTCGTCGCTTTTCGGCTCTCGCGGGACAACTTGTCGGTTCTCTCTAACGCGCAGTCGGTCCACTGTTTCTTCTTTGTGTCTCCCTCCAGACACTCAGGCTGGGCCTGTCCTCCCCCGTCATGGTGGAAGTATCCACCTCGTCGCTAATCGGCGTCGCCATCGCATGCGGGGGCAACGTGCTCATCAGCCTTGCTCTGTGAGTCTCCCACGATCTTTGTGCGAATTGTCTCTAAAACCGAAACTCTTAGGACTGTGCAAAAGCTGGCGCATAGGAGGCAGAATGAGGAGCTGGTCGCGGCACACTCTGCCTCAGCATCGGAGGCTTCCTCTCCGGGAGCATCATCTCCCAAGATGAAGACGCCGACTGGCGATTCGACGGCAGTAGCTACACCGACGCAAAATACAGCTATACCAGTGCTGGTCCAGTTGGACTCAGAGGATTCTGCAACTGGGCAGGATGGAGTGCTTGATCATACAACTGGAGAAGCCACCGGCTCTGGAGCTGAGCTCGGTCAAAGGCCAGCGAGAGGAAACAGCGACAAAAAGGGCTCCGGAGTCCAAACGATATCCCTGACGAATGCCGGCCCTTCAGAAGTATCTCTGAGCTCACCAACCGAAAGTCGGCAACGCAGTGATGACAAAAAGTCGAGCCACGACGAAGGGACTGGAACCGGTCGAGACGGCGGGGCAGGGGGTGATGGGAAGCCAGAGGTGGAAGAAGGACAATACCTGAAAAGCAAGCTATGGTGGTTGGGTTTGAGCTTGATTGCTGTTGGAGAAGGCGGAAACTTTCTCAGCTATGGCTTTGCGCCAGCCAGTGTCGTCGCACCATTGGGTACTGTGGTAGGTCCCCCTAGCTTGGTTTTGTCAAAATGGACCACAGCTGACTCTGAGATAGGCCCTCATAGCCAATTGCATCTTCGCGCCCGTCATCCTCAAAGAGCGCTTCCACGCCAAAGAGCTCTTCGGCATGGGTCTCGCCATTCTCGGTGCTGTGGTAGTCGTCTGGTCGTCCAAAGCTTCAAACCCTAGGGTGAGTGTCCCTCCTGCCTTTGGCTATTGTTCTGACACTTTATCCCTCATAGCTTGACCCTCATGGATTACAAAAGGCAATAATTCAGATCCCCTTCATCGTTTATACCGCCATCAACCTCGTCTTCATCATCATACTCCTGTTGCTATCCCGCTCGCCGAGGTTTGGCCCGAAATACATTGGAATCGACGTCGGCGTGTGCGCCTTGTTTGGGGGATACACCGTTCTATCAACGAAAGCGCTGTCGAGCTTGTTGTCCACGATATTCCTCAACGCGCTGGAATACTGGATCACATGGTTGTTGATCGTGGTGCTGGTCGTGACGAGCGTTTTGCAGGTGAAATACCTGAACAGAGCGCTCATGCGATTCCAGAGCAAGGTGAGTGCAAGTCGTTGTAGAACAAGTGGCCCGATTTATGGTGACCCATAAACGCAGGAAGTCATCCCGACGCAGTTCGTCTTCTTCTCTCTTGCGGCGATCATCGGCTCGGCAGTGCTGTACCAGGAGTTTAGGGACGTGTCCATCTCTCAATTCGTCAACTTTGCTTTCGGAGTGAGTCATCACGTTCTCCCTGGTATTTAAGCTGATTGACTGATTTACATTCTCTAGATCGCGACTACCTTCTTCGGAGTACATCTCCTCACCTCGTTCTCCTCGAGTGAAGAGGAAGAAGACGAGGAAGAAGGATCGCCATGCAACTCCCGACCAGATGGACCGCAGCGAGTCTTATCGTCAGCCTCGCTCAACCTCCTCCTTCCCTCGACGTCCCGGATGTCCTATACCGAGAGATCACCGTTGCTCATCTCCGCCACCTCCGACTCTGGGGTGGCCTACAGGCCCGCAGTTGCTGTCCTCGGCAGGTCTCCTATTGGCAGCGCTCCGATGACTGCCTCGACAACTGGGTCGGGAGGTGGGGGACAGGTCGTCAAAGCTCGGTTGATCAAGAGATCATCTACGAGCGATTTCTCCCCACTGGGCCTGGGTAGTCAAGCGGGCTTTTTGCTCCTGGCGTCCACACCGCCTACGTCTGCGGGAGGAGTTGGGAGTGCTGCCATGCGAAGGGATAGAAGTGCAAGTAGGAGCCAGGTCGGACCGCATGGTCAAGCTCCCGGGCAGGTTGGAGCGATTCCAGAGGTCAGGGATGAGGAACGACAGGCTGGTGGGGGTGTATAGAGGGTAATGGAGGGGGATCTTGGGAAGAAAGACTGGACGGATCTCTAACTAGCATGTTGTTTGGCACAATTCGATTTTGGCGTAAGCTGTACCTCATCACGTTGTCATCATGCTGAATAGTCGCGACGTCGCACCTGCATTTACTCTGCATGATCTGCTTGTACTAAGTCTACTGACTACTGACTACTGACTACTACTGACTACTGACTACTGACTACTGCTCTTATCCGAATTCAGTATTCGACGAACAAGCCGCTTGAAACCCATGGTCCTCCTCGGGTATTGGGTGGGCTCAGAAGATAGAGCGCTCGGTTGCGAGTTGTTTGGACATATCGTCGTCGACTCGTCGTCGTCGTGCTCAGGTCCAGGATGCTCCGTGTTCTGATCATGGTTATTATCACCAGAGGACCCATACCCAGATTGTCCCGCCTCTGGATCCTCGGTCACCTCGATGAGCAGCGGCTGGGTCCCGTCCGCGTCGTCGCTGCCAACAGCGGTGTTAGGCACTCTGCCTCCCATGTCTACAAGCGAGAGTTTGTACCCTTTTTTCTTTTTGTCACCGCCGGGCATGACTGCGATCGTCTTGCCTTGCGTCAAGTCGGTGCTGTAAGCCCTTGCGGACGATCCCAGTTCCTCCCTCCATTGGTCCATAGCCTCTGTCAAGTCTGCACCGTTTGACTCGGGTCTGGTTGGGTACGAAGTGAGATCGGTCTTCTCGAGGTGCTCAGCATAGGCGGTCATCACCTGTTCTCGCCATCCCTTTTGGGCTTTGGTTCCAACAGTGTTGACCTCCTTGGAGAACTCCACCGTCCCTTTCAGAGTGTCTCCGGTTCTGGTCGACTGGATTTGGGCGTAGAGTGAACCAACAAAATCAGGGATGCCAGACATTGTTGTAGAGTTGGAGTGAAGTGAAGGTCAAGTACGGTAGTAGGCGTTGGAACTCGGACTTGTGTTTGTTTGGATTGTGTAGTGGTATGGGGTTGGATCTCAGTGGTGGGCAGCTAGGAGGGAATAGGGAAGAGTAATCGTGAGTTCGTGATTGCCACCACCCGATATATACGGCGTCCAAGGACTCCGAATGGCATATTCGATTTGAAAGGACGTTATTTCTTGCGTGTCATATCGACATCGACCCATCGCTGGTCAATATACGTCGTCCAAGAACTCCGGTTGGCATGTCCGAAGTCCGATTTGATGATCTGAAAGGTCAAAGGATGTTAGTTCTTGCGTGTATCATCGACCCACCGCAGGTGAATATACGTCGTCCAAGGCCTCCGATTGTCCGATCTAATTATCTGAAAGGTCAAAGGACGTTATATCCTGCGTGTGTCATCGACCGATCGCTGGTCATTGGTTCTGGACTCTTGACATGTGACACTTGACAATGTCTGTCGTCGGGACACACTCGCGGGTGACGCACGCTGACACTCCGTTGACCGCGACGGAGATCTCTCACAGCTCGGTTGAAGCCCAGAGGTCAGAGAGTCAGAGGTCTTGGAAGTTGGAAGTTTGGAAGTGGCGGAATTTATTCGGAAAGTGGCGAAGTTCGAGATCCGTACCGTACACAGGCGAGTGATGTGAAAGGATCCTACCTCTTACGCGCGTTATCACCCACGCCGTTTGAAACTCTGACGTCCGTCCCCCAGGGCCGCACACTGACGTTGACTCTCCGACTGTGGCAACGGAGACCTCCTGCAAAGGATGACAAGTCATCGAAGGGAGATCAGTGTGGCGAAACGGAATGAATAGAGATCAAGTCGCTCACTCTAGCACTGCCCGTCCGTTTCAGATAGCAGCTGCAGTGTGTACTGCACAGCCTACACCGGAAACCGCAGAGGGCTGAGCCGGACATGTCTTGCGAGTTCGCGGACACGGGCGAAAATACCGACGAGATGAGTTGGAGACGATGAGTAATTGAGTATTGGTCGGTGAGAATGCCAGCGCAGGACATTAGTGCACAGGCGCAAGCCAGGACATGCATTGTCAGTCTTTGATCGCCAGGTCAGCGGCTTGTGGCCGCAATAGAGCTTCAGCACCGAGTCCAAAGGTCTTCGACTTCAACCCTTTTCTCATTCCCTTCTCGCCAAGAGAACCGCATGTCTACCATCGTCGTAGCTTCAATGTGACATCAGATCATCCGAGGAAGTTCGTCGTACGGAGCTCGCCATACTTTTGCTCCGCCTCGGTTATGCACTGATAACGATGTCAGCATTCACTATCGCAATGCACCTCGTTATTCCGGCTCGACTCACAGTTCCGCACCGAGTGGTCCACTCTCCGTGCCACCTGCCGCTCTTCTTCTCAAGCGAGTAGATTCGTCTTTTACTCGTGCCAATGCACGAATCACACTCTTTGCGATCTCTGCCCTTTCGGGTAGATCGCCACTCGCCGCTGGTCAGTCCGTCCTTCTCCAGAGTTCGGCGCAGGACGTCCTTCAGGGAGTCCATAGAGTCTGCCTCCGCGCGATCCTTGACGAGGCCTTGGTACTCGCTAAATAAGAGCTTGGCGCCGTCGACAAAGCGATCGAAGAAGGATCCAGAGCCGGAATCCTTGGATCTCTTCGAAGACCGATGTTCGCGCGTGTCTGACCCGTGGGAGCGATGGACATGAGAGGGGTGGGTCTGAGCTCTTCCGGGTAGTTTATATGGCCTGTACTGAATCTCTTCAGAGCTGTTTTCGTCATCATCGAAAGAACGTCGGGTGTGTTGTGAAGCCAGGGTATCCGTCCCACTCCTCCTGACAAGAGCAGTCGATGTAGAGGGTTGCGAAGCCCGGTAATCTTCGATGAGACCTTGAGGCATCTTGAGCAGATAGACAGATCTTACTTGTCAATTGGTTGGAAGGAGAGACGTAAGAGTATGAAAGCTGTGTTGTTTAGCCTTCGCGTGGGTATACGAGTGAAGTGTGAGGCGAAGAACAGAGCAGTGAGTAGTGTAGTGACCAGTGAGTTGGGGCAAGTGGCGAGGGCCGCCTCCTCCTTGGGCTCACATCATATAGTGCTTTCCCAAAACAGCTCTGCACTACACTCCGCTCGGTTATATCTGCAACGTCCTTTGTAAGCTGGAGCCGAGAGTCAAAGTGTGTTTGACAATCTGCTGCATTCAGCCGACAAGACTCGGGTCTGGGCGATCGGCCGTCCGTGTTGCAAGGGGCTGTCATCCTTTATCCCAGCTCGGGCTGCACGGCGTGTCGCGATCGATAGCAGGTGTATCCGCCTTCCCAACGTGGCAATGACCATTGACGAGTCGGAAAGGTGCTTTACGCAGCCGTTGGTCCTCTTATCTCCCCCATCCCGACCAGCCTCCATCCCCATTTCTCATCCCCAACTTCCCATGCCGCGCCGTCGTCTTGAGGAGTCTCGTCTTCGATCTTGAAGAACGGTTTTATGGCGATATGGATGACACCCTGAAACATCTCCATCAGTTGCGGGCGGAGCTTGTTCCCCGATTGGAGGAAATCCGGCGAGGCGTTGTACTCCAATAGCGAGACTCTGGGTGTTGCCAATTCGTCCTGCGATTCCGGGAAGGAGAGCATGAGGTCGACTCCGAATATCTACGAGGGGGATCAGCATCATCCCTCTTTTCCCTTGTACACCACCACGAGCGGTGCTGTTGGTTCGAACCCACCTCGAAGGCGTTGGGCATGAATTGCAACCCGAAGGACCCGCACTCCGCTCCCGCTTTCACGCTCTCAGCGACAACTTGGCCGACTTTGGCGAATGTGTCTTCTAGCCAGTTCTTGCTGATAGCGGCTTTGGTGGCGTAGGCCCCCTGATGGCTGTGAAGAGGGTTGAGACCTTCCAACTCCCAGAACATCTTGATGAGCTCTTCAGGCGGCGATGGCGCTCCGAACGCATCAGTCTGGTAACGACCGTCAGTGACCGTATCATAACAGCACTCAGATCTGAGCTCACTTGGAGACAGGTGTTGGTAAGATGAGGCCGGAGGTCGATCTCCCCGTCGGTCTTGGGTACCGAGTATGCCGATCCGGAGAACAGAGCGAGCATGGTTCGAGAGAGATGGACAGTGTATTCCCCAGTGATGAGCACGTAGGCTCTCAAGTGGAACTAGGGTGGTGTTGTCAGCCTCCTGGACAGTGCGAGTGAGCTGTTCGGCACACCTTATGACCTGTTATGGCAGATTCTGGATCATTCGCCTGCTGCGATATGTCGAATAGCATAGGTTTGGGGATGTATTCCTGGATCCGTCAGCAATTCCCTCGTATTTTCTGGTCGACATGAGATCTCCCTCACCTGTATCACAAAGTGCCTCAGCTGCGAGGTCATAACTCCCGTCCCCTCATCCTCTTCGTCATCACCGGCGTCATTGGAGAACTCGTAGACCTCGTCCAGATTATCGCTCTCCTCGTCCTCATCACTGCTATCGTCGAGTCGTATGCGCGAGCTATTTGCTGTCATGGCCTTAATGGCCTCATCGGCTTGCTTCTTGAACTCGCGATATGCGTCCACTTGTGACGAAGGTCCCGCTATCGACTCGTCGTCTGAGGAATCCGGCTCAAAGGCCTCAAAGATCTCCTGTCTGTACAAGTCAGTCTCGGGTCAACACTATGTCAGGCGGTTTACTCACAGCTCGTCTTTGGTGGAGAATAGTCGTATGCCTTGGGCACGGTCTGCAAATCCGGGTTTCAGGATGAACCACCTGGACCAATCAGCCTACCACTCCACTTTCGAGAACGCGATATAGGGAGTGACCCACTTCTTCTCTTCCTCCTCCAGGGCGTCATTCGCCTCAAGTGCCTCTCCGAGCTCGTACAGCTCATCCACCCAGAGTTCATCCAGCTCGTCCGCAAATTGAATCTCCACGTTCCATCCCTGCGGCCAACCTCCTTCTGCCAACACGCTGCTCAAGCCCCTATGCTGGACTTTGGCGAGATACTCTGTGATCGTGAGGTGAAGTTGGTGTTTCCGGATCAAGGCTTTTCGATAGATGTACGACGAGATCAGATACTCGGTTGGATTTGCGTGTGGCTTGTCGAACGACATGAGGTCGTAGTCGCACCTGCACCGGACTTAAGTTTACTCCAGATCCGCGGTATTCAGTAGCTCGGACTCACCATTGTAGAGACGGAGGATCATCTTCAGGGAAGGGGGCAAGGGATACGGCCAATCTAGGCAAAGTTGACACCAGAGCCTGTAGAAGTAGCGTCTGGGTGTATGGCGATGGGAAGGATACAAAAGCTGTGAGCGACTTGCTCTGCTCCGGTGTCGATGACGAGGGATCAGAGGCTAGAGCTGTCATTGTGAGGTCTTTTTCAGTCGAGAACAAGGTAACAGTCACAGATGCACCCTCATCTTCAACTTTTGCTCGAAATGAATTGGCCGAAGCGATTTTATGATAGCGCTGAAATTCACCGAGAGTCATGTCAAGACTGAACAGCTGTACTCCTCGACAAGGGCTCAGAGCATGCATAGACGGGGCTAATCAGCATGGAAGGGCAAACCCAGGCCTAAGAGGAAGAGACTGACTTGATCCCAAAAGAATGCTTGAGCTGCGAACCCTCACGTCTCACGAAGCTGGCGGAGTTGGAGTCAAAACATCGATCAGCGTCATCGACCTCCACTAACATGACATGATGACAGAGCTAGCAGAGTCGTAGATCCATCCTCTTACCTCTACATTCAACTCTTCGAGCAACATGGTAGTCACTGTCAAGGCCCTACAAGAACGCGTGCAGGTAGGTGACAGCATTTGAGGAACATAGCTGATTTGCTCAAGCTGCACGATGGATCGTCAATCCCGCAACTCGGACTCGGGGTCTACGAGATGTCAGACAAGGAGACGTACAGTGCTGTCAAATGGGCTTTGGAGGCGGGATACAGGCACATCGACACTGCGGAATGGTAAGTATCATGAACAGAGGCTGGAGGCTATCGTCCTGACCGTCGTTAGGTATGAGAACGAAGGTGCTTGTGGGAAGGCTCTCGAGGAGTTCCTCCGTGAGTTACTGACACCATTGATCTCATCACTTCTTTGCAAGACTGTTGCTCCGTTGAGCTGCGGAGATCAGAACTTGATGTTCAAACCACCGCAGAATCCTCTGGGACGCCTCGATCCGATATCTACTTCACCTCGAAGCTCATGCGCAATCGCGACTACGAGACCGCCTTGAAGGACCTCAAGAAGTCTTTAGCCAAATCGAATCTCGAGTACTTTGACCTCTACCTCATGCACTCTGCGATCGGGGGGCCAGAGGTCAGAAAGAACGTTTGGCGGGCACTTGTCGATGCCAAAGCCCAAGGCTTGGTCAAGTCCATCGGGGTCAGTCATCCGTCCTCTCCGTCGCTTGAACAAGGAATTCATTGACACTTTTGCAGGTGTCGAACTGGGGGACGAGGCATATTCAAGAACTGGTCGACGCTGGCTCACCGCTCCCTGTCATCAACCAGATCGATCTGCATCCATGGATGAGGCATCCTGACATTGTGGCCATTTGTGAGAAACACAATATCGTTCTCGAGGCCTGGGCCCCGCTGGCCAGGGCTATGAGGTTTGATCACCCCGCGCTGGTCAAAGTCGCAGATAAGCTCAAGAGGGACAAAGCCCAGATCTTACTCAGATGGGGACTGCAACATGTAAGTGCTGAGGGCGCCTCGTCAAGAGGGGCGACTTGCTGATCTCAATCTACTCACAGGGCTTTGTGGTAATTCCCAAATCAGTATCGCAGAAGAGGATCGTGTCGAACTCCCAGGTGTTTGACTTTGAACTCAATGCAGAGGATATGAAACAGGTGCGTAGTGTCGTCTATAGCTTGATCTAATACTGACTACGTTATCAGCTCGATGCGCTGGACGAGTACCTTGTGAGTCATCAAAAGCCGGGTCATGATCCAGTGGCTCACAATACGCAGGTCACCGACTGGGATGTCGTCGAGACACCATGATCAGATAGATCTCGATGCTGCGTGTCCTCCTGTGACGAATATCGTGTATGACAACTGCATGCAAGCATTACAATCAGGCCATGGCGTTGCCCCTGCGCTGAACTTGGTTGACCCAAGATCACCACTTCATCTTGCCAAACAAGCCTTTCTTCTTGCCCTCACCGTCCTCCTTGGACTTCTTCTTGTCTTTCCCATTGAGCGACATGTCCGACATCTTGCCCTGCAGCCCACTTGCTCCAAACGAGTCTGTCTGTTGCAACAGCGGCTTCTGCTGTTTCCCACTACTGCTCTGTTGAGGCTGTTGCTGCGGTGGAGGGGCTATAGGAGGTGGACCGACGGGTGGGACCCAATGCCTAAAGTCGAGAATGTTCTGGTACGATGTTGCCTGTCCTGGCTGACGATCGGCCCTGCCCGGAGATTGGGGGTGTAGAGGGATCGGTTTGGGTGGATTGCCTCCGATACCACCTCGTCCTAGGGCTTTGAGGTCTTTGACATAGTCTTCGGGTTTGATGATGTGTGTGGAGCCTAGTTAGGAATATTAGCTGACACCACCCGAGATGCTAGCTCAAGAACAGTCCAGAGAACGAATGGCACTTACCGATGAAGATCTCCTTGCCGAGTGCTTGTCCAACGGTATAAGCCAGCCTCATCTCGGAATAAGTGATACCTCCAGCCACAAAGATGATCATGCGCTGCTTTCCCTCTGTATTGCCAACTCTGGATGAGGGCGCTTTGTGCCAGGTCGGTCTAGCACTACGTAGTGATCCTGACGACTGAATAGGTGCAGCCGCCGCTCCCGGTCGCAGCGAAGATGCAAACTCTGGTGGCGTGTCTTTGACATAGGGGAACGTCGTGGGGTCTAAGCGATTCGAGTGGTGGTCCTAAGAGAGGCATCAGCGCCTGTCCTTGTAGTGGCGAGAGGAACTTACCTCTAGGACCATCTGAACGACTGGTTTGTACCGCGACAACTCGTATTCTCCCTCAGCGGCAACGTATTTCTGCTTTATACGACCCTTGCTCGAGCGGTCTTTGGGATCCTAGAAGAGCTCAGCAAGGTGATCGGTCGAATGTGTCTTGACCCACCTTGATCACTTTGACTCCTAGATGTACCAGATTGTTGATCGCATCCTGCTCAGATAGCGACAACCGCGCGTGCTGATACAGCCTCCTCCTGTCCTCATCTGCTACGCCGTCCCGGAACAATATGTACAGTGCGATGATCCGGACTTTGTCAATATTACTGTGATTGTCAGCCAAATCCAATACCAGCGAGACTCACGACATAGCCCTGTCATCGAGCAAGGGGACCATCTCCTCGACTAGCGTTTTCGGCACCTTGCCCTCTGCAGTGAAACCAGTAGCGCAGCACTGTCATCAGCCAAGCCCGAGTGTTATGACACACCTGCTCCACATTCGCCGATAGATTCAATTTCCGCGTCTCAAACAATCCCATACACTCCTGAGCCATGTCCAGATGAAGGGAGAATTGCTCTCTTTGCGTTTGGAATTGCGGCAGCGACGCCAGCATATCCTTGAGATCGTTCACATTGACATTTGCGCCTCTAACCAGGTCAGCGGGCTGTCTCGGCGCAATCCGACTCACCCTCTGAATCCCGCGTGTTCTTGGGCAAACTTTCCAAAGTCCGTCATCAACGTGTCGATGGCATCTTTCATGTGGAGGTGTCGGACCGATACCCAAACGGGATCGGCTTCAGTCAACAAAGCCTCCTTTTGCTCCTTCCCGCCGACAGTGTTCTCGTAGGTATATCTAAAGGTCAGATGTGTTCTAATCTTCCACTCACCTGTAGCTTATACCGTCTTTTACCGGTAGAAGGTCGTTGACCATTGCCTGATACCAAAACTCGTGAAGGAGAGGGGCAGCAGGGTCCATCGCTCTGTCCACTACGAAGAGGACCGCTCTAGGACGAGACGCTGGAGCCTGATCCAAATGTCAGCAACAAAAGATGAGGCAGCTGGTCGACTCACTGGGAACTCTGGGTTGTTGACCATATACTCGTCGAGATCCGCTTGTATCCGACTCGCGAGCTTCTTGCTTAGATACTCTCCAACTGGCTCACTCGCCCTCGAAGAACTGCTTCCCCCCATTGCTGATCGCCAACGCAAACTCTGGCCGCCTTGATTGGCACTAGGAGGTGGAGCGGACATAGCGCCGTTGATCGCGGTCGAAGAAGATTGGGATAAAGGGCCGAGAGGAGAGTGATGCGAAGGCTGATAGTAACGAATGTAGGGGTTCTCATTGACGGTCGCGAGGAGATTGAGTACCTGGAGTCAGCTCGAGCAACACTGCTGGACCTACCTGTCTGCTTGACGCCGCAATGTCGTCTTCAAACGCCTCGTGAGCCCAGTCTGCGGATGCTGCACCACCGGGATTGCCAAACATGGTGAAGAACGACCAAGGTGCCCGCATAGAGAAGACTCTGTCCTCGATCGCTGTGGGAATGTCATCAACATGCGTCGTCAATCTGAAACGCGAAGCACCCACCCCAAAAGTTGCAGTACAGCTCGACGAAAGCCAGCAGGACATCCCGTGGCAGAGACTCAGTAAGTCTCGTCGCTAGTCGGTCGTCGATGCCTAGAGATAGTCAGATTTATGACAGTAGTCAGTCTACGTCCAAGCTCACCATCGATGAAGTAGAGATGGGCCGACTTGTATGTCCGCCTTCCACTGCTGAAGTCCGCTATGATCCTGTCCACATTCTGAGACGTTGGTGTGAGGAGGTATATCGCGTCCACGCCCATCGGCTGTCGAGGCGAGTGCAGCGGCTCGACAGCTAAGACGGGTTGTCAGCTCAACCCATGCCGGCGGCAGGCCTCAAAGGAGGTCAATGGGACACTTAACGTACAGGTGACATTGAGATGAAGGATCTCGTGATTCGAGTATACAGTATCTAAGAGCGCTTGCGAATGGTCGTCCGTGATCAAAATCTTCCACGTTCCGGCAGGAATGGACTTGATGGCGGACGTGAAGCCTAGAAAGAGAGGTCAACATCTTCGGGTATGGCGGGTCGCATTGATCACCGAGTCGCGCGAGCTGGGTGTGGACTCACGGGCTTTGAGTAGATCCTTGAGCGGCATGGCGAAGGTGAGAAGTTGCTGAGCCTTCAGAACCTTGGCCAGATGTGAGTGTGAAAAGGAGCCCGCTCTGCACAGGGGAGACTGTTGTCAGAGTACGAGGGAGGCCTTTGTTGAGGACGTAGATGCGGCGTGTGAGGCCTGAGGTGTGAGGTCATCCTCTCTCTCGCTCTCGGCCAGCAGGTGAAGCGGTGCTTCCCGCGGAACTGACCATACTAGCATTTCATTACACAACACTCGTATTCCCCCCCGCAGAAGCCTAATCAAAGACGCTGAGCCCACTACAAAATCTAATTCCATGTGACTCGCTAGATCGCGCTGTACCGTCGTCTGACCTCATCCGTTGTGCTTGTGCTTGTACCGGACACTGACTCTTCGACCTGAGCTTCTGCTCCCATCTCCCCACCTCTTGCCTTCAGTACCGGCTTGCGCAAACCTTCAACGACCTCGTTCCTGGATCCCACGTTGCGCGGCCGTCCAACACTACCGGCAGCACTGTTCGATTTGGCCGGAGCGCGGGCTGGTGCCGCTACTGGGAGAGGCGATCGGATTGCGGCTCCCTCCTCTTGCTTGCAGGCCAGGAATCCTTCCAACCACCTGTGATTCGCAGCGACCAGTCTTGTCGGATCATTGTGGTCCTCTATCGACAATTCGAGTTGATGAGCGAAGAGGCGGAAAGTCCGTGATTGGGTCGACACTCCTGCCCAAGCAAGAAACCAGTGAATAGAAGAGGCGAGCGGCGTAGTGAAGTCGAGAAGACGGCTCGTGTCCCTTAGTCCACTGCGCCACGTCTTGTCTTGCTCGCTCCGTTTCCTTCTCGATGCACCCTGCGCGTCCGTCCATTCCTCTTTCCTCGTGGCGGCCAATGTGCAGACGAGACGACGAATAGGGTGGATACGGAGAGCCGTGCTCCCCAGGTCGCAGTGTCTTGAACGCGTAGGTTTGAGTGAGCTCGGATCCAGATGCGGATGAAGACTGAAGCACAGTGCGGCCTCGGTAGACAGTGTTGCAGGTGCTGAGATAGGGCGTTGCTTCCGTATTGCGATGTGAGGATGATGCGAAGGGATTCAAGCCTCCATTTCCGCCTTGGTGAACTATACTGGTGCGGCTCGAGCTCTTATACTACTCGGACGCTTCTACTAGACCTGTCGTTGGGCTGGAGTCCTAGCAGCTTGATGCCACCTTCAGGTCATCCTCGGCCACCCAGGTCATCCTCGGCCACCCATTTGCCCAAGGGAGTACCGTCACCGGACCTACAGGCCGCCTAGTGAAGTTGGTTTGGTACTAGCTCGAGGCTGGGAATAGGTCTGACAATCCTTGGTTGGCGCAGGGTTGGTACCGGTGAGGCGACGAAAGGACGGATGTTGATCTTTCGGTAGGTACGACGCGGCTGGGGCACCACCTTGCTTGATACAATGTGCGTTGGTGTGGCCGTTTGTTCGATGAAGGGTGCAAGCGAACTGCTATTTGGCGGACAAGGCGACAGTCTGGGTCGTAACACCATCCATTCGCCCCATGTCCCAGTCCATCGCAGCCATTACCTTCTCCGAGGTCAGAGGAGATTCCATCCACAGGTTCTGCTTCTGCGTAGACCAGGATTCTGGAAGAGCCAAGGTCATGGCATAGGTCAAAACTGAGTCCGATATCTTCTCATCACCAGAGGCCATTTGGTCGTAGGTGGAGAGGAGACGGGCGAGGACGTCGGAGGCGTTGTCGCCATCGGCAACGGTAGTCCGGAAAAGCTCCTGGACTAGGTATGATCGCTTGAGGTCGGCCCACAGCTGACTGGGCTTAGGGTCGGACGGATCGGCGTATGCGGCTGGGAGACATTCGATGGTGAACCGGAGCAGTCTGTCCTCAGCCGAAGTATGACAACCAAGTTAACTTCCGTCAAGTAGCGATTCTCGAACACTGGCGGCTTCGAGTAATGCTCAACCTGACACAAACCGCTTGTCGGCTACCTGTCGTATATAACCAGGAAGAGGAGGTTCGATAGAGTGGTAGGTTCATGGTCCACGAGGGGTTGCCAAAATAAGAGAGATCGTGCTACCTAGAGCGTGGCGGACAGGTGAGACAGGCCAATATCCTTCGAGTCGAGTGTAAACCGTTGACAAACGTCCATCGAATATCACCAGGATTCGGTAGATCGGTAGGTCGTGGTATAGGCGTGGAAGCCGAAATGAGAAGATCGTGCTTACATAGAGAGTGGTGGACGTGTGAGGCGGGCTAGATTCTGTCGAGTCGAGTGTCATCGTAGGAGTGATGCACTATTAGGCCTACCGGAGTGCTGTTTCTTGTGATAGTAATTTATGGCTATAGCAGAGAGCTTTTTTGACCCTCTTCGTAGAGTGCCCCCTGCTCTATTGGACGACTGGATCGGCAGTCAAAGGAGACAGAGACTCAGAAAGCGAAGGAAGCTGCGATGCGATGGACTGGATTTCCAGCAGCAGCGTACTCGCGAGATTCGCTCGGAGAAACTTTATCCCAGCTTCGGATAAATCCCGTCCTGAAACTTGGGATTGCTCGAGACGCGTTGATCACATTGTCTTTGGGCTCGACATTACAGCTCGCTCATCTCATCTTCAACACTGCGGGAACAGCAGTCCATTCGCAGATACGATCAAATCTCGCCTCTAGAATGGACGGCCAGGTATTGGAATGCCTCAGGGCGACGCTGTCCCCAGACCAGGGCACTCGGCGCAACGCTGAGGAGCAGCTCAAGCAGCTGTTTCAACATCCCGGTTAGTTCCAGCTGGCCTCATGTCCTTGCCTTCTAGCTGACTCATCTCAGATGGCGGATTGAGCTTGACGAGGATCCTGGCAAGCTCAGAGGTGGACATATCCCAGCGGCAGATGAGTGCTTTGGTAGTGATCAGTGGTACACCTGACTGACGTTGAAGTACTCTGCGGGAGTGCTATTGCATAGGTATATAGACGACCATTGGTCTTACGCCTCGCCCTCGTTCAAACAGCCCATGGCATCGTCAGAGGTATGTCAGCTCATCCACAGAGCTGGGTTCTGATGCTTTGTCCCAGGTGAAAGTCCAGATCCGGTCACTCCTGTTCAACGCCCTCTCGGATCCTCAGCGCAAGATCCGGTCATTGAGCGTGAGTCCCCTGTGGCGACCTTGACTGAGTTCTTGGTATAGGCTTTTGGTCTCTCTGCCGTATCACGCTTCGATTGGCCTGACGACTATCCCACTCTCCTGGGCGACTTGATCGGCCTCCTCAATTCCGGCTCGACGGACTCTGTCCACGGCGCTTTGAGGGTCATTGTCGAATTTGTCAAGGACGATCTGACGGACGACCAGCTGTTGCCGGTCGTGAGGGATATGCTGCCGGCTCTACTCAACATCCTCGGAGACTCTAATGTGAGCATCGACTCTTGACTCCAGCTGACAGGTAGTCACACTCGTGCACGAGTCGAGCGTCGACCGTGGCATGTTTCAGACAAGTTATGCGATTGCTGGAGACGGTCAAGGAGGAGCACCCGAAAGCAGTCAAGGAAGTGCTCAATGGCCTTTGCTCGCAGTGGTTTTCAGCGTTCCAGCAGATCATGGGCGGGGATGTAGTTGCCGATGTGACCAAGAGCTGGGAGCATCTGGGTATCCTCAACGAGATCTTCCGGGTGAGCAGCTACCCCACTCTGCAAGTTGGACAGTTTCAAAGCTGATGATACTTCATAGACGTTCAGCTTGTTCCTTAATGCTTTCCCTTCGTACATATCCCCGTCGATACCACTCCTACTACAGCTTACTGTCCACATCCTCGACTCTCTGTCGCCCATGTTCAACACGTACCACCTCTCAAACGACAATGCGGAGGAGGCGCCATCCCCCGTCTCCGATACTTTCAATTTGAGTAATCCCTCCATGGGGATCAACGACCTCGCATGCTCCGCTTTCGACTTTATGACCTCTGGCGTCCGAGGTCCAAAGGCAAAGAAGTGTCTGGAAGAGGAGGTTAACGGAGGAAAGAGGGGCACGGCTTTGATGCAGAGTATACTGCGTAGTGTATTGGATTACACCCAAGTCACCCGATCGGATGTGAGTAGCTGTTGGCAATTGGAGGAAGTGCTCATACCCTGCAGGAGGAAGAATGGATGGAGGATGCTAACGCGTTTGTGATGGACGAGGATGAGGAGTCGGATTGGTACGGCCTACGAGTCTCGGGTCACGATCTCGTCGGAGTGAGTCACACTACTGGTGCAAATTTAGTATTAACCCCCGCAGTCTCTAATGGACGGGAGACCCAAGATCGTCGCTCCGCTACTGCAAGGATTGGTGCAAGAAAAGGTCCAACAGTCCGCAAATGCGCGGTCGTCCAATAGCCAGGACTGGTGAGTTCAGGCCGTTTGTCTCTTCAGCACACCCGTTGATTTGCTCAGGTGGAAACCGCTCGAAGCTGCACTTGCTCTCCTTGGCGGCGTGTCCGACGACGTCCGAGATCTACTGGAAACCAAGGGATCAGAGGCCTCAGCTCAAATTGACATCCAGTTCCTCTTCGATCAAGTCATCCCCGGACTCCTAGACCAGTCGGGTGAGTCGCCCCTAAAGACTATTTGGAAAGATGCTGACTTGTGTAGATACGCCATTCCTCCAAGGTCGGGCGTTTGTCTTTGCGAGTCAATACGTGTCGATACTGCCGAAATCCCTGGCGGGGCAGTATCTCGCCGCGACGGTATCCGCGCTTGATGCCGATGCGACGGAGATTGCCACGCCGGTCAAGTTGTCCGCGGTCAAGTGTATTCGAAAGTGAGTCCCAGCACTGTCACCCTCCTCCCCATCCTATGATCTTCCTCAGGCGAGAGTGATCCTTTCCTCATCCTCAGGCGGATGTGATAGTCGAGTCGACTGGCAGGCGATAGGGAAGGAGCTGATGAACACAGCTTTTGTCGACATGTACCTGAAGACGTGGTTAAATCACAGTCTAGACGCACATTGCAGCTGCTTCTCCCGCTCCTACCGACGACTGAAGGTGAAACGCTCTATCTCCTGCTAGAGACGGTCCGTGCGGTGCTGGGTCTGGATAAAGATCTATTGACGGAGGAGAATACGCCAGAGGTAGCCGAGATGGTATACCAGATCTGGCTCCAGTATACCGATGGTGAGCATTTGTCCGATTCGCCTCCCTGATTCTCATCTCCATTGGCGATGCGTGCGAGGTTATGCCAAGGCTACTCGGCCGACTCTCCATGACCGCATTCAATGACATTGCTCAGATCATCAGCATCGGGATACCCGGTCTAGCACGCCGCTAACACCCATACAGATCCAGTCGTCACCGCCATTGTGGAAGAGGTCTTCGAGTCAATAGTCCAAAACCCCTCGCCAGCGGTCGTCACCTCGCTCGTCAACTACATGTCCCCCAAGCTCGCAGCAGTGATCTCGACCCCCAAATCGGACGAAACGGCGCATATGCCTTACGAGGCAATCAGCCTCTGCAACAGCTTAATCAAGAGCCGAAGCGGTCCGATCGAAGTGGGTATCGTTGCCACTGTGACGAAAGCGATTTTGGGGCTGCTGCAGCGTACAGACGACGTCGAGGAGATTCAGGTGAGTGCCCCTCATGGGATATAGCTGAGCTGTGCCTAGCACGGGGTGCTGCACCTCACGTATATCGTCAGAAAGGATTGTGACAAGTTGATCCAATGGTGAGTCGATTTCGATCGAGCCTTCACCTGTCTCCTTTCCCACAGAGGCGCGAGGCGAGCCAAGACGCGAGTGCTCTTTGAGCCAGTGCTGACTCTACGTAGGAGGGACGAACAGGGGAATAACGGGATAGCATCGATTTTCGGCTTGTTGGGCCAATTCCTCTCCCCGACGTTCTCCGAGCCTGCGGGCATCTTTGTCGGGGATCTGATCATGCACATGTTCAGAAAGGCTGGTAGTGCTATTGGACCGGTACTCCCGGATCTCAGTAGGGCGATGGTGGAGAGGTTGGCCGTGGCAAAGATGCCGAGTTTCAGCGTGGTGAGCAGTGGCCCCGTTGAACTTTCCCTCACCTCGCATCAGCAGGAGTGAGACCGTCGCTGACCTTGAACTCCTTAGAGCCTGATACTCCCGTTCGCGTACCTCTTTGGGACCGACTACACAGACGCCACGATCGACCTCCTCTCCCAGATCTCCGTGATGAAGGACTCGCAAAGGCGGTCCGGCCTGGACGTCGTTTTGACCACTTGGTGCGATGTCAGCGATACCATCAGCGGGTCATGGGACATTCGCGTCAGGTAAGCTCTCGACTCGGGAGAGGATATTGTACTGATTTGGCAGTTCGGCGGGTCTGAGCAAGTTGTTCGTGAAGAACGATGAGAGGTTGAGAGGTGTTTCAGTGCAAGGAGACATGATAGTGACCAAGGAGCAGAGCAAGAGTGAGTCTAGAGTCGGATTGATCGGATGAATTAAGTGCTGACTTGCGGTCCAGCGATAATGACGAGGTCGAAAACACAAAAGTGTGAGTGTGGGCGTTACTGTCACTGCCGAAATAGGTAGACGAGATTGCTGACGCCATCTCACTGCAGCTCCGATCCAGTACACCCGCGTGCCGTTCCCTGTCAAAGCGCTCAAAATGCTCTTGAAGGACTTACAGCATGCTCGCAGCGGCAAGGGCAAGGGCAAGGATGCGCGCGCTCCCGCTCTCGATGAAGAGCTTGACGAGGACGACGGGGTGAGTACTCAAGCTTCCCAGGGTGGACGACCGCTGAGTGGGATAGGATGACGAATGGGACGATGACGATCCGCTCGGGGACGCCGACGGGGAGGCTGGGGAGTTTGATTTCCTCTCGAGTGAGTCCGACGACTGTACTATAGCCAGAACGGAGGCTGATAAGTGGTCAGCGTGGTTGGACGCCGGAGGGACGGATACCCAAGATGACGACGAGGATCTCCGTCAGGATCCACTCTGTCAATTGGACATGGCGGTGAGTCCCCCACGGGAGAGAGACATGAGTGGATGTTGATGACTATAGGAACACCTGGTGAACACGCTGAGAAGGTGCTATACAACGAACGAGAATGGGATTCATGAGATGGTTACCGCGCTGACTGAAGAGGAGAAGGGAGTGCTGAGGAGTTCTCTTACGACATAGACAGGCGGCGACATCTGTCACTTGGACTGTAGTGCCGACGTGGCTTGTACATAGAGTATTGGAATCGGACAATGGATCGGTGATGTAGTAGACGACATTATCGTGAAAAGAGAAAGATGTCCAGCGACCAGTTGATCGGGAAGGTGAAGCAGCTGGGTGACTCGAAATACATGCTCAACAGGCGAGTACGGAGTGTGGTTAGCCGCCTGTACAAGTAGTATGGTGGCTGTCTGGCTATACAGTGATTGTAGCGGTAGCAACCCGTCCCGACGTCTTGGAGGGACAGTACACGCAGATGCGTGCTGACTGCCTGGTCACTGTAGCAGGGAGCCTCAGCAATCCAGGCCATAACGCCATCACGGTCCCTCTTGTCGCTATCAACGTCTGGCAGGCCCCCCAAGAGCGAGTGATGCGGTGTGACGGGGTCAGGCGAATGCTGAAGGCGGTGAAGGTCGAAGATGTCCAGAGCACAATGCCGACGACATTTTGGCCCCCTCTCAGCCTCGACGACCATCCCTCTTTCCCCTGTCGACCTATTCGTCCGGAATGTCGGCTGGCTTGCGGATACCCTTGCTCAACCGGTAATACACCACTGTCGAGTCTGACGTCGTGATGGCGACGTAGATCATGTCTCTCTCCAATTCGGTATTGTTCTCACCCTCCGCTCCCTCCACTCCCTCTGCCAACGATTCTGCCCCTGTAACTCGCTCCCAAGACTCCTCCGATGTACCCTCCTCAGCGGTCCCACTGGCCTCCTTCTCTCGAATGGTGAGCTCCTTGGCGGTCTGTCGCTTTGCAGCTAGCTCCTTCTCGAGATCCTCTACGGCAGGAGCAAAGGGCGGCAGTGCGGGAGGAAGGGCGTCTGCGTCGAGAGATGATAATGCCTCGAAAATGGCTTTGAGGGATGATGGCTTGAGAGCGGTGGTGTGGAGCGGTAGTGGCAGTACAGCTCGCAGTGGGTCCTGAAAGGCTGTCAGCGATCTGTTCCTAGTCACCGTGGATACTTTTCAGTATGTCGCTGCCGTAGAATCATGCCAGCTCATCGAGACTTCCCTCGCACGACCGTGGCAGATCCAAGCAATTCTTCTTAGACAGATGACGAGGATCCACTCACAGACTTCCTCTTGTGACCTATAATCACGGTCCATTCCGAGGTCAAATTGAGGACTCTCAAATCATGCCATTCCGTCGCTGCGCACATTAGAGGTTGCTCGATGATCGCAGAGTGGAGAGCTCACTCAATCCCAGATCCCTGAGGGTGGTGGTCAGTGGACCGGCCTGTACCGCTGAAGTCTGCAGCGACGCGATGACCTCTGCTGCCGGATCGAAGTGCATGGCGAAGCGTAGTGTGGGGTGGAAGGTCTGCAAGGATCAAGCAAGGATTGATATGACTACGGGACCATGGACAATTGATGGACAAGATCAGGTTGGTGGACCTGAAATATCCTTCGAAGACGCGCGCCTATGAGATCTGAGCTGGATTCCGCGAGATCGATGCCGCACGCCTGCGAGTCTGAGTTCTGTAAGGCTCGTGTAGAACCACCGCTAACTCACCCATATTGAAGCGCTGCACCCACTGAGCTAGACGCGGGATCAAACCCCACGTGTTCTCGGAACGGGGCGGATGCGAGTTCGGGGGCGGATCCCCCAACGGGCGGAAACGACGGCGGACATCGCCGCAGGAGTTTGGCCAGCTAGCAACAGGGGGTTTTCCAAACCTCTTAGCTGACCCAACAGACGATCATATCCACCTCCCACTCTACACACACTCATCCCATACCCCCTACCAACCACCATGGCATCTAGAACAGCCGTGTCCAGACTGGCAAACGTCGCTTCGGCATCAAAGTCCCTCCGACCGCTTTCCACTGCTGCGACATCGAGGTTGGTCTCGAAGAATGCGCTGGCGAGCACGGCCATGGCTCGAGTGAGCAGGAGCGAGGGGAGGATGCTGGTCGGTGATGCCGCCAGACGTTATGCCAGCTCGGAGGAGGGTGGATCGACAATGGTGAGTGATACCGGGATACAGGGGGGGTATGAGAGCGAGTGATGGAGGTGGTGGGGATTGGAGGATTGCAATTGCGGCCGGACCGGGTCGACATTACTGCTGGATGATGTTGTCGACATGGTCGGAGAATCGCGGATCGTTTCCGTTGGCAAGGAGCAAAGGAGGTGGTCGGGAACGCGTGCCAATTGGCATGGTACGACAGGATCATATCCAGCGGACGCTCAGACATGGCCGATCGCGGCGTTGAGGCAACCAGCTTTACTTGGGGGTACTAAGACCTGGAAGGACAGGCTGTATTGCTCCCGATGGACTGTATGGGTTACAGAGCCGCTTCCTGTCCCGATCTTCCCCCGATCCCCCATCACGATCTGCCCGGGAGAACACCCTACTAACCCCCGTAGACCGTCCGAGAGGCCCTCAACGCCGCTATGGAGGAGGAGATGATCCGAGACGAGAACGTGTTCATCATGGGTGAGGAGGTCGGTCGATACAACGGAGCGTACAAGGTGAGTCTAGCGATCGGTAGCGGCAGCGGCAGCGGCGGTGAGCCCGGTGCGAGCTATGTGCGAGCTATGTGGGAGCTATGTGGGCGATTGACATGCCCGTCGCCTACATACCTCCAAGGGAGCGCTTGCCGCCTGCATAACTACAGATGTTGTGCCTTGGAGAGTGGTCGCTGACATGTCGCAGATCACCAAAGGTCTGCTGGACAAGTTCGGAGAGGACCGAGTGATCGACGTGAGCACACCCCCGCTCGAATTGACAATGTGCTAAATCCATCAAGACCCCGATCACCGAGTCTGGTTTCGCTGGTATGGCCGTCGGTGCCGCTCTTTCCGGTCTCAAGCCCATTTGCGAGTTCAGTGAGTGAACAATCGTGACTCCGAAGCCGCGTCGGATGATGGGGTTGAAGCTGACCCGCCCAGTGACGTGGAACTTTGCCATGCAGGCTATTGACCAGATCGTCAACTCTGGTGGTAAAACCTACTACATGTCTGGTGGAAACGTGCCATGTCCCGTCGTGTTCCGAGGCCCGAACGGTGCCGCCGCCGGTGTCGGTGCTCAGCACTCGCAGGACTATGCCGCTTGGTACGGCAGTGTTCCCGGTCTCAAGGTCGTCTCTCCCTGGTCCGCCGCCGACTGCAAGGGTCTGATGAAGTCTGCCGTCCGGGACCCCAACGTCGTGAGTAGGGAGATATCCACCTATGAGAGCCCAAACTGACCTTGTGAACTCAGGTGTGTTTCCTCGAGAACGAGTTGATGTACGGTGTTTCGTTCCCCATGACCAAAGAGGAGATGTCGGACGACTTCCTCATCCCCATCGGAAAGGCAAAGGTCGAGAAGGAGGGAACGGACATTACCGTCGTCGCCCACTCTAAAATGGTCACCCACTCGCTCGAGGCGGCCGAGATTCTGGAGAAGGAGCAAGGAATCAAGGTCGAGGTCATCAACTTGAGGTCTATCCGACCATTGGACATTGAGACCATTATCAAATCGGTCAAGAAGACCAACCACCTGGTCACCGTCGAGGGTGGTTTCCCCGCGTTTGGTGTCGGATCCGAGATTATCGCCCAGATCTGCGAGTCTTCCGCTTTCGACTTCCTCGACGCTCCACCAGAGAGAGTCACCGGTGCCGATGTCCCAACTCCTGTCAGTGCAGCTTCCAGGCGCCGCGCGCGCCTTTCATTGCTGTAAAACCGAACCATGCTGACAATTGACGTAGTACGCCGAGTCGCTCGAGAGCATGGCTTTCCCAGACACCTCCATCATCACCAAAGTCCTCAAGAGACACCTGTGTAGGTCGTGCACTATCTTGAGCGATTAGCGCTGACAACCGTCTAGACCGACAGTAAGCGTTGAGAGGATTCTGGAGGGGATAGACAGGATGGGTGGTGAGGCGAAACGACCCGAGCTGGATCGCGATTGCGTGTCAGGTTCCGTTCTCGTTCTGGTTTGTTCATGCATCAGTACTGGGACGATCGCCTTCCGACGTGTCTGGTCCAAGTTGTTGATGAGCTGCTGAGTGTACGACTGAGTAAGGGCATTGAGCAGTGACATAGATAGACAGTCTGTGATTCTCCGTCGGGTACTTTGCGGCGGAAAGCCGACTCGATGACGGATTTCATCATCAACCCAGTCCATTGTTCTTTCACACGTCGATTCATCATCAGAGGTAGCGATTCCTCGAATCATGCGCAATTGAGCAGTGTCCAGTCCGAAGCAGGAGCCATTCGCCAGCTGCATCGCTCGTACAAGTCTCTATAGTCGACGGGCGACGCGACTCGCGACGATTCGATCGACAAAACTCGGCGGCGACAGATCACTCGCCCTGGAAGAATACCTGCATCTTGTGATTCACTCCGACTCGACACAGCCGCTTGAAGCATAATGGCTTCCAGACCCGCCTCGAGGTGCTGCTACCACGATTCAATCGTGGGTGAGAATGTGAGAAGACGATCGACCACGACGAGGTCCAGACATGCCTTTGATTCACGCACACGAAGCTCGACCCCGCCCTCACCGATATCCCTCTCAGCGCTCCTCGCTCTCGCTCTGATCGCCTCCACGAGCGCGTTCACCCTCCCACCGGATAATGGCCTAGATGTGGTTTTTCTCAATCGAGACTCGCGGTCAGAGTCCAGGTTGGACTCCGGAGAGATGGAAACTCGGGTCGATCGATGGGAAAGGGATTTGAAGAGTGGTTGGCTGGCGCGATGGCTGGCTGTGGGGGGTGAAGGGCTGGTGACAGTTCATGTGAGTCGATCCCGTGCGGAGTGCGATCTTGGATCTCTGGAAATGGGAGCCGAGGGGTGCTCAGCGGGGGGATGCTATCTCGGGCGACTGGTAGTGTCCCTGATGGAGCGGGGACCTGAATCCTGCGGTGTAGATCATTGGGACAAGCCTCACATGATTCGCTATGCTGCGAGATAGATGCTGACCCCCGTAGCTGGCCGTCGACAACTTCACCCTCCCGCACAGACCGGCCGCGTTTCCAGACTCGTTCCAGCAATCAGTTGAACTGCCCCTCGAAGGATTCTTGGTCCCATTCGCATCCCTCCTCCGGCCAGAGTTCGCTGGTACGGGTATCAACCACGCCTCGGACCGATCACATGGCTCCGAGGCATCATACATCAACTACGAGGATATCACTTCCAGCAAGACTCAATACACCCACTATACCGGTGAAGACGATATCGACGGTCTCCACGACTCTTCCACCCAGGGCGACGGCATACGCTCCAGCGGCATCGGCAGCGTTGCCACAAACGCCTGTATACCCCCAACAACGCTCCCCCGGCGTGATCCCCCCGTGAAGCCATATCTCATCGCGCTGATAGAACGCGGTGGATGCGATTTCGCAACAAAGGTCCGTGCGGCGCAGGACAGGGGGTGTGCCGGAGTCGTGGTTGGTGACTCGAGATTGAGGGACGGGGAGACGGATGAAGAGGGGAGGAAGAGGGAGAATCTGATTACGATGTTTTCGCCCGGTGAGCAATGGTGTTTCCAGGGCGTGATCTCTTGGTCGGGTCGGCGTCGACTAAATATCGGGATGGAGGGTGGACTCTGCCACGTCGATAGCATGGCTCCAGCCTCCATTATAGAATCGTCTTGATGCCGGAGGAGGGATTCATCTTGTCATTTCTCCCGAGCCCTTCGTCCTGCTCACCCCCGATGTTGGCCCTTTGGCACTCCACTGATCATCTCCATAGAAGACACCGACAACATCTTCATCCCATCAGTCTTCGTCTCGAGAAACTCGTATCTCCTTCTCCGGGACCTGCTTGCAGATCACGAAGACTCCGGTCGGAGCGAGGGCAAGGGCCTATGGGTCGAGCTGGGCCGCAGTCACGACGAGGGGAGGTGAGTTCACTCTCGATCTACAGCCTACTGTAGAGGCCAGTGCTAATATTAGTTAGCACTCTGGGCAGTCTGCTGAGCTTTGCGTTGCTCATGCCGAGTCTGTTCCTCCTTGCGACCATCGGCTTCCACAGGGTCAGACTCGCTAGGTGAGCTCGTCTTTGGGGTTATGGATGAGATGACTGATACCGGTGATAGACTGCGAGAGGCAGATCGGGCGCCAGCAATTGTGGTGTTGTCACTCCCAGAGAGGATCTGGACACCTGATATCGTCTGGGAAAAGGATTCCGACTCCGAAGGCGAGTCGCCAAAATCACCTCACTCCAAAATCGGTGCAGCGGTGGGCCTTAACGGCATCCCAGAGGGCCAGGAATCAGCGCAGCCCAACATCCCACCTCCGCCGCCCATCTCCGCGAGGGACATTCCCACTCCGCCAGTCATCGACGATACTATCCATGCAGCAGGGAGCAGCGGATCAAATGCGCCAATTGGCCCAATTGATCACGGAACGATCGCCCTGGATGATGTCGAAGCGGGTGGGACGTCGGCGAAACGACCTAGAAAGTCAAGTACGAGAAAGTACTTTGGCAAGGACGAGTGCGCGATTTGCATGGACATGTTCCAGCGCGGCGACGTCGTCAGGATACTGCCCTGCGGGCACGTGTTCCACAAGGAGGAGTGTGATGAGTGGTTGTTGAAATGGCGCAAGCTGGTGAGTCCAGCTCCTCGCTCCTTTAGGTTATATCACCGAGACAAGAAGTGATAGATAGATTGCTGACACTATCTAGTGCCCTACGTGCCGAGCCGATGTCACCCTTCCCCCAGGGGATAATCGCGCTGGGATGACCATCACCCCGGTAAGACCTCCCGGACCTCACGGCGCAGAGGAGGTTCTGTATCGGACATACACCCAACGTGCGACTTCGGCCCTGAGGTCGGTATGGCACAAGATGTCCCGCCGACGGATCATGCTAGGAGACGAGGTCGAATCCCAGCGCACGGGAGAGTAGAGAGATGCGCTCGGACCCAGTACGAATCTCACGGCTTGACGACTTGACGACGTGGTTCTTTCGTTGTATCTGTTCATAACTGTCTATGTACTGCCACTACTCGCCTCACTGCCCTCGACTCGATCTGCCGACTGGGAACTTGACGTCGATGGCCACTCCGATGGCGAAGCTTCGGCGATTTGAGCCGAGTGCTTTCAAACGCCGTAGTAACTCCAGCTTCTAGCTCTGTGTGACTGATGGATTGACCTCCCGGACCGAAGAAGTGAAAGGATGCCTTTGGAACGTGAATTGAGTAGGTTCAACCTCCGAACGTCCTTTGACAGCGCGGTGTGTGTGGGCACTTGTGGGCACCTTGCCAGGCGACCGTCGGTTGTCTCCAGTCTGGCCTCTGGCTACTGGACTTCTCGATTCGCGACTATGTGCGTCCGACTGGTCAATCCAGTAGGATTTCATCACTGCTCTTCACTCGCTCTTCCCCGCTCATCGCTCACAGCTCGTTGACTACCTCTCCAACGGAACTCCTATTGAACCTTCAGAGTTCCACGACCATCCTTTGACCTAGCGTCCCCTGATTGATCAGATGGGACCTCATGTCTCGGAACACCAGCGAGCCCTGGGACGAGAGGGTTGAGGCACGAAACGAGGTCAGACGTTGATCATCAGCAACAGGCAGCTGCACGACGGAGCGCCGGCAGTAAGTTAGGTTTGGCGTTGGACACGGCGACGGCGTTGATCGCGACGGGAGGCGTGGTGGTGGTGGTGATGGTGCCTGATTGCCTGTGTCGATACCTGTCAGTACCCCGCTCTAGGTTGACATCGTGCATGTCCTCGAGGGCTATAAGAAGCAGGTAAACTCTGACTTGGACCTTTGATCGTTACTCCTTTTCACAACTACTCACAGTCTCACCCCGGCACCCACTGTCTCAGCTATACTCTCATGACTCAATGGTGTTGGAGGGAGGTTTTGGGGACCCCCCAGGGGATTCTCATACCGACCAAATCAATGACCCGACCCGCAGCAACCCGCCCAAAGCCAGCTCTGGCCGACGCCGGGCGTCCCACCTGTTCCCCACTTTGACGAAACCTTTCCATGAGCCGATTCACCCGTCCAGCAGCTCCATCCTCGGCCTAGGACTGCGATCGAGCTCAAACCTAGGAGCTAGCTACCTTACGCCTTCGTACCTCACGCCGTCGTACCTCCAGCCCCGGACTTCGTCCTCGTCCTCGGCGAATGTCTACCTCCCGACCTTGACCTCAAGCGGTCCAGTGCCATACCTCCCCTGGATCCCGGACCGAGCGTACGATGGACCAGAATGTTCTCCTGGGCCGGTCGGTTCGTCTCAGCCGTGGTCGTCGCCAGTGAGAAGGACCTCAAGAGAGGGTGAAGGTGATGGTCACCAGGGTCACGAGTTGGAGGGCGACTTGCACTCGATCGCGGACTTGGGTCAGTGTGATGGATGTGCGGACCATCAACATCTTGGTTACCAGGGCGGTGAGGAGTCCAGCTCGCCCCAGAAGTCACAGAACACCAGCAAGGCCGAACCATATCGACCTACCGGTGATCGCCCCGCAATCCCCCAATCACGCTCGATCCAACCATCCAGCCAAGCCCCACGCCCCTTGCCTCTGCCCAAAGTCTCCCGCAAACGGCTCATCGCGCCCTCTCCTCACCCGCCCTCGAGCTCCATCTACCACCCATACCTCCGCAAAAAAACACTTCGCCCTTCCACCTCGTCATCCTCCACCCAAACCCCCTCGCTATTCCCCTTCTCGCAGCCCCGGCCGACTCCCGTGTCCCTCCCCCATCCGGACCCACATGTCAAATCGGGCAATGCCCTCCCCCTCGATCAGCAACTCGACCTGATCAGCATTAAACTCCCATCCCCGCCCCCTCCCGAATCCCAGATCGCACCCGTAGTCAGCGGTTGGATCCCAGTATCCCAACGGCCAATCCCGCCAAAGGTCGATCTCACGGGAGGCCCGGGAGGCATCCCCGTCCTCACCTACGACCCTTCCACCTTGATGCGGGGCGGTCTGATGGGTGACTTTGCCCCGGGGTTCCAAAGTGGACTAGGACCGGGTCCGGTGTTTCCCCAAGGACCGGTCGTGCTGCCGACCTCCACTCCTAAGGCCAGTGCTTGGGATTCAAGCAGACCCTCGCTTGATGCCCCACCGAGCATGGACCTAGTACGGCGGCTGGACAACCGCGGCGGATACGTTTCCGGGCGGAACAGGATTGCCGGGAGAGAGGTGCAGGGGGAAGAGGGGGGTATGGTGCCGACGGCTGATGCCTCCTCGGCCGACTTGGAGGAGAGATACGCCACCATCTACCCCCAGTGGCCGGTCGCTCCCGTGAGTCCAAGCTCCTCATCCTATGATACGCTCTGACGCCACACAGGTCGAGCCGAGGAGGTATCCGTGTAGCTCGTGCAAGGAGGCCTTCAAGCGCAAGGCCGACCTAGCGGTGGGTACCGTTCCCCGCTGGCTTTGAGTGAAGATTGCTAATGATTCCTGTATAGAGACACACCCAGTCGATGCACTGTGAGTTGACTTCGTTGTGTCAGCGATGTTGCTGATCCGGGGGTAGCGGCAGCGCGGCCCTACGCTTGTGCCCTATGCGGGACGAGCTTTGTAAGTGGAGCCGATTGGTCCTAGAGTTGTATAGGGCTGACATGGGTAGTCACGCGCGGATAAGCTCCTCGCGCATACCAGGCGCAAGAGGACCTGCCTCGAGGGCAACGCCGAGAGCTGAGGCCTGGGTGAGTGTGCGCAAGCGCATCGCGTTCGAGCCTCAGCCTCCGTGAATTGACTGTATGCAGGCTAGGCGTCGAGTGGGGGGACTGGAGGGCGAATGGTTCTACCTGAAAGAGCGTAAAAAATGGAGTGAGTGGCTTGGGACCCAGCGGAGACGGTTGATCGTTCGTGAGCTGACGACTGGCACTGGCAGAATCATCTGGCATGGACGAAAGGCATGAGCATCGCCCCACACTGTATCGATAGTCGAACGCACCATATGTATCCATAGCCTAGTCGTGGTTCTCTTCTGATCCGATCGTTTGCTCTCAACGCCCAACGACGTTATAGACCAAGAGCACGGGATCTAGCTAACCGCTGACCGTCACCGCGATGACCCGGGCGGCTTGCAGGCGGCCAGCAGGAGACCGCTTCAGGGTCAGCTTCCCACGGTAAACGTTAAACCCCCGCTTCGGCCTTCGGGGATTTGCGCTGTTGACGAGATTGGAATTAGCTGAGCCCGTTGCCGTCGGAAGCAGCGACTTTGGTGTTGGTAACAAGAATCGTGTCAGCGGTGTCACTCTACACGCTGTGAGCCTGTAGTCGTGCCTCGCAGCCACTGCACCTGACGGCCGGTTGACGGTCATAAGATCTGACAGACTAATGTACACTCTGTACACTGTACAGATCCAATAGGTGATGCATAACTCGTGACAGATCGACAGCGACAGCTCGGTGACCGAGTCCAGTGCCCCAAGTTGTCGAACGCCAAGCGGGTGTTATATCTGACAAGTGGCCCGGGTATAAGGTGCTCGAGGGTCGCTTGGTGTACTCGTACTACGGTATCACATCTCTACCTCATCGCTCATAACAGCCCCTTTGCCCCTCCTCACGTTCGGACGCTCCTCACGCTCCTCACGCTCCTCACGCTCAGCGCTCACCACGCTCGACATGTCGACTCAGGCTCGACAGGCCACCGCGCAGATCGGGGGTATACCCACCGTCGCCGTGGACGTACCCGTCTGCGCGGTCCTCATCGCCATCTTCCTACCACTGGCAATCGCTCACATGACCCTGTTCCGGATCAACCGGCGCCGCGGGCATAAATTCCTCTTCAACTACTTTTCCTTCGGATACGCCATGACCCGGGTCGCCGCCTGCGTCTTCCGTCTCGCATGGGCCACTCGCCCGCACAACGTGGACATCAGCCTCGTCGCGTCAATCTTCCTCAATGCGGGGATATTGATCGTGTACGTCATGAACAACGTTCTAGCCTGGAGAATGGTCCGCAGCGCCGCCCCGGCCCTCGGATGGAATCGGGTGCTGAGGAGGTATAACAAGGTGTTACTGTGGGGAGTGCTGGGATTGTTCATCCCGTTGATTGTGATCCTGGTGCTGAGGGTGAAGAAGCCGGAGCTGAAGGGGATCGTGCTGGCGAGCAAGGTGTCGTCAAGGTTGGCCACCACGTATTTCATGATCATTGCGACGCTGTCAGCGGTCTTACTGGCAGTAGCGGCGAGCGCAGCGAGCGACGCGAGGGTAGCGAGAGTAGCGAGTGAACACAGCGGAGCGAGTGTAGTGGACGGAATGGCCGGAGTGGGCGGAGTGGAGGGAGACGGAACCGTGATAGAATTCACTGTAGGCGGAGAGGACGAGAAAGCAGAAGAGGCACCAAGCCCTGACTCAATGGACCCCTTTGGCCAAGGAACATGGCGCTCGAAAGTCAACATCCTCGGCACTTCCATCGCCCTCGCCATGCTCGAAGCCGGATTCCGATGTGGGACGGCATGGGCAAAAGCCCCTTTGGCCTCGGAACCCGCTTGGTGGGATCACAAGGCCGCATTCTACTGCTTCAACTTTGGCGTCGATGTCTGTATCCTGATCCTATTACTCGTTGGTCGGATCGACAAGAGGTTTCACGTGCCGAATGGTGCCGATGGTCCCGGGTCGTATTCCCGGCCCAAGACCGGGAGCGAATTGGAGGCAGGGAAGGAGGGTAGCGAGGATGAGGGGAGAAATATCGATGAAGGAGAGAAGGGCGACGAGGCTGGTCGAAGAGTGTCAGAGTGTTAAAGAGCATCAGAGCGACTGCAAGGTGTGATGACCGTACAGGCAGAGGTAGAATTCATGTTGTAAGAGTACACAGATGCATGGTAGCGCCACAGCAGCCAGCTCGACACTATATCTGAGACTGAGACCAGCTTCGTGTGCTTGTCGTCGTACCTGCGTTACGATATGGCGAGTGACGTCCAGCTCCCAGCGTAGTAACCCCTGGCAAGACTCCAGGCCATGTCCTCATATTGCCTTGGGAGCGATGTTCCCGTGCGTCCATAACCACCGCTAGCGGAATCAGGCCGTCTGTCGGACTCTCACTGCAGTCCGGTCCCCTGCCACACCCCCTCATCCGCCCCTGCCTCTTCTATGATCTTGGCCAATTCCCCATCGAGCAGTTTACCCAGACTGACCCCTTGTCTCCGATGATGGACCCACACCCCTTCGGGGCTGTACCCGAACCGCGCGGGACCGCTCAGCGGGGACGAGATCCAGATTTGCTGATTGGGTGGTTGCTTGTTGATGACGAATGTGCCGGATGGAGTGGTGAGGTTCATGACCCCGGACTGGGGGCTGTTAGCGCTTCTGAAACGAGGTGTCTATCTCGGGAAAGTGGGAAGGATGGGTGTAGAGGAGAAGGTTGAGAAGTCCTGAGGAGCATCGGTAGAAGGAGTGATGGATCAAGTCAAGGTGACAATAGATGTTCCCCTGGAAAAACCCATGGCTCGCCGGAGCTGCGATACGGGAAGACGCTATCACCCACTCGGCCACACGGACTCACGCTGTACTCGACCTCCCAGCCGCTCGGCATGTCCTCGCACAGGGTCTCTATGTTCTCATGCATGATCTCCATGTCTCTTTCCGAGACGTCGTCGTACTCGTCCGTAGAGAGGGATCTGGGAGAGGATCAGCGGAACTGCACCGGGGGGTAGATTTGCTCACTTTATGGCGATCTCACCGGAGCTGGAGCGTGCCGGGGAGGAAGTGGACAATAACCTGGAGGCCATAGACTGAGATGAGCCAGCACCGGGCGATGAGATTAGACGACCATGCTGATTGCGGGGACTCGAGCTCGAGAGTAGACTGGAAGAGGATGATTGGGTTCCAATACTGCCCGGCCTCAAGCTAGAGACAGCGCGCGATCTGGGTCCAGTGGTGCGCAAAGCGGCGATGCTCCTGGTAATCTTGCTAGCTCTCATGATTGCAGCCTGTGGTGGTGACGTTGAGCGAGTAGAGAAGATGAAGCGGTGGTAGTGGGTTGAGTATAGTTGCAGATCGATGGTGCACCAATGGCGACTTTTGGTTTTGCAAGTCTCCACCGCCAAATGCAAAAATCGCGGACTTGGTTGAAAATCGGTCGAGTCGAGCCTGGATCACATGCGACTGTCCTCCGTAAGACAACCTTCTGGTCTATGCTTAGCGCACTATCATACATGTTCAACCGCAACGTTGTCCTCTACACTAAGACATACGTGCAAAGAGTGCAGTTCGGAACAACACAAATGCCACCCCCCTCCGGACTCTAGCCCAGAACGCACGTCTCGTCCATCGCCCCTGGGAACAGGGAGAGCGGATGCGAGGGAAGCCCAAACGCAGTGACCATATCTACACCCTGGTATCAGCCCCACCACTTTGCTGGTGATACTCGGACTCACTGCCGGAGATGGTCAATAGCCACTGACAGTCCCTCTCCCACTGGGCTTTCAGCCTGTGATACTGGATTGAATCGCGGTGCTCCCGCCCTCCCAAATCATACGAGCCCGCATCGACGCTAGCCCTGTCGAAAACGCTTCCCTGATGGGGGCTAGGGAAGGAGAGTCGAGCGCGCCACCAATCCTGTATTCGGAGCTGGGCGGCCCACGAGGAATGCAGATCATCGAGTAGTTTCCTCAAGAGGAATTTATCTCCCGATCCCGAGAACAGAATTGGAATGAGCTCGGGGGCGAAGATGTCGCTGTCGGCGGGATGGGGTGGTGCGGGGGTGTAGTCCCGAGAATGGAGGGTGAAGGCGGTGAGGTCGGCAGAGTAGATCGGGACAGAGTTTGCCAGGTGGAAGACAGCGGCTAGATGGAGAAGGTACCGAAGGTTCAGACGCATCTTGAGGCGAGGTGGAAGAGAGTCCAACGAGAGATATGTCAGGATAGTGTTGATGTCTTGCTGGAGCAAACGGGTTGTTTGGCTGTTGTATTAGGCGACTCTGTACTCCGTCAGTCACCCATTGCCTATATCCTTTGTCTCCAGATCCGGGTCCGTCCTTTGTCTGAGATCCTGACAAAGGAGTGAGGAAGATCGGCAGCCTCCATCGCTTTTTGACGACAGGTGAAACCCAAGGAACGAGTGGGCCCTCAAGCAACCTAGCGTTCAAGGCCTATAATCGGTCAGCGATGTGAGCGAAGGGCACAACGGTGTTTCCACCGGAGATGCCGTGTTGCCAGCCTGTCACTGGGTCCCCGGCAGCTTGCTACATCAATCGAATACTTTACAACCGGTCCAATGCAATCGCTCGATGTCCGAACGTCTCCCAAGCGGCTCTCACCCGCCTACGGTGATCGCCCGCCACGTGTCGTTCTGTCATCGCTTGCTCTCCATCTCCTCCAACTGCGACACGAGCGCGTCCATCGGGTCTACAGGTCCCGCCTTCGAGCTCTGCTGCGACTGCTGCTGCGATTGCGTCTGATTCTGCTGCGTACTCTGCACCGAGGTGAGGGAGTTGAGCGAGCCCAGTAGGTCCAGATTGTCTTTCGGCTGTGTGGCCGCTGTAGTCGGTTGCAATAGCGAAGTGGGGTTGTATCCCGGTGCCAACTTGTGCAGTGCGTCCTTCCTAAAGCTTTTATCAGCTCCATAACCTCGAAAGCTCAGCTTGTTCAGTCGGGAGCGGGCAAGCCCAATTTGTGTGATGGACTCACTCCCTCTGCTCCTCTTCCACCTCGCGCTTGTGCAGGATCTCAGCATTACGCGCCCGTCTTTGAGCTATGGCTTCGTGAGGCGGGGGTTGTATTGACAGCACATGTTGTTCCAGGGTGAATGGGTAGACGAACTATCCGACTCGCATCAGTACAAGACACTCGCTTGAGATTCACTCACATATGCGGTGATGTCCTCTGGCAGGGGATGAATGTCATTAGGCAACTCCACCTGTCATTACACTCAGCCTTGGAACCATTCCAGAGGGACAAGAGAACCCGGACTTACGGCTTGAGGGAGCCATAGACTGGGAGACTTGATCAGCGGCACCGTACCTGCCGCCGAGTACTGCTGCGATATAGGCCCTTTTCAGCAAGGTCAGTTGGCTGGTTGCCGAGTGGGTAGATACTCACCTAGATCGGATATGGTGCCCATTGTGCTTTGTGCTGGAGTAGCGAGTGATTACATCGTTGGCATTGACAACACAGTGCTCGTCGTCATCATCTCCGATGTCACCGCCATGTGGAAATGTCACGTGACTCGTGACTCGATATTCCAACTCTTACCTCAACTCTCCCGCCTGTCCACCCAACTTCCTTGCCCATCTACGTGTACGTGTATTGCGATCTCGACTAGCTCAACACGATCCCGTCAGACTCAGAGGTGACCAGACATCACGAAAAGGTACAAAATGGTCGCGCCAAGTATCGTGAGTAGCCACACCTCGCAACTTCTGTACCCACTCCCTTGTCAACAATGTTCATCGTGTCGCTACCTCGCATTGGCATCACTGACGACGATGATGACGAGCAGAGAACCTCGGATCCGAATATCAAGCTCACTGAGGCGCTATGCACGTCCTTGCGAAGACGGTGAGTTAGAGGACCACTGGATCGTGGAGGAAGCAAGAACCTAACAGATTAGACAAATTGTCGGTTCGAGAAATGTTGCGCTGGCCACTGCAGCCCTGGTGCAGGCGCTAGTGAGGACGGCAAAGTTCAACACGATAGATGAGCTCTTGTTGCTCCTCAAAGCTGTGGGCAAGCGGATCCAAGAGGCCAATCCAAAGGGTAAGTTGGCCTCCAGTAGCAATACAAGGCGTTTGGCCGTCGCGAGGACATTGTGGACAGAACTCACACCCTTTCCTAGAACTCGCCTCTGGAAACATTATCCGACGGATCCTCCGATTGATCAGGGAGGAGTATAGAGCAGCTGCACTAGCTGCCCAAGCCTCGGCACCACCTTCCACCCCAGGGACACCCTACCTCGGTCCCGAGACGCCCGGCCTTCACGCCCCTTCGAATCACTACCTCTCCAATGACCTCAGCTTCTCCTCTCCCTCCCAGGCCAACTCGGGTGGCTCCAACGTCCCCATGGCGCGGCAACCCTCTTTGAGCAATTTCGTCGCCATGCGACATTCTCGCGCACAACTAGAGCGCGCGGGCAGCGTACTGGAGTTGTCGGCCTCCACTACGAGTCTATTCACCTCTCCGAGTCCCAACCAAGTGCCAACGAGGCAGTCGTCGCTAGACGAGCTAGTATCGCTTGCATCCTCAGCCACACCTCGGCCTGGCATGACGAGCGGCACGTCGAGCGGAGTGGGCAGCAGGACGGACGTCCGGAAAGCGAGCTTGGGAAGTCCAAACTTTGGTCAATTGGGCTTGGGCGGCACCGACGGAGACGACTTCATGAAGCAGAGTGCAAAGTTGAAGCCGGTCCTCATCCAGGCGATCGAAGAGGTGGTAGGAGAGCTGGAGACGACGCACGAGGACGTGGCAAAGGGCGCAAGGGAGCATATCCACTCGTCGTGAGTATCGTCGTGTTTGACGATCAGCACCGCTACGATAAGCACCCCTGGATGAGGCGCTCATTCAATTGCTTAGCGAGGTTATCCTCACTTTGGGCCACTCGAAGACTGTCGAGGCGTTTTTGAGAAACGCATATAGAGATCGAAAGTTTACTGTGATCGTGGCCGAGTCTGCGCCTTCGTGAGTCATCCCCCCGTACCATCTATTCAGCACGCTGGGCTTATCACCCACCTGCTAGGTACCTTGGCCACTCCATGGCGACCGCCTTGTCCTCTGCAAACATCCCCGTCCTGCTCGTCCCCGACTCGTCTCTATACGCACTCATGCCGCGCGTCACCAAAGTCCTCCTCGGGGCACACTCTGTTCTCGCCAACGGCGGTCTATTCGCCCTGTCGGGTTCCCTCACCGTGGCCCTGGCGGCGAAACAGCATTCGAAACCGGTAGTCGTGACGTCTGGTCAATTCAAGTTTGCCCCCGTGTGGAATCTCTATCACGAGTACTCTGCCATCGACTTCAAATCCCCAGGAGACGTCATGGGGTATAAAGGAAACGGAGGGGGTGGTGGCGTTGAGAGCGTCGAGGCCCTTGATCCTTACTACGACTACATCAGGCCAGAGCTCGTCAACTTGTTCGTCACCAACGAGTGAGTTTCAGGGTTTTGGTTGGGAGTGAAGAGGCTGACACGAAGCGCAGAGGTGATCACCCGCCGTCGTACATCTACCGACTTATCAAAGAGGCCTACGACGATGAAGACGTCGAGTTGTAGACCGTCGCCGAGATAGCATCGTTCGCAGGAGCTCGCATGTCATTCGAAGTATATCCCTCATCATTGGTATACTCAAGCATGCAAGGTATCCTACAATAACACATAGCTCGGTGCCAGATCGACTCTCCGCTCCTCCCACACTGTCTCACTTCCCGTACACTATGGATTCTAACTCCCGCACAATCCTCCCCATCCGCTTGCTCACAGTCCACCTCGACCATCTCTGTGGGCGGAGCTCAGTAGCGTGGACCATGTCCCCGGAACCTGGTACTTGTCCTTCAAACTTCGATTCATCGCCTTCCTCCTCGCTCCCTCGCTCGCTGACATTCTCCATGAACGCCTGCCGCTCGATATCCGTTTCTTCCAATTGTCCATCTTCGGAAACGTCGTTTGCTTGTCGGACATGCTCGTATGGCGTCATGTGCTGTTTCTCTGCCTCCCCTCCGACTCCGGTAAACTTGTCCTCCATTGCTCTGAACACCTGTAGAAGCGTCTCGGGGTCGCCATTCGTCACTCTGTTGAATGCTGCCATGATGTCGCCGACTTCGTTTGGCGTCGGCGCGAGGTTGTGACTACCTCGCTGGGGGATGAGCCCCATGAATTGCCCAAAGAGGCCTTGCAGGATTTCGATATTGTACATCCCGGCCAGTCTCGACATCGAGGTCGAGTGGTCCCTCTGTTCGTCGGTTTGCCGGTCGGAAATTTCCCCTCTGACGGCTCGACTCGTAGCGACGGATGTCTCCTCGGGGAAGAATGACTCTCCACTTTGCCGGCCGGTGGAGCTTGGAGCATCGGCCCCTCGGGACCAAATGTCCGTGATGAGCGACATGTCCTTTGCCCCGTTGTTGCGAGCAGTCCTAGCTCCCGAGGTTCGTCGTTTACCCGCAGAGGATTCGGCGTCAAGGCCGATGGCTACTTGTCCAATCTCTCCATCGGCGCCCTGGGGACTTTGAATGGCGGCGAGCGTCTTTGATCCGAAAGATCGCTTGGGCCTACCGACCTGCGCCTCCGGCGAGGAGGGGAACAGGAATGCCGCTGCGCCAATCTTGTTCTGAACCCTCTGGCCAAACAGGACGAAACCTCGGAACAAGCCGGTATAGTGCTCGAACCCGGGGGTGAAGCCGAGTTTGTAAGTATCGTTAAACACTTGCAGTGCGGCTTCGAGGTATCCCGTCGTGGACAACCTCGTGCTGAGCGTCTTGTACGTGATTGCCGAAGGAGTCACATTGTCGGGAACGTTGATACCGAGCAAAAGACCACTGCGGGCGGACCAATCTTCCAGCTCGATGAGGGGTAGGATGTTTGTTATGGCATCCGGGTCGACACTGGCATTGACGTGAAGTTTTCGATAGATCGAGTTGATCTCCGCCCACATTCCATAATCACCAAGTATGCCAATCAGGTTGTTGAACAATATCGTCCTGTGGGACGCATTCTCCACATTGTCCATTGCCTCGGCCATTATAGTCGGCAGAGATTCGATCCGACGCTCGTGACTGGTCATCCGCATCAGAGCGAGATAATCGTAGCTGGTAAATTTGATCCCCAAGTCGACACCCCACTGCCAATTCCGGTGGAAGCGAGCACTGTCCCCTACCACGGCGCACATGTAGAGCAGTTGGCTCAAACCGCCTTGCCATGTTTTTCGCACCCAGTTCAACCTCTCCGTGATCGCGAGCGGAGCCTCACTCGTATCCTGCGTCATGGCGGTTTGTTGCTGGTTTGTCGGCACAAACCCGCCCAAGTACTGTCCTTCCTGAGCTTCCAGCGGCAAGTCGACCAGGCCAATCTCCATATTTCGCAATCGTTGCTCCACCTCGTCCAGCTGTCGATCGGTCGGATACACCCATTTCGACCTGGTCGAGATCAAAAGCAACAATTTCTCCAAATTCATCTTCTCCTCATCCATCATTGTGCTCATCAACCCGACCACCTCGAGCATCATCTCCCAGGATGCTGCTCTATCGGCGTGCGTGCGGTCCATCACATTGCTGATCCGGCGGATAGCCTGGATTACCTGTTTGAGCTCCGTGGGGCTCAACGGCGGAGCAGTCGGGTCGGCCAGTACTGCCGCAGTGAACGCGGCGTGAAGGTCGGACAGGCTGGTCTCGGTGTATACCCTGTTCTGAAGCAATTTGTGCAGGTTGGACAACCGCTTGGATCGCTCGAGCGCGGACAATCGATGATATCGGGTTGATTGGCGTTTTGGCTCGGGCGTCGTCTTGATGGTGTAATCGCGGGCCATATCTCGGGGAAAGCATCCAGAAAGGAGGTTCATAATCTGTCCGTTGCTCAGGCCGGGATATGACCGTCGTGGTATTTCCCGAAATGTTTCGTCCAGCTCCGGTGGAGCGATATCCCTAGACCTGTCTATCTGCTCGGGACCGGCCATCGCGTTGTGACGCGCTGTCATGGTGGAGAACTTTCTAGGTCGAGAGGATAAGACGTCGAAGAAGGCCGATTGGGGCATGTTGATGTTCCCGGCCAGATGTTTCAATCGCTTCTTTCCTTCCTTCTGCTTGTCTAGCTGCTTTTGTTTTCGATCCCAGTGGCCTGTATATCATCAGCAATGGGCCACCGATCATAATGTGTTTGTACCCACCTCCATACAAGCCCGCCGTGACATCTTTCCTATTGGCAGAGATTGTCTCTCTCGCTACGACCTTTGTCCCGATGGCAGCCTGGATTGCCAGCTCAAACATCTGCTTGGGGACGACCTTCTTCAATTTCTTGCACCAATCCCCTCCGATGGCCTGCGCGGCGCTTCGATGGACGATCATGGCAAGTGCGTCAACTGGCTTGCTATTGAGCAGAATGTTCAATTTGACGAGGTCGGAGCGCTCATATCCCGCTTCTTCGTAGTCGAACGATGCGAATCCCGAACTCGCAGACTTGAGTTCGGAGAAGAAGTCGGTCACGATTTCTGCAGCCGCAGCGCAATTAGCTACCAATCTCGGACATGAGAGGGAGATCGCTCACCTGCTAGAGGGAAAGTGTACCGCAGTAACGAACGACCTGTAGTCTCCAACACCTTGTACTCCAGCTGTGTGGCCCGATACCTCGAGCAGAGGTCCATCATCATGCCGATATAGTCTGTAAGAGGTCAGTGGGTCCCAATTGGCGTCAATTCTTGCACGTACCATTCGGCACAATGATTGAAGCGTTCACTGGTCTCGTTTAGCTACGTCAGACCACTTGGAATAACACATACCGATAGGCTCCTCGATCCTCGATATTCTGGTCCGTGCGTCGAGATCGGGAAAATCGGTGGGGTTGGAGATGAACTCCTCGGTTCCATTAGTATAAATGACTGGAAAGTGTCAGCTAGAGTTGTTCGGTGGGTGTCAACTTTGGAGCTCACCCTTATACGGAACAGTGGGCGCGGTGACTATTACATTCGACGAATACTCGTCTTCCAGCCGCTGCCGGCTTTGCGAGGCGTATCAGTCCATGTACTCAGCATCTCCCAGGCGACTCACAACACGTCCATATGCAGTGTGCCCAGGAATCCCAGTCGAAAGCCTTGACTCAGGGCGGCAGAGGTCTCACGGGCAATAGACACTTTAAGTGGGCGTGAGCTGTAGATTACCACCACTCGCTATGGCACCCACCACTTCGGTCGTTCAATGTGAGCTGTGGCCAGCAGTGTCAGCGCGAGTGTCACACGGGATGAGGTCTAGGACTTGCCCGTTCGATCGCTTCTTCGAGTTTGGTAAAATCCGCAGAGTCCATGGGGAAAACTCCGGCGTACACCTACCCATCGTTTAGCCTTTGTATGCCATAGGGTTCCTGATGCAGGCTCACCATCGCCTTCATTGGTTTGAAACCGGGCAAAGGCTCGACGAGCTCTTTATCAAGGCATACCGTGTCGCCGATATGGGCTGAAAAGTAGTCAGCTTGATCGACACAATGACACGAACAACAGCTCACCTTCTTCCGAATTCTTCATGCTGCATATCAGATAACTGAAAAATGATGAGTCTGTCTTTGCGACATTGGCACCTCTGTCGATCCACTCACCCCACTTGGCCCTCATTGAGTATATCCACAGGGACCTCCTCTGGGTTGTTGATCCCGATCTCCAGCACTTCGTACTTCCGATCTGCCTGCAAGAACCGAATTTTGTCGCCGACCTGGACGCTACCGGAGAACACTCGTACAAGAGCGACTACGCCCCTGAAGTGGTCATAGCTACGCTTTGTCAATCAACACCTCGGAGTGACTTGAATCTCGTACGCACTAGGTGTCAAAGACTAGACCCCTGAACTTGCGATCATCATCCTTCCACGGTCGAGGTGGCGGTAGCCCGTCGATGATCTGGGTCAAGACCTTGTCCACGCCCAACCCGCTTTTCGCACTGATGAACATGTGTTTGTCCGCTTCTAGTCCCAATGTCGTGTCAATCTGCTCGGACGTGGCTTCCGGTGATGCATGTTCCAGGTCGACCTTGTTGATCACTGCCAGCAAGGTGAGGTCGGCTTCCAGTGCGACGTGAAAGACGGATAGCGTTTGTGCCTGAATGCCCTCTGGAATCGCGAAGTGTTGTTAGGCCCAGTTCCACTTTAAGAGTCTTCGCTCGCAACAAGATGTGCGGGGAGCAGAGGCCATACTCACGAGTACAATCCACCAGCAACAGCCCTCCCTCGCAAGCGCCCAGACTCCGAGACACTTCATATGAAAAGTCGACGTGACCTGGTGTGTCGATCAGGTTGATCAGATATCGGTTTCCGTCGGTGTGCGTATGTATGATGGACACCGTCTGGGCTTTGACCGTGATCCCTCTTTCCCTCTCGACCTTCAATTTGTCCAAGAACTGCGGGGACGAAGTGGCAGGTACAGTGTTCGTCATCTGCCAGCATGTGTTAGGCTTCCTCACTGCGCTTCCATCGTGCCGGCCTTAACTCACTTGCAATAGCCTGTCAGCTAGTGTCGACTTGCCATGGTCTATATGCGCTATGATCGAGAGATTCCTATCAGCATATTCGAGTCAGTATGGGCCTTTCAAGCAGCGATGAGAGACTGGTCGACTCGCCGTATCCGCTCCGGAGGGAATTCCTGCATGTTCACCATCTTGCCGACTTCCCTGACCGACTTCTTTGGTGCTGCAAGCCGAGGTACACCAGTGGAGAAGGTCCTCGGCGGGGACATTGACATATTTGCTGAATATCTGGACGTGAGACGCTCCGCATTGCTGCTGGTAGCGGCGATCGACCGCTTGAGGGTGAGGGTGATGGCGGACGTGCTGGCTCGAGCGGCTTGAGCCCTCGCTGCGCATACAGCGCAGGTGAGCGGCTTCCGAAGCGTGAGGCTCATGACTGATAGATTCCAAGGGAGCCACAGTGCCTCCTAGGGTTTGAGCTGTGTCTATCTCCTTGTTGTGTCGCCTGACAAGGCTATAGCTATGTTGCAGCTCGTTAGGTTGATCGCAGCTGGTGCACCGAAATCTCCAAGCTCACGGAGATGTCCCTTCTATCTCCGCTTATCGGCTACCTCCGCCCGCCTAACCAGTTTGCCGAGTGACGTGCTCGCTCTCACCGACTTTTAATTCGGAAATCAATCTCAGTCCATCTCAGTCATCACAAGAGCTGGGAGCGGTGACGAGCACAGAGGTAGTGCTCAGCAATCAACCTCAAACGACCTGACTGCCTGTGTAATAGCCACCATGTCGTTCCTGAAAGCCGCTCTTAGACCACTGGCCGTCTCGGCCAGGGGGTACGCCACGACTGTGACTGGGTTTGGAAAAGAGGTGGAAGGGTTCGTGGGCGCTGTCGGCAACACACCCTTGGTGAGCAATTGGCCTCTCCCGGCCACAGCAAGTATGGACCCGCATGGCTGACCGGTGCAGATCCGGCTGAACCGCCTATCTGAGGAGACGGGCTGTAACATCCTAGCCAAGGCCGAGTTCATGTCGCCCGGCGGATCAGTCAAGGACAGAGCGGCGCTATACCTCGTCAAAGATGCCGAGGAGAAGGGCTTGATCAGACCAGGGGGAACCGTCGTGGAGGGTACCGCCGGAAACACCGGTATCGGCCTCGCCCATGTGTGCAGGAGTAAAGGATACAAGTGTGTCATTTACATGCCGGACACGCAGAGTCAGGAGAAGATCGACCTGTTGAGGATGCTGGGCGCGGATGTCCGGCCTGTGCCAGGTGAGTTTGCCGGTGCCAGTCGGACGTTTGATGCGTCTCTCGAGACCGGTGGAAGTGATGGCTTAAAGTGGGCTGGTTCGAAGCCAGTGAAGGAGGAAGCTGGGAGACCTATCGATCCCTCATCTCGATCACACCCGTTTACGCCCCCGGCCCTCTCCCAAGCTCGCTCTAGGCCCTTGATCGCTTTCGAACCCACATGCTAATGCCACTAAGCCGTCGCATTCGACAACCCGCAAAACTACAACCACCAAGCAAAGCGATACGCCGAATCCATCGACAACGCCGTCTGGACCAATCAGTTTGACAACATCGCCAATAGACTCGCCCACATTTCCACCACCGGACCAGAAATCTGGGAGCAGACCAACGGAGGTAAATTGGACGCTTTCATCTGCGCTACTGGCACAGGTGGAACACTTGCCGGTGTGACGAGATACCTTACAGAAAAGTCGGAGGGTAGAGTTGAGGGCTGGCTGGCGGATCCACCGGGAAGTGTGCTCTACAACCTGGTGGAGAATGGCAAAGCGGCCAGAGAGGGTAACGGTTCGATAACAGAGGGTGAGTGGGGGGTTTATACGGCTTTTACCATATCCATCATTAACTCTCACACACGTCCTTCCTGCGGCTCGGCGAGGTAGAGTAGTCGATCTGACAAGACTTAGGTATTGGACAGGGACGGGTGACCAACAACTTGCAACAAGACCTGTCCCTCCTCAGCGGCGCCATTCACGTTCCAGACTCGCAATCCATCAACATGGTATACAGACTGCTCGACGAGGAGGGTCTTTACGTCGGCGCATCGTCCGCTTTGAATGTTGTTGCCGCTACGGAACTCGCCAAGAAGAAGGGCAAGGGCCATACAGTGGTGACGATCCTGTGTGATGGCGCTTACAGGTGAGCCACGAACGAAACTTGCCAGAGAGGATGAGAGGGAGAAAGGTGTCAGAGAACTTCACGTTGAAAGCCGGAGAGAGCGAACGGAACAATGGAGTGTTGATCTGGATACCTGGAGCTGACGCCCTTTGGTCAGATATCAAGCCCGTCTTTTCTCCCGAGTCTGGCTCGAGTCGAAAGGTCTTGTTGGGGCGATTCCAGAGAGGCTGCAGAAGCAGTACATCGTCTTGCCATAGTGCATCACGATTCAGCGCGGCCAAGTGATGGGCGCGTAGAGAGGTTTTGCAACTGCGTAGGGTGGAAGACGCGGGAATTACGAGGCGGCCGGAGGGCAAGGGGTTTATTTGGGCCTGGAGGCATTGGCTTGGGATGCAAGCAGTGGCGGAATGCGCTGTTGCAGCGGTCGTCAGGGGTGGTGATCAGTGAGAACGACATTCTTGACGCTGCTCAGATGCATGCCTCCGTCGCAAGTCTCGTCGTACGGAAACTTCTCGGGACAGGCAAAGCCGAAGTGCCGCACACGACTGTTTAGACGGTCGCCCAGCGCACATAGCGCGACGCAGGGCTCTGTCGAGCTCATATCAACGACAGGAATGACTGACCAAGTCGGCATCATAGATACAGAGGTCGGGGGCAACGTGAATGGTGACCTATTATGATACAGTAGAATCGACTGCCCATCCGCCTCGCACTACGAAACCATCTCTGCTTCCTTCGCATCCCAGATTCCCCGCCCATCCATCGCCTAGATCCCTCTTCGTTGAGCTCTCTCGTTCCCCGATCCGGCCATATAACTCTGTTCACTCCGGACTGATCAGAGGCCTCTGCACCATATCCCTCTGCATGCCAGGTTCTCGACTGACCGCCGCGACGAATTGGGCTTTGTCCATCGGCTTCTCGGTGCTACGTCAAGTCAGCCTACACCCCCACATGACTGCCGCGCTGCGTGGGACGGTGGAGAGAGAAAGGGAACCCACCCTGTCAACCAGAACCCCCATTCCTCGATCGGTCTCAGATTCAACATCATGCCGTTGATCTTGTGCGCTAGGACGGTGACGAAGAACCCGCCCACTGCGTCGAGAATGTAATGGTTGGCCGTGGCCTGAGACCGTTAGTGTAGTTCGAGCAGGATCGCCAGGATCGCTAGGATAGAGGTGAGAGGACAGGACAGGACATGTCAGGAGAGCTAGTAAGGAAGGGAGTGGCTTACCATGATCACGAGCAGGATGAGTACGGGGTACGAGAGTGCTATGGTCCGGATCCACTTGTGGGGCGAGTACACGTAAAGTGATACTCCGCTACGTCCTTTCATCAGCCGCCATTCGACGTTTTCTTCAGCATGCTGTTCACTCACATGACAAAGCTGTATCCGAAGTGGAGGGACGGGAAAGCCGCCAATTGATTCTGGAACTGATCACCTCGTTAGCACCGACCACTGCAGTGATAGCGCACGGGCTCACCTTGTTCGTCGTCCAGATACTGGCCGCTTTGCCGGTATGCAACGTGTCAACATAGCCGAATTCCTCGAATGGCAGCAGTCGGGGCGGCATACAGGGCCAAGAGGAGAACACGATGAAGGCCAGGCAATTGCAGACGACCAGTGTCCGGCGTGTGGACTGGAAGATCTGTGGGTGAAAGTACTTGTACGAATAGGCCATGAAAGCGATCGTGGCGGGTATGTGGACCATGGCGTAGGTCCTAAATGAGTCAGCAGTCATCCTTGCACGTGCAATCTCGCCTTGACAAGACGCTCCTGATCAACCGCCTCGCTCACTTGTTGAAGAAGATCAATAGCCATTCCCGCTTCATAACGAAGTGCTGCAGAGCCAGTTCTACGTCGATATGCAGCCATCTCTGTATAGAGATGATCTGCCGAGCATGTCGCTCCGATATCGATCTCGTATTTGCGCCCATCGTCAGAGCCTGGCACGCTCGAGCAATCTGATACACCCAATACCTATCACTCTGGTCAGCTCAACCCATTCTGGAACCGAGAGTAGGACCCACGTGAGGAGCCAGTACCACACCTCCATGAGGAACGGGAACATTGCGAGAAAGCGACTGGTCAATCGCATCCTATACCTCGCATTGTCGGGCACTCGGATCGTCCACAAGAGAAACTTCATCTCCTTGTGCACCGGAGCGCGGATCGCCCGCTCGGGTGATGACTCGGCAAAGGCATTCGCGATCACAATGTCGGATGGTTTGCGGCGATTGATCAGGCAGCCAACAGTCAGAATGGAGGCGACAACTGATGGTGATGCGGTCATACGAGCCAGTCGACGGATATGGTGGATGGTCATACGTTACGGCAAGGTCGTGTGAGGTGTTGGTCACATGGCGCGAAGACGAGCAGGTTGTTATGCATGTGAGGATCGAGCAGAGGCGGGATGGATCATCGTCAGCCCAGTACCCCTGCTGTATGATGTCGACTCACGCGCTGGCTCGAGGATGAAGCTGAGAGCGGGGATCTCTTCCACCTTCGACATGATCGAGATTGCAGGTACCGGTGGCCAAGTATTCCGTCCAAGCCGAGTGTCCCTAAATCAGTGCTCTCGTCTCTGGCGGCGTCCTCGCAGGTCGTGTGAGTGGTGAGACTGGCGATATGCTGGCTGATGTCTGAGACGACGAAGTGATCACTGAAACGATAACAATGCATGCGATGTGAGCACACATTATGAGTATGAGCGCTTCCTAGTCCCTTCAGCTCGCGTAACTCAGCGATTTGACATTGTTGACAGAGTGCGCCTGACATGACATTAAGCTCGCTCCTCGGCCATCTTGAATCCTCTTGGGTCTTGACCGTGGGCCGTGGCCGAGCCGAAGACTGCCGAAGTGAAGACGTCTGCAGACGTCTGCCCTTTAGGACTTCACGGACTTCTCGACCTCTCATCATCTCGTCATCTTACCCTTATCGGGTGTAGCGTCGAAGTCGGGGAGAAGAGGGGAGAAGCCGCTTGACTCTTTAGAACCGCTTCATCCTGAGGAATTCGGGGTCGGCGAGCTAAGCCCGACTGCGGTCGCCTCCCCAGAGGCCCTTACATGCTCCTATCATCTCCTTCTTCTCCTACCATAGCCTACCGTCCATCAGCGTAGGCAGAGGTAGGCAGGCGTAGGCCTGTGAAGGCGAGTCTTCTATGGCGGTCCCCCGTCTGAACTAGAGCTACTAGGGCAGACGTTGACGCTTGTTGACGTTGGCGTCCGGCATGCGTGGGACTGCGTATCCCCTTTCATCTCAACTCCTGCTGGCATCGGCTGGCGCCGACACCTGCCGACCCTTCTCCTCGCCTCTTCTCTCTTCCTCTTGGACGCAGGGTGACTCACTAAGTCAGTCCTGCTAGCTCAACGTCAGTCGGGGGCCGAGGGCGAAACCCCCGGAGGAGGTCCTAGGGATCAGGTGATTCAGGAGCTGCTTCAGGATGAGTCATGCTAGTCAGGATGGCTCTCGACATTTTCAGCAGAGGATGTCGAACGTAGCGAACGGTACAACGGGTATATTACGAAAACGACGGCAGGCGCCCGGCAGCCTCGGCCCGCGGGAAGAAGATTATCAGGCTCAGAGACCAGGGACTGCCACGTGGGCGGTCGAATGTTGTTTCAGGCTCATTAGGTGGAGGTCGCGTTTCAGACGTGGTTCGCGGTTTCGCTTGCACTTCCGACAACCATGTTAAGTGTGAACATTGCCTTGCACTGATTCTGCCTGGGGGCGTGATCATACTCTCACAGCACTATGTGGGACTCGGATTATCAGGATCTATTGGCTCAGTCTCATCGGTACCTCGCCTGGCTGTCGACTCTCACCCTCGGACAGATCTTCACGGCGGTTTACAACCCGCCTACCAAGCTCAACTTGACGTTGCTCGTCATTGCCATTTGCTTCAAAGTGCCAGAATGGGCATACAGGCTATCACAATGGCGACTGAGTAGGAGGGCGCAGAGGTTTGAGTGGCCTAAGCCGGAGGTGAGTGCTGCAGTGTCGACAGACTTTGGTTCGAGTGAGGAAGGAAGGAAGAGATGGGTTATAGATGCCGAAGCAGTGTCGCCTCCAAGTAGAGCGTATCGATGAGGCGTACTACCTTCATGTGACAAGCTGACCACGGGTATAGCAAGCCAATCCCCAGTGGTCCAGCAGAGTGATTGAGAACCCAGCCCTTTCCTCACACGAGCAGGATGTCTCGCTTCTACCCCAGTCCGCCGAGGAAGGCTCGGCCGTCAAGTACATCACTTCCTATGACCCGTCCACCGGTGTGAGTAGCTGTTTACTCCTATATTTCAAGACTTACCCAAGCAGTACCACATCGAGACGATCCCTCTGCTGTCGGCAGAGGCAGTATCCCTGCAAATCGAGAAAGCGCACCAGCTCAAGCCATACTGGCAAAACACCTCCTTCGCAACCAGGACGTCCCTGATACGGAGTTTGAAACAATGGGTGCTGGATGACATGGATGGTATCGTCAGAGTGGCGTGCAGGGATACAGGCAAGACAAGTGGGTGCTGCTTAGCTGTGGTGCTTTTAGTGGTCAGACAGCTGATTGATCCCAGGAGTCGACGCTGTATTTGGCGAAATACTAGTGACGCTAGCTAAGATGGACTGGTCAGCTATCCTGTCTACGACGAGGCTAGGCCTGAAAGCTGAATCATCTCAGGCTGATCAAGCACGGGGAAAAGGCTCTTCAACCGGAGACGAGACCAAACAACCTGTTGACAATCCACAAAGTCTCCAAGGTGAGCTCTATCCCTGACCGCGTAAGGCCAGGAGGCTGATCTGATTTTCTAGGTACACTACAAGCCTCTGGGTCTAGCACTGGCTCTCGTCTCCTGGAACTACTCGTTCCACAACTTGATCTCGCCCATCCTCGCCGCACTGTTCTCTGGGAACACGGTTGTTGTGAAGTGTTCCGAGCAAGTAGCTTGGTCTTCGCGGTGGTATATTGGCGGAATCAAGCAGTGTCTCAAGGCAATGGGACTAAACGAGGATGTGGTTCAGCTCGTCGTTTGCTTACCAGACGTCGCGGAGACGATCACGAGGAACCCGCATGTCAATCACGTCACGTGTGAGCATTCCAGCTGCCACGAGAAATCAAGGTGAGGGCACAGCTGATACTGTCGCAGTCATCGGTAGTGAGCCTGTGGGCAAATTGGTGAGCTAGTCCCACTGGTGATGATCCTGCAGATAGCTCAATCGGATCATAGGTCGCCGCAGCCGCTGCCGAAATCATGGTCCCAACTTGCATAGAGCTCGGAGGCAAGGATCCCGCTTTCCTCCTTCCTGACGTCAGACTGGAGACCTGGGTCAGGCACCTCATGAGGGGTACTTAGTGAGTCGAGCTACGTATCCCACACCGATTTACAGCTGACTATCTAATCTGCAGTCAATCTGTAAGTAGAAATCTCGTCTTGGCGTGTGAGCGAACGCATACTGACTTTTCTGCAGTCCGGCCAAAATTGCATTGGAATCGAGCTCGTATTGGTTCCTCGACACCTTCAATCCCGCCTCATCTCACTCATCCTCCCGCGCGTCAAGGCTCTCCGGCCTGGAGTTGACGTCGGGTCTTTGATCTCATCACAGCCCATCGCCAAATTGGAATCCATCATTGCCGAGGCTGAGGGGTCAGGAGCCAAATTGCTCTGCGGGGGACGGCGGCATCAGCACCCAGCCTTCCCACAGGCTAGTTATTTCCAGCCAACACTTCTAACCGACGTCACTTTCGACATGGCCGTTGCGCAAAATGAGCTGTTTGCCCCGGTCATGAGTATAATACCGTACGATTCGGTCGATGAGGTGATTCAGCACTTGAACAACAGCAGATTCGGCCTCGGCGCCGGGGTCTACGGCGAGAACAAGGCAGAGTGCGAGCGTGTAGCTCAGGCGCTGGAATGTGGAATGGTCTCAATGAACGAGTGAGCTAGTAATTTTTGTCTCATGGATGAAATCAAGCTGACGTTCGAGCAGCTTTGTAGGTGTGAAAAAGAAGAAGACTGAGACCTCGCTCACTTTGCTAGGGCGTGTTCTATCTCAACCAAGCACTGCCGTTCGGAGGCGCCAAAGCCAGCGGTCATGGGCGATTCGGTGAGCTGATAAGCTCGTTTACGTGTGCGAGCCAGCTGACCGACCTGACTTAGCCGGTCCAGAGGGCTTGAGAGGGTTATGCTACCCCAAGTCAGTAGTCCACGACAGGTTCTTCAGCTGGATCCGGACAAGTATCCCCCCAGTCGTCGGTGAGTCCAGTGACGGGGGTTTGGTGTGGTTGGAGAACGGATCTGACTCATAGTAGACTTCCCATTGCCCAACCCCGAGGTGTCGTGGCAGTTCTTGACGGGCCTGACGGGTTTTGCACACGGCACAAGTCTGGTGCAGAGGGCGAAAGGTCTTTGGGGCTTATTGTCATCTCTGGTCAAGGCGTAAAAGCAATTATGCATCAACATATATTTCAAGTAAAGACGATGCTACTGCGCGTCGTTGGGAGTCGTGAAGCGCTGTCCAAGCGGCTACATCGTCAAATGGTGTTGATCGCTACCTCGAAGAGATCCAATCGGTCGTCCTGGCTCGTGGTGTCGTTACGGTGACGTTTTGTCATGATGCGAGTCGCGCACTGCAGTCCGATTGACGTTCTAATCTTCGACCTGCTTGACGTGGGGTGGCGTTGTCCACTGCGACACCTTGGCGTCGAGATCTTGGAGGTTTCGCGAGTCGAAGATATCCTCGTCGGTGGCTGGAGCGGAGTTGACAGTCGTTGGCGTTTCTGAAGAAGTCGAGCCGAGTGTTTGGTGCAGGCGCTTGATGAGGCGGTAGGACTGTTCCGCGGTCTGCAATACGATCCGTCAGCCCATACATCGATGAGCCTGTGTGGAATGCGCACCTTGAGGAACGCCTCGGGGAGTTGTGTTTCCTCTCGCGGTACAACCTCGCTCGGCTTGATTCCAGTTCTTTCTGCCACGTCTCGCTCTCCGGCATTGAGATGGACAGACTCGTCGTCGGGACCCGGCTCGACGAGGCTGATATCACCCTCCGCGTCCTCAGTGCTGAGGTCCTGAACTTGTCCCTCTATCGAGGTCCGATCGCCAGGCACCTTTGGCGTAATGTCCACCAAGGACATGTTGTCCGCCAGCCCGCTCACGACGCCTCTTAACCGCTCGATCTCCTCGCGCAGAGAGCCGATCTCCATCCGGACGTTGGGCACCGTCTCCGCTCCTGAACCATGATATGCGCCGTGTCCGTAGCGGCCCATCACCGCGCCATCCGCTTCGTCGTGCTCGGAGTGGTATTGTCTTGACTGATCAAAAGATCCAGTCATTGGCGTGGGCAGTCCCGTCGCTGGAATAGCGGAGCTGGTCGAAGTGGTCAGAGAGGGGTCGAAGAAATCGGGGAATAGGGCGGATAGCTGATTACGAACGTAGGACATCCAGACTTCGTCCTGGTCTTGATCGGTGAGCGAGTGGGCGAGGCTGGAGATGTTCACTGCTTCCTGATCGCCTTCCTGGTCATCGTCGCCGTCTTCGAAACTGCGGTAGACAATCCTATCTCCATCTGCGGTGTGATGATCGCTTGGCCTTTCGTGCGGTACGGGTGAGGGGGGAGAGCGAATCGTCGGTGGTTCAGGATGCTGAGATACCCCCGCATCTTCACTATCCGAGCTGTGGTCGGCAGCTTCGCTTTGGTCTCCGTGGCCAACATCACCATCACCCTCGTCGTCCGCTTCGTTGCCCTGATCGGGGGTAGGGCACGCTGGTATGTTGGCCGCGAGCAGGGTAAGGACGTCCGCATGATCGTCATTGGCTTCGACATGATCCTCTAGTCTTGTCTCGAGGTTTCGTCCAATTGTCTGGGATATTTGGTTCTCGACGACAGCTCCAATGTCGTCTCCGGCGCGAGCTCTTCCTCCTCCTTCGCCACCACCCCCTCCTCCGTCTCCACCTCCTCGACTTCCTCCCTGTGCCGTCATAGCATTCGATCCCCCTGGCCCCTCATTCCCCCTCGCCTCGGCTTCGTCGCTCGAGGTGTCGCTCACCAAGGGCGGCACGTCCTTCAAAAACGTACCCGCTGCAGGTCGTCCGACCTGCTGGTCCGACTCGGTATCCGACAGACCGGTCTTGAAGGCGTATCGCATAGCCGAGCTGATCCTCCTTCCTCCAATGACCAAAGGCGCCGCGGATGAGACTCGACGAGGGGTTGGTTGTCGACTACTCGGCACTCCTCTTCCCAAGCCTTCCAGCCCTCTCGCTCCTCTCGCTGTGTTGACCGGTCTAGCTGTCCCCAGTCCCAGTGAAGAGCCACTACCGGGAGGTACTGAAGCTGCTGGTTTGGCATGTCTACCAAGGGGTCCAGCCTCAGATTTGGTTCCCGGTGGCCTCGGAGACGGATCGGTCGGAACTGGGGATAAGGGCTGTAATGGTGATACCTCGGCATCGGTAAATGAGCGGTGAAGTGAGGGAGGACCGCTTGGATGCGCCCTTGGCTCGGTGTTGGATACCGAGACCAATGTTGATTTCCAGCCGACCGGTCGTCGAGGAGTGAGAGAGGGTTTGGCACGGGCCGGCGTCGGCAATGGGAATGGGGGTAGTGCTGATGGCAGGGAGCGTATTTGAGGCTGTTCTGTTGCGACCACTGGGATAGGGCTTGGTGATGAGGCAGGAACGACCGACGAGGGCGATAAGGATCTGGCGAGTGAATCAGACTGGGCGAGAGGCGTTAATGGAGGTGAAAGAGGGAGCGGGACCGTTGTTGCCGACGTAGGGAGATCGGCTTCCCGTTCTCCTCCTGATTGTTCTGGAGTAGCGACTACCGAGGCGAGCGACACAGACTCGCTAGCATTATCGACCTCCGACCCCTGCTTCTTTGACTCCTCCATAGTGCTGTCCTTGATCTTGGCTGCGTCTGGCTGTTGAGTCCCTCCATCATTCTTCTCGGGTCCGGAGGCAGAGTCTGCCATGGCGAAGAGGCAACTCGGTGTCGGTAGTGTAACGCTTCACCGTCAGATTCTAAGCGTCAGTGTCCATCATCGTGATCGTGGAATGTCGTGGAGTCCGTCATCATCGTTGCGGTCGCCGTCGCGTCCTTTGAGGGGTGTCAACAGTGTGCCTGGTAGAAAGGTCCTTTCAACGCCGTCTCAAAGTTTGTCATGTGTGTGTGTGTGTGTGTGTGTGTGTGTGTGTGTGTGTGTACATCGAGGTCGCCGGGGTCACAGCCTGTCTGGCTCCGTCTTGCATACTGCTCGAGATGATAAGACGACTCCATTCCCATCTTCACCTTTGTTACTGCACTGCAGACCAGATATGGCGGCTGCTACGCCCGCGATACCTCGTAACCTCCCCAGCCTTTCAGGCTGTTTCAATTCGAGTGGCATCTCGGCTCCCTTCTCACGAGTACTGATCATGTCGAGGCTGCCAATTGAGGCTCGACCATTGGTTGAGCTTGGCACTGGTCGTATGGTTGAGCACGTCGAGTGGAGTCAAGAGAGGAGTTGTGGCCAAGACACTGCTGAGAGTAAGTGACGATTCAATCGGATCTTCGGTTGGATAAACTGAATCTCATTAACCACCGGGACCTCTGACGTCGGACATCGGACAGGATGTTGTGATTCTCGAGCCAAACCTTTACACTATGTATTCATCTGCACTTGAAGCTTGACATTGTAGCCTCGCCCACATCACCTCAACATGGTCTACGCTACAAGGCTCGACAAGCCGACTTGTGAGTCAAACCCGAGCGACCTGTAGCCTGAGCGACTGATCTCTGGGGCAGCCGAGCAGATTGACCGGGTCGTAGAGATCCTCTTCGAAGCATTCCACGATGGTGCGTATGTAGCCAGTGGGCGGTACTGTGGTCCCTCGATGATCACTGGTCATGCCCTACTGACGCTGCGCGCCAGACGACATCATCCTCGGATTATCGGGCTACAGCGATGAAGCGTTCCGGGCGGAGCTGTACTGGCAGATCGACCCCCAGAACACTACCTACGAGACTTGGGTAGCAGTGGACGATGACGAGGTCACCACGGCGGGCGAGAGCGGGAGTGGGGGCTCAGCTTCGGGGACGGTACGGGGCAAGATCGTCGGAGCGGGACTCGTAGTTCCCCCCGGCAAGGCCTATGCAACGAGGTGAGCAAGCAAATCATCACGCGGTGTAACTCGACTCTGAGATCCCCAGGCCCCAGCGGATAGACGACCTAGTCGATCCAGACGTCCTCGAGTGGCAGAAGACAAAGGTGAGCTTGAATTCCTTGGACATTCGCCTAGACTGGCCAGAGCAGCGACGCTGACTCCATCAGTTCTTCCACCAGGTCCAAGCCCTAGACACGGCTGCGTTCGGCCCAGAAGGAGTCAAGCCATATCGCCATCTGATGCTACTGGGCATTTCATCCTCGTGTCGGGGTAAAGGCGCCGGAACGGTCTTGGTCAAGCGGTTGATCGAGGAGGCCGCCAGTGAGGGCGTCAAGTTGAGTCTCAACTGCGAGGATATGCGAGTGGTGAGTGCGAGTATCCCTGTGATGTGATTGTGCGGTGAGGTGTCTTGGTAGTGCTCAAGACACTGGAAGTCTGGGGGCCTATCACTCTTGGTTCGGAGAGAGGGATTGAGGAGAGGGGATATGGGTCATTGCCCGGTGGATTCGCGCTGACGAGTGACGACGCCAGGCGGAGCTGTACAAACGCCTAGGTTTTGTGGTCACAGCGGATTCGACATTCGCATTGAGGCACAAGGACAAGTACGCAACGGGCATGGTCAACGAGTGTAAATAGGAAGGCTGTCCCGCACGCAACGGGCATGGTCAACGAGTGTAAATAGGAAGGCTGTCCCGCCCAGCCGCTTATAAGTAAAAGGACAGTCGAGATGCTAGGACCAGCACATCGAAGAGCGTTACCACTCCCAATAGTCCTCTCTCGGATGGGGCCTAGGGGTAAAGGTCTCCACGCTTAGTCCTAAACTTACATGCCATACTGCATGAAGATCGTATCGCTCGTTACTCTGTCGTCAATGGGTTGTCGTGATGGTCGTGAATACCTGACCGTGCCAGAATGACCTGCACTGCGGGTTTCTCTCTTCTCTCTATCCTCACCTGATCCGCTCTTGGCCTATCCCCTTCCCCAGGCATCGAGCCAATCGGCCGCTTCGACCAGCTCGTCCGCGTTGACCCATACTGCCCCAGACTCGCGAATGACCTCCCACATGCGTCTTCTTATCCAAGTGGGCTTATGGGCATACCCCCACCACCTGCTACTCATTCCCAAATCCCTCGCTTGGTTCGAATATCCTCTCAAACGATCCACCATCGAGCTCCATGGCGGTAGGGCGAGTGCGAGGTGGTACAAGGGGGGCAACTTGCCCGACGCCATGGGAGCGACGGTTGAGTCCCAGTTGAAGGTGGCTTTGGGTCCGAATGCCGAGCTGGGAATCGTGACGGGTGCGCGGAGGGCCTTGATGGGAGCGTCGTAGAAGATGAATCGGGGGGATTGGTGGTAGACCCCTTCGAGTGGGGTGTCTCCGGTGCCGATAATGGTGATTGGGCCTCGGGTCCAGGTGGAATTTGTGGTGTGGTATTGGGTCAAGTAGCCTCGATGCAATAGTGATTGAAGTGCCGAAACGACATATGGCCACATGGTCGCCCCGTCGCTCTTCTTGAAGGAGTGTCAGTATTGGGTATGTGGGGAGAGGGGTGGTCTAAAGACTTACAAAGTCGATGACTAGCTGGACCTCGGCATCCGGATCATCTTTGTATAGGCCTATTAGGCTGGTATTGGAAGCACGATCGGCGTTGTTCTCGTCGAGTGTTTTGAGGATCGGATCGAGGTACAGATGTTTTAGAGTCTGATGGCTGACGTCTTCGATTTTGTGTCCCGTCAAGAGAGTCATGCCAGATGACGAGCTGTCATCCACCCCCGCACTGACACTCTTTCCGCCTGGTCCCAGCCACACATCCACCTCGATGCTCCCACACCCCACGCTCATAGCCAGAGTCTACGGGTTGTCAGTTTTGAGTCGACTATACACTAGAGCGACTGACCAGGGCATCCTTCCCGTGCATCTCGTCATTATGACTATGTATCCACCTCCGCGGTATGGAATCTGCCCAACCCATCAGCTTGATGACCAGGTTGGAGAAGCGATACTCACTGGAGGCGTTGCTGGCACCGAACCCTCCGTCCAGGTCCCAAACCCCTCTTTCCCGCCTCATGGCCTCGCGCTCCCATAGACTCTGAATCGTCCAAGCGTATAATAGCACGAATATCGATATCGCTGTTCCTAGCATGACACAGAGCCAGAGAGCCTCGTTGGCACGGCAGAGGGGATGACGCCGGGTGGTCGAAAAGAAACACCGCCGTCGCCGATAACGACTTTGAGATGGGTGATACTGGTCGGAGTTGGATTGCTGTTCAAGTAAAGGGGTTCCTGGACCAAGATCCTGGTCATTGTGGCCCTTCTCAAGAGCTTCCTGGTAGATCCAGTCGGTGTTTACAGCGTCTCTTTCGGTGGACGATCGACTGAGCCGCCGCGAGGATCGATCTACACTCCCTGTCTTCGCTGCGACGTCTGTATCCAGACTCCACCTCGACCACCTGTCCGGTTCGGGCGAGGAATGAACAGTAGGGGAGGCATGACGAGCATGTTGTATTTGTTCGGTTGGACGTATAGTGTCGAGAGGAGGAAGCGACGTCGCCTGGGTAATTGCCGAATCGGCATTACGATTCGCTTCCCTCGATTCCGGCCCTGTCATTTCAACCATTTCTCCTGTTGACACCTATCTTCCCTTCTCTTCAAAGTGCCAAGGGTATGCAGTAGTAGTGACTTTGCTTGAGTATAGTAGCAGCTGCTTTCTACATCGACAGGGAGTGAATGTCCTCAAAACAGATGGTGAGGTTGCGGATCGTGTGTGTCCTGTCCAAGGCGATCAAACGTGTGTGATTTCCACGTTGTTCGTGGTGTCCGCAGGGTGACCTGGTGACTTGTGTCTGCCGAGTACTTCGATGAGGCGGAAGGAATCCGTGTGCAGCTATGACTTTGGCGACCTCTCGACAAGGCTCAAGAGCGTCTTCGTTCTGAGGGAGTCGTCGAGCGTTCACCGTGAAGCCCGATAGCCGAGGGGTTGGTGAAAGGATTGACCAGGACGACAAGGATCCACAATTTCCCACGCGAACTTGCTGCTCGAAGGCGATGACGGTCTGTCTGTTGCGCAGAGTGAATAGCAATGCCTCATGACAGATCTCCAAGTCCTGGACTGTTGGGATCCCTTGCCCTTCATTGTCTACTCGACTACATTGAGCAGCAGACCCCGCAGATCCCAGGCGTCCTGAGGAAAACGCTTCCGTTCTCGTCTCAAAGTCTCAACACAGTCAGGCTGTGCTCTGCTTTCCTTTCCTTCCAGCCCTCTGCTCAGTCCCGCGCCTCTGGTCGCCCAGCCTGGCTCGCTCACCACTTGGGAACCTGTTTGGAACGCTGACAGCTCTCAATTGTCACCCGGATCTTTTTCCAGCACCAAAGCACTAACTTCCGGGTCGCCGTGCCTGAACGTGCCTGGCCCTGAAAGATCGACGGCCAGATCTGGCCCTCCAGGGCCCTTCCCGGCCCGTAAATGCCGGTAACTTAGGCAGCGGAAAGAGGCGGAAAGCCAATCTGAGCTGGGTGCTGCGAGGATCTGACTGTGATATCCTCCAGTCTCGGCTCTTCTCGATCCATGCGGTACTGGCACAGCAGCACCGTCGACACTCATCGTATCCGTGCCATATCCAGTCCGGTTCGACTCCTTCCGCCTGCCATGAGCCATCCAATCGAGCGAGATCCTCAGATCTCAGAGAGTCAGACTATTGTGAGCTTTCTTGGGGTCGCTTATGAGACGCGTGACTCTAAGCTCTAAACAGGGCTGCACAAGGCTGTACTCGTACTGTACAGCAGTGTACACTAGTGTACAGCTTGCCCAGATTAGCCCCGCAGCACAAATCAACATTCAATTGGGCCGCAGCACTCGTACTATCATAATTGCTGGGCGCTGGTTGCTGGTCTGGCGGTCGGGATGTCCGCAAGTGCACATTCATGCTCAAATCTCACACCGCATTGCGGCATGTTGGAGAACACGCTAAATCCCAAGTGAGCCTCCTGACCTCTCCTGGCGTACTCAGAGTCATACGGAGATCCCTCAATGTCTTCTGCCCTGTCCCTCTCTCCTCCTCTATCCACAGCGATAGAGGCTTGAAAACCGTCTCTAGCTCCAGCACGATGTCATCCGCTGTCCTCACGCTCGTTCCTTCCTCTTTGCTGAACCTCGGCTCAAGGTGATAGTCCGTGCCTAGTCCCTCTTCCCGTTTGTCTACCGCGTCCTTCATCACAGCTGACATGACGGACTCGGCAATGTCCGACTTCAACCTGTTCGACATGGTGGAATTGAGGAATGGTTTCAGACTGACGATGACTGCCTCCGGGAGCTCTCTCAGTGACTGTTCCTGTCTTGCGAGATCTCGATCAGCGTCACTGTCGTCATCACATTCAGCCACGTAGTCTTCAAAGTCCTCCTCGATGATCTGTCGAGCGGTGTATCGCGCCGCTTTGAACACTTCACCGTCCTTCAATTCTCGGGACGCCAAGCCGGTAGGGAGTGACAGCTCGACGGCTTGAGGGATCGTATCGTCATCAGGTTCACCGAGGACGGGGTCGTGATCTCGGAAATGATCGCAGGTGTAGCCCTGACTTTTGAAGGCTGCCTTGGCGATCTCCTCGCATTTGGTCTGTGTTGACCAATGCAAGGTCATTCCATACTTGATGCTCTCGAATTCTTCACTGTCCGGTTCCATTAAGGCCAGATGGGCTTCGATCCCGGGCTTGAGGCTGACGAGCTCGCTTGGGGCGAGGTATCTTTTAGCCTTGCCGTCACCCAAGAGCACGGTACCGTACATGTCGACCGCCAGCTTGTCATCCTCCGCTACCCTGGCAAGGAGAGAAAGGGAGTGCAGTGTCGGTTCGGCTTCGGGCAGGAAACTTGCGGTCAATAGCTTGGAGTTCATGTCGCTCTTGGGTTGTTTCGACTTGCTCGTGAACCACCCGGCAGTGCGAGACTGAGCTTCTTCATCGTTTGAAATCGAAGGATGGATGGTCAGCTGATATCCCGACTCCCCGAGGTTGACGTGCCACTTGTTGACATAGTGTGGGAATATTACCTCGACTTCACTGGGAATGTCCCAGGGAACCAGGATGACGGGATTGGGGTCATCCCAACCTTCGCCATCTATCTTCGAGGCGGGCCTTCCCTGCGAGACAATATCGCCATGTTCGTTGAATGCCAGAGAGCCGAGGTACACTTGTGATTCTTCGTGAGTGGACATTACACCGATACTGGGGTTTTTGCTTGGTGACGATGCCTCTGTGAGGTCGCGAGCGGCGGTCCCGAGATCCTTCAGTACCAGAAGCACCTGCGCTTGTATATGCTCTTTGGGGAGGTAAACGGTGTTTCTGGCGTCCTCAGCCGCGTCAACCTTGGTAGTATTGAGCCAAGAACCTTGAGTGACCGGGTATATCGTGTACGTGTTGTTCTTTTTGACGATTGAGAGCGCTTGATCGCCAAAGTCTAACTGTCTCTGGCTGTAGTCACTCATTGCGATCGGTGGGGTGACTTAGAGGCAGAAGCTGGGTCTGAGAGAGTCTTGGATTGCGTAGGTGGTGAGTTTCGTCTCGCTGGTCAAAATCAGCTGAGAAGGAGGGCATGACTCATGAAGTTCGTGAGAGAGATATCTTATAGCCCCCTCTGGTCAAACACTCTGCGTTTCCTTGTACTTCTCCGCTTCGCCGTTGATGAAAGGATGGCTGAGACCAGACGGCAGAGCGACTTAGATTGCCAATCACGAAGCTACCTCTGTCGCAAAGTACAATTTCAGAGTTCAGAAGCACGTTGATTCTGATACGAGCCTACGAGGATTGGATGCCGGGCGGATCTTGTTTCGTCTTCGATATCACTCTCATGCTAGGCATCGCACCCAAGAATCTGAGGTTAAAAGCCTCGTCAGCGAGTCAAGACAAGCCCGAAGCTGTTGGCGGGGATAAGGGTTTGGAGTATGCGCATATCAGATTGCAGCAAAGGGTTGCTACGAGATATCGAGTATCACGCATCCTTTGTCCCAGCTTATCTGTATAACACACGTGCATATCACATGTTACACCCCAGGCGCCGATGACACGGAGCAAGCGGCAAATCACTACCTAAATCAGTTCCGGATCGAGAGCTTCCCAATCGCCGTGGCATCGGAGTCAGTGGGCATCAAGGGGAACATATCCCGACCAATGAAATCGACCAGCTCTTCGTCCTCTCCTCCGCCCGTCTCCTCACCGTTGTTGCCATGCTTGAAGACCTGTACCTTGACGTGCGTGGCGTCTTCCAAGTTTGACTCGATCGCGAGGCGAGCGACTCCCCGCGGGCTCGTTGATTCGCCGTCATATTGCCAGGTGGTCAGCTTGGGTTCGAAAGTGTACTTGGTCCCAAAGCCGTCAGTGATCTTGGACTCCGCATTCCTTGTGACGGCCACCATGACTCGATTCGCCGTGTCAGACCAGTGAGTCAACGGGGCCTCCGAAGGGCGGATAGGTTTCAGCTGCTCGATGGTGCTGTTGTAGAGATTGGCCAGGCTCGCCCTCCCGGCTTTCTCCTCCTCGTCGTTTTGATACTCCGGATCAAATTCGGTATCCAGGCTGTTGAGCGCCGTGACCCGGGCCTTGTCGTACACTGTGTCCGCGGTCAAAGCCCTCGGCTGCAAAGACGGGACCGACAGCTCCAGGAAGATCGGTTCTCGAGCGTTGGTCATGGCTCGCAATTGATCTCCTGTGTAATTTCCCGATTGGAAGATTGGTGCACCGATATCCAAGAGTGTCTTCTTGGAAGACCTTGGCAGCTCCCCAGTTCCCCTGATGGTGACGGCGTGATCGGAGGTAGGTTCAATCTTGCTCAAGAACGCCTCGACTGTTGATTTCAATGTCTGGAGAGAGCCTTCGTCGAGATCGATGTAAAGGTCCCTGATCCGAGCTTGACCGACTAGCCTTAAAGATCCAGTCTCTTCGTCTCCTGTCGGCTTGACAAAGTCGACAGCAAGGGAGAACAACTCAGGTCGGACTTCTGGCTCCATCTTCAGGCTGGTTCCCATCTTAGCGATACTTCTCTTCGTGCGACCAAAGGCGGTCTCAGCGGTAAGGTGGAACATGGGGTGATTGGCAGACTTGAAGGTTCCCATCTTGAAGCCTGTACCGTCCAAATCGACCCGCCATGGGAGGTGGTTGAACGGTTCGTCGAGGGTGATAGGCTGGGAAGTATCGATATGGGCGGCGTGGCGAGACCCTTCCTCACTTTCTCCCTCGGTTGCAGCTGACCTTGAGACAAATTGGTCTTCCTCGTTGACTTGCAGACTCTCGATGTATCGTTTGGCAGTTTCTGTGAGAATCTTGTCCACCTCAGGGTATGATATCCAACCAATGGATGATTCCTCTCTGCCAGCTTTGTCGCTCTCGTCCAGTTTCTTCAGCTCTTGAAAGCAGAGAAAGGTCTGTTCCGTGATTTGCTGTGCCGTCAAGGGGGCGATGTTCTTGCCAGATTCCACTCTGCGCTCGAACCCTTCCGACCTCTTAGTCACCCATGATGCCGACGTGATTGGGTGGAAGACGAACTTCTCATCGGGTTCCAGGTGGATTCTGGCGGTGGAGTGGTGATTGATGACGACCTCGCGCTCGGTACCTTCGGACATGATGTGTGATATGGGACGGCTACACTCACTCTGAGAGTGTAAGTGAGGAATCAAGATGGTGATCAGACGAAGATGTGGGTCAGTGGGTGGAGAATAGAAGAGGAAATGGTCTCGGCATTGGAAATATATCCCTTCGCCTCCCTCGCCACTCCTCAAGTCTTGGTGCTTGATGAAGTCAAGACGAAGAAGCCTCAAAGGAAAGCCTATGAAAGGTGGTTCATCCGAAACGGCACTCGAGCGCACGTCATTGCAGTTCTGATACGAGAAGTGGTTGGATGTTGTCATGTTAACAGGATGTGTTTCAGGGATTTGGAGCAAAGGTTGGAGGGTCATCGATCATCGGTCGTTTGACTTTGAGGATCCAATTCGGACTGGCTCGAAAGGCCGAGTCCAAACTTTGACGTTCGTCGCTGATTCCAGCCTCGAGTAGGACTTCTGAGATCATATTGGCCACGACTGTCGGAGGCTGCAGCGACTGAGTCCTTGCAGGTCCTTGCTCAAGCTCACGATCGAGTAGGGTACGGTAGAAGATGACGTGGGACTTGGTAGTACTAGTGTTTGATACGGATAATTCCGCCCGGAGGAAACACGATCGACTTTGCTTTGGCTCCAGGCTCCAGCTGGCTCCCTGCATCTTGCGGACCACCAACGGACCACCGATCAACGTTCAACCTTCAACGACGAGCATTTACAGTCTATGCAGCCTCACAGCGGCCAGCACAGGCAATATTACTGACTTGCAGACTCCGGGGCAGCTACATTAGCCCTCATGCCCGAACAGATCCAGCCCTGTCCCTGACCACCATCTCACTCATGGTAGTCCTGGACGTACTCGTGCTTACTCTTCCGACCCCTAAGAGGCGAACACTTCCCAGATCGGACTTGAAACACCGCTGTGCCCAGTCTGGAGTCGATTGACGTCGATCAAGTGAGTGATGGGAGCCGATCAACCGAGCACGTTGCAGCTAATCTTGAACTACTAAGTCTAGATTCACCCATTGCATACTACCTCTCCCATCACTAAGTCGCTGATCGGAATAGACACACCACCTGTATACTGCACGTACCCCGCCTCCTTGCTCCTGCGTGTCATCCTCGCCTTCGCGCCCCTCTTCGGTCACACCTCTGCCAATCATTCCGTGGAGGCTACCGACTTTGGTATATCGAAGAAGTCAAGGTTGCGCACGCCTTCGCCGTGGTAGCTATCGGCAAAGGTCGTGGTGTCGCTCGCGTCTTTGTTGGTGCGGATCAAAGTCGCGTGGATATGGGTTGCGTCATCTGGAGAGTTCCTTTTGGCTTTATCGTTGGGCCAGTCGGGATCATCGGGGGCATAGGGTCGGTCGCCAGCTGCGGAGCAATCCCAAGTACTGATCTTGGGGGCTAAGCTGTAAGCTTCACCCAGGCCTGGTTCCTCGAAGGCGTAAATATCGACTTCGCTGAGTAAGTGATTCATGACCTCGTTGGAGAAAATCGACCATTGTTCATCAGAGACACGGGAAGGCCTTTCGGCCTGGAGCTGATCGATCGTCGCGTCTCGAACGGTGGTGAAGGCTTGTTTCTTCGTCGGGTTTGTCTCGGCGGCAAATTCGTTTGCGCTCAGACTCTCGATTTGCCTTTCAGCCATAAAGATAGCTCGGTCATAGACTCCCTCGGTACCCGTCCCGTTGAGGATCAGCGGCGCGGACAAGTCGATGCGAGAATTGTCGGTGAGTGACCGATTTCGGAAATGATTACAGTCAAATTTTGCTTCTTGAATGTAAGCCTTGCCGATTTCCAGAAGGGCAGTCTCGACGGTATGAGGCACATTCTCTTGGTCGTATCTCAGGCTGTTGAACTCATGACTCGACGTGTCCAGCCCATTGAGGTACGACTCGACTTCCGGTCGGAGCGCCTCCAGTTCTTGACCATTCAGTGGCCTAGTCGTCTTTCTGTTGCCCAGCGATACCCGCCCGGAGAGTGTGATCGTGTCGTCTTTGAGCGAGATTGAAAGTGACTCAAGGGCGAGCCCACCCACATCTCTGATGTTGGGGCCGAGACCAGCTTTGGCCAGTTTCGCTGCTCGAGCGGGATTAAGAATCGACTCGACAGATCGATCCGCCGCCGCAAAACTGTTCGAAGAGTATCCGGTACCTGTCAGATCTATGTGCCATTGCTTGGAGTTAAACGGCGCTCTGGACCTTGGAATTGCTGGGAGCTCATCCGATGGAACGTCAGTCATCTCAATGTCTTCGCCGTCGACCGGTTCCGTATCACAGCCCAAGTATCGCTTGACGGTTAGAGTCATCTTGGCTTGGAGGCTCGGATATCGGGTGTGAGCGGTGGAACGGGACCCAACTGCAAGCGTGTCCATTGTAGAGTCATCACAATCGAGGTGCTTCAAGGCCAACCTGACCTGTGTCTCGATGTCTTGTGGGCTCAAGTAGTGACTGTTGTGGGCAATCTCCTTAGTGCGAGCAGCTCCTGTGGAACCTTGCGTAGCGGATGAGACCTTGGTGATGGGCCCGAAGGCGAAGAAATCTCTGTACTCTCGCACTTCAATCGCCTGTCCCCGCGGGATGACGATCTCAGTGTTATCGCTCATGTCTCGGAGTCAAGAAGGCCAAAGGCGAATGTCTCTATGGTGATGTAGGAGAGTGGCGAATGCCGGGGTGTCGATCGTCTCTCTGGGTGATATACGTGGACTAAACGTTTCTAAGGATGAGCGCGTCGCTCCACGTTGGAAGAATGAGCTGAAAGGACGGTTCTGTTTCATCATCAGTATCGATGACGTTCATCATGGAAGGAGGCTCCTTCACGTAGCCCGTCACATATCGACTCTCTTCCAAAGGAGGAGGCGCAACGGTCAACCACAGAGTCGTTTCGATGCGCCGGGAGGCTCAATACGCCTGGCAGCTCACCTTTCAGCTCACGGGATGTATATTGCTTTGTTTGGCAGCTGTGACGCGGCTGAGAATCCCGCGAAGGCCAACCAACGCACTGTGGTGATTCTGTTCTGCCTTGCAAATCGATCTGGACGGCAGTTCTCGCTGAGTTTCAAGGGTGTAATGAGTGAGGGCCTAGGGGTGGTGTTTCGTATCGACTGCTGCTTCATTGGTCGTTTATAAACGATTTGAGCTTGTCTCCTTCGTCGATCTCGCTGTCTACCAATCTTGCTACCTCCTTGCCCTAAAGGAGGTGTCAGCTGTAGTATAATGGACATAGACTCGTATACGAACTTACATCCTGGATCTTGAGGATAGTTGGGACCTCGTTGACGTTCCAATCGACTCTGGCGTGGTTCTCGGGTCGGTTCTTCCACCTGAGGGTGTCAGGGAGTATAGAGTCGTCTTCCTTGGTGCTACTTACTCGACTTTCTTGCCGACCCAGTATATGATGGCCTCTATGAGGCTCATGTCAGCTCATGGCACCACCTCATGTTAGAGTCGAGGCAAAGCCGAGGTTGACGGGGGAGTTACTCACTGGGCTTGTCATCCCCGTCAAAGGTGTCCTTCACTAATTGATCGACTCGCCTGCAGTCCTACCCGAATATCAGCATATGGTGATAGACTATGCGGAAGCTTCGACTCACCGGGCACCACATCTGCCCGTCCTCGACGTCCGAGAAGAAGACCAGGTAGGTGTTCTTAGGCGCCGATGGCCCTGCGAGCGAGTTCATCACGTGGGGGTATCTGAAGACGAGCAGTCAGCTGCCATACCTAAAGATTGAAAACGCCAGCTGGGGACTTACGGAGTAGCGTGCAGAGGCATCGCAGAGCAGTCTTGCCTATACAGTACGGCGTATACACAAAAGGGGTGGATGTAGGTTTGTTGTCAAAACAACATCGATGTCGGATTTTCAAATCAACCTCGCTCTTGCCTTTTCTTGCATTCTCTCTAAGGTCATCACTGTTGCTTCTGCTCTTCATAGAGGCTCGCACCCCTCTCTCGCACTCTCTCCCCTGGAGACGGAAGCTGCTCGACAGAGCGCCCATCCCACCCGGCCATCGCCCGCACTCGCTCTCCAGGTCCCTCATGTTGCGAACCAAATAATCAATCCTGGCCGAGAATGACGCCAACCTCGACCCCAGCTCCGGTCGCGCCAGTAGTGGCAGTGGGACCCTCAGTCACAGCGCCTGCCGCAGCGGCCGCTCCGCGAAGGTCGACTAGAGCATCTGCCGCGCCTGCCCAAGCGAAAGATACTATGTTGGCACCTCAGCCGGACACGCGCAAGTCTTCGCGAAGTGGGTGGACACAGGCGACATTACAGGGATCCTTGCCTCGTAGTAGGGATGCTCATGCTGTTGGACCTGCACCTGGAGCTCTCGACCCCGAGGACGTGAACGGCGCGTCAACAACAGAGTCTCTGTCGGATCATATTGGTCGAAGGGGAAGCTCTAGGAGCGCTGCTGCATCAGAACCCTTTGAAGAAGATGTGACACCTAAACACACTGGAGACCCGGACGAGGTCGGATTCCATGCACAAGCCGAAGCTGGACCTTCTACCCTTCGCGCTCGAACACCCCCACAGCCCTCGCGCAAAACTCGTAATGGCATCTCGTCGACCGGTTCCTCCCCGCTCTCCTGGTCATCACCCACTCCCCCTCCCGCCCAGTCTCGAGGTCTCCCATCCAGCAGATCAACAGTCTCCAGGAGCATTAAAGGCAAAGGCAAAGAAAGAGCTCCAAGACCTGCGACTCCGAACTCGGCTCGACCTGCTAGAGCAACGACATCCACCCATCAGCCAGAGAAAAGGGTCCTACCCGCGAGGATCCGTCGCGCGGCCGGCGGTGGCGCCGAGGGTATAAGAGACTTGGAGGAGATGATAGTGGACTGGCTAGAGAGATGGGGTCAGTCTCCTGCACTTCTCAACCTAGAGGATACAGCTAACGCGCGGTACTTAGGAGCACCTACCGCAGGGCCACCTGACGACTTGCCAATCTACCTCTCGACACTTCCCCTCTCGCTTATACACCCACCGCCAACATCCTTCTCGCACCCACCTCCAACTCCAGTGACAATAACGCCAACCAAACCCACAACCTTGATCCCACCGCCATCACCGAGGCTAGCCTTCCCTCTCACCTCACCCCGTCTCGCACACGGCGCCACGCACGGAGCTCTCATTTCGCCATCCCCTCGCAAGGCTCTACTGGACCCAGAACAAAGGGAACGTATCGAGACCCCATCATGGCATATGGTAGCGCCGGGCGAAGACGACATGGAGGAAGCTCAAGACGAGCTCATGACTCATGGAAGACAACCCACCAGTCCCGTCAAGCGACTAAGAAGGCTGCCGGATTCCGAGGTGAGTCCTGGTATACTCTGACAGCGCTGACCTGAAGACCAAGGACGACACTTCCGACGCATACTACATCTCCCAACACCGCAAGTATGAGGTGTTCGAGCGACGCCAGCGTATCCGCGAAAAGGAGAAATTGGTGTTCGAGCGGTACAAGATGAAGTCTCGGATCGACCTGCTCAAGAACATGTCAGATTCGGCGTGGAGCGCAATAGTCGCAACCGTCTTGTCAAGGTCGTCAACGGACACGAAGCCAGAGAACGGTGCTCAAGGAGGGGACGCCGGGGAGGATGCTTGGCATAAAGGCAGGAAAAAGCTTGCCCGGTCTGGACACGAATGGTTGCGAAGTCGACTGGTCAAAGAGGGTAAAGAGCTGGTCAAGCGTTATGACCAATTGCTCCCTTCAGACACCAAGAAGTGGGTCTAGTTGGCCTTTCCCACCATGTTGATTCGAGAAATGCTGATGTGACCATTTGTAGGACCGCCCCCAACGGCCGGGCACAAACAACGCCTACACCCACTCCCGAGCGATACCTCGAGACACCCTCGCCGAGCATGTCCCCCGCGCCGAGCAGACCCAGCACTGTGCTTCCAGCTCGAGTCACCGCTCTGAGGAAGAACACCTCCAGCTCCAGAAGACGCTCGCTTCCTAGTTCGTCTACGCCCAAGCCTGAAGAGACCGGGCGATCGACTAGAAGTGGGGATAGCAGAACGACCCGAAGTCGTGCTGCGACGGACAGCCCAATCTCCACGAACAAACGATCGGCCTCGCAAGAGCAGAAGGAGCTGTTGCCGAATTTGAAGCGGCGCAAGACGATTTTGAACTCTCTCGACCTAGAGAGTCCGCAGAAATCGTCTCGTCAGGACCAACCTTCCAAGCCAATGGCGACCAGAGCGAATGGGACAAATGGAGCGTGCGGTGTGAGTACGGAGGACGCGTTGGAGATGCGCGAGGTAGAGGCGACGGTGGTGCTGTGATTGTCCACCGAGCTGGGCCGGTTATAGATCAGGGTCGGATATGATGCTCAGTCCAGGCAGTAGCTCGCGTCTCTCTCGGGCTCGACTTGAATGCCGGTGGTTTTATAAACATGATGCCAGTGATGAATCTGGCAACGGGTTGGGTATTTGTGCCGTGTCAAGAACCCGTGCTGCCCTTGACGAGGTCGTTGTGAGATCCTGAGACGCTGCATCCTCACTCCTCGAGACGATGCGAAGCCCAGATCATCTGTCCACCATAACCTGATACAACAGCCCAAACTGCTGCGGATTCTGGACCAGCATACCCCTCCACTCTCTCAGTTGGTCCACAGTTGCTGCGATCTCGTCCTCTTTGACACCTGGCGGGAGCGGTCCCAACGCCGACGTAGAGGCTTGGCCTGATGGCTGCAACGGCTGACCTAGCAGAGATGCGAGTGCGATAAAAGTACCGGTCCTTCCAACACCGGCAGAGCTGGATCGTCTCAGTACGACTCGTCACTTAAACTCACCAATGAATCCAAATCTCGCTATCCTCTCGTCTCCGCTCCACCTCCTCGACGAGCCGTCTCATCGCGCCGACCGCTTCCCCCGACGGCACACCATGATCCGGCCAGAGAACGAAGCGGTAGTGTGTGATCTCGATGTGATCCTCTGAGCCAATGTACCCCGCGTGTAGGATACTCTTTGTCGAGGCAATGTCCTCTTCTGCCGTGGTAGCCAAAGTCTCCAAATATATCGGCCGTTCCGTACCACTACCAACGGTAGTAGTCGTCGGGCTACCATCAGCCCTAATACACGCAGGGGACTCACGGGAGGTACGGATCTGCCTTGCCTAAGCCCCTTTCCGTCCAATCTGTCAATTGGACCAGCACTGCTCGCCGTTTGGGCGCAGAACGTATCAACGGATGAGATGATGCCGTCCGGTCGATGATGGACGAGAAGAACGCATGGAATGCAGCTGGTGTCGGGGCCTACCCATGAGCACCTCAAAGGGCGTGTGACTCACCTGTGCAGCTACCCACCACCTGCCCTTGTGATCGCATACGACATTGGCGTTTAGATACCCCCCATCTTTGGTCCTGATGGCGGTTCGGTCATAGGCCAGGATGTCGCTGTACCGGTTACATGCAGAGTGACCCTTGGACCGTGTGGCGCAGTATGGCGATACATGGTTGTTCCACTCGGCGGCTCTGGCTACCTCCCGTTTGGCCAGCACCGAGTATGATTGTCGTGGGGATGCCATAGCGTGCTGAGGAGCGGTGCGATTGCAAGTGAACAGAGAACAGCCGCGGCGAGCTCGTTGCCAAATGGATTGCGAAGAAAGCTCCTCCCCAGAACTTAAGCCCTTAAGGGTGCCGGCTTATCCTTTGTTCTCGAGGGCTGTGAGCAGCAGAGACTGGGCATCGCGGCAGACACTGCTTGATGAGGCGAGAAATGATCTCGTGAATCGGAGTGATCATACATTGGGCTTGTACAACTTGATGACAGTGATATCGGGCCTTCTTCATTGCGAGCAGGCCCCTTGAGTCATAGACACGAGCCGGTGGGCTATCTATCCCAGTACCCTGTATGACTGCGCCTCCTCCTACGACACCTGTTCTCTCCCTATCCGCTGTCTCGCATCGCCAATCGCCTTGTCCACCTCATCAATCTGAACAGCCTCCTGCTCGTTCTCAACTTCTTTCGCCTCGCCCTGGCGGACCTCCCTCCGCTCGTAGGTGAACCGCCCTTTGTCATCACAAGCCATCTGCATCTCCATATACTTGATCACGTACGGCGTCCCCAGTAAGCCGAGTATGATAGCCCCAATGATCCAATAAATCGTTGACACCGCCGTTCGGGGTACGAGTCCATACTCCAATGGCTCCAGTATGACCTGTACCGCAGTTGAAAAGTGACCTTCCGGCCGTGATGCCGAAGACGACGAGGGAGAGGTTCTGGTGACTGGAGTGAAGAGGAGCTGGGTGATGATGAGCGGGAGGAAAGAGGTGATGAGGGGGAGGTAGGGATGTGGATGTGGTGGTGAGAGTGGCTTTGCCGAAATGTGAAGAACAGCCTCGTCCATGCTGTCACCATGAGGGTGTACTTCAACCTCGAACTTGGTGGGAGACTACGATCTCATGAGCACAACGTTTAAGCACGGTTTGACTCACCGAGCCGGGCCACGAGAGCCTCGCTGTCCATGCGGAATACTGTTGCAGGTCGCCCAATAGGATATGCTTCTCATCGTCGTTTGAGGACATGTTGAGCATGAGACTGGGTATGTCTAAGCCGAGCCTATGACGGAACGAGCTCGTCGCATTCCAACAATCGACGCATCTCGGAGCGAGCGATGCAGTCGTCAGTGGGAGTCTGAAATTGACAATCTCCGTGTCGGCCATCACTGTCACCGCAGACAGCAACGATATTCCGGCGTAGAACAATCTCATGGAGGACTGAACGTCGCGGCTCGGAGCTCAGGAGCTGGGCACGGTGATAGATGAGGATTGTCTTGAGCAGGACAACAGTCAACCCCCGACAGGGGTGCAGGTGAGGGCAAGCAGTGGACCGGACGAGTGGAGGGATGAGAAGACGGAATCAAATTATCCACCACCTGTCTCGCAACCAAGTTGTCCCTCTCCGTTGGTGTGCTGTTTGATCATCACCGACAGCACCTTGCATCGACTCCAGGCCGACTTGACCACTCAGGAGACACGGAGGATGGACGCCAAATCACTGTTAAGAGCCAAAAAGGCCGAAGCCAAGATTCAGCATCCCTATGCGAGTTACAACGCTGCCGGTCAACTACGTTGCTCGATATGCGCCATCCCAGGTGTGTTCACTTGTACGGGCTTTGCTATAGGTACACAAGCTGATGGCTTGCAGTGAAGCAGTGGGACGCGCATCTCTTGACCAAACAACACAGGACGTCTGCCGCAAGGGAGAGAGCTTTGGAGATCAAAGCGAAAGAAGCCAAGGAAGCGAAAGAGGCCAAAGGCAAGAGAGCGGCTGTGGACAATGTGCGCTCGGGCAGCGGACCCAGTAAACGCAAGAGGGTGGAAAATGAGGATGGCGAAGAATCGGACGATGATGCCGCTGGACAATTACCCGCTGGATTCTTCTCCGCTGGCAACCCAGCATCAACGAGTTCAAACGCAAAGATCAAGGACTCCGAACCTATACCCGAAGACGTCGAGCCACCGGCTCCAACGGGAGATGCGGAGCTGGATGACTTTCTGGCATCGCTATCAGGACCGACAGAGGAGACGACAGTGGCCCCCACAATATCGACAGGTGCTGCCAAACCCGCCAAACCCGGTTCAAGCTATCGGTCCAAAGGGGAGTTAGGGGTAGCGTCGTATGAAGCAGCTCCAGTGAGGCTAGTGCAGGAGGAACAAGCAGAAGTGGCACCGGAAGAGCCGGAAGAGACAGAGGCCGAGAGACGAGCGAGAATAGCTAGAGAAGAGAAGGAGGAGATTATGGACAGGTTGGAGGAGGAGCAGCGAGCACAGTGAGTACAAAGTTCTGGAGGTAGAATGTGCTAAATAGTTTGCCGTAGGGAGGATGCCGACGATCGAGTCGCACAGTTGAAGGCGCGGATGGAGATGATCAAGAAACGGCGGGAAGGAAAGCCAAAAGCGGGCAAGACGGCAACGGCGTGATCGCGGGATAGCCACCCTCTACGGATCGTACTTTCCTGATGCCATTCAGGATATCCCCTTTCATCCCGTTTCGCTCCACTACTGACGCTGCTGACTGCACGCTAGTGATGAGTGTATGCGGTAAGATACATGTGGATGGAGTGTACAAGCAACAACTAGCCAAAACCCCACTAATTGATAGGATAGCCCAAGGGCTCAAAGTCACTCCTCGGATTCATCTTCTTGCGTGGGATGGCGCCGCCCTTGTGCATAATCTTCCCCTTCCACTTCTTTGCCTCTCCCAGTGGCCCCTGCAGTTCCTCGAACCATCCGGTGACATCTGAACCGGTCTGCCTGGCATACGTCTCGATGTGTTGGATAGCCGCTTGTCGAGCTTCCTCCTTCTTGGACCCGGTCATCATTCCGGCTTCCCTCATCGCCCTGATCTCCTCTCGTTCCTTCTGCTTGGCAATCTTGTACCCTTCCCGTCTGATCCTCTGCCTTTCGGCCGTCCTCTGAGCTTGGATCCACTTGGAATAGTGATACCTGCCCTCGTACCACTCTGCCTGTTTCCACTGCTCGGGTCGAATCGGCGTGACTCCAAACTCTCCAATCTCAATCTCGTGATCCTCCCAATCTCCATTCGGCAACTGCCTCTTGACCGTGACAAACTTGCGGATCGTGCCGTCCTCTTCCACCTCCCGCCTGGGCCGAGGCCCCAGTGCTACCACCCAGATCTGCTTCATCGTCGCAGGCTCTCTTGCTCGAGGGACCGTGCCCGTCTTCTCCCAGATCGCTCGCCTCTCCGCCTTTGCTTGGACTTGCTCCGCCCGTTCAATTGCCAGCTGAAACTCCTCCTCCGTCTCCAGTGGGCGCCAGATCTGTGTTCTGTGGAGGATCCCTAGCTCTTCCAGCGAGGTGATCAATACGTCCTTGAAGAATCTGCATAAATTATCAGAAAATCCCCCAGGCGCATAGACCTTTAACTCACCTCATTGACCGGAAAGGGTGATCGGGAAACTTTGCCCCGGCAGGGGGCACATACGCCCTCCTGCCTTCTCGCATCGTGGCAGTCCGCTTCATCCGTATCTTTCCATTAGGCTCGATGACCATGGTCGGTGCCAGGACTGGAATGCAATCCTTGGTTCCTTCATCCCAAATCTCTCTCAGGCGCGCTACACCTCCTCTATCCTCCAGTATTTTGCGGACAAGCCGTACTCCAGACTCGTTAGGCACCGTCCAGCTCGCGAGCTCTGCCGGCGCCCTCGATTGAGGCTGGACAATCTTGTCATGCTCCGCTTTGACTTTCGGATCCACCTCCTTCTTCGTCGTTGCGAATCCGGCAAAGAAGTCGTCAATCTCGACTTCCGAGGCAGAGCTGGAATATGAGTTGAGATCGTCCGGAGCTGTTGATTTGAACCGGCTTTGACTCGAGCCAGTGATAGGATCGCTCACGCCGGTGGGGATGTTCTGCCGACTCGACCCAAAGAACGTCATCTCGTCGGACGGCTGCTCCTCTCCGGAGGTTCTTTGCTCTGATCCATTCTGAGGTTGTTTTTCATACGATCTTCGATCCCAGAATTCAGATTGATCACCTGGCCTTGCTCGTTGGTCGTGGTCCGGCCGACGAAAGGCCTGACGAGGGCTTTTGCGTTCGGATCCGTGGCTGCTGCTTGCGTTCCCTTTCATGAAATGGATACTGCCTCGTTGATCACTTTTGTAGGAAGAGGCCACGGGATCTTGTAATCCAAAGCCCGATGCGAGTCGTTGCTGTGTTTGTCGAGCTGGAGCAGCGACAGGCCGGGTGACACCTGCTCGCCCGCTGGTGCGACCGAGACGCAGAGCGATAGCTCGGATCATGTTGCTTCAACCAGTCGTCAGTCGAGAGAAAACGAGGGAGAACAGGACAGGAGGTCGAGATGAGTGTCGAGATGACGATATAGGAATTGACGTACAGTCCGCACCGATTGCAGGCGCTGTAGTCTAGTATAGCGGGTGAGTAGTAGAGCAGAGTAGAGCAGGGTAGAGCCTGTTGAGGCCTCAATAATGAGACCTCTTGCTGCTGGACTTGCTGCCTGGTTTCAACTTTTGGGTGGCAAAACGTCAACCAGCATAGGCCCTCAAGTGGCGAACAACGGTGCGCCTATTCGTTTGGCCGGGCTTGCCACCCAGATAGGCTTCCCACTCTATTTGCCACAGAGTGGCGAATCTCGGCGCTAACCGTAAATGCCGTCGCGATGGGAGAGCTGACTACTATACTTCCTCCCTCATCCTCATCATCCCTCTTGTTGTTGTCAGTCTTTGTAAGGCGCTGTTGCCAGTGACTAGCAACTACATCACAGCTCACGACACTCTCAATCGTGGCCACTAGAGCAGTACCTATCGCATACCCCATAGCCTGGAGCTCAAAAAACAATCAAGCCAGGCAAAACTACCCCTCCGCACACCTAGCCAAGACACCTCACCGCCCCTCTTGTAAGTTGATTCCTCCCTGGCCATGTCATCACCGACATTGTCAGTCGACCTGTGGATCAAACAGAAGCAGAAACTGTGGTTGCTAATACGGATCGTGATTATCCATTCTAGTCCACCCTACCGGCTGCCTTCGCCAAAGCACGTCGCCCCTATCGACTGTATCACTCCCATGGCTACCGCCTTCACCCAACAGCCATCCGTTTACGCATCGTATCTTGACCCGTTCCCCGATATCACCTCGTACATGATGCCCAGCAGAACTGGGCTCGAAGACGAATCGGAGCCTACACAGGCAGAGCTACTCAAGCGGGTCTTGTCCGCCGGTTCCACCGCGAGCACCAGGGAGAACGTCACTACGCCAAAGTCGGCTGCGACACCACTCTCCCCCTCTTCGGGCGGAGGGAGAACACCCAAGGCGCAGCAGCAGGGTCTGCAATTGGAACTCCCAGAGGTCAAGCAGGAAGAAGGGCGTAAAACGGCAGAACTCACACACGGGCTAGATGGCCTAAATGTCAGATCACCACACAATATGGTCGGCATGCTTCCCATCAACACCTTTACCGTTCAGCCCGACAACAGACAAACAACACACGACCGATCCTTCTCGTCATCAACAGAGGGCTCGTCGATGTCGATGAATCACCCCCAAATCCCAGCTCATCTCGGATCGAGCTATGGTTCAGAGGGATTCCCTATTCTCCACAACGCATCGCCAGAGGATGAGCCAATGATGTCATTCCCATCACCAAAGACACTCCAGCTTCAGGCTCAAGCAGCTGCTCAGGTCGCTGCAGCCGATGAGGCGATCAAGAAGATTAATGGGACGGACAGCGTGTTCCAGGGTTTGATCGATCCCACACTTCAATCACTGGAAAATCCATACCAACTACCGCGAAGTCTCACGGCTTCATTCACCCAGCCACAGGAACGAAGCGATAGGAAATCGCCTGAATTCCTCGCTCATCGACAATCCTCCACTTCCAGCTCGACCAACGATTCCACCTCGAGCGAGGAGTCGGATCTCTGCGTGCCGACCATCCAATGGGTAAACAGGTCAAATGCAGTATCCCCAGGAGCGCAGCACAACTTTTACAACTCGCCCATGTCGTTTGCGGGAGTACCTCTACAGGAAAGGCAAAAGTCGGGAAGAAGCCCCAATCGGATGCCCCCACCTACATCAACTCATCGAGGCAAGAGAGGAGAGGAACGACCCGACATCACTCAACTGCCATCGCTACCTCTAGGAGCCACAGCTCATACCCCAGGTGGACTCAAACATGCCAACAGCGCATTACCCGCCGGACTACCCGCTGACGCGCCAGCCGAGGAGGAGGATGATGAGGCGACGGTCGGGAATGGACGAGAGCGTTCACCCTCGACGTCCTCGCAGTCGGCGCAGAGCGGATTGGACCTGTTGTGGCGCGCGGCAACGCATCCCAAGCCCAAGCCACCCACCGAGGGCGCCGACGTCCCCCACGACAGCAAAGGCAAGCGCAAGGCCGGCGCCGAGGCAGTAGCTCAATGGCGTGAAAGCGGTATTCCGACGGGCCAGGGCGATGTGGATCAGACACAAGAACAGGTCGAGAATCTCAACCAATTGGCCGAGTTGAACTCCTTCGGCGCCATCTTTGCCAATGAGCCGAAGAAAAAGCGACGGAGGAGCGAGAATCAGGAAGCCATCGACCCTGCACTTCGAGATCCGGACACTTTTGGCCAACCCTCGTTCGAGCGCGAAGACGACTATATGACCGACAGCGAGAACCAGGCGAGCGAGAATGGTTCAGAGTACAATGCCGGCAAGCCAAAAGGCCGTGCTGGCGTGAGACAGAAAGCCGGTACTTCCAAGGGTCGCAGGATGACGACCCATGCCCAAAATGGTATTGGCGCGTCCAATGGCTCTGGCAGCAAGGCGAGCGGTTCCGGCGGCAAAAAGAAGATCAAGACCGAGTCGCCCAATGGCGGCGGTGGGGGCGGCGGCGGAGGCGGCGGAGGAGGTGGAGGTGGCAGGAGAACAAGTGGTGGTGCCGCTGGACCGACTGGCGTTGGAGTACAATGCGAGTATGTCAACCCCCTTCCCCCCTACAACCGCTGTTTGGACGTTTTCACCCGGAAATACGATCTGCCGCGTCACATGGCCCGACACGCCAGGCGAGAGGGAGAGCTGGTCATGAACAAGGATCTCCCGGAGGAGAAGGCGCTGTTGTGGAAGACGATCAAGGATAAGCCAAAGGTCACGTGTGACCAGTGCAACGAGAGCTTCACGAGGTGAGTCACCTCTCGCCCACTTTGTCGACTATGCTGACTTCGATTCGCAGGATGGACGCCTTGAAACGGCACCAGACGAAGCAGCACCATTCGTAGCGCCGTCGCAAGAGATAGTCGGAGAAGGATCGGTACTGTATTGAGGTTGGAGTGGTGGGCTGGCACGGCATAATGAGACGAAAGGATACCTAGCCAAGAGCCCTGATCGGATTTGTACACGGTGTATTGTTTGACGACATGTACCAGGTTTTGTTCCCATGAGGGCTTTTGGCTGCGAGGGGAGGGAGTGCGCTGCCCTACAGGCCTTGAGCGTGTCCCCTCCCGATCAAACCAGTCGAGGTCTATCGAGACAGGAAGGACACGAGCTCATGATCGTGTGCAGAGAATTTGATTCCGCTGAACAAAAGTTGGCAACCCGGTCAACGGCAGCCAAGGTGATCAGCTGGACCGCTGGTGATAGAGACAAGCAACCCAACCACCGTATTTGACCATCGACCTCAGCATGCCGCCTCCACCGCAGACTGTACAGGGCCAGGGAGTCAAGGAGAAGAGTGAGCCGACCGCTCGAGGCGACAAAGACCTGTATTTGCTGACTCTGGTCCAGTGCTCATGGGAGCGATGATGGGGAGTGAGTGCTTGGGGCTATCGTACTCCGTTGGGATCGTGCAGGCTCTTTCGACCTTGGCGAATCGTTCGAGCACAAACGATGATCGGCTGCATGGAATTGTGACTGACGAGGCTGTAGCTGGAGTCGGTCTGACAATCGGGTTGATCTTCGGAATGACCTCTATCGTCCGGTGAGCTCAACCGATCGGAGAAGTCGACGAGGATGCTTATGGGGTATGGATGATAGAGCTGGTCCTGGTCCTAGGGGCACAGTGGCCACTTTGGCGCAGTACATGACCACCTCGGCGGCAACGTTCGGTTTCTTCATGTCCATCGGATCGGTGAGTTCTGGTTCGGGCGGAGCGTAGTGGCGGACAGTCAGGAGTGCGGTTTTGAGCAGGGCAAATTGCTACGAGGACATCAGCAAGTCACAGCGGGCTCTGCTATTGTGATCAGGAGGGAAAGACTAAAGAAGAGCAAGCGGAAGCCATAAGCGAGACGGCTTGAAGGAGGAATTTGCCCCGGGACTCTCAGAATCGCCTGCACTTGAGCAACGCTTGCTGATGCCACATCGCATAGGTCATCCGAACGGACTCGCCATATCGTCTCCCAGAGACACCCGCACCCTTGTCCCCCTTCGCTGCGTTCAGGCGTCCGCGATGGGAGATTGAGATCAAGGAGAAGCAGGTCAAGTGGTAACCAGGGTCCTGAGCTTGACTGGAGTTGGGTTTGCTTGGCTGCCGCGAGGCGAGGCACTAGTACTGAGGGAAGCGGACGAAGATCTAGCACTGGGGACGAAGGGGCGCGCTGCCAGGCGTCGTCGCGTTGCGATATAATCACACCTCGCCCGCAAGGAAGCGCTCACAGCGGGTGCATGGGGTGAAGTATATACAACTTGGGGATATGGATACAAGACCGCTCAACCAAACACTGCTTCTCTGGCCTTGGCGTACTCTTACTGACTACACCCTGTTCCATCGTCCTCGAAACTCTTCATTCCGCCTCGCCCTACAAGTCGTCCAAATGGGCCGCATCCTCGCTGTTCAACTTGAAGCTCCACTCGTCGTTCTCCTCCTCGGGATCCAGCTCCTGGCCACTGGTCGAACTCTCCATCATGCGCGCATTGCGCCTGTGCAACGAGCTGACCATGCTCATATCCCTCATTGCCGGGCGGTTGATCTTGCCGAACTCATCCGGGGAGAGGAGGTTTGGATGATCGAACGGCGAGGCATCAAACACCAGTGGGACATTAGGCACCAGTAGCTCTGGGAGGAGGGTGCTTGCGATCGAGTCCGAGCGCCTCCTGGGTTTTACTACCACTCCGATATCAGCCATCGCCCGGAGTTAGGATGTTTCTGGACGTGGAAGGCTCACCCGCTTCGAGATCCTTGATTCTACTCTCCAAGTCCCCCACTAAACTCCTATACTCGTCCCTCTCCGTCTCCACCTGGTGCAGCGACTCTGTCAACCGATCGACCTCCTCCTTCAACTCTTTGGACTCGGACTTTGACCGTCCAAGCGAGCCAAGGATCGCATCCAGCTCTAGGGCATGTTTCTCCTTGACCACCCTGATCTCCTCCAGAAGCCCCTCGACGCGCTCCGATTCCACCGACTGTACTCGCTTGGGATCCGACATGTGCTCTGCCTTGGACTCAGGTTGAGCTTGAGCAGCACCAGACTTGGTCATGATGAAGGATGCTCTGCGAGCGATTTCCGGGCTGATCTTGGAATTGATGAATTGGCCTTTGACCGGGCCTTTACCCTGTTTCGTGGGCGTGTCGTCGACTACCGAGAGGAGATTGGCATCCCTTGCGGATCCAATGGCGGCTGCTGACCGAGGTGCAGACTGAGTGCCCCGCTGCCGACCAGCGTTGTGTGGTGAGGCGGCGGCGTGATTGACTCGAGCGGCGGCAGAGGACGATCGCCAATCTTCGACCGAACATGTCGACGGTTGGTGTCTGACTTTACGATCCTCAGCGGCCCTCGCAGCCGCGCCGTCCAGAGAGGACCGAGGTCGGAAGTCGAGTGCAGAGGCTGGTCGGATTCGGCGTTCCGACTCCACCATTCTTCGCCTGGAAACCCGGCTTGGCGTGTCCATCTCCGAGGTGAAGGGCGGTGGTGATGGCGGATCCAACAGTCGCGATCGTTGGGGCAAGGTCGATGACCTGGCCAGTCGTTCCAGTAATGCCAATCTCATATCATCTCCTTCGACAGTATGAGTCGAGCGTCGACTTGGGCTCTCGACATCTCGGCGCAGACTTCGACGTGGACTCTGGGTCTGTCGGGGGCTTTGTGGACTTTGATCGAGATCTTTGAGTGGGTTGGGGCGTTTCGGTCTGCCGATAGACCACCACCCTTCGCCCTGACGCTTTTCCACCTCCTCCACGAGGTTCATGCCGGACGCGAGGGATCGCAAGTCGTGGGTCGATTTGCTGCGGCTGTGCGTGAGAGTGAGAGCCGAGGGTCGGGTGGTCATGCTAGAGTGGGAGTCGTCTTTGGCCGTGTAGAACGTTTTGCCAGACTGAGCTCGGGTCATGAACCCATCCTCGGTATCGCCGACGACCATGGGGTCCGAGATCACTGCGGTATCTTCGCATGGACCGGTCATGCTGCTCTGGGCGGTCACCATTCCAGAGGAGGTACTGCTCGAACGGGAAATGTCGCCCGGTTCTCCGGCAACAGTAGTCACATCTTGCTCTGCGGCGCAGGGAAGGGACGCCTTGGAGATGGTCTGATCGATTACCGCTTGGAGACCAGTGTCGACCTTGCCTAGATCGAGACTGGGCCGGGCATTTCGCTTCCGCCTCAACGTCCGGTCGTCATATTGTTGCCCAACGACCTCGACATCGTCTGGGCGGTTTACATCGTCGTCCTGGGGCGTTGGGACAGATTGATCGCTGACTCGACGTGACGAGGCCCCCGAGTCGCCTCCAGTTGAGGAAACGTCCAATCCGGAGAAATCTCTCATGCGGGAGAAAGCGTCCTTGATCTCTGTCAACGATTGCTTTCGCGTCGCCACGGCGGCCGTATCGTCCGTTTGGTCGATACTGAGGGATGAGGACCGAGTGGGGATATGCCCCGGATCCGCTTTTGACGATTGCTGCAGGACAAACAGCTGCGCAAGGCTTGGCATTGGGTTCTTCGAGGGCGAGACCTCTTGTCGAGTCGGGGGTACGGCAAACGGTGGTGGAGATCGAACGGGGTCAAGGATCGATTTGTCGTCTTGAGCGGGGGAGAGGACCAAGGTCTGTTTTGACGGATTGACTTTTGGCAAGTTTTGCAGTGGGCGCATTGGCGTAGCAAGGCTTGGATTCGGTTTCACCACTGGCGGGGAGGGTTGAGTCGGGGGTATCTCCTTGGCCTCAATCTTGGAAGTTTGGGGTAGAGGCGGCAGAGGGGGTAGTGGCCGGACATATGATGGCCTCGAGTCGGCACTCGGGATCAAAGGCAGAGCCGCGGTTGGCGGTTTGGTGCTTTGGGTGGTATCGCTCGACCCAGAGTTCGAGACTGATCACCACTCTCAGCAAATGACCGTTTTAGTTTCGAATACACTCACGAGGTATGATGCTATTCCTAACCACACTGTCCCGCCCACTGACTGCCCCGCCCGATGCCCGCCCCAGCGACGAAGGCATGAACCCCTCTTCAAGCCCGGTGCTCATGCTCGCCGCCCCTCCAGAGGCTTTACCCAAGCTCATACTGTCATACTCGTGAATCCGCTTCTTTGTCGCATCGGCTTTGACCACAGAGGCCAAGTGTCCATTCTTCCCATTCACGCTAAACTTTGTTCGGAGCGATCGCATAGGGGGTAATGTCAATCTATGCGGTTTTGGCATTTCCTTCGCAGCGACTGGTGCTGTCCCAACCGAGGTCTGATCCTCCGTGGCGGCGCGAGCAGATTTGGCTTGATCGTCCGAGACGGCCTTTGAGGGTTTCGAGGTGGACGGAGCGAAAGAATGCCTGAAACTGTCGAAAGAGAGTCTCCGGCTCATCCGCCTCGGTCGAGGTTGTGATTGTTCCCCTTGTGCTTCCTCCGATTGTTCCGATTGACCAGGCGGCGCCTTGACGGAAGAGCGGGAAGCTGATCTCGGACGAAAGAAGCTCCCTTTCTGCTTTTGAGACTCGAAGATTGTCCCACTAGAACTCGAGCGGGGCATCGTGTTGAAGTTGGATCGCGGGTCCATTGCGGCAGCAGTGTCCTGCTCGGCGAGGGATCTGGAGTGATCGGCAATGTTGATTGCTGAGGCGAGAGTGGGCATCTCCTTCCATAATGGCTTTGGATCCATCTTGCCGGTCGACAACGCTGTTGCCGACGAGCGATTCAGCTCTGCGAGGGGAAAGTGGGAGGTTGGTAATCCCGAAAAGGCGGCTTCTGCCATTGGACCCCTGCCCGAATCGCTAGGATGGAACGAGCGATCTTGACTCGTCTGCGAATGTGTCGTCAGGCCAGAGCGTATGGGGATACCCGACGGCAGAGCAGAGTACGAGAACCCAGGGGCGGCGTCGTTCCGGACCAAAACCTGGAATGGACTGCCGCCAGAGATGGACAGCGTGGAGAGTGAGATATCCCCTTTACTGCCCTGATAAGGGATTGGCGCCGAGGGCAGTAGGAGACTCTGCCTCCCCCGGGTGGGAGGGGAGGGGGAGGATGCGGCGTTGGAAGTGAATGGGTTGGAGAGGAAGGCCGAGAGGGTCTTCAGTCGGGATTTCGGGGGTGATCGTCGGTGATCACTCTCGTCGAGCGGTCTCTGAGCGAAGATTGACGGGCCCATGGTGAGTCGAGCGATGGTTTGATTGATGTGGTGAGGGGACTGCTGAGCCAATGTCGAGAACTAGGTGAAGAGGTGATCTATTGATTGATTATACACAAACCGAACCGAGGATGCGAAACACCTGTCGTGGAATGGAAGCTGATGCGAAGAACCTAGTCGTTATACACAAGTCGTCAGGTCGTCGAGTCAAGTCATGGAGTTGTAGAGTGAAAGTGTGGTTGATCAAATGGTCGTCCCCGTCATCCTGTACCTATCAGCATGTTGATCCCATACTGTTTTGCGTGTTGACACGCAATTGTCCAGGATCGGCTGGCGTCACGGTCTAACGGTCGTAGATCATGCCGCTGGGTTGGTAGATCATCAACTGGGGCCAACCCTCCAGCCCTCTTTGTAATTTACGCCAGAGAGCCCGACCGACCAACCAACAGACCGCCGCTCCCGCCGCGCGCTGATACCAACAATGACAACGTGGTGAGAAGTAGAACTCACCATGTCATATGCACATCCCACATGTCCATAGCCTGACCCCCTGCTCAGCGGGGGTGGGAGAGGATGGAGAGAGGTGAAGCCGGTGAAGAAGGAGGTGATTCCAGCGTGTCTGCCGTAAGATGCAAGGTGGATTCATTCCAGCCTGTCTTGGACTTGGTTACTGGTCGAGTCATAGTCACCACATCCTTCCTCATGGCCATATTGGATGGAGGTGGACCGGTGGACTGGGCGGAGCGTGGTGAAGGATGCTTGTTGCCCTCACGGGCATCATCACCACTAGTGCTCTGTCGCGCTCTCGAGGCCTCTTTCGCGGCGAGCTTTGCGGCTCGGCGTTTATCGTAGCAAAGGGTGATGAGCCAGATGATGGGCATGGCGATTGGTCGAGGTCGTTGCCGGAGTATGGGACGTTGACTATGGTGAGAATGTATGAGAAGCTGTCGAGAACACGGATACACCATCCCATCGCTACCCCATCACCGCTACACACCACACAGTCAGGAGCAGTCAGGAGTCGAGAACGCCCTGGTGCCTCGTCGTCTTGGCCGAGACAGGCACCTTTACTCAAAGCATCACAGAGTCTGGAATCGTTGTATAGACTCATGCCGTGCTCGAGCATGGAGTGTGGATGATCATCCTAGGGCATGTGCATGGCATGTGCTAAGATGCCGAGTATCACATGTCCAGCTGCACAGGATCCTCGATATGTATTTGGCCCTGAGTGGACCTGCGACGACTATAACTTTACTCCGTGAGTCCGTACCAAGTCCCCGGGTCACAATCACCCCTTTGCCTCCTCCCCGTCTCCATTCGCTGTGACCTGACCCACAGCCGCGGCTTTCTCCTTTGCAGCCATCGTCCTCCTCGCCTTGATATTGCTCACTACGCCAGTCAGTAAGCTCTGCGCCACCACCACCACCACGACGACTCTTTCTCCGGCCCGAAACTCACTCTTTTTGCCGACTTCGATATGTGTCGCGAATCCATCAGGGAACAACTCGCAGATCTTGGTGATCATGTCCGACCTCGACTTCTTCTCGCTGAACGAAGGCTTGCCAGTGGGGGCTATACCGAGTTCCCTTCCCGAGGTCAGCATCTCAATGACAATGGATGTAAATCCAGAGCCGGGAGCCGATCCGCTACCCACTTTTCCTTCTTGTGGTAATCGCTCATCTCCTCGTTGTTCTCCAAGATCTGCCGTAGGAGGTCCTGCATCATTGGCGTCCAGCGAAACTCCCGCTTCGGCTCCTTCGGGCGGCCATCTGCGACGGGGGCCGGTGCCTCTGGCTCGGTAGAGTCGGGATCTTTCGGCAAACCAGCAGGATCCTACTAGGATCAGCAAGTTCAACGAGTCTGAGACCAGTGCTAGGTGCTTACCTTTTCTGGATGCTCCGTCGCTACGATAAACCGTCAGCTAGATACAGACCATGGAGTCAGAAGGGTAGCTAGACCCACTCCATTCGGCCAGCTGCTGCTCATACTCTGCCCTAGACTCGGTATACTTTCGTATCCAGTATTCCTTCTCCTGCTCAACCAACTCTCCCAGTGCGTCTATACCCGTATCCTCGCATAGTTGTAGGAATTCCCAGTACCTGGCGCGACATTGCTTATTTATCAATTTCTGCAGACCATCAACTCGTATTCCCCTTCAGACATGACGACGTGCTTTGCTTACCGTCAGTGTGAACAGGTTGTAAGGCAGAACGCTGGGTAACGACTCGTACAGCCCCTTTGCACCTGGGCGCGTGCCAAAGTGGTTGTAACCAAAGGCCACTTCGGCCAATTGCGTGAGGAACGGCTTGAGATGTTCTGGGAATTTCGTCTTTGCATGTACGTCCCAGGCGTCTATGCCGAGTCAGCGGATACACCTGGCGCGGGAGGACATGTTTACTCACGCTTGTCGCTCTGCTGCTTCAATATCAGCAGTTGGCGTCTGACTTCTATCGGGAACGCCGGGAATGGCGGCAAGTACTATCATCCAAACGTGAGCTCGACGTGTCTTCTTAGTCAGGAAGGCTGAGCTCACTGCTGGGTCTTTGGAGGCGTTTCGGAACAGTCCCCGGTCTATCTCAAGGGAAACCTCTGGTAATGGCTCCGTGGAATCGTCTTCTATTGATACAATCAGTTTCTCTCCACTGCTTCAGTCCAGCTCGGAGACCTACCCTGCGTGTCCACCAGCCGCGATGGGCCAGCACTCGGACCATCATCATCACTGTCCAATTTGATGGGAGAACTCCTCGACCCATCGCCGACAGAGCGCGCTCGGGAATTGGAAGGCTTTGAACCATTTGCGAGACCCCTCCTGGCTGCGAGTCTGGAGATGTCGACTCGAGGACCGGTGAGAGGGGCAGGACCTTTGGGCTGGCTGGCTCTTGGACGTCTCTGGGCTTTACGCTTCGGTGTGGCCTCGACCCTGGTATGGGTTAGCATAAGTTAAGGTGAATTTCAGACTCACTCCTCTGCTAGATCGACTGGGCCTTGTTGCACAAAGAACCCCTCTTTCAGCGCTCGACCCATGTGCGTTGGAGCATCGATAATCTGCTCCGAGTCATCGATGAATGAGTCGTCCGTGTCATAGTCGTCGTCAATCTTCCTCCTCTTGACGGGCTGGCCCGTATCAGCGAGCTGATAAAGATGTTGGATCGATATAACTCACCTTTCTCCTCTTGGTGGCCTTGGCATCTCTCTCCTCGATCTCTTTTGCCATGACTGCGAGCTCCTCTTCCGTCATGTTCATCATGTCTTGTAAGCCAGTCGACTTGGGCTTGAGGGTTGAAGGTCCAGCTTCTACCTCATCCACCTCCATACCCCCCGCGGCCGCGGGGGCCTTCTTCTCCCCCGACTCTGCCACTAACGCTCTCAAGTCCTTGCTCTCCTCTGCCTCGACGGGCCAAGTGGAGATCATGCCGTTCAGCCTGGCATCTTCCAATATGTTCCACTCTAACGACTCTCCGTTTGGGTCCAGGAATTTCTCCAAGCGGATTGTTATCATCGGGGGCGGGGGAGGCGGCATGTCGTCGATGGAGGGTGATCGCCTGGCGACCTTCTTCCGCTTGGGTGCCAAAATGTTGGTCTCCTGGACCTCTTCTTGGGTAACGGTGGTAGTGATGTCGGGCTCTGTCCCTGGTTCCACCTTGACCTGGGTTTGGGAGACGCTGGTGACAATGTTGACTTTGGTGATCTCGATGTCATCATCCTCGCCGCGGTCCTAGGCGAGGTCAGTAACGGTCATTACTGCCGCCTCAAGGAGGGAATCAGAATGACTTACATCTCCACCTTCTAGATCCTCACTCTTATCGTCGTCATCACTCTCTTCGTCATCTTCCTCCTCCTCCTCCTCATCCTCTTCCTCCTCATCTTCTACTTCACCCCCCTCGACCCCTTCCTCCCCTTCGCCCTCTGTCGACTCGTCGTCCTCATCCTCACCTTCTTCGGCATCGACGAACCCCTCTGGATCGTCGTCACTGCCTATAGGATCCACATGGCCATTTCCCTCGGCCATCTGGACGTCCTCGTCCGCTACCTCCTTCGGTTGCTGGGATGTCATACCGTTCTTGGTTGTACCGCTCGAAGTGGGGCCATTAGCTCGAGGAGTGGAAGAGCCTCGAGGGCGAGTTGGCGACAAGACTAGATTGGGCGTCGATTCGAGACTAGGTGAGCCGGGGGAGTTCTGGAAGGAGCGGATGGGCGAGGTGAGGGGTGATTGGGCGGAGAATGACATTGTCGGTTGCGATGTCCATATGAAGGTCGGCCGCCTCCAGGCGTATGGCACGGCTTGGACGACGCTCTTGTGCTGCCCTGGATACTGGATAGAGGGCCTTGGATCGCTGGTGTCTCACGAATCAGGTAGAAGAAGGAATATCACAACCCGACTTCAATGTTCATGTTGACTGCTGACCGTCAACTAGCCGGACCAAAAGTCGCGTACTTTTATTGACAGCTCTAGAAGTTGCAACAACAAATCATACGTGATGCATCAGACGAGCTGTGTATATCATGGAGACAGGTCCGACTGGCTTCCCTCCGTGTACCCCTGCCTGACTCTATGCATGGTTGTGGTCGCTGCTCACCATCCAATTGCTTCGCGTCGCCATCATACGCGAGTGGATGGACAATGACGGGATCAAATCTCAGACGTCAACGAGACTCAATTGCTGTGTTTTGCTCTTTCACCTTTTTGCTATTCTTAACCGCGCCCGTCTTCCTCTTCTCGTTCATCAGGGCTCATTGGAACGTCAGATCGGGTTCTCGCAAACGAAGAGATCACCAGCGAAGGCTTGGAGATAACTGTGATTCCTGGACAATCACACATCATGAAACCAGCCACGAGGATCGGATGGGTCCTGTCGGCGATCGCTCTCCTCTCGCTGGCTTCAGCAGCCGGTACCTCGCAATGGGGCGAAGCGTGCAAGTGAGTCCGTCTCGCTTCCACCCCCTCAGAGGTCCCTGGAGTGTGGGACGTAAACCTGTCTTGTGGATAGCGAGTTGATCCTCTTGCCTTGTAGCCAGGACAACACGCATTTAGACTCGAACACCTGGGCTCTGGATACCGACTGCAACCCCAGGACATACTGCGCCGACAATGGGACGTGCGCGTATAAAGGCTGTCGAAAGGATATCGTATGTCGCAACTAAGGATGTTCGAACAGCCAGTTGCTAATTGAATACCCAGTACCCGTTCGGCTACAACGATGTCCCGTTTGATCAGCTGCCGCCCATGTGCCCAACGGGGTTTTTGTGCGTCGCCCTTGCTTGTTGATGAATGTCAAACTGATCATAGTGTCAGCTGCCCGGACGAGGGAGATAGGTGTATTGAGGATGTTGCCGTTGGCGGAGCTTGTCAGAAGGATCGAGATGGTGGGTGGTCTCGATCGTGACTCGTCATCCGGTTGCGACTCTGACCGGACTATCTAGACCAATGTTTGCCTGCACCAAACTACAAAGATATCAGCGGGTATCTCAACGTCAATGGATCAGTCTGCCTCAACTTCACCTGCTAGTGAGTAATGACGGTACTCCGTCGAGTTCGACTGCTGACTGCAAGTCAGCTACGCCGACGTCAATGTTGGCCAAACTTGCGTGTTTGACAACACGGTTTACACGGCCTATGCAGATGGCGGCTCGCAATACGCATTCATCATCTCGCGAGACAAGTGAGCTGCTTCCCTCTTGACTCTCTGGGCTCAAGCTAACATTGTGTCAGCTGCGCCAACGGTCTATATTGCGATGGATCGACCACACAGTGCTTGAAGAAGAAATTGCATGGAGCGGCTTGTGAATCGCACAAAGAGTGAGCGGCCGCGATATCGACGTTTGCCGCAATAGCTGATATGTCTAGGTGCCTGTCTTACAACTGCGATGATAACAAGGTCTGCGGACGAGCGCCCGACGATCAGCTCAGGCCTCCGGTATGGAACTACGTGCTTGTCGGTTTGGGTTTAGCGGCGTGTGAGTAACAGACCGTTGTCGCTTGGTTGATGCTGACACCCTGTAGTCATTGCCGGAATCATGGTTTCTCTGTGGTTCCTGCATCGACGCTCGCGAAAGGAGAACCAGGTGAAATTGGAGCAGTACTACAACGAGCAGATTGCATATCGACAATCGATCATGTCGATGAATCAGGCCAAGAACTCGCTCCTGTCTCTACCGGCGAACACTGTGAGTCAACGTCACTCCTCCAAGAATCTAACGACAGATGTTCAAGGATCTAACGACAGATGCTAACGATCGTCTTAGCACCCCGACGTGGCGAGGAAATCGATGTTGGGCGAAGAGGCCTTCTCCTACTCTGCCCAAGACGACATGTTGCCGCCAAACGTCAGGCGGGACTCGTCTGCAGCTTGGTCAGAGGCGGATTCTGAAGTGCTGCTGGTCGCCGAGCAGCCCAAGTATCACGGCAGATGACCCACGGCGTGATGACTCGAGATCACATACGCAATTACGGACTTTTGATGATGTTTATGCCTTTCTGTATCGATATGCAACGTTCCGTATGACGACGGACCGCGTTGAAGTGCAATAGTCCACTGAGGTGCTAGGACAAGACGGCTAGCATGTCCTCGACCTTGGTGAACTTCTCCCTGGGCTTGGCGCCTCTGGCCCGCTCTACTTCTGCCGCGTCGATCTTGTGCCAGCCATCAAGGGTGACCACTTTGCCCTCCTTCAGCCCGGCCTCCACGAGGTCAGGTAGGCCTGAATCCAAGTTTGATCCCAGTTGGGGCACGCCGATGGACGTTTGGGCGGTGTTGAGGTGGTCGTCTATCATGATGGAGACGAGGCTGTATGCGTCGTGCATCGTGGATGCGATGACGCCGACGGGTCCTCTAGCCACCCACCCAGCGGCATACAGTCCGGGAACCTGCGGGATGTCAGCTTCACGGTCAACCACGGGGAGAATCGTCTTGGACTCCAGGGGTCCAGGTAGCGGTCGTGTTCGCGAACTTGGGAATATGGTAGGGAGTAAGGGGAGGGGTACCCACCACCATCCCCTCTTCGTCCACAATACGACCACCGACGTTCCTGACCCTGCCGCGACTCCGATCAAAGGGCAAAGTCCAGCTTTCTTCCGATCCAAGCGGCTCGGATCTGTACCCCACACTCTCCACTACCAAGTCCGCCGGCGTCGTCACCGTCTCGTCCGTTGGTCTGGCTATGACGGTGGGCGAGGGCCGAGGTGAAGACTCGGTCTGACTCTGAGGCGGGCTCGGTGGATCCGCCGCCGTCGTCAACAACTCGTTGACACTCCATGTAACACTGCCGACTCTGGATGTTCGATCGTTGCTGGCGCTTTCGCTCGCTGCGTTGAATGATTTGGGAGATTTCAAGAAATCAAGGTGAAACTCCTTGCCGTCTCCAGAAGCAGACCAAGGTTTTTCCATCAAGTCGAGGATCCGATTCCTGGCCCTATCCCTCCCTACGATCGATCTCGCCTCTGTCGCCAGCTTGGGATCCAATCCGGCCCTATGGAGACCTATCTGTGACATTTCTCTAAACTCCTTGGCGGTGAACGCGACTTGAGCGGGTCCCCTCCTTCCTACCACCCGCACACTCCTAACCTTGCTCTTGGCCAAGACGTCGAGCACTTCCTCTGGAAGGTCCGTCTCGGAGAGGGTCTCCACGGGCTTTAGCAGGATCCTAGCTACATCGAGGGCCACGTTGCCGTGGCCGATGATCGATACTTCGGTGGTGCGCGATAGATCAGGGGCGTTATGGCGGAATGCCGGGTGACCATTGTACCATCCCACAAGGGCCAACGCGGGGAACACATCATCCAGCGGATTCTGGGATGATGAAGATCCGGGCACGGAAGAGAGCGGGTTGGACAGGCTGGATCCGTAGGTGAACAAGATGGAGGTGTAGTGCGGGATCAGCGAGGACAGAGGGACGTGCAGAGCGTGAGGGTAGGTATATGTTGATAATGAGGTGATGGGCGAAGTTGACGTTGATGAAGAAGAGGATTGCGTTCCTATTGATGTATTGCCGAAGTATCGGAATCTCGAATCTGTTGACAGCTCGTCAAACTTGTGCTGGCAGTTCTGCAGAAATGAACTTTGTCAACAATCTGGTCGGATACGGAGACCCCTATCGAGACAACGTAGATAGTAGGTAGAAACCGTTTGACTCACCTTGACTTCTGGATGATCCGGTGCAACGCCATACCGAGCCAGTCCATATGGCGTAGGCAACCGCTCATACATGTCCACCTGGACTTTCGCCCCCTCTGGCGAGTCTGCCGGCAGGAGCGATAACAATCTTGAAGCGGCATAGAAGCCAGATGGTCCAGCACCGATGATGGCCAATTTGAGCGGTCTTGTCGAGTGTTGCAGAGAAGAAGCCGTAGTAGCGAACGTCCGCAGCGGGGTCGACTTCGACACCAGCTGTTTCCGTAGACACATGCCGCAGATCATGATTGCGACGAGTTGGTTTTCGGCGATGATGGATCAAGCTAGAGTACTTATGAGGTCCACAGGCATATACTGCGACTGCCAGACCAGGATTCGACTCGACTCTGACTCGCTTGCGACTATAGGGACATTGAGACATCTCTCAGTGTGAGGCCGCGGGTTGAGTTTATCTAATCTCGATCCGCGGAAGGCGTATAGAGCATAACTGTGGTGTGTATAAGCGCGGATATCGGCAACTCCAGCAACTACTGTTGAACAACCTCTTCCTTTTGAAGCAACTTGGACAGCATATAGTGTCTAGCTAGAGACCCATATCGTCCAGGCTGGGTCACCATGTCGAGGACCATCCCCTCTTCAAGATAGTGGATGAGGCACGGACTTGTACAGAGAGCCACCGCGATCCACAATGAAGCGACTTGCGGACGCCTTCACGTGAGTCCCTCCAAACACTGCATGTGGCCTTGTCGAACTGACTCGAGACCCTTAGGACGCCGAATCCGAACAACGAGTCGTCATCTAGGCTATCGCCTCTCGAAACAACTTTGACTTCGCTCTCGGACGGCGCTCATCGACCCCCACACCGGTCTTACTCGCCTAGCCCCCAGCGGAGCATATACGACGATCCCCGCCAAACCCGGCACTACACCACCTCATCTTCGTCATGGAGTCACACACAGAACCTCAGTGTGGACAACTTGTATCCCGGCTCGAGAGATGCCAGAGGGCGCATGGGACCTATCGCGCCTGTTGCCCGGAGACCGGGTTTGTTGAGGACACATACGGATGAAGGGATCTCTCGAAGTCAGAGCGCCACCCCGACAGCGAGATACAGAGATGCCAGCGAGAGCGGGACCAAGGAGGCAGGGAGAAAGGGGGTGAAGGTGAATGTGCTAGCTGGGGCGAGCAAAGAACAGAGAGGATGGGGAATGAGCACTTTGCCGGGCTCGGGAAGAGTTACGGCTATGGTAGCTGGTCCCGAGGGGAGATACGCCGTTGGCGGCGGACAGTGTGAGTGAGAGAACTCAGCTACTTTTTATCTCTCTTAGAGCGTAAGCTGAACTGGCGTAGACTTGAGAGTACTTCAGATTTCGTCCGAGGGCAGCGAGTCGACTACACCCACTGGACCTCCTCCTACCCCGCTAGCAAAAGGACCGGGTGGTGCTACGATAGTGGAGTTGGCCAATTTGTGGAAAGGTCAGTGGGGAGTGAGCAAAGGGGTGAATGACTTGGATTGGGGTGTAGGCCGTGAGTGATCAATTTCGCCTCAATGCCTCCTACTGACATTGCCCCGCAGAGTTCAGCTCGAAGATCGTCAGCGCCTGTCCCAGCGGCAACATCTTGATCTTCGATGTCACCAGAGGGAAGCAAGGTGAGTGTTGGATCAGCCCTGACGACTTTAGCTGACAAAGAGCAGAGAAGGAGGTCAGCGGAGGTCATCCGAGACCGATGAACGTGACTAGGCTGTGCAAAACGCCCTCTCACGGGCATCTGCTGATCACAGGAGGGACAGAAGGTCAAGCAAAGTTATGGGTAGGTCGTCTCCATTCCTTGTTAAACCATCTGATTTTGTTAGGACTTGCGAGAGCGAGAACCGACGATCAGGAAATACTTCAAACACTCTGTCCCCATCACCGCCCTCACATTCGCCCCAGAGTCCCCCCACTACTTCCTGGTCGGGCTGGAGAACGGATCGATACAGCGTTATGACCTGAGACACCAGCATAAACCCATTGGCAGAGTCTGGGGCGCTCACGGAAACAAGCCGGTGATGGATCTTCGATGGAAAGACGGGATCGACGGCGGTTGGTTGGCCAGCGCTGGCACAGATAGGACTGTTCAGGTGAGTCAAGCATTTCATCTAGACTAGGTCTCACGCTCGTCTAGATTTGGGACATGTCGAATAACTGGGAACGACCACCGACTCCGCTTCACGTCCTACACACGCCCTATCCCCTACGCAGGGTCGCCTGGCGCCCTAACCACGACACTGAACTCGCCATCGTCCCGCTCACAAACTCGCTCTCTGCGTCCATGACCTCGCTTGACCCTTCAATCTCGTCGATACCCCAGGGGCTGGGCTCCCATCCGACGACAAACGACACTGATGCGCATATCGAGATTTGGGACGTGCGTCGGCATCATATCAGTAAATACACCGTGCCGACACAAGAGGGTCCTTCCGTTGGGCTCAACTTTGTGGACGAGAAGACGTTCGTGGCCGCGTTTCAGAATGGTACTTTTGCCCAGGTAGATTTGGATCAGAGGGAGATGGAGAAGAGATTGCCACTGGATACTATCCCGAGACAAGTCATGTGCTGGAACATCAGGGGGGACATGGTTTTCGGTCTGGACAGGTTCAAGTCTGGGGAGATTCCATTTGACGACCCGTAAGTCTGGCCCGTGCTGGGGTGAATTCAAGCTAACTTGGCCTCGTAGGAAACCCGAATACTCCAGTCATTGGGACAAGGTCGGACAAAAGCTCAAAGGCATCGGAGACCCTGCGTATGCCCCTCTCCAGACGGTGGGCATTTTGCCATTCCCAGAAAGGGAGGAAGACGACTTTGCATACCTCGCCGTGCACTACAAAGTGGAAGGGGCGGCTCCAGAGCTTCTGTGTCAGTGGAATTGCGATGTGAGTGTTGCATTACAATCTCCGTCAAGTACAAGCTTACATTGCGAGTAGATAGCCGCTTTAGCAGGTCGAATGGACGATGCGAGATTGTGGACCCTGTTGAAAAGCCTGATTGAGGAGTTTGCCCCTTCGTCCGACGCAAAGCATTTCGACGAGGGAATCTTTGGCGACACGATCCTGCAAATGGAGAAGAGGACTTCGCCCACCGACATCTCTCCAAGGGGTTCCTTGGCAAAGCCCCAGCCACCCGCCTCGCCACATTCGATACCGCTAGAACGACTAGAGGACGCTCTTGACGACACGGAAGAGACGTTATTATCCTCATCATCAGCCTCTTCCGGGAGTAGCACTTCAGATTCCTCTTCTGATGCTGGATCAGCAACGCCAATGCGATCAAAGTTCTTCGCATTCGCCCCTCCCGATCCGAAACGCGTAGTAGACATTCAATCGACTTCGCGAGCTGTCTCCTCCAGTCGACAAGTCTCGTCTAGTTATAGAGCCACGCCCAATGCGCTCTTGGCGCAGAGTCTCAGTCAGGCAAGTAAGGTGCCTCTGGACAGATCGGCCAAATCTAGGGAGTCGAGGGGCTCGACCTCTATGGAAGCCGATTACCCCGATCCATACGGCGTCATCAATTCCTACACCCCTCCGCCACCGTCGACAACGGCATCAAACTCGACGTCGAGGCTCGTGTCCAGAGGCGTCGGCGAGTGGCCGGATCCATATGGGATAGGACACCGCAGCGCAGAAACCTCTGCTCGAGTCTCGCCAATGACCTCGCACAAGCCGAGTCCCAAGTTGGCACCAGAGATGAAGAATGTGAAGACGCCATTGAGGGACTGGACTCTTTCGGGCGGATCGGGAAGCTCGGAGAATAGGCAAAAGGACTATACGGACTCGGAGTGGGCGGCGTACAAGGCCAAGAGGTGTCAAGTGCTTCTCGACTGGTGGCAGTGTTATGTCAACGACGTGAGTAAAGGCCGCACGGGAGGATACGAGCTGACAGTGTCGATAGGGAGAGGTTCAGATGGCGACCGTGGTCTATATAATTGGAGCTTGCGTGGTAGACTTTCCTCGCCACCAGTGCGAGCGGATAGCCCATTCCTATGTCGGTGGGTGACTGTCGACGTCAGGGCTTGCAGATGGCTGCTGACAACGACTAGATATGCTTGATGCGCATCGGCTGGCCATTCCAGCGGCGTACATGCGCCGTCATGCGCTCATGCCTTCCCTAGAGGTCCGCCCCACAGACGAAGGAATGACCCATGTCGTGACGTGCGAAAAGTGTAAGCGGTCCACTGGGGCAGTGGACATTCCCCTCGCCGAGGGGACTTTCTGGTGGTGCAAGCGGTGCAAAGCTGCTGCGAGGCGCTGTGTCATCTGGTAAGCTCTACCCCGGAATCTGCGTACGTTACTGACGATCGCGAATAGCCATCAAGCTGCCAAGGGATTGTGGTTGGGGTGTGGCGCTTGCAAGCACGGCGGCCACCATGGCTGTATGGTCAATTACTTTGGTGAGCAGCTTGTCCCGCCAAGTGTACTGAATACTGAGACGCGAGTAGCCACTGCACAATTACGCACAACCCCCTCGAACCAACAAGAGCAGACTCGACGGCCCCCCCTCACTCGACAGCAATCACCGGCGGGGCTGCGCAGGAATCAATCTGTACATCCTGGTCAATCTGGTTTATCTGGCTTTTCCACTTCTTCCCTCCCTGGCACATCACACGAATCGTCCGGTTACGTCGATAGATCGACCCGCACGTCCGGCGAGACGGATAGGAACGAGGGCGCGTTGGACGACGGGGAGGGGCGGTATGTCCAAAAGTGGAATGCCTGTCCTCAAGGCTGTGGGTGTCATTGTCGGACAGTCATGGCGCCGAGAGAGGCCCGAGAAGGGCAGGACAATCCCGCGATGGGGTAATCATGCAGTGGTATCGGAAACGAGGGGCGTGATGCTGATACGAGTATGATCTGACGTCTTGAGAGTGGGTTTTACTGAATGAGAATCCTTTATAGCTCCCCGGGCTATCCTTTTCGCGGACACTGGAGGAGCAGGATGGAGATGGTGAAAGGGCACGCTGGTGTGGGTAGGGGAAAGCAGAGCTGGAGCGAGTCGACACTGCAAATCGACACAACCATCATCACATCGCATTGTCTTAGTCGCCCACAGTTTCCAATCGACTAGTGATCATATCCGGCAATTACACCCCCTTACTATCGACTATAGCTCACACCTCGCCATGGCCCTCACTGCGATGAGTGTTGCTACTCGCTTTTCCCCATTCTCCAACTCGCTCTTCGCCCCCTCTCCCCCGACTCTACCGCAGATCCCAACTCTGGCCGAATTGCAGAAACACGCACAGGCCATGACGGAGGGTATAGCCTGGCCAGGCAAGACTGCCATTGCAGCGCCTTACAACTCGAAGTACCCGGAATCCGCACATGCCGGTAACGGAGCCAATGGCAACGGTGTCATGGGTCCGAGCTGGTTCAGTGGGATCATGAACGAAAGTCCACCGCCATCATACGCGCCAAGCGATCCGCTCCGGGACAAAGCCGAGGTTGAGGCTGAGAAGAGAGGGGGAGCGGCAAAGTTGAAGAAAGGGAGGATCGGGTGGAGACGACTGAATGTCCAAGAGGGTTTGCCGTCAGAAGTCCCGCCCGTGAAGAGCAAGAAGAAGAGCGCGTTCAAAGCGATTCGTCTGGGTAAAAAGGATCCGTACGCCCGGCTGGAGGAGGCTCGGCAGCCGAAAGTGAAGGAGGAGCAGCAGGGCAAGGAGGTCACGTGGTGGGTATGGTGAGTGAGTGCGTCGAGCCTTTCCCGGAGACATTGCTGATGCTGGACTTAGGATGACGTGTCAGGCTCGATGAGTGGCCGACGAGGGCCTGGCTGAAACCCTGACGTGGCTTTGACGCGACTGATACCCTCATGACTGACTACGTACAAGTATACCCATGCTATGACCTGATCTAACCGTCTGTAAGATCATGACCGGAGGGAAAGATCGCGTGTGTGACCCGCGTGTTGATATTATCACTATTGTCTCTCACGTTCCCTCACATCCCTCGCGTTCCCCCACAGTCAGCACAAGCCCTAAGATCCGCCAATACCCGCGTATATCTCGACAAGGAACAAGAGCCGAGCCCAGGCCTTCCAGCATATCCACCCGCGATTATCCGAAAACCGTCACTCCCTTCTCCTCTCGCCTCCTACCACACCGCAAACGCCCAAACCCCCTCGATCCGCCTGATTCACCATACCCAAGCACCCACGATCCACGCCACCCCTCGCCCACGCTCTTCAGCGACCCGCGCTGATCCACTCCCTCCTTTGACCTCGGCCGCAAGGGTGATCGTCAAAGGATCATCCGATGTGACATACCCCCCAGTCGACGATCCCCTCCCAGTCGATGAGGATTAGCGGCAAAGTTGGACTTTGGGACGATTTAAGAGATATCCACACTGGGGACGTCCTTTTCATCATATCCTCCTTGGGTCTACTGCGAGTGGTAAAAAGGAGATCAGCAAGCCAGCAAGTTATCAAGTCTTGTCTTGGAAACGCATACCTCAAGTACGAGAACAAAAGGCTGAATCAAGTGTGCTATAGTGTGCATCGTACTCACCTTTGATCACCACCGACTCGAACGAGAAGCAATAGAAGCGCAAAGAAACACGCTAGCCGGTGACCGATACCCGTACAACGAAACGCGACTACCGACGGTCATCACGAATACTCCAAGACAAATCAGCTTGTCGATCTGCATACTTGAACAGTAACCTCAATATTGTTTCGTCAAGCAGTCTATCCGCTCTTGATCAGCTCACTCACCTGGTGTATCGACCCCAACAATTTACATTCTCGATTCAGACCCTCACTTGAATCCCCTCGTCGAGCTCATATCCACTCACAGACTAACCCACTCACGCCTCCTTTCTGCAAGTGACTCACAAAGCTCGTCTCTCGCCATGAGCAGTATGCAAGTCGATCCCCAGGTCGCGCACAAGTCGGCTTCCCCGCCAACCAGTGAGTAACTCCTCCCTTGATAGGGATACGCTGACCAAAGACTGGTAGACCGCTCCGGGTCGTACTTCTCGCCACCGCCCTCCGACCACTCTGCGCCCAGAATCCAGCGCACACCTGTCGAGCAAGCTCATCATATCGTCCCGCGACCGACAAAGAGCCTCAGCCCACCGCAGACCAGTCGGCACACGCCACCCACCACCCCGCCGAGACATCACTCTCTGGGTTTTGCCGTCGACCAGGATGAAAGTGGTCAGGGGGCAGGAACCGACTTGCTGGTCGCCGTAGATCCCGAGATGATGGTGGAGGACCCGCTCGAAACGGCAAAACCGCCTCAAGGGAAGCAAGCCGACCCGCAAGTTCTGGCTCAAGAGAAGGCTGACTGGACAAGCTCGTTCGTCATTGATCCCTCCCTTACCCTGCAAGAGGAACAAGTGGAACAAGTCCAACCACAAGCTCAGGATATTGGTCGGCCCGCTATACCTCCCTGGAACCTCACGACCGAGGGGTTGTCCAGTGGAACCGACAGTCAACCACAGACTTCAACTTCCAACTCCCCAGCTACACCAGTGGGACTCGGCGCGGAAGGGCTGTACCATGGCCAAGCGTACGAAGAGCTGTCGAGGCAGAACTCTATGACGGATCTCAATAGCTACATCGGCTCGGACCTGACCAGTGAGAGTAGGTTTGAGATGATGGGACACCTGGTCGACCCAGACGCCGAGGGAAGCGAGGTGGGCCAACCCGAAGGCGTGGACAAGGACGGCGGGGTCCCTGCTCCAAAGCCAAAGAAGAGCCATGCCAGAAAGGTGAGCATGCATTCCAGCCATTGGGTCATAGTGCTGACGATTAGTAGCAACCACCGGGACATATCAAGCGCGCGAGAAACGCTTTCATCCTGTTCCGAAAGCACATTACCGATTCAAACTTGATCCCAACGTCGGTCGAGGTCAAGCACCAGAACATCTCGGTGGTGGTGAGTCAGTGCCAAGCACTATCTGGGCATGGGCGCTGACTGCCTTTCTGCAGGCGGCCAAGATGTGGCGTGAAGCTCCTCAGGACGTCCGTCAGAAGTTTCAAGAACAAGCAAGGATCGAAAAGGAGGAACATCAGAGGTTGTAAGTGGACGCCAGCGTGTTTTGGGTAATTAGCTCATTGACTTGTAGGTACCCCGGGTACCGCTACCAACCGGTGTTTCGACGGGCAGATATTATTCGCCGCCGAGTGCGCAAGGACCCGGCTGAAGACGACAAAGTGGAGGCAGTGGCCGAAGCGCTGATCAAGGGGAAGGCCGGGGACGATCTGGAAAAGGAGATCAAGGAGCAGCTCACCACTCGGAGCGAGATGAGCGAGAGTGATGCCGAGGGCAGCGCGAGACCGTCCGGAAGTCGAAGGTGAGTATAGGTATTCTCTGAGCGGTATGATGACTGACTGGGATAGGCGACGACGAGATGTTGGCCAATTGTCCAAAGGGGCGATCAGGGCACAAAGGGCACAAGCGCGAGCCAAGCAGATGCGACAAAACCTGCTCGGACCGAATCTGCTCAACATCTCAATGTACAACGCCGCCGCTCAAGCTGCCGCCGCGGCCCAGCGTGCCGGTCTGCAGCCCCCACCTGGTGGTATGGTGAGCATGGCCAACCACCCCGGTGCTGCCCATCATCACCACCTGCAGTACGCCATGGCGGAGAGCTACCTCCCCATGGGGTACGACGGGGATGGCCGGCCTATCTCGTATGAACACCCAATGTACCAACAAGGCATGGCGCTCGGCGGTGTCGATGACTCTGGGGAGATGTATCGACTCCCTCCGATCGATCAACATGGTCTACCTGGCAATGGCGGAGTATATGATCATCCGCATGGTCCTCATGGCGGACACGCGCCGCATGGCTGGACGGACGGACAGGGCGTCATGGCCGGGGAATACTGGGATGAGAACGCGGTCGGAGGGGAAGGAATGATGTATGATCAATCGCAAATGATGGGTGAAGGGTATTACCCACCTATCCTCCCTGGAGACGAGTACGCCAATCATGACTATGCCAACAACCTGCCTTTGGAGTCAATGGCAGAGTATCACCTCCCTCCACTACTGGATCATCATCAGGATCCCCCAGGGTCCTCCGCCCAGCAAGGACACGGTTCTCTCGATCACCTACGCTTTGACGATCAAAGCAAGGATTTGCCGGATCCACGAATGAGAGAATGGGCGAGGGACGGCCAACAGACGCCATCCGGACACGTCATGTTCAACGAGAGGTTGTTCGATGGCGCTCTAGGAAGTGCGACTTTGCCCGCGCTGGAGGGCAGGAGGGACGAGGGGCTCAGTGGGTTCGACGAGGCGATCGCCCAGGTAAACGATATTGCACAGTGGTAGATGCGTACGTGTTTGTGTATATGCATTGAGTACAGGCTCTGGAAGGCTACAACGACGGCCACAGGACCCCGTGGCTATGCCTCGCTGGAGACCTTCTTGCTGGCCGGGTCCATGATCTCGCCTTTGATAGCAGCTCTAGCGTACACCGCCGACGTGATGACGTAGTATACCGCACAGTCGACCGTCTAGTCGTCAGCTAATGCCCTTGTGGTGTGGACCTACTTGATAGACCAGGATGCCGGTGAATCCAGCGAGAAAGTAGAACACCGCTCTGAACTGGAACGATCGGTGCAGACTGGTCTTCTCCAGCTAGACTCATGATCAGCCGACGTCTCATTGGTGGTTGAGGCTACTCACCATGGGCAGAGGAGCCTCCAAGGCCAATGTGAACAACGCCATGAGAAGGGTGAAGATCTGTACCAGAGGAATGTTCACGATTATCGTCACGAACGGTTTGGTATTCGCCCCCGGGCTACGCCTGTCAACCCATGTTACAGTCTTTCGATGAGATTGCCTCACATCAGTCCAGCTGGTCCGAGTTCAGCGCCAATCATGTCCCAGAAGAATTTGCGATAGAAGAAAGCCCAGAAGCTGCCTGATGACCGTCAAATCCCTCCCAAGCGGCGGTTTTGGGTGTGCTCACCCCAGGCCATATCTTCACTGTGGTCAGCGCTATGTCTTCCATCTAGGCCTAGTGTGCTCACAGATCGCAGACGTGATGGCGAGGAGCCGGCCCCATTGATGCCACATCAGGTTTCCCATTGCACCTCGATCAACGAGGTGGTGTACGGTATTGAATGTAGTGTCCTATCACCTAGCTGGCCAGCAGCGGGCAGTGTTTTGTCGATTCGGTGGGGTGCTCTTGATGAGAGCGAAGAGTGACTATATGTGATGTAAGGCGATCGACGGTGGGGAATATAGATGCCGTCGTCAAGACCACCGAGGTGAGTAACCGTTGCTTGACGACGCGTCGCCGGGGGGTGGCGAGGTGTTACAAAGCATTACCGCGATAGAGAAGTATGCATACTGTACAACCAAGAGACTGAGTAATGCGTGTAGTGGTCGTGACAACAGATGAGTAGCATGGTGGTGCAAGATCGGCGAATGGATTTTGGATCATAGGATACTGGTTAGGGTGGAGTAACTCCTGTAGTGGGATCGGGATCAGCAGTGACTCAAAGCAACAGAGCCTCGCCTGATGGACCACTAGTGGTGAGACTCACGACAAGATCAAGATGATGACCTGGATCAGGCCCCAGAGGAAGGGTACCCAGCTATACGAAATCAACTACTGCCTCACGCGCCGACTCACGTTGACATTGTGAACCCTCCGGCGGAATACACCGCGGCGAGGGCAAATCCCACGACGGTGCCGCTGACCGCGGCCACGGCGGCAGCGATCGCGGCCATGACTATTGGCAGCACCAAGATCGGCCACAGCGGGGGTTTCTTGTACCGCAATCTCGAGCGGACTCCTTTGGTCGATCGAGACCCGCCGGCCTCGGAGGTCATTTCGATTTCATCCCCATTATCCACCTTCCCCGCGCTCTTTGTGGGTTTTGTTGGATCGTCTCGGAAGACGTAGAGCGATAGGGTCAGGGAGAAACTGGCGAGTAGGGCGCATATGAAGAATGTGCCGCCCAAGAGGAGCAGCGTCCAGTAGAATGTGAATCGCCAAATGCCTACTCCGTATCAGCATATGACTCATAGGTCATCGGACCCACCTTCTGCCTCGTATAGGAACACGCCGCGCTCTTGCTCCGTGTTGTACAGCGAGGGGAGGTATAGTGAGGGAAATTCCGGCTCGACATAGTTTTCCGGGACGATCACCTGTGTTCATTGCGATTAGCTGCCGCTCCATACTGGTCATCCCGCGTCCAAACGATGCAGCAGTCTGGCAGAGATATAGGTCTGCCAGGAGACTCACCCCTCGTCTATCTCTCGGATCGAGCAACGAGCTGATGTTGCCCATGTCGTCTGAGAAGGTGCGTTCCGGTAGTGACTAGTGAGGCCTGAGGTTCATCGATCGTTCTCCTGACCGATTCACAGGCACCCTCAACAGATCATGACAAATATCAAACAGGTGACTGTCGCGAGATGAATCGATTCTTCCCCCGTAGCCTGTTGTCAAGACAGGAAACAAGTGCAGTACTCTATCGGGTTCAAGCAAGGCATACCAGGCAGAGATTGGGCCAAGATTGGGCAGAGACCACCTCACCACAAAGCAACCGTGAAACCAAACACAAGTATTTGATCCCGCTTCAGCTAACCTTCTCCACGCGCGAACTCGGCCGTTTCAGCTTGCTCGCCCACGGTATTACGGTTTAAGTGCACTCTGGTGCGCTGCTTCTGCCTGCTTGCTCCTCCGAGTCCATGCTTGCTTCGTGTCTGTGCCTCTGCCGCTTCTCTGCTTAGCGGAAACCACTGCAGCTCAAAAATGGAAAATCCATCACGGGAACGGCGGCAGTACTGGACAATCTTCTCCGTCCTTTTGCGTCAACCGACTTTGAAGGTTCTACAGAGCCGCTGATCTGACGACTACTGTCGACTCGAGCACTCTATGCAAGTTCGCATTCGAGCCAGCCGTCACATGATCTGTACAGTGTAAGCACTCCCAGAGTCTCAAGTCACACGTGCAGCAGTGTGCAGAGTCCTGCAGAGTCGACGGCAGCAACACCCAGATCCCAGAACCTCCAGAGACGGCCCGAGACCGATTTGATCCCGCTTACAGCATCATTGCGAAGCTTGGTCAACGTGACACGCTTTTCCGCTCACCCTTCCCACTCCCGACAGAGACCATTCTCGGAGATTGCTAATCTGCGAGAAATAGCTTCGGCCATGTGATCAATCTACCCAGATCCATCCCCGGTCCCATGACAGTCTAAGATGACACCAGGGGCATCTCATGGTGTAGTCAGCTGTGGGATCCAGCAGCCTCCTGGGCTGTGGTCCCAGTGATTTCTAAGCCGGATCCCGATTTGTGGGCGTCATCTTCGGCGACGCCATTACGAGGTGAGATCCACATCGTGCACCATGGCCGATATGTCTCTCACATCTTGATAAGCGGCTCTGGAGGGTGGTGTATAAAGGTCGGTGCATGGAGTAACGAATCATCACATCCCCCTCACTCGCACTACACCGCTCACACCTACACCCACTACACGCAACACCGAACTCACTTGACACAATGGTCGCTTCGCAATCCTCGTCTGCTCCCCTGGTCGTCGTGTTCGGCTCAACTGGAGCCCAGGGTGGCTCAGTGGTAGACCACCTCATCGCCTCGAACAAGGAGTACCGCATTAAAGGGGTCACACGGGACCCGACCAAGTCGTCCGGTCAAAACCTCAAGTCCAAGGGGGTGGAGGCTATCAAGGCGGACCTGAAGAACGTCGATGAGATCTCCTCCGCCATCAAGGGCGCCGATGTCGTCTTCGTGAGTCCCCAGCATGCCGCCTTGACGGGGCTGACGGTACAGGCCGTCACCAACTTCTGGGAGTCTGGCGCCGAGGGCGAGCTTGAACAAGGCAGAAACTTGATCAAGGCCATCAAGGCCGCCGACCCGGCCCCGCTTTACATCTTCTCAGGGCTGCCTTCGAGCGACAAAGTCTCGAGGGGGAAATTCGCCAAAGTCGAGCACTTTGACAACAAGGTCAGCCACCCATATCATCATCCCGCTCGGCGCAGTAGCTGATTCCTCTCTAGGCGCTCTTGTACGAAGAGGCCAAGCAGGCCGGTATCAAAGTCCTCTCGGTCGAGCCAGCGGGATACATGGAAAACTTTACCACTCTCCTCGCTCCTCGCAAGGTGAGTCACCTGCTCAATCGCGTATCAACTCTGCTAATACTATGCCGGTAGCAAGATGACGGGAGTTTTGTGCTGGGAACACCGATTCACCCAGAGGGCATCTTTGCCCTGATCAACGCTCGAAGGGATTACGGCGCCTTTGTCGTCTCTGCCCTTGAGGCGGGTCAGACTTCGGGTCGAGTGCTTGCCGGTACAGAGGATGTATCCGCGGCAGAGATCGCAAAGGATATTGCTCAGGGTGGGTCCTGTTGCAGTCAAAACTGTAGCAGGTATTGACGCCACCTCTTAGCATCCGGTAAAGACGTCAAGTACCAATACATCCCCCTGGACGTCTTTGCCGGGATGGCCGGGGAGGAGACGGCGCAAATGTTCTCATACTTTGACGAGTTTGGCTGTGAGTACCACGGCCTCGAAGGATAGGCGGCGTGCTGATCCTTTCCTGCAGACTACGGCGGTGAACCACTCAGTGACGTGGCCAAGGGCAAGACTCAGACCTGGAAGGAGTTTGTCCAGGCTCAAGACTGGAGCAAGACGCTGGTGTGAGCGAATGTGCTATGACGATTAGCTAGTACAGAAATGAGATGGTTCGTTGTATCGATGTATGCCTTCTGCTTAGTTCAAGACCAAGTCTTCTCGTGTTCGGGTTTCTGCAGATGATAACGCGATCCTGCTCCGGTACCCCTCCCCCTTCACGCTCAGGTCCTGGCTGATCACTTGGCCCCAAAGCCCCCTCCATCCGCCAGATACTTCAGCTCCGCCTCGGTCGATTCCCGTCCCAATGCCGCATTGCGGGATGGGTACCTCCCATACTCCTTCAACACGTCGTCTGGAATCGTCAGCTGTGATGCCATGTAGTGGTATCGTCTAGGCACCACTCACAGTGCTCCTTTTCTGACTGCGCAAACTTGTCCATGCCCTGTCGTTCGGTTTCGCTTTCTGCGAGAGCCAATCTGGCCGCGAATAGCTTGGCGAGGTGCTCGTGATCGGCAGGATTCTCGCTGTGGACCACTGGCCGTCGTCAGCTTGTCAAGAACTTCTAACCTTGCATTCTAGTATGATCTTGTAGTGATCTGGGTGAAGCAAGACTCACGGGGAAGGTAGAGGAACAAGCTGTGCGCAAAGTTCGAGTCTGGCCAAGTCAGCCGACCCGTCACACTCAAGGGCTCGAGGACGCACGGAGATTCCGGTTAGCATAGTCGTACTGCCCCAAGAACGTCTTGGCCAGCGAGAGGGCTTTGGGATCAAAGTCATTATACACCTAGAGGTCAGAGGCCAGAGTCAGCTCGAGAGGTTGACATCGATTCGAGTTTGAGCAAAGGTGGACTGACAGTCTTCGCGGCCTCCCCGCGGAAGATGTTCCGTGGCATCTGGTCCAAAAGGATGATTGCGCCTACTGCCTCTTCAGGCCCAGTAACCATTTCCTCAATTTGCCCCGTGTTCAACGATCGAGCATGCTCAACGGCCCCGCCGAACGACTCCCTGTTAGCAAGTGAGATCAGCACGCCAGAGTTTACGTAGCCTTTGACCCACCGGCAATACTCGTCCACCTTGGGATCCGCCTTGAACCATCGCATGAAGACGTGCTGGGGCAGGGCGACATCGTAAGACGAGGGTACGTCGCGGAGCCACCAGTCCCGCACTTGACGGAAAACCGCTCTGGAACAGCCGGTAGTCGACATTGCGAGCTGAGTTGTTGGATTGGAAGTTTGCTTGCTAGTCAGTCTTCCCGCTTGGTGATGTAGAAGTCTGGGTGCGAGGGAAGATGATGGAGTCTTGACTTTGGAGACGGTTGAAGTGAGCGCTGAGCGCTGAGCATCAGCAGACGTCAACAAATCCTCATAGCCGAGCTCCGAGGCCGCGGAAAGGGTATCGTCATCATGAGCTGTGAGTACGCTCGCCTCTCTGCAACCTGCAGTGGCCAAGGCTGGTATAGAGGACCACTGGTGCGATGTAGCCGGGTACTGATCGATTGATCTCCGCATTGCACAGAACGAACTATGAATCACTGGACGAAGTCTAACGCCCTCATCCACGATCGCAAACTCGACACTGACCGAGGTCCGATCGCCGGATCACCGCTACGCTCAGACTCTCTCGCCCATGTCAACCTGTGATGGCTGAAGGTATTATGCATTTGCTACTCTACAATTGGGATTATACAACGCTGTCGTGTCATTCGACACCTACAACTGCTGGGCCTCGAACGACCCTTTTTGGCCAAGTGCTGGCTTTGGATGCTTTATTTCGCTAAGAGTACAGGTTTGGTATGTCGATGCAATGGTTGTGTTCGCAAAGTGCTGTGTCCGCTTCTCCTCTCAAACTCGACTTGTTTCTAGTTGAAGTAGAACAAGCCGGCCTTGCTCCTGTCAATCTTCAATCCCTTGGGCAGCTCGTACGTCTTGCCGCCCTTCTTCTCATGTTCTGTCCAGTTGAAGCCAGACTTTGGCACGCTGGCATTATCATGGCTCAATCCGACCAGTGGCGTCGGCGCGCCGATTCGCATCGCCGCAAGGTCTGGCAGTGTTGGGATCGGGATGTGCGATTGAGTCCTGCTCGGCACCGAGGAGGCTGGCCGGGGGGAGGTGGTAGGAGCGGTAGTGCTAGCTCTGTTGAGCGGGATCGACCTCGGTGGTGCCATTGGGCCTTGCTGCGGGGTACGCCCGTTGGCCGTGTGGTGCGAGTTGTACGAAGTGGACAGGGTTTGTCTAGAGGGAATGGTGATTCCGCTGGCGGCAGCGTCGGATTCGTTGGACCCGGTGTGAGAGGTGACAGATCGGCCAGACGACCTCGACCTCGATCGCTGTCGAATAGTGCCAGGTCGTTGATCGAGAGACGAAGCGAGGTCGGCAGAGACATATCTCACTTTCCACCTTCCATTCTCCATCTCCAGACTCTGCTTGGGCGTGCACCCAGCGCCATCCGCGTGGGGTTGTGCCGCCTTTGCCCTTGCCTCCATTTCAGTCTTGCCAAACGAGTCCCAGGTTTCCTGTCGGGATTTCGCCCTGATCGTCCCGTTGACCGGTCGAGAGAGGTTGGTCATCGGGGTGCCATAGCTGAGAGAGTGAGCGCCATGGGATGGACGTCTCGCTTCGACAGAAGAGCCGGGGAAAACGAATCCCTTTTGCGACTGGGAAGTGCCAGAGGGATCCCTTACCGGGAACGCGGCGGCGTAGCTCTGGAGGAGGTTGACAGTGTGATTTGGTGCAGAGCCGAATTCGGGCGGGATTGGAACAGCCTGTGTAGGCGGCGAGGCCGTGAGCGACGTCTGGGACAGGTTGGACCTGGCCACTGGTCTGACTGGGGCAGCGGATCGCTCAGACGAGGAAGACATGGATCGTCGGTTGAACCCCTCCCTTGATCTACCGGGGTTGGAGGGCGATCGAGCAAGGTATAATTCCGCCTCGGTCGTCGTGTTGTGCCACAGGGAGGATAGACTGTCGGTGCTGAGGTCCCCGACGCCCTTGTGTCCGTTTCCGAGGTGTGATGGTGGTCGAGCGAGCGAGCCTGGTCGGATGATCGGGTGCATCGAGCTTCTTCGCTGTCGCTGAACCTCGTTCCAGGCTTCGTCAGGGCCCTCTCTCGACATTCGGAAGTATCCTAGTGTCTGGGGTGCAGAGCACGCTGGTCCGTCGGGTCCGGCGACTGAGGAATCGGTATCAGAGCCAGAGATGAATATTGGGGATGGCGGACCATGAGCGTTGAACCTGTCGCCGACAGAGATTCCGTGGTACCCATCCGAGGCGAAAGGCGGATGTGGGAGGGAAAAGTCGTACGAGAGCGTCCTGGCGATATCCTTGTACGCCTCGTTGGACCTCCCGGCGTCGGTCTGTGCGCATTCCCGAGAGCAGTATATTGACGAGTGGAATGGGGTCGAGGGTGGTGTTGTTCTAGGTGGCGGCGATGGCTCCTCTGTCGATGCAGCCGATGCGTTCTCTGTCGTTTTCGAGCGTGTGAGGGGGAGGAGCTTTGCGACATTGTTGTTTGCTGCGACGGCCGCGAGGCGGTTCATCGAGGAGGGGTTGCGTCGGATCGCTGGCCGGGTGACCTTTCCATTGGCATTACGGGTGGTCTTTGTCCCATCTGCGTTCTTGACCTGGAGATAGTGAGCTTGAATCACTGGCGGGTATCGTCTCACTCACGGTGATAGTACCCCCGGCCTTCTTCTTCTGCTTGACCTCTGGAGCCTTTGGCGGGACGATCAATCTGTCGCACACAATGCAGTAGTTGTCAAAGCCCATCACGTCGTCGGTGCTGACTGGCACGGAAGTGTCGAGGGACGATGCCATGGCGAGTGGGTCCATTTCGTGGACGAGGACTGGATGACGTTTTGCGAGGAACGCGTCGTCTGGTGATATGTCAGCGAGCCATAATAGGTTGTAGGGGTGGATGCAGGGATGGATGATAGTGTTAGGATGTTTGCTGGAATGACAGTCGTCATGAACTCAGGACGAGTAACTCACCTTGCCGTTCACTGTCTCAGTGACAGTCCGAGTCGAGACCTTTTCGATCTGCGAATGGTTTTAATGTGGGGAGGCGCGTTTCGATCTGACCCAATATGCAGCCAGAGTGACGGTTGCTGCTGATACTGATTAAGGTGACTGTGACGTTGGAGGCGGGTTGCTTAATCGTAGAGGTTTCGATTTGTGATCTGGACAATGGATGTATGCAGTATCAATGCGAGGCTAGAACAAGTCGGTCGCTGTTGCCATTTGCCATTTGCGGGGGGGAGTCTGGACTCTTTCGCGCTCCCTTGATGGGGTCGGCGGGGCAGTGATGCTAGTGATGGTCGATCCTTTGCTTTGTCCCAGCCGCCGGTTCGGGCCCACAAGGAAGGAGGGGGGTGGTGCGTGGGTTTGTGTGTTTGAAAGGGAGGATGTGAACGTGGGTTCGCGACGGTCTCTTTGCAGCGAGAATCCGGCGAGGTGGTTCGACCGGTTCTCTCTACTCCTGTCGTCGTCGTCCTTCGTCGTTTGCCGCTTCTCCTTTCTACTGCTCGGGCTAGTATACCCTTGCACTGCTCCGCGATGCTTGCTGTACAGTACAACGATACGATGCTGTTTCCTTGGGTGTCCAGTTTCGGTGGCGCTGGTACTCGTCGTTCTCACCACGTCGCTTATCGTTTGGTGACGAGAAAATTTCGACTGTGGGCGGAGAAACGTGATCCGTCACAGTGCACTCGATTCGCCTATCGCTTTGAGCTCGTTGTTCGCTGAGCGAGTAGGTCTGATCGTGCGCATGCTAGGTGGTTGTTGGTACAAACAAGGATGCGAAAGGATCGCGATACATGGCACCACCCACATGCACCGACTCGAACACCTTGCCCACCGACTACCGGGCGGGCCGGGGCGATCGCCCCACCACCGAGCGCGTTCTGGGCATTTGCTTTGCTATTACCGCAATTGTATTGCATGCGATTGCCTTGTTGGGCCTTTGTATTCTACCGGTGCGAGTTCCGGAGGATGATCAGTTCCAGGCTCTCCCTCTCTGGCCCTAAGCAGCCCTAAGCCCACTCATATCCGACGATCGCCGAACCGCAGCACCCTGCAGCACCCGCGATCGGGAGTCGGAACAGTTCGCAAATGACCCCCCTTTGGGCTGGTTTAATACCCGGACCGATACTGTGCCGACCGCAAGAGTGTCGCCGTTCCAGGCAATTCCCCCGCTGCGTTGTTCTATCCGCCGAGCCGCCGGGGTCTACGCTGGGAGTAGCGGTGCTCCCTGGTGCTCCGCAGCTTCTCCGGAAACTCCGGCCGCCCATTTATCCCATTCTTCCGAAGCTATCCCTAATTGATCCCTTCTCCCTTGTCGATCAACCAGGGCGACGCTAGAGCTCACGTGCGTCGATCTTCATCGCATGCGCTAAAGCAGAGCTAGCCGAGGCTAGCCGTTAGGCCATTAGATAACTAGGTTAGAGCCTGTTAGAGCAGACCAGAGGAGATCACACTGCACGACCCCTTGACCTCATCGCAGCGCTACTCCAGGCATTATACTGATCTACGTGAAGAAAGAGGCTGAGCTACTGCTGGGTCCCCTCTGCTCCAAATTGCGAGGCGAACCCAAAGTCCCCTGGCATACCCGGCACAGCGGCAAACAGCGACGACCTGCTCAGGTCAGCTAGGCACCGAATTCGAGCTCCTCACCAGTACTGCTCGTCAAACGTCGTGTCCTCTGGCGTCACGTTGCATGTCATCGCGAGCAACTGTTCCTGCAATCTGGTTCAGCGTGCACGTGAATTGCTTACTGCCACTTACAAACTCTGAAGACACTCCGCCACCCGGCTCGGCGTATAGACTGGTCGAAAGAGAAAGGCCCGTTTCCGGGAGATTCCAATTCGACCCTTCACCCATTGTCGGCGTGGCATTGCCCGACTCGACCGAGATGATCCTCAGTACGCGTCTGATGAACCTCGCGATAAAGGCAGCAGCGGCCTGTTCGTGGGACGCATCGGCGGATAATCCCTGACAACACCTGTACACCCGTTTGAGCAGGTCCACCGCCGTATCCCGCTGTTGGGGGGAGAACCTCCAAAAGGTCTACAAGTCAGTCACAATCCATCTCATCGACTCACCCGATGAATGAACAGGCCCAGCGAGGAGAGCGAGCACGATGCGACATCTTGGAGATACGGCATCAGCCCCTTGCCAGCGATGAGCTCCATCTGGTCCACCACCAGCACCGCAGTGAAGAGGGTCTCGCCTAGAACACGAGGGTATTCTGCCTCAGTGACAACATCGAGCAGGCGTTGACGGACGGAAAGGAGCGTGTCGAGGTGGTTCCACTTTAGGCAGACCCTCTCCTTTTCCGCAAAGTTGGGCAGAGGAGCTAAAGTCGATCGTCAACGGTGCCATGGACTAGCTTGACTTGACTCACGTGGTTCGACGTCGTGGAACCATATGGCCACGTGAGCTTCCCAGCTCGCTAGATTCTCGTACAGGAGATCCCTGGAGTAGCGATCGGGCGTGCCGACACTTTGGGTCTGCCGCATCAAAGCGTCCATCAGGTGAGTCTCACTGTGCGTCAGCTCCATCCTCTCTTGCTCACTCACGTGCAGCTGCAGGCGAGATGGGTGTCGACGGAGATGTCGAGGTGTAGGTGCTCCCTTGCCCAAGTGAGACAATCCCCGAGCTCCTGTAGTCGGATGGCCACAGGTAGGCCAAAGAGATCCGAGTACATCCGGTCAAAACACACCAAGCAGAACCAAACACGCTCCCCGTCCAACACCCTCCTCGCTTGGAAGTCGTCCGCCGGTAGGGGTCGATGGGGTGTGTATGCGAGGTGGAGCCGTAGTTGATATGCCAGGCGGATAGCCAAGCCGATTTTGATCCAGGCAGAACGGTCATCCGGTGCCTTCCAATACACCATGATCATCAGAGCCTGCACCAGCCCTAGCTCGCATACACCGGTGCTTATGGCTCTGTTGAGGATGGATTGGCAGTGGGACATGAGCGACGTGTGGATGTCTCTCCGGAAGAATTTCGACGAGGCGGCGAGCACGGCCGTGAAGAGGATAGGCGAGGTGTTGCGGAGGTAGTCGGTGGTGTGTACTATAGATGATGTCAATTGGAACTTTCCTTCGCCGGCCTACTTACGCTGAGGGTCCAGAGCAGCGATCATTGGATTGAGATGGAGATGAAAGCTGGTATCAGCGCCGTCTCGGGACTACGCACTCACAGATCGACCAACCGTTTCGCTTCTATGAGCGATAGCTGATTGAGGTCGACTGGCGATAACGTAAGCCTTGAGTCTGGTTCTGGTCACGTCACACTCACGGGGATCCTCAAAGGTCATTCTAGGCTGCCTCTTGGCTCTTGCATGGGACGCCCGCCCGGTCGAGGTGTCTCCGCCAGCTCGCCCGACCCACTCGGTTCCCTCGGAGCCGGGCAGCTCGGGATCGAGATACTCTGTGACGTCCAGGCTCGTCCCCATCCTTCTCTCAGCACTTCTCGCCGGGACCATTGTCGTCGACTTGGACTGCGACGTCGAGGGTGGGTACGACCATCCTGGACCATAGTGCTCCGGGAGACGAGAGCTGGAGGGGAGGTTTGGCAGACTTGATCCTGTCTTGCGCTCAAAAGACATGTTTGGACCTGGTAGCATTGCGCCAGGACTATCGGGTCGGTAGGTGTGAGGGTTGACCGAGAGACTGTGTCGAGAACGAGAAGGGGATCTGGATCGATCGTCGGTTTCACTAGACTGTACCCGAGCAGCACGCCTGATCGAGGTCAGCCCTCAGCCACCCGCCGGCCGCTAGGCCGATCTGTACGAGCGACCTACTCTGCATTGGTCTTGCGTCCTCTTTTCTTATTGGCATATTCGCAGGGAATCGATAGGCGCTCTACGAGGCCAGGGTCAGACGATGTAAAAGAAGAGGAGCAAACAACCCCGCGAGGTCTCGCTCTTCACTCACGACATCTCTGACACGGCACGTTCTGATCCTCGTTCCCAAGACATCGCACCTGGGTTCATGATAGAGATTAGCTCGGATTTCTCCTGCCGTTGGAGCCTTGGAGGATAGGTGCTTGACGGGTGGGGCATAGATGATAGATTATGCGTCGGTGATTTGTATGGTCGGACCGGCGGGATAGCCCCACGCCTCACCTTTATAGCTCTACACGCCAGGCAGCTACGAATCTTTCTCAGCATGCACATCCCTGGTAGTACAACAGAGCTAGTTGACTCACGCTTGCCGCTGCTTAGATCGATCCTGAGGCATGAAGATGGGATGCTCTGGGTTAGAGGGCTTGTTGCTGAAACAGGAGAGGAAAAGCCCGGCAAATTGAGCCAAAATCCGACGAGCACCAAAGCCCACAAAAGACCGTGATACGAGTGGCAAGCCGGCAAAGCCCGCCACTCTATGGCGTTGGCTCAGCGTGAAAGCTGTGATGCCCGCATCGTGCTCAAACAAGAATACTGACTGGCATGCATGATCTTACATACAGGGCGTACAGACTATTGTACAAGTCGAATCTCGCTCACATAGCACGTTCCGGGTAAGAGCGGAATCAGCTGATCGCGCGCGCGATCAGATCATCAGAGAGACCAGGACTGGGATGGCTGGGCCCGAGAGGATGACGGAGTGGGCACCGTCGGAGGACTGGTGAGCGTCCCCGGGATCAACGCTGTCTCGGGCACCAGAGTTGGCAAGGGGATGAAACGGTCCGTGTCGGAGAACGTGTCGTAGTACAAGAATCTCGACATGCCGTTGATGTCGTCTATGACGTCCGACAGCAACCACTCTTTCTCTCCGCCCTTAGGGTCGCCGAGCCTGATCCTGAGAGGCAGTATCAGCTTGACATGTATAGTAACGGTGTAGTGATGGCAGATACTCACCAGGCCTTCTTGTCCTTTTCGTAGATGTAGGTCTTGACGACAGAATAGTGATGGCTTTGGCTGAGCTTCTTGGTGGTCGCCTTGGTGTCGATGATGATGGGAGTTCCTGGAGCGCGTTTACCTATATCGACTGCCAGAATGCTCAGCATCTATTCCACACAGTCAAAGCTTACTCACACGCCTCGTCCTGGTTCAGCGGCCTCTCCCAGATCCCAGACCGACCGGTCAGGTGAGTCAAGTACTGCGCCGCCGGCACGTCCCTCAGGATGTTCGTGTCGTTCTTCCAGAAGGTCTTCATAGCATTCTCGTACCCGCCAACCCACCACGTAGCATCGTCAAAGGCCCCAGCGTTGTACACGTCCGTACGCTTGACGTTGAACAGTGATGGATTCACGTCTTGATTGATCTCCCATATCGTCTGGTCAATGTTATGGTCACTTGCCTTGAACTGCGTTTTGTACTCTGACTTGATGTTGAAGATGAGGAACCCGGCGTCGTCGAGGCTGGGGCTGGTGGGTTTGTTCTCGCAGCCATCAAACTTGAACGCTTTTTGCAGCTGCTGAGAGCCACCTGTTCCGAGGGCGACACTGGCGAGCGCTGAAGAAATGGTCAGCGATCTTACTAGGAAGTTGTAGCTTTTGCACGACCATGACTCACTTGCCAAGAGAGAGGATGTCTCCCAGTTTCCTGTACATCCACTCATCAGCGGGACGCTTGCTATTGAGTCACCGACAGAGAGACCTACCTTGCTTGACGTCATTGTAAGACGGACCCTTGTTGATATACAGGGGGTACGTCGGGTTTTGGTATGGAACAGGGACGAACGATCTCTTGGATGGGAGGATCGAAGCGCTACTGACTGTCAAACGTCAGTGGATTCTATCTCGCTCGATCTCAGCCAACTCACTTCCAGCCGAGACGAGCATCACGAGCACACCAAACATCGACGCAGAGGGCTGAAACGAGGTCTTCGTGATTGACTATACCCGAAAGTTGTTGGTACTTGGATACTCGAGGATGACAGCAGGAGCCAGGAAGAGATCAGAATCTCAGATCCCTCCTGTGTGGAAAAGTCAGTTGATCAATGATATATGTTACCATGTGTGAGCTACGGCCTCGGCTGTCAATGGATCATACTCCTGACTCCTGCTGATGGGGTATCAACGGATCTTGCTCTTGTTTCCTCCTCGTGTGTTCTCTTTGAACAATGACACGGAGAGTCATCCTTTCGCATGCCCCCTTTTAATGGATCAATCCCTCCATGGTCCTTTCAGCTCCAACTAGAATAGCTAAGTTTGAGATGTAAGCGTTGAGTGTTTGATGTCGACAGCCTTGACTCCTTGAGATCATCTCGATGTAACACGTTTCAAGCTTTGAAGCAGATAGCGAGGGTTAGTGATCAAATTCGATATCGTCTGACATTGTTGAGCTGTTCGAGTGGGGGATTGCCAATGCAAGACTGGGTGGACAAACGTTGCTCCTTTCTCTGCGAACCCGTTCAGAGGTTGATTCGTTAATACATGTGTCAATTTCCAAATTTGCCATAGACATGTTTGACATCGTGGATTTGTGAGGATGGTGGAAGAAGGGAACGATGCGACAGTTAGATGATACTACGCGACATCCTGCGTCGCTCCTCGATGTCAACCAGGTGTGAGATAGTAAGATTGCAAATACGGGCGCGACGCTTTCACCTTCAAGGGATAATCGAAAGGATAGAGTATGAGACTGATGAGTGGGAGGAAGGGTGAGATTGCCAATGTAGGTGCAGCATTTCAACTATTTTGAGCAGTCGAGGATGTTTGAACAGAGGAGCATCAAAGGTGCACCTTAGTTCACTACCTCCATTTCAAATGTAGACGGACCGCGAGGCTTGCATCCCTGCGAATCGGAGGTATATAAGCGCACGACTGGTTTTTGGTTTCCCTCAACCCACTCTCGACTTCTGGCACCAAGTCAAGCAGAACAGCCTATCCAACTCACGATTAAAGATACGGTCCAGCAATTTTTGATTATGTCGTCGCTCGCAAGTATCAAAGCATTCAGTCCGGGTAGCATACATGTCATCCTGAGCGATCCTCGGGGTAGACCGGGCGCGTCCGAGACTGATTCGCAGAGTTCGGCACAAGCTTCCTTCTCACACAAGCTCACTGCTCCACAGTTGTCTACGATGCGATCGCTGATGACGAATTTGGCAGTGCTTGATGAAAAGGACCAAGTGACCAAAATGTTCACTTCTTACCCGAAAGAGACGAGGGAAGGACGGGCCAGACGCGTGGTTGCCGAATCATCCGATGGGCTACCAGTCAAGCTCCTTCGAGAGGAACAAGCGGCTGACGGGACACTGGTGTACACCGACATCACTGAAGAGCCACCAGTCGCAGACATTGAGAACGAGGTGGACTAGGGCCGAGCGTTAGTATACGGTCTACGACTTTGGTCTGTGGGGAAGGCATGATCTTGAGTAGATGAGCTACTCACTATATGCATCGACGTAGAAAACTTGACAACTTGAAGATCGTCAGTTGAGAGCAATGTCGCACGTGATCCGAGTGGGCACATTACTACATGCAAGTGTGCCAGCGATTCTTGAAAGCTGGTGAGTGTGTGACTGTACTTCGAGCACGGACGGTACTTGAAAATGGTCAGGATACGAAACGACCCCAATCTTGCCTGTCGATGGAGAACGAAGGCAACCTCTTATGTAGGTCGGTCAAGTTGGGCTTCACCCGTCGCAATGTAGCGAGCGTTGTCACGCAGGTGCTGCTGACGTGGAGTGTGAGACTTTCGAGGAGTGGTAAAGGCCGCATCATGAGCGAACGATGGGTCAATTAGGCGCATGTGCAGCAATCCTTCTCGTCATCTTCTTCGCCTGGACGGTATGGGCAGCCGTACGCGTCCGTCCACCTGGTGAGGTTTGGGCTGACCATCAGAATGACCAGCTTCCTATCATCCATTGCGCCAATGGCTGGCGTCGCTGTGACTTCCTTGATGGCTCGAGCTCGATTGGGGTTCCATCTAAGGCACTGGCGAAATTGTTTCCAAGACGCAGTCTCCTCCGCTCCGTGGATAGTGTATTCCTTGGACCTGGGCGGTACGTGAACGCGAGACCACAGGTGAAGTTCCGCAGCCGCATTCCACTCTCGATTGACCAATGCAATTAGCTTTGCTTCCTGGCCGTTTAGGAGAGACACGATCGAGGTCTTGATCTCGTGAGGCAGTTGAGCGGTCTGAGGACGATCGTGGGGATCAGAAGGTACAGCCGTTGGCTCTGGCATGATGACAGTCGACAAGGAGGCTGGCAAACGCTCTCGGTCCAATGTGCTGTGGACTGGCAATTCGACTCCTCGCTAGAACTGTAGAGTGGGCGATCTTCGCTGTGCGAATGACGATAGGGCAAAACTGGTCCGACCTACAGTCGAGGCGGTTGGATAAATGTTGGGGCCGAGAGCTCAGGTGGCTAGGGGAATCCGCAGGCGCAATATAGGGTGGAGGAGAGGTCGGCAGCTGAAGACGACAAGCTGCCAACAAGCTGCACGACTACTTGACGACTACTAGGGCAAGCGGAATCAAATCTCGATCTCTGACAAAAGCTGCGGCCTGCTTCAAGCTTGCTGTCGCACGGTAGTTGCAACTTGCTGCATCTGTTAACACTCAACTGGACCCCTGAGTCCTGGAGTCCTGGACTCTGTCCGTCTCAAGTGACAGTCAGCTGAAGTGCTACTGCAGGTCACTGTCTCCTAGCGTCTTCAACATGGACGATCTCGGACCTGCGAAATAAATCGTTCAACGTTCAGCCTCTCACTGTCTGCAGTCACGACTCACGACTGACCGGGTGAAAGCCGACTGGGTAAGTGGATATCACCCCTTGGACCTTGGTAGGAATCAGCTCTCAGGACTGCCTGACACTCGATAGGAAAGCCACAGCAGTGCATCTGGTCACCGGTTAGAGTTGATGCAACCCTCTACAAAGGCTGAAGACTGAAGAGCAGTAAGAGCATCTTCCGCCGTACAGACGCTCGATCGCTTGAGTCTCGACCATCTCCATCGACACGCATTAGCTCCACTTTGATAAGACAGAACCGTTGATAGGACCAGAAGACCCACATTGAAGACCCCTCGACGGAGCACTCTCATGGAGAAGGTGTCAGAACGTGAAGCACCAACGCGACAGTCCCACAAGTGGTTACCGGCGCGAAAACACGAGAGTTCACGCAAAAAATGCCTAGGAAAGGCGAATTGCGGTGTCTGGATCATCTGTACTCGGTGTGCCGCCTTCGGAGAAGCAGATCACCTAGTCACGAGACAGCTCCTGGCTCGACGTGCGAGTGGGAGTCGATGGGACCTACTCAACGGCACTCGAGCAGTCTCCAGCAAACTCCCTCCTTTACCATGAAGAGAAGGCGAGTCAAAGCATGACACGTTGCAGTACGGCATGGTGAGTGCATGAGGGACAGTCGATAATGATATGGCCAAAAGCCCAGGTAAAGCCTGTGACACGTGCCGACCGAGGATGGGAGAAGGCTGAAGAAGACCGACTTTCCACAAAGCCCCTTCGAAATACCGTGATGGCGTAATGAGGTCGAGTGTTGCATCGGTCGATATAATCAGAAGCCCGAGTTCGTGACTTGAAGCGTGTAAGACGTGCCGATCGAGATTGGCAGAAGGCTAAGAGAGTGACCTTCGAGCATGCAAATAAGCTGCGTCGATCACAGTCAAGGCTTCTGACGTGTAAATGACAATACAATTCCACGCCTCCAGCTTTAGCCACGAGGGCCCAAAGGAAGGTTGACATAGTGGTGGGCACCGATCGGGCGTCGAGAAGGCCACGGATCCTACATAAAGCCGCATGGATCTGTCTTCCTTGCCTTTTTTCACACTCATCCAACGATCGCACAAAGATCAGACTACTCCCGCATCTACCACATCATCCAACGATCTTCCGGCATGTTGACCTCGATTGATAGTGTCAAGAAATCCTGCCCAGGCAGTATCTTTGTGATCATCTACGAGGACAAAAGCATCAGCCCGAGCATTTTCGCCGCCCGAGCCACAGCCCCAGACAATCACACCGCTCATCAAGCGTCCGTTGCCACGAGACTGAACGAGAGGATTCTCACACTATACAACTCCGGCGCCGAACAGTACGTCGCGGCCTTCACAAATTATCGCAGAGAGACTGCAGAAGGCACATTCAGAAGCATGATCGACGAGTTGTCCGATGGCGAGCAAGTCAAGCTCTTCGAGGAGGAAGACCAGGATGATGGGACAGTGGTCTACACGGACATCACAGAGGCACCACCAGTCGCAGACACTGAGAACGAGGTGGACTAGATTCGAGCGTCAGCATGCTGGTGCGCGATCTTGGTCTGAGGGGAAGGCAGGGCGTTTAGTAGATGAGCTACTCACCTGATGCATCGACGTAGAAAATTTGATATACTGAAGGGCGTGAGCTGTGACCGACGACGATATGAGTGATACCGGAGAGCATTGCCTGCGATACCAAAAAGGTGAAAGGCTGGTCAGAGCGTAGCCGTGATTCGAGATCATACAGTACACCAGCGCCGTCAGGATACCAATTCACTCCGAGAATCATGCCTCTCGCATTCGTGGCCAACCTTTCTGAGGAAGGCATATATGGCTTGGAGTGTAGGTCTGCTAGCAGACTGCATAGTCACACCCTCCTGGTTCGCCTTCTTTCTATAGCCAGTAGTCATCGTCCGGATTCTCCGCGCGGGGTTCTTTCCGTCTAGGGACGCCAAACCGTTCTACTCTGAACTCTACCTCCGAATACCACCCGTCCAACATGTCCCAGGCATGTTGCGGCAAAGTGAGACCTCTTTGACCCTTGGCTGGAAACCGCTCATGTTCGATATGTGAGAACATGTGATCGAGCAGGACGAATGGCAGAGGTCGGTTTCGATAATAGGTGAGCTCAATCCACTTGGGATCGGGAGTGCAACCTGGAAGTCGGAACCGGGCGGGTATTTCGAAGTTGTCCGGCATGTATCTTGGGCAAAAGTGGAAGGAGTATCGATTGGATCCCTCTGGGGAGCTTGAGATCTCCGCCGCTATTTGCAGCAGAGGGAGTTCTCTAGCGAATTCGTGAGGCTGCAGTCGAAAGAGACTGCTGTCCGGGGCCATCCAGCAGCGTACGAGGGTGTCGTCGTTCCTGTCGTCGTACCTGTCCTCGTCCTCTTCCCCATCTGCGTCTCTACTGGGACGTTCTTCTTTGTCTTTGACAAAGGATTGAATGTGAACGATCTCCCGATTCCCCCGCATGTCGTATCCGCCAGACTCGATTCTAGACGGTACATGCAGTCGAGACCACAGGTGATCCTCTGTCGCTGCCTTCCATTGTCGGCTGACCAGTGCCACCTGCTTGGCTTGTTGACCGTTGAGGAAGGATACAATAGAGGCTTTTACGTCGTGAGGTAGTTTGGCGGTGGCCGAGGCGTCCTCATAGCGGCTTGACATGGCCATAGTCGACTCCAACTTTCAAATGCGTCTCACATTCGATCTGACAGCGATCTGTGTGCCAAGAGAGGCTATGGGATGATGCGAAAATGGCTCTTGGTCTTCTCTCTGCAAGCTCTGCAGAGTGTTTGACTTGGGCGAGGGTGAATTGCGACCGGGCAACTCGTTCCTAGGACCTATGGGCTATGGCAGGGTACATGTCCTTGAGCAGATGTATTCGACGCTGATCCTAAGCAGAGCGGCGAGATTATTGCCAGGCGGGCGATCAAGATTGATAGAAGTGGCTGCTGGTGAGGACGAGCTGATGCAACTGGAATCGCTGCTCGCAATCGTACGGGTTGCAGTCTGCAAGCTGCAGCTGCAGGACGTCTAGGAAGAGCGGAATCAAATTTCATCTCGGTCATCTCGGTCATCTGCTGGGAGACTTCGGATCTCGGCGCCTCGGTTTGCGATGAGGGGAGCTGGCTGGAGCTGGGGAGGTGAGATGATCTTAGAGTTAGGATGATACCACCTCTCGCTTTGACTAACCCCTGCTTCGTCCAGAGCGGATGTAGTCGAAGCGGGACGGTCTGGAAACCTTTAGGCGACTGGTCATCGGACATGGTCTCAAAGCCCTGGACATAGTCGGAGGTCGAAAGCGTGCTACCATCATCCCGCTTCACCAGTCCCTACCTGCCATGCCGAAGCCTGCCCGTATTATTCGATATGATCGATCCAGTATCAACACTCAGCACTGTCAGAAGACCAACCAGGCTGCATCACCCAATGTTTTCGATCCTTTGATTACCTCAAACGACAGGCATCGACCAACTTTTGTCCGCTCGCAGCCACAAATCGAGTCATGGACATTCAGGGTTAAGCGGTTTCTTTCCACGGTACAATTGACCGTCTTCCAGCTTCAGCTTGCACCAGTATTCCTCCCATACCTCTACAGCAATCACAAGGCGTATCACTCTTGAACAATGTCAGCAACCAGCAACTACACCACCAGGCTCTCCTCGAAGGAGTACGACGCCAGTAGCACAATCGGAGTGATGGTGTGGTTCAATGATCCCTCCAAGATAGAATTCAGTGTGGAGACGGATGAGAGGAAGCCAGGTGGCACTGACATGGCGAAAATCGTGAAGAAATACCTCACCGCGAGAGAAAGCGAGACCTTCTCACTCGTCAACTGCATACCCACCTACAGAGGCGAGGTCATCAACAGTATTGCCAGGAGAATCGTCTTCGAAGCCAAGCAAGAGCAGAGCTGGGACGATAGTCAAAAGTATCCCCTCAAGCCGTACGTGATCATTCAAGAAGGCGGGAAGAATGTGTTCGTGGACATATCCGAGTACCCAGACACGGAGTAGCTTACGACACAGTGAGGACTCGAAGTGGCCTCGCCTGGGGATACCGAGTCGTGCCACCATGAGTGAGTGTGCGACGTGAAACTTGACAGGAATGGGTATGCGAGAATGCATAAGTGGGAAACACGACGAAATGATCCTATAATTGATGTCTACGTTATCGACATAGCCCCGTTCAGAATCAGTCCTCCCGAGTAGCCAGCCTCGTGAGCTTATGATGACTGGAGTTCTCTGCGGGAAGACATGGGCGCGTAGACGATACCCACTGAAGACCCCAGCAGTTCATATCAGTCCAAATGTGATGTCATGGCTCCGCCGCTCCCTTCAATCTGCCACTCTTCTCACACATTTGGCGATGTACGGCATATCCTTTCTCTCTCTTCTTTAAGCAGAGACGAAGACACAGTGGTGGCGCCCGAACAATGCCTTCAACTGATCTTTTGTATACTCAAACGATACACAAGGCTCTCCGTTGACGCGTTACCCCAATCGACTTTGCTCAGCTACTGAGCAGAAAGACTGGACTGGAAGTCGCCAGGCGATGGTATGTAGGGAGTAAGCTGACAGAAGGGCCCACGACGATCAGTCTCACCGTGTCAAGCTGAGTACAAATAGCGGCAATCCCACCTCTAAGCTACTTCTTCGACCAACACCACTCTTTCATCATGTCCGCCGCCGACGCGCTATCCAAGTACACCATCAGGATCTCTGAAGAGGATTACAAGTCCAACAGCACGGTCGGGCTCTTCGTAACTTACATCAAAGGGGGGTCAGCGAGAATTCGACACCGAGGAAAGCAAGCCGGGCAGCGCTGACACCGCCGAACTCATCAGAGATCGCCTCCTTGGTGGTCTCAGGTCGGGCGAGAACCATGCACTTACGAACGTCGAAGAGAGCTACGAGATTGAAGTCATTTAGGCAGGTGCCAGAAGAGCCCTCAGCCAGGCCAGAACTTATCAGGGCTATAACGATAGTCTCGACTCTCGACCATCCGATGAAGGCCTACGTGGTGACAAAAGAAGACGGCAAGACCGTGTACATCGACATTTCCGAGTATCCAGACACGGAGGAGACAGGATGATGGGCTGAGAGCCAATGGGTCTAGCAAACAAGAACGCTGAGGACGGATGCTGACCTAGACGAGGTCAAGCCATCAGCCTGTGACATGTGAATCGTAGAGATGAGAGTGCAATAATGCATGCTTGAAAACTTGATGCCGATGTAGTCTCGAGATTCCCGATTGACAATAGGTGCGGAAACCCGGCTTGTCTCGTCATAGAGACGACTACACTACCTCTGGTTCTGCAGCACGCTAGCAGGTTAGATCACTCCCAAGTCACAACGCCAGTGACGACTCGAGGTGTCTCACTTTCAGGCCTTCCTTTTCATCCTTTCTGATGCTGCCCCGTTTCCGTCATGACAACAAGCATCGTGCTCAAGCTCCAACCTTTGACCGCATGCCCCCGAACCGATGATCGTGATGTGACGCCTGACTGAGGCCTGACGCCTGACGCATGATGCAAATTATACCCACGTCACAGACTGGCAGAATTCTCTCAGAAACACAGATTTGCAGAAAGGATCCAAGAAGTCTCTCCCTAGAAGGACTGCTCGCACCCGTCGCAGTCAGTACTACCTTGCCACCCTTCAGACTTGAGGGGTATAAAGCTCCAGCTAGCGCCGGCAGGATGCGTTCTTACCCTCAAACAACAAGATCACCAGTGACCGCCACATCTTTCTTCGACTCGCCACATCTTTCTTCGACACGCCACATCTTACTTCGACAAGACCAGTCAGTTCTCATCATGTCCGCTGCATCGCACTACACTACACGAATCTCCAAAAGGGAGTATGTGAACAGCAGCACGATTGGGCTCAAAGTATACTACCTTGGCGGCGATAACATCCGCTTCGACGTCGACGAAGGCAAGCCAGGCAGTGATAGTACTGCGCCCCTAATCAAAAGGTACATTAGAGGTGGGGTGACTGCCAACGAGAGAACTTCGTTCAGAAGTGCTGCAGAAAGCGACAAGGGAGAAGAGACCAACAAGATTGCCAGGCGAATCATCAACAGCGCCAGGGGAGATCAGACCGATGAGGACAGCGTCAACTACCCCATCAAGGCGTACGTGGTGACGGAGGAGGGGACGGTCTTTGTGGACGTCTCCGAGGCTCCACAGGCCTAGTGACGATCCCCTCGTTGGGTCTGGACTTGGAGTGGAGCAACTGGCGTAGTAACGAGTCAGGCGGTAGGGAGCGGTGCAGGTGCAGGGCACGGAAACGAGTTTACGAGCTGGGCGATGGCCTCGAGGATGCATGATTGAGAGATCTGAGCCTCTGAGGCATCTTACAACGCTGACTCTATGCCCTATGGGCTTGTCTTCAAACCGACCCCAAGCTAGCTGATGAGCTGTGAGCCTGTGATATGCTTGAATGACCGGCCTTACGAGTGTGTACTGTGGTCTGCGAGCCTTTCCCTTGGCAGGGAGGCAAGGGTATGAGGTGGGTGATCAATCATATACTGAGTACTGACGATCCTCAATGGGTACGACCCACCTCATGACCTCTTTCCTGACAGATCGCAGGCCACAGCCAGTCATTATTGGTCTTTCTCTTTCTCCCATTGATCCTGCCACTCTTCACAGCTCTCACACAGTTGGTGATGTGCGAACATACTTTCACCTCTTTTCCAGGCAGTGACGAAGACACAGTAGGGGCTCTCGAGAGTGACCGAGACGACGTCTTTGACTGATCTTTTGTGTACGCTAAGTCTCAAACGGTACGCAAGCCGCTCCTTTGGCGGTCGAGAGAAGGCATCTTGCCATGCCTATGTTGTGGGGATGACCCTGAGGCCCGAGCTGACCTCATACTCGCTGAAATCCTTGAGCCAACAGCATTGCCATTCTGAGCTGTGTACAAGGGAAGATCTTGAGAAGGAGATGTGAGGCCGGGGACAGTATTGTCGCCAACTCCACCTGCTGATGCTCGCAAAAGCTGCAATCGCTACGAGCCCGGAGCCAGTCATACTTATCAGTGTGTGACCTCCTTTGACCGGCTCACCCGCCTGTACGGTTAAGTAGTCAGTACGACATGGACCGTGAACGCGCAAAGTGGTCACTCTTGCCGATGCGGAGCCTCCCACGTGCCCGCGCACCAGTATGGTCTGGTCCACAATCCGAGTCGACATCCAGCAAGAACCTGTTGTCCATCATCAATCAAACAGCATCCTCACGCACGATTAGGGCAGTTACAGCTCGACATCACGGGCGGAAACGATCCGCCAGCATTTCTCTGTCGCTACATGCACTTTTCATCTCGACCGCGACGAACCTTGACAACGTTCCGACATTTGTTCGACATATAAAGTAGTCTCGTCACTCGCACGCAGGTGTAGGGACGGCTGTGTACCTACCCGGTGAAAGCTCCACAGGGAAGCCTGAACCTAGCACCACGAACAGCCCTGACCAGTAAACAGAGCTCTGATCCGTGAGATAGTCTGCTCAATATGCGTATCTCGCTCGAATCGATCTCACCATCAAAGTGATACAACATCACAGTGTCACCTCGAACGAGGAAGAAAGTCTTCCCTACGGCTCGACACGTCACCGCTCTCGCCACTCGTATCTCCCACCATGGCCATTCTGATCCCCCACGACGTCAAAAGCCTCATCGCTTCTTTCCTCGACAATCGCCAACTCAAGCAACTAGTCCTGGTCGACCGCGGCTGGAAAGCAGCAGGCGAAACATATCTCCTGTCTCGCCTTCGAGTACCGCGAAGCCTTCGAGAGTTCCATATCAGCGGACACGATGCAGCAGCATCGTGGACAGGACTGCGCCAGCTGCTCGAAAGCCAGCCTGCTAGAGTGAGCTGGATCAGGGAGATGACGGTTGTCACCATACCCTGGGCTATCAAGGATATGATTGCCATACTCCAAATGGTCAGCCCCTACATTGTTTCTTGGACCAACGTCTCGGCCTGTATGGATCATCTCCTGGACGACCACTGCAAAGCATCTGCATTATCTCACCTATCACTCGCCACGCAGCCCCTACCCGCCCTCGAGCACCTCACACTCCACATCGATGGTAATTGGATGTTGACACTGCCGGGCGTACTGCGAATGACACCAAATCTGAGGTCGCTCTGTCTGGAAGGCTCCGCTAGAGATTCGATGGCTGGAGTCGAGTCTGAACTATGGCCCAGATTGGACAATCTCACCACGCTGAGCGTCAACACTTCGCTGCAAGGGCTAGAGTCAGAGATGATCCGAACGATTCTGTCCCGTTGCAAAAACGTCGACACGTTCAATCTCAAGCTGTCACCCTTGCGGTATGTTGACGAGAACACGCTGGTAGCACGCCTGTTGCCAATTGTCGCCTCGCCAAGATTTGGCTTTTCAACTATACATTTCGACATCTCATGGGAGGACAGACGCGCTCCGGAATTGCACGATACAGTCTTCAGTGACCTGGATGCCGATGATTGGGTCGAAGATCGTCTACCGCTCAGAAGCTTTAGTTGCACAAATGACGTGAGTCTAAATTGTGTGCCAAACGTGTGCTGATTCGCAGTAGTGCATCACCTTTTGGATCGCGCCATGGCTATGCACATCGGAGACTTTTCGCGTCATCACCAGCAACGATCCAGACGAGCCGTCCGGCAGTATAATTCCCGACTTCCCGATCGGTTATCTACCTACGAGGACCACCACTGGCAGTATAGACATGGACATGTTGGAGATAATGGAGTTGGCTGGATCCGTAACCTTGTTCGAGGCCGGCTATGTCGCCGACCGTACGTTTCCACCACCCGCATCAATCGAGAGGCTCCAATCTCTCCACGTTCAGACCTTTGAGCAGGGCAACAGGACGCTCATACACTGCTGGACCGGGGCACAGCGTGGCATGTTGACGATTGGCCGACACGATGATTCTTATCATCCTGGCTGGCACAAGGTTTGGACCGACAAACCTTGCCTCTCGGACGACGGATCCATCGAGCATGGTTACGACTTTAGTCCTTACAACGAGCCCGTACCTACCACTGGTCCTGATCTTGACGGGCCGTACGAGTTCACCTGTTATCATGGACCCAATACGGCTGGAAAGCCTTATGACGGTTGGCACCTGCCATTTGTCCTCCTCGACTACGTCTACTCGCAAACGGAGTACGAGAGGATGCCTAGCAGGGGTAGGATTGGATTGACACTACCATCACACGTATGGCAAGTGCTGGACGACTGGTATGAGGGGGTCCAAAGCCAGATCATACCTAAACCGGTATCTCCGACCGGTCGGTCTGGGTAACGAGCGAGTGAGGAACGGGGACTCTAATGCAAGTGATTTAGTGAGTACAGTATGCGAGAAATGGGAATGCAAGATTGAAAGCTTCGAGGAAGGCATCTTGCGATGTGCGGATTATGGGCGTGGCCTCAAACGAACCTCAAACTCGCTGAAATCCTTGAGCAAACAGCCTTCTGAACTGCAAAAGGAAAGTTCTTGGCAAGGGAATATGAGGCAGGGAACGACACTGACACAACTCCAAGATCCAACTACTGAGCGCCCGGCGCTGATGCTCGCATCATTTCCAATCCAAATGAGCCAGTGGTCACTGGTCAGTGTGTCACTCCCTTTGTCCGGTTCACCCTGCGACCCTTCTCTTACATTCTCTGATGTGCCACTCACGTGGATCATACAAGGGAAGGTAGAGGCCTTCCAGAATGACCCACGGCGACCCGTCTCACCACACCAAGCTGGTATTTATAGTAGCACCGTGTCAGGTTGAGTGTTGACTCGTCCTCTGACACCATTCTTTCGCCAATCACCATGTCCAGCGACGACACCCTAGACAAATACAACACCTGGATCGAGGAAGATGACTACAATAAGAGCAGTACGGTCGGGGTGACCGTATCTTACCGTGGTGGAGCAAAGATCCTCTTTGGCATTGACAAAACCAGGCCGGGGAGTGATCGAACGGTCTCCATCATCAAAAAGTACACGGAAATGACCCAAAGCGAGGCCAATTCGCTAAAGAACAGCGCAGAAAGCAACAAGACCGAAGAGGCGAACAAGATCGCCAGGCGGATGATCCGTCAGGCCACGGGGGCGCAGAGTGAGGAGGAGAGAGACAGCCATCCCATCCGAGCGTACGTGACCACGAAGGTGGGTGACCAGACGATCTTTGTGGACGTTTCCGAGGACCCATAGATGCCTGATGAGGGCCCAGGTAGAAAGCTGTGCAGGCTATGGTGTCTCAATGACGAGTAGACGCTGACCGAGAAATGCATGTCGTAGAGAACTCGCAGGCCGCTGGGATGACTGCACAACTAACTTAAGGCGAGATGCAAACGACTCAAGATGCATCACGAGACATTCTGATCGTACCCTACCGTACAAAAACGCCTCGGTCAAAGTGGGTGTGGCTTAGATCTGCCTGTACAAATGTCGATCGCTGTGTCTTCCAAGCTAACGTTGATCGTTGATCGCCCTTGAATTTGACAACTGTTCTCCTATCCTCCTGATCTATCTGCGTCCTGGACAACCGTGGCTGGGCTGGCCATATCGTTGCGGCCTCATCTGCGTATTCATTGGGGGTTGACGGACTGATCAGTCTCTCGTATCCTCCGATCTATCCGCATCCTTCACCGGGACACCCTAGACCTCTTCTGCGGCCTGTCCTGAGTGTCGGTTGGTCCACTGGTCGAGGCAGAGCCAAAGAGCAGCCCCCGCTTCACGGGCAGCTCATCCGCATCCTCCATCGACTCCTGCTCAGAGCCTTCCGCCTTGTGCTCGGGAAGAAATTCCTCGTCTGAGAAAGCCTCGTTGCCGGGATATTCCACATGCGGGGTTGGCATTGGCGAAGAAGGAGGCGAAATGTCACTCTCGGCAGTCCGGCCTGATCTCCGGGCAGCCCTCTGATTCCTGGGTGTTTGCGGTGTCGAAGCTTGTTTGGGCGGGGTGCGCGTTGGCCAGAGTAGTTTCGGCTTGGGACAGGGATGCGCCTCGTATTCTTCGTCCTCGACGTCCAGCTCGCTCTGATGAATCCTCGTTTCGGCCCCGATGAATGGGTTTGCAAAGACTTTTTTGGCGCCGCGAAAGACATAAGTGACAGTCGAGCGGTCCTCGTCGACAACAGGTCCAGGGCGGTGGATGACCTGTTGACCAGGCTTCACCAAGAACGGATTACTGTCCTCGTCCATCATCTTCCGTATCCGCTCTTCCCGTATCCTCTTTGCTTGGGTCTCTGCCTTTGGTGGCGTCACGGGGGCTATCCTCTGGGTCCGTTGAGTGAGCGGTGGGGAGAGTAACGACATTGCAGAGTTGACAGGATCAAAGTTGATTTTGGGGGCAGGAGCAACTCGACGTCGCTTGGATCGGGGTGATGAGTTGTCGCTTTGTGGCTCGACTATCGTCGGGACGTGCTGCGTTGATGGGCCGGGTGCTGAAGACGGAACTAGGAATGGGTTGTCGTCGGTCGCTTGTATCCTCAACGCATCGAGATGTGGTTCGAACACGATTTGATCCACCTTGTGTCCTGGATTCCGATGACCTCCCATCCCGACTCCAACACCGAGCCTTCCTCCAAACGTCGTACTTTCGCTCGTCGAAGCATTGTTCAATCCCATCTGCTGGTTGAAAGTCAGCCCTGGACGGCGTCGACTGCCTCCAGAAGTCTCTCTCGTATGAGTTGGCTGCGAGAGGAAAAACGTCGTGTGGCCACTGGGTGATGGGAGTTGAGCCTCATCATTAGGTTCTGCTGTTTGTGCTTTTCTCCTCGACTTTCTCGATACCGTCTCTGGAGTTGGCAGCTGTGATGTCGATGCGACTGGTGCGACGGGTTTGTTGACGGAGAAGTGTTTCGAATGCCGTCTGCCTGTCTCGGGGGTGGGTAGTTGAACAGTCTGTCGCGTTCTAGGGGGTGTAGGAAGACTGCGCGTCGTCAGCGGAAATGATCTCGAGATCACCCAACCCGAGGTCAACTCACACAATGTCGACATTTCTTCCTCTACGCTTCCTCTCTGACATCCTGGGAGCACCGGACCAGCCGGTAACGGGGGATGAGTCCATCTGATCTAGATCAAGCGGGTTTTGGCTTGAAGGAAGGGTTGATCGATCGATAAACTTGATACCGATTGAAATGTGATCTCCAGTAAGTTAACGGGGCGATCACTCTCTATCTGCCTGTGACTGGACCACCTGCAAGAGCCAGCTTGAACAGGCGACGAGGGTGTAGAGTGGGAGTTGGACACGAACGAGGTAGAGAGAGGTGAGTTCAAGCGTTCAAAGGGCGTAATGTTCATCGCGAGCGGCCGGGGTGGCTGAACGTGGGAATTGAAAGATTACGGAACTAGCGCGTTTATGCATTTGATCCCGCTACACGCGCTGATACCCACACCACGTGGAGGGCGTCCAGCGAGCTCGACTGCTCTGATCGCGAGCACAGTCGTTCTCCTGGCGTACTCATGGTCAGCTACGACATGATATAACACGGTGGGAGCATAGTGGACATGGCAGAGGTGAGTCCAAGCTCTGGCATCCGCTGACTGTGAACAGCTTGACTCAAAGGACGTGGACTCTTCGCTGGACCTGAGCGAGATTTCGCTAGAGTCGCCATCTATACCGCCCGAAGTCACCGAGACGAGTCAGGAAAGCTCAAGCAGGGGATCCCTGCAGAATGGATATCTGTCCCCCAAGGGGTTTCAAGAGGATGATGGCGGAGATCTCGGATACACGGCCTCGATCCCTCTACCGCCCAGTCCAGGCGGCAGCGGTCGGGGAAGTCTCAGTTCTGTATCGATGAACCGACCACAGAGCCGGTCGCTCACTGGATCCCAAGGACGCCGTTCGAGATCGCCTTCACCCTCGGCCTTTCGCTCGATATCACCCAGGCCACTTGTGATTGACAATCTCGAAGTACGGTCACAACGATCATCTCACTCGAGTCCGGTCGCCTCGAATAGTGGATATAGACCCAGTTCACCGGGCGCAAGGAGCTCGCATAGTCAGCATAGCTCATCCCCGCCCAATACCCCACCGCCACGGTTCATCCACTTCAAACCCACCCTACCATCTGCGAACATTGCCACAAATGGCCAAGCGGAGGGTATTGACCCCAACGCGCCTTTCGAGTCCATACCCCTGCAAACGACGCCTCCGACCATAACGGTCGGTCTGCCAACGTCTCCTATGTCGCCAAGGGGTACTCCGAAAGCAAAGCGGAGTAGCTGGGTGGGCTTTGGCGTGGACAAGGATACAAATGGTCATGGAAATGGCTCACCAGTAATGACAACTCTGGCGCTAGATCCGCGAGGGAATTCTGAGGAATCTGAGCGGAGACCAAGTGTACCTGCAGGCGTGTCGATAGAGGCTGGACCTTCGACATCGCCAAAACCTCGACTCCATGCCCCTCCGGCACACCCCCATCCCTTTCCTCTACCGTCAAGCAATCACAGCCGGAATCCCTCAGTCACCTCGACCACCTCGGATTCTCGAGCCGAGGGCTCGAATCATAATGGCGGGGCTAGCACCATCGCAAAGCCCACCGGAGGACTGGGCGTGAAAGGCGTCTCCGCACTGGACAAGGTTCGGAGTCAGACCCGACCCTCTTGGCTCCCTCCCAAGGACAAAGCCGAGGACGAAGTCCACCTGCACGAATGGGAGGAAATGATGTCTCAAGCGAGAGAACATGAAAAGGAGCGACGGAAGCAGGCCGAGGCACGTCGGTTGGAAAAGGAGAAACGGCTGGCAATGTCAACACCGAGATGGGAGGCCTTGTTATCGGGCACGCCAACAGGTGCCGGAGGCGCCGGATTCAGTGTGGCCAAAGTCAAGGACGATGAGAGTTTGAGGAGGCTATGGTTTGACGGAGTCCCCAGTCATCTGAGGGGTAGAGCATGGAGTTTGGCTATTGGAAACCCACTTGCCATGTCCAAAGGTGCGTCCGAACACCTCGCTTGATACTGACTCTCGGATTCGTAGAAGCGTACAAGGCATACCTCGCCCGTGCGCGTAAAGCCATCGACCAAGGTCGATTCCCTCAAAACATCCTCGACCGCTTGGAAGCCGACATGGACGATACGCTCCCCACACTCAAGCTATTCGTCCCGGGAAGCCCTATGCGAGATGACCTCCGAGAGTTTGTCTGCGCCTGGGTCGTGTATCGATCCGACGACGCTCTAGGCTATGTGAGTCCAAGCAAGGAGGAGGGCTGACCTCGAGGCCCCGTACATCACCCATCTGAGCGCAATGTTCCTTCTGACCTCGCCCCCACCGATCGCCTTTCTCTCTCTGGTCAACCTGCTCTCTAGGCCGTGTCTCAGGGCGTTCTACACCCAGACCACAGAGGAGATCGAGGCTTATTATAGGGTCTTTGAGAATCTCCAAGCGGATCTCTTCCCCAAGATCTACGCAAATTGCAAAAACCTCGGGATTAGGCTGCCAGAGAGCTACTTTAGAAGCCTGTTCATCGAGCAAATACCCTTCGAAGCCTGCTGTCGGCTGTGGGATCAGGTGAGCCTCTCATCAACTCAGAGATAGTAAAGGCTGACAGCCCAGATCATCCTGGATGGGGACGGATACATATTCCGAGCGGCCCTAGCCATCTTTGGCTTTCTCGAGCCTCGACTGCACTACCCCGATCACGACGAGATCCTCTCCGTGCTCGAAGGCCGGAACGAGGCCACGGCCAAGATCACCGAGAGGGAAAAGGAGAGGGCCAAGGCCCGAGGAGAGGAGATTGAGCTCGAGGTCGGGCTGGATGGCAAGTTGAGCGTGTTTGGGTTGAACGAAGGGGTGCTGTTTGACTGGTTGGATGGGAATGACGGGTGGAGGGAGAGCCGGTTTGAGCGACTGGTCGTGAGAGAGATGCCGGATTAGCTCGGCATGCAGAGCATGCAGAGTATTGCATCGAAGTACTGGGTAATTGGGCTTGCTGGGAGTGTGATCGGCCGGACAAGACTCTTGCTCGTTGGCTGGGCCAACTCGATTCTTACGGCGACGGGGTCTGTTGCGGCGGCCGAAGTGTTAGCGGTGTTGCTCATCCGCGGAACAAGGTCGACCTCTGGACTCGAGTCCTGTCAACAATACAGTCGAGCGGTGACTCTGAGACCAATTTCGATGCTTTGTCCCATGGTCAGAGAGGTCGGTAGTGGTGGAGATATCTACATGCATGCCCGTGGTGGTAGTATCGCCATGATATGCAGAGTGAGCTTTCGCTATATAATTCTTGGGTGGTTGTTGTGGTGGCGATAAACCGGATTTAAGAGCCTACGTCGTCTTCGTCCACCTCATCCCTTCTCGGTCATCTGCCTCTGCTCCCCTTGTCCGCTCTATCACACACTTACGAACTCGCATCGACGTGGACCGCTCTTTCGCTGTATGCAGCGCCCGGCACACGCAGTTCCCGTCGACATACCGCCCGCTCGTTGCTCGCCATGCCGCCTGGCAAGTCAAAGGCAAAGCCGAGATCGGCGACCGAGAGTGTGTCCAGCGGGGGTCACGAGTTGAACGTCGCGTGAGTCCGAGTCCGAGTCCGAGTCCTCCGCGGATGGTTGGGGTGCGTCTGTGTCGTACACATGACAGCACGCAGGTACTAGCAATGAGGAGCTAGCCCCTAGGATCTCTCGATTCTCTACTAGACTGTGTTGCTCGGTATGAGCAGTGCAATTTAGCATCCCCGAACATCTACGATCGATTCCCAAGCTGACTCCAACTCTCCACCCCACCCTACTACATCTTGTCACGTACTCGTGCACCTCGGTCTGCAATCACACACACATCGCATTCGACATTAACCACACACGATACCATATCGGCCAACTTCCCTTGTTCATCCACCCTTTCTCGGCCTCGCTTATCACATCGTCTCCGCCTCGGCATCGACCCCTGTCAACCCTGCCATGTACAACTGTACATGACAACTGTCCATCGACCCGACCGTCATACTGCACTTCTGATACCGACTACAATGGCTGTTCCAATCCTACAGTGAGACAAGTCAGAGACAAAGGTCAGAATCGCCCATATCCTTCCTCACCGGCCCACAGGACGATTCGCCCTCGGCCATCCCTCGCAAAAGCACCAATAGCCACTTTGCTGGATCATCGCGGCACGGTCTTGTACGATCGCGCACGTCAACCATTAGCTACACACCACCACTAGCGCCCGTCATGTCGAGGGAGAATTCGTTGGAAGAGGTGTCACAGGATGGCTCCGAACTACCGGGTCCTTCTCGCCTCGCTGTCACTCCGTCGACTAGCAGGGCGGGAAAGCTATTTGGAAATAGGAGGGCTTCGAAATCAGTGTCCAATGCCAAACCACCGACAAACAACTCGCCCTTTCCGAAGGGTACGGCTCCGATCCCCAGTCTGCTCGTATCCCCAGATACGACTTTAACTCAGAGAGAGGGCGCTGGCAAGAGAATGGGCTTGAAGAGGAGGATATCAACGCCAATCATGACCAAGAGGTCATTACCCGACACTGGAGATCTCGACACTACGGGGACCATCGACGAAGGAGACGAGGGAAAATCAGCCCAACTCTCACCCGATCAGCCGAAAGAGGTTCAGAGTAGGGCGAGATCGACGTCGACCAGTATTGTCGTTCCTCAGCACTTGCAAGAGAGACATAATGCCACTGCTGGGCCTTCCTCAGCACCCATGCGGCCACCCTCGCCATATCGGACACATGGGATTCAACCCTTGAGCTCTACTCCCATATATATCACCCCTTCCACCCCGGACGAGACGACACCGCCTTACGTCCCCAATCCAACGTACCCCAACACCTACACCCCATCTTCGGCAGTCGGGGCGAAATCCCGCTCAGCCGGTCTGCTGAGCTCAATGTACGATGCGAGCGAGGCGTCTCTGCTCAAGCTGACACGATGGGTACGCCCGAAAACGAGAACAAACCGGGAGAACAGGAGAGACTCGGACGTGGATAGTGAAAAGGGCTTGGAGGAGGATGAGCCGTCTACGGGCGAATCCCGAGAATCCACTATACGAACCAGCGTAGACAGCTCGAGGCGGGACGGGAGCAAGTACTGGTGGAACGGGTCCACAGGCCATGGTTCGGACGAGGACGAGGCGGAACATGGATACTTTTCCTTACCACCCACACCGCCGGAAGACAAGGCGAACCCGATGCTCGAGTTTGAATCCGCCCTGACGTCGGAGAAGCGGGCACCGATCCAGTCCCTGCCCACACCGGCTCTATCGACGAGATCGCTCAGTCGTGTGGATTCGAAATCGAGGAGGAAATGGGCGGGGCCGGTGACTACCGCCAACACGCAGGATGGTTGGCTGGCTCTGTTGTACCGCTCCTGGGGGAGACTGGTCGCTTCGGGCGGAAATACCGGCAAGACGGGAGAAGTGATGAAAGAGCTCGGGTGGACAGTAGGCTTCTTGGTCGCATTGTTCTTTGTCACCGGGCTCTCGGTCCTCTGGTCCGTGAAGGGGTTGCCAATGTGGGTACCTACGGGGGGTGAGGAGAAAATGTGCTAATAGTGCTATCAGTACCCAGCTCAAACATCTGCCGACGTCGACGAGCGATTTGCAATTGCTCAGCGCGGAGATTCGGGGATACATGGCTTCAAGCCCGATGAGCTGGTGGCATACCGTTGGTGTGCTGACCGTCGTTGGATGCTGGAAACACGCTTGGTCGGTCCCAGGCGCGGTAGTCCTGGTAAGTCGACAGTGTCACAAGTCGCTCCATTGCTAACCAGGTTTAGAATATACTTGTCGGGAGCGTGCTCGAGCCAATGTCCGCGTTGGCCTTGCTCACCATTATCACCGCCACGGGATCGCTATTCTCCTATCTCCTCTCACGGCCACTCGCCCCTTTGATCGCGGTGCTATTCCCCAAGCCATTGGCCCTGGTCCGAGCCGCACTCGCGCCCGACTCTGCGCCCCCGCCAACCGTCACTCACCCCAGCCCGCCGCTGCACTCTGAGCGAGTGACGCCCGTGACTACCGACACACCGCCGTCTGGCAGTGTCTGGAGGCGACTGCTCATCATGCGAGCGATGGGTTTCGTCCCCTGGTCAGGGATGAATGTCGCCTGTGGAGTCGTTGGGGTGGATTGGAAAGTGTTTTGGATCACTACAGCCGCTGGATCCGCCAGCTGGTCATATGTCACTGCTTCAGTGGGCAACATCCTCTCTAGGCTCGCCATCCCTTCATCCGCCCTTGACGACACTACCACCGCCTTAGCCGGTGGTGGGGGGGAGAGTTTGACGAGTCTACTCCGGGATCCGGTCTTGATTGCCAAGTTGGTCTTCCTGTCCGGACTCACGCTGCTCCCCGTCGTGCTCAAGAAACGCAAGGGCGGAGCGGATCCACACGCCGCTGTTCCCGGGGAAAAGGGTGATTCACCCAAAGATACTGCGAACGCGGAGGAGATATTGCCGCCGGCTTTGTCCCCGGATTCACCCTTGGCCAGCAGTTTGGCAAGGTTCACACCCACACCGGCAATGTTTGATCTGTTGAGCTTTGGGAGGACGGCGATGCGGACGACCGGGGCAGTGGTCATGGGCGCCGTGAGGGGCGGTGTGGCCGCGGGTCAGAGAGTTGCCGGGCTGGGTCGATGAAATGGGTGCTACGGAGCAGAGGATCCACTTGACAGTAATATGGAGCGTAGGGAGGCGAGGAGTGAGGTGGCCAGGAGAAAAGTAGGGCTTTGAACAGATTTGACATCAATCGATAATGCAGCGACGGGCGGTGAGACTCGATCAGAGCGTGGGTAATCAAGGCTTATAATGCGGGATGGAACCGACTACTGCCGTGTATGTAGCATACTTCTCGAGAATGTATAACAGTGTCTGTCTGCGCTGGCCGAAGGTGGGGTTTGTCATCTGGTATACATACACACAACATGAAAGCTCGATATGGAATGGGATATGTGAATGATCTCCAAGGCCTCCGCATTATTCCTCCGGGTCTTACTCATACTCGTACACTCATCCTCGACAACGAACATCGCGCGATGACTGATCGGCGTCACCATCCACCCCCGCCGACGCCCAAACGGCGATACTCTACCAATTCACACTTTCCCCTCTGCCCCGCCTCGTCATCTTGGGGTATACGAAGCCTGTACCAATCCCCAGAGTAGGTAATGGCGACAAGTTGCATTTCCCCCTTTGCCCCAAAGCCTGTCGGGATGGTCGGTGTGGGCCTAGTGGATCTTGTCGTCGATGTGCTGTGTATGTTCGCACTGATGCCCGCTCCACTGGCACTGACTGTGCTGGCGGCGCTGGATCTCTGCGCTCGAGGGGTAGGCGGCGTTTCTGTTCGCGAGGGCATGAACGCTCCTTTGGAGAATGGCGTCGGGGTCGCTGTTCTTGATGAAGGCGTTTCCGAGCCAAACGACCGTCTCTCCTCCCTCGAACCTAGGTGCGCACCGCCGCGAGCGGATGTGAAATCAACAGAGGTCTTGCCATGTCGATTCCCGCCCTCTCTCTCCCCAGACTGGTCGGCCTCGATTTCGACTCTGATCCATCCCACAACGAAGCGCTCGGACCACTCGCCATCGCCGTCCACCTCCTCCGAGGAGGATTTGGTTGTCATCCCGGCCTTTCCAGCGGCAGCCCCGACGACCGAAGCGAATGCGTGAGGGTTTTTCCGGGGAAGATGGTATTGAGCGACGGAGGCCGTCGAGGAGAAATACTTTGGCAGGGGGATATTCCAGGAGAGGAGATTCGTCAATGACGGAGGGTTTGTCGCCGATGTAGACCTATGACCAAACGTCAGGATCAGACCGGCACTTGGTGTACTCACGCAGAGCCGTCTCGTAGAGGATTCTCATCGTCCCAAATGTGCATTGTGCCTTTATCGCTCCATCCCACTACTCTCCCGCCCTTCCCGCCCACAGCGCCGTCGGGTGGCTCGAATCGCGCACCCCACATTTCTGCTCGGTCCACCCCACGCCTGAGCTCGCGCTGGAGTTGTCCCCTGGCCGTATCCCAGACGCGAAGTAGAGTCCCGCGTTCCGAGGTCGTGATGATGTGAGAGCCAGATGGAGTGCACGTGAGTGTGGACAGCGGGTGGGTGTGGGCGAGAATGATGGGCGAGCGGAATCCCTGGGATTTTGGATTACTCGGACCGGGGATAGAGGCAGAGGTAGATTCGGGTGATGGGCAAGGTGGCAGTTGGATCAGTTGCACGTGTCCGGCTTGTCGACCTGGCAAAGCGAGCAGTGTCGATCCCGGCATAGTGGACAAGGCCATCAGGCCTATCACACCAATTAGTATCCGCTTGTGCGATCGTATTGCTCTGGACGCACCCTGCTCATTCTCACTCGTCTCCCATTGTCCAAGCTTGCGAAGGGTGAATCGTCCTCTATCATCCATATGACTAGAGGGTCCTGCATCGCCAGAGGGATTGCTGCGGGCCTCGATACCATACTGGAACGCAATGACGCGATGGGATAACGCGATGCACAGCATGCCATGTCGACAGGTGACCCCTCTTATCCGCTCGCTACGCGTGAGTCAGCACTGCCCCACTCGGGGTTTGGATTGGACGCACCTGAACTCGAGCTGAGCGACGGCGATGCCCAGTTCGTCGTGATAGATAATGGCCTTGTTGGGGGAATAGAGCGGGTCGTTCCCGCCCCCTTGGAGCACCAACAAAGGGGAGTAAGGGAGGGGCAAGGCGACAGCCAGCGTACCGCCGAATTCTATGCTATATCAGCGCTACCCCAGTCCTCACTGCAGGACAGATACAACGGGGCTCAAGCTGCGAGACTCCTCGCTGGCGCTCGGACTAACCTCGTCGCCTAACCAGGCCCAGGGGATAACTCCGCCATACCTCGTACCCGGTCTCACTGGCCACTGAGAAGAATGCGCCATCTTGCGAGAAATGGATAGAGTGGATCGGCGACGCTCGCAGCGTGGAGACAGAGTATCGACCCAACTGCATCCTCGCGAGTTCACCAGTTGGGATCGGGTTGGATCACTGTGCAGTCCGTACCATCGGGCGGCGAGGGCTTGATGTACCGCAACGCGGCTGTTGATTCGGAAGTTGATCTAACACTTCCTGCTCAATCGAGATCGAGCGAGGGTTCAGCCAACATCCTAGCCTGAGCGAACGGTAGCGAGATGGATACGAAGAACTAGTTAGATATCATACCAACACTGCTCGTCGCCATCGCGACACCTCTCCGGGTCATCGGTCTAGATCCGATCACGTGACAACCTCTGGGATGAGCGGCGGTCGCCACCTATTTGTCGCTGTTTTTCCAACCTCACCTTTGTGACTGTCACTCTACTCTTGCTCAACATACCCGTACCTCGTTCGACTACTGCTTTGCTATCACAACTGATCACTACACCAACCATCGTCGCCATCGCCGTACGGACGCAGCACCAGAATCTGCAGCCGACCAGACAGACGCCCAGGAACTTCTACCAGAGCAGAACAAATCAGGCATCATGTCCGACGACGAGCAGATGGACATGGGCGGCGACGACTATCAGCAGGACTTTGACCCCGATGAGCTCAAGTGGGTCCGAAGCTTTCGCAGAAAGCGTCAGCCAGATCCTGGAATTGTGCATGCTGAGACCATTTCAGCTACGAGGATGCCGACGTGGAACAGCAGGAAGGCGAGGGGGAGGAGGATGATGCGCTGAACCAGGACGAGAGGATGATAGTGGTGAGTCCAGTGTTTCGACTGGTCCCGCGGATTACATTGTTCGAGGGATGCGTGCAAGATGGGTAGGAGTGGAAGCGGGGGATACAGAAGAATCTCGACTGGCTCACGGTCAAAAAGTGCAGGGATATGTGACAGTCATTCATGCCGCCTTGGGAGGGTGAAGACGATGGCACTGACTACGCTGTAGGAGTCTGGCGCGCCGGCAGATGGAGAGAAGCAGCGAACCGGCAAGGCCGCAAAGCCGAATGCGGTCAGGATAACGACGCCTTATATGACGAAATACGAGAGAGCGCGGGTATTGGGCACGAGGGCCCTGCAGATCAGGTACGTGGAGTCTCTTCCGTGCTTGTCTCGCCGACAGGCGAGATTTCATTTGTGTGGGAACCAGACGAGCGGAGACGGGGGACGGGAGTGGGAGATTGTAACCCCGGGAAAAGGCGTCTGGGAGGATGCCCTCTCTCCCACACGAGAAGCATCCAGGGGAGACCCAGCCGTCTTGGGCATAGAAGGCTCAATTATAAAGTGACGTCGGCAACGTTGACCCACCTGATAGCATGAACGCACCCGTTCTGGTGCCATTAGACAACGAGACGGATCCGTTGGAAATCGCCCTGAAAGAGCTCAAGGCGATGAAGATTCCGCTGGTCATACGGCGATACCTCCCCGGTAGGTCAGAGCCATGTCTTTCACCGTAGGCGCAGCTGACTTTGACAGACAACTCGTTTGAGGATTGGAAAGTGGAAGAGCTGATTCAGCAGGAGTAGCCCACCGTCCCCACTCGGGGAGTAGTCTTGGCTGAGGGGAGATGGCGGTGGACCGCTGATTTGTAACATACCGCCTTGATGCACGATATTCCTACCTTCAGGGAGACCAGCAGTGATCTCCACCCTGCAGAGATTGGCGCCACGAGCGTAGTTTACATCGCCAACCGAGTCCTACGACTATACCATTCTACCACTACTGATACAGAAGTTCGTGCTTGACAAATTATATACAGAGAAATCTATTCGACCCATTCGAAGCACACCGCCCACGTTCCAACTTAACAATACCTCAACCTCAACCCCAAGCCCGCGCTCGCGCTCACCACGCCGATGTCGATGGTGCCCTGTTCGGCATCTTAACCGGCACCTCGTCTTCAGAGTCGGAAAGGTCCTCCATGAACTTAAAGTCCTCCGGCTTGGAAGCCTTGTATTGCATCGTGCGGTCGGCCTGCTCTGTGGCAAGGTTGTATCGCTGGCCAAAGATCTTGAGAGCTTGATAGACCGTTTCCACCTCGACCTCGATCGGCCCGGCCGCTACGAGGCGTCAGCCGAACCCACAGACGTACGTTTTGGGCTCTATCCGCAAGGCTAGCAAAGTCGGTGCAGGACCAATGGGATTGTGTGACAGGTAGATACGTCGTATAGAGCAAGGACTCACCGGCAATATCACCGATAGCTTGTAATCGCTTCACCTCCCGAATCAGCGTTTTCACAATGAACGACCATCTACACGTCATCATCAGCAACAGCCCCGTGACATGGTGCCACTGTACGCACGCCATTGGCATGAACGCGTCGAGGTCCGCGAACAGGTGTTCATTCATAATGACCTTGATGACGCTGGTCAACCGACGGGCAATCGTCACTGCCTTGTCGTTGGGCGTGTTAAACGAAAAGACGTCGTAGAGGAACATCCAGGCGCAGCCGAGAACAAAGTGCTACGCATCGAAGCGTTAGCTTCAATCCAACTCCTCAGGACTCGCCCACGCCATTCGCAGTGGAGCAGCAGGTTTCGAGAGCGGTGTTCTATCGAAGCGACCGACTCACAATGGCGAATAAATCCATTCTGGCCTTTTTGTCAAAGTACCACGCCGCGTCCCTCCCGTCCCACGTGTCCCAATCCGTGCGCCTCTCTGGGGCGAGGTGCTCTTCCGCCTTGAGCAACGCGTACTTGATTTCCTCGAATGCTTTCGGTGTTCTGATCTTTGCCGTCCGCATCCACCCCCTGGTCTTTGCCAAACCGGCTCCATCGACTCCGGTGCCATTGGTGCCGGCGTTGCCGGCGCCGCTGAAGCCAGCGAGTCCAAACATCATGTCGACATCTTGACCCGGCTCTTCCGGATTGAACGGCGAGTTTTCCTGCGAGGTAGACGTGTTGGCGGCCAGGTAGTTCATGTATTGATCATAGGAGAGAATGTCCTCTGCCCAACTGACCCCATTGTATTGCGTTGGGGGCGATACCGAGGGCAGAGCGGAGGGCGAGATCGAGGACTCTTTGAGCTTTTCGTACCAATCGCCTTCTGGGCGGAGATAGATCAATTTCGACGCCCGCTCCAGGATGCTCATACTCCTCATCCGAATCGAGGCGAGCGTTGCATCCACATAGTGAGGGAGAGGCGGATACGGGTGCTTCATATCGTATAGCGGGGCTAGCGTTAGATCGTCTTTGCTACTGATCAAGCCCTGCGCGATCAGCAGCCGTCCAGCATGAGTCTACTTACCAGCTCGTACTCGTACAGCGGGCGGGGAAACGGAGTGGTGATGCACTCGTCTGTAATCGCACAAGGCCATTGTGTCGCTATCGCCGAAGCTCGCTCCACAACGTATACCGCCCAGCTACCAACCGTTAGCCGGGCAACCCTCCACTCTAGTTGACCCCACTCACAATGCCCAGATCCGCTCCCCCAGCTCGATCGCGTCTTCGGGCGGTGAAATCATAAACGACTTTTTCCGCATCAAACCGACCAAGTCCGCTCGGTGGTCTGCAGGCGACGATGACGCTTTGAACACGTTTGACGGGATCGCATGCAGTCCGCACGACACGGCCAACCTAGTTTAGATTCATGAGCTTCAGTTCTATAGAAGCCACTGCACCTACCTCAACGCTTCTCCCGTCTGCATCCAGCCCTCGTGGTATCGACCACAGCTGAACTCGTATACCGCCAATATGCTCGACGCCCGCACAGAGTCGATCAGGCGGTCCGATTGTGAGATCGACTCTCGGAGGCGTTTGATTGCAATCTCGTAGAAATGCGGTTCGAGCGCTTTGATCGCTGCAGAGGAAGATCGTTTTGCGGCTACAGTGTACATTGCGTAGAGAAGACTTGGGTGTGGGCGCTTTGCAGGCTGGAGTGCGAGGCTGCGGGGAATGAGACTAGGACAGAAATGGACCGATGCGTGACTCACCTCGCAAAGAACCGAGGGATGTGGATCTGCAGTTCATAATTTCTGATCCCAGCAAAGAAGATGTCGAGTCTGCGGCTCTCGTCAGTTCTGAAGCTGTGATGTAGAGCGTGGTTGAGGCTTACAGGTGATCTCGAGCGACTTTGGGCAGATCCGCAGCATCAAACCACCCTCCGACCAGGTCCTTCCCATCGGCAGGCTCCCAAGCGGCCGTGTCGTAGGTGGAGCTGTAGGCAGTGTAGTCTTGACCACCACCCGTCGCATTCTTGATCTCATCGCAAACACCGCCTTGTCCCCGCATATCTCCGTCCAGAGTGGTGCCGTTGTTCCCAAACGAGCCGTTCTCGCGTTGAGACGACGGAGTGCTTGTCGAATTGTTAGTCGAGGGCGAGGATTCATCCACCACCTCCATGACGTACGCGTGATACGCGGCGGAACCTGGGGATAGCAGGTTGGAGTGGATGGAAGGTTGTGACTGTAGCATGGACAACGGGTCCGGTAGGGTGGAAGAGAGGAATTTTGTCGTCATGGCAGTTGCGTACTCTTCCGGAGTCATCCTGTCGTACCGATCCTCGCCGTTCGCAGGGGCAGGATTTGGACGCGGCGGGAAGGCGGTCGAGCTACTGGCAAACGAGCCCATACCCGAGTTCTCAGAGTATAGCTGCTGAATTCCATTTTGTTGGAAGACCGAGCCATTCACCGACTGATTCGCCATAGACTGACTTTGACTCTGATACGCAGTCGGTTCCTCCGTCGAAGTCGAACCCAACGATTTTACCAGATCCATGAATGATGGATCCAGAGTTGACCAGTCGAACCCGTCCAAAGCCCCAGCCGACGTTCTCGAGGGGGGCTGTATTGTAGTCGCGCTATTGGCAGCATTACTTCCTTGTGCGACTCCGCCATTTGCCACATTGGTGTAGCCGTACACTGGTTTCTGTTGGAACCCCGATGCCCCGTTGAATGACTCTCCGTATGGCTGTTGTGACGAGCCCATGCTGGACTGCCCACTCTGCTCACTCGACGAATGGTGTACGAATGGCGGTGGTTGAGCATTTGACGTCGAGGCATTCTGGCCATATAAATCATTGACTCCGTTTGCCGAAACGCTCTCTCTCCTGCTCTGACTGCCCGCTCCTGCAGGCGGAGTGACGCCAGTTTTGAGCAGTTCCTCCAACTCGGCGACCTTGTCTTCTAGCTGTTTGACTCTTGACACTGGCTTTCCATTATCATACACGCATTCCCTCTGCAACTTCTTGCAGTGCTACCAGCGATCATCATCGTTAGCCATTTGGTACCCCAGTTTTCACATCGCCGAGAGGCCGAGAGAGACCTCTTTCCGATGATGTATGAGCTTTGAGAAAGGTAGACATACCTGACAGCTGGGTTTATCTGCACTACACTTGATCCGCCTCTTCCTGCAGTACAGGCAAGCGTCCCCCCGCCTCAATGTTGCTTTCTTCCCATTGTTATCCAGGCCATTCCCATATGACGTGTCGTCCTCAATCGGCCCCGAGTCGTCTCTCGGCATGCCGGGCGGTCTTGCGGGGTGCGAGTGTGAGCTGTAGGATCTGACGATATTGCTGTTGTTGTCTTTCGCCTCTGAGCTATCTGTCTATGAGAGAGATATCCAGTGTTGATGTCCTTTGACAACGCTCCTTGAATCACTTAATGTCCCCCTAGCCTCGAGCGATTCCCAACGCTGCCCAGACACTGCCGAACGATCTCTTTGCCCGATCTAATCTCGCATTTAGCCGTCCCTGGAGATCGGCGGCGAAGTCCGCTAGAGGGTCTTGGCAGATCGCGCGCCTTCAAGGTTTGCCAACTTCAGGCGCGCGGATAGGAACAGCCATCGACCGTGTTAGGCGCGGGCTCGCGTGTGAGAGCCAGGAACGCACCGTAGATCTGTCCAAAGCCCAAGCACCAACAGCATCTATCTACGCTCTCGAGTTAACTCGCGTTCCATCTACCACAGGTCGACAGTTGAACATTATGGCCGAGGTATACCAGAAGAAAGAGCTGCTCGGGCTGATGAGCTCGGGAGGGAACAAGCGTGGGTCCTAGCGAAGATTGATTTAGCTCGGACTGACGCTCGGATGGCAGTATGCGTCGATTGTAATGCCCCGTCGCCGCAATGGGCGAGTGTGTCCTACGGGACGTTCATCTGCCTCGAATGTTCGGGTGTGCATAGAGGTGAGTCCCCGTCTGCTGTCTGCTGTTCAGTCGAATAGCAGCTGAACTTGATAGGCTTCGGCGTGCATATCTCCTTCGTGAGGAGTATAACAATGGACAAGTGGTCAGAAGAGCAGGTCAAGAAGATGAAGGTGGGTGAATGTTCCCTCGTGCATGAAGGGCTCGTGAAAGCTGTCCTACCGTTGATCGCGACAATGACGGTTACTACATCACCCAGTCGTCTCGTTCAGTCGAAGAAACTGCTGAGGAGAGCATACTGATGCCCTTGCTAGCTCGGCGGGAACGAGGCTTTCAAGTCGTTCATGGAGTCGTACGGCTCGGAAGGAGGGTACAGCAAGGGAATCGGGATGAGTGAGAAGTACAACTGCTGGGCGGCCGCTCAATACCGAGAAAAGGTGGGCACACTGGCACTACTACTGGCGTTAAGCTGAACATCCTCGCTTCAGCTCGCTGCGGACTGCGCCGACCCACCTCAACCTTGGTCCCCATCATCGCCTCCTGCCAACTTTGGCGTCAGCTCGAGACCTAGTTCTGCTCAGGCGACCCGTAAATCCCGAGCCAACAACAACTCTGCATCCCCATTCAACCCCTCGCGCAGTGGCACACCCGTCACTGCCGGACAGGGCGGTAGCGGCAACGAAGCATTCTTCGAGCGAATGGGTAATGCCAACTCGTCTCGACCGGACGACCTGCCTCCCTCTCAGGGAGGTCGATATGCTGGATTCGGATCGACCCCTGAACCGGAATACCCGACCACATCGTCTTATTCCTCTCATCCGAGCTACTCGACCTCGTCGCACAGCGTGCCCACCTTGGACGAGCTCCAGCGCAATCCCCTCGGCGCGTTGAGTAAAGGCTGGGGATTGTTTTCTTCGGCTGTGGCCACGGCCGGGAAAGAGATCAATCAATCGGTTTTGCAACCTGGAATGACTCGGGCACAAGAACTGGCCGCTCAAGCTGCTGGTCGGGACGAGCGGGGTATACACACCGGACAGGGCGGCAGTGGTGGCGGAGACGACGAGTGGAAACGATATTTGGATACGTTTGCCTCTGGCGCCAAGCAAGCCGCTGGATGGGCGGGTCAGCGTGCTAATGAGGGTTGGGACCAGGTCAACCATTTGGCCAAAGAACGGGGCGTGGACCTAGATGAGCAATTCAAGCAGCTTGGTTTGGCCGGATCTGCGGCCGGCGCCGGTGGCAGGGGTGGATATGGACAATTGGAACGAGCGGAGGATGGAGTCATTACACCACACGGCGGAGCTGATGCGGACGATGATTTCTTTGAGAGCTGGGACCAACCTGCAAGTGCAAAGAGCACTTCGAGTGCGGGGAAAAGCGCCACTGGGGCGAGGCAGGCGCAGAAACCCACAGTCAAGGACGACTGGAACAAGGACGACGACGAGTGGAAGGATTTTTAGGCGGTTACACTATGGTCAAGTTGTAGTACGGCACAAATCGTGCCGAGAGATGGATAGATTAAGATACAACACTATACGAAGTTTACTTATACCCGATCCGCAGTGTCCTATTGTCCCGTTGTCACCCTCTCCTCCGCCTGACCGGCACGAACAGTGCCTATGATCGGTCGGTCGAGTTCCAGTCTTCCTCATCACTCTGCTACAGTATCGCCCTCGACCGGCGTCGCCGACGTCACAGCGAGCTCTGGCACCAGACGCGCTATACACGCGGTATAGACCATTCCCACCATGTGGGCATTACACCCGACGTCGGATATCGGATCCAACAGGGCTTTCAGCTCGAGATGACTTGGGAGCAGCGTGCTGCGAATGGCATCTGGGCGCGTCAGCAGCATTCGGACCATGCGTACTCGGGACGAAGAGGTAGTCGACTCACTTGGTATTGCCATACTGAGCCGCTCTTCCAGTTCCCGCCGCATGACTTGTTGCTCGAGGAGCGTCGGGTCGGGCGGGGTAGGCGCGGGATAGCCGTCCAGGGGGAAGAGCAGTCGTTCCAGCAGGTCGACCACTCTCAGAGCGCTAGAGGTAGTGAGGTGTTGCTTGAGCAGATGCGGGAGCAGTCTGGGATATGCGTCAGTGGAAGCTCTGGCTGAGGGGAGGCAGGTGGGCAAGGCTGGTGTTTACCGGGAGTCTAGGGACAAGAGCGATACGCATTGGAGAGAGCATGTCGCCTGGATCCAACCGTGGAGACGGATCTGAAGGGCCAGACAGACCCACCTGTCAAGAATGGGAGAGGACAGATCGAGCGCCACCTCCAGCACTCCCCAGGTGATCCTCGTGAGCCACTTGCGCTCCAGGGCCACATTCCCATCTATGCCCAAAACCGCTCTACCCAGGGATATCCACTGGGAGGTATACCTATTCCTCACTTTCGGGGCGGAGGAGAGAGTCGCCATCGTCCGTGTCGCCGTGGACCACAGTTTTAGGAGGATCATCCAGATCATGATTGATAACGACAGGATGGAGAGGTATGTCCGCCAAATTGCCTCCACGACCTGACCAACTGGCCCAGGCTTCACGCCATATGAAGCACCTTTTGACGTCGGCGGGGTGTGAACGCTCCCTGACCTTGTCGTCCGCAGTGGGATGAATTTGAGCAAGAGGGAGTACCAGAACCAACTGGCGCACAGGCGTTTGGCAATACCCCCAAGAACACTCCTTGCTAGCATCTCCCTGACCATGATCCGCTCGACGACCACGTTGTACTCCTCTGGCGGGAGGTATAGCCGGAGCAGAGAGTCCACCAGGGCAGTGAGCCAGATTTCGGAAACAGCGTACTGGGAGTTATCGTCGTTGTTGGGATTCGACTCGTGATCTAGGGCGTGCTCTGGCTGTGCCTTGATAGGTCGTACGGGTTCATTTCCTCCTTCAATCGCTTCATTCAGATCCCTCTCGATCACTTCCTCCCGGGTCGATTTCTTCGGCTCAGCCTCATCCTCCACACTCCCAGACGACCGGTGTACCGAGATGAGCGGTAGATGACGGTGATTCCAATCGTCCAAGTCGATTCCCCCTCGCTCGCCGACATGCTCGAATCCACCTTGTTGGGATAACCGTACGGCCTGCCTGGCTTTCCAGTATGTCTCAATGTGTATGGTAAGAATCGCCGGAAGGTCAAGTAGGATGAGGGGGACGAGAATTTCCGGATCCCGGGCGATTCTCCCTAGGATGGGTCGCAAGATTGGGAGAATGAGATCGTTGTTGATGTGGGGCAGTACGGATCGATCTTTCGTCAGGCGAGGCAGCCATGAGAGGATGTATGCTCGGAAGACTAGGGCTATGAGGTGGTACAGTCTACATCAGGCGGATCAGCATTCCATCCCGGGGTGTTGAAGGATAGACCGAGCTGAAATTCCATTGAGATGGCGAGACGGGTCGAGCCAAAAGACGAGCCCGACTCACCTCTCGTTCAACAGACTGAGCTCCTGACCTTCACCTTCGACTATACATGGCAAAGGTCTGTCCAGGGGCCAGGTCGGGAATAGCAATCTCCGGTGCAAAGGCAGATGAGCCGGTTCCCTCGATTCCTTGCCCGCCGGCAGCTCCGCCGGTGTGAGACCTCTACTTTGACCAGCACCGGGTCGGGAGGTCGGTCGAGCCATGGTTCGGCATCGTCAGCGAGTGATGTTGCCTGGACAGCGTGAGGATTCCCGCCTGTGATGAAGAGATGTGAGTGTTGAAAGTTGAACGGCTGGGATGGAACGCAAGCTGAAACGACAGGTGCTCGGTCCTGCCCGGTCCGTCATCCGATGGCTCTGTCACGACTCAAGCCGTCCAAGCCATGCAGAGAGCAGTGGGCGATCCAGATAGCAGATACATAGGCGTTTCCTAAGTAGGAGCCGTAGTCACCGTGGCATTGCATGGTAGAGTACTGTAGCGATGGTAGAGGCTGTGACTCGTGCGTAGCTTATAAGACTTTGGCTACTTTTTGGCCATGCCAACATCCGACCAACAAGATGCCAAAAGAGTGCCGTTCTGGCAGGAATCTGACATGGCCAGAACATGGGACAGTTTTGCTGTCAATGTGTGCGCTGTGGGCGACTTGTCCCGCTTGACGCTTCTATATATCAGCTTTCACATGCACCTGTCACACGAGACGCGTCGCGTCGCCGCGGATGTAATGTTCGTGTCTTCAAGCTGCATGTCCGATCCACTGGCTTGTCCTGGCTTGTCCTGGTCATGATGTTGCCGGGGTGAGTCCCGTACATGTCACTCGCTGTGTCTGATCATCTGACGCCTGTGTCCGCATATCAGTGAGCTGCGTTTTCGGCTCAGGCGTAACAAGGCGTAAGATATGATCTTCGCCCGGCACTCTTTTGGCCATCACATCCTCCTGGCTCCGGCTTGCTACATAGCTTCATACATGCCAGCAGCAGGAATTTCAACAAGTCCAGATTTCTGTTGGCACTTGAAGTACTTCCGCGCTCTTCAGCCCGTTTCCACTGTCCCGGCTGATGCGCTCAATGACATGGGACAGTAGTTACATCATACATGGCCATGCAGTGGCATGCACAGGCGGCACAGCTAGTGTCACTCCATCTCCTCGCTCGGCGTTGTGATCTCGCCGGGGATCACCTGCTGCTCACGTGACATAACCCCGGTAATACGTCTATAACGCCGAAACGCCGATTAGGATCACGCATCACCCCTCGGGTTTGTTTGGTTTGTAAGAGTGCGCGTGCCTGAGTGAATGAACACCTCGTCAAGCGGGACAGCTCGTCACCTTTGAGGGATTGATATATAACCACAATCTCCTCCTCCTCCTTCTCTTCTCTCATCCAACACATTCACACTCTTCTCTCTCACCTTCACCCCACTCAAACCCACAACCAAACTACAACAATGTCCGGACGAGGAAAAGGTTAGTCCACCCCCTCCACCACCACTCCTCGACATTGAACACGAGCTGATCATACTGCAGGCGGTAAAGGACTCGGCAAGGGCGGTGCCAAGCGACACAGAAAGGTCCTTCGAGACAACATCCAGTGAGCTCACCGTCCCAATCTTCCCTCCTTCCTGTACTAACCCGAACGCTAGGGGTATCACCAAGCCCGCTATCCGACGTCTCGCTCGACGAGGTGGTGTCAAGCGAATCTCCGGTCTGATCTACGAGGAGACCCGAGGTGTTCTCAAGATCTTGTAAGTCCCTTCTTCTCTATCTTCAACACTATCTGACATACGCGGTAGCCTCGAGAACGTCATCCGAGACTCTGTCACCTACACCGAGCACGCCAAGAGAAAGACTGTCACCTCGCTCGACGTCGTCTACGCGCTCAAGAGGCAGGGACGAACCCTGTACGGTTTCGGTGCTTAAGCCCGGGCGGTACAGAGCCAGTCGGTCCGGATCAGCAGAGAAGGGCCTTTCGTTTTCGCTTGTTCTTGTTTTTATATTACTCTCTAGCTCTCGTCCGCAGACGATCGATGCACTTTTGACCGAAACTGCTCAGTGATTGCAGTGCCTGGTATCATATGTTGCTGTGTTGGTGGCGGCCTGTGAATAGAATAGCGAACTAGAGGGAGGATTCTTCGTGGCGAATCGTCTTGAGCTGGTCTGGGCTGGATCTTCATATGACGACTTTGCCTTTCTGTCTCCCCGTCTCTTATAGCTCTTCCAACTTGAAGCCTGTGCAACGGACGGGGCTATGAATGGTTCAATCCTGTTGGTGTCGACGCCTCGCAAGAGACGAATGCCTGGTCTAGCTAGCTTGTTGATACATGTCGGTATAGAACGAATAACAACGCCTCGTCTCCCTAACCATCGATGACCTCCTTCCTCGCTTATAAGACCACGATGGAGGTGGGGGCGTATTTCTTCGTGTTGAAGACCGACTTGCCGGCCTGGACGTCCGGTCAGCGCGCGCAACTCGTCACGGATGCAAGTCGAATGTGATCAAGTGGACCCGGTTTGCGCGAGGGCTTGGGGTTTGGGTAAGGGGGACTTGGAAAAGCCGAGGGAACAGCGCGCCTGCTGGCCAGTCTGCAGATCAAGACAGTCTGGCTGAACCAACGCATCCCCACGCCATCCCGCCTGCGACCCATAGCTCGGAACCAAAGACCTCGAGGGCACGGCCAAGAAAAGAACAGACAGAGACCCACCTCCCATCCGTCAACGTCGCTCATGATGGATTTTTCTCGAGCGACCGCCGCTGCATGTCGTCTATATGCGTCTCTGTCCTGCTCAGCGAGGAGCAATGGGACCAGGTGGAGGCGGGACCATTGTCGTTCTCGGTAGAGCTCCCTGATGAATTGGTCAGCGATCATGGTCGGTGTTGTGCAGCAGGCAGAGTCTGGGAGCGGGATGTAGAGTATGGTAGGAAGTGACAGGATTGAGGGAAAGCGAAGTGAACTGTCAGTCGATGGCGACAGAGCTCTAACGCCAGCGTGAGATCTGGGCGATAGTCCCCGGCGAGTGGGGAGGGCAGAGTGAGCTTGAGTGCCGCCATCGACTATGTGTGACGAAGGGCCTTCCGATATAGCCCTCGAGCACTCGCTGCAGGAAGAAGCGACCCGGTCGTACTGCCGCTCCATCCCCAAGATGTCCTGGACCAACTCCAAACATCAAGCCCAGCATTCCACCCCAGTCCCAGGATCTACCGTCTGCTTCCTCCCACTCTTCCAACTAAGACTCCCGCCCGAGAGACACCACGCCCAACAAGCTACTAGTACCCACTTTCGTTCGTTGTTGCCCGCGCCGACCTTGTAGAACCCAAAAGCGCACACTGCGCCTACGCCCGCAAACACGACCCAGCCTGCAGGACCCCGGATCGGCAGGTTTCGCTTGTACTTGATCGACTCGTAGCCGCCCTTCGGGGGCATGTCCCTGTGGTGCGGGTGAGCATCGACGTTGCGCCGCGGGATCCGACGAGGGACTCACTGGAGATGACCATGCGGGGCTCTGGTGTAGCTCGGACCTGAGGACATGGTGGCTGAGTATCCCAGTGTGCTGACGACCTAGTGCGATATGTACTGGAGACGGTGTTACCCTCTGTACGATTGGACATCAAGAGCGAGAGCAAGGGTGAGCTTAGAGGGGTGCCACATTCAGTCCCCTCTGCCGTGAGAATTGATTCCGTCCATCGGCGATTTCAAACCACACCACCGTCAACCTCTCTTCTCTCCTCTGTCATTCCATACCTGCATCCTACACAGTCCTCAACCGACTACCTACATACTCTGACACGATGGAAGACGACAGAGAGATGCGCGTGGACGAGGCCATGATCCCAGAAGGACCAGGAGACAGGGATAGAGATAGGAGTGAGTTGAGAGTCCACGGGGGACCCATTGGGATGGAGCGGGCAAGAATGATAGAAGGGATGAGGATAGGAGGGCTTACGGATTTGATGAACAGACTCCGGAAGGAGGGATAGGGACAGGAGCAGGAGTAGAGATCGAAGGCCCAGAGATGGCAGGGATGACGACAGGCATCGAAGCGTGAGTTTTGGTATTGGGTACCAGAACGGTCGTGGGAGGGAAAACGGAGGGGGTTCGACCCATCCAAGAACAATCACACATTCGAGCTGCTGTCAAACCTCTCAACACCATTACCTGCCATTTGCGCAGAATTAGCTCCACACCGCCAACTACTCTTGACACCACGCACCCTCCTCCCCCCTGTACGCCCACTAACCCCCCCCCGTTTAGCACCGACGACGCTCGTACTCGCGCTCTCGATCGCCCGGACACCGACATCACAGGTCGAGACGACACTCTGACTCTCGTTCCCGCTCTAGATCGCCCCGATCCCGCTCTCGATCTCGTTCGCCCGGAGGTGACCGAGACCGAAGGCACAGGCCGTCTCACCGCAGGATTTCACCACCACCCCTCCACGCCCACGGCCACGGCCGGGGCCGCTTCGGCGTACCGAGGCACGAGGGTGAAAAGTCGGTCGGCGGACCGATGAACGCCCCGCAGGAGGAGGCAGAGGCTCATGCCAAGATCTCCCGAAGGGAGAACAGGCTGTATGTCGGAAACCTGGCTTACGACTGCAACTACAAGGACCTGGAGAAGTTTATGTCTGGAGGTGGGTGATTGGGATCTGGCGGAGTTGGCAATTTGCGAGCAGCATAGGCTCGAGTGCTGCAGTGTGGGCTTAAAGGAGTCACTTGGATCCCCGAAAGGGTGCATCATCAAACGATGCGTTGGGGATGAGCCTTCCGGCGCCTGCAACTCACTCACGGCTGCTGGCTCTGATGGATACTGGACTCTGGATGTGGCGCAAGGATGGAGGTTGACGGGATGGACGGTTTAGCTGGAGGAAAAGTCATCTTTTCCGAAGTCTTGGTCACCCCAGGTGGTCAATCCAAGGGATGCGGGTGAGCCATTCTCACTACTCTTGGTGGCCATCCACTGACTCTATCAGAATCGTCGAGTACGAGACCGAGGACATGGCCAAGAGCGCAAAAGTCGACCTGTCCGACAAATCCTTCATGGGCCGAGCGGTCTTCATCCGAGAGGTCAGCATCAACCAATAAGGATAAGAATTTAGACTGACAGACGCATAGGACCGAGAGGAAACCGCTAGGTTCGGTGCCGCCCCCATTCCCGGCAAGATCGGCCTCGCGACCGGTGAAGCCAGACACTTCCTCGGTGCTCAAGGCGGCAACTCGAACAACAGAAACGTGTTTGTCGGAAATGTAGGTCGAGCTTATCAAACGTCGAGCTTTCTGCTCACCGCACCCCTTAGCTCCCGCTGCAGGCGTCGTGGCAGGATCTCAAGGATCTCATGAGGCAAGCCGGAGAGGTGATCCGATCCGACATTGGAATGCACATGGACGGCACGCCCAAGGGCAACGGAACGGTCGTGTTCACCGACCCCGAGTTTGCCCGAGCCGCTATCGGTGAGTCGCTCTCCACGTTGACAAGGACTGACCCCTGGGCAGAGATGTTCCACGGCTTCGATTGGTTTGGCAACATTCTCGAGGTCCGCGAGGTGAGCAAACCGCCCTCCCACTCTTACATCTTCTGAGTGCTTTGTCAGGACCGATTCGCCAACGCGCCGTTCCGCGGACGAGGCGGCTTTGGCGGTGGCCTCCGAGGTGGATTCGCCCCTCGGGGCGGGTTCGGCGCGCCCGGCTTTGGTGGACGGGGCGGGTTTGGCATGGGCCGAGGTGGTTTCGGCGGCGGGTTCGGCGGTCGTGGTGGATTCAGAGGCGGTCTTGCCGCCGCTGGATTCGGTGGCAGGGGCGGCTACGGCGGTCCGGGTGGTCCAGGTGGATATGGTGGACCGGGTGGGAGAAACTTCTCAAACGACCTGTATGCCGATTACAACGGTCCCGAGGGCGGTATGGCTGTTGATGGCGCCAATGGTGCCGGTGCGCCAGCGGCAGAGGTCGGAGAGCCAAGTCAGCAGATTCTGGTCAAGAACGTGAGTGCGAAGCCCGGGCCGTAGGCCGTAGACCGCAGGCCGTAGGCCGGAGGTCGATGGTCGAAGGCCGTAGGCCGGAGGTCGGCGGCTTCGCAGGCCGATGGTCGAAGGCTTCGCAGCAGACCAAGTGACCAACAGGGCAACGCTAACACCGCTGTAGCTCCCGTGGTCGACGTCGAATGAAGATCTGGTAGAGCTCTTCGAGACGGTCGGCAATGTCGTCGTCGCGGAGATCCTGTTTGATGGCAATCGAAGTCGAGGGGAGGGCGTGGTTCAGTTCACAGAGACGGCAGAGGCCCAGACGGCCGGGGAGAAGTTTAGCGGGTATATGTATGGAGGAAGGCCGTTGAGTGAGTGCCACGAGCGCAGCGAGTGGGGAGCGGCGAGCCACGCGTTACGAGCGCAGCGAGTGACGTGTGGCGAGCCATGAGCCGCGAGCGCAGCAAGCCAGGCGGGCCTGGCGAGCGGCGTTCCGGTCCCTCGCCCTCGCCAGAGCAAAGCCCCGAAATCGAGTGTAGTCCAGAGCTAACCTCCCCCCCCCCCAGGTGTCAACTTCAACCCCCGCTTCCACGAGTTCACCGGCGCCGCCGCCAAGGGCGGCCAGGCTGCCGCCTAGGCCAAACATCTCGTGTCGTGTTAGGAACAGAGTCGGATGTGTCAAAAATTATCGTACGGGTGGAGTATCCCCGATGAAGGAATGCATCGTATCACAAGTCACGCTTCCTTACGACTGCATGTCACGTACAACTGACTGTTCGAGAGCTGGGTGTTCCATAATACTGACTTTTCTCTACTGACTCCTCCTCCCTCTCACATACAACTCTCCCAAAACCATTCCCGCCCGCTCAGCTCAGGCCGGCTACGCCGGCTACACCTCTCCAGAGACCACCTGGTCTAAAAGGCCAATGAGCCTCTTTGCCAATTTATCAAAATGCGTCTCCTTCACGGCCTTGCTGCCCGCCCCGGCGGTGGTCTTTCCCCCTGCGGGTGGTGGCGCCATGATGCCGCCATAGCCCGCTTCGGGACTGGTTGAGATTCCATCATCAATCGCTTTCCACCTGGCTGCGTCAGCTTCATCCTTTCCTCCTCGGCCGCGGGACTCACTCCTCCAGCTGGGCCTTGATGGCTTTCGACTTGAGCCTGAAGTGCGTCCTGATCTCGTTCTCAACTGCCGTTGAATCAGCTTCATTGTGCTTTGTGGCTAAAGATGGAGCTGTGCAGGATCCCCACTTACATGGCGCCGGGGGATCCTTCAGGTTGTTCCCCATGGCATCCTCCAGTGTCATACGGCGACAATTCGCTGAATAGGCTTTACTCTGCGGTGTCTGCCAGAGTGTCAGTGAAAGTCTCAAGTGATACCACAGGGGTGGACTTACTCCTCCGCTATTCGCCCATCCTACTCGAATGTCATCTTCCACTCTTTGGCGGTACCGGCTGCTGGACTCACCCGGCTCGTTCAAGTACGGCTCTTCTGAAAAGATGAGACTTTGGATCGAAATTAGGACTTGGAGGAGGGTACTTTGTCCTGATATCCAGCCCGGACCCTGCCACGTGCCCAGTAGACTCAAGCACACTTTCTACAAAGGTCATCAGTGCCAATCCCCATCTTTCCTCGCGTGCCCTCGCGCCTGTCGGCGCACGCTTGTCGGACTCACCCCGTCATTGTAGAGATTCGGGTTGTACCGGAATTTCCCCCCGTTTGTAGTCACAATCTTGACGTTCGGCGGGGTCTTGTTGTAGTCTGCCGGAAGGAAAATGTCGAATATGAAACATCCATTCTGGTAGGGCGTGCCTTCGGGACCAATGATCATGGCTTTGATACAGTCCACCCGGGCTTCGTCCACCCTAGACCGGGGTCAGCGCCTCAAGGCGGGTTGAAGATAGACACACCTGAGGAAGATTGATGAATGCCACGCGACGGGCAGATTTCGAGTCAGAATCGCCAGTTCTTTCGCAATCGCCATCGACCTCCGTGGGAGGTTCTACCAAAGCATCCCTCTAGTCAGTCGAGAATGCCAAATGCCACATTGTCACCCACCTGGTCAGAGAGCGAGGTGATGGAACTGCTGAACGCATGCCTGTACGACTCGCCGCCCGAGTTCGACATGTCGCAATACTGGAATCTCACGTGCGTCGCCCAGTCCTCGTCTAGACGATAACTTGTCAGCTGTGCAATCCCGTAGAAAAAGGAGAAGGATTGAGCTGACAGATCTTCTTGACCTCGGTCTCGGACTCCTTCTTGATCTCCGGGGCGTCGTGCGGTGGTTCTCCCACTTCAGGCAACTTTGGCAACGTCTCCCGCATGCGAGTCACAAAGTCCTGGCCTTTGGTCTCCACCAGGCGCTTATCGATCCTCTCCGCGCACGCGATGATTCGCTCGCTATCACCAGGGTCAACTCTGAACTCCTGCTCAAAACCAAGCGCTTTCTACGCCGGCCGCACGAGGGGAGATGGACCCACCAGAACGCCTCCAGTTCCGCATTCTGCGCATCGTTGTTCTTGGCCTTTTTCGTCCGTTTCGCCTCCCATTCCTCGGCCGTCATCCTCAATCGCTCTTCTTCGTCCACCGGATCCGGTTCGTCCACTTGAACCGCTGTTGTCGCTTTGAGGCCCTTGAGCGCGGCTTTCGCTTGAATGACACATGATTCGAGCAACTCTCGGGGCGAGGCGGCGCCTTCATAAGTGACGAATCGCTGGGCCGGGTCGGTGGGTGAAACGAGCGACTTGACGGGCCGCATCTGGGGCATACCTAGCATCGACGCGAGGGACTCGTGTGAGGATATCACCTAGAACATCATCAGGAATGGACCCCGCGCGTGGAAGGCTTCGTGTGAACTGGGACTCACCTCGAGCCAGTCAAAGAGGGCGCGGTAGACGGTCCCCCGTTTTGTCATGTCCAATAAAGAGTCATTCCTCAGGAGGTCACTGACAAAACTGCTAGTCCTCCTCAGATGCGCCAAAGCCGTCGGATGCACCATCCAATCCGAGGGTCGGGGTCCACTTGGTCGATTCTGCGAAGGGAGGTAGATCCTCACACTTGCTAACATCTTTGCCGTGCCTTCATCTACTTTTCGTTGCAACTCCTCCGCCGCCAATTGCCCCGAGGTCTAGCAAATACACGATCAGCTGAATCACAATTCAAAGATCCGATGAGCCGACTCACATCCTCCGTGCGACTGCCGGCGTAGCCTGTGCCGTGGGCAAATGACTTTGCGGTTCTGATCGGATTACCCCATTCGTCCTCGTCCTCGTCGTCGTCGTAGTCATCGTCGTCATCATCGTCCGTGGGGTTTGGCAATTGAGCGGCAACTTTCTGCTTTTTGGCGGGAGGAGCAACTGAGCTGCTGCTGCCGGAAGAGTTGGCTTCTCGGCTGTGAAAGCTCTTGCTTATTATGTGTAGTCCGACTCCAACGATGATTCCCTACAGTTCATACTTTGTGTCAGCTTGTTGTGAGCGGGTGGGAGACAGCTGGAACACACCTGTAAGGGGTAACAGTGGAGCAGCTCGTCATACTCCCCCTCGACATTGGCCTGGGCGGGCTGCTTGCCATTGCCTATCGAGCCGGCGGTACTTGATTGAGATGGCTTGCTCGGCTCGCCACAAGCCAAGCAGAGCGATACGTGACACTTTGGACACTCGCTCCTGATGTGATAGCGGAGGTAGTCGACATACGAGGAGAAGTCGTTCTGCGAGAGACGCCAATCAGTCTCACGACCTCCTCTTCTTGATCCATTTTGATAATCTTGACTGGCTTTACTCACAAACATGATGAGGAACTGTGACGGATCCCTCTTGCAGACTGTCCCACAGCCATTCGGACAGGACAACTTCTCCTCTAGGGTGTTGTACAGTTGAAACAGATGGCTCTGCTCATCTGGTAATGACATTAGCCAACGATCCAGAAGTCCATTTAGAAGTTACTCACTGCCCTCGGGACATCCACTCATCCATGCCCCTCGGCCGAGGATGCTCAGCTCGACCTTTTTCGGACCTGGAAGGGTGATTTTGGTCGTCTGAACTGGATCAATCGTCTCGATGACTTCTTCCACCCTGTCCTTCGAGAAGAAGATACCGGCGTAGGGATCAGACTGGATCTGGACGGTGTCTAAGCAGCGTCAGCGGCTTCACCACAAGGCAATTTGGGTAGTTGGGTGGAAGGCCTGGAGGGGTAGGATAGTTGACGTTTCCTGAAGATGACCATTTTTTGGTTGTCAAGGAGGTCAACGTGGAGAGATCAAGGTGCAAGGGTCCTTAAAGCCATAGCGGATGACTTGTATAGCTCGAATCGATTCACCTTCCTCGGCCTGCTGGAACCCGTCAAAGTCCATGTCCTCGTCTTCGTCTTCGTCGTCGTAGCCGTGCTCGCTCGCTGCAGCCGGATGGGGTGTCTCCGCCGGGGTCTAGACGGTGTCAGTGACATTCGCCTGCTTTGACACGAACACACAGCAGAATGGGCAGCAGAGGAGCACATGTCGAAGCGAGGATGGAAACAAGAGGGGATTAGGTGGAAGACACACCATTAATCCCAATGAAGGCTCGTTTACACCTTCATCATCCGAGGGCACATTGTCGAAATCACCTTCAAAGACTCTCTCCTACAAGCTCATCAGCCTCACCACTGAATGTTGAGCACAGGGTTTGCACCAACAGCAGCAGTCATGACATCCCCTTTACACCTCGCCAAAGCCGCTCTTGCCCTTGCTCTGGGAACGCCCATGTCCATCAACCGGCTCAGCGATGCCGCGTCCATTTCGTACGTAGACCGCAGGTCTAGTTGTCTCAGTGCTGGAAGTGATTGCTTTGTGCTCGTCTTCCCTGTGGTATATGATGAGGAGGGTTGGGAAGGTTGACTGGATGATTAGATTCCCCGTTCCCGTTGCCTTGCGAGGTTGTCCAAAGCGCTAAGCGCGTTTCAGATTGACCCAGCTCTAATTTTGCCACCCGGGTTTGAACATTTGATTCCGCTGTTCTGTGCCTTTTCGGACAAGATCCGGGCGAGTTGATAACCGGAACTCCCTGCCACCAACAGAGGGGGTATACTTGCTCAACGTCCATCTACATCTTGTCAAGCATCTACTCACTCTCTCTCACCTTGCCACATCGACAGTTAGTGTTGTAGCAGCAAGAGGAGGAGTCAGCCCGCCGAGCTTGTACAAAACCCCCGCATTATGTCGATACGACCCCTCCGTTCTTGTCTATACGCCCTAAAACCCATCGCGTCCGTTCCACGTCTCGCTCCTCTCGCTGTATATAGCCCCCGCGCAGCAACTCCTACACTCTGGACTAGAATGTTCGCCACGTCGCGTCGCAGAGATGCCTCGGGTGCAAAGACATTTTCGAATCAGAACAAGCTGCCGAGACTGCCGGTCCCGGACCTCGAAAAGTCTCTCGAGGGGTATGTCCGGAGCTTGATACCTGTTCTCGAGCAAACGGTGGGTCGGCTCAGGATCATTCTCCTGTGATATAATATAGGCTGATGTCTGGTGTAGTATGGACCGAATGACTTGCCGAAGGAGATTGAAAAGCGAAAGTTGTTCGCGAGGGACTTTGCCTCTAAAGGCGGCATGGGACGTGTCCTCCAAGAAAGACTGAGGGGTGGGTGCCCCTGGATACACACTCCTTAAAGAGGAGACACTGATAGCTTGTAGACCTGGACCACGTCTCGCCGAACAACTGGCTCGACGACACGCTCTGGCTTCCCCTCGCGTACCACACGTGGAGGGAACCACTACTCGTCAACTCGAACTACTGGATCCTCTTCTCCCCACATCCAAGTGATCCCCTCCCACCGACCCATTCTGCAGCAACGGACAAACCTGCGATTGGGAATCCAGACCACAACCCTTCTCAAGCAGCCTCAAGTGGCAGTCAGGGCGGAGGGGCAGAGTGGATCAAAGCCAATGGCGCGCCGGCAAAGGGCAAGTCTTGGGATGAAGCCGTGTCGAAGGAATGGATCACAGAGTATCAGGTCAGAAAGGCTGCCTGGGTCTTGAGCCGCTTTGCCCAGTTCAGACAGATGGTCGCGGAGTGAGCGAATAGCAGTGTACTCAAGGGGTAAGCTGACTGGCGACAGCGAGACTCTGCCTCCAGATGCGTCCAAAGCGGGACCTTATTGCATGAGTCAATACTCAAAGTCAGCTGCCTCATCTTCGTTAAGGTACAAGCTGACGCCCACCCCAGACTATTCAACTTTTCCCGTATCCCGCTCCCCGGCACAGACGCCTTCTCGACCATTGCCCCAAATGCCACGCACGCCACGGTCATCATTGACGAATTCATCTACTCCATCGAGGTGTTTGAGAAGCCACCCTCCGTAGACGATGTTCCTGCACCACTACCTCTCGTCGTCATCGAGGCCAACATCCAAGCAGCAGTCAAGGATGCCCGTAAACGACTGGAAGCGGGCGAAAAGGCCAAAGCCGTCGGCGTCCTCACCGCCGACCACAGGGACACTTGGGCCCGAAACCGGGAATACCTCTTGAGCGTGTCGTCCGAGAACCGAGCTGCCCTAGAGTCCATCTCGACATCACTCCTAGCGCTCTGCTTGGATCCATACACCTTGCCTTCACTCCCTACCGAAGATCCATTGGTGAACCCGACGGTGGATGCGCAGTTGCGGAATGGTGTTGGGGGCATTGATGGCGGCAGGAACCGTTGGTACGACAAGGGCGTTTCCATCGCAGTCGAGACGAATGGCCGAACGAGCTTTTCCGGCGAGCACAGTCCGATCGACGCTTTGATCCCGGCCATCACCATTGAATATGTCAATGGGACTCCGATAGACTTGGCCGCTTTCGAGGGAAAGAGCGGGGGTAATGGGGCGTTCAGCAGGATCGACTTTGTGGTGGATGAGCAACTGGAGCAAGAGATCAAAGCGTGTGCGAAGCGGAACCAGACGATCCTAGATGATTCCGACGCCAGTCAGCTCTGGTTTGGAGAGTATGGCGTGGATTGGATCAAGAAGCATGGCAAGTCTGGCGCTAAAAAGGAAGTAGATCTAAAAGTTGATGGGTTTTTAGCCAAGATATCCCCGGACGCGTACATCCAGCAAGCGCTCCAGCTGGCTTGGTACAAAGACCAGGGGTACGCCTCTGCGACGTACGAGACTGCCTCCACTCGGGCGATGAAGCACGGACGAACCGATGTCATCAGGACATTATCCGTCGAGAGCAGGTCTTTTGTCAAGAGCATGCTCGATGCCAATTCCACCGTAAGTAGGGCCTGTTCTGGAGACTTGGTTCGGGGAGCTGACAGGACGGGCAGGACTCTACTCGGTACACGGCCCTGGTTGAGGCTTGTAAAGTCCACGCGGAGCTCACTCGCCGGAGCTCCTCTGGTCACGGGTGGGACCGGCATTTGATGGGTCTGAGGGTGATGCTCCGACCGGGCGAGACACATCCACTCTTTGAAGACGATTGCTATGCCAAGAGCCAGGAATGGAAGTTGAGCACGAGCGGTCTCTCCGCCGGGACAAAGTTTACCGGAACGGGCTTTGGCACTGCCTTCCCCAATGGTCTGGGAACGAACTGTGCGTGTTGCCTCCTCCAGTCCTAAAGGGGATGGTGTGCTGACCAGCTTTCAGACCTCGCCGGTGCGTTCTTGCTCAAGTTCGGGATCGAGACAAAGTGGTCTTGCAAGGAGACTAGCACTGCGCGATTCAAGCATCACCTGGTGCAGAGTCTGAGGGATATGCGAGGGGTGGTGGAGTCTGCTGGCAGTGTGTCTGCCAAGCTGTAGCCGGAGCCCGGAGCCCACCAGAGGTATAGACAGTATAGTAGATAGACTGTTCACTGTGTGCAGCAAGAGCTTACGCTGGGCTGCACGCGCGGGATGGGTGGGTTATTACGCGTAATCTGATTCGTTAAATTGAATCCGCCACATTCACGGAATTATATTCGCAAAAGGGGGGCATTATGACTTGCCATCGACTGGATTGGTCGGTGATCACTTGGACACTGTGTTGGGTAGCATAGAGCGTCATAACACTCACATCTGTATCCTATCCGTATCGCTCTCTGCCCACTTCACTACTTAGTGCCACTATCACCTTCACAATGGTCAGACCTACGCCACTACTCGCCTCATTGTCGAGATCGACACTGCGATCGACCGCATCGTCCTCTATCCCCCGCAGACCCGTGTTCGCACTCACCCCGGCGGCCACTTCCTCCTTACACACCAGCGCGAGGCTGCTGCTCGCCACACCACACACGGGCCCCCAGCGAGTCACTCCCGGGCCAATAGCCACCCCACTAGGGAACAAGACGACGACGCTGGATGCCTCGGCACCCGGATCGAGGCATGTTGGCGAGACGGAGCCAGGGTCCGGTGCCTCCAAGGTCCTCAAGGAGGAGTATGAGGACTACAGCAAGGGCCCATCGGCATTGGACAAGGCGGCCCAGATGTTTTTCTTCACAGAGATTCTCCGAGGTGAGTGAGGGTCGGCATCGGTGTTCTAGCACCAGTGTACGATGGCATTCTGCAGGATCGGGCGGGACGGATCGACACCTTGGCACATGATCATGCGGAGGGACACGTCTAGTTGCTGCTGCCCAGACCGCTCGATCGACCGATCACACCTGTCTTGAGTAATCTTGGACTCGGCGCTGACAACTTGGTATAGGAATGTGGCTCGTTCTCGAGCAATTCTTCAGTGAGCAAAACATTCACCCGTGTAGCGGTCCCCGCTGACAGACCCAGGACCACCCTATACCATCATGTACCCGTTCGAAAAGGGACCCGTGTCCCCGCGATTCCGGGGCGAGCACGCTCTGAGGCGATACCCCAACGGCGAGGAGAGATGTATCGGTCAGTGACGAGCTAACTCTAGGTTCAAAGTGCCAAAACTGACAATTGACTTAGCTTGTAAGCTCTGCGAGGCCATTTGCCCCGCGCAGGCCATCACGATCGAGTCAGAGGCCAGGGAAGATGGATCCAGGCGAACGACCCGATACGGTGAGTTCGACGCTGCGGTGGATCCTCAATCTGTCACTGACGCTGCGTGGCAGATCTCGACATGACAAAGTGCATCTACTGTGGTTTCTGCCAGGAAGCCTGTCCCGTCGACGCCATCGTGGAGAGTGAGTGACATCAACAGTGCTAGAGATGCCAGTGCTGATATCTTTCGCCTGCAGCCCAGAACGCAGAGTACTCGACCGAGACGAGGGAGGAGCTGTTGTACAACAAGGAGAAATTGCTGGCGAACGGGGACAAGGCCGAGGCCGAGATCGCGGCCAACCTCCAGGCGGACCACGTGAGTTTATGCTAAATGGCGAACGTAGCGGAACATCCATAGCTGATATACCTGGCAGTTCTACCGATAATCGCGTTGGGGCAGATCGAGGGATGGTCTAGCGGACCGCGAGGGAAGGTTGGCTGGAGTCAAGGAGCAGTGTGGTTGGGGACCCAGTACGTGAAGATGGTCAAAACAGGCGAATCCCCTCACGGCACCCTGCACGCTGAGATGCATTGGTTACTTAATGTAGCGCTGAGCCGATCGGGAAAAGGCGTAGGCCACCGGCAGAACTTGAGCAGGATTGCATCTTGTCCTAGTGTACTACGGAACTTCGACCCCTGACGTCTACTTCCCGCGCAAGGGCACGAGCTCAGAGCTTTGACTCTACGACCGACAACGGCTCTAGGGGGACTGGCGCCCTCGAGGGCAATAGACCCGCTTTGAACGTGTGAATATCTTTGATATACACGTTTTTCCCTTCCTTCTGACCCTCAACCTCCCCGTTCGCTCCATTGGCATTCACCTGTTTCCCCTTGAGCCCAGCGACGACCTTGGCCAGCTCGGCTTTGGCCTCTTCGGCCAAATTCGTCGTCGCCTCGATTGCCTTTTTGGCAAACGTCTTGACGGCGTCCAAATCCGGCTGAGAGGCCATGAGGCCTTGCAGGCCAGCTTGGTCGACGACCACGGCGTGCTTGGTGAATGCCTCGACGAGCGGGGTCGCAGAGTCGAGATCAAACTTGGTGCCCGAGTATTGCGATTTCAAGTGGGTCGAGAGTTTAGCCCGAGTCGGAGAGGAGGGGTGAATGTGGGTCATGAGCAGTGTTAGGATATCGTCTTTTGTGATCTTGCGGAGGTTGGCAACGTCCGTCTCGCCTACGACAAGCGTCAGCTTGGCGGTCGGGCGTTGTATGTGCTGACAGCGAGGTGCGTTCAGCGGACCGAGTGTCCAAGGACACCTAGCGCTGACACCTCGCACTCGCACTCGCTGCGCTCGTGCTCGTGCGCGCTCGCGACTCACGCTTGCCAAACTCATAGTACCTATCCGTGATACTGCCCCAGAACCGCCTCGTCTCCTCTCCCAGATTCTTCGGCTTCTCCTCCTTCTTGGCGATCAGCGCCAGGCGATGTTTCTCAAACTCGTCATCCTTCATCTCCTTGATGTAATCCTCCAGCCAGAGCAAATACGCATCGATCCTACTCTCGACATAGGCCGGCTCCCGCTCCGACTGGACCAAGAATCGGAATCCCATGACGCCGACAGAGTGCGTGGCTGACGAATCGACAATGTAGCCCAATTGCTCTTTGGTCCTCAGTCGGTCAAACGTCGGCTCATTGGAGATTTGCGCAAAGAGCTGTAGTGTCGCTCGCAAGTGTTGATCCGCAATATCGCCCACTTGGAGGGCGTAGATCACTGCAGAGTTGACCTCTGCCTTGTTCGGCACGTCGATCGCCCACACGTGCTCGGAGCCTGTATGGAAGGTCAGTCATGTCGTCCTCATCGTTGACGAGCACAGTACGCACCCCTTGGGAGCATGAGCGATCGGATATTGTTCTTCTCGGCCTCGGCCAGGGGTCGGGGATGCAGCACCTTCTCCACCATGCTCTGAATCTCGACGGCGCCCTGTGGTCTATCAGCAATCGCCAGGAGCAGCTTTACCCACCTCTGGGGAAGTGTTGCCGTGGATCAGAGTCTCAATGTAGAGCCGACTCAGTACTTCCTTGGCGTACGCCTTGACGTCTTCCGGCTTGATCACTACTCGACCAACATGTCAGCTTGCCTCATGCCATCAAAGACTGTTTACCCACCTTCGAGCTCTCTCAGCTTTTCAGTCTGCGTCCAGCTCACTTGGCTTGTGACATAGCCGCTCCAATACGAGGCTTGCTTGTATGGATCTCCCAAGGGGAAGTTTTTCCACGCCAGTCGGATCTACCAGCCGCATCAGCCTACACCCACGCCCTGTTGACCCGTACGCACCTCCTCGACCACTCCGCCCCATCGGTCCATGTCGACGTCAAACTTTGCGAGCTTGACCAGCATTGTTTCCAGCAATACCGCCAATCTGTCACTGAAACCCCCGGCGCTAATGGCGATACTCTCCCCGGCATAGTATAGGTGATAGCTCAGTTCGGCGAGGTCGGCGTCGTACACGTCTTCCGTGATGGAATCGCGGTATAGGTCGCAAAAGATCCTCGCGAGGACGGCGTTTCGCGGAGTGTTGTTCAATATCGGCCTAACGGTGTTAGAGTATACTACATAACTCTGGCGTTGTGGTTGCTCACGAATGGAGGAGGATATCGACGTTTGCCTTTGGCAGCCAGAACTGGTCGTCTCGCTTGTAAAACAGCCTCGAAAGCTCGTTGCTCTTGACCAGCGAGGGTCGAAGCGAGGGCTAGAAAGGTCAGAATCAGTTCAAAGGCATAAGATACTCACCTGTTTGACGTCAAACTTTTCCACGTCCAGTCTTTCCGGGATAAACTCGTTCTTGCCCGGCAGAGCCAGTTCGGGGATCGCGGAACCGGAAAGCGCCTACGACCAAAAGTTCAGTTCCAGCCCTCACCCCCTTGTGGCTGACTCACCTCTTTCAGAATACGCTCCGGGATCGGCCTTTGGGTATACTCTGTCCCGTAGATCGGTTCGTTCCTGTCAAACGACCCGTCGACATCCTTGGGCAGCTCCCTAGTGGTGATGCCCACCGTGGCCCGCCTCGGGTCCAAGAGCTGCAACACTGCCGCCACTTCGTCCGGCCTAAAGTCCTCCAAGAGCCCGCCCCCGGACACAATCTTCTCCCTAGGAAGGGGCCTCTGCATCCAATTCGACAGTGCAGTGGCGTATCGCCCATTCTTGGTCTTCTCGGCAAATTTGAACGAAATCTCGGCAATCGCCTTGATCTCATTGAACACCTCTGATGACGGCGGTGACGAACGCAGCAGGGAGATGTATTTGAAGATCGTGGTGGTGACCTCTTGCCAGTTCTCCAGTCCGGTGGGGGTGAGATCGACGGTGATCTTCATAAAGTCGAAACCGGCCGCGCCGTGTGATTGACCCGCTCGGAGATAGTTCACCCAACCCTTCTTCTTCAAGTACGACAAGATCGAACCTCGCCCTTCGTGGCCGATAAAGTGGGTGACATAGTGGCCCGGTTTGGACTGGTACAGGTGGTCCAAATCGGGAAAGGGGAATGTGATTTCCAACCCACGCGAATCTTGGACCGGTCGGGTGAATGTGATGACTCCCATTTGTTCGGCACCAACTGGGTTCTCCGGCCACGCGATCCTGACTCCCTCAATACCGACCTCCTGCGTTACGTTGGCGGTTCTAATGGGCACTTTTTCAAATCGATCCTTGACCCAACCCTCCAAAGTGTCCAAATCCTCTTTACCCACCACGACCAACTTCATCCGCCTCGCGCAGTAGTACTTTTTCCACCAGTCGATCAGCTGCTGTCGCGGGTCCCTCCCCTCCGACTTTGGCTTGGACCATAATGATTCGTAGTTTCCAGTTCCAAACTTGTGATACGCGTGGTTTTCATTCCAGATGTGTTTCTCCATTTGGAAGAACCGCCACATGTCGCTCTGAATGTTCTTCTTGTGCTCTGAATCGACTGCCTTGATCTCGCGCTCCGTGCAGTCCTGCATGGTCAGACAACTTCCTATGCTTGCGACTCACCTCGTTGAATAGCGGCTCGATGAAGAAGCCCGAGAATCTGTCCAGAGCGCCCTCCAGAGCGTCCGATGCAACGTCGAAAAAGTACACGGTCGACGTCATGGCAGTGTAGGCGTTCGAGTGGCCGTTGTGCGAGGATAGGTATTGCTGGTAGGAGTTTTCGCCGGGGAACTAAGAGGGTGAGCGAACCGCTCGTTTACTCTCAGACGTACCGTGTTCGTGCCCATAAATAGCAGGTGCTCACTACGATTCTCAGCTACAGTAACAGGATCACATTGTGGACTCACCAGAAATGGGCACAACCTGGCAGATCATCCGGATCACTCAAGTGACCCACCCCGACGTCCATGCTCGCCGCCGCCTTGTCCGCTCCCGGGTCACTGACTACAATCACCTCGAGCCCATTCTGCAGGGTGAAATACCGATGGGGTCGGTCTTCTGTCGGTGGGAGGATGAGCTCGACGGGTTTGCCCGCCGGGGCTTTGGGTATAGAGGGTGTTTTGAACAAAGGGTTCGAGTATGACGAGTCCATAATGTCCGAGGGGAGAGTGGCGGGGTATGGAGAGATGTAGTCGGGTGTACTGCGGTAGAAGTACAGTGCGATTAGCGCGATGCATAAGGAGGTGATTAGGAGCATCTGGCGAGAGTTATCCAGTGCCCAGTCGCTGACTTGGGTTGGGTGGTGACAAAGGGACAGAGGAGGGGAGAAAGGGTGGAGTCTTACTCACTTGTGTTCAGCAGCAGTAGCCAATGTCCTCCGTTGATACACGTTTCCACTACCAATACTGCTTCTCAAGCCGACTCGTGCTGGCCTCGTCTGTCGATGGGCGATCGGGACGGTGATCAATCGTCGGATGTGTGTCGCCTGATTGGGTTGTTGCCTGATAGCCGCGAGGGGGGATATCAGACTACGCTGTCTCTTGAACGCGGGTATCATGTGTCGAGATGGGCGATGAGGAGGATCAAGGAGTGGGTACGAGTATCTCAGCAGATACCACTTGGAGAGGACAATAAGGTCATCAGCTAAGAGTCCTTCTCGATGTTCGAAACGGGTCGACCCTGAGTCCAAGTTTCACCGGGTGGCAAAAATGCGTCACAGGCTCACAGCAACAAATCTTCAGACCAAGTTCAGAGCTTCAGACTTCAAGCAACTGCACTTTACAGACAAGATATATCGACATAGCTTGCGATCGCTCGCCAAGGTGGCATTCCAGACGCTGACTATTGTCTTCTTCCGCCTCCCGCCACCGAACACACACCGAGCTGGGCTGTCCCAGTGCTGAGCTACGCCGCTGCGGCCTGCAACATTCGTGATTTGAGCAGATGTCAAAGACTCAAATGTCGTCTATCATTGATGAGACATCTGGCAAAACAACTCCCTTGAACTATCATCCCTTTCGACTGATAGCTGTAGGTGAGCCTGTACGGATGTACGGCAAGATGGCGTGGGGTTGCGACACTAGCTCAACGAGGGATAACATTGACGTCACAGCAGCCGTACTCATGAACTGATCGGATTCAAAGGAGAGTGATTGATGAGACTTCCAGCAAAACATCTCACTTGAAACTGAACGGGCATACGGCAAGCTGGCGTGGGGACGCTACACTCGCTCGACAAGGGAAAACATTGACGTCACAGCAGCCTTACTCATGAATTGATCAAACATCAATGGAAAGCGATTGATGAGACTTCCGGCAGAACATCTCCTTTGAATTTTTATCCCTTTTCCACTTGCAGTCTAGGAAAGACGATTGTGTACGGCTTGCAGTAAGAGCCCCAAGAATAGTTAAAAGGGCTGCATCATCACCCATACCCATTCCCACTCATACCACTGCAACAACCAGCACCACTTTCACTTTCACCATTCGCAATTCGCATCACCCCCGTCTCCAGCAGCGAACTGATAGAATCAACATCAACAATGTCCCAGCAGTCTGAACACAAGGCAGATCAATCGACCGCCGCTGGTGGAAGTCCATCCGTCACTTCCACTACTGAAGCCGCCAGCACTGCTGCCACCAGCCGCCCCCATGCTCCGCCAAAGACTGATGCCGTCGGTGAGATGTCGGATCCGACGACCCACGTCAAGGCCATGAAACAGATGCTCGCCCTCTATAGGAAGGCAAAGGCTGACGGGGCCAGTGAGGAGGAGACGGCAGCCTACAACACCATTGCTACCAAAGTAAAATACGATTCGCAGACATCTCAGTCCAACAGGTCCTCCGATGGAAAGTGAAGACCGCCTCGCGTCGAATGCGTGCGTTGTCAGAATGTCAGTCAGATACCTAATCACCTGCGCCTTGACGAGATCCAGATTGAGGCTTGAGCAACATGACATGGGAGGGGGTGTAGGAGAGTGGAATGAGCTAGGCGATCGAGTTCAGACTTCAGAGTAAATATCATGTCACAGTGTGCTGAAATGCCATGCAGTATGCTGTCATGGAGCCGGTCGTGATTGGGATCATGTCGATCTCCGGCGTGGTACTACGGGAGTAGTGCGTCTGCGTCACTCACACAGCGGTGGTTCACTAGAAGGACTAGCCCCTTGCATTCACATACATGCCTGTACAAGACGACTTCAATGCCGCAGTCTCTACATCTGCCCTTTCCCCTTGGACCAACAACCCGTTGACCTAAGCGTGCCCGTGGGCGTTCGTGGCGTGGTGAACGAGCGACTTGTTCTTTCCACCGGCGGCATCGGCGGCCGTTTCCGTCTGCTTGAACTTCCAAGCAGGGATGCCTCGCTCGTAAAGCTCGTCCAGCTCGATGTACGTTCGGCCATACGTCTGAAATCGTGAGCAAGAGCCATGCCGCTGTCGAGACCTTGACTCACCTCGGGGTAGAAAAAGTACAGGATGGCAATGGTCGGAACGAGCAGGCCGGCCCAGACGTAGATTGCCTTGACGCCGAGATTGGCTTCGTCAGGAGAGATCATGTACGGTGTGACCCATTGGAAGACGACGCTACAGCGTAGGAGTCAGCTTGTGTCATGCAGAGGCAGTAAACCTTGCACTTACAATCCGGCACCGTAGCAGCCCAAGTTGAACGAGGTGGTCTTGGCCCTCAACCTCGGCGTGGAAGTCTCACCGGCGGCGACGAAACCCAACGGTCCGGCGGAGAGACCGTAGCAGATGACCCAGAGCAACAGCATCGCCAGAGCGACCTTGCCCGGGGCAGTGCCTTCGAAAAAGCCGGTGGTGGCGAGTCCAATGTTGAACAGGAACATGGCGATACAACCGCTAAATCCAGTGTCAGAATAAAACCAAAAGCTCTGAGCGTAAGACTCACCCAATCAAGATGGGTCGTCGACCGACGTATTCACACAGCACCATTGAGGCGCTGATGGCGACGATGAGCAGGACGAACTAGGAAGGGTCAGCGGGGACTTCTTAGAGTCCTGAGGCGGGCGGTGGCGGCTCACAGTGATGATCGTGACTATAGGCAGTAAGGGTCAGCACTGGATCCCCGACCTGTTCATTGTCATGGGGAACACGCCTGGGGGAACTACTCACCCAGGAACGGATTGTCAAGACCAGCCACTTGAAAGAAGTACTGCGCCATGTCAGCACCGAGAACGAGGACGCAGGTGGCGAAAGGAGTAGACTTGGCACGTAGACTCACCGTCGAGTAGCCAAATACGATCGGAGCTCCGGCGAAGGGCTGAGTCATGATACCAGTGCAACCAGCAAGTGTTCGTCGCCAGTTGACGCCACGGAAGATGTCGAGGAATCGGCTGTCACCTAGGGCAGAGCTGAAAGCTCGCTCGGCGTCGAGACCCTGTTTGACGACCTTGTACTCGTAGTCCTACACCCATCAGCCAATAATCCGACTCGCCACTGAGATTGGAGCAACTCACCACGTCGTAGTCCTTGGCAGTGCCGTACAGCTTCAACATGCTCGCCTTGGCCTTCGCCTCGTTACCCTTTCGTGCGTGGTAGAGATGCGACTCTGGCACCCAAGGAATCGCGAGCGCGAGGATACCGGTGAAGATGAACTCGGTGGCAATCAGCGGTTTCCAGGCGTCCGGTCGAGTGTCTTGTAGGATCTTGGTAGCACCAGAGGAGATGAGCTGGCCGATACCAAGTTGAAGCTGGTAGGAACCAATCATGAAGCCTCGGATCTGGAAGGGCGCAATCTCGGAGATGTAGGTGACCAAAATACTCTGGGCGAGACCGACTCCCATTCGGATAATGATGGCACCGCCGAGCCATGTCTGCCAGTTGTGCGAGGTGATCTCGGCTATGGATCCAGCGAGAAGGATGACAATAGCGCCAATCATAGCCCATCTGGAACTCGATCAGCATATCACTGACTCTAGACTCGTGGACCCACTTTCGACCAAACTTGTCGGCAAAGTAACCTCCGGCGAACCTGTTATGTATGATCAGTCCCTGAGCCGATGGTTTGACCGCGGTATGACTCACATTCCGACAGTCTTTGACATCTCGGCAAATCCTTGCCAGTAGGAGATGACGGTGGCGCTGACCGCGGGCTCACCGTCGATCACCGTGTTGGCCATTTGCTTGACAAAGGCCTTCATCGGGATGACGTTTCCGGGGATCTACGGCAGGTCAGTATCTTGAGCTCGAAATCCGGAGGCAAATTCGTGTGAATCACCTGTTGTTGGAACTAAATCACGATCATCAGTCATGGCCCGTAGATCTCTAGATCCGACTCACACCATCGTTCAGAGCGGCCCAGTTGAGAATGGCGCAATATATCATACATCGCCAGAAGGTCCTATGGCTCGTCAGCCATGATCACGTTGACTTGGACGGGGCAACTCACTTTGCAACGGCAAGACGTCCGAGCGCTAATTGTCCAAGAATCAGTGTTATCCACCAAGCCTGCAGCCTGCTACTCACAGGCGTACTTTGTCTCGAGCACGGGCTCGTTGACGTGTTCTACGTTGGCGACATCGTACTTCTCGTCGACCTCGAGGTTGACTTCGTTCTCTTGTCCCATGTTGGAGGTCTATCACTGTTCGCGTGGGTGGTGATTGATGAGGGGCCGACTTGGGGTAATGGAGTCTCAGACGGTCGCCCCGGGGGATTATATATGGACACTCGCCATGATCATACTCACTGCTAAACGCTTCGACGATCTCGGATTACCTCACGCCATCGCGCTCGGGGACCCGTGGAGGGCTTCGGATCAGTGACTGCAGGACTGCATGACTGTAGCCAAGCTGCTCGACCGATGGAATGAGTGAAATTGCGAGAGTGAGCACTGTGGTCCGGTCCGAGTCGGCGTTCAGAATGCCGGAAGCGGGCTTAGTCGGCTCGGAGACAGTGTCCCGCTGGATGAGTGAAACCCAGGAGCCGCTTTGGGTGGGTGTGGTCGCAGATCTCGGATCAGGGCGTCCGAGCGCAGGCGTCCGGCTTTCAAGTCCACTGGAGAGCGAAAAGCCGTTTGATCAACAGTACATGTCCTCACAATCGCTGGAGAGAAGTGTCGAGACTCGAAGATGCCAGGTCGAGTCGCTGTCGACCACACCGTCACGGCTGAATGGCTCAAGTGCTCTCTTAATCTGTTGTTGGAGGCTGAGATATAGCTGAGATCGAGATGCAATTCCAATTCCAGATCACCCGTTCTGCAGAATGCAGATTGGTAGAGAACAACTCTGTCCAGCGATTACAAGTTCCATCGATTTCACTGTTCTGATAGCCACCGTGGACATCTTGTTGGGAGTTCTTTGCAGATCCTACTTGAGCCTTGTCCAGACCATACACCTGCATAGAGATGAAGAAAGACGGTGGTAGCTTGTATGATATGGTTCGAATGTATCGGCGATCACCGGTAAAGCTTCAAGCGCTCCAGCTGCTGGAGGATGTTCGAGCGGGAATGACATGCTGTCACTTTGGAAGGAGCTTGTTGGTCTATGACTCTATTGACATTGATTGACTCTTATCTGGGGCACTCCACACACACGTCCGCGGTCACGGCTGCTAGGATGCAAGGCCGCTCGACATCGCCCCTGGCCAGCGAGGCTGGGTCTTCCAAGCGGCCCCGAGCCACCGCCGCCTGCGAAGCATGTCGTGAGGTCGTCCCCTGCTGTATACATTCGTTGCTGATGATTGACAGGCAAGCGGAAGCTGGCGTGCTCGGGGGAGCAGCCCTGTGCTAGGTGTATGCAGGATAAGAGGGAGTGCTGCTTTGAGGGCAAGGAGCGGAGGACGCCTTTGACCAGAGTCCGAATGACCCTCCTAGAGGACCGGTGGGTCGAATCGTCTTGAGTATCTGGACTTGCTGTTGATCAATGGCCAGTCTCTCAGCAATCGAAACGCTGTGGTCGGTGATCATTCCTGGCTTTCCCATCGATGATGCTATAGAGATGTCCCATAGGGGGGATATTGCCGCAGTCGTAGCTAGAGCAGCAACCATCGCCGCCGGTGGGAGCGTAAGTTCTTAGCATCCCTCAAAGATGCCTTCGCTGATATAATTGCAGCATGCGCCCCATGCGAATCGAATCCCTTCGCCACGCCTACCCCCAACCTCGTTCCCACCGACCCGCGGTCCATCGCCCATGCCATCCTCCGATTTCTCCCCCGGCCAAGACAACGATGCCCTACCCCCCGAAGCGTACGAATGGCATGAACCGGCAGTGTCCAGGTCCCACTCCCAACCACAGATGGATCACGACGCCCAACCCCCCGACGCGGGCATGGGCAGTCTCATCTCGGATCAAAGAGGTGTCAGCTATCTCGGCCTCTCGTCCGGAGCGACTTTTCTCCGGGCTATACGAAGACTCACGCCAAAAGTCGCAGAGAGCCTGGGCGGCGCTGGTATGGCTGGCTCCAGCGCCGTTCGGAATACCAGTACCGGAGAACTCAGATGGACACCGAGAAGACAAGATGGGGTCAGGCATATGGCTGACATAGGAGGGCGGGTGGAGACGACACTACCGCCAATGGCGGAGATGATGCCCCTGGTCGAGAGTTACTTTCGGTACTTTCGTAAGTCACAACCTTGATTTGTGAAGCTGGCGTCTGACTCGTCTAGACCCGCTCACGCCGCTTGTACACGAACCCACTATCAGAGCCCAACTCATGGGCGCGCTGCCAATCTCCTCGAAACCGGGCTCACAGGTGCTCATCCAGATGATCTTCGCAATGGGCGCTCTGGACCTATCCCAATCACAACCCCATGATTCCACGACCATCAGCTCGTCAAAGTTCTACGCTCAAGCTCGACAAGCCTTATCTCGGGATATGCTCGAAGAGGGGACTCTGCCGTTGGTGCAGGGCCTGGCGATCATGGCAAACTACCTCCAGAGGTCTAATCGGCCCAATGCGGGATATATGGTGCTGGGGTGGGCGATCAGGATGTCCATCGCGCTGGGACTACACACTCCGGTCGCGAACCGCCGCTGCTCGCCGTTGGAGAGGGAGATGAGAGTGAGAGTATGGTGGTCGATCGTGACCCTAGAAGCCGGCTGTTCTGTCACTTTTGGACGGCCTAATGCCATCGGACCCGTCCAGCTGCACTCCCTCCCAGCTCCACTCAACATCAACGACGAAAACCTCACCGTCTCTACGAGCAGGGTACCCCCCGACCTTTCCCAACCGACGCTTTACACCGCCCTGATCATACAGTCGAAACTCGCCAAGGTGACCAGTTCGATCCACGACTTGATCCTGCACTCGCGACCGCCCACCGTCGAGCAGATTCGGAAATACGACGACCGGGTGATCAAGGCGCTGGGCGATCTGCCAGACTTTATGCAGAGTGTGGACGAAGAGCGGGATGGCTCAGGGTGGCACTTGGCGAGAAGTGTGCAGGTCTGGAGAGCGAGAGATTTCAGGACTATCCTCTATAGACCCGTCCTCCTGGCCGCAGCGTGGGATAGTACCAATCGCAAGACTTTGACAGATGGCGTCAAGGAGGCCATCGAGTGAGTTCCGTTTGGCCGGTAGACTCGCCACGATACTGATGCTCTGCAGGACATGCAGATCGCTGGCCTTGGCCAATCTGCAGGATATCCAGAAATACATCACAAACCACCCGGACCCGTGTCGAGGAGCAGAGTGGTACACCCTCTTCTTCGCCTTCCAAGCCGCTCTCACAATAATGCTCTCGGTGGTCTGGGAGCCGAATCACCAGAGGGCGGGGACGTGGAAGGCCATGCTTGCCAGTACAGCGGGCTGGTTCCGCGGTCTGAGGAGTATGCAGGAGGTGAGTTTCAGCTCCCCAATTGTTCCACACTCCGAGCTGACCTTTGGGTTTTAGTTGGCTGACTCATATGCGTCGATCCTTGAAGACGTGATAGGCGTCCTGCCGTCTCCGATGACGCTGCATGGGACCGCATCGGGTGAAGCGCTCTCCGCACCTTTCGATCCCGACACACACGGCTGGAACGTCGTGCCGGATCAGCAGGCCGCATCGGCCCTCGACGTGGATCGGTATTGGTAAGTCTGCCCCCTCTTACTCGTACTGACGTAGATAGGCTCGAGATTTGGGGCACTGAGCCTGCCAATATAGCCAACAATGGAAACTACGACCCATTCCAGGATCTCATCACGGCGATCGGCAACAACCCCCAAGGATACGACGCGAGCGGCGGGGCAGGGTACAACTTTGACTTTAACGACTTTTCCGCTCATGGAACTGGGTCGACACAGCCTAGTTCCTTCTCGTATGATTTTACGAATCCCTAAGCCAACCGTCGGCCGCTAGGCCGGCGCTGGGGCGTGAAAGCCACGTCCAATGGCGCTGATGACGCACAAGTCCATAGGATTGATTGAGCACATGCATATGATCGTACGGCTTGTATACAGATGCGACGAGGAGAAGAAAACTGCCGATCAGAAAGCTAAGCCAGTCAGCATGTATGCCTCTTTGAGCCTTGTGCGTCTCACCAGACTCCAAGAGCCATCCTCCGTCAATGACGATTTCGGCCCCAGTGACATATGCGTTCTACACCGCGTTAGCACGACACCCCGTAAACATCATGTGGACCCACCGAGACCAGGCCGAGGATACACTGGGCGTAGTCCTTGGCAGCACCGGGCCTTCCGAAGGGGATCGCCCAGTCGTTCCTGAAGTGCTTGAAGTGGGCGTCCGAGCCAGTGTTGTTCTCGGCTGGAATGACCGTCATGCCCTAAGCACCTCGTCAGCTCGGTGTTCCGATTTCTGGCGGTGGACTCACCGAAGGGAAGTATCCCGGGCAAACGCAGTTGACCCTGATACCCAGATTCCTCCTGGCAAACTCTGTGGCAAGCTGGTGACTGAGCGAGATGGTGGCAGCTTTGCCCGCGTTGTAGTTGAACTGACCACGCTGCGAGGTCTTTGTGATACCCGAGATGGAGGAGAGGTTGATGATGTTTCCTGGCTCGGCGGCTCCGCCCACAGTCTTGGCCGCGGCGAGCAGGGGGAGGAAGGCGAACGAGGTGAAGTAGTAAGAGGCAGTGTTGATCTTGTAGGTGGATAGCCTATAGGTCACTGTTAGCGGTCTCGCCCTTTGCGAATCGAAACTCTACTTGCCAAGTCTCAATCTCCTCGTTCTCGAACATGTGCTTGGAGAGCCCCTCTGGCGTCTGGTCGCACTCGTTGATGTTGGCACACTTTTCAGAGACACCGTGGTCTGAGCAGGGGCATTAGTGGCATGCTGCAGAGAACTATACCCACTGTTCACTAGGATGTTGACAAACTTCTCCTCTTTTTCAATAGCCTGTCTGAATTCTGCACATAATCAGTGCAGTTCATCAATCGAGGACGTTGACTCACTGGTGATGCCCTCTTTGGTGGACACATCGGCCTGGATGGCCACGATGGTACCGCCATTGGAGCTCGGTCCGAATTTCGACTTGAAGCCCTCAGCAGCGGCTTCCAGAGGCTCCAACCGTCTTCCGGAGATGTACACCTTTGCGCCATTGGCAGCGAGGGCGGTGGCTGTGACAAGACCGAGACCAGTTCCTCCTCCAGTCACTGGAGCGAGCCATTAGCACCACAATTGATGCTTCCATCAAGCCCTTAATCACCCACCCACGGCGACTCTGCCCTTAACGTCGAAGAGGTTGACGGCGCTGACGCTGTCAGTGTCGATGGACTTGAACAGGGCGGATGCGGACATGATTGCGATTTCGCGGTTTTGGCTGGGATCTATCAGAAGTGAGAGGTAGGAATGTTGTGAAGTGCAGAGATATCACCCTTTGATCGTTCAGAAGTCAGGACTGTTGGAGCAGCCGTCACCTCCTGCTGTGGGATAAGCGAAAACACGCCGAGCTTCGATGATCGGAGCACAGTGATCCTTTGGCGCACAACCGCCCCGGAAAGAGTGTCCGAGATCCGGGGTCCCGATTAGCAGCTGTTCAATCGTTCAGCCGGGGGATGCATATCCGCCGAATCTCCCGCGGTCACAGGGCACAAGTAAGAAGACGATCAGCTCTGCATCAGCTCAAGATCAGCTGATAGTTCAAAGCATCTGGGCTGGAGTCCGAGGGATGCGCAGATAGCGACCATGGACGACGAGGTACGGAGACTCGCAAGGGAGATCGTCAAGGCGTACAAGGGGTGAGCACGAGCCCGGTTCAGTGGGGTGTGAGTGAGTGCTGACCTGTCTAGGCATGACCAGGACAGACGGTTCATCGTCGGTGTCGCTGGGTGGGTCACACCCTTGTCGAGCGGAGCTGATCGTATAGTCCCCCTGGATGCGGGAAATCGACCATAGTCACCCCGTTATTGGACATTGTCAATCAGATCCTGACAGAATCCTCAACTGAGCATGGTCCCGCCGACGTTTCCTCACCGCCTGGCAACACTCCTCACGACCACAACGATACCGCCATTTGCATAAGTCTGGATGGATGGCATCATACCCGAGCAGAATTGGACAAATTCAATGACCCCGTTGAAGCTCATTGGCGAAGAGTATGTCCAAAGCTCTTACTCGGATCAAACACGCTAAACATCGTGTAGGGCGCGGCATTCACGTTCGACCTGCCCTCGTATCGAAAGTTCCTTGCCGCTCTCACTGCTCCCATCACACCTCAGACCGAATTGCTGCCCTTCCCCACCTTTTCCCACTCGCTCAAAGACCCCCAACCCTCTCTGACGCCATTGTCCCCCTCGCACCGGATAGTCCTCATCGAAGGACTGTACACCCACCTCGACCTGCCCGGATGGAGAGAGTGTGCGGACTTGATGGATTTGAAAATCTGGATCGAGGTCGATCCGGAGGTAGCCAGGCAGAGGCTGGTCAAGCGGAATCACGAGGCGGGTATAGTGGCAGATTGGGATGCGTGTGCGGATAGAGTGGACAAGGTGGATATGAAGAATGGCGAGGCGGTGCGGACACATAGAGTACCCGCCGATCTGGAGATTGTCTCGGTTCAGCAGGTGTAGCCCTCAGCCCCCCGCCGGCTGCTAGGCCGGCGCTAGGTCACTGATAAAACTCAAGTCAAGTGACATTGAGTACAGCTTGACCTATGAATGAGTGCACGAGCCAGCCTACACTACCCAGGGCGACCGACAGCCCGGCGCTTTGGTACGGCGACTGATCCATGTTCCTGACTGACTGCAGGTGACTCTAACTGCTCGACTGTACTGACAGCCGACAGGTACGAGTAAATTACAGAACTCGATTCTCGAAGGCTACCAGGCCGAGAGCTCCGTCGGTAGAGCAGCCGACTCCACCGCCATAACGAAGCCCGGAGATGGGCCTAACGAAGAGTCCACAGCTCAGAGTCACGCCTGAAACATGAAACACACACTGCTAGGCCTCTCAGCACTTGGACGTATGATGCAGATGAGCTCTCCCGGGGGAGCAGGCGACTTTGCTGGCTCACATCGACGTCGTAGGAGAGGCCTAGCGCACTGGGCATACACTCTCGCGCCTGAAGAGCTCGACTTAGGCGTGTCCTCGGGCGCGCTTCTGCGCAGGATCCAACGCCTTCCTCCTCCCTCGGAGACGCAGCAGTGATTCCGGACGGGCCTATTGTTTCAGGTTCTTTCCACACCGGTCAGAGCCTACTCGCAAAGGGGATAGGCATCTCAGAAAGAGCGGCTGATCTCCAGGAGGAGGGAGGGAAGGGAGCAAGGGACCACGTGGGATCCTGAAAATGGTACAGACCGGGAGGAGACTTGAGGAGACCTGGACATCCTCCAGGTGGACAAGCAGCATAACAGGTCGTCAGTGGGCGCCTACCCAATGACCCTGTCGGTCACCGCTGGCCTTGCTGTTGGAATCAATTCTAGGCATCTCAAAAGATCCCCGTGCGAGTTGAGCTCCGCTGGTATAGCAGCCACTCTGCGTCCGAACTTAGCCGCAGTTTTGGACGTGCCTAATTCCCCATCGTCCTTTGGCGCCGAGAGCCTACCGTACCCCGGACATGGTTAGGCATCTCCAAAGCTCCCTCTTGTGCCCCCATACTAGGTTGGAATTCCCGAACGGAGAAGAGAAGGAAGAAGGAGCCGTGCGTCAACCGTTCGTCAACTGGATGTCAAGAATGAACAACCTCGATCCCACCAACTCTCCGACGACTCTGCCGCCTGGTGTACTGGCCCTATCAGGTCGATACGTTCGTACTAGCTAGATGGTTCACCCCAGAACGCAGAAGGTAGACGTTTGGATCACTCATAGCCATAGGGTGGAGAGTGGATGGATCTAAGGGGTTCTCGATCGCACGCTGAGCCGTGCATCTTCACATTCATGGTCTACCTCGAGCCGCTGTACCGATTCGGAAGTGGAGCCATCACCACAGACACGAATTGCAGCATGCATATCTATAGGACTCGTAGCTCGGAAGTGCCCCTCCCTCCATATCATCGTCGCTCTCCACGTCCCTCAGCATCGCCTCGGCGCTAGGATCGGTCCTCCAACCGGGTCGGAAAGAGTCACTCGTTGTCAGCAAAGTCCCACCTGTGGACTCACCATGCACCGCCCTATCCCGCACCAGCATGGGCTGGGACATCTCCGCGCCCAAGCTCTTGATCCTCGGGCAATACAACACTCCCATTGGCGCGAGATCGTACTCGTCGATCCAATTGTCATCCGTGGTCCTAAACTCGTTCGGTCCACACCAGTGGGTCTTGCCCGGCGCGAGGTGGATGTTACCGAACGCATTGTTTCGATTGCCAAAGCAAGTGACCTCGACGTCGTAGCTGCCGGCGGGGAGGGTGCCGAGATCGACGGGCCCATCGAGGACGACTGTTCGCTTGAGGGAGATCGAGGGGATATTGACGGTGACCACGGGTCCGGCATACCGTGGGATGTATATCATTGTGGGAGACGAGGCTTCGACGTTGAACGTGCAGTGATATGTCACGTTGCCGGCGTAGAAAGGCAAACCCTGAGGAACCCAGTCGCCCCAGGTGAATGGTCGCGCGGGAATGATCACGCCTCGATCTCCTCTAACGTCGACGCCAAAGTCGCCGAGGATGTAAAGCCGCTCGATGTGGGTGAGTCGACCAAACGGAACCTCGAGCTCGATCGTGTGTGACCCCAGAGCGATAGCGCCCAGAGTCACCCGGGAAATCCCCTTGTCGACCCACCAGAAGGTGGAGTGTGTAGACACTTCCTCGCCATCGAAAGCGATCTTCATCCCATCGACCAGTTCCACGGCGAGGTCGACTGACGTGTCCACGGCGCACTCTGCGGTGAAGGCGAATCGTAGCTTGACCGTGCAGCAGGGCAGGCGACCGGATCCCTCGATTGACCAAGGCTGTGCTGCTGCTTCTCCAATAAGGGGTAGCCCCGCTCGTTGCCTTGCAATGTTGCCGATGCGCAGGACTTCTGTTTCCGGTTCCCACTCCCCGTCGTTGATCTTGAACTCGGCGAGGTCGAGGAGAAGCACGTTGGGCTCGGAGAGGGTAGTGTGAACCAGTTCGAGGCGGCCAGAGGGTCCGTACCGTGTGAAATCGACTTGAGAGCTACCGGTTGGGTCTGTTCGAGGGCTGAGCCGGAGTAGTAGACTTCCAGCAGGCTCGAATCGCCACCGCAACCTGGTCCATCCCGTCTCCGTCTCGCTCCCCACCGCCCATTCCGCCCCGGTCACCGCGTCGAGGACATCCACGTCGAACTCGCCCCTGAGTGAGATCACTCCGTCGATGCTCTGTTGTCGGTCGATGTTGGAGATGAAGACGACTCGATTGGATCCGTCCTGCCGGATTTGATGGAGCAGCGTCTTGCTTGGAACGCCATTCTCGTCCACGACCGAGATCTCGCGGTGGGATTCAAGCTGACGGAGAATGTGGAAGCGATTAAAGTCCACCACTTTGCCCACTTGGCACTCGCCCTCCTCGACGTCGATGAGTTGAGGGTGATCTCCGAGCACTACCACCTCGCCTCCGGCCTCAGTGAACGATTTGAGAAAATCTAGGGTCGTCTGCCGGATCGTCCTAAGGCCCGGAACGATGACGACGTCGTATTTGGCGTGGCCGACCGATCTCCCTTTGGCCTGCTCCGGTACCAGGCTCTCGGCGATAAAGTCAAAGTCCAACAGTCCGTACAGCAGCCACTCGGTGAGCTCCTTGAACAGCGTGTCTCGCTCCACCATCTCTGGCATGTTCTTGCGCAGGGGCCCAAAGCACAACCAAAAGCTCTCGATGGGGTGGATCACCGCGATTCGGGTCAAGGCCTGGCCGGTTGTCAATGCGACGTTCAGTCGAGAGAAGTAGTCCTCGATGTGGCGGTACTCTTTGAACCAAGGCGATTGGTAAGAGATTGCTGCAGGATAGTCCCGCTTGCCTTCTCCCCTGAGCGACACAGGGGAAAGGTGGTGGACTCGGCGGTTGATCCCTAAGGCCGCCTGCCAGTCGCCAAGCCTCTTGTGCTCGGAGAACGTCATGGTCCTGATTGTCAGCTCGGGACTACACGCTCGACTCACCAGTTTGTCACCCCATAGATCTCGGACATGGTCCATGCAGGTCCACCTTGCTGTTGTCGCGCCACGCTGCTGGCTTGTTTGACAGTGTTGAGCTCGACTCTCTCGCACAGCATGTCGACTCCCGGGACATCCATGTTGCGATATCCGCGCATGGCCTCGCCCACCGCGATGGTCTGGGAGAGGAGGCTGCACTCGTTCATCCTAAGTACGAGTCAGTTTTGGCTTGAGATACGACTTACAGATGGCCTGTGAGCTGTAGTCCGGCCTGTCGACACCACTTTGCCATTTGATCGAGAGTCGCGGTGACGAAACGCTCCGTGACATGATGCGTAAACTCCCATCGGCGACGACGAGACTGCACTTCTCTTCCAGCGACGTCCCATATCAACTCTGGCAGCCTTGCCACGAGGTCGTCATGCCCAGTGGCTGCGGAGAACGACTCTGCGAGGTCGTCGGTCCAGGGGAGGAACACGTCGGCAGTGTCCCTAGCGTGTTTGAGCATGCCTCTGTGCGAGTGCTGGGGCTCATCGGTGAACATGGTCGGAATTGTGGCGCCAAAGTCCTCGCCAACCTCGGTCCGGTAGACCTCGTGCGTTGATCTGATGAATGCCGCAATTGCCTTTGGATTGAGCGTGTCGACGTAAGTCTCACCGTTGAACCACTCGGACGGGGGGTTCGACTCGGCATAGATGTAGCGCGTGTTGCTGGTATGCTGTTGGTCCTTGGATGGGCGATAGGACACTGTGTCGTCTTGGTGAAACTCGAGGTCGAACTTGCCCAGCAGCACTCCGTTCTCACTTCGGGATGCCTTGGCACTGGCTCGAATCGAGTGGCTACAGTCAGCGACGACCCTGAGAGTTCCACTCACCACGAAGTCGAACCATACGGGCGGGCAGTCACTAGTAGATGCTTTGCTCTGTACTCTGGATGTCCCTTCAGAGCGAGACCTCCGGCCGCACCGCTCGGCCACCTGTCATCTCAGCTCAGTACATTGTAGCTGACCCACCTGTCCTCGTCATATAGACACGCCTTCATGCCCTTCTCCCTGGCATAAGCCGTAGATTTCTTCACCATGGACATGAACTCTGGCCCAAGGTACGGCGTGTCAAGCCCGACCCGACTGTGCATGGTGAACCCGCCCATTCCCATCTCCTGCAGCTTGTCAATCTGGTCCTCGAGGTCGGTCCAGACGAGTTTCGAGTTCCACGACCATAGTGGCGCCCCTCGATACTCTGCTGGCGCATTGGCAAAGTGCTCCATTGCGTGTATGGGTAGTCGATATTGACGAAGAGTGAACGTGAATACGCTCAAGGCAAAGCTCAGTACACGAATGGTCTATGCGAGTCGTGTGCCATGACACCGGTCGAAGGTTGGTCGGCGAGGGACCGAACAGCATGACCGCGACGAACTGTAGCTGGTCCACGACTCGCATCAAAGATGAGCCAGACAGGAGGTTGTATATCCCGCTTCCCGGTGGATATCAGAGTGTCCATTAGGGAGCGATGGGCGTCTAAGCTGGAGTTGAAGAGGAGCTGCTGCGGGCTGCAGGCTGGGGGCTGGCCGAGGGCCGGAGGAGGGCGACGGAATCAATATTGTTCTCTCACGCCACACTGTTCTAATTCGGTCTTCGGTCTTCCCCCTCCCTCCCTGAGTCCCTCCTCTGTATCGACTAGGTCCACCCTTGCCATCCATGCTTATCAGCTGATTAGATGTCCCGGTGGATACCTCGGGTCTAATATGACCCGTGTAGTGCCTATGGCAACAGCACTGTGCGGTATATCCTCTCGAGTGCGCGTCCCATACCCGTGGTCTGTTGGTCATTCGGCGTGCTCTCGGGTGGACCCACTTCGGCATAGTTCGACCCCGAATGCTCTGTTCTGTTCATCGACGGGCACCCATCCACCCACTACCCCCTGAGGTCTCTGATGCACTTTCGGCATTCACGGGCGTCAAGCAGAATACACAAGGCCTCCTGCCAGATCCTGGCCGCCAGCCTGCCACCCTTCGGGTTGCCCTCTGACGACTCCACTTCGGGCGTCGGTACAGCTTTAATCCCGAATGCTAAAATATCCATGCCAAGGGCAATCATGTTCAAGTGGGTCCCCATGGACCCCACAACCCACATGACCTCCCGGCGGATCCTCCTGTACGCTGGTATCGAGATTTCAAGTCGATATAAGCGCCTGAGCCAATACTATTCACTTGTCGTCTTCGCAAGCACCACTCGCCATGTCCCAGCCAGCCGAACACGCGGAGCGAAAGCCAGAGGTCGAGCAGATTGAGCTCGCCCGCCATGACTCGAATCAGTCGATGAAGAAAGTCGACGAATTCATCCAGCTCAAGTCCGAGCAAGATGAACTCGGTATCCTCCAGACCGCCTGGCGATTCAGAAAGGTGAGCTCAAGTACGAGAAGCACTGCTGACATTGAGTGCGTTTTCACCTGTACCCTTCTCTGCCTGGCGGCCGCGGCAGACGGCTATCAGATCAACCTCAACGGCGCGGTCATTGCCAACTCTGGTTTCGCCCGGCTCATGGGTACCACCGATGACAAGGGCAAGTATGTGATCAATGCGAATCACAACGCGCTGTGGGGTGCCCTTCAATCTCTAGGCCAGATGATCGCCATGGTCGGCATGAACCCGATTTCTGACCGCATCGGCCGAAAGTGGACCCTGTACACCCTCTGGATGGTACTGTGCTCTGTGAGTGGTTAGCAAGGCGAGGAGCTAACTTCCAGTCCCTCCTGCTCGAATCGTTTGTTCAAGACTGGAGGATGTGGGCGTGAGTGAACGCCTTCTTCGCATAGGTCCCGAGTCGCAGCTGACTCGGCGTAGAGTGGCAAAGCTCCTAGCTGGCCTCGGTGTCGGCGCTGTCCAGTCAACCCTCCCGGTGTACATCTCAGAGTGGTCGCCCGTCAACATCCGTGGCGCGATGATTCTCGCCTATGGAATCTGGAACAACTTTGGCAACTTTATGGCCCCCGTCGTCCTATCCATCTCGGAAAAGCGTGACAAGTTCGATTACAAGACTCCGATCCTCACGCAGTGGGTGTTCCTCGGGCTCATGCTGCCAATCTTCCTCTATCTGCCAGAGACCCCAGGTGAGCCGAGTCCGCATCCTTTCCGAGAGGTTAGGTGACATTCATCAGCCTACTTTGCTGCCCGGGGCCAGCATGAACGGGGACTCAAATCGCTTCGACGGGTCAACGGCAAGGTCAAAGGCTACAACATTGAGAAAGAGTACGCCGTCATCGTCAACACCATTGAAGAGGAGCGAAAGTCGAAGGAGCTCCTCGGTCTCGAGGTGACGGGCTTCCGCGCCATCGCTCGGTCCTACGTGGCATGCTTCCAGGGTCCAAACCTGGTGAGTCGGATAGCTGGACTTGACACTGCAATACTGAAGGCTAACCGACGGGCAGTTGCGAACATTTGGAGCGTCTCTACCGGCGGTATGTCAACAGACCAACGCTCTTTCGCTTCTCAACACCTACGGAGCTCGTGAGTGGCGGTCGATAGGACGGGGCTGAGATCGTAGTGTTCTTCAAACAAGCAGGGTACACCAACGCATTCACCGTCAAGGCCATCTTGAGTAAGTCACCCTCAGCTCCATTACAGTATACAGCTGACCCCGGACTAGCCTCTCTCAAGATCGTCGGCGTCCTCATCACCTTCATCGTGGCCGACCGCTTTGGCCGGCGGTTCATGGTTCTCATCTGCTCGTGGGCCGCGTGGTCAATGTTGATTGTCGTCGCCGCTTCGGGAGCACACACATCAAACCCAGCAATCGCCAAGCTGGCAGTGGCGGGCGCGTGTTTATGGGCAGTACCCAGCGGTGCTCGTGAGTTGACCCAGTATGTCCCTGCTGACATTCAGTCGGTGCAATTGGTTGGACTTTCTGCGGCGAGGTGGCTTCTCAGAGACTCCGGGCGAGGACGTCTGGACTCGCAGCCGCGATCGCAGTCATCTTCGGCCTCACCTTCAACACCTCGGTCCCGATCATGAGTGAGTCGCTCCCATACTCAAAATCAGTGTCCAGAGCTAACACCGTCTAGTCGACGTCAGAGGCGCGAATCTCGGCTTCAAAGCCGTCTGGATCTTTGTCGGTTTTGGCGGAGTAGCCAATGTCTTTGCCCTATTCTTCGCCCCAGAGCCCGCTCGTCGATCGCCTGCAGAGCTCGACGAGCTTTTCGAGAAGCGAATCCCGGCCTGGAGGATGAAGGGGTATGTGACTGATGTCGAGCTGAGCGCCAAGGCCGGGAGAGAGGCGCACGCGCGAGTGATGGATTACGCCTGAGCCCGTATACATGGTGACATTGAAGGCTCCGGAGAGCAGTCAGAAGTGCGTTCGCCCGGATCATTCGTGTATGATGGGGATATGGAATTTGTAGGGTCGTCTTGGATGTAGGATATGCTATGCCGGTTGCAGGCGGAGCTCATGTAAGATGCTTAATGTGCTACGTCCTGAATCCCAATATCACTTTCTAGTTCCTGATCCGCCTGGTCAACCCACCGGCCCGTCCGGGCCACCAGGATGTGCAGTGTGTAGACGTTAGACACTGCCTTGCCATCGAAAGGCCAGTGTGTGCCACTCGGAGAATTGTATACAAGGCACCACCTACATCCTATGCGATAGCTCCTCTCGCCAGCGCTCGCCTATGAGCCCAATAAATGCCAATGATCCGTTCAGCATGGGGATTGTTGTCGAGGAACCAGTCAAAGTCGTCCCACCACTGGAAAGATGAGCTCAAGTCTCGGGGTGTCAAAGCTCACAATCTCTTCGAGCAATCGTAGCCTCCTGTACGTTGCCTGACTGATCTCTTGGACTTCGAGATCCGGCTTCGGTGGACACATGCTCTCCCTCACGACGGTGACCATACCGTCGTGGTCCCATCGCCCATTCCTCCACACCGCGTCTCCGCTCGCGATGGCACCGAACCATGTGAGGCCGTCTGAGCGTCTATAAGCGATATAGTGGTACTCCCCTTCTTGGGGCAGGAGATTCGCAGTGAAAACCTGAGGATGATCAGTCTCAATCTCAAAGCTCGGATCGCTCGGAAGTCGGAACCCACGTGGCCGATCGTAGCAGGACCGGCGACTCCTTGCCTGAGCTCCCATTCTGGAAAGCGGTGGTGGTGGTGAGCTCGAGGTCAGCTTGAGTCGCGATGAGAACAAAATGGTGAGCATCGTGTGAGGACGCTGCGTCAGGCTCCTCGCTCCTCGCTCAACCCCCACGTCACAGAGCCATGTCCACGTCCTATCTACAACGTATGGCAAGTCCTGTTGACGTAATATTACGTTTTGCATAATGTTGAAACGTGTGGATGACGTCAGACCGAGCGTTTCGAATCTAATCTCTCGGATTCTCTCCCCTAGGTCAGAGATACATATTGACGAAATCCAAACGAAATCGACGACTCCAGACGACTCCCTATAGCCCTCCTTCGTAGGTCCACCGAGTCCATACGGACAGTATCTCTCGGGAAAGGTGTGAATCAGACTGAGAGGCAAGGCGAGTTGAAAGGTGGGAAGATAAGTGACCTATTGCACAAGGTCAGCTCGAAGTGAACGGGGCTGCAGAAGGCGGGTCAAGTGAGCCATCTGGTTTAATAGATGCAAGTGCGGATACTGAGAAGCATACTTCGGATGTGAACGATCGACCCACATTTTATCGAGCCTCCAGACTACGGCGATCAGAGATCTTTAGAAATCTCCGCCATCGTGCTCCGCATTCGATTCTAGCGTTCGCCATGGCCGACTTCAAGACCTGCAAGCCTGTTTGCCGCATTAAAGCCGTACTGGAGTTGAGAGTACCAGAAGATACAGTCAGCGTGGTAGCTCACACTCTGACAGCAGCTCACACATCACACCCTCTCTTCGGCGAGTGTTGTTGCGTGAGCGAATGCGACCGCCTGATCGGGAAGCGCTCTGGGGTTGGCGCGCATATACGCGTCATGGTCGATCCACCACTACCAATCAGCGATACCCTTCTCCTGGCTGCACTCACGAGTATCTCGCAATTCCTCAGGCGGATGTACTCCTCCTCGCTGATCGACCACACCTCCTCGATTGGCTTTGGTGGCATCATTTCCGCTCTCACCGCCGTCACCAGCTTTGTGTGGCACATGCCCCAGCCCTCAACATGATGGGCGTCGTAAGAAGCCAATGCCCCGAAGAAGACTAATGGGTAGTCTGGCTGTGTGTAGCCCAGGTAGAGGTAACGTTTTGTTGGATCCAACCCCGCCGTCTCACTGTACCTCTGCACGCGATCAGTCGGAGATGCAAACATCGTGATATGCACTTGCCAGTCCTGCCTCGTGGGGCGCATAAAATATGTAGTTAAGGTCGACTGACATCGTGTGCCTACTGTCAGATTTGATGGGGTATGCGACTTACACGAGATCAATCATCAATGTTTCGACTTGGGATCCCACAGCCAACTTGCAGAACCCCACAAATTCGATGCACCGTGTGAAATTCAAGTCACCTCCGCCCAACCTCCGCCTGGCAACCCAGTAACCAGCTTGACCAGCGTGACACCACTCAGCTGTTGCAACCGATACCAGTCACCAGATACTCTACGTTATGCATGGTCCACCAACCATACTCCAGCCAGCTCCCGACAAGATCTCGGCAGAACAGTAGGGAGAATCGTGAATGGTTACTGTCACTTGCTCACTGGTCAAGCTGACATCAGGCAACCCCATCAGTAGACGTTCTGATTCACTTCTGCATATAGATGCTGATGTTGGTACCCTGCGCAAGGATCTCGTGTTTCAGGTCGGCGCATAAGGATGCATTCGTCCAATAAGGATGCATTCGTCCGGTAGCGGGTGTGGTCTCATTCTCTAGTTCCTAAGCCGTCTCGTCTTCTCGCTGGCGTGTCGAATTGCCCAGGTCATCTCATACGTCTTGACCGCTGTAAGATGTCTCAGCACCTAAGCAGTCACTGTCCCAGCGGCACTCACCATCGGCATAAGAGCTCAGGACGGGCAGCTCTGACTCTCCTTTACTGGCGAGATTGATAAACGTCGCCATCTCACTCAGGAAAGGGTCGTCGTCGTGAAAGGTGTGGACTTCCTCCGAGTCATTGCCCGGTCGTCGGACATATAGAGTAGGCCGGTTATCTGCCAAAGTCAGCCTAGCAAGATAGCCACGAGAATCTCACTCACACGGGTCAACGAGCTTGAGTTGGTATCCATCGGCAAACACGGCAAGCTCGGTGGAAAACTCTGTCCCCTGCAACGCAACTCCGTGTTCGAGATGTCCTACTGCGCCAGAGTCGTATTTCCACGTCGCAGAGGTGAATCGCGGGATCCGCTCGTCTTCAGGGATGACGCCCTCGTCGAATGGAATCTGAGCAGGTAGGTCAGGCCATGTCGGAGAGTCTAGGGTTTGACTCACCTTTGACAGCTGTCCTGGCTTCTCATACCATTCTACACTGTGCGCCATGACAGTCGACAGGTCGACCTCTCCACCAAAGTATCGCGACAGATCGCAAAAGTGGGCTAGAGGGGGGTCAGATCCTGTCTGGCAAGTCAGAGTATCTACTCACTGGCCTGCTCTACGATCGGACCGCAGTCTATCGACTTGTTCCACCAGGCGACCTTTGCGCTCTTCTCATACGCTAAACTCCAGCATCAGCCTGGGGTCGTTCGTTATTCCGGAGGTCGGTTGACTTACCCATGACGTATCTCGCGCTGGTCATCATCACCTCGAGGTTGTTCTCCTGGATGATCTGCTTCATCTTCTGCACCGCTGCCGAGTATCGCAGCATGTATCCCACGCTGACCAGATTACTCTTCCTGCTCTCCAACACATCTCCGACCTTTTTCGCCTCGTCCACCGTCCCTGTCGACACTGGCTTTTCGACAAACAGCGCAGCCTTGCTGAACGCGGTTGTCAATTGAACTTCGGCATCTTTGCCAGAGGACGAATCGGTAGTTCCGCGGAAGGCGGGTGGTGAGCCAAGGATGACCAGGTCGGGAGTCACTGATTGCTCTTTGAGGAGTTTGACCGCGGTGGGGATATCGGGATAAATAGTGGTCGAGGCGTAAGCGGGTGCAGCGAACGTTTTCGCTTTTGAGGCAAGGACGGCTTGTGCCCTTGTTTCCGCGGGGTCCACCAATCCAATGACGTTGAGCCGGGGACCGAGGTGCAGTTCGAGCCGTTGAGAGTGGTTCCACGGCTACCTTAAGTCAGTGCCCTCCTTCAATATAGTTCTCAGGACCGGACGTACCCCTTCGTCAGAGCCAAAGTTGACTGAAGAACACTCAGCACTCTCACTTCCGAGCTGCACTCACTGTTACCCGCGCCAATGATCAAGACCTTGATCTCCGGTCCATCCTCCACTTCATATCGCGGTCGCGGCACCTCCGTGTCGACACCAAGGCCCTCCACTGCTGGCCCGGCAGTCGCAGTTGCCAGTCTCCTCCTCGGCAGCGGCTGAGCTGGGAGTACAGCAGGTGTCCTAGCACACCTTGCGGTTGTGGGCAGACTTGGAGTAACCCTCCGCAGGGCGTTCAATCGGGGTAGCGAAACGCGCATCTTGGTGGCCAGAGCAGTGAATTGAATGTTTCGAGGTGCTTTCCAACACCTGTTCTTCTGGCCAGGGAATCAATTTGAGCGAGCTCTACCATGCTGGAAGTTTGGACAACAATCTAATCTCGGTAAGAGGAGAGAACCAAGCTCGGAAAGTGTGCTCCGTTGCGGAAGACAGACGACTCAAAGGCAGTTTCCGACATTCAGCCGATTTGCCGGCGAAGGTCATCACTCGACCGGGCAGCTCGATCTGACTCCGTCGTGGGCCGAGGTTCGCGGGTCTGCTCTGCCTATCACTCGTATACTCGTACATCGCGAGACTACGGACGCGGACGGTCCCGACGCTTACTCGAGATACTCCTGCAAACTGCCGGTAACCCCCTCGATCCTCTTCAGAACGCTCCTCGCCAATCGCTCCACGTCGCTATTCTCATCTTCCAGCAATTCAGCCAAGAACTCGCTCACCGTCTCTGGGACGAATTGCACGAGTTCCTCAGTCTGACTCTCCCAAATCCCATCCAGGGCCCTCAGCGCCGATAGTCGCTCCTTTGCATCATCCGATCGCGTCAATAGGCAGATACTCGTATTGAGCTTTTTGAGCACTGCCTCTGATGTAGTCGATCCAGCCAGAGACGCCAGCGCGTGAGCAATAGGCGATTCCGAGGTCGAGGCGAGGTCGGTGAACAGGCTCAATTGGCCGATGAGTTCGGGAATGAGTTTGAGGTGTAGCGCATCGGTCCAATAGGCTCCTTCGTCGACTTCGAACGATCTACCGAGCACCTTGAGTAGGAGGGTCCACAGGGGTAGATCGTCGATCTCGCCCGTAGCGTACGCGGGGAGCAGCTCTTCGATGTGGGGTAGAAGAACGCCAATGTACGGTGACAGGAGGTTCTGCGGGAGTCAGCGACTGGTCACTGAATCCGGTAGAGCACTCACCCTGAACTTGACCAACAAGCCGTGCATGACGTGCAGCAGGACCGTCTTCCTCTCAACTAGCCTTGCGTCGTTTATGTCTGAAGAGTCAGCATCGTCCTCAATCGAGTCACTCACTCTTGCCCTCGGAGAGATCAATCACTGCCCAGTCGTACAGCCTGATGAACAAAGGTTTGAACGTGGCTTCGTTCAGCTTTGTCACCAATTCGAGGAATGATCCAATGGCAGAGCCCTCGATAGTGTTGACAATCTAAGTCTAGCATGAGATTCGATTCACGCATCTCGCCTCCGCGACTTACCTCTGCTTCGACACCCTTCTGCTGCAGTCGGTGTCTGAGGTCGAACACGTCGAGAAAGAAGGCAAAGATCGACTTGACCATACTCGGCAACGACTGCCTATCGGCATTTCGGAGGACGAATCGGAGCAAGTCGAAGAATCCCGAGAGGGCAACTTGGCCCTCTGACTGAACACCCTTCCACAGTTCCATGACCACTGGGAACATTGTTTTTGTGGGGATCTTCTTCGCGACCACCGAGACGAGGGATTTAGAGACGTCGGCGTCTTTGGCCCTGTAGGTGAATGCGGAGCGGAGGATCGAGTTGAGCTGTTTCGATCCTAGGAAAGTGGGTACGGTCTCAACAAGCGCAGACTGCACGGCGAAGGCCTGTTTCGCCAGGGCAGAGGACGTGGCAGATGTGGTCATGGTGAGGGTACACTGGATGATCGATTGGACGAAAGGAATCATCCTCGAGACCAAGTGTCGACTGTGTCACTGTCAGAGCTATACTTGATCATTTAAGGGGAACACTCACATGACGACTTGCAATAGCGACATGATTGCAATTTGGTCCGATACAGCGGGGAGTTTGCCAACGACGTCGACGAGACCTGGGACGATGCCAGCGAGCGTGGTATCCTCGGAAGTCTGAGCCGTCGACGCGATGGCATACAAGGCTGACAGTGCCGGCGAGTTGAGGCTCGAGGTCGGGTGGACGAGCCCAGCTGCTTTCTTGATGATCTTTTGCACCACATCGGCATTTTGAGCCCTGACGTCGGGTTTGACCCGAGGTAGTCGCTCGACAAGGATGTTGAGGGCGACATCGAAATCCTGCATATCCGTCAGCATTGTGAACTCAAGCTACGGGCTCTGACTCACCCTCTCCGAGTTGTCCGAGAGCAAAAGGAGGACCATGTCGAGGAACTTTTTGGCCGAGAGGAGCTGCATCGAAGACGTCGTGACGGACTGCAAGGCGGCGGGTATGCCCGAGTCGGCAAGTGACGACGCGGGGATGGTGCCGCTGAGCGAGAGCAAGTGTCTGACAGTAGTCTCGGCAAACGTTTGGTCAATTGTCTGACCGAACAGACCGTCGGTGAGGTTGTTTGCAAGCGTGAGCAGTGCAACAATCTGCTTGATCGTCTTGTCGAGCGGTACCTCGTTGGTCCTGTATCGCCATCAGTGAGGCTTCTTGGCTAATCCTCTATACTTACAGGTGATTCAAGAAAGCCTCCTTGTCCTCTTTGGTGAGATCGTCGACTAGTCGGATGACCTCGAGAACGACCCTGAGCACGACCTCTGACTTGAGATCCGCTCCGTACGCATTCGACACATTGAGCGCCAAGTCCATGGCTTGGGCAGAGGTAGAGCCAGCCCGACTCGACTTTGAGATACTCCTCTCGACGAGCAGCATCGCAGTTGGGGCCAAGAAGTCGTCCGGCCCGAGCGCCTTGACGAGATGGACGAAGAACGGCATGGTTCGATGTCGCGGCAGTCGGGATGCCATGTCGGTGAATATGCTGAGGAAGGTCTTGGATCCTGAACACGTCGCGTTAGCTAAACGGCGTTGCAGGTAGGTATGCTCACTCTTGAACAAATCCAGCGTCGAGTCGTCCGAATCTTGCAGGGATCGCGCCATGACAGGCACCAACCTCGAAACAGTCTTCTCCACCACGCCAAAGCTGTACGCATCGTCCCGCTGGAAGTCACTCGCGCCCATGAACGTGAAGATGGGCATGATGTTGTGCAGCACCGCCTGGGGGATGAGTCGAGCGAGCTCGGATGCGACTAATAGCGCTCTCTGCGATGTCCGGGGGTTTGTCGAGGCTAATGATGCCAATCAGCTCTCGTCATCAACATTTGCCATGTATTGACTCACCTCGGATGACCTTGACAATGACTTCGATTCCCACACCGCCTCTGAGCTCGGCAGCATCGTTGGTCCGCTCGAGCAATGCGAGGATGGCACCCAGGACTTCCTGCTCGACATAATCGATTCCCTCCTTGATACTCTGTCGCTTGTCCAGCAACGTCGAGAGGACCGACATGAGCGCAGCAAGGAGGTTGCCATCCGCAGGAACCTTTTTCCATTCGCGCGACTCGAGCAGAGTTGTGATTTCCTTGATGGCCTCTTCCGCATCGTCTGATTCGATTCTACAAACGCTCAGCGAGATTCACTAATGAGACTCACCCTTCGTTGCGTTGTCGCTTTCGATGGCTCGATAGCTCGAGCGGGTGGCTGATCGATGTCATGGTTTCGACAATGGTAGCTGGGTCGACGGGCAGACGACCAAGGGCGCTCTTGACAGCGAACATCTCGTCCTGATTCGCTTCAGCCGAGACGTGATCTGAGGTCTGCAGTGGACTCACGGTTGGAAGAGCCGAGAGCGATTTCAGGAGTGCTGCGATGTACTCTGACTTGAGGACCTGGTTGAGACCAGCGAACACTCCTCTTTCCATTCGGGCCAAAGTCTGCTGTCTCATCTCCACGGCGATATCTAAAAGTTTGGTTAAAACATGCCGGGAAGCAGACTGCGAAATACTCACTAGAGGTTGTCGTGCTAGACGTGATGGCCTGTACCAGTGCCCAAGCTGGACTCTCCATCTCGTTGAGCACAGAGACAGAAGACGGCTTGACACAACTCAACAGGAGGTGTATGTACGACACCTGGTCCTTTGCTGGTAAGGCCGCCAACCAGGCGCTCTCGTCACTGGCCTCATCGGCAAGCGGGGACAGTAGCGGCAAGACCTCTCTCAACACAGTGGGATCGTTGATCGAGGTGTATACCGCCAGCAGGGAGCTTCTCGCGGCGTATGATCGCCATGCAACGACATGAGAGAGCAGCGAAGTGATGATAGCCCGTCTGTGCCTGCACATCGTTAGCACCAATTCTGCATGATGATCAAGGAGCACTTACCCAGCATCCTTCTTTGCTTCACCGGTACTGGGTCCCAGTCGGGTTCTGTGCACAGCAGCGACTTGGGAAGCATCGATGACAACGTCCTCTGCGCTGGACGTGATGATCTGGAGGTATCGCTGCAAATCCGAGTACTTGAGCAAATGTACCTCGTCTACGAATCGTCAGCTAGATCATGGATAACCAGAACAGCTGACATACCAGATCGTTCACCATACACCGTGTCCAGGGCGTACACGTGTTCCGTGGCCTCTTTGACGGATTTGCCCACCAGGATGACGACCCTCGCGGCGGCTTCTCGGACAGCCTTGTGGTCGGACTTCAGGGCGATGAGCGTTGCGGGAACGATCAATTGAAAGTCGATACCCTTTACCGAGTTGACATCGGCATACGCCTGAATGAACGAAGCGGCGTGTTTGAGCGCGGCGACTTGGATCGAGGCCGTAGTTCCGGATACCCAGACCGAAGCGAGGAACAGAAGAGCATCTTCCCCGAGTTGCAGCAAAATCGCCCTCAGGAGGGATTGTGACAGCGAGGCAGGCAGGAGATCCCTATTGGACCATTTGTACAGTTTCACCGCAAAGGCCGGAAAGGCAGACTCTTTGGCGCCAATCGGGGTTTTAATGTCGGATAACCAGTTGACCTTGAGATCAGCCGGCGCTTGGACTTGTCCACAAGCCGCGAGCAGGGCGATGCTGGCGAGCTGGGTGGTTCGTTTGGCATCGGGTTTGGCCTTGATGGCCGAGAGCATCTTCTCGGACAGCGGGTTCTCCGCTTGTTCGACATCGTGAACCTTTTCGGCGCCGAGGAGGAGAGATGCTTTCGCCAAGACCTTTGAGGCAAGGACGACTTGTTGCTCGCCAGTGGTCTGAGCGATCTTGTGTATCAACACGAGGTGGGCCAACAGTCGTGCGTTGGGTAGCGGAGATTGCAGATGGTCGATGAAGATCGAGTACAGTCGGGTCAACTGTCTGGCGGTACCCTGGATAGAAGCTACATTTGGAATCAGCAGCCACCCAATTGCACCTCTCGTTTGCACTCACTAGCGATGGTCTCTGCCAACTGGGTAGCAGGAGCGCTGAAGAGTTCAAAAGTCAAATTGCTGACGATACCGAGCTCCTTCATCGGACTGCTCTGCACAACGTTCCAAGCTTCGGACGATAGTGCTCGACCTGGTGTGGAGAGCAATACCGGGAAGATCAGTCGCTCAAACACCGACACTACACCGCTGGAGCTTCCGCCCAACTTGGAAACGTAGTTGCAGGCGAAAGAGAGGTGCAGCTGAACGAGCTCGTCTTCCAGCGTGGCGGCGATGAAGGACGGGGAAATGGCGTCCAGAATGTCCTTGATATCGCACAACGAGCAGATGGTCTCCTGAGTCTCCGGTGAAGCGTACAGAGTCTGCAGCACAGCGACATCTTGATCACTCAACCGAGCGAGAATCGCGCTCTTGGTCGTCTCGGTGTCTGCTTTCGATAGCTCTTGTCCCTCGAGGATGGGCGCAAAAACCGTTTTGATGCCTTCGACTCGAGCACCAATGTCCGCGGCGTGAACGTTGAGCATGGCCGTCTCGCCGGTAGGCACGTTGACCAGTGTCGCGTCGACGTTTCCAACTTGAGCAGCGGCAGAATCGACAATCGAGGGGTATCGTTCGCGGAGCTTGGAGATGATGGTTCTACACGTCTCCTTGTAAGAAGCCTCAGGACCAGATCCGACGGTGAGAGCGGATGTGACCAGAATGGAAGCGAGATCGGGAGTGAGAGTAGCAGTGTCCACGATAGAGCCCAACGTCTTTCCGTGGATATCAGGCCTTGGGAGAGTCAGCATATCTCTTCACACCGAGACTTCACTGACCTCTGCATCAACGCGGGGAGGATCGCCTTGAAAGCCTCTTCAAACCCGTATCTCTGCATTGCAGCGATGAGGAGCGGTCCGAGGTCATCAACGGATCGTAGCTTGACAGCGGCATCGGCTCCAAGACCTTCAGTCCATCCTGGCCTATCGTTCAAGAGGACGAGCAGCGTAAGGATCCTCTGAGAAGCATCGGCTCCGGTGTCTGGCGTGGTGAGAGACGAGAGGACCGCTAGGAACGGCCCGTCGGCCAGTCGAACGCTTCTGGTGAGCAGGATCAAGGGAGGGTATACGGCAGCCTGGGGGTTCGACCCCGTTCAGCGCATTCCATCAACAAGCAAACCTTGCACTTACATTGACGTCGGCACCGGCGCCCTTTGTCTCCAGTAGCTCGACAAAGGTCTCCACGAGGACTTTGACCAGACTCTCGCTCACACCCCTGCCGGATTTCGATTTCTCCAGCAATTCCACCATGATTCCAGTCCAAAAGGCCAGCAGGGGGCGATGAATGGTCCCCTCCCTAATGGCCACCATGATCATTCCGGCGACATCACCCAGTAGTCTCAGAGACTTCTCCCTCTCTGGCGCAATCACACCTGAGATGTAAGACCGCGGGACCGGTTGAGCCTTTTTGACCAGAGGGGCGAATGGAGCGTGGTACGGAGAGGTCTGAGGAATGGTGAGGATCGCTAGTATCCGAGCAAAGTTGGGAGACGAGTGGTACGGTAGGAAAACCTGCAGAACCACTTCTGCGTTCATCTCATGTACCCTGCGAAACCGGTCAGCTAAAGCACGAGGAGCTGTGCACAAGTCATCCGCTTACCGGAACCGCCTGACCAGCCATTCTATGCACTTCCCACCTGCCATCACGCCGATCCACTTTCCCAATCTCCTCAGACATCGCCCCAGGACAATGTCCAACGCTGCGTTCTCCTCGTCGTTCAACAGCATCCTGTCTGTCCTTTTGGACTGTTCCGAGAAGAGCTCTTGTTCAAACTCGCTGAATGCCGGGTCAATCGATAAGAGCTCCTCAAAACCCGATTGGGCGAGGGAGAAGATGGCGTCAAAGTCATGCGAGGCGGCTGTCTTTGCTGGAAAGAGGTATGATTTCGAGGATGGATGGCCGCCGGTTGAGGTGAGCCGAGAGGCGTCAAGAGACGCTATCGACTGAAGCTGGCTGGCTAAGGAGGACATTTCGATGACCTCTGGTGATTGCCTCCAGTCTGTTGCTAGTGTACACTGGCCTGTGGTGGCCGATTGGATGGAGACAACTGGACAACTTCAGGCATGGCTGTATTTGTGCAAGCTGGCAAAGATCTTCAACTTTTGCGGCGGAGCGGAGATGCGGTTGATCTCCGTCCCCGATCACCCGCTCCCTGCTCTGCGTCCAGCGATCACTGTGATCACTGTGATCAGTGATGTCGACTGCATATCCCAGGCAGGTCTACAAGAGAGCATTTGCTGTTGTCCAGTATTGATAGACAGAGGCACAATGGTCACAACAACCGCCCCCTCCCCTAGTCCCGAGGAAAAGATTGGGCAGGAGGATGCAGGCTTCTTCAATCAACTGATCAAGTCGATCTTGGAGGTGAGCTCGCCATCCCTCGTTCAAGGATAGTGCCTGGCTGAGACAGCCTCTCTTCAGCCTGGAGTCAATCCCGCGGCAGTACTCGGTGAGTCCTACTCGAACCTTTCCGTTGAGGTCTTACTTACTTCCGCTGTCAGCTATGAACGTATCCTTCTTCCTCCTCATCCTCGTCTTATTCGGCCTTGCCGCTCTGACCCAGTGGAACGGCCATGTTCTTCTGCTCCTGGGCATTAGCACCGTATTATGGGCATCAATGGTCTGGTACGTAAAATAGTCCACATTGCCCAAGCGTTGGCTCATTCTTGATCTAGGTTCGTTATGGAGATCACAAAGCTACAAACGCGGCCGGACAACATGCCAGTGCTGGACTCGAATCTGGACGGGCAGACAGGAGCACCCAGTCAAGAGGAGAAAAAGGATCAGTGATCGATCATGCATAGATGGGATTACAGTCGACTCGACTTTACGCTGCCCGTGCGTTATTGCGCCTTCTCCACGACTTCCGCCCAGCTTCCCCACAGCGAAGCCTCTTGACCGGGCTGTGGCGCTGTTCGCAGCTCAACATTCTCACAAGCTGGTCCTCCGAAAAACCCAGTACCCCGCCATTGCTGCAGTTGCGACACGGAGAATGGCCCTACAAACTGTGTTCAGCACCGAGAACGACTCCGTAATCAACACTTACCGAAAATCTCCCTCTCCACTGGTCTTTGCGCTTCGGGGAGATTCCGAACATAGGCCATGGAGAATCGGTACTGCAACTGCCTGTCGTCTTGCACCGACGTCGGTCTCCCATTCGACGATGGCTCCGCTGGCAGCATCCTCTGTAGCGATTCTCGCGATAGCGAATACACGTCGAGATGTCCAATGGCAGTAAGGGTCGAGACGATGTTGGATAGATTGGTGAAAGGATTCGAGGTGTGATATTCGTCGGCACTGTCATCGAGATGGATTCAGCGCCAATCCTAAAGATCTATTGCAACTTGACTCACGCGCTACGCTGTTCTGCCTCTGCCGCAGCTTTTCTCTCTTTCTGCCGCTCTGCCCAGCTCTTCTTCTTCTGCCCGGCCTCCTCCTTCCTCCGCTTATCCTCCACTTCCTTGCCCAATCGCTGCAACGCCTCCAATACCGTCTCCCCCCTCTCCATCAGCTTGACAGCTTCCCTCATAACCTCATTCTCCTTGTCCTTGGCCGCTCCCAGATCGTCCTCCTTCTGCTGCCTCTCCCTCTCCAGCCTCTCCCTCTCCTCATGGGCTCGTTTCGCCTTTTCAATCTCCTCCTGATCTAGATTTGATAGCCAAGTATCGTGTTTCTCGTTTGGATCCCGTTCGTTCTCTTGATACGTTTCGCCATCCGCTGTGAATTTCCCTTCTTCCATCTCGGACTTCATGTTGAACGGTGTAATGTCAATACCCATCCCTCCGTCCAACACTTGTAACCTCTTTCTTGCCCTTTTCGCCTCTTCATCCTCCCCCTCATCGCTCATATACTCTGCATCGCCAAATTGAGCGGGTTGGTCGTCGAATTCCTGACCCTCGATCTCGTTCAGATCCATGTATTCTTTTCCCCCGTCTTTCTGCTTGCCTTTCCCTTTCGACGGTTCCGCCCCGGCTTTCTTGTCCGAGTCTTCGGCAAACATGTCCACGTCGTCATCCTCGTCGTCTTTGGCTCCAGGCCGCCGTGACGGGACGACTCCTTCGCCTTCTTCATTGGAGGAATCGGATCCGTAGCCATCAGTGTCCTGAACGAGTCGTCTTTGTCGAGCTTTGGTAGTTGACGTTCCTTCGGGAATATCCTCCTCCAGGAAGGCATCCTCGGTGTCTAGACCATCCGCTGGAGGTGCTTCCGTTGGCGAGCCAAACCGGGTCCGTTTCTCGCCTCGAGAAGGTCCAGCGTTCTGTCGTTTGACCGGCATCGTCGCAATTTTGGATATTGGTGTACTTTGAGCGCTGTCAAATGGTGACAGTCGGGATGAACGGGTGACTTCTTCAATCTACACAATAGGCCACTGACAACAAGCTGAACGACCGAATGTCAACGCTGCATACTCGGGCAAACATCAAAGGTTGCTCAAAGGTGTGGTCGCGCGCGGCCCAGCGGTAGCGCATCACGTGATTTGTGTATGTCTGGCCGCCTGAGCACGCTGGTGACCTGCTTGTAGAGGCCGTAACCCTGCGGGCCCGTACCCAAACCCATGACCCAGAACAGAACGGTATAACGAGCGTATAGTCTACAGCAAGTCCAGGCTCAGTATCCGGTCTTGTCATCAGTCTCATCCAGCGCATCAACATAGTCTCAATCTTCTTCCAGCTTTCCTGGCGTTTTGCAATACGGATCGCTCAACGATCACGTCGACCCTACATCCTGTAATCTCCCGCGGCTATGCTATACGATACATGTCCACCTTGTCTATATGTTACAACTGCACGCCTCTTGGATATCTATTATGCACCATGACCTGCACTTCCATCAACGCGCGCCTTATACATTCTGACTGCCTTTGGACTCACTTGACTTCCGCAGAACACGACCAGTCCGGCGTAGATCGCTGCTGCGATGTAACACGCTTTGGCGACCCGGTCTGGATCATCCGCATCCTCCGTGCTTCCCGTCAGGGCCTCTGCGTGTCTGGCATATAGAGATCCAAAGGCTGTCGCGGGGCGTAAATATCGGTCGAAGTTCATCGCGGTTGCCTTCACTTACCGACCAGAATGACGACTCCAAAGACTGATAGGACAGAGCAGCACGCCGCTGTCGTACGCCCTTGTCAGCGTTATGCGTTGGTGATAAGCAGAAACGCACCTAAAGGAGCGGAGACAACAGGCCGTATGTTCATGGGCATATTGGCGCGAGTCCGATTCAGCAGGGAGTGGTTGTGATGTTGTGGGCCTCTTTCAATCCGTTCGAGCTCAGGTTAATGAATCAAGTGTCAAGTCCTTCTGTTATTGGCTGTGTAGGTGCGGATCGAAAGCTTTCAACGAGACGACTTGGCTTCAAGGTTGCTTAGAGGACAGATGCGATCGCGAGCGTGAAGCAGCAGTCCGCCAGCGCTGCTACTTCAAGCGGGGATCGCCGAGTGGCGACTTGACGTATTTCTAATCGGTGATTATTTCAGAGTTAATCCGAAGTCCTCCACTTCTATTTGGCTTGCTTCCGACGGAAACAGTCAAAAATCAAAAGTTGCAGGTCCACCGTCCAGCACTGTCCAGCAGCTGTTGGTAGCGACGGCGACCATCAAGCAAGTGGTGTCAAGTGTCAACGATCACAGCGCTGTCTCGAAGTCTTGGACATCAGCATCGCTCACCTCGCCATGGCGAAAAATACTGGGCGAAAGAGCGACAATGCCGAGTCGGGAAGCTCAAAACCACAAGCCGGTCCCGCTGGAGGCAGCAAGATCAGTGATGAACTACGGAAAGCGGTCCAAGAGCTCGGCGGGGATGACGAGGATCTACAGCTCATCGAGGGGATAGACGATGATGAGGAGGGAGACGTCCTAAAGTCGTCTAGAGACAAAGGAAAAGCCAAAGCGAGGGGGAACGACGAAGTGAGTTGACGAGAGATTTCGCTTGGACTTGTGCTGATTTTTTCCTAGAAATCTCTAAAGAAGGCCTTGGGCGACTTCATGAAAGGCCTGGACTTTGCAGCTGCCGGTCAATCGGCTCCTCAAGTGGACGGAGAGAGTGAAGATGAAGAAAGTGAAGAAAGTGAAAGCAGTGAGGAGAGTGAGGACAGCGAGAGCGAAAGTGATGAAGATGACGAGGAGGAGGAGTCTGAATCTGAGCACGAGGTCGAGGAGGCTAAACCCCCTGTTGCCGCGGCCAAATTGGAGAAGAAGAGCGTCGAGACGCCTGTCCAAACCAAGGCAGCTCCAATTGCCGTCGATCCGGCTCAGGCCAGCGGTACTGTAGGTCCCAGGTCGAACGATCCCAGATCAGAGACACTGACTAGACCCAGGATGTCCCGGCTACGCCCAATTGGCCATCATTGCCACCACCGCTGCCCCCACTATCGCAACCCTTGGAACCACTTGCACCGTTCAGGCTTGCCGGTCTGCGAAACAAGGCCAAAACACTGCTGGAAAACCTGCCACCACTTTCTCGAGCAGGGTCTTCCTCCGACGCGGCTTTCATCTCTCAGATTTTGTCCTCGGGTACGCATCAGGACAAGCTATCCGCCCTGGTGCTATTGGTCCGAGAGAGTCCAATACACGCTGTCAAGGAATTGAGCAGGCTACGAGCCATGGCCGGGTGGAAGGAGGATGGGACTACCAGCGGAGGAGGAGGAAACAAGGATCAGAGAGTTGCCGTGATGAAGGCTCTGGCGGATTGGTGGGTGACAGGAGGTGGAAAAGAGACTGGCAAATTGAAGTGAGTCGCTACCCTATCGTGACGAATTTTGCTGAGGTTGTACCGTAGATACTTTGCCGATCAACCGCTGCTGGCCCATCCAGAGCTCACGGACCGACACCTCTTGGTCTTTGCGTTCGAAGACTTCATGAAGCGATGGTTCTTCAATCTGCTCCAAGTACTCGAGGTGAGCTACCAAGATCGAGTCGAATCAAATAGCTGACATGGTCTATAGGCTTTGTCTCACGACACGCTGCCATATGTCCGTACCCAAGCTTTGCACATTGTCTTCCGACTGCTATCTGGAAACGCAGAGCAGGAGCAGAACCTGTTAAGACTGGGTGTGAACAAGCTGGTGAGTAGCACTGTCTGATTTTTTCGAACAAAGTATACTAATGCTCCGCAGGGTGACAATGACAAGTCTGTCGCTTCCAAGACCTCCCACCACATCCTCCAGCTGCTGCAGGTGCATCCCGTCATGAAGGCAATCATTGCAAGGGAAGTCTCTGCATTGGTGCTCAAGACCCCTGTCACTGCTGGGGCTGCGTCATCTGGAGCCGGCGGCGGACATATCAGGTTCGACGCAGAAGACACCAAATCCACCGGCAAGAAGAAGGAGGTCACAAAGGAAGTCACCAGCCATGCTCGGTACTACGGTCTGATCACGCTGAACCAAATCACCCTGACAGTCAGGGATGGCGATGTCGCAAGTAAACTGGTCGAACTGTACTTTGAGGTGTTTAGGGAGATTCTCGGCGATGGCAGTCTGGACGATGATGACGACGTGGAGGTGGATCAGAAGGACAAGGTGGAGAAAGTCGCTGGCACAGTGGAGAAATGGCGAGGAAGGAGAAAGGGTGCGAAGCCCCGTGGAGGAAGGAAGAGCGCCTTGCAGAATGAGGAGGAAGTGGTCAGTAGCGGAGAGGCGAAATTGGTCGCAGCCGTCTTGACGGGCATCAACCGAGCTCTCCCGTTCGCCAAGCTCGACGACGAGATGTGAGTCGTGTCCAATGGCTCTACGTGGCTGTACTGATGGCACGCTACCTAGCTTTTCGACGCACATTGAGATGCTGTTCAAAATCACCCATTCGTCCACGTTCAACACGTCGATACAGTCGCTCAACCTGATATTCCAAATTGCCAAACAGCGGGTCGTTGTGCAGGATCGATTCTACAAGACGCTCTACGATTCGCTCTTTGACTCGCGCCTCGTCACGAGCTCCAAACAGGCAATGTACCTCAATCTCGTGTTCAAAGCGCTTCGAGTGGATGAGAATATCAACCGAGTCATGGCGTTTGTCAAGCGTTTGCTCCAGATGTTGGGTCTGCAACAACCGCCTTTCATCTGCGGAGCGCTGTATCTCCTCGGCGAGGTGAGTGTGCTCAGCTACGACTAGGACGAGAGCTGACGAGGTATTAGCTGTTCAACAGTATGCCCGGACTGAAGCGAATGCTCATCGAGCCCGAAGACGAGGGAGACGAGCGATTCGTGGACGCAGACTCGGCTCGAGAGCCACAATCGGAAGCAGAGGCAAAAGCGTATGGAGACGGAACGGCGAAAGTCTACGACGGACGAAAACGAGCTCCTCAATTCGCCCACGCCGAGACGAGTTGCCTGTGGGAATTGGTGGGTGACACGATGATCACCGCTATTATTTGACTAACCCTCGGTTCTTAGACGCCACTGCTGAACCACTTCCATCCATCGGTCTCGACCCAGGCGGAACAGTTACTGCTCTCACAGCCGCTGACTGGCTCTTCGGACATTTCGCTCAATACCCTAGTGTCGTTCTTGGACAGGTTCGTGTATCGAAATCCAAAGAAGAACCTCCAGCCGAAAGGAGCGTCCATCATGCAGCCCGCCGCTGCTGGTGACAAGTCGGGCATGATTGTGCAGAACAGAGGCGCCAGGTCGGACGACAGTGGATTCGTCAATTCGGAGAAGTTCTGGAGAAAGAAGGTTCAGGACGTCCCGGCCGATCAGGTATGTGCCATTGCGATACCGCCTTGGAACGCGAAAGCTGATTGCGATGTCCGTAGCTCTTCTTCCACAAGTACTTCACTGGCAAGCTTGCTCAGAAAGAGGCCGCCTCGAGGAAGAAGAAGGGCAAGAAGGACGATTCGGACGAGGAGGATGAGGAGGAGGATGAGGAGGAGGATGAGGAGGAGGATGAGGAGGAGGATGAGGATGAAGTGGAGGAAGGGGAGTCGGCCGACGTCGCGCCCGCCGCCGCTGGCGAGGACGATGATGAGGACAGTGATCCCGAGGAGGCGGAAATCTGGAAGGTGAGTGCAGCTCAGCTTTTCAGCTCGATCGCTCGCTGCAGGGAAACCCAGCTGACACGCCCCACAGGCCATGCAAGACAGCATGCCGGATGCCGAGGACGACTTGGGTCTCAGCGACGATCTGGAGAGCATGAGCGAAGGCTCCGACGAGGTCGAGGAAGAGGCCGAGGAGGAGGGAAATGATGATGTCGATGACGACGAGAGTCTGCTGGACAGCGACGCGGATATCCCCTTGGACATGGACAGCGACGACGAATCAGATGAGTCGGACGAAGCACCACCTCCCCTTCCACCCACCAAGAAAGCCAAGAAGGTCGTCGAAGCACCTTCAGTCGCCAAACCTTCCAAGGGTAAAGGCAAGAACAAGGCGAAATCACCTTCCCCCTCGCCCTCACCCTTCGATGACGACGGTGATGATTCAGATTTCCCAGATCTGGCGTCGGAAGATGAGGACTTGTTGCCATTGGAAGAGATGCCCGATATCGTGCTAGACAACTCGCCCGAGCCAGAGTCGGAGGAGGACGCAGAGGTCGGCGCAAAGAGGAAGCGTAATGCCGAGAGAAAGGAGAGAAAGAAGAAGAGAAAGGAGATGCCGGTGTTTGGCTCTTACGAGGATTACGCCAAGTTGATCGACGAGGCGGGCAACGATGGCGAGGATTAGTCCCAGGTAGGGTTGAGTATATGAGTGGAGATTGCTGGCGACATGCATGTACGAGTATTGTAAGGGTCTAAGGTCATCGTCTTGTGAGCTATGTACAGACGAGTCCAGCTCGTGAGGAATCCTCTTGGTCAACCCGCTCGTAGGTCAGAGTCCCCGTTTCGCCTCGTCCAGCTCCTCTTGCTGAATGATGGCGATACCCTTCTTGTCATCGGTCCACCATGCCAATCCTGCGGCGGCTATGAAGAAGACCAAAGCAACGACTACAATGCTCTGTCAGCCAAATTGCATTGGCAAGCTGTGTGTCACTTACTGGCCGGGAGACGCTGATTATTGGTAGCATTGACGATCGGACCATCCACGACTTGCGGTATCCAAACAGTCGACAACGACATCTAATCCGACATCATCAGCCATCGCCTCCCCTTTCCACATGTCCAGGGAGACGACTCACCATGATTTGGAAGCCAAAGTACTTGATCTCCGAGCCCCTCGGGAAGAGCTCCGGCAGAAGCACTCTGAATAAAGAGCTCAAGATCGCCGTGGCTCCATTGACCAAAACCTGAGCAACAAAGAACTCTGCCTTGTGCTTGAACCCCACGGCACTAGAAGCAGATAGCCCGAATAGACACCAAAGGCATACCACCGCGGGAACTATATAGCACCCAATGGACCACTGTCGCAGGGTGAACTTGAGCCGGGGGAACAGGACCCAAAATCCCAAACCGCACAGGATGGACGATAGGGTGCCTGTGATGGAGTACAAGGTGAATTCGACGAGGGAAGGTCGCATTGTGAGATTGTATAAGTTGCCTATAGGGCACAAAGTCAGCTCGAAGCGGCGGCCTATATGGAATAATGGGCTTAACTCACTAATCACACCGGCGAAAGCGAAGATCGAGTCGTTGTACACGGTCCACGCAATCATGACCTTGAACGCCTCGGGGTATTTCACAATACCGCGATAGAGACTCTTGACTGATGAGCATCATCAGCATCTCATGTATGATGTGCAGTGGTTTGCACTCACAGGTCTCTACGGGAATGGTCAACCATGTCTCTTCTTGACGCTTCTGTCTCTCCCTTGGCGCTGGGAGGAATCGCCAAGCTGCGATAGCTAGGACGATGCACAATGCGCCCGCCGCTGTGGTCATGTACAGCCCGGCGTATAGCGAAGCACTTGCGCTCGCGTACGAGATCCCAATGGTGATCGCGTAGAACACGGTCATGCCGAGATTCAGAGCATTATTCCCCGCGACGCTGATCTTGACTCCCTCCCTCTCACGGACCTGCTGGACTTGCTTCAGGTGATCGTCCTCGAGTGCGTCTGCCAATGGGATCGGAGTGGTCGTAGAGCTGGAGCTTGGTGTATGCGGTTGCATAAGGGACGCCATTGGAGCCGCTTTTTGCATGAGATAAGGCACGAAAACATTCTGCCAAGCACCGGCAACGAAGCCGATAATGTTGAAGACGACGTATAAGGCGAGTAGGGCGGTATAGTTGGACATGTTGTAAGCTGTGAGTGCGGCAGTTGGCAGAACCAATGCGCCGTAGATGCACAAAAAGCCGACGTATTGCTCTCGTTTGTATGCTGAATAGGGGGGTTGTAGATAAGCGAATGTCGAGTTATTTAGTGGAATAGTGCTCACGCAGGTAATCTCCCCAACCACATACAAGGAAGGCCAGAGCGCCACTGATGCCGAAGATAATCGCGTTCAAGTACTGCGTAGGCACTCAGCCTCACTTCGGTAGTCTTGCAAGCTCGAGTTGAGACAGACCCACCAGAAAAAGACTTGTCAAGTTGACATCGGATGAGCCCAATGGCACTCTGCACGGGAGTTCCAGCGATAAGCAGCCTGAACCGGACGGCATTCCCGGATTGTTCTGACCGTCAGCACTCGATACTCTCAGTTCGACTCACTCCGACAGAAGCATAGGCAATCTGCTGCAGCTGATAGGTCATGTACGTCCCCGCTGATCCGAAGGCGGTTCCCATCTACGTCATGATAATGTCAGCTTGTACTTTGTGTCGGTATTGGTGAGCATGCAAGTGGTGATAAATGAAGTTGTCGCCTTACGCCATAGCTCGTTGCGGAGAATGCCCAAGTGTAGGTCCTGATCTGTTTCTGAGTGGCCGGCTTTGAGTCAATCTGCACACCATGAGGTTGAGCATAAGGGGACGACTCGGTGTCGAGGTACGTATCATCTTTGCTGTCAACGCCATTGTCTTGCTCCAGGTTCCGGTCTTTCGGGCCTTCCATGATGATCTTGGGTAGTCCTGGTTGGTGAAAGGAGGAGAACAGGTTATGCCTAAATTCGTCAAAGCTTGCAAGCAAAGCCGCTTTATACCTATTGGGCATCCGCCTCTGGGCCTCTCTGGGCTCCTGTGGAGTATAAGTAGTGAGCGAAAAACTGCGAGAGCGAACCAATCAGGACCGAGCACGCTTCGGCCCTTCTGTGCTATTATTGCTATACCTCGCGCTGGGTCGCTCAGTAAAGGACTCGAGGCAATTCGGGTCGAAATAGCTCTTGGGACCGTCTCATTATATGGCCTCATCATGAGCGCCATTATCGTCGGTGTTCAGGATCAGAGTCCGAAGTCATCAGCCAGGTAGAAGATCCCAGGGACCTGAACGATCGGGTGCACGCGCGAGGGCGTTTCAGTGTCATCTGGAAACGGCGGCAAGTCCCGCCAAGTTTCGCCAGCACCACCCGCGTGGCGCTCGTTGGTCACTGACTCGCTTTAGAACTTCCGACACAGATGAGAGATGCGGCTAACATCCTGAACGCTGTGCGCCTGTTCGACTAGATGCTTCGACAAAAGATGAGCCGTGTCTTAGCCCATAGGATGCAGAGATGGAAGCCAACAGCACCTCGACACACATATCTCTCGCCAGAAATGGCTCTCGGCACTGCCATTTCCGGGAGCTACACCGAGTGGATGACGTTTGGCCCGCCCTATCGCTTCCGTTAAGCGCTCGTCTGTGATCCAGCTCAACGTACGACAAGGAGATTCTTACGACAAGGAGATCTTTGTCGACGATGTGAGCAACTTTTGGCCTGCTTCTAGATTGCGAGCCTTCACCCAAGTATCGATCGTATACTCCGACGTCGCATTTTAGAGCGTCACACCCCGGTCAAGCAGATCGTCATCGACAATCTCAACGGCGGCAGCGCCCTGTAGACGTCTACTTCTGAAGAGTATGTGCCGAGGGGTGTGGAGAGGAGATTCGATCAAACAGTCTCGATGCCTTGGCCACCGACTTGCTCGTTGAGCATCAGTCTAGCTTCCAGCGTCAACTCGCACGGCACTCGACCCTAATGGACCCCTCGAACATCACCTGGATCGCGCCAGGGGCATGGAAGTCATTCATCTACCGGCACGAAGTTGGAGTTGTAATCGTTATGGAGGCCAGCAATCGTCTGCACTTGGAGAGTGTCGACCCCGTCTACCCCTTCGCTCCTTTACTTCCAAGCAACAAAGCCTTTGGCGACGATTCCTCGCAGGTGCAGTGCCATGTCAGCACTTTCAACTCTATCAATGCACGATTCTCAACTCAATCCAAGACCAGTGTTAGCCCTCACGCCGCTTTTCGATTACTCTCGCGATGGCTTTTGGCTGTAATTGGGACTGAATTCGCCGTACCGTCGAAATTCTCTCGCCAGACTTGCATCATTGCCAATACCGGCGTTCCATCGGTTGCGCTCTCATCCCGGACCGAGTCGACGACCGACGGCGACTGTCAATCCAGGGATCGATGGTCAGTCCAAAATTGCGGGGCTAGCACACTGCACCTACACCTACACCTCTTCACCTGCTCGACTTCGAACTTGGAACGCCATAGTCAATACCCCTGTTGCCGGCTCCGTTTTTGATCAAGTTTGATCCTATCTGAAGGTTATGCTCTCGGATCGGCTTATCCCTGGCCCAATCGTATCTCGTTCTGTCCCTTACGGCCCCGAGCCAGGCGAGCACATTCAACATTCAACATTCCAGCCCCATCGACATCACCAACACCAGTGGCATGAGCCTTGTCACTGGACCAGTTCTACAGGCCGCTCTACGATCACCCTCAGCTGATCCAACATCACGTCCTGCGGTTTGATACCCCAGCAACGGGTCGAACCTTTCCTTGTAACAACCAATCTCTCCTCCATGCCCTGCTGGAAAGCCAATTCACAACCTCTGGCTACCCGCCAATCAAATTTTCGCTCTCCTCTCTGTTACCTGTCACATCTCAACTTGCCTTCGCCATCTTCACTCGCGACCAAATCATGGAACACTGCAATAGCTGCCGGAAAGTGTTCACCAGATTCCGGGCAAACGACCTATGCGATTCCAAACAGGACCGAATTCATCTCCGGTGATTAGCAAGACTGTTATCCGGATGTTCACGTTGATCGTCGTGGATCAGGATCTCATCTGGACACGGATGGACATCAGGGACCCTATTCCTCATCGGCCAGGACTCATCTTCATGCAGGCTCCACCCGGACCTCCACGCTTCACACAAGCAGCTTCACTCTCCAATCTCAATCACTTCAACATGTTATCTGCGCCACGCTTACCAAGCGTGCAGGCTCTCCGCTAGGTAACCCTGCGGCTCGGTCATGCCGATTGCACCGCCCCCCCTACCGTGATGGCTTGGGGTTCTCTCGTTCTCCAACCGCTCGAATGGCCCGCTTTGGCCTCAGGCTCGATGTCGTGGAGGAGATGCTGCTTTACCTGGTCAGTTTATTACCCAAAAGCCAAGCCTCTGGCGGTCACGCTTGACCTGCACCTCGCTATTCCTAATCGACTGGGGTTTCAGCTATAGTCTTCGACGTGAGCCCGGAACCGAAATCCTTCAGCCCTTATCGTATGGATGGGCTCCGCAGGGTTTCTTCCCCTACAGGTTGATGAGTATTCTGGAACACCCGGACATGACACACCCTCCAACGTCGTCGAACAATGCATCCAACCTACCACATTGAAGGGAGAGAGGATCCTTATGGCAACAGACACTAAATCGCACACGTCCACGCCGGTCGTATCATCACTACCAAAGTCCAACCTACTCTCGAAACGGACGACTTTCCCACCAACATCGAAGAGGAACGGCGTCCCCGTCAACTCCGCAGCAAACCAAATATGGACTGCTGAGGTATGGAATCAGACATTGGATCGCTTGCCCTCCTCTGCGAGCCTGGACCGCCTCCGTTTACGAAGATCATGATTACAATTGGTTGGCCCCGCTAGACTTCATCCACTATCGTTCAGTGCCGTTCTGCGAGGCAAACCTTCCCCTCTCTTAGCCAACTCGGCATACAATCCCCATCCATCACATCGACTGCAGAACACGGTACCCACCATGCTGGACGTGATGGCCTGCCGACTATGCAAGAACTGCTTGGAAGGAAGAATGGTCCCGCACTGGTCACTGGTTGGTAGAGCTTCAGCAAGCCCAGACTTGCGGTCCTTCGATTACGACAATTGCTTACCAGGCCGGCGAGGAGGCTTATACGGAATCCGGCCGGCTTTCTACTCCCGCCTCCACACAACCTACTAGTGGTTCCCATTCCGGTTGGACCAGACCTTCGGCAATGACTCTGGCGAGGCGCCTGACCACTTCTTTACGAGTTTGACCTACGCTCGGTACCTGGCGAATGAGGGCGAGGGTGTGGTTTCGATGCAAGATGAAGGGACGTACTCAGTGGAGATAAAGGGACGTACTCAGTGGAGATGAAGGGACGTACTCAGTGGAGAGGAGAGCACGGAAAGGCTGGATATGTCACGCATACTGCGGCTTCGCCTACATCCCATTGGCGTTCTAATCGATGACCTGGTGCGGTGCCCAGTGGATTGGCTCGAAGTCCCTCTCAGTACCATTCCAGCAACTCCCTGGATCCGATCCATGTCACTGAGCCGGTCAACGTGTGGAGTTGGAAGGAAGAGGAGATCGTTACCTGGTAGCTTCGTGAATCGACTCACCTACGCGGCCGAAGTATCATCGCCTTCCTGGATCGAGATCTTGTTCAAAAACGACCTTGTCCCTTTGAGAACATCGATATTGACATTCACCGAACGCCGAAGAAGAGTGGTAACGTCTTGGAGAAGGACGACTCGCCGTCCCTGGCTTTTCGCTTTGTCTGGACCATCCCTGACAGCATACAGAGCACCTCGTTCCGACTCTGCGAGGCCTTCCCCTACGTGGTACGACCCAGGTCCTGATGATCGACGGCGACGATACAATCCGCTTCGACAAGTGATCACGTGGGCGTCCATCCTCCGGATTCCCATCCGAGCGTGTCAATTCCACGTCCTACAAAGTTGCTATTCACGACACCGCCAGACAGCCAATTACCCGACCAACCGAGCAAGTCCAAAGGCAAGGGGGGCAAAGGAGGGAAAAAGGGCGGGAGCAGCGTCCAAGACCAAGGGCGATGAAGACTCACCTTGGCGGCTCGACTTGACAAGCTCGTTGGCGAAATGAGGAGGAAGTGAGGAAGCGGTTCCCGCTCGAGTCACACCGTAGCAATACCACATGCCCTCTACCTCCATCGCATTGGCCGCGCTATGGCACACAAGCCGGAAGCAGAGCTAGTTGACTACGGAGACCTTCGAGACGAGGACTTGCTTCGAACAACGGAGAAAGATAGGAGGTTCGCGAGGAGGCCAACATCACCGAGGGTCAATCGGCTCAGCACCCCGCCATCCCTTCCCTTCCCTGCAGCGCCCTCGCCAGTCACAGACAGCGGCGCCTCTGGCCCAGGTAACACTGCGACCCTAGGGGACTGCGAGACTTCGCCCTCGACCAAGCTCGGCCCCAGAGACGACATCTCAGCTCGCTCTACGCCCTTCAAGAAGCAGAGAGACACCACATTCCTAGGCAACGAGACGGCCCTGCTTCCCACTCCCTGACAAAGTCATCCCCACTCCCTGACAAAGTCATCCTGCCATACCTCAAGGCACTGAGCTCGCATGCTCTTTCACCCTCGACTCCGCTCGACGTGCTGCGTAGATCGTCCCTCCCCTGGTACAACAGGGAACCAGGAAGGATACGACAAGGACAGCTCAAGCGGACCCCCTGCCGACGGCGTTCGGTGCGATCATGACTGTGCCAAGAATGCTGCGCCGCCCTGCCGCAACCACGCCCAGAACCTGCACCTATCGATCACTTCGCTCAGCGAGTCCATGTCGGTGACACCTTTGGCAGAAACGGCTCAATCCCAAGCCTTCGAATGTGGATGGTGATTTCGGCAAGGAGAGGAGCACGAAAGGCTGAGAACCCAACGTGAGATTGTCTGGCCTACCATCAGTCTCGGCTTGCCCGACAGCCATACCCTCGGCTGTCCAAACGTGCTCACCTTTGACACCAAGCGCATTGTCGCGCTCAACATGCCTGATCACTTTGTCGGTATATGGAGCGTACGAGCGCGACACCCCGGAAGGATGCAGCTCTCCAACACACTAGATTTGCCAGTGGTGTGATCGACAGGTCCCGCGCAGGTGCCTTCTTCGCCTGCTCGTCTCGACAAACCCCCGTATCCTCCAACGGACGACTGGACCAGTGGTACACCTCGCTGATCGAACCCAACCCCGCTTCCATCCATGTTCCGTCTCTGCTCCGGCCCGAACCACTCCGGTTCTTCTTTGCACTAAGTCTGATCATTGCGGGAGGCGCTGGCTTGGACGACAGTGTGGGTGGAAGAATGGGAAAAGTGCTAGAAGCACGTGGCATCCGCCCCGGCCATGACCAGATCTTCTGGCGAAACATCGACGAGAATGGACCGGAGGTAGGAGATCCCCCAAATGCGAAACTAGCAAAGGCCGAGGGGTTCACGTCGGCGATGGTCTCCCACTACCACCAGATGGCGTGCTACATGATACGTTCCCGTGGGGCTTCCGCTTCCTGGCTTGGTCTACATCCCGCATACTGGTTCCCTCCGCCCAAGGACTGCTTGTTCGGTCGTATGTTCAAAGGTGCTGCCGTGGGTTCAAGGTCTCCGCCGGTGTTAACCATTCGCCGACCCGATATGTCCCCATTGGTGACCGGTTCCGCTTCCGACCCTATCCCGTTTCCACCTCGTTGCTGCCGGTTCTTGTCAGTGCGCTCATTGCAAGCAGATCCAGCGCTACACGAGTTGTACGGCATTATGATCGCCCATCCTGGTGTCGCCCCGTCACAAGCTCTTGTCCGCCCCGACTCACTATGCAAGCCCAAACGAGATCTTCCCTGTTCACACACAGCTGCCCAAGCAGTACCAGGCCTCCCAGTCAACGCCCCGTACACCTACCTAACGAATTGGGACTCTGCGGCGCCGACGCATACAGCGACGTTCTCTCACCTCCACGACAAGCACCGACGAACGTGTCATTGTCATTCCCAACAGCCACCAGATCAACCTTGTTGTTACGTATCGTCAAATCGTTCCATCGCTTCGGATCCTGTTGAAAGGACGTCGTACGCGCTGCCGTTCTTGGTGTACTAGCTGCGGTATGCCTTACAGTGCATGGAACTCGATTTACATCAACGTGCTTATCCCGCACGGGGAGAGAAGAGCGTCTCTGCCCTTCCCCGCCGATCTCCTACGCCGACCGAGTCTGATTCTGTGGCAGATCGCCCGTTCAACAAATCCGTCGCACAAATTGGCTCAACAAGACCCAAGGAGGAGTGGACTCGCCGGTCCCAGAATTACCACGACGACGAGTTGGAGCTCTAGGTCGCGACGTGGGATTCGTCAGGTATGGTTATACACCTCGCTTGCGGAGTACAGTACTTTACGCCTGGTTGTCCTCTTCCCGTTGCTTACGCTATCCGCTGGTCGACCGTTCAAGCTGTCACGGGATTACATAGGAGGGCTATAGTTTCGTGTCTACGTCCTGCTCCCATCGCTCCCGTTGCATGGCGTGTCCTCTCGATAAATGTCGACAATCTCCAATCGCGCAGTAGTGGACTCACACAAAGCTTCATCCTCCGTCTGGCGCTTGGTGATACACGCCGCAATCCTGCGTCCCCAAGGCACCCAATCACTACATTTTCACCAAGGGATGGAAGGAGGGCCAAGGGAAGAAGGCGGGATTCTCGACCTAGGCCCATGTTCGGACCTGTCCACGTCAGCATCATCGACCAAGACCGACGACTCCCTGGTGTTTCAGGATCAGACTTGCCATGACACAAACAACATGCCGCCTTCAAGCCTCCCTCACAGCGGGACCCCAGGTAGTACTCAGCGGTCGAGTCGACACTGCGCAGTCCGACATGATGGCTATACAATCAGCTCGAGCTGGAACTGGCGTGGTCAACGACAGGCCAGCAGTGTCGTTCTATTGACTCTGGCGGGTAAGTCGAGGTACAACTGGTGTAGTGCAAAACAGAGATACAACATGATACGAGGTATAGGCAAGCAGTTTCGGGTTCTAACTCCTGTTCCTAATGGTTCCGTCCACGACGTGTCCTATTTTGACAAGCAGCGACCCCGTTCCGCGGCCAGTACGGTGAGTTGCGCCCAGTGTCTGAACGATTCGCGTACCTACACCTCATGGTGCGCAACCAGGCTACGTCCCTCCGACTGGAATCGCCAATGGTGCATTAGGTTGGATGGGAACGCAGAGCTGGTATTAAACATCGCGCCCGACTCCTCCGACATTGTGCTGCTTGCGCACGTTTCCCACTCTCCTTGCGCCTTGTCGAGAACATGTGCGTGACGAGAAGGCCTCGCAGGCCTCGATTCGCCAGGGCCATCGTCAGGAACCAAACATCGCAGGCTTGAACCAATCGCGCAGACCCCCCAGTACCAAGTGGTAGATCAAAGTCAAAGGCGGACCAGAAGAAGTCCGATCTAGGTGTACCATTGTTTGTCTTGCCGGACGACGCATTGTTGGCACGACGATACACCTTTAATCAGAAAGCCCTACAGGTTCCGCTCTCGACGGGTATAGAGGAGTTCAGCTACGATGTTCGCCTCCATCACTCTGGACGACATTGACGGCACGCTATGGCACTGTTTGGGGATGAGATGTTGTATACAGCCCCTGACTTCCTAAATGTCAACTCCGGCAAGCGTCCCATAGCTCCTATGCCTCCCATACCGATGTCCTAAAAGCGATATGGGGACATACATGGAATGGCAGCATTACGTGACCGACTCTGGGGAAATGCCCCATCGCCTGGCTACTACAGCCTAGATTTCTTCGTTGATGCATGCATGTCTATAATCTCCTATGACTATTCGGGACACCGTTGACCCGGTCCTGAATGCACTAAGCTGCCAGGGTCTCATTGAGCGCAACACACGGCGCGGGGGCTTAGCTGAGCTTAGGTCTCATTGCCTGAGCAGCATATGGAGGATCGTCCGTCCCCGAAGAACCGAATGCGCTCGACGTTTCCTCCTCTGGCCTCTCCCATTCTCGATTGCACGTCTACGATCTCTACACAATCAGCGCTCGTCTTTGACCCAAGCGGTCTCTGCGCCCCATTGCATTCGGCGAAACATGTCTGATACCTCCCTGGAGGCCGCGTACCGCGCCTACATCACCACTCTCAACAACGAGGCCTGGACCGAGCTTCCGAATTACCTCGCCCCGAAGGTGATCCACAACGGCACATCCCTCGATTACGCTGGCTACAGGGATCTCATACCACCCCATACCATATTCACGATCGAGAAGCTCGTTGTTGATGAGTCGGCAGGGGACGTGGCGGCCCGGCTGGCCATTAGGATAGGGAGCGACCGGGCGGGACTCGGGGGAGATACTGGATCGGCTGGGGGATCAGTGCGGGAAGTCACGGAGCATGTGTTCTACAAGTTCGAAAAGCGGGATGGGAAGGAGGAGGACTGGAGGATCGTGCAGGTGTGGAGTATGCTAGAGGGTATATGACCAGTGCCGTGGTGACCGTCAGCGCGATAGCGGAAGATTGCCGAAGCGATGAAGAAGGAGCCGTCAGTCTGCGGAACTGCTCAAAGCTACATAGCTCAATGCGCCAACGGGCCGTCGTCCGACTTGTTGTACACCCAAAGCCAATGTACTGTAGATCCACCTCGATCTCCCTACATGCAGTTATCACAAGCAGGACAGGTCTCGTCGCCAGTGTTGCTCACTTCCGACTCATCTACTAGACACCTCGGACCTCTCTTCTTCGGCAGATCGCTGATCCGCGAACGACCGTTTCAGATTTGCCGATTTCCAACTCGCATTTTGCCTTCTCCCATGCACCTCATCTAATCCCACCTATCAGCTCTTTCGGCACACTTGACACCTCTAGCCTCGAGCTCAGCATGCTGGAGACTATAGGGAACGCTCACGCCGGTCCCTCCCAGTATCATCCCACCCTGGGTGTCTCACCCAGGCGAGACGGGCAAAGTCGTCCTCGCAGAAAAGTACGTCTCCGCCTCGCATTCACCCGTACGTAGCTGACCCACCTTAGCGCCCAGCAGTCAACGATGGAAAGCAAGCAGAGCGCCGTGCAGGGACATCGGCTCAGGTCGACTGGGAGCACGAGTTGAGAATCGGAGCTCCTACCACGACTTTGACTCCATATGGCGCTCTAAATCCATCTGTCAGTCCTGTCGGCTCCTGCCTCCCACACGTTCCGCTGGCCTGATGACGACGACTAGAATAGGGCAAAACTGGACACGTTCCGCACCCCCGGATGCTGCCTGGAACTCAGGACGAAACGCCTCAGACTGAGACAGGTGGAGTTGGGGGATACTCGAGCCATAGAGCGGATCAAGACTGAGCCAATGGTGCAAAAGACCCAATTGTAAGCTGGACCTCTGCTCCTGTTGTCATCTTGGTCTTTCTGACTTGCGCTGACTTGAGCCTGGGGTATAGGTACGGCTCGCCCACGGCGGAAGAATGCAAAAGTACCTTTCAGACACGATACATCTTCTCCAGGCGAGTCCACTCAGTCCGATAGACCAAGAGGTGAGCTGACACGCCGTAGTATGCCGCGTTTGAGTGCCGATGGGGATAAATGCAGAGATGAATTCGTCTTCGCTGTCACAATGCAAGACCCCCGTTCGGTGGAATTGGGCCCTGCGCACGGGATACGGATCGCGAATCGACTTGCCTCGGCAGAGGGCTATATCGGTGAGTCGAGTCCGGCGAGCATCTTTTCCCCCCGTACAGAGGAGCCTGTCGAAAATCTCTTCGTCTCCGAGCTAGGATCGGGGCTGCTTACACATACAGTACTCGTCAAGCAGCCGCCGCGTTGCCAGTCAGGAGTCGCTACTGACACCTTGGTTCAGGTAATATCGGTCTAGCCCTGTCCCTCGAGAAGTCATCCAAGGAATCTCTTCTCCCTCGTAAGGGTGTGGTCTTCACTAATCTCACACTCGAGCAGACTTCCAAGATGGGCCTACGCGGCGACATGTTTTACGAGATCCACCCGCAGCTTTGGAACAAGGGTATCATGTCAGAGGCATTCGACGAGGTATTGCGATTCGCAATCGAGACCGTGGGCTGTGTCAAGGTCGTCGTGAGTCCAAGTCGCTCTCTTGACTTATACAGGGTGACTGGAGGGCTTTTAGGGTGAGAAGCTGATGGGCATAGTGCAACCCGACGACGACGAACGCTGCGAGTGTGAAACTCTGTACGAAACGCGGGTTTCGACATACCCATACAAACAGCGATAATTGGTACAACAAGCCGCAAGCCTTCTACGAGATATCCCGGGACACATGGCTCAGGCGCAACAGACCTGCAATGAGCATACCAGATACGTCAGCGATGTTGGTAACGGCACAAACACCCGTAAAATCTCTGGAGGCAGACGGACTGTTAGATGGATCCGAGCGGTCAACGGGACCGGAATCGCCGGCGTGCAGATGGTGAGCAGATCGTCAGAGGACTCATGATGATTCCTGACAACGTCACAGGTGTATGAGCTATCACCGCCCAGCAGCGATTAAGTGCGGCCATTGCGACTGGGCGTTTTACTGCTCCAAGGAATGCCAAAAGGCCGATTGGGTGTTCAAATCCGGTCACCAGGCAGAGTGCGATGGATGCCGGAGTAAATTGTCGTTATGGTAGGCCCAGACCCGGGTCGCTGCCACAGCATCATGGATGCTGAGATGACATGCTGTGGCCCATGCTATCTCGTGCATATTATATGATTCCCCGACATCTAAGCCCAATGAGAAATTCACAGCTTGGCCACCACGTCCCGCTAGAACCATGTTAGCAAGTGTTCTCGAGACACACGATGAAGAAACCCGGTTGGACACCTTACTCACCAGACACGGAGCGACCTGCTTCCTCGTACTCTTCGCATTGCCCTGCTTCCACACTTTGCCATATCGGCCGACTCCATCGTTCGTCATAAAGTCATCCACGAATGCTCTGCCATGGTGAGAGGGACTGATGATGCGCTTGAGCAAAGCCCCTTTGCTCTTCTCCCAAGTTGACAGATCCAACAACTGGCCACTAGCCTCCAATCCAGCAATGACCCCCATCAAGACATCTTTGGCCTCTTGGTTCGTCTTGATGGCAAAGCCCTTCCGAGCAATGATTGCTATTTCTCGCTTATGCTTCCCCTTGTCGGATTGGTAGGATGTCAGAATGCCTTCTAGGTCCAACTGCCTTTCTGCCATGTATCCATCCACACCCTCCAACAATCCGTTCCAGCCAGCCTTCGCCTCTTTCTCCTTCAACCACGCCTTGAGCCCGAGAGGCACGGTAGACAATCCGATCCGCAGAGAAGGGTAGGAGGTCGAACTGGTCGGATAGTTGTATTCCTTGTAATCGCGCAATAGTAGTTGATAGGTGCTCAAGGAGGAAACATCGAATTTCGCTTGTGACAACGCTTGGTAGGTGTCCGTAAGAGGCTTTGGTTTCGACCCGGGACCCGCTAGTGCCGTCGAGGAGAGTGTCTCGTTCGTACCCACCGACAAGGGCGACAAGGGGTATAAGAACGCCGCGGCATCGTTATCCACAGCAGTGGCCTTGCCGCCAAGTTTCAATCCAGCAGTATCGATCAATATCCCGCTCAAGAGCAGTGTCGCCAACTCCGCAGGAACAGGCGACCCCGCCGCCCCGGCGGGTGAAGAGAGCGAAGCCTGCCATTGGGTTTGAAAGTGTTTAGTCACGAGCGAGGTTGTTGAGCCAGTGGGAACGGTGATGATCCTCACTTTGGCCGAGAGATGGGCGTGTTCATCGTCGTGATGGTCGATGATGGCGTCCACGGACTCGCTGGCGTCCCCAAATTGAGGCAGGAGCTTGTTGTGGTCGACCAAGGCGAACCTGGCGCCGAGAGAGGCCAAAGATCCGAGGGTGACCGATGTGGGGAATTCCTCGGGGTGGAGTAGCGAGGTCAGGGGGATACTGGTCATACGGAAAGCCAAAAGGTTTTCAGGTCGTAACGACATGTGTTTTGACGGTGTCAATGCGAGTGGAATTGTACGGTCGGCTTGAAGTGTCGACGCAAGGACAGAGTATGCAATGGAAGAGGCGAGCGAGTCGAGGTCTACACCATGTCAGAGGAATCGCAGATATCGCCTGGAAAAGCACTTACCGCCCGCTTCATTGCCCATGACCACCGTCCAGCCTTTGAGCCCACCGTTCCTCATATCCTGCAAAAACTCGTCCTTCTGACTCTGCAGAAAGCCCCCAAGCCTTCCCATATCCGAACCACCATCGACCACCACTGCACTCCCAGCATTGCCATTCACTTTGTTCTCGCCCATATCGTCCAACCCTTGGTTCCTATCCAAGGCCGAGCAGCTCAGAGTACGGTGTGCCGAGGACGATAGCTTTGCCAGGGAGAAAGGCAGGCAGGGCCGGAGGTATGATCGACTGGGAGCGAGATAGCTGATGATCGAAATGGCGAACAGAGCGAGGACAAGGGCGAATGGGATGGCGAGGCAGATTCGCAATGATCGTCGGCTGGGACTGAAACGTGAAAGCCAGCTGGGCTCGGATTTGCGGCGGATCTGATTTCGACTTGGGGGGTAAGTCGCACTTGGGTCGGTGGGTATAGGAGCGTAAGACTGTTCTGTCGATGGCATGCGACGTCGCGTTTGGATTGACGCAGGTGGGCTGTGGGGAGTGGAACAGCTGTAGAACAGCCGACAAGAGTGTTTCGAACTGCAGATCAACTTTGTTTGGCTTATCTTTCCGACGGAACTCTCAGCGGAGATGGCGACGAGCACGATAACGATGGCGAGCACGCTGTTGTCCATCTGCTGCGGAAGTATGCCTCTGCTCGTCATATGCATATGAGACTATGAACAAGCACCCCTGTTGAGCATCCACGACTCCCCTCACGGCTCTATCACCGCTTGCGACTTGTTCTTGTTCTTCTTCCGTCTCTTCTTGCTGGAGCCCTCTTGTCCCGCCGACTCCGCTTGAACAGATACTTCCTCGATGGTATCCCTCGGTCTCTTCCCCTCCTGTGTCGAAGACGCTACTGGTGCTGCGGTCGACGACACAATTGGCTCTTCCGACTCCTGGGCCAGTTTCGCCTTTTGCCTCTGCTTCTTCCCCAGCCTCTTCTTCTTGCCATCCGCATCCCTGGCCTCTGCACCAGCGACTCCAGTGCTGGATCCAGCTTGAACAGGCTTCCTAGCGGCAACTGGGGCAGAATTGCTACCTGAGCCACCGGCCGCTGAGGCAGGTATCTCTTCTTCACCCCACTTTCTCTGTCGGAGCTGCTCCTTGAGATCTCGCACACGGCGGTTCATCCCTTGAGCAGTTTTACCCATCCCACCTCGTCTATAAGGTGCAATATGCTTGACGGACGCCAAGGCGTTCAACTCGGCATCAGTCGCGAGCAGGATTTCAGCGGGGGTCAGGCCGAAATCGATCTTGGGCCCAGAGGCATATTTGAACCGAGTGGGCAGATCGCCAATCTGACAGAGCGTCAGCCCATTCTCGATGCGGTAGCTTGGCCCACTTACGATGTCTTCGTGATCGAGCTTCTGGTATTCTTCCATGGTCTCCTTGACCTTCAGAGCCCGGTCGGCGACTGTCAGATCCTCCACCACGTCTTCCTCCTGTGCCCGACCTTTGCCCTTCTTATCCTTCTTTCGCTTCTTCTGAGGCTGCTCGTCGATAAAGTCGGCGTCCTATAGGTCACATTAGACTCAAAGCTCTCAGTTGGTATCATTTGACTTACCATATTGATTGGCGCATCATCCTCGATCTCCTGCGCGTACGCTTCTTCATACTCCTCTCCTTCTTCCTCGTCTCCGTAGTCACCGTAATCCACGTCGTCGTCCCAACTTGGCTTCGCCTCATCCTCCTGCAGATCATCAGCACTTAGACATCGATTAAGCTCCGTGGCTACTCACCGCATCCGCGGCACCACTCAACATCCCACCAATGACCCTCTCCCATTCCTCCTCGTCCCACTCGCCATCGACGACCTTTTCCAGAGCTTTCCAATCGACGCTATCCCCAAGCTCGGCCTTTAGCTGTTCAAGCTGCTTCTCCATCTCCCTCCGCTTCTTGCCCTTCTGCTTTCTCGTCTCTTCCTCCTGAACAGCTCTCTCGGCAGCTTTGCGCTCGGCTTTGGCTTGTCTTTTGGACTTTCGAGCGTCGTCAGGTCGACGGACTAGGGAGTCGATGTTTCGCGGATGAGTGCTTATGGATGTTGACCCGCTGAGACAGCGTTAGAGGGGCATCGTGACGGTTTCGGTTGGCACTTACGGCTCCTCAAACCTGAAGTTGTAAGCCGTCTCGAACTCTTCGGCCTTTTCGTCAAACTCATCCTCCTCTTCCAACTCTCCCCATGGATGTGAAGGTCCAGCTTGGTTGTTGCCTTCCTCCGATTCGCCAGGAGCTGGCTTGTCCTCCCCCACGATGTCCTTGTACGTGGGTACACGCTCGATGGTCTTGTCGATCCAGCCCCGATTGAGGATATAGCTGTGACACATGAGCAAGATGATCGCAAAGCGAATAAGAATGACTCACTTCATCAGGAAGTCATCGTCCGCTTTCGCCTTCATCTGGTCAAGGTCCGCCCTCGGCGCTTTCCCCTTGACCTTTTTCTGCGGTGCGGACTCTGGTTCTTCACCACCCTCCTCCTCTTCCACGTCTTGCCTGGCGAAAGGCACGGATTGGCTATCAGTGCCCAAGATCCTCCTCACTTCCGCTTCTCCACCCCCGACATCCAGCATGAACTTCCGGTACTCCTCTTCATCGTCGCCATCCTCGTTGTCATCCTTGACTCGTTTCGCCAAGAAGCCGCCGCCGGACTCGTCTTCGTCATCTGCCTCATCGCCTGCTAGTTGGTGAAAAGCGTTGATCGCCTCGTGACGGAGTTTAATCTCCGCTTGGACATTGGTCAAGGGCTCCTCTACCTCTTCTTCGCCCGTCAAGCCAGAGAGTAGTGCCGCTCGATGATGGTCCGAGAGCGTGAATGGCTGAAGGATTGACAACCGTGAGTATATCGATCCCTGATTGCGATGGATATCGCCTACCTTGTCATTGCCCCTCTGCTTTCGCTGGACGTTGACCAGTCCTTTTGCCTTTTGCTCCGCTTCTTTGAGTGCTTCTGCGAGGACATTTTCGGAGCCGTAGACACCTTCTTTGCGCCTGATCCTTCCTAATGTCGACAAGATAGCCGCATCCAATGCCGGGGTGAGTTCTTCTCCATCCTCGTCCTCCTCCACATCCTCGGAGGAAGAGGAGTACTCCGAGTTTGACTCGGGCTCTCTTTTGTCAAATTTTGTCGCTAGGAGATCATAAGACTCGGCTCACTACCCTTCGTGACCCCTCGATAGCTCACCCTTTGCCATGCTATACCCTGTGAGCTGTAGCTGTGCCTGTGATCAGTATATGCAGCATAGACCGGGGGTGGTTGTATAGGCCAGAGGTGGTTGGGTGGAATTGGGTGGAGGTCATTCGCTCGAGCATTTCAAAATTTTGATTCCGTCGAATTGACTTTCAAACATTTTGATTCCGCCCCGACTTCCGACCTCCGCCGTTAAGCTGATCATCTTCGTCGCCCCTTCCTGATCTCGACCTGGAAATTTCAGTTCAGATCGACAAGCTACACAACGGCCATCAGAGCTCATCGAAATTCGTACCGGGAGTACCGACCTCTCTCGCACTCTTAGATCGATTCATCGGCATGTTTCGTTCGGCGCGGGCGGCCACTCGAGCAGCTAGGCGAGCTGCCGGGACCAGGTCATCATTGATCAAATCGACACCCTCACTGGCTTCCGATGTGGCGAGTCCATCCCTCGCTCAGAGGTCGATACGAAGTATATCGACGACTCGAACGTCTTCCTCGCCTCAGACAGCATGGGCGGAAGCGACGGAATCCGCACACTCGATCTTGACCCCTCCCACGGCCAATTCACCCTCTCAAGATCCCCTAGAAGCGATATACAGTGAAATCTCAACATTACGTTCGTCCCTGTTCAGCATGCTTGGATCGTCACATCCGTCTTTGGATAAAGTCGCAAAGTACTACTTCCAAGCGGAAGGAAAACACCTTCGTCCACTACTGGTGCTATTATTGTCACAAGCGACGAACGGCCTAGCCGGAAGTGATAGCTGGGAGAGGGCGAGACATGAGGCTCAGAGGAGGAATGTGGATGACAGTTTGACGAGCAGGGGAGGGGTATTGAATGATTGGAATCCGGAACAAATGGGCAAAGAGGATCAGCAGAGTAATCCAGGAGCCGTGTTCGCCAACCCATTCAGCATAACGCCCTCGAATCGCTCAACCCCGTCATCAACGTCATCAACGGCTTCGACAGAAGCGCCATCCAATGCTTCCTCCTCTCTCTCCGACATTTTCAACTCGATGCTTCCTTCCTCCTCCTCATACACCGTCCCTCTTCCTCCCTCACTGCAGTCTTCACCTCTGGCCTCGCTGTACAGCTCGCCCGGAACGCCCGAGATTCTCTCGACGCAAAGACGCCTAGCGAGCATCACCGAGATGATCCACGTTGCTTCGTTATTACACGACGACGTAATTGACAACTCGGCATTACGGCGGAACCTGCCCTCTGCCCCATCCGCCTTTGGCTCAAAATTGTCTATCCTCTCTGGCGACTTTTTGCTCGGTCGGGCATCTGTCGCCCTCTCGCGGCTTGGCTCGAATGAGGTCGTAGAGCTATTGGCGACGGTCATCGCCAATCTGGTGGAAGGAGAGGTTCTGCAATTACGAGCGACGTCGAGCAACGAGTCCACAATCGAGTGGGATCGGATGTTTGAGGAGTACATGAGGAAGACCTACTTGAAGACAGCCAGTCTCATGTCGAAGTCATGTAGGGCGGCGGTAATCCTCGGTGGATGCGGAAGAGACATTGAGAGCGAATGGGTCAAGGATGTGGCGTATGGATATGGAAGGAACTTGGGCATTGCGTTCCAGGTGAGCATTCCGATCCTGCGGTCTCTGCTCAATACGGAAGACGGGCCTTACTGACCCTTCACTAGCTTGTGGACGACGCACTTGACTTTATCCCCGCTTCCGACATGGGCAAACCCTCCGACGGAGCCGACCTATCACTCGGTCTCGCTACCGCACCCGCCTTGTTCGCCTACAAGCAGAACCCGGCCTTGGGCCCTTTGATCTTGCGGAAGTTCGAGGGTGAAGGGGATGTTCAAGCTGCCAAGAAGATGATCATGGAGTCTGATGGTGTGAAGGAGACGATAAACCTTGCAAAGAAATTTGCAAACTCGGCAAAGGACTTGATAGAGCTATTACCAGAGAGCGAGGCTAGAGGGGCGTTGGTCGGCCTCACGAAGAAGGTTGTGGAAAGAGTGAAGTAGGAAGTTCAACGAGTCAGGTTGTTGGGATTGCTGGAGATCATGTGCGGGCTGCAAGTCGACAGCGGAAGATCGAAGGTCGTTGGTCACCTTGTGAAGCCCTTGATGGCTGTAGACATCAGACATAGATGGATGGGCGGATTTGCTTACAGCACATCTCTACCACACATGCATTGCGGATACACATTCCGTCGCGCCTCCGACATGCTGGAATCCTCAATGATGCATCGAGCAGAGATACAAACGGTCGCCAATCAATGACGACCGGGAGGATAGAAGAGGAAGGATCGCTGATCCCACTATAACCATATTGACCAGATGAAAATCACAAGTGTGTACAGTCCGAACGTGAGTGCCTCACGACAGCACGGCCATGGACCAATCCTTAAACCAAGCGCTCTGGTCTTTGGGTGATGCCCAAGAGGCGTCGCTTCCGCCCTTCGGTAATGTCAGCAGGCTGCAATTTCGGAGGAATGGTATAACCGTCACTCACAAAGAAGGTCTGGGCCATGATACCGTAGATCTTGGTCTGGGCATTGACAGAGATCATAAGGCTGTCGATTTTGAGGACGCTCTGACCATTGACAAATAGTTCTTGCTCGCCATTGGCCACGTTGGCATCGTTCAACTTGAGCCTCATGGCGACAGTGGTCCATTCGCCAGTGGGGAACGTGAAAGCTCCTCGTCCGATCGAGTCACCAAACGTAGTGTCGCATTTGGACATTGGGCCAGTGCTGCAGTATCCCGAGTTGCCGTAGACTGCCGTCGGGTAGTAGTTGTACAGCTCTCCCATACCATTTGTCCTCCACATCAGTCGAGCAGAGAAGCATTCGTCTCGGCTGTCCTGTCGACCGCCGGAACACGACTTTGCCGTTTCGAGGGATGTACCACCGTAAACACCGGGGAGTTTGCCGCCCTTGACAAAGTCAAAGCCAGACTCAAAGAAGACCGAGTAGGAGAACATGACTTCCTTGGCGCCTTGGACGTAAACGCCGTCCTTGTCGCCGGCAGAGTAGAACGAGTATCCGTGTCCAGGGGCGGCTAGCTTGACTGTTCCAGCAGGGTAGTTTGCAACGAGAGCATTGGAGCCATCTGGGGCGTTTCCTTGCGAGGGGAGTTTACCAGCAGTAAGGGGCTTGAGCGCGTCGTCGACTAAGTCGGATATCAGCAATGTATCATCTCGATCTTGAAGCCTACTCACACGACATTGCGCCGTCAGAGGTAGTCCAGTCGGCTGATCCCTTGCCAGCAGGGAACAGTCGGCCGAGAAGACCGGAGAGGAGCCCGCCGCCCGAGTTGGACGACTGTGATGGGCTGGGAGAAGCCGCCGCTGAACTTGGCTGCGTCCACGCAGTGGTTGCGGGAGCATCGGCGATAGAAGTCGTAGAGGCCTGTTGAGCCACCGATGAGGAAGCAGCAGTTGGCTTAGCGTGGTTGTTGTCGCCAATCGCGGTGGTTGAGCTCGAGTTTGGGACGAGCACCGGTGATTGAGCTTTACACGACCTTTTCTTCTCCTTGTTTTCCTTCTTCCTCCTGACCTTGCTCATGCTGGCAATGGCCTCGACGGCCTCGGCATGGGACGGTGATCTGGAGTCATGTCGCTCGGCGTAGAGAACGGCGATTTCTCGCTCGGTTGGTGGTCCCGCGAGATGTGGGTGGTGTCGAACGACGGGGCCTCGAGAGTGTGGCTGAGCGAGAACCTCGCCGAGCAGTGGCAGCGCAAAGAGGAGAGTAGATGCGAGCATTGCGCGTAATGAGTATGATTGAGAGTTGTGAGGAAGGATGTTTGTATTGATCAGACAGGACGTAGAATCACAGATTCAACGGTTCGTCGGACAAAGGGAGGGTTTGAGGGTTGAGTCGATTGATCTATCTTCTTGGAAAGAGTGTGGTGGTCACTGAGTCTACTGCCAGAGTATCCGAGCGCCGAGGGAGATAGGTCGAGGGTGTGAGGAGGTGCAAAGCTGAGTCGTGAATGGGATGCGAGGATGAAGGAGGTTCCAAGACGCGTTCTGTTCTATCTTTGGGTGTGCGCAAAAGGGAGGGGAGTGTGCTCTGCTAAATTTGATTCCGCTCTCTCCTACCGCTGACGTTTCAGAAGATGGCTGGTCGTTCTTTTTCTTCTTTCACCGTCGCCTCTTTGTTCGTCCAAGCCGCATGCAGCAACTCGGACCAGCGACGCATAAGACGACCACTGCTACCGCCACGAAAGGTGTGGTTCGCTGCTCCGCGAGCTTTGACCAAAGGTGTGGCGCCGACGCACAGTTCACCACAGTCAACGCCATCCTTTCGCTTCGATCAGCTATCGCCTCGAAAGGAGCAACCGCTGTACGACTACATTGGTCTCCGCTTCTGCCCGTGATATGGTGCAGACACTACTGAAGTCAAGTATAGAGGTCGTGTGGATGTTCTGCTCTCTCTCTCATCTGATGGAACGGAGCGGTGACGATACCCGATACCACTCAGACACCTTGGCCCATCACAACTTGGCACCATCCGTCGATCTTCCACCTAACGAGTCGACTCGCAAAATGACGTCCGGGCGACGGACTTCCGTACGCACATTAGGACACCCTAAGAGCGAGCTAGAGCAGCTCGTCAAGCACATCCCTTTCGAGTTCCAGGTAACCTACCACCCCGATGCAAGCGAGAGGTTCGCATCAACTCTATCATCTCGCCGCAAGGATGATATGGCCAATTACTGGGACAGACTATCCCCATGGTCAAAGAGTATTGTCGACGAGGATCGTCACAGTGTCTTGCTCAAGGTAGCCACGAGGGCTAAACACAAGGATAGCACTAAGCATTCTGCATTAGCTGATACAAATGCAGATGACGGCGATGTGCCCGCTGATTACACCTGGTCTATCACTTTCACCCCTCCCAGATACGGCAACCATGACAGCGACTTAGCTCGCTTCTTGGCTAGTCATCAGGAGGATCATGTCGTTTTCGCGGATTGGTATGACTCCCGCTCAGAAATCGTCACCGACGTGAGCGGAGAGATCAGCGATGAGGTATCCGAGGAAGGCATGGTCCGAGTACGGCCTCAACCGAAATCGCTGGGTCCCAGACAGTCTTGGACAGCGTGCTGGATGGAGACCCCTCCCGGAACTTGGCTCGCGTACTCTATCGACTCGGAAACCGGCAGACAAAACACAACTAGCGAGTTTGACCAGTTGGATTTTCCTGCAGAATGTTACATCCGCCTTACCGCGTCCACCGCCTCTGAAGCAGAATATCAAATGGGTACTTTGGCGCCTCCGCAGGATACTGTCTCACTCATGAGGGGGATACGGTCGAGAAGCGAAGTCGGGCTTCCGGCGATAGAAGAGGAAGATCCTTCGGATGATACGGTGTGCTGAATTTTACTGACTCTCTCGCTTTATCTGGTCTTTCATTCTGAGCAAACCCTGTGCCGTGGTTTCACATGCATCGTGCAGTCGACGGCCTCTGATCAATGCTGATCCTTCCGCGTGCAAACGTCGCTGCAGATGATCGTCATCAGACGTTCAGATTCACAGCTTTGTCCACCATCGACCTAAGCCTCGATCCTCACGCCGCGCCTTTGACTCGAACGATCCTGTCGCTATCTGTCAGCTCACCTCGCCATCGCGTCACGCCCAAGCCAATAGCTCCTCCGCTCTCATCTCTCGCCTACTGGACTATCTGCCCGAGAGCCCTGCTTCGTCGCCTTCCCTTCTCACCCTCTTCCCTTCGCGGGAGGTTGGCGCTAGGAGTGAGGTATCGGTGTAACGCGTTACACGGTACACCCGATAGCTTCGACGGACACCTCGTTTTCCACGCCACCCCGAGCTGGAACGCGACTGACGCTGGAAGGACACGCCGGGTGGACCAGACCACGTAGTGACACAAAGGGTCTGAAAATTTCAATAGACTTCCTCTTTCAGGCTCTTGGGGAAGACCGCCGAGGACTCGCGAGGCATATAACGGCTTTCCTCGCTGCCTATCAAAGTCCCCGACCTACGAGTAAGTCTTACTATATTCCCTCTATCGTCTGCCCCTACATCAAACCCACTCGCCATGCCCCTCATTCAACTAGATGTCAATTCGGGGGAGTTGACCGAAGTGCCCATCACGGAGATTGCGATCCACCCTGCGGCAACCAGGTCGGCTCAACACATGACCGAGCCTGGGACTTGGTACCCCTTCGAAACACTCAGGTTCTCGTACGATGGATCTCGACCGACCAGAACTGACTCTATCGACAAGGAGGATGAGAAGAGGGAGGTTCCAGATTGGGACAAGAAATCCCGCCGAACGTTTGTTCTCGACGATGTCAAACCGATGCACAGAGGGAAACAATTCCCTGGATCACCGATCAGAGTCGTGACGGTCACTCCGCCTCAGTGGTGCAACGAGACCACCAAGGAAAGCGAAATGTTTGAACAAGAGGAGGAAGGTGTACACCTCACTTTCACTCCAGATGACCCCGACGATGTGACCAACATCTTGCTCAAGCTTGCAGAAGAGACCTCGACTGCAAGTTGTGACCTAAGTGTCGGTGATGTCCTCGGCATATGGCGCATGTCTAACTTTCCCGACTCTGACGATCCGGATGAGGCGCAAGAAGTGGAAGGTCGGGCATACTTCTACGGCCGCACCGAGACACCTACAGTGATCTAAATGACGATCTGGACTTGGAAGCGTCGACACTTCAGCGGAGAATGGGTAGTGGTCAATGGTGCATTATTGATGAGTTATGAATGATGATGAGATGACTTGTTTTGTGATGGCGCTGACCACCTATCCAAGATCAAGATGCCGAGTTACTGACAGCGATCTGGTCTTGCTGCGAGACTGAGAACTGCAACTCACCATCGCCTCATCACGTCTTTCCAAGAGATCAAAGCTCAAACGCTGTGTCTCTTCGCCTTCTGCTTAACGTGATCATGCTCAGGCCTGATAAGCTCTTCCACTGTTGACCTGTCTGCTCGAGCCTTACGCCGCACCTCTTACCCGTACGATCGTTTGGCCATCCATCTCACGTCGCCGTTCTCGCTCGTCCAAGCCAACAACCCCTCCGCTTCCCGCCCTCGCCCTCCTGGCCTATCTCGCCCAGAGTCTTTCCTCAGTAGCCTCGCTCCCCGCCCTTCTTTTCTTGCGTTGACGACGCTGGGAGCTGAGTGCTCGTGTAACACGTTACATATTTTAGCAATGGCTTCGCTGAATGCCCATCACCCTCCTTTCACATGCCACGAACGAAAGGGTGAGAGCGGTGTGCGCCAGAAGGTCGCGACCCGAGCTAGGTGGGCAAGACCATGCACATTTACAAAGGGTGTCAGAACCTCAGCTCACTGTCTCTCGCAGACCTCTGTCTCAGGGAAGGCGGTCGAGGCCTCGCGGGGGATATAACCGCTCTTCTCGCCGCCGAGAGGTCACTCAAGCCATCGATACAGAAATTACTCTTTTAGTCTATCGTCTACTCCTACTCGAAAACCATTCGCCATGCCTCTCATTCAACTTGATGACAATTCGGAAACATGGACCGAAATGCCCATCACGGAGATTGCTATTCACCCTGCGGCATCCAGGTCGGCTCAGCACATGACCGAGCCTGGGACTTGGTACCCCTTCGAACCACTCAGGTTCTCATACGATGGATCTCGACCGACCAGAACTGACTCTATCGACAAGGAGGATGAGAAGAGGGATGTTCCAGACTGGGACAAGAAATCCCGACGAACGTTTGTTCTCGAAGATGTCAAATTGGTGCACAGAGGGAAACAATTCCCTGGGTCACCAATCACCGTCGTGACGGTCACTCCGCCTCAGTGGTGCCAGGAAAGCACCGAGGAATGCGAAATGTTCCAAAACGACGAACCAGGTATAACCCTCACTTTCACGCCAACTTCCCCGAAAGATGTGATCAGCACACTGCTCAAACTCGCACAAGAGACGTCGGCTGCGAACTGCAACCTGAGCGTCGGAGAGGTCTTCGGCACGTGGCATATGTCTAACTTTCCTGGCTCTAATGACCCGAACGAGGTGGAAGAAGCGGGAGGCTCGGCATACTTTTACGGTCGTACCGAGACGCCTGCATCGATCTGAGCGGCGATCTGGGGATGAAAATGTTGACAGTTCAGCGGAAGATGAGTACGAGTAGTGTTTAGGGGCGCAGGAGGGTGGATAATGAAAAATGAACGATGATTGATGATGATGAGACGACTCGCCTGTGGATGGCGCTGACCACCTACTGAACATCAAGACGCCGAGTCAATCTTACTGATAGCGATCTGGTATCGTCGATCAGTAACACTACTCCCCATCATACCATCGGCCCTCGGGTGAGCGTCTGTCCAAGATCTCAAACGCTAAGCTAAAAGTTGACTCAAGTTCGACTAATTCACCCTCCCTTTCCCCCGCTCCGCATGATCTCCCCTTGACTACCACCTGATGGCTCGTCGCTCACCGCCTGGCATTTGCTACATGTCACACATTGATCAATTCACACCTTTGTCAGAGATCCCGGGTGGAGACGGCCAGCGAGATGAAACGGTGCAGAGCTCAGTCCACGCTTCTGCCTCCGAGAGACCAAAGGACGGTCGGACCAGACGTGTTTCACCAACAGAGTGATAAGAGAGCAGCTGCTTCATTCCTCGGTCGGACGTCTCTCAGCTGAGCTTTGTCGAACTCCAGAAGATCACCCTTTCTTCGACTTGACTCTTGAAACTTCTGTACACTCAGCTCAACTGCTACGAGCCCGCCCGTGTAGTGCACTCACTCTACATGCGAAAATCCCCGGACATTCAAGTGGATATAAAACCAAACTTGCCGGCTTGGTAATCGCTGATTCTTCCTATGCCTGCTTTAGGAATCTATATCTGTCTCACAGCCACCGTACCGCTGATCTTTTCGCCTACACGCTGCACATCAGTCATTACACTGTTGCACTCCGCCAGCCATGCTCGACAATCGACATGACTGAGAGCATCGCATCCGCCGGCGCTGAAGGGGATCCCGATTCGTATGACGAGATCGCCAGGATGTTCGCGGGCGATGACTTGACCGAACAACCACCAGTCGACTCCAATTCACTCGAGGTCGGCATGTCGACCCTCACTCAAGACGGATTCCCGACGCTCAACTTCAACGGGGCCATCATCATGTTCCACAACCCACCGTCCTCCCTTGCCTCTGAAGAAGAAGAAGAAGGAGAAGCGGACATGAGTGACTGGGACTTCCAATCTCCCTGGGCTTGCAGGGTCAATCTACTCCATGACGGCTCTACAGCACTGGACTTCTCCCTTCGGCGCTTGGGTACAATCACGCTCACTCCTCAACCACCCAGCGAGCGAACGTCCGACGAAAGTCACTTCTTCGAGGCTCTTGACTCCTGCCATGCGTTGACCTTCCTGCCTACGGACTGGCAAACTGTACAGTCAGCCTTGAAAGATTTCGCCAATGACCACACCAGAGACGACTTCAACCCATCAGACGTTTCCGGTACCTGGTACAAGTGGCGTCAGGACACTGGTCAGGAGTACGAGGAGCTGGAAGCTGACGCTGAGATCCACTTCCGCCCTGACGAGTCTGGCGAGCAGACTTCCCGTAAACGTGCTCATTCCTCTCCACCCCTTCAGGAGGCTGAGACAGGGGACCGGGTCAAGAGGATGAGACTTGGGTCAGAGGAGTCAGAAGACCAAAGGGCTTGACCTGTAGATAGTCAGTACTATCATGGTGGCAGTCTAGCAGTCTAGCAGTCTAGCAGTCTAGCAGTCTAGCAGAGTGCGATGGAAATGGTGTGGGCAGTGGGAGGCGAGGATTCAAGCTCCAAGCTTCAAGTGACGAGTGAACGGCTTGAGCGGAGGGGTCGACGACTGGTCAAGGCTGAAGTTATGAGGGAGGGGAAAGCCGATCTGATTCTGAGGTCCTCGTTTGACGTCATGAGCGCTACAGCGCTACGTCATTCCTCCTCATGGATCCTGAGCGCTGAGCTGTGAAGCTAAAGGACTGCAGCGGTCTTCTTTCACGAGTTCAGCTCGGGATCCGAGTGGGGCTAGCGACCGGACTCCACTGAAAGGAGAGCACACTGGTTTGTGACGTGTGTCACATTGCCATTGTCTAACGTGTCTGAAGGATCATGACCTCCTACGCGCCTTCCTACGCAATGAGAAGAGACGAAGGGAGCAAGGGTTTAAGGAGCGCGCACGGGCAGAGGCTGACTCCCTGAGTCCCTGCGCTGCCTGCGACTCCGAGAGCACAACCTTTCAAGGTGCTAGGGAGTGGGGAGTAGGGACAAAGGCAGAATGAGAGTCAAGTTTCGTCTCTGAGAGAGGTGAGCACTGGGGCATATACGTCACTGACTGGTGCATAAGAGCTTGGGGTAGGGTCACTCACAGACATTTCTTCCCCATCCACTCGGTGCCGATTCAGCCAGACTTGACATCCTTGCCTATTCACTCGACGACGGAAGCACGTATCTCGACGCATCAAACGAACATGGCAAGCCCCACGCCAAGCAATGAAGACACAGAAGTTTGGACTGACTATGATCGTCATGACCCCGAGGGGGGTCTCGAGACTCTCGACGACCTGTTTGCGACTGACCAAGGCTACGATAAGTGGGTTGTCCTCAATGGGACTAAGAAGGAGAAGGAGAACATCATGGAATATCGAAGGAACCCGGAGATTGGGACCGTCGACCTCGAAGACCCGTCAGCTCCCCAATGGGTTGCCGAGCTGACGCCTTGTCTACACGAACAAACGGAGGCACAGGTAAAGTTCTTCCTGGACTGTACCTTAGCCGAGACGGAGCATGTCATCTTCCAGCCGACCGGGCGTTCCGACATCGCTTGGACTGGCCGAGGTCTTATCGGCTCTCACCTGACTTTGAGCAGACTCGCCGCTTCAAGTCCAACCAAGGTCTCCCATGGAACAGAGGAGGGCGAAGCTCGAGACACGTACACCTATACTCTGGGGGCGATTTCCGTTGCGGGTACGTGGATGGTCGCAAAGCGGGAGTGGGACGAAGGGCAGGAGAGATATATGTACGAGCCTGTCTTCCCAGACCTGAACACCGAGGGGTCAGCCGAATTCAACCTCAGTCTCATTGTGAAGGACAAGGAGGCATTTGAGCGAGCTCTTCACACCGAAAAGGAGACCGAGGCTTAGTGAATCGCCCAGAGGTGGGCTGGTCAGTAAAGACTAGAGACCGCAGATGGCTTCTTTATGGACCTGAACGTTAACGAGAGAGATGGAGAGTCGAGAGTGAAACGATGGACATGCAAACCTGCCTGAAAATTGACACTGACATCAGACACACTGACTCAGTGGCAGTACTGCCTCTTGAAGACTGGAGTTGACAATTTGACAGTTGACATCACACTATTGACTACTGGTGTTTCCCGGGTCGTACCGTCAATCGTGAGCCAAGCACCACGCTGAGTGTCAGACCTGTGCTGACTGTACCTCTCCGAATTGAGATTCAGAAATCTGGCCATGGTCCACCATAGCCGGTGCTGCCAGCTGGGTAGCGTATAGCGTGTACAGGCTGACTGCTGAGCGGCCGAAGCCAAACCAAAGTCCCCAGAGTGCTCGATCTCAAATTCGATCACTTCGAAAAGGACCTCGATCATCAAGCCAGGTTCCGGCCGGTACAGACCTTTGCGAGGTAACTCGGGAAGGCGATAGACAGATGAGGGCTCGATGAGTCAGCGAGTCCGGCTTCTCGTTTGACGTCATGGGAACGAAGGCGAGCAACGTTCTTTTGACTTGGTGGCCTTGAGGCTCGGGCCAAGGCGGCAACCTGAAGAGGCTGAATGGAGAGGCGGAGGGACTTGACGTCGAAACGTTCACATGTTCCCATGCACTACGGCCGAAGGCGAGAAGGTGAACGGCGAAGAAGTCATAAGACACCCTCGATTGCTGCTGTCAGAAGGCCGCGGAGAAGATCCTTTGGAGACGAAGACGCCTGACGCATAGGAACATGTCAGAGATCACATTTTTCGGATGGGTTTCGAGTTCGACTTTCGCCGTTGGTGGACACATCGGATGTGTATAAGATGTTATGTTCGCGTGGACTGGAACCCATTTTCTTCCACCACACGACAAATAGCACCCACCCAGCCAAACGCCCTAGCACAGAGCTAACAAACCCGAACGCAGAGAAGGCAGCATCGACCAATATGTCAGCCTATGACCTTGAGAAAGCTCGAGTGACCGTGGACGACCTCTTTGCAACCCTCGACGGCTACGACGACTATGTGGTCCTCAAAGCGACTGATGCGGAGACCATGAGCGGACTCACTGAATACCGAAGGGAGGCCGAGGCCGACATGTGGCCAATCAGCTCGGAGCCAGGCTGTCCACAATGGGAGGCAGATCTGATGCCTCGTGACCCCAGCCAAATGAGCGCCAAACAAGCTCAGCTACAGACGCAGTTCTTCCAGGATCGAACATCGGCCGAGGCGCTCTATGTCATTTTCCAGCCCACCGGGCGATCTGATGTGTCGTGGAAGGGGCGAGATCTTCTCGGCACTGATCTGACTTTGAGCAAAGTTGTTGGCGAAGGCCCTACTGCAGAGTCTCGCGACACGATTGACGGCGAGGACCGACCCATTTACACTTACACTCTGGGGCCAATCTCCGTGGAGGGTACGTGGATGGTCGCAGAAAGAAAGCCAGACGACGAGGGAAACTTCTACTTTGAGCCTTGCATGGAAGACTGCGACGTCAAGGGGGCCGCCGAGTCCAACCTCAATCTGATCGTGGCGGACCAGAAGGCGTTCGAACAAGCTCTTAGAGCTGAGAAGGAATCTAGCTCCTAGTGATCCGCCTAGGGGAGGACGGAGGCCCGGAGGAGGGTTCATCATGAGACATGGTAGCTTCGGGCTAGGGAACGCAGGAGAGGATTTGCTCATTTGTCGCTATGAGTAATTGAGATGAGGATCGGGGATATAGATAGGGGACGAGTGCGACTGGCCGAGGCAGAGGGATGCATCAGTGAAAACTTGACATCGGGGGCAATGGGACTACGCAGCTGTTCCGGCCCGCGCCAAGAAGAAAAGATGCTGGGGAATCTCAGCTGAGCCTCAGAATCAGATTCACTTGAAATCTGTCGTGTCACTCGTGATCCACGCCCGTTGCCTAATAGTAGAATCGAACAGGAGACCAACACGTAGTGATTCTCTTGGAGTAACGGTGACCACTGGGTGTCGCAGCTTTGGTTGAGTTGAGCAGAAGAGAGACCGTATTTGCAGGTAGACTCGACATGAGTATTGACGATGAGGTAGGAATCGGGCGGTTGAGGCAGCGGGCTGTGGGATGCATTGGTGGAATTGGAAATTGACTCCAAAGCCATGCGGCATACAAGAGCGCGTGGTGTCCACCTCAGCGGGGTGCTGATCGACCTGATCAGTGAGAAAGCAGCCGCAACCAAGCTCCCAGTGTGGCATAACAGTCCAAGCGTTCCTCCACCGCCGCGTTTCATCGGATCATTCGAATGACCATATGGCAAAGGATGTCTGAGACTTGGCTTGAGATCTCCGTGATTCTGACGCGCATCGATGACGACGTTGGCGAGGTTGAACCCTTCATGACTTTGTGGATCAAAGGAGACGTGAAGTGCAGCATGTCAGTGAATCAAGTATAAAACTCTTGAAAGATTCGCCGTCAAGGAGAGCTGCTGAACACCACTCACTCATCCTCATTCGACAGAATGTCAGACTCCACAGCCACTGCTGCCGTTGTTCCCTCCATCGGCGATCTATATTCCTGCGCCGACGCACTCTTCGATGTCCCTGATCACAAGATCCACTTGCCATACCATGCGGTTGTCGCCCAAGCCGACGAAGAGGAAAGCCAGTCGGTCGGGTCGTTCGGATCCATTTCCGAGCCCGGAGACATGTACAATGTCCATCGGGGTGCCAAATACTCTGTGAACGGGGAGATCAGTGATAACGCTGAATCCAACTTCAGGGTCGGTCAGCCCAACTGCACTTGGAAAGTCACGATCACTCCCCGATCCGGAGACTCTCAATCCAAGGATGAAAAGGCGTTCTTTGATGCCGCCGGAGATCGGGAGCTTCTATTCAGTCCTGCCGTGTCCGAAGGCTGGAACGGCTCGGAGCCGTTTGCAGGCTTGACCATGAACGACTTCCAGCCCCGTCCAATGGAAGATGGGTACGTGACAGATTACCGCGAGGACAGTGCCGGCTTGGAGGAAGACAACACCGAAAATCAAGAGGCTACCAACGAGGACCTCTACAACCCTTACCAATCAGGGTATACCACGGTGAGGACAGAAGAGATCGTCGGCCGTTGGGGAGTGACAGGTGGTACCGTAGTGTGCGATGGCGCGGCCAATCTGCACGCTAGACTCAGCGTTTTAGGTCCTTCTGTACCGCTCCTCGAACGGTCCACCTCGACGTCCAACATGCCCAAAAGGGCTCTCGGGGGATCTGAATCCCCGGAGAACGAGCCCCGCCCCCAGGCGAAGCAGCAGAGGATCACCGACGACGATGACGGGTCTACTTTGAAGCTGCCTGAGATGAGGGGGACAAACTCACTCCTGGGCTAGCGATGCTGAGGGAGGACCAGTCTAGACCATGGTAGTCGAGCGGGGAGGCCTAAGATCAAGATGCATGATCTCTCTTGTCTGATAACCCGAAACCGTCCATCTTCGCGTAGGTACAGAGGCGTCTGGCCGCAGCTTCGCAGTGATCGCAAGCTGTGGCGTCGTTCGTCAGGGATAGAGCACTTCAGTTGGATACAGTATTCGATGTTGACCGCGCCTCCAGATGAAGCTCGTCGTCCACGCGTCCACGGCTGGGACAATGTGAAAGCGACTCACCTCTCCGAGGCTCTCTCCCGATTATCGGCCATCGTGTTCAGCGATCCTCAGGTCCTGACTGGTGGGCGTCTCGGGATCAGCGGCCTCCCTTGATGCGAGCCCGTGTGCTGTCCAATTCTGTCCAACACCAAGTAAGGGTCACAAGTATACACAATACAGTACACATTGTTCCAGCGTTAGTCCCAGCTTCAAATCAGTTTCCTGGTCTCCTACGACCTACGGCCGTATGTAGGCCCGCACTCGATCGATCGGCTTCCTGCAACTTGCGCGTACACGGTCGACGCAATAAGTAGAACTCTTCCCTCTGCGACGGGGTCTTGCCGAGGTCTTGCGACTCTGCGCAAACTCTGCGAGGGTCTCGTTGATACCCATTTGATACCTATTACTCCTGTTGCTCCAACCTCATCCTAACTACCACGAGCTGGCGACGTCACGGACCGTTGGACGCTTGAATATCATCGCTCACTACCTCCGGCTGTTATCATTCTGGTCACAGCCTCGCGAACGCTTCTCTTTCCGTTGGGAATTCGAAGAGGAGAAAGACAGCTGGACGGCCTAAGCTTCGAGGATACGAAGCTGACGGGTCCGCGGCCATGCAGATTTCTCACAAGTCTGGGGATCACGATAGTCCCCCATGGTGAGCTTCGCACCTGGAACGATGAAACATAGGATCCACGGAGGCTGGGCCTGGAGGACCACCACGTGTTCGCAGCTTCACGTGAATGAGAACCGTGCAGACTCGGAGTGTATCAGTGAGTTGCGATGTGCGGTCTGCGCAGTTCACTGCAGATACATATTTTTCTTCTCGTCCCAGATTGATGCTCTTCTAGATCAGCTCATTTGTTCCGGCGAGCGTCACTTGCAATCCATGTCCAGTATCAGTCTCCCGGCCCTCGTGTTATTTGGTATTGTCGAGGTGTGAGAGCACTCTCTGCTCGCCATTTAGATTGCGGGAGTAGGCGTGAGCTGGACACCTCGTCAACTTTCAATATCTGACGACCTTATCTTACCATTGCGCTCACCTCCCTTGATGACATATTCTTCATCCGTAGTCCGCCTACGCTATCGGCCTTCCACGGACATCAGCTAGAACAAGGGTTCGAAGATAAGAAATGTGGAGCGATACTTATATAGGGCATGTTGTTGCCACCACCTGGCTCCTCCCACATACCCTTCGTGATTCGTACGCTAACGCACTGAGAGCTAACAATGACAGACACCACGCCTGCATTATCCAACATGGGCGAGCAAGACAAGCAGACTACGATCCTTTTGCGAACGCAAACACTAGCCAATACCGAGTTGGCAACTGCCTTCAATGATCTAGTCCCCCTGGGCTCCGGCTGGGCCGTCGACTATAGTGACCGCCTAAAGTCATTCCAAGGGACAACAACTTCGAAGAAGAGGGTGGGCCGTATGGCAAGTGAAAAGATGGACGTGGTTCTACCCCGAACTTTGACATCCAAAGACTGGGACGGGATGTACGCTTGGTACTTGACAGTCAACTTGCCCCGACAGAGATCCGATACTTTCAACCAGAACCTCCGGGAGACCGCTCGCGAAGGGGCCAGTGTTATTTTCGAGCCAAATTCCGATGCCTGGACGAAATACGACGAGTTTACGGATCAGATAGTCACCGACGAGTCGAACGTATCGGCTGAACCGGCCAATGCCCAGAGTAAGCTCAACCTGGACTACTGTATCTACGACATGGGTCAACAAGACGAGAAAACCGGACGAGTCACTCGAAGTTGGCCTGTGACGCTATCTGGGACTTGGGTCGAGGCCGCAAAGCTCAAACCCGCGGACGAAGGCGATGTCGAGATCAAGGAGGATTCGGACATGTCGAAGGTCAGCCTTGGAGAAGAGGACACACCTACTGATCACGAAGCCCTGGTGCGCATTTCTCTCGTGGCGATGAAAGCGCCCAAGGAGATCAGCGATGCAGTGTCCGAGAGGAACGCAACGCTCGCAGCCGTCAGAGCTGCGGTTGCAGGGAGCGAATCGACTCCATCTAGTCCCGCTAGTGCCCCTACCACCCGAGCCCCTGCTAGGTCCCGGGCAGCACTGCTGGCAAGAATGTCGACCAGAGGGAGCTCGCTCAGAAATACGACGAGTATCGATGATGAGGAAAACACCGAGACTTGAGCTGGGTAAGTCATTTCTCTGAATTGATAATTCCTCGGTCTTACGTTTCTACGAGGATGAGCATGGATGTCGTTCACATGCATCAGCCGGAGCTGCATCCTGTTCTTGGCTTGTCTAAGATATTGGAACCCATAGTGCTGTGATCTGAGATAACTCCTTCGCCTTCTTCCCGCGCAACCTCAGCTCGCAGTATTGGTGGTTGATACGCGTATCGGTGTATGACGCACGTTTAGCAATCCTTTGTCTTGTCAGGCGTTTCAGTGAAAGCATCCAAGAGGTCATTTACCCCGTGTATCGTACAGACTTAGTCTAGATATCAGCATTAGAAGTCTGGCTCGCTAAATTCGATCGTTACACCTCATGGCTCTTGAGTCATCACACCCGAGTCGAAGATACTTAGAGCTCCGAGACCGGATCAAAGTTCAAACACTACTCAACTCATCCACTGAACAGCCCTTATCCCTCGAATTCCCTCCTGTTCAACTCACTAAAAGATGTACGTACGCACTGCTCAGACTGCCGAACGCGACATTGATGATAAGAGCGATCATCTCTTTGCGACGGATTCCCAAGATCGATTTACGGTGTCCTTCGATCCCGTCAGAGCGAGTCGCGCCGCCTGGTTGACCGAAGACGAACTCAATGAGGATCTGGATGTCTACTCGCCATGGCTATACACCTCCTCGTGCACCTACAATGGGCATCAGAGTCACAACTTAAACCCACTCCACCCAACATTGGATCACGATGCGATCGCATCAACTCCGTACTCCTGGTCCGTCTCTATCACCCCCGCAATCCCCAACGGGCAGTCAAAAGAACTGAGAGACTTGCTTGAGTCTGCGGAAGGCAATTCGGATGTCAAATTCCTCCCGGAAGACTGGAACGACATTAAAGACTTCACCATGATGCCTGACCTAAGCGAACAGAATCTTTCTTCGACAAATGGACAAAACGGTGAAAAAAGGCGGTACGGGGTGTTCAAAGTCCACTCTGATCCAGGTAAAGCGACTAGGTCTGTGGCCTGGACCCAGATCGTACCTGGCATTTGGTCAGCAGCCTCTGATATCAATGGCGACCACTCTGTCAAAGACGATGCAGAATGTCACGTCCGACTGACAGTTCCTGACACCGACACGGCAGGTCAGTCGCCGCGATCGCCGACGTCGATGAAGAGTTACAGACACAGGCAGAACTCCAGGAAGGACTCCTTGGTTCCCACACTTTGTTCATCACCAATCGAGGAGCTGAGCGAGTAGGCCGCCAAGTGTAGTCAGCAGCACCGCGGCGAGATGAGCGTGTACTGGGACATGGTCTGAGCATGCATTGATGCAATCACATCGTTCACACAATATGGAGTTGTGCTGTTGGCCGGATGATGGGTGTTTTGGTGACTCTATTCCTTCTATTTGGTGATTTTGCTCCCACTAACGTTGACGACCTCTGCGCCCTCCTGCGCCACCACTTGCGTACTCTCCGTCAACTGAGCCTCCCATAGATGCCTGTAGACACCGCCCGAGATTGCCATGAGCTGCTCATGGGTGCCTTGCTCCGCCACCTGGCCATCTCGTAGCACAATGATGAGGTCTAGCCATAGTCAGCCAAACCCTCAATCGCGAAATTTACAGCCGACTCACCGGCATCTGAGATAGTCCTCAGCCTGTGCGCAATGAATACGCTCGTCTTGCCGCCCCCCACCAGTGCCTCATTGATGTTCCTCATCAACTCGGTCTCGGTGTACACATCCAAAGCACTGGTAGCCTCATCGAAGAACAGGATATCCGGGTTCTTCAACAACAGTCTAGCCACCGCCAAGCGTTGTTTCTCCCCGCCAGAAATCATCAATCCCCTCTCTCCGACCTTGGTGTGATATTTGTCAGGTAGCCGATCGATCGTCTTGTCCACTTGGGCTTTTCGAGCCGCTTCATAGACCTCTTCGTCGGTAGCTTGGAGGTTGCCGTATCGGATATTGTGGAGTATATCCGCGTGGAAGAGAGGCGTATCCTGCGGCACTACACCGATGGCCGTTCGGAGAGACGATAGTTGGACATCTTTGATATCTTGTCCGTCTATTAGGATCCGACCAGAGTTCGAGTCGTAAAACCGGAATAGCAGTCTGAATACTGTGGACTTTCCGCATCCGGAAGGACCGACTATGGCGACTTTGTGACCGGCGGGTATGGTGAAAGAGAGGTTCTGGAAGATGGGCCTAGCGGGGTGATAGCCGAAAGAGACATTCTCAAACTTGATCTCTCCGCCCTTTAGCCTCAGCGGCTTAGACGTTGGTTTGTCCTGATATCTAGCTCAGCTTTTTCCCAATTTGAGGACGATTATAGACTTACCGCAACAGCAGCTGACACTGACTGGAGGTTGAACATGACCTCCATATCGATCAAACTCTGTCGAAGCTCTCGATATACCGTTCCAAGGAAGTTGAGTGGTAGAGATAACTGGAACACCAGCTGGTTGACCATAACCAAGTCGCCAACGGTCATTGTACCTGCTCAATCAGCTCACGGCCAAGAGGGCGACTCACCATTTATGACCCCTTGGGCCGCGAGAAGCATCATCATGGTCAATGCACTGGAGAAGATGAAGTTTTGACCCGAGTTGAGCATAGCCAAACTAGTTGCGATCTTGACGGAAGCCTTCTCGTACGTCTGCAGAGTAGCGTCGTACTGCGCGACTTCGTATTTTTCGTTGTTGAACGCCTTGGGTCGTATGAGCTGGAGTTGGACATTGGGAGACATACCTTGACGGCCTCATAATTGATCAATGAGTCGACTGCGACAGTTGCGCCTTTGTTATCCGCGGCGTTGGCGTCTTTCCGGAACTTGGTTCTGAGCAGAGTTAACAGGCCACATAGACATTCAAGCGAAGGTACTCACCTCCATGCTGTGGTCTGGACGGTGAACCAGGTATAGAGAGCCATCGTGGCGGCAGTGACTGCTGCAAAGTCCCAGCCGAATTTCCAGGTCTCCTCGTCAGTTCCATCCAGAAGTCGTCACTTACTAAGATGCCGCAAACCATCGTGATCTCTAGAGCGGTCGGGATGACATGAAACACGATAGACGAGAGGATGAAAGAGATGCCTCTGAAGAGTGGTCAGAGGTGCTGAGGAGCTGAAATGATGCCTGCTTACTTGGTTCCTCGGTCGATCGCCCGAGTCAGACCACCAGTCTGCCTCTCGAGGTGAAACTTCATGTCCATGCTGAGCAAATGGTCGAACGTTTCCCTTGCAACTTTCCGTATAGCATGCTGCGATATCGATGCGAAAAGAGCATTCCTCAATTCTCCAAACAGCGTCGTCAGGACTCTCGCAGCACCGTCTGATGATCACAGTGGTCAGCCGACGACTACTTCGGATATCGGACACCGGGGACTCACATCCGGCAATGGCCGTGCCGGCAAGTACCCAGACCGTAGTACTGGATGTGATTGGGACGTTCAAGCTGTCCACAATATCTTTGAAGAAGAATGGCACTTGGACATTGAGCACTTTCCCCCCGACCAGCAGTGCCAACGCCCCGAGCACCCGTATCTTCGTTTTGGGCGAGTTGCGCGGCCATATATTCTCGGCTAGCTTCATGATGATCCGCCAATCGGTCTGTGCTTGCGACTTCTCCGACTTGGTCACTGTAACCTGATGAGGGTCCAGAGTCGGCGACGTAGCTGGCGCGTTGTCGCCGGACTGCGCAGCATGCTGAGGCGTTGACCGGTGAGCAGATGAAGAGAAGAGGCGTTTGGCTGTTGACCTTGAGATTGCTGTAGCTTGACTGCAGCAAGGATAGGTGATTCTCGACCGGGGGGTGATGTCTTTTGTCGGAAATGACGCCTGTCGACTCGTCGAGACCCTCATCAACGCCGTCAGTCGGGAAGGACCAGCGACAGAGCAGGCCGACCAAGCGTGTAGACCGGTGGTGAGCTGCTTGAAGACCGTCATACTGACTTCCAGCTGCCGGAGAGCTCCCTCAGCCTTCAAGCACCACCAGATTCGATGATCCAGCTATCCCCTTTTCCGTCGTTGTCGTCGTCGTCGTCGTTTGCTTCGCTAGATGTTGTTCTGATGTGCTTGCTCATCGCCGAGATCTTCAGAGTGGACACGCTGCCCGAGTGACAACATATGGCGAACTCAGGCACGAACGTCCCACGTGGGATTCGCCACCCGACTGCCCCGGATGGAGGTCGTTGCCACTTGTCGGAGTTATAGGATATCCGATTTAACGCCGCCGGTTTTGAATGGCTGCCGGTGAATTGCCGATTAGTCCACCTCGCATTGTTGTCAACGTCGACGAGGCAATATCGAGCATAGCGAGGACCAAGGCAGCGACAGCACTGCGTCAACCGCCGGAAAAGAGTCGGACGCTATCTAGGAGGAGGATCAAACCAAAAACAGAGCCATTCTATCAACGCATCGCGGCAAATCAAGCTTGCACGACTCATTCACGACGCTGCTCTCGTAACTCTGATCCGCCAATTGGATCAACGTCAATTCAACTTTAGCGGGAGAATGAAGCGCAACTGGGAGCCATCATCTAGTTCCTCTCATAGCGGTCAAGACGAGTCTTCGTGGGTCCACATGCCTCAACATCCTTACGCGACCGCCTATCAATCGATACCCAACCCATTCGAGCCATCACCCCTGTCATACGAAGGCAGCTCGAGAGGGGACAAGAGGCCAAGAACGAGTGATACGAATGCCGGAGATGGCATGAATGGCAGTGATGGGGGAAGCGACGATGATGAAGATGACGACGAGGATGATGACGAAAATGGAGGCAGTGGAAAGGGAACGCCGAGGGCAGGGAAGGCGGCCAAGGGAAGAGGGAAAGATCAGCCAAAAGTCAAATTGACCAGAGGATCTAGAGCCTGTATAGCGTAAGCTCTGTTTCTTTGTGAATCTCGTCGTATCTAACAGTCTGGCAGATGCCGGAAGATCAAAATGAGGTGTATCCCAGATGAGACGAGTGGCCCGGGCGGACCATGCAAGGTAGGTGTGGGAGGCAAAGCTGTGATGAGTTGTTACCAACATCCGGCATCTTAGAGGTGTAAGTCTGGTGGTCATGAGTGCATATTTGAAGAGTCAAATCGAGGAAAGCGGAGCACAAGGAAGAATGAAGCTCTTGCTGCCAGAGTGAGCAAGATGGAAGCAGCGTTGAAGGGTATAGGATCTGTGAGTTGGCCTTGACACTGGTCGTGTCTCCGTGTGCCCTTTCTAATCATTTTAGGCTCTGAGCAATCTTGACCAACAATCACTAAACTCCTTCTCTACTGCCTTGCACGGTTCGATATCCGATCCGGACATCATCAACGTAATCACCTCCCATACATCGCCATCCGCTGTTCCCACTCTCGCTGTCGCTATGAACCGAGCACCGTACAATGCTGCTTCAGACGCATTTGGCCCTTCACCGCACTATGACGGAGAGATGCGAGGGGAAGATTCCGCTCATCACATACATCAATCTCAGCCCCCTCTGTCGCCCCGGCTTCACTCGCTGCCCGACAATGTGCTCTCGCCGCTGGGTCTACTCGCCGAGGCGAGTTTACAGAACACTGATGGGAAGAAGGGAGGCCAATTTGGCAAGCTTGGTCATCGGCCTAGACCTCTGAGCATGAATGGTAGAGCACTGGGTGGACATAGGAACGGAAATTCCCTGTCGACGAACAGCTATAGGATGGCCACAAGCGATGTTAGGGGTGGGGATATCGAAGATGCCGCGGTCGTGGAAACTATGGGACAGGGGGTTGCCTCGCAGGACTACTTCAGGCCAGGTGAGTGTCGAGAGTATCAATCGACTGCTGTACCGGACTGACTCTCTTCTCAGGGGCTACCGTTGCACCATATGCCAGCCAAAGTGACGATCGAGTGAGTGTCACGTGAATGACTACACCTTCGTTGGACTGATCATACTAGATACCTGAACTCCTGACTATTACTACCCGAGAGGAGATTGAGGATTTATTCACCATATTCTTCGATCACAGTGAGCATTCTATCAAATCGCGACACATGACCTTGCTGACGAGATCAGTGGGACCGCATGTGCCTATACTCTATCGAGAGTTTCACACACCCGAACTCGTCCTTCAGCGGTCTCAGTTCCTCTGCACAGTGTGGGTCATCATAGAACCACCCTCGCTGACCCGAGCAGTATCTGCGCTATTGCAGCTAGACACTACACCAAGCGAAATGACCTTCACGCTCGACTATCGTCCTATGGCAAGCGATTGGCCTTTGAGGTGCCATCCAGAGGATATAAGAGTGTGGAGGTGGTGCAGGCGTACTTGTTGCTTTCGTTATGGACGCTGGGACCGGAAAAGACCTTTGAGCAGGACAGGACGTGGATGATGCTGGGTGAGTCGAGCGGAGATAATCACGTCGCCTGAGCTCATTATGTTGCAGGAATGGCCATTAGGATGGCTACGGATCTGAATCTGCATCGAAAGAGTATCATGTCAGGTCTGGACACTGAAGAAGGCCACGCTCGAGATTTAGAGGTGAGTGTTGACCCTACGAGATCCGAGGAACAACTGGCTCATTCCAAGCAGATCATCAACCGAGAACGGTGCTGGCTACACTGCTTCATTCTGGACAGATCGCTCTCGGCGCAGATGGGGAAACCCTATACACTTCGCGAAGATTTCATCATTCGGCATGCTTGCGAGTCTACTTGGCACGACCAGCGATTCTCCCTGCCGTCGGATAAAGCGATGGCGGCGTATGTCGTTCTGCAGCAGATCATGAGTCGAGCCATCGATTCCATCTACTCTTCCACGACGACCATCTCGGGCTTGAGACAGGATTGCGATTGTGAGTCTCCACATTGATCACCTTGTCCAAAGCCGATTCTTATCCCATCTCAGACATGGTGATTGTTCGATCGGCATACGAAGAGCTTCGGCGGTGGCTCCACGATGTGAGTTTGACAGAAATTCATGGTGATCAGTCGCTAACGGCTAATAGGTGACGAAAGCGGTGGAGTGAGTATCGTGTTCCGAGGTCAACTCATCGCACTGATGCCAGCTACTCTAGTCCCTCGATGGGTGATTACATCATTCGAGCGCAATACTACTTCGCCTACCACTCGCTCGTGCTATACTCTTTCGGTCTGGAGAATGCTATCGAGGTGGGCCCCGTGTTCTAGACTTCAGGTCTCATAAAATGCTCATCATTATGCCTATAGCGGGCCAAGATGGACATTTCGTTCTTCTTGACCAACGTGTTTGAATCGGCAATGGTGAGGCATACTCCAGTGTTCGAAGTGCATCGCTGATCACGACCCTGGTAGAGAGTCTGCGGCATGATGAAGGACGAGTTGTTGCCAAAGGGGTTCATCCCATATCTCCCCGACACTAGTTTCGTCATGTGCAGCTATGCTGTGAGTGGTGCAAATACACATCTGTCTTCGATTCGCTGACCTCACGCAGCTACTGTCTCTGTTGAAACTGCTCAAACCGGAGCTTCTGCCATATCACGATTCAGAAGAGGCCATCTTCAGGACTGTCGAGTAGGTTGCCAGTACCAAATTCTCCTGTCGCAATGCTGACCTGGTCGATAGGGAGACTGCGGAGATTCTAGAGAACGGTGCCATCGACCCGTCCCACCAACCTGCCATCTACGCCGCATTCATCCGGGAGATCGTTCGCAAGACCAAGGAAGCGAGACTTCCCGATCCAGGAGCCGAGGCAAGCTCTGCTCAAGAGACGTCCGCGAATGGCATCACCTTGGCTGGTGATCAAGGGGTTTACGATCCGCAACTCCTCAATGAGAACTGGAGCGGAGATCTGATGGAGGGGGTACAATTCGCCTTCGTGCCTCAAGGCGGCGACATGATGTGAGTCCAGTCTCTCACATCTCCTGCAATGCAATGCTGACTTTGTGGTAGGATCCTACCGTCGGCAGCAGGACCTTCGGAGTCGATACAAAATTCCCCGCAGCATCACTACGCTGCGCCTCCGGCCAACACCAGCGCAACGCCACAAGCAACTTCTCAGGCGGGATGGGCAGAGTATCTCCCCACTTTCATGAGCACGGACGGTTTTGATGGTTGGGATGGGAGCATGTTATTGCCTGGCTTTGGCAGGAACCAAATCACGCTTGGAGGGGGTTTGCTGCATTCCCAATTCGGCAGTGGCATCATGTGAGTGGGCCTACAGGCTGGAACGGGCGACCGGGCGACTAAGGGAGAGGTACTGACTGTTCCTAGTACCCCGACGGTACGGTCTCCGAACCAGAGTAGAGCAGCGAGTAGAATGGGTAGTCGAGCGCAGACACCAGCGAAGTAGACCCAGGCCAATCAGAAGGCACAGATGGTGTTGCCATTTACCAGCCGGCCGGACACGTGGGAGGCCGGCGTAATGGAGGTGTCATGAGGAGACGTGGGCGGAACATGGGGAGGATGAGCTGGAACGCAAAAAATAGCCCTGAGGGGCGCTCAGGCGAGATCGACGATGGGGTTCGAAAACATCTATTCACTTGTATATTGCTTTGCTGCCGAGATGGATTGTATGCCTGTACATGTTTGATGTAAAGTAAGGTTACGAGTATGACTTGCCGAACTAGCGCCAAGTTAGTCTATAAGAAGGCAACCGCCCTTGGCAGTCTAAACGTCAGGCAGTACATGTCCTTATTGGGCGCCACCCTCCTGACCAGATGAAGGTTGTAACTATCGATCTGCGGGGTGACACTGTATCCCAGGGATTGACTCGCCCGCTGCATCCATCAGTCATCTATACTATACGGTCGAGGGCGACTGACTGTACTCACCTCGCAAATGTCCTTTTGGGCTGCATCCGGGTCTAGCTCCCTCGTGAAGCAGTATACGTGAACCAAAGGCAATCCCAGCGCTGACAACTTTTCCTCTAGCCCATCTTCACCCTTGATAGGATCAAGACAGCCCCGGAAAGCGTCGAGGAACGTGAGTGCCGAGTCGGGTAGATTCATGATGAAATGTTGAACCAATTGAGGTTCAAGCGCCTCCTTGTCTAAGGATAGCTGATCCAGAGCTGACGCGGTGGATGCAGAGGCATCCTTAGAGGCCTTTTGAGCTTGTCTTGCTGATCGAGCTTCCTTTTCGGCCTTTTTCCGCGAGGAAGGCGGTGTGTAAGGTGGGAAAGGGTGGTCCCATGCCATCCGGGCGGATTGCTGTATGAAGGCCTTACCGTCCAATCCCGTCACCCGCAGCGTCTTCTCGACCTGTCGTAAAGTCAGCTCCATCCATAAGTCCTTGAACAACCTTTCAGGAAAGACCCACCTTATTCTTCAACCGGTTCTCCTGCTGCCACTTGACACTCTCCGGGTTTAGATCGTTACCCAGCACAAAAACGCCTTTCTTCGCTGCGGGCACGGCGAACGGCCCCACTCCGGCCATGACGTCGGCAACGACTTGTCCAGGTTGTAGAAGGGACACTAGACGAGTATGCTCGTGTTGCAGTCGCGAATTCCAGTAGACCTTGCTGAAGTCGAAGGTGAAGTAGCATCCGGCCTCGTGCTAGTACGAGATTAGCAAATGGCCAGATGATCATACGTCCCGTGCTCATTCGGAAGCCCTTACTCACTGCTGTAGTCACCAAATCATCCTCGCCGGCAATGACTTCCATGTCGAAATACCGATACTCGGCATGTATAGAGTCCAGCTTGTTCACGACCGTCCGCAGCTGGGGGTTTTTCTAATGAAATGCGTCTGATCAGCTCTCGGCTCGTCCGCCCATTCGTGCTTGACTCACATCTAGGAAAACCTGGCCTATCAGGCTCTTATAAGGTAGCCATTCTTCTCGAAGGTTGACATGGCCTAGAATAGGTCAGAACCTTTACCGCCAGCTGGAACAACAGAGAAAGCACCTATATGACCAGTTTGGGTGAATGAGCTCGGGGCAAAGTCGTCTCCTTCACCCATTGGCAGTATCGAGTTGAGAATTTCAGCTGAAAAATCGTCAGCTTGGGAACCACCGGTACTTGCGACACCCAAGGGGAGGTACTGACATGAGGTCCAGTGATCATAGTCGAGCTCTATTCTATCAGGCTCTGTGCCGAGACACTCTTGCTTTATGTATTCCCGCGTAACCTCCGGCAAATCCGCTAAGCAGTGTGGATCAGCAGGAGCAAGCGGACCGGATGTTGGTATGCGCACTCTCGGACTGCACCCGTAACCGCAGTAGCCTCACGGACGGATCAGAGTCGTCCGTTAGGATCGGTCTCGTCTTAGGCAGATCCATCAGAAACCTGAGTCAGGTCAGCACCTCCACTGGCATTGCCGAGGCTATACTCACGGCTTGATCAACGGATGCGTTTTGATCACCGGCACTTTCCGAGCATCGATCCTGAGCGATATGATAGGATGAGTGACATTGAATGCCGACTTGTCGAGAGTTTGCATCCCTGATTGCGAAGGAAGCTTCATGATGTCGAGGAGGGAAGGAGCGGGCTTGATCTCCGAGCCGGACGCAGAGGAGGATGCCATGTTGGTCGGTCTGTACTTGTTTAGGCTGGATGTGAAAGATATATGTCTTGATGGAGCTATCGATTTCGGAGTTACTGTAATTTGTTTGAGAGCGAATGCCGTTCTTCTGATCATGAAGTTGGACGACTTTAGAAGAGACTTCAACGAGCAGAGGAGAGAGAGGGGGTCGAGTCAAAACAGACAATCAGAGCCCCCGAAGATCCCAACTTTCTCGAACTGTTCATCCGGAGTTTATCCGGACTTCTATCTTATCTCGACTAGCTCGACTCTCGCGATCGATGCCCAACTCTGGTCTCTGTCACGGTGACTTTGGTCGACGGGGGACCGCTCTCTTCTTGTTCTCAGCCCGGCTTGTCATCATCACGCAAATGTATCAAGTCAGTTCGAGACAGTCCACTCTCGCCAAGTGATCAGGGATTTCACGTCGTGACGAAGGTGATCGTGGTCCGGAATCCTGTATACCACGTGCTGTGGGCGACTCGCTGTCAGCGCTGGTCCCGACCACGCAATACAGCGCAACGACAACGCCTTCCTCCAATGAAGACGCTCGGTATGTCAGTCTATGTCTACGACACTAGCAATGACGCCATTCGTGGTATCGCCAAATCGCCACATGGTCAAATCCCCGATGAAACTTTGATGCCCATATCATCATCATAAAGGACGATCTCACATTGGGAGTTTGAGATAAACGTTGAAACACTTTCAGCCGATAAAGGGTGCACAAGAGTCTGGTGAGGCGTCGATGGGTATATGACTGGCGGCTCCAGCAAGTCATGCCCCGCTCACTCTTCTCATTTTCCACTCCTTAGCAGAATGCCCTCGACTGCCAGCACCCCCGACTCGCAACTAGGTGACACTGAATGGAAGACTGGGGACATGGGCTCTCAGGCTGTCACCGCCCTGCTGATCTTCCACAATGGTCTCGTCTCCCGGCACGCAGACGAAGACGATCTGCGTTCGTACAACCGTCGCATGGGCAATTTCAAACAATCCATCATCACGACGACCGGGTCTGTGCAGGCGTTCGATAATCTGAGCGCCGCTTCCGATCACTGTCTCTCACAAGTCGATTTCACTACCGCCGACAAGGCGAGACATGTACTACGTACGGCATTAGATACCGCCTTGGAGGAGGACAATCTCGAGCAGTAAGTGGACCGGGCAATCACGATCCGGACTGAGCGCAACACCCGCTGAGCTACTTGCAGATACCCAGGAGCGCTCATCACTGCTGCAGAGGAGTATGATGACTTGCGAAAAGATATGGCGAGGTCTCACCGGGAAAACGAAGTGCTACGGACTCTCAATACGAGCTTGAGGTCCGAGGTTGAAAGTCTTCAAGCCGACAAAGCTCGTCTGGAGGGCGATCTGGCCAGATTGACCTCCGATTGGGACCCCTAGGAGCTTTTCTGATGACGAGAGTCATGTGCTATGATTTATCGTATCATCTCGGGTCCAACGGACCGATATGCCTGTCCGACGCACCGGCTCTGAATGAGTGAAGCATCAAATATCCTGCCTATGCTACCCAAACCTCCTAAGCCTGAAAACGTGTCGGCTCCATCTGGCAGCTCCCCCGTCGAGCGAATGAGATTCCAGCTATTCGTTTTGACAAGTCTAACGGGGTTCTGACATAAAGGTTGTTAGATGTCTGCTGACGCGTGCCAACTCTGGCCGGTCCTTTGAGAGCTAGGTATCACGCCTTTCATCTAGTAGCTGAGCAGCCTCGCCTTAGCTTCATCAGCCCCGTTTATAGGACTCACGTTTCCCTAGATCCCTACGTGCTCAACTTACACTTGTACCGCTTGAGAAACCAGCGCAACAGACCAATACTGGTCTAACTCGTTTGTCAACTTTGACTCTCACAAACCACCAACACAATGACCAGCACCGTAGACACCGTGAAGTCCAGTCTCGATGCGGTGACGACCGAACTGGCACTCACACTTCCATACGGTCCAACGCTCAACGCTTTCCGCGACTTTGACGGCGGCTTCAACGAGGACGACATAGAGACTTCGGAGGATTTGGCCCAGTTCAAGACCCTGGCGGTAGACTCGAAGCTACCTTTCGCTGAGCATGTGTACACCATCAGTCAAAAACGATTCGATGTCAAAAGTAAAGGCACAATAACAGAATCCGAGTGAGTAGATGAATCAGCAGTTGCAGGATGTCTTGTCGATATGCTGGGTCGCTGATGATACGCAGGCTCGTCGGAATCATCGCCAATCTCAGCGCAGTATGCGTGCAAATGAGCAAGCGGGCCTACGCCTCCGACGAAGCGGAAGAGTGACGTAGGGCCTAGTTCCAAGGGGAGTCGCGGTTGGTGAAGCCTAGACCTAGATCGAAAAGCAGGATTGGTGCGATTAGATATTGCAAGATGCAACGGAGAAAACTGGACCGGATATGTTCAGATCGTATGGCTCTCCCTGGGATGAGTGAATCATCAGTCCCGAGGAAGGACATCGTCCCTGAAAGTGGTAGATCAAATCAAGTTTGCATCTAAATCGACTGGGTGATCAATCGCTTAAGCGCCCTTGACGAACTCCTCTCCCTTTTTGATGTTCTTTGGCAGCCTATGAGTCGGTCAGCCTGAATTCCGCGTATAGCCACGATGGACTCACTCAGCAAGGGCAGCCTTGAGGAGCTCCTGCTCCTCTCCGGAAGGCTCGCCGACTGGGTGGATCTTCTTGACACCGTCGGTACCGAGCTCGACGTTGGAAGCGAACCACTCGACACCCTCGGAGGCGTACAGAGGGGACTTGACGAAGGTTGGCTCGATGACACCAGACTCGCCGTTGAGAGCTCGGATGAGGGAGTTGGCGAATCGGGCACCGGCTGTAAGGGGTCAGGACGCTTCAGGATGGACAAGATGCCGACTCACCGTAACCCATGGAGAGGGTGGCGGATCCGGTACCGGCCTTGGCCTGGACGACCTCTGCGAGAAGTTAGCATACGGTATTGCCAGATCTTTCCGAAAGCACTCACCGTCACCACCGAACTGGATTCGCTTGACGAGAGCCTTGTACTCCTCGCCGGAGATGCTCTTGGACTGAGCGTTCTGGCTGAGCAGGGGGACAATGGTGACACCAGAGTGACCACCGACGACGGTCACGTTGATGTCCTTGGGGTCTCCGCCCTTGATCTCGCTAACGAATCGGGAAGCTCGGACGACGTCGAGGGTGGTGACACCGAAGAGTCTCTTCTCGTCAAAGACACCGGCCTTCTTGAGGACCTCGGCGAAGATGGGGACGGTCGAGTTGACTGGGTTGGAGATGATCAGGACGAAGGCCTTTGGCGAGTGCTCGGCCACGGCCTGGGCAAGGTCTCGGACGATCGAGGCGTTGGTGTTCTGTGACACTCGTCAGCTCAATTCGACGGCAACAATTGCAGCTGAAACATACGAAGAGATCATCTCGGCTGCGATCGATGTCAGTCAATCGATCATGTGAGATATGTCATTCCACTCACGTCATTCCTGGCTTTCTTGGGACACCGGCGGGGATGATGACGAGCTCGGCACCGGTAAGAGCGCTCTTGATGCTAATAAAATGGGTCAGCGGACTCATCGACGATGGTCCACCACCACTCACTCGGCCTGCTCGTAACCCTTGACCTCGGAGGCAGTGTTGACGTGGGAGATATCGGCAGCGACACCTGGGGCGCCTCGGATATCGTATAGGGAGAGACCGGTAACGAGAGGGTCGGCCTTGAGGAGGAGCGACATGGGCTGACCGATACCACCTATGACACGGGGTCAGAGGGTGTCCTCGTGTCCGTCTTTTTCTCCGATCGGTTATGACTCACCGGCAGCACCGAGGACGGCTACTTTCCTCTCAGCTCGGACAGAGCTGGAGAAGCTCCTCTTGGCGAGGAGCGAGGTTTGCCTGGCAACAGATCGGGAGAACATTGTGTGTGTTTTGGGGCTGTATGCAAGGAGTAGGTATGAGTTGGAGAATGACCTGGGGGTGGTGGTGTCGAATACCCAAATGCTCTCCTCGGTCGGCCGGTTCGGACACTCGCGGAGAACGGAGTTATTTCAAATGTGGCAGTGGGAACAAGGTGGGGGAAGGTCCCGATCCTGTCATCAATCTGCTCAACATCAAGCAGCTCGACGTCGAGTCGTAGCTCAGCGCTCTCGTTCGCACTCTGTCTGGGCGTCAACGGCCAGGCGTATCGGGTCGATCAAGTTCCGTACTCGAATACTACCAGCAATCCAACAAATGTGGCATTACTCGCTCTCGCTGAGTCCCCCTTCGACTTGGCTCCACACTTTTCGACAACGGTATCGCGATGCTTGTCAACAAAGGCTTTGCCATCTAGGTACCTTGAGCCACAGACCTCAGCTCAGTGCGATCTAAGTGAAGCACACATTTTTTCTCGACCTTGATAGCAGATCCGATAAGCTTTACCCACCTGCCCCAGATAGACAAGGTATGTCCCCTCTCCCTGAATCATCAAGACGACGAAATCGTCCCGACTCCCGCCGATATATGGTCAAGCACCTCAGGCATAACGACAGCAGATGGTTAGGTGGTTCCGACTTGGAGCACTGTCAAAGGAAACGATTCGATAACGTACCACGAGCGATACAGGCCGGTGGGTGTACTCTCACGGCGGCATGTTCAAGAGAGCACCGGATGCTTCGTACTGTGTCCGACTCTACGACATAGGTCTCCCAGTCAATCGTGGGAACGCTGGCACGCCTCAATCGACACCGGTCAAACAATCTCGCCGTGCTCGGGCGAAAGCAAACTCCATCACGGTCCCGACGAGCCAGAAGAAGATGAGGAGGATCACCCCTAAAACCCATGACCCCGTTGCCTTCGCCAGTACAAAAACTACATAATCTAGGACACAAGGTGCATCGGGTTTCCTCGGTAAACAACAGCACAGGTCTGCCCCTACAACGGCAGTACATACCCCGCCTTCCCCCCCCCCCCCCCCCCTCTCGGCCTCCTAGCGCGGTACAGCGTTCCTTGAATTGGTTCACAATGGCGTTGCACACCGTCTAGTTATATGGAAAACCTTGGACCCTAATAGCAAGACACAACTCTTACAAGTGATCCCAGCATTGGTAGAAGCGAACGCCAGGTTCTGGAACGACAGGCGGAGTCGCAGCCGGCTGGCAGGGGCCGTAAACGTAGCCATGGGCAACGATCCCCGCTGCGACTCCGCCTGCCGAACCGTAAGCCCTGGCGTTAGCTTCTATCAATGCTGTGAGTCACTGTTCTGGAGACTTTGGCTTCCACTTCTGTCAACGAGGTGAGTCGCTTGCATGGGTGACCTATTGATGGTGTTGACAATGTGATTACTGGTGTGCCGGGTGTCCAAATGCCTCCTTCTTGCCTGTGTTCACTACTGTGGACGCGTATGAGTACGGCCAGCATTTACTCCTGGTTCACGACCTGTTCGGCTTCATTAATATTGAACGCGAGGCAGCCAGAAATAGTTACAATCGCGTGCTCGTATCACTATACAACTATGGTATGCATTCATCACCCAGTGAGAACCTCTAGCAGCCTTGAAGCTAGTCCAGCAGTCAACCAACCAGCTAATACGATGGTCGTGGTCTCGTACGGCCTTGTAGGTAGCAATACGCGCAGACCGAACCCGGCACTCATCCCTCCGAGCAGCTTAGTCCCTGCCCATATCCTATCGACGGAATACCAAATTTCGTTGGCGATAGCTTCATACTGAACCAACCAAGGAAAATGATTTGCGAGCCAGCCTGGTAGGGCGGTCGAGACGTTGATCAGGGTTGCTGAAGAGGAAGGGATCCGATCCTGGGTGTACCATATGGACAGGAACAACTGAAGTAGCAGCGGGAGTAGCGAGGTGTATAGCAATGTCAATGTCACCAGTAGAGGACTAGGGATAGTCAGTCCAGGGTAGTCACATGGACAAGGCCTCACTGGAAGTTGTCCTGTCTCCCATCTACCGTTTCTGACGGTCGTGTATTTGGGTACCAGTTTCTCCACCGAAGTACCGCTAGCACAAGGCATAGTGTTACAACATGCTGCGCGACTGTCTCCGTTATCACCACCAAAACTATAGAGCAGATCTTGCTGATTGATACCGAGTGATTGGATTGATGTACCGGGAGCAGCCTGACCACTGCCTCCGCTATGACCATCAGAGTCACCAGTCGCAGTGCATCGTAATCTAAGCGTTGAACCCTGAGGGTTTCCTTCGTCAACGGTGAAGCAGGTTTTGTCGTAGTTGTCAACGGCTCTGAGCCACGGTTGAACAGGAGATGGAGGAACACCCTCGGTTTGAGCAGGATCAGATCAAGCACCAGTATCAACGGGGGATGCTCTATGAGCGGGTCCAGAAACTCGTTGCATCGAGGCTATAGGTCGTCAGCACGTGTTAGGTGAACGTTCGCTCACACATGCCGCTAGACGTATGTTCGACTTTGTCTTGTATGTCGTGTACAGGTGCTCTGCCGGATGCACGCATTGGACGCAGACGGGCATCTAGGATGAGGGGACGAACAGATGACAGGACAGACAAGGAGAACCCTAATTCCGACTGCCGCTCGACTGCGGCTGACCGCTCAAAGCACGCTCTCCGATCGAGCCCGAGGGGAAGATCGTCGTTTCGACATCAACGACGATAGCGTCCAACAACGTGCGTGGTGGTGATCTTCAACTCTGAGAAGCTACTATCAAGCGTTGCAAAGCATAGATACAACGGCACCACTATTCCAAAGTCGACCACCTACTCTCCCCCGTCGTAATCACCGCACAACTGCGTCACCGTAGTCACCGGAATTCAATCTCTTGGCAGTCGATCAATTAGTAGGCCTAGTTTCAACAATGTCCCTTCGACCTTCTCTAGTCAAGAGCAACTCTTCACCAGCTCAATCAACAAACAGTATCCAGTTTGCCGACCAAGCACACACCCATACCCCATCCACGACCACTCATCCAGGCATGACGACCCACCTCAGCTCACAATCCCTCAACCCGTCCCAATCGTCATCACGTATCTCGATTCAGCTCCCGGATTCCAGCCGATCATCAGACATGACTCGACTGCCCTCTGCCATGTCCAACCATCACAGCGGAGCTGGGTTCCCACGCACGAGAACCAGCTCGAGTGGCCAGGGCACAGGTGAAGGCAGTGGGAGATACAGGAGGAAAGTCGGTTTCGAGGCCTTTGAAGCCGGTCCAGCGGCCTTGTTTGCATACACCTGCGCAGTTAGTCCCACCTATCCTTATTGTTTCTTGAGTGAGCTGACCCTCTCTAGGCCAAGAGCGAGGGATACAAACGATCAAGGAATACGCGAGTCTTCGCTGTCGCAGTATCCGCCGATGAGTCGGGCGAAGATGCGTTGGACTGGCTGATGTCGGAGTTGGTCGAAGATGGAGACGAGATTGTCGCCATCAGAGTCATAGACATCGATGAGGATGGTAGGTTCTGCATCGGCGTCTCATCTTCTCGCTGACCATCTTAAAGAGCGAGCCAAGCCTGATCATCAGGATGAATTCAGAGAGGACGCTCATAACCTGCTCCGCAATGTTTTGGAGAAGAACAACGAGGCCGAGGACCGAAGGGTGAGGCTCTCGCCTTACCGAGTATGTATTCAGCTGACGTAGCTCAGATCTCGGTCATCGTCGAGTTCATCGGAGGCAAGATTACCGACATGCTGCTCAAGATGATATCGCTTTACAGGCCAGACTGTAAGTCATCCACACAAGACAAAGTCGCCAATCTGACATTCCGCAGCTCTCATTGTTGGAACCAAGGGCACGAGGTCGAAGCTACAGACATGGGGCAAAGCCCTCGGCGGTGAGGTCTGCTCCTTCCAGCCCTAGTACCAGGCTGATAGTAGAAACAGCACCCGGTATGGGCTCAGTCTCGCGGTTTGCCGTATCTCACTCGCCCGTCCCCGTCATTGTCGTCAGGTAGGTCTCGGCACTCCTTTCTCTCGCCCAAGATGATGCTGACTCCACCCAGGCCTGAGCGAAAGGTGAAGAAGACTTTGGCCAAGCGACAGAACAACCCCAAGCGAGGACAATACGCCGCATTGCTGGGCAACGAGGGCCTGAGCTTGTCTAGGAGTAGGAGTAGAGGTAGTATCGGTGGAATGAGCGACAAGGAGTAAAGGGGACTGATCTCCAGCTCCAGGAAGGACTATGCGTTGTGAGTGGTCGATCAGATCGAGTGACCGTTACGACCTCGCTGTGAATACTCATACATACATCTTTGGTTTAGGTACATCCATAGGCTTGTGTATACATCTAAAATTGCCGAATGTCCTCGTATCCGCCTCGCAAGCTGCACTAGCAAGTACTCCCCCTCTGCGACCCCGCTCACCAGCGTCCTCTATCTGGACTATTTCGCTCAGTCTTGACCGAAGGTAAGGGCATGGTAGCATATGTCGCGCCCGCAGGTGGTCGCGTGACCCCTCTCGATGGTCCGCCGGGATCTGATCTAGACGGACTTGGACCTAGCGGAGCGGCGTCCGGTAAGTACGCCGGTCCGGGCAAACCTCTGGCTTGAGCTTCTGCCATTCTGGCATCTGCTTCGGCTCGCTGGATCGCTGATTGCTGCTCCACCTTGACTGCCCGTCGACGATTTTGGAACTGACGATATCATCAGCCAATGTCATCTAGCAAGATCTGGCCACACTCACCCAGATTTGGATACTGCGACTGGTCATCCCGAGGCGTCGAGCCAATTCGTCTCGCTCTTCGGTACTGGGATACGATGTCCGTTCGAATACTTCCGTCAACACATCCAGCTGTATATCATCTGCTGGGGGGAGAGTCAGCAACCGATATCAAAGCCCAACCTCATCTACGACTTTCGACTTACCCCTCTTCCGTGGGGCTTTGAAGCTTGGGCTGCCTACACTCGATGGACTGCTGAATGTTCTTTCAAGGGCGACGCCAGCGGCATATGGCGCACCGAGGTGATTGTGTGGTATACCATGGGGATGTGCCGAGACCGTCGACTGCATGCCCCCGGCTGAGAAGTACCTCGGGTCGACCTGGGAGGCGTACGGGTGGATCGAGAGTTTGGGCCTCATCATGGAATACGTGGCTTCTGGATGACCGTGAGATGCCACCCGGCCTAGATGAGGCCCTCCAGTGGGGTACATAGGGCGCTGTGAGTTATGCTCGCTCTGACCCGCGACTTGATGACCCTGGGTGGTCTGAACGTATTGGACATATTGATTCGGCGCACCTGGCTGACCTACACCTTGCTGATACTGCTGTTGTGCACCTGGGGGTAGGTGTGACGCTTGCCGGTACTGATCTGCAGGTCCCGGCCATCTCAACTGCGCACGATCCGTGACCGTAATGGGAGTCGGATAAAAGTCTTTGGTGCTTTGGTGCTGGTATACCGCCGGCAAACGGGTTTTCGGTGGTGGAGGCGATCTCAACGCAAAGTTGGCTAAACTACCCTCGACTGGATCCGCCGTTCTTGGACTGATCGGCGCGCGAACACCGTCCACCTCTTCGGTCAAGATGGGAGGAGTAGAAACGGCGAATCTGGCTGCAGAGGCGGTATCCAATCGAGACAACGTTGGCGGAGGGGGCGACCTATATACCACTGGAAGTCTTGCTTGCCTCGGCGACAAAGTGGGATTTGGAGAGCCGGTGGTCACGGCAGATACTGGGAAATCGGTGATTTTGGTGGCAGAAGTGGCATCGGCCGGGACGCCGGTAGAATTCGCTGACAAAGGAGCGTTAGCAATGATTTTGGGCCTTTGGTGGAAATGAAACAATGGATGAATCGGACAAAGGAACATTGCGTACTCACTCGATACTACAGGTGCTGGCACAGCTGTTGGCGACCGAGGCTTAGGACTGGATCCGAGTTCGCCTCTGGGGACGATGCGCTCGGGGGACGGAGACGGTGATAGCATGGTGGTATGCCATGTGGATTGTGCGCGGACAGGCTGTTGTTGGTCTGGCTGGACGGTTGGTGAGAGCGATTGATTTGACGTACTAGTAAGTTCTACACCTTGTTGTTTCGACATTGCTGACGTATCGATCGTTTAGATCTCAATTGTATGGTTGGGCAGCGTTTATTGGATCCAATGGATGGCTCTTTGGCGTTTATTCACCACACGACTTGATTAAATCCTTTTCACAGTTGACCACGGCTGTCGACAAAGTGTGGGACCTTGCGAGTGAACAAACGAGGTGTGTGAACAAAATCACAAGATCACCTGGCCGGGTAGACCGATAACAACTGATAAAGCAAAGTGTTAAAGCCCCCGTGAGACAAACCGACAAACTGAAACCGGTACCCACGACTGCCCTTGCCGACCTGGAGGACAAAGGATTTCGGGTATCCAAAGGGAAGGCAAAACAAGGGGTGGGAAAATGCCCCGGATCCTAAGGGGTGGTGTGCAGTCGGAAGTTTGGACCCGGTCTGGGCGGTGTCTTCACTGTCGGATGGCGGATGAGATGCTCTACTTGGCCAACATAGCAAGAGCTTTCAGCTAGAGGCAGTCTGTGATGGTGAGCAGTCACCGCCCAGGCGCTTGCGGTCGCCGCGACGGACTGGCGATACTGACTTGACTTGACAGTTGTTTCTCCCCCACTCTTTGCGGCCTGAGATCCGTTCGGAATCGACTCCGTGCGCCAGCGTGGGACCTGTAAGCAGGTACAGAGGATCGACATGCTACTACACGTGTGAACTGGCCGTACCTATGACACTGATGATCACCTCGGGACAAGGGTGAAGGTCGCGAAAGGAGTCGTGGGAACGTGAGAATATAACCAGAGGGAGGCGTTTCACGGTGCCAAATTGTCAGTGTTGTTTGGCATGTACTCACGGCCAGTGTCGATCACTGATGCCACCGCAGCCAAGACCCTGCTCGGAGTCAGATGGGGAGACGACGGCGCTTTGCGCTTCAGTATACACTCATATCACATCTGGAAGGTGATCGAGCGAAGGCTAAAGAAGCCTTCTGATATGATTACTGATGTCGCCTTAGGTCTTCTACATGGGCTCATGCACGAAGTACGAGCTTCAAGTTTGGGGGCCATTCATCAGCGAACGATACCACTTACTCTACTCTTCCACTCCAGCTATGGGACGAAGCCGCCCGGTGACGTATTCGAAACAATAACTCACGGGTATGTTGTATCAACTCCTCTCACACTGCAACGCGAAGGCTGGAGACCCCTCGTGCAACATCATTTGGGACGTCATCTAGCCATAGGGAAGGCTAGATCGATGGGGAGTCGGGGCACAAAGGATCATCATGTCCAAACATGCTTCACAGACCATGATATGTCCTTCTCATCGAATTGCTCGTATCTCCGCTGGCGATGCCACTCGCTGCTCCGTATGTTAGGGGTGGATGGGGCCAAACCCCATTTGATCTCTTTTCCCCAACAACAGCTCACTACACATCACGAATACATATCTCGCCAGCGCTCCATTGTCAAGCTTCCAAACCTCACTCAATATCTCTTGCCACCTCTCGCAATGACCAGTAGTACTGCATCAGCTGCGCGTAGTACTCCATCAGCTGTACGTACCCGGGAGCAACTGACCTCGGACTTCAAAGATGTGGACGGGTTGCCCGAAGGAGGTGAAGATAACGTCGACAAGCCTGCCCTTGCCCATCTTCTCCTTCAGGAAATGTCCCACGCATCAACGGAACAAGGACGAAAGTTCACCAAGGGGTCGGTCGACAAACTCTGCTCGATGTGGGGTGCGACCAACCTGAGTGAGGTGGATGGAGTCGGCAACATCAACATTTCAGACGACGGCGAGGCAATTGACGGTTGAGCGCTGAACGTCGGACGTTGGTTGCTCAACCTTGGACGTTGAGAGCCGTGGCTCGAGAAGCGGTGTTCAGAAAGTTCGGGGAAAGATGACCAGCGTAGTTACACCCGTAGAGCAGAACGTGGCTGGAGGATATCACATATGACGAGATGCGAAACCTGAGACCTGACGATGTAGTCGCTGATAGTAATATGGTATACAACGGGTTGACGAACGACTTACGCCGCGACTATCTACGTTGGTGTTCGCAAGATCTGCAAGCATCCTACGTTTTTACATGGAAGGATCTCAGTGGACCACGAGAGTGAACGTCATTAGTGCCCTTTGCGATTCCATCAAGGCTCATGGGTACAGATCATTGGGTCTCAATCCTTTTGACTCTCTTCATCGATCTTTCACGGTGCACAGAGCCCTACCAGTGACCACCACCCGATCTTGCCGGGGTCACTCGTTGTCCGATGTCCATACCTAGATATCCTGAGAGTTCTAGCACCCGAACCCCAAGCTTTCGTGTTCAGTTTGCCCATCACAAATGGCTCGCTCCACTGACGTCTATCAGTGAGCGAAACAACCAGCGTATCAGCTTTGGCCCTCAGTCGCAAGACCCTCCTTCGCTGATTAAGTCCTACTCCTCGAGTCCTCGAGCGTCATAGAGACTGACACCTTCTAGTACCCATCCAGCTCATGACACACTGAGTGACTGAATTTGAAACCCCAGCTGGACAATCGTAACACATATGCTGAGACGACAAAGTAGGCGATCCTTAGAGTAGCAGGAGGTAGATGATGCGCAAATCAATCAGGAAGACCAGGCAAGACGCCAAACGCCCTACAGATTGATTAATACACGAAATCAGCTTTCATTTGGGGCTCTCGGCAAAGGAGTGACTGTTCACCGTCGATGACGCGCTATGTGATGGCCTTCTATAGTCAGACTATGCAGTGAGTTGTGGAGCTCGGATGCTACTGCGAGGGCGTGTACGTAGAGCTCAGTACTCATAGACAACGTTCAAAGCTCGAACCGATCCCCATTCTCAGAGCAGCGAGTTGAAAGTTCACACACTAGTCACATCACACTCACTACACATACAGCTATCACTTGCTGACAATCGACCCCAACATTTCTCCTTCAAGTCACCAACAACCCTTAGCACCAATCTAGCAGTCATGAGCAACGTTTCGAACGCAGCAACCACGGAGGAGATGAGGGAGATGTATCGTACCGCCGCGAAAGGCTCCATGGGCTCCGATCAAACTGTCAAAGCGGCCGAGGAGCTTCACCAAAACATGGCCATCGCGTCCATCGACGGTCGATCGTTCCAACAATCGTCTGTGACAAATGTCAGAATTATGTCAGAGCGCACAGGAAGAGAGTATGGCAATGATATTACTGTTGCCCCAGACGGCGAGGATATCCATACTTTGACCTAGCAGTCCATGACTCCATCGACAGGTATATGCGAGCCTTGCGAGTGTTGCGAGGGCTCAATGGATGTTTCTCGGCGAGCGGAGGTTGCATTCAGTATTATAGGAATTGGGATATAGCAATGAGTAACCAATTTCAGACGCGAGGAGGTCACGGGTGCGTTACTGTTCCCGGCAACAAGGTTTCAAGTCTTCAAGATACGTGTCGACGAACTTGACGTACTTGACTCCTGGTCCCCAGACCGCTTTTCGACTGACTGACACTTAGTAGTTCCATGAGCTGTTTCTCTCCACCCCTAATCTTTGTACCGAACTGGGTGTTATACTACGATATCAATGGAGACTGGTCTGAGCAACCAGCGAACCGAAAAGTGGTGAGCAGTAAGTGATCTTCATAGGGAATAAGTACGGACGTCGGTCTTTCCGCGAGCTCTCCGGAAGCGTTAGTGAATTTCAAATTTCTTCAGCGCAGGATCGATCGAACATCGAGGACCGCAGATTGATGCTCTTGAGTTACAAGTGCACCAATCTCACCTCGACGTATGGCAATCTCGGCATTCCATCCGGCTCCAACGCCACCTACGTGCTGCGACCACATCTGGAACGATCCTTCGACACAGAGTGACAGAAGACACATGACGCGCAGACCGGCGGAAGGGCCGATGTGAAATTGTCAAAGTCGAAAGTCGAAAGTCGAAACGCATCGACCACTCGATCCGTTCACGACTTGCGACTGTGGACAACCATAGCACCAAGACAAGGGCCTATTGGCAAAGGATGGACCCTACATGAATGATGACGCACCAGAGGAGGGCCTTCGATCGAGTGGTCTCAAGTGCTCAATGTCCAATCACACGCCCCACGTCTCATGTGGTTACGGTCAATCGAAGTCTCGATAAACCACGTCGACTTCGACCGTCTTTGACGCATCGAATTAGGGCCTTCAATCGAGTGGTGTCTTTGGGTCGTATATTGGTACATCCTCTGTGCAGGCTACAAGGTGATCGAGGTAGGATCACTTCAAGTCCAAGTAGCCTTCGAGTATCGAGCCTACAAGTAGACTAAATCGCGAACCATGTTGGCCTTACCTCCAACTTCATACCTAACCCGTTATTCAAGACCACTTGCCCAATCACACTCAAAGGCTCATTATACCCCATTGCAATCACGTGCTCTCTTCAGAAGCCCAAATTTACCTTACCACGGCATGAGCTCTACCGCATCTACCACAGGCACAATGTCCCATGAGGAGATGGTCAAAGCTTACAAGGCTACAAAGGATCTCACCATGAATGACCCCGGGCGAGAGATTATAGCCGACGATCTACACTCAGAGATGGTGCTCGCCTCCTCTGAAGGCCGATCCTTCCACCCGACCACAGTGTGGAACGTACGGGTGATGTCGGGTTTGTCTGAGGACGACGGTCACATCGCCCAGAGTAATGACGGCGAGATCTTGCACGGGAACGGAGCTGGGTATTAGGGTAGTGGCGGCAACGGGAAACAGTGGGAGTTGGGAGGTCGGAGACAATTGACCCGCAGAGCATTCACGCAGTTATCTCAGGCAATTACGAAAGCGTGAGGGGCTTATGGACTCGGGTAGGGACGAGGTCATGCTTGAAATGCTAGTGTGGATGAGACCAGAATCACCGATCCATCATAAGACGCCTCGCTGCAAACACGAGTGGACGGTTCCCATGTGACTCTTGCTACTCTACCGCTATCAGTGCTGATTGCTCAGTATCTGATCCGGCCACCTGTGAACGGCTTGGAAGCTACGGGAGGCTATGGGTGAGTCGTCGTACGCGTCTCATCTGACCAATTTAGCAACACCTTCGATCGAAGCCGTGGCCCCGTGTCGTCTCTGTGACAAACTGCTTGAATTAGAAGACCACGCATAGGGGATACTATCTTACCTCTCACGCGTTTTATACACTCACTCGAGCACCCTTTGAGTTGGAGTCCCAACTGAATAAGGGAGGGCTGGAAGGCCAGACACATAACGCGATATAGTCATCGCAAATACGCCCCCTGCTACTTGGCCCCTTGGTATAAAGCAGCGTGTCGCCGTGTTCACATATGCCCCTGCAATCCCAAACCTCATCACTACTCTCATCACTGAATCCAAAGACCAGAACCACTCACACATCCCTCTGACAGTTATGAGCAGCACTTCATCCGCAGCAAGCACAGAGCAGATGAAGGAGATGTACAAAAAGGCTGCGAAAGGCTCCATGGGCTCGGAGGAGACTATCAAAGCCGCTGAAGAGCTTTATATTAACATGACCGTCGCTTCGATTTACGGCCGAACATTCACCAAAGCGTCTGTCACCAATGTGAGGCTCATGTCAGAGCGAACGGGTCAAGAGCACAATGATGATATCACCATATCCGACAAAGGGGAGGATATCCAAGCCACATTTGAATGAGTAGTTCATCGACATTGACGGACTGCGTAATGGGGAGAGTACGTTTCGAAAGCAGGTCGCCGTCAGTAGGTTGAGTGGTGGTTATTGCTCGATGCAAGGTGTGCACGATACTGTACATGTGTGTTTGCAGTTGCCGCCGAGGCATCACAATCCGTGCAGCGTGTCGACCTTTGGTCCTCCCTACGAGTGTCTTCCTTCTATTCCGCACTCGACAGTCATTCACCCTTCTCGTTCCCCCATGCGGCTAGCCGTGTTTATGTGCTCATTCCTCGCTCTTCCAACTGATGTTGAGCCCTTCCTCTTGATTACCCCTTGTCGCCTTCTTTGTTTGTGATGGCGATGATGCCATTTCGTCGTTTTGTCCATTGCCAGATGGCCAATCCCGCCGCAATCGCGACGAGCGCAGTAGTGACTAGAAAGACTCCGTGAGCATCCCTCCCCCGACTCGCTGCCACATCCCTGACGGTAAGACTACGAGAGCACTTACCTATGAGTGCAATCAGTCCGTTCTCCGGGATCATCGTCTCGCCTTTCTCTATTGCGGCATTGACAGCTTGGTCATACCCGCTCTGTGCGGAATCGAGTGCTGTGCTCACTGCCTCAGACATGGCGTCGTAGTGTGATGAGACGAGGCGAGCTACTTGTAGCTGCTTTCGACCATATAGTCACAGGAGTCGATACGACCACTCCCAAGACGCCGACCGGCGATCCGTAATCTTGGGCGTCCTTTGCTGGTAAGGGGTGATCCGGGGGTATGACCGTGAAAGGAGGAGGTAATATGCGTGTGTTGGATAAGAGATGATCGGCAGGGTAGTCACAGGGCTCGTTAGTATTGGGAGAATTGGCGAAGCTGAATCTACGGAGCTGTGTGGCGCGCTGACGAGGCTAGGTTCAGCTGTAGCCACGATCTATCCGACGATGAGTCCGTCTCTGGCGCTCAAGCTCAGTATGATCTGTTCGTTTAGTACAATGCATTGACAGTCGCGTCAAATCAGTACAGTGCTCTACAGACCAAGCCTTAGTGCATTCATCAGTGATCCATCAGTCAAGTACAGTATGAGTAGTCCAGTATTCTCTCCAGCTCGCAGTCGGCTCCATAATGTGACACGATTTATCCGATATCAGTGCTCGCTGTCAGTCTGGTTGAGTTAGAGGCCCATAGTCCTTCTCCGCCGTCTGCACTCCCTCGTCTTCTGCTCCACAGTGTCCAGCTCCCTCCTCGCTAGCTCACTCCTCGCCGCCCTTCTTCCTCTGTTTCTTTACAGCCCCGAGCTTTGATATCTCCGCACGCTGGCAGCAGATCATTATGCTAAACACGATCAGGATCACGAAACTGATAGACAAGATGACTAAGCCAGCAATCAGCACGTCTCTCATGCCGATGTATAATGCTCAGACATACCTATACAGGCGAGTGCTTTGGGCTCTTTCAGGGGGACGGGGTCGGTGATGGCTCTTTCGGAAATAGCTCTCTCGGTGACGGTCATTGTAGTGATAGTGTCGAGCTTGACAAAGTGTGGGCTCGAACTGAAAGTAGATAGGATGGAGATCGCTGCTATTGGGTATCACCATCCCGGACAGATATCAAGTTTCATCAGTCCCTCTCTTTTCGGCCTCTCTTTTCGGCAGTGTCCACAAAGGATAATTGAGAGGAGGCAGAAAGGAGGCCGATGATCACTAGGAATCGAGTTTCATCCCCGAATTGCAATTTTATTTAGACTGGAGACCATTCCGTTCCAGATGGGTCAGTTGGACGAAGGGATGGAGGCATCACGGTGTACTGTACACCTCGGGGTCGAGTTGAACACTCACAATATACATCTAGGGGTATGTGCACAACAAGAGAAATGAGATTGGGGATGGATAAAGGTGTCAACAGGATTGAAAGAAAGGCTACAGGGGTACTCGGCGTACGTTGTGTGGCGTATGAGCATCGGTTGCGGACGGGAATGCTGTCGCGGTGTGAAAGTCTCGTCAAAGAGTCGAGATGTTTGAGGGCGATCTGTGGGATGGGTGTGTATGCTGAAGCTGACTCCTCGAAGTTAGGTGCGTAGCAGTGGACATGTTGCAAGGAGTGGCTCGAGTGAAGTAGGTGAAGGCGAGAGCGAACTTGATAGCCGAAGTGAGCGGGCCCATTGGGCCTCGGTGTCTACACCATCGCCCTGAGCTCTCTGACTGGCAGCTCCTCTATCCTGGGCTTATTCGGCATATTCTTCGGTTCTGGCTTCTCCGTTATCAACTCCCGCTCCAGGATGAACCGGCCTTCCTTGTACTTCTGATCTTGCTCATATGCGAAGTCCTAAAACCGGGCGAACCGAGCGCAGCGAGGAAGTGGTGACAAGAGCGTAGAAGTAGTGCGAATAGGGATATGAAGTAAATGGATATCAAGAGCGCATAACTCAAGGTCAGTAAGATGCAGGCAAGCACGGATCTGAGCATAGATCGCACTCACGTATTTCCACCCTATGCACGTGTGGCAAACGGCGCAGAAGAGGTCACGGACGGTATGTCTCCCTGTCCTCATCTCACGTTCTTCTGGGTCTCCAGTGGTGACGTTGACCCTAGATCATTCTCAGTACTCATCGAACGACTTCCGAGAAATGAAGACTGAAAGACTCACGCATGGTGTATGAGAAGCGCTCGGCCGTGCTGACCTGTGAACGACTAGATACGAGCTAAGCACATGCCTGAAGTCGGATAAAGGGACATACTCACCCTTGAGACGATACTCTCCAGTACGGCGAGGTGATTACCGCATTGCTTGCAGCAGAAGACCGATTCTCCAGCTAGATAGATCCTGAATTGTCGGCCCATCGCTCTCGCTCAGATCATCCGGTAACGTGGGGAAAGAGGGGAGTGAGTGTTGGTGGGTGTAGTAATCGCTGTCCTATACTGGCTGCAGAGCTGCAGCCGAAGCGCAGACCGGACGGAGCGCGCTGGATGTTATGGTGCCTCGAGATGAGCTGTTGTATGGGGTACAGATAGATGATGAGGAGAGGTAGTGATGCCTTCGCCGCCGCCACCATCGAGTGGATGATGACCGGGTTAGTGCAGCCGGAGGATCCCGTGTCACACATGGTCTCCCACGGTATCGCCACCTCGAACCTCGGATTCCCTTGAATTTCGAGTTGAGTCTTGACCTTGAGCTGTCCTCGGATCAACCTGGACCAGATCTAAGCGTGACGCCCCGCCGCCGGCGACACAGCCGGTGGTGTGTCGACCTCGACCGAGTCTGGACTTTCGCCTGTATGACACGCTGTCTCAAATACAAGCCCCGCCTCGACTCACACCCTCCACTCCTCGCGAGCTTGATACAGAGAACTCGAGCCGATCGTGTGTGAACACTCGCTTTGGGCGGGAATTAGACACAGGTGTTAGAATAGTAAGTACGTTTCTGTTTCTGGACACCCTCTTACCGTCCTCTTCTTTGGCGATATCCAGAGATCTTTCCGCAACCGGAGCCGAATTGGAATGCGTTCACGATCCATCACCTACCGAAGGCACCAGTCCACCCACTTCCCGCTCGATCGAGGAGGATGTTCTCGAGGAGCCATGGCTTCGGAGCGATGTCCGTATGGAAGCCAAGCTGCACACGGATCGATCAGAAGGATGCCTGGACATTGCTCGGACCCGGCGCTGTACACCAACCAAAGTCAGAAGCTCAAACGAGGATGGTCAACCCGACTTTGGTCCGAAATGCTGCTCCAACACCGCGGGCAGAACGTCGAATACACCAGGGGCAACATGCTGGTCGATTCCTCTCCCTGGAGGTGGGGGTTGAGAGTTCCACGAAAGGTCCAGCATCGGATACCTGCGATAACCAATCGGCGATATGTACAACGATCAAGCACCTCATGGGGAGGACAACGACGTAGCTGGCACGTTAAACGACGTGGGCATAGGAAACCGACCATCGACACGTCGACGTAAATCCAAAGCCCTAGAACTCCCCCTTATGACGATCGACGCGGGAGAAGTCCTCCAGAGACAGGAGATCCGTCTTCAAAAACATCAGACCCAACTCCAAGAGACAAGAGGCAGGGTGGGTCATCCGCGGACATCCGATCGGACACAAGCAGAAGGTCCGCCGCCAGGGGGAGACAAGCTAGGCGATACCCATCCACTCCGACCGAGGGTCTCGATTCCTATTTGGAGCTTGGAGTCCGCCTCCACCCATCTTGGTCGCCTCTGCGCTCGATATTGCTCTCGACACAAGACGACATCTTGGATCCTCGGGGGCTGAAACAAGGACCTTGTGTTCTAAGAGGACGTACATCCATCTAGGTCCTTCCACATCCACACTTCACCGGGTAGGCAGGCGATTGTCAAAACCTTAGGTCGAGAATGAAAACGCCAATACAGTGACCATGTCGATCACTTCTTTCTCCGCGCTCAACCTACAGGCTGGCCACCATCTCCGACCCGACATCCATTTAACAAATCGATCAGATCTACTGCCACCTTTGGCCTGGCTCGCTCATGGTGCAAGCCATATCTGGCTAGGTCACGTCCTATCCCACTATTACTCCATCAAATACGCTGGAGGCCCTGTCCCTGATGCCTTCTTGCCCATTACCGCTGAGACAGCGTCTCCGATCTGAGTCACGCTCCCAGTGTCGGTGACTCTTCCGCCCACGCCAATGCCAGGAAGCGGTCCATAACGACTACGCAACCAGCAGAAGGACATCCCGCCTTCTTCCCAGCTTCCGGTGTTGCTGCTCCAGAGCAAGATCGGCTATCTGGCCAGGTGACCGTCAGGACGATAACCCAAGATGGACCTATCAACCCGGTGATCTGCTCACAAACGACGGCGAGGAAGTCCCGCCAGACAATAGTATGATCGATCGTCCATCTCAGTAGTCTCCGCTCGTACCGCCTATGTGGGCAGCCGATTCTGGCTCACCACAACCAATCATGGCCAGATTCACGAGAATAGACCAAACGTAGCAGAAGACCGACGCAGAAGGGAAGATCCGCACAAACCGCTGAGTCGCCTCGCTTGTAGGCGGAATGGCGACCGCATGGAGTTTCTGGGAGGTGGGGGACGGGAGGAATTCTATCTTCTGCGCCTCCTCGTAAGGCTTCCGAAGTGGGTCACTCTGCAACGCCAAATGGTCGACACGACATCTCTGTCACGCCTAGGGGATCTGCCTAATGGTCAAGACCCGGCTCCCGACGCCCTTCTCCAAATTGAAGAACTCGAGATTGTCGTTGGTTCTGCCGCCAAGGGAACGCTGCTTGACTGGGCAACGAGGGGTAACGCGACGCTCCAGGACACCGTCGCTGCCCCTGAGCTTGAACCTCACGGGAATGCTCAACTGCGACCTAGCGTTCACACCTCCGAGTGCGCTCGTTCAACACCTTCCGGTCCGGCTCTTCGATAACAACCACATCTCGATCCAGTTCCGGTGCTTTAGCAAGTATTCGAGTTCTCCGATACGTACGGGCTGGGAGGAAGCTCCCCATGTCGACACCCTGGAACCGCGGAGATCGGTCCGACGCGAAGCTCAGCTCCGGACGTGGGTACCGAGAGTATGCTCGGTCTGTGGACAATGGCGGTTCAGGCGAGGTGCTGCCGCTCGGGTCGAGGAAGTCGGCACAGATTCGTCATCTCTGCTTCATGTCGCCGAGGTTTCCGACTGAGACCTTTCGGTAGCACGATGTTGCGACAACCCGGTTGGTCCCTTCTTCCCAGGAGGATTCAATACTTAACGAACTCGCCGGACCCGTCAACACTTGGCTCTTTTGTCGGCCCCCTAGCTACACGAGGGGAAGGTGTTCCCACTTTGCCTTGGTTCTGGATCGGGTACGCCRCGAAGGCCCGACTGAGGAGGTTCGTTCATGGTACCATTCCAACGTCATCAATGCATACGACTGCCTGTTCGGACCACCAGTCCTCCAGGCATGCATGGCCATGGTCATGCCCTCCTATTTCGCCCTTCTGGACTCCCTATGCGTGGGCAGACCCGGCGATCCCAAGACGGTCCCTTACGAAGAGTTCAACCGTATGACGCTTGTTTATCTCGACGATTATGACCACCCGGAAGCTATGATGTCGTCACCGCGTGGAAGAGTCTTGTCCATATCTCAACAGGCCCGTCCGGCGACTTTCGACACTGGCAGTCACGACGGTTTCTTGAGGGGAAGGCATCCGATGGGTCACGGCTCATGGCCTCCGAGCGATGGTGATGCCAAACGAGGCAACGTCGAGCCCCTGATCCCGATGTTCAAGGATCAAGACCAGAGGCTCTGTCACCGGACCGGAAGCGATTGCTCCGAACGGCAGCTCCTTAGGCCAATGGACCACGAGTCAATGTAAAGTGGAGGACTTCGATTTGACGTCGAAAGTGGAGAGGCGGAAGAACGCCGAACCTTGGTCACTACATCGCCGTGCACCTCAAGTGTTGAAGACTCAAGGCCGGGATGCACTTTGCGACGATGCGTCGCCTTCCTCTTTGCCGTTACCCTTGATGTTTCTCCATTAGGGCTTGAATGAGAGAGGCCTAGAGCTCGGCGACGCCCATCTCGAAACATGGCGATCTGGCTCAGCTGGTCCTATCGGATCTGCATCACACCAAAAGGGCGTCTATCTGGCTACCTCGTGTACCGTCGCGGGACAATTGCCAACTACCAACAACGTGAGCTATCCCGACAATCTCGTCCGCAAAGACCATCAAGGAGAACGTCCCGACTTGCACTGGATGGGCGGTAGCCGGTGGAATGGAAACCGACAGCCGAACCAGGAAGGCGGGGGAAAGTCAAGTGGCTACCTCGGCTCGAGCCACATCCCCACGGACATGGACTACAAGCATATAGGGGTTGGAACGTCACGTTCATTCGGAATCCACGGTGCTTCGGGCTTCTTGCAATCTTACGAATTACGAGTACACCCGGGAAGGGGATGGAATGTCACGTTTATTCGAAGTCGACGGTGCTTTGGACTTTTTGTGAGATACGCGAGGCCTCAAATCGACTGGTTATTGATTGTGGGTAGACGTGATCGGTGAGCCCACCCCATTGCTGCAATCCGCTCTACCTTGTGTGGACCGGTATAGCCGCTCCAGTCTCTGGATCAAGAGGGACACTTCATTCCGGTCAAAAAGACCTGCGCCATCCTCCACACCTCGGAAACCCCTTTCCATACGTCATCCACTCTACTATAGCCTAGGTTATCGCTTGGGATTTCATGATGCTGGGCGTAAGGAACGCGACGTATATGTGGTCCCTGTGACTTGTTTTGGAAGGCAAGGTGGCCGCCCTCATCTTGGTGTCGGGGTGATCCGCGATGAGGTATCTCTTCCTTCACCAGCGTTCGCCTTGAGTGCTTCCCCGCCTTCACCACTGGACGCCTTGGTTATTCCCCGTCGCCGGCGGTGCAGCATGTTCGGTAGACGGTTCATGCTTCGATCAAAGATGTCAAACAGTCACCTGCGGGACATCGTCAAGACGGACCTAATGGACAGTGCTCTTGCCAAACTCAACGCCCTCAACACATTGACCTCAGCGTCTTCTTGAAGAGACGGGTGACACTGGGCCATTCCTTAAGGCAACTGGACTTTCGCACCAAAGGAAAGCAGTGGAGCGAGTTACTTAATGCAGCCTCTTGATGGAGTCCGAGATATTGTGGCCCGGTCAAGCGGCTGGCTTAAGTATCTCGCTCACCTGCTCGTCTGAGCTGGTCACAGCGGACAGCGGCGACTTGCGACTCAAGCTCGTGAGACAGATCTGCGTGGGCGCAGATTCTTCGTGAGTATAGGTACCACTCTCACTCTCGCTCTATGTCTTGGCAGTCCGCCACCCCGCTGACCTTCTACCAGCTGCCATACCTCATTTCATGCTACCTACTAGACATACGCGAGCGGCTAGAGCTGAAGACCAAACCGATATAGGCTGACCCCCAATCGGCTACTCGACTATCACACGTCCCCGCTTGCACAACTGCCTCGCCTCCAACTCGGTGATCGTGCTTTGAGCACTCTCCAACTCGGTCTTCAACCCCTTCACCTGGGTAGCCGCCTGCTTCAAAGCCGTTTGACTGGTTTCATACTTCTTCCGCCAATGGTCACAGTCCGTACTCAGCTGGGCGTAATCCCTGCTGACCAATTTCAGCACGTCGAGCAAACTACAAATCCGGGCAGGTTATATGTCAGCTATCCATCGTTCTGCCCCTTGAACCCATCAACACACTCACTCTTCGGCGGTCAAAGCGGCTTCAGATGCTGCTTGTCCAAGCCATGTCCCAGCACTGGCCACTGTGGCCTTGCGTGCTGGAGACAGGGTCGACACGAACGACTCTTTGCTCGCCATACTGGTCAAAGCCTCCACGGCGTCCTTCGCTTCTTGACTCCCTCTGTCCTTGGACCACGAGAAGGCTTTATTGGTTAAGACATCGAACGGCCCCTTTGCAGACAGAGCAGTCTCGTCGTCGACGTTCCTTCCCCTGATCAGGGCGTCGTGCAGGATTCGCAAACTGGCCTTGGCAATAGCACTGCTGGCCTGCTCGGTAAATGCGTCCTCGTCGGAAAATTGCTCGACCTGTGAGTCAGTTTCTTCGCCGGTGAAAGTTGTGTCCGTGGTGAGAGCGCTAGGAGCAGTAGCCAAGACGCTGGTGATGTCAGCCATGGTGTATGGTGCGAGTGGAAGAAACAGCGGCCAAAAGCGGTGGCGAGGGAGACAACTTATATACCAACTGAAGAGCTGGCCTGCTTGACCCCTTGAAACGCTCGCTGAGCTAAACACAGACCGATCAGGCAGCTTATGAAGCCTCCTTTCAGCTCTCAACACCCAACCAATGTCTTCTAATGCCGTCTGACACCCGTTTGACAGCTCTTTCAGCACCATCGGCCAACATGCTGCAATCGATTACCGCGGATCGCACCAGATAGCCAGAGCGCTCTTTGTCGATGAGTCGTAATGCATCTTACTAAATCCATTCCAGTCAGATTGTCCTCAAAATCGTGCTATCGTGATGTACGTGACTAATGCTATCCCTAGTCGATCCACTCAAAGCCCAATCCGCTGCGCTTCGCTTCTGAGCTATTACCCCCTCCACCTCTCAACTCCAGCCACGGGGCAATCACCTCCAAATCCTCAAACCCGAGGCTGACATACATCCCCGTCGGCCCAAGATCAGGCTCGTACCCCTCTGCATACTTGGCCGTGGAGCCCTGCGGACGCGCTTGTTCCCTATCCGGGGGATGCACCTGTGCAATCACCCTGTACCGCTAGTCAGCTACTATGCTCGGAGCGGGGACTAATGGACTTACAAGACCGGCCCGACCCAACGCTTGAAGGACCTCTCTTGGGGATCCCATTCGGCCATTTTGATCCCATCAGGCCAATATTCCTCCTTTGCGGACCACACCGCCCCGATCCCCTCGTCCTCAATTTCCTCGTGAAGATCTCGCCTGTCTTTCCGCCGTTCCACCATGGCGGGGTGGTTGGACTCGGCCACCTCGTCGCTAGTGCTGCCGGTGGGGTAATTCGGATAATCGACAAATGCCTCAGCCGGCTGAGGCACCCTGAGCCGAGGGTAGGGTATACGCGGGCGAGGAGGCGGTGTCTGAGGAGGCGTTGGCGGGATGTGGACTTTGGGGTATTCCACCTCGTGATCGTAGGCGTGGTCTTCGGGAACAGGGATGAAAGTCTGGTCTTTTGGCGTCGAGGTCGCTTGGACTGGTTGCTGGACCGATGATGACGCTCTATCCTGCACTTGAGCCGGGTCGACTTGGGAGGTGGATTGCGATCCCGACCGAGTCCGACCGAATGAAAATGTCCTTCGCCTTGCACCATCTCCATCACCACTATCTCTGCTTCTCACAGCGGTCAGACGAGCGCCCAGCCGAGAAGACCCTTGGTCCTGGCTCTCTGATGTAGACGACGCTCTCTTGTTCCTCCCCGGCAGGACTTTTGCGAATGTCGACAGGATCGATGGACTAGTTGGCGGGATGCTGTATGATGCCGAACTTGAGTCGCCGAGACCATAAGTGGTGTTTTCGGGACCCGAAGTGGAGAGACTGCGCACGAGGGGAAAGTATGCTTCGTTGGTAGTGACAGATGGGACCACTGCTCCAGTGACCGTTCGGCTGTGTGATGGTCGGGGGGTGAAATCGAATCGCACGGCCGGAGTGGCGGGTGGACTGGGTCGATGGGGAATGGTATTACGGAGTAGAGGTGGATGTAATAGTAGGTGTGCGTTGGGATTGACAAAGATGGATGGCTCGGAGCTGAGCACGCCGACGACCAAGATCCTCACGTCGTTGAGGTGTAACAGGACTCGTACAGTCGTCCGCTGCGAGGAAAAGTTGTTCTGCGACCTGAGAGAGTTAATCAGACACGTATGTCACAGTCGAGTACGATCACTGACTTCAATTCATCGTAGATCTCGTATGGATCAAAGTTCCGAGCATAAATCCGATTGATACTGGCCGATCCATTCCTATGTAGGGTTACAAAGCGCTGAGACAGGATCAGCTGCATTCTACCAAGATCCGACACAGGTCGCCCACCGTCCATGGCTCGTCGTGCGCGCATCCCGTATTGCGATGTTCGAGCCTCTGTAGCAATCTGCCCAGTGTCAACGATGCCCACGACTACTTCAAACTTACCTCAAGAACACCGACCGCCAAGAATCCTTCGTGGCTTTATACCTCTTCCAAGAGGGCAGAAACCGTCTCTCGAATGCCTCTTTCCACAATGAATCCTTCCAGCGCGGTATCTCCAGTCTCTCCAGTATCCACCTCGGCCTCGCCCTGACCAAAATGTCCAGAAACATCCCGTCACTGTTGTTGGGGAGGTACAATGGCATGGAAGGGAGTTTCGCCATAAGATCGGGATACCCAGCGCTCTGCGTCATGATCCCTCGGACGGTCGATGGTATTGGCGATGAATGCGATTTCGCCAATGACAATAGTAGAGGGTGTACAGAGAACAAGCGGATTTGCTCCTCGAGAGGCAGATAGCTGCAGCATGAACGGTCAGCACAGACACGATAGTAGTTTTGCCTCGCCACACTCACCCCGCGATCTGACCTAGGAGATCCTCAGGCAGATCGAGTAGAGACATCTTGTAGATTGAATCTTGGACCATCTGACGTCCCTGCGAAGCGGTCGTGTCGTTGATAGAATCGTCAGGTTCGCATTCTTGATCCTTCCAGTCCAACAGGCCTCGGCGTGCGTTCGGATCAGTCGATGTCGAGCACTGCTATCGACGCTGTCAACTGAACTAAAGTAGCGTTCTCGTCAGCTCGCAAGTCGACTCTCATCGGGTCATCACCGTGCCGGCAATTGCCAATCCCATGTGGGGTCCCCGTTCTTCATTCGCCACCCGTCGCGTGGTTTTGATCCCGTGCTCACATCCTCCATGACGAAAATGGTCAACCTCAAGACGATCTACTGGTCAAGGTCCATGCAAAGTCCAAACTACGCACGCAAGGTATCCACTCATCTGAACGCCAGAATAACTCGTGATCGACACGCAGTGTACTCTATACTCCGGTGTCAACCACCAATGTCCCGCTCAATCATCACGCAGTCCGCCAGAGCGGCCACTCGAAACAATGTCATCCGAACAACCGCTCTCGCACGACCATTCTCCAGCACAAGCACACTCGCCTCGGACCCAAACTTCCAGCATCCTACTTCTTTCGCTTCAGGCTCTAGCAAACCCTCGCAATCGCCCTCTGGACCGGTGATGCCATGGTCGGAGTACCTCTCGTACCGCAAGTCCAAGAGGATATGGACGACCGCGGCTTCTGTTCCCTCAACTCTCACGGGTTTGGGCCTTGGTGCGGCATACTTCGCCAGTATAGAGGCGGATCCGACGCAATTGATCTTCGGACTGGAGCCAATGTGAGTCGGCTCAGAGATTGCTGTGTTTTCGTACGGGATCGTATGCTGACAACCCTCGAAGGCTTGTGTATGGAGGTGCAACGTGAGATTGGCCTTGGCTCTGTCTAATTGTGTACTGATGATATGTGATCCACTGATAGATTCGCTTGCATGGGTGAGTGTATGATTCTCCCAACCTACGTTCAGCTTTCCAAATATTCTCGACTGGCACAAAGCTGATCCCCCGATTCTAGCCCTCGGATATCTGCTCGGACCGACCCTCGGCTCGTCACTATTCGCCCTAGCTCATCCAAAGCTGCATAAAGGCAACCCATCGCCGATCGAGCTTATGGACAGGGAGTTCTTCCGCAGGATAGCCAAGAACAGAGGAGACCCTAGGTTCCAGAGCGTGCAGAACCCCGCGCCAGACTTTTACGGCGAGAAAGTGAGTAGCTGCGAACCGGGCAGGTTCATATGCTGATAGACTTCGCTTCTCCTATTGTCGTTCCTCGCCAACTTTGCGGGCATACACCAACTTTGTCATTATCTCGACCGAATGCTCATTCGCCATATCTCGTACCTCGACATGCCTTCTGCGTTGGTCTTTCACGATCTGGCCTATCATCCTCCTCGGACCCATGATCACCGCTTCGCCCGTTGCGTATTACTCCCGCCTCTTTTCGATGTGCTCCAACGGTCATGAACACCGCGATTCACCCTCCAGATCGTCTCGATACCGACTTATAGAAGATGGCTGCGAGATCAGGCTGTTTACAAGCGCAAAGCGCAGCATGGAGTGCCCGCCGAGGAGCAGTAGGAGGATCGAACGTGCTGCCCGATTATGTATCTGCTAGCTCCAATAGGCTCAAACGGGCCGAGTAGTGGTCGAGTTGATCATGCACAAGTGCCGGTTAACGATGAAACGTCGATCGCCGAGTGCGAGTTCACTGATTTTGACCAAGTGTTTGATCCCGCGTGGCGACCAAATGCTTGTGTTGTGATTGGCTGGTCGGAGCAAGCCGGAAGTATTTGTTGCGAATTTGTCCGCCTTTTGAATACGCGGTGACCACAAGGTCGAAGATCGATCGAGCTGGAGTGGAGAGCGTTAGTGGTGGTGTCAACTGTTCATATAGCATCGAGATCTACAACCCATCTCACAACACTCAACTTACCTTGCCACCATGTTCAGACCAACCGCTCTCAGAACGCTCGCCTCGACATCGCGACAACAGGTCAATGTCGCATCTGTCGCCGCGAGGACATTCTCCTCTTCGTCCACCGCGGCTTTCGCCCAGCCGACCGAGGGCGCTCCTAGTGCAGGAAAAGCCCCGCAGATGAAGGAGTTCAAGATCTACCGATGGGTGAGTGCCCGTCCGATCAGCTTGGTGCTTGGGGACGCGGAAAGGATGGCTGTAGGGTGAGAGCTGACTGTGTTTATTTCTCTTGTTTCTTATTCGTCGCCTGTACGACTCACTCGATACCACCAATATTGGCACATTAGAACCCAGACACACCGGCCGAGAAGCCAACATTACAGTCCTACCACGTGGATCTGTCCCAATGTGGTCCTATGATGCTAGATGCCTTGGTAGGTTGCTCGATCACCACAATCGCCATAATACCCTGTGGCTGACATCCTATCGCTTTTCAGATTAAGATCAAGAACGAAGTCGACCCCACGTTGACATTCAGAAGATCTTGCCGGGAGGGTATCTGCGGCTCATGCGCCATGAACATTGACGGAGTCAACACTCTCGCCTGTCTCTGCCGAATTCCAAAGGACAACGCGTCCGCTAGCAAGATCTACCCCCTGCCACATAGTGAGTTCACCACAACGAAATGAACACGATTGGCCAGGGCTAACGCGACACAGTGTACATTGTCAAAGACCTCGTTCCCGATCTCACCCACTTCTACAAGCAGTACAAGTCGATCGAGCCATTCTTGAAGAACGACAACCCCCCTGCTCAGGGAGAGTTCCTCCAGTCGACCGAGGACCGAAAGAAGTTGGACGGAATGTACGAGTGTATCCTCTGTGCCTGCTGTTCGACCTCGTGCCCAAGTGTGAGTGTCGCCGAACAAAACTGAATTTTCGCCTCTGACTCTCCTTAGTACTGGTGGAACTCGGATCAGTACCTAGGTCCTGCTGTGCTCATGCAGGCGTACAGGTGGATGGCCGACTCTAGAGTGAGTAGCTACCAAAAACTCGAGAACGTCTAGCTAATCATCTTCGCAGGACTCGTACGGCGCGCAGCGAAAGGAGAAGATGCAGAACTCGATGTCGCTGTATCGATGCCACACCATCTTCAACGTGAGTCCAGCTAGCCAGCTGATTGGTATCTCTGAGCTGACGCATTGACAGTGCTCGCGAACATGCCCCAAGGGTCTCAACCCAGCCATGGCTATTGCCAAGATGAAGCTCGAGATGGCGACTCAGTAATCAGTCCCTATCGGCCCAAGCGAAAAGAGTGGAAGAAGCAGAGTCTGCCCCAAGTCCCTCGCGTAGGGTCTGGGTGTAGCAGTGTAATTGGCGAGACGATCGCCGTAGCGTTTCCTGACAATCATGTCTGTATGCATATTTAGCAAACATTGCAGTGCAGTGGGCAGTGGCTGAGTCTGGTGCAAGCTCTAGATTACTACGTTGTCAGATCGTCAAGTCTATACTCCGCCTCAAGTGTCCGTACTCCTAACTAGTTCTGCGAGGGCGCCAGTAGCGCACGTCTCGAGGTGTGGTGTCCTATGTGACACTTGCCTAACTCTCTTGATGGACCTCTCAATCCCCCTTGAGGATGTACTGCTCTATTCTTTGGTCTCTGACGATCGACCACCAGAATGCCCTCCAGTGCAATATCGAACCCTGCCCATCGTGTCAGTGTCCACCTACCATCATACCCTAAGACAATGTTGTTTCGATTTGACTCACTTTTGACCGCTTCATCACTACCAAAGTATGCTTCCCACCCGGCGCGAAGGTGTCATTGGGCCGGATGATGAAAGTCCCAATGACAGTCCTTCCCCCTGCAATTTTCTGCACTCTGATATTCGAGCCCGAAGCGCCCGATGGGTCTTTCTGCTCCAAAATGACATTCTGCTCGGACAGCTGGTCGTGGAGGTATGCCACGAGCAGCTCGGTCGAGTGGGCCGGGGGCAGGGAGAGCCAGAATCGAGTGGTGGTATTATGCAGGTCGCCTCCTTGCGTCTGAGGTCGGTGTCAGCGATGCCACTCTCGAACAATAGCCTGGGAATGTGGGAAGAGAGGGGCGGAGACGCATGTGCGGATCGAGTGGACTGCTCTCAAAACCTTTTCCACAACCCAGATGTCGAGGTCCACTCACAATGTTACCCGTCCCGCGCATGAACTGCGATTCTTGCGCATTCAACAACGACCCCGCCCACTGCGAATCGCCCATCATCCTCTGCGACCTCGTCGTTGTGTATGCCTGACTGGCTTCCGATCGAAAGACCGGATCTGCCACCGACATCATCCCCGTCGATCTCAAACCCGAAGTGAGGGCTTCGGGTATCTGTTCCCTACGCAACTGACTCGCTCTGCCCCGTGTCAAACACTGCACAGCTTGTGTATATCTATGGACTCACGTCATGCACCAGGGATGCCGCAGGATGCCGGCCATGTTGATCCTCGATCTCGGGTCTATCGTCAACATTGCGAGCAGTATCGCTGCCGAAGAACATTAGCCAAAAGTCCCTGCGGGTGTGAAGGGGAAGAACACGCTCACCCCTCGCTTGACCTTGTATCCGCGTCCAGGGGTCGTAGTTGAGTAGTTCTCCCGTGAGGTACGCCGCAAACTCGGGACTCTCTTCCGACGGCGAGTCCCACGGCGTGTCTAAGCGGAGTCTTAGCGTGGGTCTGAGCTTCAAGATGGATGTCACTTACTGCCTACCAAGAGTGTGTATAGGACGATGCCCATACCCCAGATATCCACTGGTTCTGCAGCGTATCCCTGCCCTGGAGCTCCGAGCTGGATGAATCAGCCACAAATTGCCTCTCGTCGCGGTCAAAACTGTAAGCTGTGGCTCACCTCTGGCGCGACGTAGGGCAGACTCCCGCATCGACCGCTGAGAAGCCTCGTCTTGCCTTTATGTCTGAACACGGCGCAAAGGCCAAAGTCGGTGATCTTGAGGTTTCCATTCGCCGCTAGGAGTAGGTTCTCCGGTTTGAGGTCTCTATGTGCGATTCCTTTCGCGTGGATGTATTCCTGCAACAGTCAGTCAAATCCAGCTTTATCGGGGAGACCTATGCTGACCATTCCCGAGGTGAGTTGGGCAAAGTAGAACTTTGCCAGGTCCTCCGGAACCCCGACGTCCGGTGCTAGCGATTTCTTGTGATCAGCTTGAGGAGGAAACCGTCCGACAGCTAGCTGGACCACGTACCGATCTTATCGAACAGATCGCCTCCTACGGCCAGCTCTAGGAGCATATACAGCCCCGGAACATATCCCAGCTTTTCCTTCTCCTGGTCGTAAACCTCGGAATAGACGAATTCTAGGATGTAAGGGTTCTTGAGCGCCTTGTGCACCTGGACCTCCTTTTGCAGTTCCTTGACATTCGGCGTGCCATACCCTAGCGTCGGAGAGATGAACAAGTTGACGACTTTACAAGCAGCGACTCGGCCCTTCTTGTCGTGTATAGCTCGGAATACCCTATCAGCAGTCAGCGATCCGACGTACAGCGGAGCTCAGCATGAGATAAGGGACTCACTTTGAAAAACCACCGCCGCCAATCTCCTCGCCAAGTCGGTATCCCTCGATCTCGGGGTATCGCAGAGGTCCGCTCGGTGTCGTCACGACGGCTCGTGGTGCGTGAGCCCGGGGCGTATTGTCCCGAGGGGTGTCTACGTCCATGTCAGACATGGCGGTGTCGTCGTTATGTACCCGATGTACGAACAAGGTGCAAACAAGATGGAAGACGAGGGCTCAAAGACAAAGTCAAAAGTCCGGTCAACTCATGTCGGTCGCGTCGGGTGGCGTGGCGCGTGGAAACATGAAGCAGATTACGTAAACCCCGCGCTTGGACCGCCTGCTTTCGAGTCGAGCCAAAGTCGGGCACCGGGCCTCGGAGCATGTGTCCATGCGCATACTGTGGTCTTCGCACATGATATCAACTAAGTACTGAGGCAACATTAGCATACCGACATCGACAATGGCGGGCGTAGAGCAGAAGGACAAGAAGGGCAAGACTCGACTGGCCATAGAGATCAGACGAATCCCTGCCTCTTTCACCATCCCCCTTCGACACAGAGTCCTCTGGCCGTCCCTAGCCCCGGAATCACAATTACTGCCTTATGACCATCTCGACTCGACCATCCATCTCGGCGGGTTCATCTCTTCCTCCAACGACCCTGACCCATCAGCCTCATCACACCTGGAAGCGCAGTATCTACCCGCCGCCGAACAGCTTCCAGTTGCCATCCTGACGCTCACCGTCGAGCAGATATCGCCAGCGGTGCACCTCTCCCCAGAACAAAGTCTCGCTGGACGACAGATCCAACTCCACAAGTTCGCCGTCTTGCCTGAATTACAGGGCCAAGGGGTCGGAAGGCAGATGTATAGGGCGGCAGAAAAGCTATTAGAGGCTGAAAGCCACAGGACAGGGACACTGCTGCATTTCGATGCGAGGAGGAATCAGAGGGAGACGTATTTGGCCTTTGGGGCGGAACTCCTTGACGAGACGGTGTTTGTGAAGCGGGGTCCAACGGGCGATGGACCGGAGATTGAGCATGTCAGGATGGGCAAACTACTCCGGTCGTGAGATTGGGCCGGTGGGCGGAGTGGGGAGTGGAAGTGGGGATCGTTTCTGGGCATTCATCAAAAGCATGCACTTATCCTGCAGCCCTACGGCTACAACTCAGGCCACCTTGGAAAGCAATGTGGAGCAGGAGCTTTCAAAGTAAAGTGGTGTACTAGCCATATCAGACTCTGGCCGGCCGGATCCCTTAGTGCCGATCCAGTCAAGAATACATGTTGCTCATGTAGCGCTACGCAGAGTACCTAGCAATGCCGAGCTCTCGTACTCCGTGCCTTCTACCCCCGAAGACTTCCGCACCGAGATACCGAGATGATCTAATATTTATGGCGCAAGACGAGAGGCTCAGAAGTCGCTCACTTCCAGCTCGATCGCCTCTTCGGCCTCTTCATCCTCGTCGTCCCCGCCCTCCGGCCAGCTGTCCTGCTGTCAACTCGTCAGCGCGATTCAAATCCCAGCATTCCGTCTCCTCGACTATCACAAATCTGTTCCTCTTCGCAAAAGTCCGAACACAACCAAAAGCCGATCCCGAACTTGTCACTCACCAAGACACCGATGATCCTCTCCCCGTCGATGAGCACTGTATCGGCAATCGTCTCCCTCTCGGCGTATAAATAGGGCAATTTCGACCCCGTGAAGATTTGCGACATGAGCGGCAGCTCATCTGCAAGGTGCGTCTCCTCCGTCACCAGGACTATGCCATTTCGATCCCCGGACAAGGGCTGCAATAGCGGATTATCAGGCGTGGCTTGATCTCCGGTCTTGTCGCCATCTATCGACGCAGGGCGGCGGAATAGGTTGCTCATTCGGCGGGTATACGATTGTCTCTGTGGCGACGTGCTCCCTGTATTGGCGGTAGTGGGGGTGTTTGGGCCGAGTGGAATTGTGGGATCGACAAGGGGAATAATGTCGTATTTCCGATCGCAAATCTCTTTCCGGACTCTCAAGGGGTCAAAGTCGTACAGCCGGATGAACGCCTCTGGCAAGTCACTTTCCTCGTCGTCCTCGTCGTCCTCGTCGTCGTATTCCAATCTCGTGGTCACATAGCGATTCTGATAGACATAACATACCCAAGCTACAATGCCCATCAGCCACACCTAACAGCGCTCACACCTGACTTACAGCTCTGCCTGAGATTCGGACCGAATAGCCTGACATGATGCCGAATAGTGTCCCAGGCAATCACCGGCGCCTGCCTCGGGAACACTTGAGATTGAATCGCCGCCATTGACATCAAGCAGAAGCTCGAGAGGTATTCCTTCATCACCAACATGACATAGTGTGGGTTCACCATCACATCTGGCATTTGGCACAGAAACTCCACTACCACCACCCCACTCGTGGGCTCCGGCACAAATTGCTGCAACCCCGTGACGCCAAGTGGATGCGTAGGCAGGGTCCTGCGTGGCGGAGGGTCGGCTCTGATGATGAGTCTGGGTGGAGGGATGTTACGACCTAGATTGGTGTAGAATTCAGGTAAGTCGAGGGTAGCGACGTGCGTTCCTGCGTGGGGCGGGGGTACGGGGGCGGACGAGCCGGGGGTAGGAGTCGAAATGGTGGATAATGGCGGAAAGGCGTATAATCGCAGCTCGTGCCGGAAAATCAGGTCATCGCCGTTTTCCAATTGGTGCTGAATGTCGGAATCGGGGTCCACGCCGCTGACGACGGCTGGAATGACCAATGAACTGGGGGATAACAGGATGAACGATTCAAAGGTCATATTGCGTTGCGCTTTCAGCGTCTACAAGGTCAGCAATTGTGCTTTCGCGCAGACTCACCATTGCGTGATGTCCCGTTGTCCACTGCCACCCGAGGATTGAATCCACCGGTCCGTCAAACGAATTGTTCAGCATGACAAAAAGGCCATCGTCGCAGATTTGAAAGTTGAGAGTGACTCTAGGCCGGGCCAACGTTTCGGGCCACTTGAGCACAGGCACTTTCGCCCGAGGATGGGGTTCAAACGTGGAAAGCGTCACCAGGTGGATATACATCGAGTGCGCTCGCTGCTGGTCCGTCCTAAGCCGTCATCAGCATCTTCCTTGTGACCATCGAGCTCTTTGCTCACTTGACTTCGACCAGGACTAGCAGGTCCTGCCCTGGATCCACGGCAAACTCCCTGATAGTGAATGGGAACGATTTGAGGGTCCTCACTTCAGCGGCGGCCTCGCTCTCTGTCGTTTCTTCAATCTCCTCGGGTTCGCCATCGGGTCCAAGGGCAGCTTCACTTCTCCTGCGCTTGCGCCTCAACGTCTCCAGACTGTCCCTGACTCGAGCGGGCAGATCTCCCACCGCATTCCCCCCGTCGACTCGAATATTGTCATCGTCCTCATCCTCAAACGCATCTGAATCCATGCGCCCAGTGGCCGGCTCGATATCCTCCCAGTCGTTCAATTGACGCAGATCGTATATCGCGACTTGATTACTGCTCAATCCCGTGGTCAATCCCCTGCTGACTCCACGGAGCAACACCCCTTCCAGGTATTCATACAAGTTTCCCTCTTTCTCCTCGAATTTGACCCGATGCTGGGATTTCGGCGCTATATTTCGGAACCGAGTCAATCGCTCTCTCAAAGTATTGAGCAACTGCGCCGTAGATGGTGGCACGAGATTAATGTTGGTTGACGGTTGAAGGATGTTGGTATTGAGGATCAAGGAGTTGCACAAGAGCAAATGATGGAGGGCGATTGATGAATTGGCATTACAGAGCTCGTTTATCGCTTTACACAGCTACCACAAGAGCTGTCAGCATGTCGGCGTGGGCGTATCTCTTGGAAGCTAGACTCACTCTGAAGCATCGCGTTAAGGACGTTCGGTCCAACAGCGTCATGACCTTGACCAAGGCCTCCTCGGGTAGCTCGACCAATCGATTCTTCCCATCCGGACAGGGAACTTCATATGGCTGGATCTTGCGAGGCGGCGGGTCGATCGGGTCTCGCGAAGCCGGCGGTCTTGGAGGCTGAGCGGTCGCTTTCGATCCCTTGGACCGACTCAGCAGGATCTCGATCATGTTCATGTTGGGCAGATGTTGGTGAGAAGAGTTGAAGTTGAACGATGACGATGGATATCGTGGGTCCGTAATCAGAGTTCGAGCATTGGATTGGCGTCTGGCGACCTCGCTTTCGGCTTCAGGCCGGGTGGCAAAACTTTGAGTGCACCCACCCTGGCTGCGTCATGTGCAGCAACACCACACGAGCATGTCCAGTATCGTGCTGTACATCATCTCAAGGGCTACAGGTCCTGATACATCAAGGTAAAGCTACAACAGTCCATGCCAATTCGTATCACGCTTTCATCACCACTATACGCCGTGTCAGTATTGTCAATGGGGCCAATCGACCACTCACATATGTCTCATCCCGATAATCCACTATGGCCGGCAAATTCTTCTCCTTCCGCTTGACCTTTTCCGCTGCCCACTTTTCGAACCTACCAATGCTTGTATCAGCAATGAGTCCTCTGTCGTAAGTCTCGACTCACCACTTCTTCATCTTCGCTCGACTGTATCAACCCATCAGCACCTCACAGACTGAAACCGAGGTCATAACGCACCTCTTCTCATTACCGACGTTGACCGTGGCTATCATTTTCATCTCCGGTCCACAGGGCAGTGACAGGGCGAAACATGTCAATTCGAAGAACGACGAGTGTTCAGAGTACGGCACTCCTATCAATACTTATCAGCATCTCCACCTGGCATCCAAGAGAATTGGCACCCACCATACATCATGAACTGGCGACAACTCCCCCTCATGGGCTTCAAGCTCGCGTCGGTGAAGACGCGCGATTGGTCACGCCGGATCACCATGTTGATGTCTGGTAGTGTCTCTGTGCCCGCGGGCGGGCTGTATGACCAGCCTGTTGGTCGAAATCCAATGATCCGGTCGAAATGGGGGTGCAGGCGGGCCAGGTAGGGCTGTAGAGCATCTAATTGTATATTGCCCAGCGGTAACAAATGGACTTGGCACTGTTCGCAGGTCAGCTCGACCATCCTCGACCATCCAGCGTTGGTTAATATGGCTCACGGCAATTGGATCAGTGTCCATCATCGAGTGCAGCTCTTCATCAGTCTGGCACAGCAGAATGCCCCGTTTTCTGGGATCGCAATATATCCTCGATCCCAACGCCTTTGCCACAGCTACATTCACGCTCAGCATCTACACTTTCACCCAGAGTTGACTCACCCTTGACGATACGTTCCTTGCCGATGGAATACGTGCCCATGACGACCAATGTCCTCGCCGTGGGTTTCACCTTGATGTCCCGCTTCGTGTCCGGCTTAACGTCTCTCAACACATCTCCAACGTCCCTCTTCACTTCGGGCTGGTGTTGATCCACTTCCATCCCGGGCTCCATCTTCACATCCGGCTCATACTCCATCTTGACTCCATCCTCACTTTCCCGCTTGACAAGCCAAGTCGTCATCAGGGCCTTCGATTTGCCTTCGGCCTCTTCGCGGACAGCGTTGATGTCGGGTTTCACATCGAATTTGTCCGCGTTTTCCGCTTTCACCGACCCCTTGATGTCATCCAGAGGGGGCGCAGTGTCTGAAATCCCGACGCAGACTTTCCGTGCAAGCAGCGCGCAGGCTTCGATCACTTGCGGCTGAGGTGGGAAACAGTACTTTGGGTTCAGGTATGTTGTGTCGAGGTAGCAGGTGTCGATCTTTGCTCGCGCGATAGCCGGGTGCAAAATCATCTTGGGACAACTGACGATCCGTTAGCGTGCACAGCCAGCCTATGATCAGACTCACGCTCGGAAATCGCCACAGTGAAGATATCGGAAGATCCTCTTGCTGCCCACGTAGGGGCTTTTGAAGGTCGAATCCCCTGCATTGACCGTTTGAGGGCCTTCAAAGAGGAAAATGGACGATCCGGGGCCTGCGAAACTTGATTAGAAGCTGTGCAGCCTCAACCGACGATTTCTTCAGCTTACAGTGGTTCGCCTCTATTGGCGTTACCGTCACTCCGCCAGTATTTGGCATGACAAAGGGGACATTGTCGGGCAGGCCGTGCTGAGTCGTGTCAGCAAGCTCTGCAACCGCCATCACAGTCAACTCACCACCCATTTCCGCTCGACGCCGAGCATATGGACTATGAGATTGGCTGTCGTTTCGGAGCAGTAGATTGGTCCTTCTTTCCAGCTCTTGGACAAATTGGTATAATGATCCGAATGCGCGTGACTACACTTGATCAATGGTCATCTTGCATTTCGCACTCACGTGAGGAGGTACGCCTTGACCTTCGGCACCGCGCCGTACCTGAACGCATCTACAGCTACTGGCATCCCACTCAATACCTGATCACCACAGTCAGCACTGACACGTGATGATTGTTGGAGATGGCTCACCTTGTAGAAAGGGGCTTTACGGCGGCCAAAAGTCCGCTTGCCATCCCGCTTGAGGTCGATCTCGGCATCTTTCCACTGTTCCTTCTCCTTGTGTCCGCTCATGAGGACCGAGAATGCATTAGGGCCTTTGGACACTTCTTCCGGCGGAGGCGAGGGAGTTGAAGGAGCAGGTGAGAAAGAATGGCCGATGGAGGTGATGGGTCGAGCTGCCCTGTTCGGAGTACTACTCGATGTACGAGGTGAATCGAGACAGCTATTGATGTGGTTTTGGATCACCTACCATAGACAATCAGTAATTGAGACAGCAGATTGGGAGGGATACTCACAGCATTGGGCTTGCCCTTGAGTGACCGTTGACAGACTGGGCATTCATCCACCTTCTCATTCGCCGGCCCTCTCTTCCTCTTCATCGACACTGGCGGGGGTGTCGCGATGACTTCGGACAGATCGTCATCTCCTTCTTCCTCCATACCCATACCTTCATCTTCCGGCTCATCCCAGATCATGTCCATATCCAGTCCGCCCATCGATCCCCTCGGGTCTGCTTCAAATGCCAAGGAAGTCGAGTCGAGCTTACTTCCAGCCTGTTCATCGGCGTCGTAAACGATAAAGTCCTCGTCTTCGAGTGTTTCCGGATCCTGCATCCTGTCCTCGTCGTCACTCGCATCTCCTGCCTCTGAAGGGGCTTTGACGGATCCGTCTCCGTCGAACAAGTGCCCGTCGTCCTCTGTGTCGGCTGTATTGACGATTTGGGGCCAAGTGGGGGGTTGCTTGAAGCCCGGTAGATCGGGGAACGGATTAGGAGGGGATTGCTGTGGCGGTACTTGAGGCGACGGTGACCTTTTACGGACAGAAGGTCCGGGTAGATCATCATCCACTTCAACCTCTTCAGCAGGGCGAGCTCTTGCAGCTGGTGACTTCTTGGGCGCAGGTGTCACCTCGACAATATCATCATCGTCGCTGATGACGACCGGATCGAAGGCGGTACCGTCGATCGCTTTTCCTTTCCCCTTGCCATTCATTGCACTGGACTTGAACGCCTGGGACTTCCCCGAGTCGACCTTGGCCGACCTGGCAGGCTTCTTCGATGTTGTACCCGTGCTGCTGGCGCCATCGGATTTCTGGAAAAAGTTGAGCAGGCTTCCTGAGCCGGAGGCGCTGTCCTTCTTCTTGGGTGTACTTCTAGCCATTATATCGGGGCATCTTCTGGCCGCGTCGCGGTTGGTGTGAGTGTGTCCTCTTCAACCCACTGCTGTGGTCGATAGTAAAGTAGGGTTGTCAATCTGAAGTAACCACTCATGGCAACTAGCGATTCAAGGACGTTGCTCACTGCCCTCGCCGCTGAGTCCGATCACCTATGTAACGTCACGTGATCCTTGGTGCCTGGAAGTAGGATTTGCCACCCAACTCAATTGACCTCGCTCAAAAAGTTCAACGCCCACCCGTTGTCGAGGTCAACCACTACAACATGGCCAAACCAACAGAAGAGGAGAGCCAGGAGTTCCTGCTGTCGTGTCGGTATGGCGAGCTGGACGAGGTGAAGGAGTTTGTGGAAAAATTCGGCGCAGAGGTTGTCAGCGATATCCGGGATGATCGAGGCAATAGCGCCCTCCATATGATCTGCGGCAATGGCCATCTAGGTGGGTAATTCTTTCCCCTGCTCCCTGTCGAGTAGCTGAACGAAGCGAGGAATGTACTGATGATCTATATCAGATGTCCTGGAATACCTCCTGCCCCATGCTAGCAAGTCGTTGCTCTCGGCCACGAACTCGAATGGATCACCAGCTATCCATTGGGCAGTGTTCAACAATCACGTAGGATGCGTCAAAGCTCTCGCCGAGTTGCCAGAGGAGCAGGGCGGTGGACTCCAATTAGTCAAGGTAGGTCAATCCCCTCACGTAAAGGTCTGCAGTGTTGACGGCTGGTCGTATAGCAAAAGAACCGAGCAGGGAGGGATACCTTCGACGAAGCGCTTTTTGCCGGTGAAGGCAAAGAGGAAGTCGCTGGTTGGATAGAAGGCTTCTTGTTCAAACTCGAGGGAGACGGGGAGGAGGATGTGCCCGAAGCAGAAACGGCAGATGGAGAGGTGGAGAAGGTGCACGAGGGGGATGATGTCAAGGATGAGGATATCGTAGAGGAGATTGCGAAGAAGACGGAAGAAGTCGATCTCAAAGCGTCATCATGAGAGTATTCTACTCCACATCAGCACGGGGCTACGCACTAAAAGATGAGAGTTGACCTCACCCTAGATTGCCACATGTAACATCAGCCCGGTAATGCCGTCTACAAAGGACCAGACGAAACGCACCATCTCGGTCTTCGATCATCGGTCGACCAGACTACCTACTCTCCCTATCCTCTCCTTCATCGCCACTCGGAGACTCTAACCCAACACTCACTCATCATTGACCCAATCATCATCACAGAACGACCATGCAGACAAGAAAGGCCGAACTTCACGAAGGCGGGCAATCAGACAACAGCACGCTGGTCAAGACTGAGTATGGCCAGCCGTCGCTCTCCGATATACCGATGGCAGACGAGAATACATTGATCACGAATGAAGAGAGCGAGCGACCACTTGCGGATGTATCGATGGAGGACGACGACACGCCTGTGAAGGGGGAAGGTCATGAGCGATCGCTTGGGCATATACCGACGGAGGGGACCAGTACCCAGATGGTCAAGTACGAGCTGTCCTCAGACACCGCAATGGTGACGACTGAAGGTCAAGAAGCCTCGCCATTTACGCGGACAATCAAGACTGAAAATGCGAGCGGTTCGGCGACCAACATGCCGACCGAATGGAAATGCGAGCTTCTTGGCACCATACTGGGCATCCGGTCGAAGGAGATACTCCAGTGCCTGGGTTTCCCATCGCAAACTTTTGTTGTTGACCGGGAGTCGGGCAGGACATGCCAATATCGATCCTTTAGGGATTACTGCTTCGACAAGTCCGACCTGCCAAGGAACGTTGGATGGCCCTGTGAGACTGCTGGCGTGCTAGGCCGATATTCTCGGACCGGGATATTCCTCGCACCGTCCGTCGAGCATGCCAATTTGTCTTGTGTCGCCCTCACAATCAGCGATCCTGGGTCGATGATGACCCTACTCAGTCAATTGGGCAAGCCCAAATACCATCAACCAGGGACCGCGGGTACCACACTTACTGAGCCATTCAACAATTTCAGAGCCAATGCGATGAGCGACAGGTTCACCTGGGACCTGGGCAGTATCCCCGTGACCTACACCAATCCGGAGACGAAAGAAGTCGAGTCCTGCGAGGTCAGAGCCACTTTGGTGAATGAAGACCAGCGAAGGTTCAGCTCAGTTCTCGGTCCACCGAATTCATTACCAATTTTCGACCCCGGCGTTACCAGCCACCCCTGGGTCTTTGGAACCAGGCAAATCATGGCGGCGATGGAAGCGATGGGGGCACCGACGGGAACTTAGTCTGGGAGATCGGCTTTAGGATACTAGTACTTGGGAGCTTTTGGCTGATTACTGACAGTCTGATGCACATGTGTTTGGATGTCTTATCTTTGCTGATGGACGAGGCTCTCCCTGCTGCATCTCGTTGACAGGGACGCCAGGGTCATAGCAAACGATGCCGCCAAAGTACTCACAAGAGAATTGAACAAACAAGACGGTGGACTTCTATAGGTCATTGGTCGACAGTGTATGAACCGATAAATGGCACGTCACTGACCAAGTTGCAGCTAGCTGGATCTCGCGGGATGACAAAAGGGAAGCTCGAGGATGGTCAGTACTCGGCTGTGATACTCTCGGGAATGTCAGACGAGGGGGGACGAGGAACTGCTGTCCGTGTGCTGCCCAGGTAGGTCGCCAGTGCAAGACCCATAATGACACCACATCGACGATCGATGACTGGCACAACACTTAGCGTGGATGATCAGACCCCTCCATAAGCGAGAAATATACCTGGGAACTGGGACGTATCCCCGCGACCTGTATCCACTCCAGTACGAACAAGGTCGAGTCCTGCAATGTCACCGCGACTTTGGTGAACCACGAGGAGCGGATCCTCAGCTCCGCACTTGTCACATCGACAGCACCGCAATCCTGGTTTCCCCCTGGGAGGACCGACGATAATCGGGTTTTTGGGACCAAGAGCATTGTGGCTGCCATGGCAGCTTCAAAGACTGCACAGAATGGGAGTTCGGCTGTGGGCTTTGCCTTCTAGTCCCCAAGTACGTATGGTGACGACTGACTATGTACCTGTGTCTAAATACAATTCCAGCTGATGCACTCATTGCAAGCTAAAAAGGGTACTGGCACTACTACGTTCGCTGATACAGAACCGAGTCCACCATCTGCCCCTGAACAGTTTTGTGCCACCAACCCCGTCTGTCAGATATCGTCGTGACAGGTGGCGAAGCCGTCGATCGTCCTGTACGAAAACGAAGCATCATGATGACACTGGGCACTGACAACATCAAACACGTACGAGGGTCGACGGCCTTCGCAGCGATCGAGCACGGCAATCACGGAGCCTGGTTGTGATATAACGATTTGCGACAGGTCGCCATGGTGTTTCACCCGACAACCCTTTCACCATCTTCCTCCTTTGATGACAAGGCCGAGAGTACTACTGTTCACTGCTTCTTGAGTTTCAGGGATCAGTCGTCCGTCACACGCAACACTACAATGGCAACCACACTCCCTCGCCACTTGGCTCTATCACTACCCAATCTGAACCTCTTCATCCTGCTTTCTTCCAACTATCCACCCAGTTCGCAACATTGCACTCACTTCGACGACTCGACATTCCGATATCTCGATACCCAAGCATCATGGGTGCAGAGCTTCCAGCGTCGGCGTATAGCACCTCCTTCCAGAACACAATGCACACCTCAACGGGAAAGAATACACACCCGGGTCCGACCTTCGGAGGGGAATTCAAAGCTGAGGAGTCCGAGCCAGATCAAATGCAAGGTATTGAAAAATCTCACGCAGGTGGCAAGCAGGAAGATGGCGGTGACGTGGAGGAGTACAAGCAAAAGAGCAGTGACGACAGTGACCCCCGAATTGCGGGCAGTTCAGCAGAGGAAGCCAGCAAGTTGATTTTCGTTGAGTATAAGCCAGGCGAAAGCCAAACCCCCGGTGCGGAACCTCCCAGCCCGGCGTCTGACGAAAGCGAGGAGAGCGGGAACGATGACGAAATGGAGGAAGGCGAGGAAGAGAGTGACGGGGTTGCGGAATCGGGTTTCGTGCACACTTGTGGTCATGTGCACGTCTGTAGCCATGTGGACTACTCTGAGTTCTGCAGTGACGTGTGGGGAAACGACCTTCTCAAGCGACTATTCCACCCATCGTTCAATGATATACGCAGAGGACTTTTGGACAAGGCTGAGCTCAATCAGGTCTCAGACTCCGATTCGGGAGGTCAACCCGGAGCTTCCGTCGCGGAAATCACTTCTGTCGGTGAGTTGTCACTCGGGCAAGTCTTCCCCATGCCTTTCACCCTCAACTCGACCCAGCGAAATGCTATGAAAGCGATCGGTCTCCGTCACTACCTTGGAACCGCCAGTCTTAACATCACGGTCGATGGTGAGCCGGAACCCGATGGCACAGAGGTGACTCTTTTCAACCCCGTTGAGGTGTTTCAAGCCATCACGAAGCTTGGCCGACCGGACCGACACACCCCGACTCATCAAATGTGGTGCTCAGAGGACCCAGCCGCCCGCAATTGGAATGAGCGGTTCAACGAGGACCGACTGAGAGGAATGGAAGATGTGCTCGAATGGGACATTCCCGGGACGTATACTGGTGTCGTGATAGAGGTCGAGGAGTCTGGGAACATGTCGAAAATCGATCTCAACCTGGTCCTACGAGCTAGGTCAGACAGGGGTTTTGTCCCTCCCTGGGACCTCTGACCCTCATATTCAGAGTCTCACAGGATACAGGGTAATCGGTGTGAAGTGGATTCCCGGCATCGAAGTACTAGGTGGACTGTGTGCATGTCTTGGCGCATCTGGCTACAGGTCACTGACTGTTCGGCGGTCGCTGTGAGAGGTTCTACGTTGATTCTCAGCTTCAACCGAAGGATGACAATCAAGATGAGCTGGACGGACTATGGGTACCCTCTCCAGCTTTCTCTGCAGGTCCCGCTTTTCGGATGCTTCATGCTAACACCGCGTTTCACTCCTCAGCGCCTCAGCCTTCATAATCATCAGTGCCCTTTCATGTCCACCGACCACCAATCACATCATCAAGACTTTGTATAGTCTCCATGATCCAGCACGATAGTGGACAAAGGACGGGCATACCGCATAAGCTGCATATCGTGTCATTTCGTATGTGGCAGTCACCACTCAGAGCTCAAGTCATGACGTGGTTACGCGGGAAAGCTGAGACGACTCACAGGTAGACGGCCTTCGCAGTGATCGAGCACGGTAATCACGAAGCCTGGTTTGCGATAGATCGGTCATCGACAAGGCGACATGGTGTTTCACCCGAAAATCCATTTAGCACCTCCTCCTTTGTTCGCCATCATGGGTGAGAACAGTCGTATTAGACTATCAGTACTAGCATTCACTGCTTCTTCGGTTTCATGCACGAACCATTGGTCACGCTTCAGCAAGAACCACAACTCCTCGCCACTCGACTCTAGCACGATCAGTCTGACCGTCTTCATAGTTCATCCTGTGTTCCTCCAACTACCTACTACGTCCTCAACATTGAGTTCACACACTCAGACTTCCACACCTTCACTTCTGATTCACTCAAGAGTCAATAGTCAGCATGGCTTCCGAGCGCCCAGTATCAACAGATGGCACCGCTGCTCAAAGTCAAAGTGCGTTGTTCACCTTACCGGGGCAGAAGACACTATCACTGCCATACCGAGACTCGACCATCGGAGGTGGAATCAAGCAGGAGTCCGAATCAGACCCCATGCAAGGTATCCAAGAGTCTCGAGCAGGGATCAAGCAAGAAGACATGGATGGTGGGCAGCACTTCAAGCAAGAGAGTGACAACGGCAGTGTCCCTGGAGCCGCATCGGGTCCCGACGAGGGAGCACACAAGTCTGTTATCGTCAAGTGCGAGCCGGAGCACCGTTCCATCGCTGAGAGCCCCACATCCGATCAACCGATGAGCGGAGAAGAAAGCGGGAACGTTGACGAGATGGAGAAAGACGAGGAGGAAGAGAGTGATGAAGAGAGCTGCTACGTGCAACGTGAGCACGACCATGGTCTTCATAGCGATAAATGGGGAAACGATTTGCTCAAGCGCATCTTCACCAGCACGCGTGGCGACCTTTGGGAATTGTTTTGCGCAAGTACAGAGCTGAGCCGGAAATCAGATGACAGCCTACAGCCAAACAAGTCCGACGATCTCGACTCTTCCTACCTCGTCCAGGGAGCGCTTCCACTGGGGACCACATTCTTCACGACCAGTCCTGAAGCGTATGCAATGAAGGCGCTGGGCCTCAACAATTTTCTCGGCAGTGCAGAACTTGAGATGACAGCGGAAGGAGGTCAAGAAGTTGACGGAGCAACAGTCACTCTATTCGACCACAGACAGGTGTTCCAAGCTATCACGGAGCTCGGCCGGCCGGACAAGCACATCCCCACACACGACATGTGGTGCGGAACCCAACAGGGAGAGGACAAAATTACGGCCCAGGATTGGAATCGTCCCTTCAATCGGGACAGATTGGGATCACAAGCCGACGTGCTCGAATGGAACCTTGGGACTATTGCTGGAGTCGTGATCGAGGACGGGGAGTCTGAGGACGAGGCGTTTAAGGACGAGGGGTTTCAGGAAGAGGTGTCTGAGGACGAGGAGTCTGAGCAGATGTCGATGATCCATCTTAAGGTGGTACTACGAGCTAGGTCATACAGGAACTTCGTCCCTCCATGGGTCTCTGATTCCCATCTTCAGAGTCTATAGGACATAGGGTGATCAGTATGGAGTGGACGCAGGGCATCGAGGTACTAGGTAAACAGTATGCATGTTTGAGCGGGTCTGGCTACATGTGATCGAGGTCCTACGATCATCCTCAGCTTCAACCGAAGAACGACAACCAAGATGAGCTGGGTAGACTATTCAATGCCCTGTCCAGCTGTCTCTGCAGGTCTCGATTCTCGTGTGCCAACACCGAGTTCCTCTCCTCAGCCTCCATCATTGCCTTCTCATGCCCACTGATCATCTCTGAAAGACCTTGTGTAGTCTCTTTAGCCTTGGACAGCTCAGTCTTACTCTTTCGCCAGCCGTCCCTGAGGTCGTCGATCATCTGCTCGTACTTGTACAGCTTCGCGTCCCCGTCGACGGTCTGCTGCTCGAGATCTGAGATCCTGGCTTTCAGCGAGTTGGTGGTCGCCCACGGCAATCTCGCCTCGCCAGCGGTGGAGCTTTCAAATCCTTGACCACCGAAATCAGATTCGTCCTTGTACCCAAAGGTCAAATCCTTAAAGAATGACATCACCTCCTCATGGTTCTTCTGGGTTTGAGTAGCGAGGGAGCGGATGCCAGTGTCGATGTCCCCCAGTCCTAATACGGTGTCACGATCCTCATCGGAGCTCATCGTCATGTGGAATTGTGGATCGTAGATTACTGGTGCCAGATGTGTATCCCTGGTACAGTATAGGCGTGGCCGTGTGTTGGAAACGGATTGACGTTGTGAACGGGAAGACTGTGTATTACGCAGCACTCTACATTCTACAGCCTTCGGCCAGCTCAGTGGCGACTTTTAGCTCGGGGTTGGACAGAGAAAGGATCATGTGTTCGAAACTCGTGATGTATGAAGACAATGGTGCTAATTGCTGGGGCAAAGAGGCGACGCGTAGATGGTTGAAGGCGAAGCCATATTCGCCAACGATTTCCGATGGCTTCGTCTGCGCAGACGAGAGGGCCGAGGACGACCGGAAGGCTAGTGCAAGATGGACCGATGGAGGCTTCCTCGCCGCAAGGATGAATTCGACGTACTCGCACACAAGTAATCGACTCCTACTGACCTATGTACCATGTCGCCACTGAGCCACTCAGCCTAGTATTATTAGCCGATAAGGTGTGACTCTCATCTGAACTGAGCCAGCCAGCCTCGGTCTGCGTTCTCCCTCAACTCTTCCCTTGCTGATGAAGATCCGTCCGCTTGAGCCGAACCGGCTTGCCTCATCATGGTTCGATTCACCGACCTTGCACACTGTCCTTCCACCGTATTCTCCAATCCATCCAAGCTCATCTGCAGGGTATTGCGATCCACATCACTGAGTCCATCCACCGAGCGAAGAAGGGATCTGAAGCTTTGGAAGGCATTGCGGATTTCCTGGTCGGGGTCCGGTCCGTTCTCGAGATCGTTGTAGAAGTCATCCACGGCGTTTGTGTGGCCGGCTGAGTGGGGCCAGTGCTCCGTCTGCTCGGAGAACGTAGGAGTGCCCGTGTCTTCATCGTCGTCGGAAGAGGGTCTGCCACCACTGTTAGTCAGCGTTGGGGCATTGCTGTTCTCCTCCGATTCAATAAGTCCTGGCATCTGGATGAAGATTCAGAGTCCGCGTTGGTATACCAAGTTGAAGAGTACAGTGATCTGTTAAGTCAGACGAGGAGGGAGAGGTGGGGGACATGCAGTATCCTAAATCCACTTGAGGCTTAAGAATCGAGCGCCAGAGGCTTTGTGAAACGTATCAGCACGATAGGCAACAAAGGACGAGCGTAGATCCTATCACCGTGGGTGTGGCAGTCAGATAGTGCATGGCATGTGCTAGAACAGTCTAGATCAGCCGGGGCAACACATGCCGCTCTACTGGAACTCATGGGCATACGTAGATCAGTCTGTCTATCAGGAGATGGTCTCACCGGTGCCACGGCGAAGGCACAACTCCATACTCGACGTGACAGACGCAATGCAGGCGCTTTTGAGCTCTTTGGCCCCGACGGTCAACTTGTCCTCCAGCCCATCGACGGACTGCATGACTTTGCTCAAAGCCTCTTGGTCGATGACAGAGCCGAGTGTGAAGCTGAGGTCTTCTCGGAACGTCTTGAAATCGCCGTGTAGTGCGTTGAGGTAGTCTGGGAATGTACCCGTCCGACTCGAGGTGTTCCTGGCTTGCTTCGTCTCAGTCCCATTGGATTCGGTCGGCTCTAGTCTCACCGGCTACACTCGGTCGTCGTTCGGATTCATGGTGCTTGAAAAGGGGTTGGTATGTAGGTGACTTAGTGGCTGGACGGTAGACGTCAGTGGTGGACCGTGGAAGTGGCAACTGTAAGAGTGAGAGTGATGAAAGAGGAGAGAGAGCTCGTCAGCGGCGAGTCTTATTATCCAGAGATACCGTCATTTGGGCAAATCACCTCGCGTATTCAAACGCGTATGGTCAGAATGAGTACAAAGGATGGTCATGACATGACGTGCTTACCGACATGTCTCGAATCTCGCTCCTTCTGATTAGGAGGAGCTGTCAAAGGAGATTGATGTCACTTTGAGCTTCAAATCCGGTAGTGGCATCTGACAGAGTTCCAGTCAAGTGACCTGTGATGATATTCAGTGGATCCATCCCAGGCAGGACAAGGGCTAAGGGCGTCACAGGTCGTTATACATCGTTGATTCGTGGCGTTACAAGTGACATGTGGACTCGAGTCGTCGATAGGTCTTAATCGATAAGGCATCGGAACCGCCGGATGGTACTCCATGTCTCGGCGGGTCTAGTGGTCGGACGCTTTGCCCTCCTTCTCCCTGATCTTGAACTGGCCTCTGGCTCTGACTTCATTGACCTGCTCCATCGCCCACTCCCTGCACTCCCTCAGATCTTCATCCTTCGCCCATCGTTTCCGAGCTGACCAATCGTCAGACATGACACACGGGCTGCACTCACCAATGATTCCCCAGCCCTTGGTACTGGGTATCCTAAGCGGTTCCCTCTCCCACTCCCAACCGCATTTCAAACCGCAGTATCCCAGCCAGATCAGGTACGCCTTGTACCGACTATTCCCCTCTTCTAGCCCTTTGCCAAACCCGCCGTCCGGAGTGGCCGGGTGTGAGGGTGGGGTGTAGACCAATGGAGTGAATGGCCCGTCGAGGGTGTGCAAGCAGCAAGGCAAGGAGAGCGAGGGGACTGGTCGGGCGGGTAGGAGGGAGAGCAATGGGATCCATGGCTACACCTCGTCAGCCCCTCGTCACCTGCACGTATCCGGTGGTATAGCTGGACAAGTGGGAAATGCACTTACGGTGATTTCGTCCGCGTGGTTCCCGATGATGAAGCAATCCTCCTTGATGGGGCAGTCCTCTTTGGATCGCTTGACCCACTCGTCGCTGTACCACTCGTCCAGCGAGGCTGGGAACCATTCGGGAAAGGCGATTGGAAGCTCTACAAGGGCATCCCGAGTGGTGGGAGGGTATAATGGCCAAGTACGTCTAGCACGCAGCTCGTACCCTTTGCCTATGTATCCCTGGAGACAGAGATTAGCGTTTACTTCATGGTGTGGCTGATCTCGACTATGATCGCCGTATCGCTCACCTCTGCAGTGAGGATGTGCACCAACAGACCATTTCCCTATGTGTGATTTCAGTCATGCGATCCCAGCCTTCAGAGGATGGTGGCACTCACGCATCCCAGGTCCACGAAACCACCAGGAGGACGCCCCCAGCTGTCCCACTGTCGTGCCGAATTCCCCGTGTCGCTGGAACTCGGGGTGACGGGCTTGTACATATCTTTCCAGAGGAGCATGAGGAATGAAGCGATGGCGACGTCCTGTGCGGCGTAATGGGAGAAGTCGGCGGTGGGGAGAGAAGGGTCGTTTGGTAAGCTTGCGTCCGTGGGCTAGGGAATGTTGGCTCATTTCAAGCGATACACGCTGGACATAGGCAGGAGGATTGAATGAGTTCGTAGGGAGGAGACAGAAGATCAAGTCTTGGTGCAAGGCAAAGGTCGGCGTTGGGAAGTAGAGGTTGCGTAGCGAGACGGGTAGAGCAACAGCTTTCGCTCGGGAAGAATGTAGGGAGATGATTACGCCCAAGACTGTTGCCCTCCGTCCCGGCAGAGAAATGACACTCAAAGCGGCTCACCTTCCATACGTGCCGCTTGACATCCTCAATCTTGTTCCTACCTGGCTTGCTGGCCCTCGAGTCGAGATGCCGATGCCGCTCCTTGAGCTCTAGGTAGAGATCCTGAAATGACTCCTTCTTCACCAGCACCTGCAAGTCGTCAGCTAGCGGCATTGAACTCTGTGGTTGAGCGAGACTGTATGAGTGGCTAGGAGATCTATGCTCAGGCCCGCATGTGTGCATGTTGTACATTGCAACAACCTCCTCAACCACAAGTCCTCCGCTTGTTCACTCCTCCCTGTCCACAACCCACCCTCCCCCTTCGTCATCACTGCCTTCACTCCCACTCACGTCGTGATGCATCCGCTTCTGATACCCCGTCATGTCCCCATACGACTGTTTGTACACGCGTTCCAGGAGTGCGAGGCAGGTCCGATCCGTCCTTTCCGACGCCTGCTTGGCCTTCTTTGCCGATTGTTCCGCCTGGGCTTTGGCCTCGGCTTCCTCCTGCGGATCCACTTCGGGCTCTGTTGACGATTGTTCCCCTGGGGAGGTGGCTCCGGAAAGACCTAGACCGCCGTGGTGACCGTCGTTCTGGCCAATATGATCCAGGATGACGGGGACGTCACGCCCATTGAGCTCGCTCTCCATGATAGTGGCGGGAGGCTTGATCTCAGCGTCTTGAGCTTCTTGGGATACCGTGCCGTCCTCCCCAACGGGCGGAGCGGCAAGTGGAGACCGCTTCCGAGGGGAGCGAACCTGTCGGATGGATAAGGACCCGCTGATGACTGGGTTTCCGGGTAATGTCGCCGGCATAGTCTCGGTGTGAGTGTCCCTAGGGTCGACGCCGTCGATGCTGACTTGTTTGGTAGTAGGGCTGAGTGTCGAGCTAGAGTCGGTCTCTCTCTGCCGGGAGGGGAAGGGGAGGTATGCGATTGATAGACGAGCCACGGGCTTCACCGGCTCTGCGCTATCGGCAGAAGTGGGAGGATGTTCAGAGGTCGGCGTAGGGGGGAGTTCGACAGCGGCAGCTTTTGTCGATGTCGTCGTGGGAAGGGGTAGAGGTTGATAGATGAACGCAATCTTCTGAACCGAGGGGTGGTAGAATGGGATATCCTCAGGTGTCGAGACTTGTGGTATCATCAAGACCACTCCAAACTCCTTCTCATCCTCCTCTTCCGTGGTACGCTTGACCGAGGCCGTATTGCCTTCTTCCTCTTGCTTCTTCTGATCCACCTCGTCCATGCCTTGTGGCGTGGTACTCTTCTTGACACGCTTGTACATGATTACCCTTTGATTCAACTTGCCATCCCTCGACACTTGCTTTGGGATCAACTTGTTCCACAGCTCTTCCACCCTTTGCAGACCATACTCTGCTCCCAGGCCCAGTTCGAGGTGCGACGACAGCACATTTTCCAATTCGTGCTTTTCCTCGTCGTCTGCCTCGTCGGTGGAGACGGAGGATGGTGGGTCTATGGGGTCTGCGCGAAGAATGAGCGATGAATTCCTCTCTGGGTGCACGGAGAGGTCTTTGAGTGCGGCGAAAAAGTGCGCTAGGCGGAATTGCACGTCGTGGGAGTATGGCTCCACCCAGCTCGAAGTTGCCGGTTGCTCGCTCGCAGAGTGAGAGTGGACGACATTAGGTCGAGTGTGTGATGAGGTCGAGGTAGGCGGGGGGTTCAGGATACAAGTGGTGTTGAGTGGACTCGACTCTGGCTTGGTCGGTCGGAAAGAGGGTCGGGTGATGGGCGTCGAGTCGGTTGACGGGGTGTTGCTGACCTTGTCGGGCTGACTTTCGACCTGACTATTGTTGCCGCCCATGGTGATGAGGTCACAAGTGCTAGAGACAGATATGGATACAAGGTGAGGCTGGATACAAGATGTAGGGAGAACAGTGGGGCCTTGAGAACGGATGGACCGATGGGAAATGAAACGAAAGAAATTTCAGGTTCGTTTCAAGTGATGACGTAGAGCCGTGTGCAGATAGCGGAACTCTAGTGACGGCGCCTATCATCTCACGTTGTATCTAGACACGGATACCTTCGGCGAGCGTAGGCTAGACACTGCATCACAGTCTGTACACATGCAGGCCGAAAGAAAGGGGTTGCATTGTCCATGTCAAGCTGTAAAAGCGAAAGCCAAAGGAAAACCCCTCGACTGGTGTATTCTATAAAACGCTCTGGTCCACGTCTAGATGGTAACGCCAATGATGCCCGCAGCGACGGCGAACAGCGAGATGAGACCGGTGGGAGCGTCAAAGTTGGCAAGGGCAGCGCCCGTGGGTTGCGTTTGCTATCATAGCATTAGCGTCCATCTAGTGAAGTAATTGCAAGAGTTTACTCACCGAGTTGGGGATTCCACCAGACGCATCTCCCGAGTTGGCATTGACAACGGCACCACTGCTGGTCGCGGGGACGTTGGACGTTGTCGTGGTTTGCCTGACGGTCGTTGGGGCGACACCGGTGGTCGTGCTGGACGAGGCAGCAGCGCTTGACCTAGAGTTGGATCCGCCAGAGGTGATGTTGAACTGACCAGACTGGGCGAGAATAGCGAAACCGCTGTTACCGGCATTTGGCTTGGCAACGAGGTTGATCTGGAAGGCGGTACCTTCTGGCCAGTTGCCCGAGGGGTAGGAGATGGTCGTGGATTGCGAGCTCGTCGACTGGTCCTCTTTGAGCGTGACGGGAGAGTTGGTCAGGAAGCCGGCCTGTCAGGGGTCAGCAATGAGACCAAGTTATTAAGAGCAAGCTCGATCGTCGCAGTCTGGAGGAGTAAGAGAGGAGGACTGTTTGCGCAGAGGAGGCTGGTACTAGCTGCCAAATATCTCGTCGTACAGACGCGTCCGGCGCCCAGGTCCACGTGCTCGGATCCACCAATCGATTTCAGACCCATCACTCACCTGGTTGACGAGCTGGATGTCGAATTGCTGGGGGTCAGTGCTCACAGACTCCCAAGAGATTGTCTGCGAGCTTCCCGACTGCCATAGCGAGTCATCGGTGGGGGAGGTGACTCTGACCGCGTTACTGAGCGAAGCGGCGACGACGAGCGTGGTGAAGATGGCGGTGTACATGGTGAATAGGAGTTGTGTGTTAAAGAGTGTGGTGAGCTGAGGAGATCCTGAGAAGATGCAGATGAGCGTGTAGAGACGATGGCAGAGGTGTTGAGATGAGTTGGGATGAGGATACAAGCCAGAGGATGAGGAGAAAACGAAAACGCACAGACACGCACAGACTCGAAAAAGCACGCGCGTATACACAGCCTTGAGTGTATTACGTAATGATATCTGCCTGGGCGCAGCTGGGCGCGTGCCCTCGACAAGCTTTAACAGAGTTAGAGATAAACAACGCTCGTGGTGGCGTCAAAGGCGTTGTTGACGTTTGTTACTTGTCCCATCGGATGGACAGCCGACCTGCCAAGCCGAGATCGCAAGCCGAGATCGCAAGAACAACGAAGTCCGAGACTAGTCCGAGGCCGTCTCTGCCGGCCGTCTGAGACTCTGAGGAGCTCTGAGGACTCCGAAGTCCATTAATATTGGCGATCAGTGATCACTGTCACTGGCGTTCAACAGTCATTTCACTGGCAACCTCAGAAGCTGACAGGAGCTGGACAAAAGAAACAAAGTCATCGCAAGGTTCGAACACGTTTCGTACTGTTCCCGAGGGGCCGAGAGTCTGCTCTGCGCTACGACTGATGATCGATGAGGCCCGCTGAGACCGTTGCTTGATGCAACCCCCGGTCCTCGGAGCTCGGAGCGGGACTTGTCTCGCTAGCTGCAGAGATCAGTATCACAATGTGGCCAGATGCCAGTGTAGGCTGATCCATTCGTGAGTCTGTCACTGTCTGCGAGTGGCACACACATTGAGGCACTTGAGGGCGTGGCCGCGAAGGACGGCGGTTTACCCAGCACCGTGGGCGCCCAAACCTAGCTCAGCGGTGGAGGGAACAGGCTTGCAGGGGGCGGAGTACTTCACGCCTATGTAACCCACGGTTTGATTTCCGAATCCCGGCTGAATCCTTCCGGTCTTTCCGGTGGCGTGATCTGAGCAAAAAAAGATGATCAGTATTCCAGATGCAAAAGATCCCCAAGCTGCCTTCTCTATCAACGAGTAAGCTCGATCGTCTTCATCTTGTACATTACACCACCTCACATAATGGCACCCGTCGCCATCTCCACCTCGCTCACATCGCCGCCGGGCCCACCGGCGGGCAAATCCCAGATCGCTGCGATGAACAAGGACCAAGGCTTGACCATTGACGGCAACGGAACGCCATACAGCTCTACATCCACCGCAGTCTCTGAATCCGGAGGATCGCCCAAGGAGGGCCACAACAGCGCTCACATTGGCAAAGCCCTCGCCGAGGAGAATCTGCCCCGAGCGACCGCTCGACCCGGACAGGAGGACTACTACACTTCCCTCCTGCACTCTTCCGCCGCTGTCGTCACGACTAAACCCGGTTCGACAGTCTACGCCACTGCGATCGAAGTGCTCGAGGCGCTGGCAGTGCAAAACTCCGAGTCTGTCTGGGTGTACGACGACGCCGCGGCAGTTGGCTTTGGAGCGAGATTGGCCAAATGGGACAATGTCAAGGTGCACAAGGTGCAGACTCGACAGGGAGCAGGATTGGAACTCGCCGGATACTCTCAAAAGACGTCGGGAGGTAAACTCAGCGTCTTTGCCTCCACCACCACCCTCCCCCACCTCTTGGAAAACCTCGAGTTGATCAAGGGTGATGTCGTGATCAACGTCGCCGCGACCACTCTGACCGAATCGCTCGAGATCAAGGACTCGCTGTTCGAGAAAAACGTCATCAAGTCTTTGGCTTCGCTGCCAGAGGACTGGCAAGTCGTCTTTTCGTCGAGGAACACTGTCGATGTCGCCGCCAAGGTCTACGGCACCGAGGGCAAGAAGACTGTTCACGTCGTCGACTCGACATACTTTGCCCGAGAGACCACCTCTTACACCTTCCCTTCGGCTTCCTCCCAGTCGATCGAGGAGTTTTCTCTCGTCAACGCCGAGGCCAAAGACGTCGTCGTCATTCCCGCCGGTCACCTCGCCTCGAACCTCGACGTCCCACAGACCACCGCTCTGCTCACCCTCAACACGCTCAACCCCTCCCCAGAGAGCCTGTTCACCGCGTTGACTGGCACCGAGAAGAAGACTGTTCAGGTCGTCGGCGGCACCAAGGCCGATGCCGATGCGCTCAAGGCTGTCATCCTGTCCGCGCTCTACTCTGCGTCTGGATCCAGCAAGGCAGTCTTCCCCACCGTCAAATCGACCGTCGCGACCACTTCATCGGACCTGTTCGACACTGTCGCCGCTATGCCCGAGAGCAAGACTGTGTCGTTCTACACTGCGCCATTATCCCCCCTGGCTCAACTCTTGGCCCACCTATTCATGTCGTCGCCTTCGTTGATCACTCGACTTGCAGAGTTTGGCTCGTCGTCGACCCGAGGCCTCAAGTCTGTGCTCGCACTCTCTCCCTCGTCTGCCACACCCGCTCCGATCGACGTTCACGCCCAGAGCGACGTCACTTGGGTGTCCGACGCCAACGTCCTCAAGCAGACCGATGTCCTCTCCAACGCCGCGCCGGGCGGTATCCTCGTGCTCGAGCTCCCTTGGTCAGAGGAAGAGGTCCCGGCCAAGCTCTCCCGAGCTGAAATCTCCACCATCAAGGAGAAGAACCTCCGAGTCTTCTTGCTCGACCTCGACGTCAACTGCTCGCTCAACCCGATCAAGGAGCAGGTCGCCTTTTTGCTCCTCTACACTGGCTCTCAGCGACTGCCCAACGGGGTCAAAAAGGTTCTCGACGCCTTCCACAACGGTCACCTCGGCCGAGACGAGGTCGAGGAGGCTCAAGCCGGTCTGCTCGAGCTCGACTCTGCCGCCTGGTCGATCCCAGAGCTCGAAGAGGGCAAGACGGAGAAGATCAAGTCGGTCTGGGAATGGGACGCTCTGGATGGCGCGACCGGTCTCATCGACCTGAGCACCGACGACAACCCCGTCAAGGCCACTTGGGACCATGCTGCCCGACACTTGCTGTTCAAAGAGGCCTTTGCGGTCGAGCAAGAGGAGAAGACGCTGTTTAAAAACGACGACAAGTTGATCGGCCCCGCCGTCAAAGCCCTTCGACCCTCGATGGCGGACGAGACCTTCCTCGTCACTGTGACCGAGAACCGACGATTGACGCCATTGACGTACGACCGAAACGTCTTCCACCTCGAGCTCGACACTGCGGGCACGGGACTCAAGTACGAGATTGGCGAGGCTATTGGTATCCACGGCTGGAACGATGCTCAGGAAGTGCTCGACTTTTGCTCGTGGTACGGCTTGGAGCCAGAGGCTTTGGTGTCTTTCCCCAACCCGCTCAAGTCGGGCACCATCGAGACCAGAACCATCTTCCAGCTCTTGCAGCAGAATGTCGACTTGTTCGGTCGACCAGGCAAGGCGTTCTACGCGGCGCTATCAAAGCTCGCGACGAAAAAGTCGGACGCCATGACGCTCAAGTTCATCTCTGCGCCAGAGGGAGCCGAGCTGTTCAAGAAGATGGCCGAGAACGAAACGGTCACTTTCGCCGATGTTCTGTACCGATTCCGAACAGCCCGACCCTCGATCGAGGAGCTGGTCGGTTTGATCCCAGAGATCAAGCCGAGGCACTACAGTATCGCCTCGAGTCAGAAGGCTATTGGCGACAAGGTCGAGTTGTTGATTGTCACTGTTGACTGGATCTCGTCTACTGGTGAGCACCTCGCTCGTACCGTGAGGTCTTTGCTGACTGGGTGCAGGCTCCCCGCGATTCGGTCAGTGCACGCGATACCTCGCCGCACTTGCCCCCGGAGCCAAGGTCACCGTCTCGATCAAGCCGTCCGTCATGAAGCTCCCACCCGATGACAAGCAGCCCATCATCATGGCCGGTCTCGGTACCGGGTGAGTCACGCATCTCAACATCAATGTAATAAGCTGATGGGGATTCTAGTGCCGCGCCGTTCCGAGCATTCATGCAGCACCGAGCATGGCAGCGATCGCAAGGTGTCGAGGTCGGACCTCTGATCTACTACTTTGGTTCGAGATACCGATCCCAGGAGTACCTCTACGGCGAGGAGATCGAGGCGTACATTGACAGCGGTGTCATTTCCCACGCCGGACTCGCCTTCTCCAGAGACGGCAAGGACAAGGTGTACATCCAGCACAAGATGAAGCAGGATAGTAAACTCCTCAGCGACTCTCTGCTCGGCAGGGGCTCCGACGCGGCCTACTTTTACCTCTGTGGACCGACATGGCCCGTGCCAGACGTGTTCGAGGCGCTCGTCAGCAGTCTGGTCGAGGTCGGTGGAATGGAAAGGCAAAAGGCCGAGGCGTACATTGAGGATCTCAAGGAGGAGGAGCGATACGTGCTCGAGGTGTACTAGTCTGGAGTTTCAATAGGGTCTTGTAGATACATGTTTGTGCAGCAGTATATGCACAGTAGATGCTTGTCTGGCGTGACTACAGCTGTAACATGGACGACCACCCACTTGGCCTTCGCCGGTCGCCACTGACACGTCGACGCCGGTTTCAGCAAATTCAAAATAAACTCGGCGCCAACGTCGGTGATGATTCATGCTCTGTCAAACATCGCCAGTCGCCCTTGTTCTTCATCATTCAGTGTACATGATCACGTCCACCTAGACACGTAGCATAGCTACGACATAGACGTTTCCGTGTCGTCCCTCTGTCGTTCTCCGCTCATCGATCGCCCATCACCACTCCGGCCTCTCCACGTCATCGCTCTTCGCCTTGAGATCACTGTACAAGTCCACCCAGCATGGTCCGCCTGAACACCCTTCTGGCGGCATTATCCCTCACAGCGACATCTCTTGGTCTCGGCAGCGATACCCTCAAGCCAGATAGCAGGATCGCGCGGAACGTCCTAGAGGGTAAATCAGAGGGATACTGCTCGGTAAGCCGACTCTCTAGTCAACTCACCTCTCGTATGCGACTCTGGATTGACCACTTTGGTAGCCATCCGGACCTATAGAATCTACGCACTGCGAGTACGAACAGGTCGAGCTGCTCAACAAGGATCTCTTCCCGGCCGTCCAGAAACTCGTCCAATACCCCTTTTTCAGACACTACAAGGTGGATCTCTATCGCGAATGCCCGTTCTGGTACGAGAATGGCTTTTGCATGAATCGTGCTTGTGGTGTAGAGGAGACAGACGAGGTGGGCAGGCGGGATCACAGTCTCTGGACGGCGCTGATATCGGAACAGAGCGAGATACCCGAGAAATGGAGGAGACAAGCCTTGTCCGAGGTCAGAGTGTCGTCCATAGAGGTGAGTGTCTTGCAAGGCTGAGGTTGAGTGCTCATCGCCGCTCAGGATGAAGGAGTGTCTAGTTGCTACTTCCGTGAACAGGACTTTTGCTACATTGAAGACGATGCGACGCAGGGTGAGCAACCCAATCCGCTCTAGGGCTTAGACTGATCGCTCGTAGATGGTCAATACATCGACTTGGTGATCAACCCGGAGCGATTCACCGGATACGCTGGAGACTCGGCACATAATGTCTGGCGGGCGATATACGAGGAAAACTGCTTCGGCCTTTCTGAAGCTGCCCTCTCGGAGAGCTCGGCGAGGGGCACGAGTGGGAGACCAAAGGCGGGGACTCTAGGGAGCGTGTTGACCGGCGCCGCGGGCATGGGTCAGAGTGGAGCTGGCGTCGGGTTCAGCAAGCTGAGCGAAGGGTGGGGAACGGAGATGGTCAAGGGTTCCAGAGACGCGGAACTCTGCGAGGAGAAAAAGGTGTACTATAGGGTGATATCGGGTGAGTCGGCGCAGCGCACCAATCGGTATTTTTGCTAACTTTGCCAGGGCTACACGCTTCCATATCAATACACATCTGTCACGATTATCTCGACCAATCGACCGGAGTCTGGTCGCCGAATCTCGAGTGTTTCATCAACCGGCTGGCATCGCATCCAGAGCGCCTATCAAATGTGTATTTCAACGCTGTGCTGTTGATGCGGGCGGTATCCCGTGCAGCGCCGTACCTCGAGGCTTATGATATTGGCACTGCGCCTAATACCCGCTTGGTCGACGACAAGGTTTTAAAGAAGCGATCCGAGGACAAGGCCGCGAGGAATACTTTGAAAGAGGTCCTCGCGCTGGCGGAGAAGGGGGAGAGCGGGTTTGACGAAAAGGACTTCTTCGCCGGCGAAGACAGCTTGGTGAGTGCAATTTTGCGAATCATCGTGAATTCGGCTTACAACTTTCAGTTGTTGAAAGAGCAATTCAAGACACACTTCCGAAACGTCTCGCGGATCATGGACTGCGTTGGGTGTGACAAATGCAGGCTGTGGGGCAAACTCCAGGTGTCTGGTCTGGGCACTGCGCTCAAGATCCTATTCGAGCTGGACGAGGAGGCTCTAGAGTGAGTAAACTCCACATGGGGTCATGCTGACAATCACATAGCCCGAAAATCAACCCGGACCTCTTGCAACGCTCCGAGGTGGTAGCACTGTTCAACACCCTTCACAGGATATCCGAGAGTTTGGCCTCTGTGGAAGACTTTAGGAAGATGTACGCCTCGACACAGCAAGCCGAGCTGGAGGCAGCGAGACATCGTACCGAGCATCGAGCATCTTCTGCCCCGTCGTCAGCCTGGTGGTCGGCATCGACGGGATTGGGCGTCGTGCTGTCTGTGGTGGAAAGCCTGAGGAGGGGGTGTGTGGGGTGTATAGAGTTTTGTATGGACAAGTTGGAAAAGGGCCCATTGGCCGATTGGCTCGGGGTCTGGAGCCACCAAGAGCTGTAGCTGTAGATGAGATGTCGAGCATGCAGCTGCACCGCGGTTCGGGATCGCGCTGGGTGTACCTGTGTGCACCTCGGCTGATTGGCGATGAGGGATTGGCGAATTCGGAGATGAGCGGTCCGGCGGTTCGGCCAACAGACTTGGCCGAATAAATCGCCAACTGAAACAATCGCCAACTAGTTGATCATCTCGCCAACTTTTAGGTGAGATCGCCAATCACCTGGTGGGAGTTGGCGAGGGGGTGAAGCTCGTTGGCGAACGTCGAGTCGGTATTGGCGAGGGGCTTTTGGCCAGTGGTGTATATATACCCTCGTTCGCGATTCGCTCCTCCTCAGTACCCGCCTCGCCCGCCCACAAACCCCACAATTCAACGATCATGCCTGCTCGTCCTATAGTCGTCGTAGGAGCCGGCATCATCGGACTCACCACCGCAGTCCGCATACTCCAATCTGAAGCGGTTCAGCGGTCTGGAGCAAAGGTGCATGTGATAGCGGGTCACTTGCCTAACGACCCCCTGGATGCGAGATACGCCTCCACGATCGCTGGTGCCCATCACCTCAGTTTCGCCGATGACAACGACGTCAGGCAGTCCACCTGGGACAAGAAGAGTGAGCCCCCCAACAGGGTATGGAGCTGATGGATAGCCTTTAGAGTCATGTATGACGAGTGGAGGGCGGAAGGCGAGGTGACGGGGTTGATGCTCCTCAAGCAGACAGAGTATTACGTCGGCACGGACAGCCACCTGAAGATATACGAGAGTCATCCAAATGTGAGCAATATGCCTTGACGAATACATATTGATTGTGGTATAGTTCGAGGTCAAAGACGTCTCACGGTCCGAGTTGTCCTTCCCCGCCGACCACTCTATAGCCTTCACCTCGCTCACCATGACGCCGAGGGTATACCTAAATCGGCTGCTGGCACAGATCGTTGCTCTTGGCGGCAGGATACATCGACTCGAAATACCCTCCCTCGACTATCTCTCTAGTCCGGCGGTCCGATCGCTCATTGGGCCAGAACCGCCTTCGAGCGTGGTTCTTTGCGTTGGAATCGGTGCGCTCACGCTCAGGGGCGTAGAGGACAAGACGGTTTACCCAACACGAGGTCAGGTGGTCAAGGTCAAAGCCCCCTGGATCCGAGATGGCTTCACTCGGCAGATTGGAGATCTTGAAGGCGGCGAAGGTGGTCAGAGGACATACATCATCCCTAGGCCGGACGGCGAGGTGATCCTTGGCGGGACTAGAGAAGAAGGGGATTGGTATCCCTACCCCCGTCCGGACACAACGGAGGATATACTCAAGAGGGCCTTAGAGATCTGTCCGGGTCTCAAACCGGCAAACCAGTCCGCCAAGTCATTATCTACAGACCTAATATCGCAGACGACACTATCCCCACGACAAGGCTCCCCGCTCTCGGGCATGGTGATTGATCAATTGGTTGGGTTCAGGCCTTCGAGGCGGGACGGCGTGAGGTTGGAGTATGGCCCAGACCTGAGACTGGGATCGAAGCCCACGACGGTGGTATACAACTATGGTCATGGAGGGGCCGGGTGGCAGAGCTGCTGGGGCACAGCGGACGATGCGGCCGAGTTGGTGCTGAAAGCCGGCGAGAGGGGGGTCAGGGCAAGGCTGTAGCCTACTGGAGGATGGCATATGAGCAGAGAGAGATCTTAGCGACTGGGAGCGACGATGCATTGAACGGTGCTTGCTCTATGGTGCTTACGCCTTACGGTGCTTTGTGATCCGTGATCTAGACCTGACTCTGAAGAAGACGTATAAAGACGCCTATATCTTCACCCTGGCTAGGCGTGTGGACCGTCCTGAGAGGCCAGAATTAGGCTTTTCACAAATGCCCGTTATGTAGCGTTTGGGTTATTGGGTTAAAACCCATCGAGCCCAACGAACCCGGGTTTAAACCTCCACTCTGGCCAGAGGCCTAAGATCTGAACGCTTGATAGGCTCATGATTCTGTCCCTCAAAGTGCCACAAGGCGTGCGTCTTGACGGCGGGGAAGCATCGGAGAAATCGCCTCGCGGTCCGCGGAGTGACCGGTGCTCCGCGCAACCCAAGCTGAACACATCTCTGAGACATCCACCGTCCACCAACCGTCCACCGACCATTGCACGGTCCGTTCTGTCTGCTTGGATTGCCGAATGCACCAACAGTCGCCGTACTGTTGACTCGCGGCCATGCTGCTCAGAATCAAATACTCGATGCAATCAGCTGGCTGGACACTCGCATCCCCAAACGTGCCGCGAGATACGTGCTCGATAAATCATGGGCCTGCTCGACTGGCTCTTACCCAGACCCGACCGCAAGCCGGCTGATATTCCCCAGACCGCATCAAGATGGCTTCCCGACTCGGAGGTACAGCCCGTCTCGTGCCCGCCCTGTCGCGCCGACATGCCTCGGGTCTCGGTGCTCGAAGCGGCCAAGGAGCAAGTACAGCCCAAAGCGGCCCATGGGTTTCTGATACGCTCAAAGTCGTCCTGTGTGGGTAACATCGGTCAGGAGTTCGTCTTAGAGGTCTCGGCTGACGCATGGATAGAAAGAGCCCCTGGTGGCCAAGGCGCGTGATGGGGAGCGGATCCTCTATCTCCTAGTCGGGGGCGCGTACATTCTTGCGCATTCCCTCGACACGCACACCGGGTTCAGCTTGGCCAAGATCACTGGCGATCGTGTCTTTAGTGAGTCACGGCGTTGATGGAGCTGACGCTAGCCGTCAACTATCGAAAGTCGCTCAGTGCCAACTCTGCATTCCCCGCATGTCTATGGGACGCATTGGCAGGATGGCAGTATCTGATCGAGGAGCTTGGGTTCAGGCCAGAGGTACGTTTTGCCCCCGACGCCAAAGCTGAGCGATCAGAACATTGTCGTTTGCGGGGATAGTGCTGGAGGCAATCTCTCCCTCGCAATGGTGCGCTACTTGGACGAGCTCCGCTCTACCGGCTACAACACATGGGGACTGCCTCGTCAATTGTTTCTCAACTCTGTGCGCGAGATCATGCCATGGAGAGGAGGATACTGACATGTTTAGCCATGGGCTGACCCCACTGCATCGATTGGCAGGGCTGAAAAGTTTCGCCGCACGAACGTGAGTCGAACAGCCATAGTCCTCGCGACTGACGTCCTAGATGATCGGCATGTACATGAGGTATGTCGTCACTCCCTCTCACGTCCGACACTTTCAGTCCCCCGCAGTGAACCCATATATCTGCCCCGCGCTATGCGGCTATGACCTGTTCAAGCGGCTTGCCCAGGCCGACGTAAAGGTCTACGTGTCTGCTGGAGCGGACGAGATGCTGCTCGATGAGATACTCCTGCTCAAGGACAAGATGGTCGAGCAGGGTCTAAACGTCTTCTATCGAACCGTGAGTTGAACTATGCGTGCCGACTCGCTGAATGTTAGATCCCCCACGGCACTCATAGCGCTTTTGCCGAGTTTGAGAGAAAGACTGAACCGCAGTATGAGCGTGATTGGCTGGTGGTCAAAAAGGACTTTTCTGCTTTCTGGTTTGGGCAGCCGATGGAGCGGGATTGAGTGTTCGTACATTATCAATGATGCATACGGCGTCTGGTTAGCGCCCTGGTCTAGGCTACAGTCTATCATTCTCTAGGAATCTAGCTTGGAGAGAGTGACGAGTTGTTACATATTATACCTGATATCATTGCCCTCGCTCGCTTGCGCCTGCGGATCGAAAGAGAATAGACTGTGCCCATGTCAGCCATGGTTCACTACTCCAAGTTGGGGGAGACACTCACCCGTAGAGATTGGCCCCGTAATCCGGCATGTCCGAGAGTACGTTGCCTAAAAGCGCGTTGAACGCGTCGTTCATGTACTCTGGCTGGCCAGAGCCATCCAAAGTGGTCGGGGGATTCATTTCATTTCCAGCAACTCCCGATCCGTTGGCGAGTACTTCCAGCAAAGCCAGTATGTCCCTAGAAAGGTCAGCTCTATGGCCTTTGCGATCGAGATATTTCATACCCTGTGCGCCCGGCACTTCTTGACCAAGGCTCCGAGTTCCGCAAAGCCTCTTTGCAGGCCCGGACGGCGCCCAAGACCTGACTCCTGTCCGCATGCGAGAGCTCCACATTGCTCAGATACATGAGCAAGACGACGCCCGGCACAAACGCAGACATGGTGCTCATGGACCAGCAGTGTGGCCAGTGAGGACCTCGTACGTCAACCAGTACGGCAAGCTCGTTGGCAGCTTGCACGCAGGCGTCGGCAGACTTGCTGGACCACCAAGCGGCATTGGACTGGACCGGGTTTGGCTTTGCCAAGGTGAGCTGAGATAGTTAGCAAACAGGAGGAGAGCAGGTCAAACTCACTCGAGCGACCCAGTATGATTGATCAAGCAAGTACTCCTGCAAGGAATGCCCAGTTCCGCCCAAACTTGTCTCCAAGGGCGAGTACCGACGCCATGCGTCGACTTGTTCCAAGTGACCCTTGAGGTCTGTTTGCTCGCCCGCCTGACGAAGTCTGTCAGCCGGTACGTGTCTACAACCCACCCTGGCCTCCTGAGCTCTCTGCATGATCTCTGATAGGGCAAGCAACCGAGTGAAGACTGGCATGCCTGCGAAATGGAGTGTGGGCACATCGGTCAGGTCGGGAAGGCTAGCTCGGATTCTGGCATTAGCTACTGTTCAAAGAAGTGACATACTCGGATGTGAGCAGCGCCGGTGTCCTCCCGAGCCAAGAAGTGATATTCCGATCGAGGTAGATCAAGCACCAGAATGTTCTTTGGTAGTCTTCCTGCTCGGCAGTGGTCTTGAAGACTAGCGAAGCTCTGGGGCGATGAAGCGCTAGGTCGACGCAGGCTTTCAACCCGTTCGAGGTGATGAGGCAAACGGTCGTGGGAACAGAGGATCGTGATACGAACATGGCCAAGAGCTGAAAGGGTGAGCAATATTCCGCTTAAATGCCACTCACCACTTGGGCTTGAAGATCCGACACATTTGGCAGCGCGAGCAGGTTGTTCCCCAGCTTGATCGCCTCTTGGAGATATCGCCATCCAGCAGACTGAGTGGGAATCTCGCGTGCCCTGTCCTCTGGCCGCAGCGGATCGTCCTGCGCAGACCAATACACCTCTTGGGATGACACCCACCTCGAAGCCACGGCAAAGACTAGCAGGCTCAGCCTGGCAAATGCCCTATCGGTACGCCATCTTCCCATCGCGTAGTCCCTCTCAAAGTCCGACTTTCGCAAGACTGGAAGATAGAGCCCCTCGTGGGAGAAGTATGCCCTGATGAGATCGTTGGCGAGTGCGTATGAGGGCCATCTCCCGTAATCTAATGCCGGGTCTGCAGGATTGAAAACGGCCAACTCCCATCTAGGCAACTGCCAATGTTCGGCCCGTCTGGACATGGCAAAGCTCGCAAGATGATGGCGAAACTGTTGCAAGTGACTTGGCGATCCGTCGGCAGTCATCTTTGTTGCACGGTCGTTGATGAGCGCAGCGATCAAGGATTGATAGGCTTGATTGACCGTCAGTATAAGGCCACGACGACTCTGGCCTTGAACTGACAGTCGGGTCCGTGATACCGGTAGCCTTCTGGAAACTCCATCGAATCGCGCCCGGTAACATATTCTTGCGCCTGTTCTCCTTTACAGCCATGGTTGGCAGGTAAAGCAATTCGGTCGTGAGATGTGAAAGACGGGCGAAAGCTGTCCTCGCTAGATGTACCTGTAGACGTAGGTTGCGCTGTTGAGCCTGCACTTGGGCCGACCTCGCGTCCGCCCTCGTTGCGCGGCTCCGGAACCCATCGAGATCGCTCGGTGATCCCGCGAAGATAGTCGGGCAAGCGGAACTGGTCACGGACGAGTGGAGGACCTAGGTAGCGCGAGAGGTCAATGTCCGGTCGAATATCGCTAAACATGCGTTCGAGCAGAGAGTATCGATGTTCCACCGCGTCCAGGTAGCCGGTGGGTAGCTCTTCCGCTTTGGCAGCTTTGGTCAAGTTGACATCTGGAAAGACACACTCCACCTCGTGCTCGATACAATTTGCGCAGCCTGCTTGATGAGCTGTGCGTTGCGCGACCGGGGACATACGTTGCACTTGGCCCTCCTTGTCCCACCGTATGCCCTCACAGCGGACCTGCAAGGGGTGAGTGAATGAACGAAAGAGCCACGCTTACTCTACGCTCTGTCAGAATGTCAGCCTAGAAGAGGATTGCGCCCTTGCACTTACTCCTGCAAGCCTCGCATGCCCTCTGCCCATATCAGCCACAAACTTGGATTGGCACTGACCTGATTCCGGCGACGCTTCTGTGTCCTATTCGCCGGCGGCAGCGATTCCTCCTCAGAAGCGGACATCAGGAGGACGGGGCGTCGAGGCCCAGAGCGGTTTCGGGTGATCGATCAACTTGGAGGTTGACAAGCACGAAACCAAATCTGTACAGGTTCGCCGGAGTTCAGATCCTCGGAACCGGTTACTCGTGAAACCGACCAGCCCGACCTATCGCGACCGAGGTTGATCTTTCGCCTGTACCTCACGATATGCCCGCAGGGAAGCGAACTAGAGACTTTGTGGACATATGATTGAGTGCATCACGGTGTTCGTTGCATGGAAAGACGACGCCAAACTAAAACGACTCGACAGCCTTCAGGCGCCATTCTCCATGTGTCGCACACTGCCTTTGCCCTCCGATCCCACAGTGTCCTGCTCCTCTAACACTGGCACAGTGTGCTTGCCCATCTTTCGAGGCCTCACATTGTTCGCGTACAACCAGTTGACTTCGTTGAGTGATTTGCCTTTGAGTTCGGGGACGAGGAGATAGACAAACACGACGCCTGCGATGCCCACAGCGCCGTCTGACAGTCAGCGATCGCTCAAGCAGGTAGCACTCACAGATGAAAGCGACCTTGCCCTTGAGATCTCCGTAGCCTTCGTCCTGGATGTATGGGTTCACAAGACCGATGATCATACCTATATATGTTAGCCTTTGGATCCGTATACCGATAAACCAGACTCACCAGTGAGCTGGGCACCAGATCCGGCGACAGCCCAGGTCTTTGGCCTGAGGTGATCCGCAGGGAGCTCGCTGGTCAACGTGTACGGCACATTGCTCCAACCCGTGGCGTAAACGACAAACCAGATAAAGATGAGGGCAATGGCTGCGTCGGCCGGTGCACCGGTAGGCGCGGGGTATGCCGTGGTCAGAGCGCCGAGCGATATTAGAGCGACTGCGCCAACTATACCAGTGACCATCATGAGGGGTCTCCGTCCAAAGTAATCTTGTGTCCAGAATCCGGCACAGGTGCTGGCGCACACGACACCGTACACTAAGGTCAGCATTGTCCGCGCGTTCACACACTCACAGATCATGAGGATGACGAATAGGTTTTTGATGCCCACAGCTTGCAGATACAGCAGAGCGTAGTTGGAGAGGAAGGCAAGTCCTACAACGTTAGTATTGACCCGAATTTTGGTAAACTCACCGTTGGCCTGTGAGATGCACATGACTCCAAGGACGGTGAGAGTTCGCATGAGATTGCTGCCTCGGAATAGATCGGCCCAGGAAGACTTGTTGGCCAGTCGGTCTAGGTGGATGATCTCGTCGATCCTCTGGACCTCGGCGTCCACTTCCTCCCTGGTTGCAGTGGATCGCAAGAAGGTCAATACGGTCTTGGCTTCCTCCAAACGGCCGACTTCGATCAACCATCGGGGACTGAGTCATAAGTGGCGGTTCGGGCGCAGTGACTTACCTCTCCGGCAGCAAAGGTATGGTCGCCAATGCGAGAATAGGGGGGATGAACTGCACGCCGAGCAGGATTCGGAGACCGGTCTGTGTACCTGGCATGGTGGAAACCCCGTAGTTTGCCACACCAGCGAGGAACGAGCCGAAAGTGACCATGAACGCAGTCGTGTTGACCATGGCTCCCCGATGACCAGAGGGAGCGCACTCTGCGAGGTACAGGGGACCCACGCCGAGCATCTGTCCGAGTCCGATGGAAGCGAACCATTTGCTGCTCGTCAGCCAGGATAAAGCAAGTGAACGTACCCAGCAATGATCACCCAATACTCTCCGCGCCCGATCGTTCCAGTCATCTCGATCACGACGCCTACGATGACGAATGCCGAGGTCTGATCGTCAATTAGAGGCCCGTGACGATCATGCTCACGGACAACAGCCCCATTCTCCTCCCCTTGACCTTGATAACATGACTGCCCAGGACGAGACCGATCTACGCGTCAATTTGTGCCTACCATTCGGTCACTCACCACTTGGAAGACATAGGAGACGGCGACAGCAGTGGATGTCTGTACGGCGCTGAGAACGTGGTATGACCCTATCGGTGTCTTGACCGCCTTGCTTCCGTAGTTCAAGTTGAAGAAGACCTGTCCCAGCGCGCCAGTGTACCACGTCCTAGAAGGTCAGACAGGGTTGAAGCAGCTTTTACCCACTGATCATATCCGAAACCTCAAGGGTCAGCCGAGATCTATCAGGAGAGCTCACCTATGGCGGAAATCGCAATGATCGCCGCGATCTTGAGCAGTTGCAGGTTTACAGTGGGCATTTCAAGTGTCGTTTGTCTTGGGCCTTGTGGAGAACAGCATCAATTCCCTTCATCTCAGCTCGATGTTATATTGTCATGTACATCGTTCCCGCTTTAGCCTGACTGGTCAGCGGGGCCACACCGGGACCGCTGATGCGGAGACGTCTGGAGCACCAGATGATGGGTTGCAACACGATCGCAGTAGAGATGTGCAGAGTAGGTCGGCTAGACGGAAGGAGTAAGCGTTCGTCCGCGCGGCATCCCGCCGCAGTTAGACCCATGCACCTATGGCCGATGCCCAGTCTTGTCCATGATCACCGCAGGTCCCCGACTGTCCGGGCCTCCCTCGGGGTCTGCCGCGGCAGGCTGCGGCTGCTTATAGAGTAGAGTTGTAGCGATTTGGACAGGATCACCCGCGGAGTTCGATTGCTCCGCGAGGCCGACGCCGTGTTGTTTTTGGTGTATGTCCCTCCAGGCTTTCAGCTGTAGTTGACCAGCATGGGCGACTCCTCGAGAAATATACTCCGATAGCAGTTAGGCATGATCTCTGACACGATTTATCCGTCAACATGTGACCTGCTCTGGCGGGCTCTGGCTCGTCACTTCCGTGCAAGGTTTTATAGCACTAGTCCTCCTGGAATAAATGACATCGGATGGGAGGCGTTTGTGCAAGTGATCGTCGATGGTGGCATGCTTCTGTCGCATCTGCTGCCGTGTGGTAGTGGGAGTAGTGCTGCAGGGTTATTGATAGGCGAAGGATGGATTGAGACAGTGTCACAAGCTGCATCAGTGGGTGGTCGGATTGACGACCCCTGCCAGATTCGGCGGACTCGGGAGTGCTTTTTGGGTGCGAACAAGAACTGCAGAACGAGGCATTTTTCAGGGCCTAATTAGAGAAAGGGATTTTAGGCATGCAATGTTGCTAAAATCACTTCATAGGCGCCGGTGGAATTTCACCTTTAGCAATTGATCGTGCTGCGACTTGCTCACCCATAGTTCTCACCTTTCGCTCACTTCCAATCCGTCGACCATTTGAGTCCTGCACAGTAACTGCTCAATCGACAGAACAACGACCTTTATACTTCAGGCTCACCTCCGTTCCATCGCAGAAATCACCGCTATGGCTCCCGGACTACCGACGCCCGTGGCGGCCAACATCCACACCCTCCTCCATGCCGTCCGATCCGAAGTCTTTCTCACGACGTACAACCCCACCGGCCAGCGTCTGGGTAACAAGTACCTGAAGAAATCACTAAAAGGCGCTGCCATGCTACAATACTATCCGAAACCACTGCCCCGACCTAGAACATTGAACCACCAGGTCCCATCACCCGATAGCAAGCTCTCCGTGCAGTTCCCCACGATGGAGTGGATCGAGCGGCAGAAGTCGAAGAAGCTGGAGGCCCAGGCCGAGTCGAGCTCTGCCGATAAGGGCGAGGTGTCGGCTTCAAGCGGCGAGACGTCGTCACAGAACGACAGTGAAAAGAGGCGCGAGGCAAAGGAGACCAGCTCGGCGTTGAAGAAATTGAGCGAGATGCAACCTGGAGAGAGCAATCTGTGGGCTGGAACGAGAGAGGTCGGACGGATACCCGGCAGCGGGCTGTTCTTTGATGCCGAGGAGGAGAGAAGGCTGCAAAAGGTCGAAAAGAGGAGGATCATTGGCAAGGGTGCACCGAAGAAGGGTAAGTACGGGTCGGCTGATAGAGCGAAGTTTGAGCTGATCGTGCGTCTTTCAGGCCAAGGCAAGAGATCGCAGATGAAGAAGAGATAGTCTGGAACGTGATGCATCACCTCACGTCTACTTTGCACAGGTATCACAATGGCACACCATGTCACGATACGTATCTTATGCCGTGCGCCCCAGACTGAGGGTCCCGCGGATAACAACAGATTTCGACACCCTATGGAGATCCCTGGCGCGCTCCCGGCTGCTCGAGCTCTGATGCGTGAGCAACTTGACAAGTGCTCGCCGTTGTGGCGCTGCTCCGCGCCGCTGAGCGACTAGGCGGCCGGCACTGGGCTTTGTGATCAAGGCATGTCTGCCGCTATCATCCGAGGCCCGATAGCGGGTCTACCCATCTCGTCTCCTCCCAGACGTTGGCGCTGAGTCCGTTCTTCTCTGGCCAGGGGTGACACCTGACCTTTCCCGGGGGACTACTATCATCAGCCCCTGGCAACACGACCGGCCTGTGACTGACCTATCGCGCCATACCACCGCTTGATCCTTGCTCTCTGGTGGCACACCATCCACCCATCCGAGAGCGTATTTCGACTTTTCGAGTTCGTCCCTCGTTTCCAAAGCCGTTTTGCGAGTGTACGCGAGCTATTCAGTAGTCAGCTTGTGTACGAAGAGCTCCAACCCACCTGTACACTGGGAACCACCTGAATCTTTCCGTAACCCAAGCTCCAGAAATCCTGCGCAATCAAGCTGCACTCGCTAGCGGCACATTCGCCCTTTGTCACATTGCTCCTCCTGAATCGAACGTTGTGGGGGGGCAAGAACGGCTTCGGGTCCAACACTGCGATCCCATTCCAAGAGGAGTATACTTGGAATGGCTGCAGATTTTCAAAATGCTCGCGCGACCTCGGCGAGTTGTTGAACAGATCTTCCGACGGTGACCACCACGGGAAAGTTATGGGGTAGAACAAGTCGCCTTTGTCAATCTACCCAATGTCAGCGACAACGCACTGCTTGGCACTCACCGTTCTGCCGACCCAGACGTCGTAATAGTGCTCTGGGTGCCGGTCGAGCCAGTCCCAAGCAGTGGTCATCCCCGCTCCATTGATCACATGCTGGTATACCAACTCCAGGATATCCTCCGCCCTCATGAACACGTCGTTGACCATGATGACGGCTTCCACATCGTTCTCCTCGGTATCCCATAATGGTTCCAACGCCCGGTTCCGCAGTTCCGCCAAGACTTCAATCCTATTCTGCTGCGAAAAGTCGATTTGCGACTCCCTCGTCACGAGATTCAACCTCGACGTCTCCACCCCGAGATCCAACAAGGTCGGCCACAGTGTTTTTTCCAGGATCTCCGGGGTGCAGTCCCCCGAGGGACCTTCGAGGATGCTAAAGGCCAGCTTGTCCGGGCCGAGATAGGTGATGAGCACGATCAACGTGTTGATGAAATCCGGCAATTGCGCTTGGATCTCCCGTATCGTGGTGACTATCATGTATCGCCGTCCATTGTCCGCTTTGAGTCGCGCATACCGCTCTTCCTGCGACGCGGTAAGGCTTGGGTCTGGGTATACTGGGACATGCTTGCCTTTTCGGCAGCAAGCATGTAGCTTTTCAGAAGCTCGGTGGAGTCGTTGCTCCAGTAATGGGTTGCTGAGATGGCGATAGGCGGGGTAGTGTGATGGCAGCCAGCCTGGGAGTCGGAGTGACTGAGAGGTGGGTTCATCAAGAAGTGTGAAGAGCAGTATCACTGTGACGATGCCGCAAAAGAGGTATGAGCGGGGACGTCTCTGGTACACCCGCGATACTCTCATCCCCATGATGGGTCGGTGATCGAGGGGGCCATGTACAGGGCTGGAATTGTGACTGTAGAGTATAAAGATGACTTTGTGACTGACATGGCGCCGATGAAACCGGTATCGCGAGCTGCGAGCTGAAATCGGTGCCTGAAACGAGGGTACGACGGAGGTCTGGCTCAACTCCGCTCAGGCTTCTTCGACTTCCCCTGACCGTAACTCTCGTTGACGTTTCGGAACAGATACCTGGTATTAACTTTGGACGTCGATCGTAAGCAACTCTTCTATTGTGTCGAGTATAGTCTGCGGAAATACATGCCCACCTCAGAGGATCGGATCCAATGCTCAGGCGCCGTCTCGCAATTTTGAAACTCTTTGACACGCCGAACTCCAGAAGGCGTCATGTTCGCGACCCGACTCAGCCTTTCACCCTGCGACGAGGTGTCGACAGGTAGTACAACGTTCAGTTCGGCACCGCTCGGCTGTCCGCGCGTCGTTCAAGTCAAACCGTACTCACCCGTAAGCTCACCTTGGACCGGCATGCGATGCAGGTCCTACTACTCTGCTGCAAGGGCCACTAAAGTCTGGATATAGGAGTACTTCGAGTTCTGCCAGTCTGACCCGTTTTGACACTGAACAGCCTTCCCGAATGGACATACCTTGAGCGAGACCCGGCCACCACTTACTCACGAATCTCCCTCTGCCAACTTCACACTCATGCCCACAATGACAACCTTGGCTCCCGAGTCCCGGTCCAGACGAACGGCTTTTGCCTCGCTCCTGACTCGTTCCGCATTTGGCCTTGCATCAATATTCCCAAACCCAGCCTTGCTTTATGGCCCCACGGTTTGGATGATACGTCGGCAAAGAGGTTCTCCCCTGCTCGTCCGCCATTGCAAGAATGTTCATCGGCACATCGATCACTGGCGCTGTGGTGGGGATCGCCATCCCTACGTATCAGTTGTGGAACCAGCCCGTCGTGGAAATCGAAAGACGGGGCGACAAATTCGTGGGTATCAGCGCTGTATGGGACTATACGCCGCTAGCCAGCGCTAGCCTGGCTCATCGGACTGTTGCTGACCGTGGAGGAATGTAGGACCCGTGGAACAGTGATAGGTATCGATACCCAATGATAGCCGCCGTATTCTACGCCCACATGATCCCCGCGCTGTTGCCCAACCAGGCACCGCTGCGCCTTCTGGTGCTGGGCGGGGCGTGTTTCGGCGCGGGACTGGGTGCCCAAGTACAGGCTCTAAAGGCTTCGCAGGTCTGGTCGGAGATTTGGTCCGAGGATACAGTGAGTGCACGCTCCACGATGGGTCGTCGTCGTAATTGCGAATACTGAACGTCCTGCCCTCAGTCACAGCTTTCCACTCATCAAAGTCAGCACAAGGCGACAATCCCCGAAGGAGGCCATGATGAGGTATCATGAAGTTGAGGTCATAAGCCGGCATGAACTGGGAGACTGGGCTCGGGGAGCGTGGGAGGATCCGAACATTGAGCCAGGATCGTGTTGGCCGAAGAATAGTGATTGTGGCTGGAGATCGACGATATGGTATGGAACGTGGTGGGAGGCGCGACTGGCGATTCGGGGGGACCTGTAGCTAGCTATGCATCGAGACTTGCTCAAGACCCAAGTCAAGACCAGGTCAAGACGGCTGGCGTGGAGGCCGGCCCTGGTGGACCGAGGGCTCCCCAGATTGAGCGGAGAGCCCCGCCTTTCCGTGCAGATCCCAGTAAGTCACCGCGCGTATGACGTATTCAGCAATGTTGATTGGTCCATCTACTCTGAGACTCAAGACCATCCTGAGAACGACTTGATCTGCTACACAGTGTCCCAAGCAATCCTCAACATGGCCACATCATCACATCCTTCTATGGCGAGCCAATCGGCTTCAACGCAAGTCATCGCCCATTCCGCCCTCAAAGTCGCACAGGCATTCTCGACCATTGTCCCGCCCGCGTACCTCGTCACCTCGCTGATCCTCCGTCGAGGACGGGGCTTCTCCGTCCGCGGACTCGCTACCACTAGTTTCGGGGGGGTAGTGGCCGGAGCGGGGATTGGTGGTGTTGCCGCCTGGGGGAGATTACGCGATCAGCCCATTGAAGCAATTGAAGATCGAGCGTTCAGACTGGTGCGTCCTCCGCCAGTCACAGATGTGAGGACGATAGACATGCTGACTGGGGGGTAGGCGCACAATGCGTCGCAGATCCGAACGGACGATTACTCGGTGATGGGAGCCACGCTGGCGGGTCTGATTGTCCCGGCGCTGTTCCTCAAGAGGGCACCTCTGCCGCTGTTAGTCCTAGGCGGGGCGAGTATTGGATTGGGGCTGGGCGTGGATGCGCATTTGATAAAGTCGTTCCAGGAGGGCAAGCAGGTCAAGCCAGAGGGCATGGTGAGTGAGGCAAGACGTGGATGTTGTATTGACACTGTGTCTAGGTCGGGGAGCTACCAGTGGTCGGAGGCAACAAGTAGGACAACAGCTGTATAATATGCGCATGTACAGGTACGATCACGGACGTTCTCACCGCCTTTCGGGCTCGGAGAATAATCGCCACGTGCCTATAGTTCTTATTGTTCTGACGTCTTCCACCGCGTACATAGTATCGCCTCGAGGTAGCTGTGTGCATACATCACTACCTCCTGAAGGTGATCGAGTCGACTCACGTTCCCGCCAGCTTCGGATCCTGTGCTCTGGGTGGCCAAGGATGTGATGGCTTGGGGATAAATACAGGGGGGATCTCAATTGATCGTTCTTCATCGCACTCTTCTTCCTCTCCACTACCATACCAGACACTGCGCCACGACGAAGCTACGCAAGAGACCGCCTTGGATCATGGCCGTGCCATATGGGATGTGGGCTGGGATGGGGTATGGTCCCCAGAACATGGGTTTCATGCCCCACAACCTCCAATACGCCATCCCCGCCATCCCCCCGTCCTCAAAGTGAGTCGAGCTCGGCGTATTTGGCTGACCTCAGTCCCCTCTTGATCGACCCCACTGGCGCAGTGAGGGACTTCGCCGAACACGCATGTAATGGCGACCGCAAGCAACTCTGCACTGTCTGGGACCTCAAGTGTCTCGAAGACTGGGGCAAGGATGAAGCCCACCGCAAGGTCATTATGGAGGTGGTCAAATCCCGACTCGACCTGTCCTGGCCGTACAACTACAAAGCGCTCGACGTACTGTCCGTCATGCCAGTGTCGGAGATGCTGGGGGTGATTGATAAACTCAAGGCGCTGGCCGAATCGCCCAATACCGTGGAGGGGGGTGCCGAACTGAAGAAGATGGCGAAACCAATCTACGACAAAGCCGTGGCCGAGGGGAAAAAGGTGGAGGAGGAGGAGATGAAGAAGAAGCAAGAGGCGATAACGGCAATGTGGGGTGGGATATGGGCCAATACGAATCAACAGCTCAAGGCGCAGGGAACCCTGGGGATGGCCGGGTGGGGTGGATGGCAGTATCCCTACCAAGTGGTGGCGGGCGTTTCGGCCCAGGCAGGCGTGGAGTGGAGCTCGAACGCACCCAATGGTTGGCAACAGTATGTCATGGCTCCGATCCCCTTGGCCACATATCCGATCCTAGGCTGGCCAAGGCCTACCTGACCGGGGCAGAGAGGGTCGATGGCTGACGACCACACTATACCAAAATCTCTTCACCTCATCAACCTCGAAACGCTTTACTCGTAGCAGCGCCTCGATAACCCCAGTCCCACAGATTTACCCCTTTTCACGGACGGGATACTACGCTCTAGCGCCCGCAGAGCGCAAACCCCCGGAACCGACCAAAGCCGCTACCTACACCATCTCAGTGACGCCCGGAGACGCCAAGGCCGGGTGAGTCGGGTCCCGACGAGATGGTCCAGGCTCACCAGTGCCTCATCCCCTTCGCTCCAATCAACACGACACTCTGTCCCCTCTCAATACTCCGATGTCGCCGCGTTGACCAATGGCCGCATAGCCTCGGCGGGATCACCAAGACGTATCCCCTGGGTCTGGGACAACTCGAGGAAATGTGGGCAAAGCAATTACAATCCCGGGGATGGTAGCACGAGTCACGACTACATGACGACTGTGGATGCATATCCTGCAAGACTATTCTGCATCGGGACTGACTGGCTCGTTCTTCGTCTCTACATACCCTGCCTCCTGGTCCTCGCCCGCGTCGGGCTCGTCGCCTGTGGCTGCCTCTGGATCGTCCATGGCGACGTCCTCTGCCTGATCCTCTTTTGCAATGACTTCGTCTGCACCTCCATCCTGGACCATCTCGTCCGGCTTGACATCGAGCGGCTCCATCCCCTCCACATTGTCATCGTCCACTCCGGCGTCCACTCCGTTGGGCGTATTGCCCTCCGGGGTGCCATTGGTTAAAATCTCCGACTGCGACTGCCCGGCCGCCTTGGCCAACAGTTCCAATTTCCGCCTCTCCTCCTCCTCTATCGCTTTGGACAAGTTGCCGATCCTGCGCGAAGAGCTAAATGCGGAAAAGTGCCGGAGGTTGGATTGTGAGGCGAGTCTGATCGCCCGCCAGTTCAACTTGAGCTTTCGCTACAAGCCCATATTAGCTGCATCCCTTCTCTGCGCAGGCCACTCACGTCCACATTGACCGCTTTTGCCGCTGCGTCGACTTCGATCCCCATCGCCTCGTTGTCTCCCTCTTCCTCTTCGATAGCAGAGACCTTTTGCGCGAGATCGTCCATCCGCGTCGTCCTAGTCATCAGCACTGTCCCCGAATGGTGGCCCACCTCTTCTTCGCCTTGAGGTCATCCAACGAGGTGTACCCGTTCCTCCAGAGATCCGCCAGTCCTCGTCTATCCCACGGCGTGCGGTAATCTGCCTTTGGCCGCGACCTCTGTGCCCATTTCGTCGCAGCGTCCTGGGCAGAGCTTGGGTCGAGGGGTGGAATCTCGAAAATCGCCTCTGGACACCCTTCATTCTTCCATTGCGCCTGTTTGTCAGCGCCCATTCCAGAGCTTTTTACGCACGTAATGTCGCTCGCGACCGATGATGCTGAGGCAGATTTCCTCGAAGCGCGAGCCGTCGCCCGGCATCTTTTTCAATTCTTCTCGAATGCTGGAAATCTTGGACCTGACCCAGCTCTCCTTTTCAGAGTCGAGGACAAAGTCTTTCGGCATGCCGCCCGTGAAGGCCTGTTTCGAGGCCGAGGCAGGGGTGAGGTTGAGCAGGAATTGGAATAGGATAAAGTATTGGACGAGGATTTGCCGTCTAAACGACGTGTCTGCGAGCTACAGCGTTAGCAGTGTATCTGTCGGTTGACCCACCTCGTGCTCGAACAATCTCTTTCCGGTGAGGTAGCGGGGGTGGAAGAATCCAGTGTCTGAATCCTCTCGCTTTCGCTTGCTGCCAACTCCAGAGTCGAGATCCTTTTCCTTGCCCATCATCTCTTTGGCCTTTTGCGTCTGTTCATACAGTTTCGGCAGGACAAAGTCGGATTTGACCTTGAAGTCGTCAAAGGCCGGTATGGGCTGGTCCGGTTGGACGATGACCGGTGGACCGGCCAATGAGGGCGGAGAGGCAAAGTACTGCTGGAGGGACCACAGCGTGGTGTATAGATCGCGTTCGGGTTCTACCATGTCAGCCTACGCCTCTTGTCTGACTCACCCTCGCCGTCTTCAGACTCGGCCTTTGTTGTATCGCCCATGTCGACGTCGCCGTCGCCTTCGGCGTCCTCGTCCCAGGTGGTCTTGAGCTCGCCATAGTCGCCGCGCATGTTGATCGCGCTCTTGTCCGCTATACTGATGACCGAGCTGGCAAACTGGTGCACTCTGCCCCGAAACACCAAATCCTCGGGGGTCCGGGAGAGGAATCGGAGAAACGCATTGATCGTTCGGAGCAAGGGCAGGGCTTTGCCCTTGGACGCTGGCATGTCCTACGCCGGGTGAGCAACATTCAGAGGACGCTTAGCATACCTTTGTGAACCGCTTGGAGCGGGTCTCGACGTAGCTCCATAACATCCTCCAATTGTCCACAGAGATCAACTCGACCAGCTCTTCCAACAACGGGATAAATATCGCCCCCGGTTCCAACAACGGTGTATCTAAGGCTTGTAAGCAGGCGTCTTCCACTTGAGACACACCTCGGTTCTGCTCGTACACCAATTCATACAGCGTAAGCGTGAGATCTAGCCTATCCCCCAGAGTCGTCCGGAAGATCTGCTTTGCATCGTCCCCTTCGTCCAGAGGCTCTGCTATCTGCGGCAGAGTCAGTCACGGTCCGTATAGGTTTTGACCCACCTGTCCCGATATCACAGGCGACACTACGAGATCTCTCCCCAAGACTTCCATCAGAGACCTGAGCACTTCTCCAGGCCTGCTGACGGAGCTTGACCCGGCAGCGTCTTGAGAACTGGTAGCGTTCCCCCAGAGTGTTTTGACCTTGGACTCCAGCTCGGCTGGCGGTAGATCAGGCGTTGGAATTCCAGCGCGAGACCTCTCAAGGTCGTCGGCCAGACCGATCAGGTCGGCCTTGAGGCGGGGGTAGAGGGCGACAGACATGGTGCGAGGCGATGTCGCAGGAGGTAAGGATGAATGTCAAGGGAGGGTCGACTCTCCGTTGACTCTTCGAGGAAAGGTCGATGTCGAACGAGCGGAATCAAATTGTGTCAACTGCACTCGAGATCACTTAATGCTTCTGCTTCTCTTGCCTCTTCATCATTCAATTTCACACTGAGCTAACTACTACCGCAATGTCAGGAAGAGCACCGCACTCGCCGCTGAGAAGGGACGACCGGCCCAAGCCTTATGACCGGGATGAACGCGGGCACCGCAGAGACAGGGATAGATCGCGCAGTCCCCGGCGGGACAGGGGCGACGGTGAGTCGAGTCTTCTCACAGATTCATAGTCGACGCTGATCCGTCTAGACCGTGGATATTCCCGAGGCGGATATGACGGTGGTCGGGGTGGCCACTCGGGGGATCCGAGAGACCAGAGGGATTCAAGAGACCCTCGCGATATGAGAGGACCAAGTGGGGGTAATTACTCGAATCAGCCTAGATACGATGGCAACCGGCGTGGCGGGAGCGGTCCCAGTGGACCCGGTGGACCCGGTCCACGTAGTGCTGGGCCTAATGGAGGAAGAGACCCATATGGCAGAGAGGACAGGTACGAGAGACCACTGGACAGAAGGGCGATCGAGGAAGGGCGACGGCGGAGGGAAGAGGAGAGAGCTAGAGGAGTCGTCTTCACCGACGATTCAAAGGCAGAGCCCGAGGGTGAGTCCTGATTCGCCTTTGGCGCTAACGATCAGGCTCGAAACGCACTTCGAGATCACCCTCGCCCGAGAGCAAGAATCGCGAGGACGGGGAGATGGACCAAGAGGGCGAGGAGGAAGGTCCAGGGGCAGATTTCGCCGCTATGATGGGTTTCGGAGGCTTCACCACCACAAAGGTGGGTCACAAGCAGCGAATCAGGCTGACACTGTAGGGCAAGTACAACGGGCAAAAGGAGGACGACACGGCCAAAGTCCACAAACAGCGTACGTGGCGACAATACATGAACCGACGGGGCGGATTCAACAGGCCGTTGGCAAAGATGAAGTAGCAGGCCGCATGTTACAAGTGCATAATATCCGAGGTTCTCTCGGCGGGGTCTCACTGCACCTCGGGCTGGCTATTGGCTATCTTTGTCAAAATGTAGTTCAAGAACTGGGTCTGATCGTCGTCCATCCCGTCCGAGAGGTTGCTAAAAGTCAGCATGTTTCACAACGATAGACTCACCCCTCTTCCGTCTGGTTCTGCGCCAGGGCGAATGGGTTGAACTGACTTCCATCAATCACACTCCCGCTCGAAGCGACCAATCCGTTATTGGCTCCGCCACCAGAGCCCCCCGCTAGCCCAATACCAAGGTCGCCAAAGTCGAATTGATCGATCATGGCGCGGCCAAACTGCTGAGCACCCTCCATCTGCTGGTGCTGGGTCTGATCAAACATCATTTGCTGGTTCACAAACTCGGCATTGTTGATGGGCAGAGTTGACATGTTGGCAAAAGGGCTGATTTGACCGTTGTTTGCCCCGTCGAACCGATTCTGCGGCGACTGCAGGGCATTGGGCGAGGGTTCCTGACGAGGGTTGACTCCGTTGAACGGGTCAAACAGGCCGTCCCGACGTTCACTGCTCGAACTGGCCCAAGGGGGTGAACTGTCCGACATGAACGACGCCAAATCTCCTTGCGGACGCTTCGTTCGAGGGGGTTGTAATGGCCGAGGACCCTTTTTCCCATTTTGATCCCCAAAGGGCTGTTGCACATCCAGACCGGGCATCGATGGTGCGACATATCCCCAGGGACTGCTCATATCCGATTGACCGTTCCTTCGGTTCGCCGCCGCCCGCTGCTCTTCCATCTCGCGATATTGCTGAAGACGCAATTGCCGCTTTTCCTCCTCGGCCGCTCGCTTTCCGGATCGCGTCTTGGCCAAGCCGAGCAGGAGATCGACGGGCGTTTGGTCATCGGCGCGTTGCTTGTCCGGGGCGTTCGCCGTCTGGTTGACAGGTGGTGCTTTGGCATAGTTTGTCTTTGCGGTGAGAAACTCGACAATGGCAAGCTCCTCTTTGACCAGGGGTTCAGATACGAGACCTTGACTATCGGGTGCTCGGCCAGAGACAATGTTGAGCAGTTGGCGCAGTTCGTCTGCTTGGGCGGAATCCGGGTCCACTACGGATATCAGCTGAGTCGGGCAGGAGACTTACGCTTGATTGTGACTCCGAGGACCATGTACGAGTTGAGCCTATACGTCAGCACCAGCCTTGAGTCGGACTCACACTCTGTAGCCGCCAGAGTTGACAATCAAGTTGCCCTTTTCCATCACAAAGGATCGCCGGCTCAGTAGATCCGCCGTAGCACTCTCGATCGCCGCGTTTTTCGAGTATGAATATCGACCGTCCTGCGGTTTACGGCGCAAGAGGTATGGCCTAGAGTCAGCACTGGAGACTTGGGTCACCCACCTATTCAACGTGATCCTGGTGTAGAACCACTCGCAAGCGAGCAGGTGCCTCTGGACGAACAAGTACGGATGCTCGGCATCGAGCGAGGTGTCCGGGTTGGCAATGGCGAAAAAGGCGGGCAAGGCGTCGCGCCAGGCGAGCAGCTCTCTGTCCAAGTTGAGCACAGTCGAGTAGTCGGGCAATTGGATCGCAAAGGTGTGATAGGCTATCCTGCCCATGATCTCCGCCAGCTTGTGCCTAGGGGTTAGCGCAGTTTAGCAGACACTACTTGCCTCAGGATGACATAGGTGTAGACGGTGGGCCGGGTCAACGGATGACCGGCGGGGTCGAAATCGCCTTCGAGCTCTTCGTCATCGAGATTCGCGGGCATCTTTGTATCGGTATGTGCGTCGGAAATGCTCGCCGGTCGACCGACCAATAGCGAGATTGTCCTGTCGAGGTGGTAGAGCATTGCCCAGGCTCGTCGTCGGACCTCGACCTCGCGCTTGTCCGTGAGGTTGAGGATCGTGCCGTCTCGGTACAGACCGAGCTGGAACGCCGTGGTGAGGGGCGTGGAGCCTTCGGCGGGTCGTCGCGTGAGCAGCCTAGGGTCAGTGAAGCTAATCACCATTCACTCACATGTATCGCGAGGCGAGGAGGCCGGCGAAGAGGACGTCGAGATTGTCCCGTTGGAGAGCCTTGGCATACTCTAAACTACTCCTGGCACTTCCGTAGAACCGTCTCGACCAGGCCGTTTGCTCGTCTGTGGGAACTAGCTCGTGTGGTGCGGACAAGGTTGCAATGGCGAGCTGCGGTCAGCGATGCTTTTGAGCTTGTACTCACGACGATGAATAGCAGGGGGAGCCACTTGAGCACCTCTGGGTCTATCCTCGGCGACGAAGGGTTCCGCCCGATCGAGTCGAAGAATGCATTGTAGCGACGCATGAAGATGGGTCTGTTCGTCTTGTATCGTGTCCAGCTACGCGGTTAGCTTTGAGCGGGAGGGGTTGGCTCACTCGATATCCCTACCAGTCAGCGGAGATTCGAATCACGGACCCACCTGAAATACAGCTCGACCAAGCCATCTGCCATTCTGCGCCCAGGGACACCGGCAATGACCCACTCTACGTGGCTCTTACTGATCCCACTCTCCTTGAGCGTGGACAGCATGTCTTTCAAATCAGAGTTGTCCTCGGTGGAGAGGTTGATCATCCGACCTTCTCTCAGACCCCAGCCGTAGCCCGACCTGCCGGCGTTAGACTGCGACAGGGCGGCGGGGAAGAGACCCGAGGGCGGGGGTTTGTTTGCCATGGACTGCCTTGGCGGATCGGGTGCAGATCTGGGATGGAAAATCTCCTCGCCCGAGGCCGTGAGCGAGGAGACGTCTGGCGACGAGTGGTCGGTGGGTAGAACGAGGGACGAGGTCCCGGGTACGTGTCTGATTGCGGCTACGAGTGATCCGAGTAGAGTCTCGATAGAGCTCAATCTGGAGTTTACGTCGGCGTTGCTGTCGTCAGCGCAAGTACAACCTTAGCTCTCACCCGTTGGCCTCTTCTGCGCCATTCATGAATGGTCGACACAGATGAGGAACTCGTCTAGCCACGCACTAGAGCTCAGCGCCCATCACCCCTCTGGTGACTCACCGAGGCACAGGGTTCGTTTGAGCCGTATGGCTGGTTTCGCAGTCCGCACTTCTGTTTCCGCCTGTGACACTCTGTGCACGAGTAGCACACCCTCGAGCGCTTGGCCCGCTTGGTCTCGTTGTCGATGGCATTGCCCAAGGAAGCCGAGTCGTCATTGCCCGGTTCGACGCTCATTGACATTCGGCGTTCGTCCGACGTCGAGGTTTTGCGCTTCTTCGTGCTGGATGGGCCTGGGGTTGCGTTTGTCTCGCCATTGTTGCGGCCTGCTGCGTTCAGAGTCGGCGCAGTGTTGTCTGGGCCTTGAGCGCTGAGCGCTTGAGCGGTTGGCATGACGCAAGTGGATGAGTCAGGCGATGGAATGTGTTGTTCCGCCTATCACCACGGGTCAAAAAGTGCTGTGGCGTCTTTGAGAGAGGGTTGGCTCCAGTCCTGGTAGTTGTATAGCCCCTTGTTGTCGTTGTGTAGAGTATGCAGTGTGCTATGAGTTGTAGGTAGACCCCCTCCCCAATGAGCCAGCAGGGTTTACATCGCATTCCCCCGGTGAACGCAGTCACGTGACCCACATGCCTCCACCCCGCCCTCCACCACCTCCCCCTTACCCCCCTCCATCGACGATCACACCCTCCATGGTCACATACTGCAGAGTAGATCGCGCTACACGACAGTAGCCTAGTGAGGAGACCAAGGCAACTCACAGACAATGCTCTACATCGCATCGGTGAGTCAAGTATTCGTGCGTCGCTGACCGCAGGCGCTCACGCCGACGCCCGTGCTGAGCACGATACTCGTGCCCTCGTTCACGCAAGAAGGATCGTCCTCGCTTATCGTGGCCAAGCCCGATCGTATCGAGGTATGGGATGCCGAGCCCTCGGGTCTGGTATTCAAGTCCCAGCTCGAGGTCTGGGGCAGTGTTGTCGCCATCGATCAGGTCGAGGTCAAGGTGAGCTAATGACTCCATAGTGTAATTAGCTGACTAGTTCTAGGACGCTCGTCCGCATATACTCGTACTGCTTTCGCCGCCCAATGCGCAACTCCTACTAGTCACTCACGGACCCTCTGGTCTCTCTGTAGCAGCAGCTACACCGCTCGTCCCGCCGACCCCGTCCCTCCGCCAGGCAGAGTTCTTCAGCTCGGTCCTGTGTCAGGGCAATCTAGCCGTCGTCAGCCTCTGGGTCGGCGTGCTCTCTTGTATCGAGATTGACGTGGAAAAGGACAAGGATAAACGGCGCCGATCGAGCGTCGCCGGTGGATCGGGGGACAAGAAGCTCAACTTCAGAGACAACTTTAACATAAAGTGGGTACGCCCTCGATCCCCTCGCTAACTTGCAGTGTCCGAGAGCACAACCTCCTCTATCTGGCTTTCATGCCAAGTCCACTGGACAATGAGCCCACGATCGCGTTCCTCTGGCTGAGCTCCAACTCGGAGCTACTGCTGCAATCGAGAAAGCTCTCCGCGAGCTCGCACTCGTTCATCGACTCGTCAGAGGTCGTCAACGTCGTCATGCCACTGCACAATGTCGAGATTCACCCGGAGACCGATTTCAACGAGGTCCCATATTCGTGCCCCGCGGCAAGGCGATTACTCCCCGTGAGCGCCGATGCGCTCGTGGTCATTGGCGACGAACACTCTGTTTTCTATACACTATCGAAGAAGGAGCCCCGTTCGCCGAGGGTATCCCGTGGATCCATCTCGTCTCAGGCAGGAGTCAGTCCTCGGGCCAGTGCGACGGGCAGGAGTCCACAGGCAGAGCTGTCGGCGCCTGGGAAACGGAGAAAGGGGAGTGAGAGCAGGGAGAGTGATGGATTGAGTTTGAGACCGCTCTGGCGAGTCAGGCAGGGTTTCGGAACGATCCTAGCGTGAGTGAGTCTGCTAGATGATTGCTGACTTCAGATCCACGTTGATCGAGGCTCGAGGCACTGGCGGGAGCTTTATCATTGGCGACGAGTGTGGCCGTCTGACCGCGATTGGATGGGAGTTTCACGGGGATTCAGCGAACGCAGGACCGGGCACTGTTCAGATACAGAGACAAGACATGGGCAGTGTAAGTCCCCCTAAGTGATCACGCTCACTCTAGACCTCGCCCCCCTCGTCAATCACATACATCGACTCGGGCCACTTTTTCGTTGCGTCGGCATGCGGCGACTCCACCCTGCTGAAGCTCGAGGCACCGGCCCAGTCCATCTCGCCCAGTCCCTCGCCCCGAGCTTTGCCCATCAAGGGCAAGGGAAAAGGCAGAGCGAGGGGTGACGAGGAGAGCGAATGGATCGTGTCTCTCCAGGACGACACTGGCATATCGACAGTCAAGGAGCGCTGGATGAATTTGGCCCCGCTCAAGGACTTTTGCTCCGTAGAGGAGGAGGACGGCGAGGTGGTAAGTCACTCCAGTCCTCTCGTGCTGATGATAGTCGCATTTGGTCACGGCGTCCGGTGCTTCGACTAGCAATTCCCTCCGAGTCATTCGCAGCGGTGTTGGCATAGACGAGGTTGCAACCATACAGGGCATCGAGGGGGTTACGGGAATGTGGCCACTAGGTCGCGATGACGCGTAAGTCCATCTAAAGATCGAGGCTGACCAGGCAGCGACCCACATCAGATCCTGATCAGCACAGAAACGTCGACCGCGATTCTGGCACTCGAGCCTAATGTCGAGCTAGTCCCCTTGCCGGATGAGGTGGCCTCCCGACGTACGCTCGCCGCGGTCATGCTGGAAAATGGGAGTATAGCAGAGGTCTCTGAGAGCGGTGCCCGACTTTGGGGGAATGGCTGGGCGCGGATAAACGACTTGGGGCTAGGCGGGATCATCTGTGCTAGCACATATGGGAGACACATTGTTGTGGCTTGCCAGGGAGGCCGGGTCGCGGTGATCGCTGTCCAAGGTTACGCGTTGTCGGTTGTAGCGTGAGTCTAGCCCGAACTTTCACGACTAACCCTGTTTTAGCTGCAACAACGTTCCCGGAGATGTTGCCAGTGTGGCTGTCCTGCCCGGCAAGGACCGGTTCACAACTCTTGTCGCCGTCGCCACGTGGACAAACGAGATACTCCTATACACCGTCGCTCAACCACACACTGGTTCGGACATCTTTACTTCGCCAGAGCACTGTGCTCTACTAGACGCTGTGCCGAAAACGCCAACAAGGATCTCCGTGCCCCACGTTGCCTCGTCGCTCCTCTTCCGCGAGGGGCCACAGCTCATGGCGGGCTTGAGCGACGGCACAATGGTCACATACGACTTGGAACTCCTGGCACAAGATGCCCCCGAGGTCAAAGACCGTGGCCAGGTCGTAGTCAAGGGTCGCAAGGCCTCTAGTCTCGGTTCGAGGCCATTGTCCCTGTGTCCAACTCCCGGGATGACCGTGGGCGACGACTCGGTAGTCGCTGTTGGATTGACAGAGCGGATGTCGGTCGTGTTCCAGAGTAAAGACAGGCTAGACTTTTCCTCTGTCAGCTACAAGGTGAGTCACCCCCGCCTGGGCTTTGGCTGACTTTTAGAACGTGACTGCCGCCACGGCGATCGCCCAGGCGGATGGATATTCGCTCGTATTGGCAACCCCAACCGGACTCTCGTTTGTCAAGGTAAACTCGCTGAAAAAGCTCTCGGTGCAAACCCTCGATCTGGGCAATCGCTCTGTTGGCAAGCTGGTCAGTATCAACGATCAAAAGGTGCTCGGGGTCGGCACCGTCCAGCGATCGATGGACGCGCAGACCGGGGACGTGGTCCAGTCCAGTCATTTCGAAATCAGGGACAACCAAACACTAGAGGGTGAGTCTATCACCAGTGTAATGCTGACGGCTAGTGCTGGCGGAGATGGACCTTGCGGAGAGGGAGGAGGTGACTGCGTTATCGGCAGTGTTTCTCAATGGCAGGCAGTACATTGCCGTCGGAACGGCAATCTTCCCCAAAGACGACGACATGGACGAATTCACCCATACAGACACTGCCCTCACGGCCAGAGAGGGCCACGTGCTGATTGTCGAGCCGAGAAAGGATGCTGAATGGGAGATTGCGGTGATTGTCAAGGCGGACACGGTGGGCGCAGTGCATGATGTCAAGGCGATACATGGTTTCCTGGCCATTGCCTCGGGTAGCCGGGTGGGTCACAAACTCAAGGCGAGGCTGACCCGTAGATATCCATCAACAGGCTGGATGCGTCGCCTCCGACTCTGGTAGAGGTGTCGGCATTTACATCGACATTTATAGCGCAGCACTTGCACGTCTCGCCCTCGACAAAGGTGCACTCGGAGGAGCGACTGGTCGTCGGAGATGGAATGCGCAGCGTCTTTGCGCTGGAGGTGGACGAGGCCAGCGGGGCGATCATTGCCGATCAGAGGGACATGGCCACGCACCAAGTCACCGCCCTGCACGGCATACAGGACGTCGGCCAAGGCGTCATCATCGCCGATGTAAGTCTCAACCTCGAATGGTGCTGATTGGAACTTAGGGATACTCGAACCTATTGACATTTCGGCTCAACGAGAAGATTGACCCCGCGGCGAGTTTCGGCCTCCACGAGGACATCTCCCGTTTCGTCAAGGGTGAGCAAGCGCTTCGTGACCCGCGCTAATGGGTAGGCTCTTTGGTGCCCGCGTCATCGGCTCCAGACGTTTTGCGCCCCGATGTCCTCTTTGCCACGCCGGACGGCCGGCTGGGTATCATTGGCGAGTTGACGCCGGAGGCGACCGTCACGCTCGATGGGTTGCAGAGGAATATGGACAAGTATCACAAAGGCCCGGGCGGGGTCAATTGGCGAACGTAAGTCACACCACAGTTGCCCAGCTGACGCTGTAGCTGGCGACGAGGGGGCACCGAGCTGATCAAGCGAGAGACTGCGGGCTTTATCGATGGCGACTTGTGAGTGCGACGAGGGGGCGGGTGCTGATGGCGTAGCGTGCAAAAGTTCCTATCGGATCTGCCGGCCGCAGAGGCAGACAAAGTTCTTGCGGGATCGAATTCCCATGAGACGGTGAACAAGTTGACCGACTCGGCTGCGACAGGCCCGGCGGAGAGAGGCGACGTCGTGAGGCTGCTCGAGGCGGCGGCCGGCTTGCACTAAAGAGGCAGCTGGCGGTGAGGGTGAGGAGACGTTTGACGAAATCAAGGGGACATCCGTGTAACATAGTGTAACGTATGTACTGCGACGCGTTTCAAGCTGTGATTCGAGTCTCCTTTGAACACAGGAGATAGTCTGGTGTATCATGAGGACTACTTGTTTGAACGTTGACTTTATGGGCGTTGAGGTTATAAGACCCGAATGACCCGTCGCACCTACTACAACCCCCCGCCATCCAGCTTCCTGCCCAACATGCCGGATCATCCCAGCGACCAATCCGAGGAGGGCGAGTTCAGCGATATCATCTCCGACATGCGGTCCAGTCTGGTGACCCACGTCGAGTCGTTGGGCAGCAGGGTAGGCAGGCTAGGTGGCCTATACGTTGATAGTCTGAAGAAGGGGGATAGCGCGGAGGAAGTGGCTATCCGATCGGATATCTATTGGCAGACCCAACAGGCCGTCGAAGATCTGGAAGCCGCCGAGGACGGGTTGAAGCGTTACGAGGCGATGAGCCGACGGACGGAGGGTGTGGAAGATCGGGCCTGCCCGGGCGATGGGTTTGAGCTGTCGTGACGGCGATAGTATCAAATAGTTGGTGAACCAGGCCTATGAGGTCGATGGAGTTGGCGGTGGTAGCGGAGCCAAGAGTCCGTTGACGAATGTATCCCATTCGACGTGTTGCACCTCTCCGATCCCCGCTGCAACACTGCAGCACGCTGCCCAGCAGTATCCGCCGCTTTGGGTACCACTAGCCCACTCCCACCCATCTTCTCTCACGTCCCTCCCGTCGACGCTAATCCCTCGAACGGCTCCATGTTCCATGACGACCTCGATTCGATCTAGGCTAAAGCCTAGTCCTTCGCCTATCGCCTTGACATACGCCTCCTTGGCGGTCCACAGCCGAGCGACCATCTCCGCGCGCTCCGTCGTGCAGGAGGACAATGCTTCCCGCTCGGACCGACAGAGCTATTGCGTCAGTGTAAAATACGCAGTGGACTCACTTGATCGGACACGGCCTCCTCGATTTCTCGTGCATCTTGCCTATTGGGCACTTTCATGATATCCACGCCGACCTCACCGGGGGCGTGGGTGATGCCCAATAAGACGAACGGGCCGTCGTGGGAGATATTAAAGGCGAACGGCACGTCGAGCCTAGGTCCACTCTACTCCCCTCAGCTCGGGCAAAGGCATACTTGAGGGTGGGGGCTCACGAGGAATGGCTTGTTCTTGGGGGTACGACCATACTCAACCCCCTGACCGGGGAGTAGGCCCTCGTGGCGGAGGTACCAAGTCGGAGCTAGGGCGCCCACCGTGCAGCCTAAAAGTCAGCCGGGGTAGGGGCTTGTAAGGACGTACGCAGCGCGTCCTCGAGCAGTCTGAACCGCTTCACCCGGGCCTGAGTCTCGAGGGGGAGTAGCGCAGTGAGGGCGGTGTGTACCTGAGATATCAGCAATCCCCCAAACTGGGGGACCTACCTCGGGGGAGAGGGGCTGTTGAGGGAGATGAACGAGGTATAGCTTGACGGACATTCCAAGGAAGTGGTCCCTCCTTGACCACGCTCTCCAAGTCCCTCGTGCTCCCAGTTCTACCAGTGTGAAGTTTGAGTACAACAGTAGAGTAGTGAAGACAGTTGTGGACCGGGGTATTTGCAATGGACGTGTCGAGTGGAGGTCGCCCAAACGAACAACGTTGAACGCACACAATATGAACCAACTATGAACACTCCTCGTCCCATCACCTGTCACATCAAGCGAACATACAGCGTCAGAGCAGTGCCATAGCTGCACTGCCTCCTCGTTAAGGTCTACTCCGCCGCAAAGCCCCAGCAGAAGGATTCCGAGCGACCCCTCGCGGTCTCGAACTCTCGCAACATGGACCTCGACAGCGATGATGGTACGTCCCCTCTCGGCCATATCTGACATCAGACCGCAGACCAGATTCTCCTCTATCCGTGAGCCTAGTCACCTATCGGCTTCTGACCCTTTAGCACCACGGAGCGCTCGACCCGCCTTCGGCACTGGAGATCAGGCTTGCGCAGAGGGTGTCCACCTTGGAGCGGGAGAGGGATCAGCTGGCAGTGAGTCATTCCGCACGATATAGATGCTGAGGGAGTTAGGCAGAGCTGGCGGCGTTCAAGGCTAGAGGAGGGGGTACAACGATACCGGTCCCCCCGGAACCGACTCATGGACCGCTTACGATCCCACAAAATGTCCTGCCGGTGTTGTCCCTCTTGAGAGGGCACATTGCCCATTTGACCCGAGACAACGATGCGTTGAGATACACCTTTCTCGGTCCGTCCAACGCTGCCCGGCTGGAGACCGCCGGGGTCGACCTGGAGCAAGTGCTGGAACGAGTAAAGGAGCTGATCAGGGAGAACGAGGAGCTAGGCGAGATGATCCTAGAGTCCGGGAGGGAGGGGCATGACGAGTGGCAGCGCGCTCTAGAAGGTGGGCACCGCTCGAGGATATCACTGACGGCTAGAGTTCAAAGCGGTCATCCAGTCGTTAGAGTGAGTGCTCAACGTGGAAGGGATCTAACGCTCAGTGGGGACCTGTCGCACCACCTGTCGGTGGTGCAGTCGACGCGGGCAGAGCTAGAGGCGTACAAGAAGCAGTATGGTCCTCTGTCAAAGCCGTCGAGACCCGACCCGGGTCGATCCAATCGCGGGGGTGATGGCGTGCAACGGTCTCAGAGCGCCCGGCAGTCGAAAAGTGGGGGCGGGAAGGAGGACGACCGGGGTTGGAAGCGCAGACGCTGATGCATACTGTGTATATCACTTTGCAAACCTGAAATCCAACCTCTGACACCCTTCATCCGTCGTCGTTCTGAGATACTCTAGCTTTTGGTCCTCGCTCAGCGCGTCCCACTTCTTGTCCCGGCGCTTGTTCTCCCACGTGTAGTAGAGGTATGTCCCGGGGTAGAGGATGACGAGGTTGAAGGCGATGATGCCGAGCAGCGCGGAATTGCCTTTAAAGTAGCGCGGTCTGTCGCTCGCCTACATGTCAGTCCACGCTATACACGGTTACCCACCTGATAGATGTTTGAGCCGATGATGCCTGAAGTCTGAACAAACATGTTGTACAGCGATGCCGAGACGGTTCTCGTCCGGATCGAGCCCGAGTTTCGAGAGCACCAACCGACCTGGATCGCATGGACGTATGGGTATCCGAGCAGCACGGTCGAGATGGCAAAGTACTGCCAGCCGGTGATGGTGGGCAGGGCAACGAGGGCAATAATACACGGTAGCATCCACTACCAGTCAGCTCTACTCTCAACGGGGTGACTCACAATGTTCTCTGACATTGCGATGAAGGATCGGTTGCCGACGAGTTCCGACACGACGGTGATGATGACCAGGTTGATAATGGTCAACACCTGGTTCGGGATCGAGAGGAGGTTTGCCTCGGTGGTGTTGAACCCGAGCTGTCGGAAGGAGAGCTGGAGGTATTGACCGAGCGGGACGGCGGGGATTCCAAACGTCAACCCGATGAGGTAGCTAGAGTAAGCAGATGCCGATCGGGGTGGACTCACATTGGCCATAGTTGGTAGTCCTTGAACGACTTCCAGATCATGCTGAGGGACAGCGCTTGACGATTGTGCATCTCACCCTGATTGTCAGCACGTCTCTCGACCTGCGACCCACCTTGCCCGGGTCGTCGCGGATCGTCCGGTTCACAATGATCTTTGCCTCTCGGTCGGTAATGTAGCCGTTCTTCCTGAACCGGGTCTTGGTCTTTGCCGGGGATACAGGCATCATCCAGAACGATGCGACTGGCATCAGCCATGATCTAGAGCAGGGACTCACTTCCGATGAGCAGTGTGATGATACCCTCGATCAAGAACATCCCTGACGTCAGCACAGAACCCAGGCTGGACTCACATCTCCAACCCTCGTAGCCGAGAACCCCTCGCATCTTGAGCAGACCGACGGCCATGAAGCCCGTGACAATGTCGACGACCGAGAGCATGGTCCAGAAAAAGGCCAAGCGGACGGGCAGATCATACTTGTTGTACCAGTAGGACAGGTAGAGGATGTTGTCTGGGATGAAACCGCCTTGGAATATCGCACTATTGTCAGCCCGGGCCTCGACCCACAACCTACATTAGGAACCGGGTGAGGAGGAAGGAGGTCCGGCCAGAGAGCCAAAATTGCGAAGCCGAAATGATCGAGAAGATGACCACGGTCAGTGGGATCCATCTGTCCGGGCCCAAACGCTTCGAGACCAGCTGAGACGGGAGCTCGGCTGCGAGGAATCCGACCCTAAACAGGGTGTTTCCGAGGTTGTAGTCGGCCTGGGTGAGTCGGAGGTCGTCTAGAATGTTGTCCGCGGTGGCATTGGCCAAGTTGCCCCTGTCCATGTCTACGGTTAGCGAGTACTTTGAATATGACTTACCGAGGGCGAAGAACATGAGGCAGACCCAGCTGAGGACTTTAAAGTCGATCTTTCGGATAGCCACTTGTTCCTCTCGCCAGCTCCAGCGGAACTTTGGGTCGAACGCGTCAATGTTCTACAGTCAGCTATGGTCCGGTTCAGATTGCTCACCTCCCAATCGGCTCTGGGCTGGAAGAATTCTGCCTGCGGGGTGTCATATACCGAGGGCTGCGTGGCTACCTCGTCTAGCGACTCGGAGCGGTGTGCCTTGCCCCTTATGCGGAAAAGGTTGCACAAGGCGTCGGTGATGGGCCCATAGCCCGTGTCAAACGCCTTGGTCCTCTCGGCCAGGGGTGGGACAGTGATGGGGTCGTACACGACGACATCCTCGGGGGGGGTGGGCGATACAGAGCCCTTTTCCGACGGCGGCGGGGTCACGAACGGGTCCTTCTTCACTGTGGTCATGGTGAGTGGCTACGAGCGGCGCGCGGGGGTCTTGAGAGAGTTCCCAGCGCCTGTCAGGTTATAACCCCTCGTACTCTCTCGAGCAACGGCCGTGACCGCGGCCATGGCGACAGGTGAGCTGTCAATTCGTCATCTCGACTGGCTTGGTATAGCCGCGAAGGCGGTGAGTACCGTCCATATCTCGTCTTGTAACGCATCTGAGCTAGTGTCGATGGCATGATCAGTGCGAGTGAGAACGAGTTGTGTAAAAGACGAGTTGCGATTTGGTTGCGATCGCATCTTTGCTGGTGATTTTGTCGCCATCACCTCCACTTTTCGCGAAATCCTTCGAACACGCTAAGAGAGCCAAGCCAGTCAGATCTCAGATACGACAGGATACGATTGACCAGGATTGACCATACAGATGCATCTAATATCACTCGTCTTACTAGCGCCTGACGGCGCTAGGGGCGCTAGGAGCGCTAGGCCTCCCCCGACTCCGGCTCCGACCGGCACTCATCTCCCCGAACCGCTCCGTCCATCCCGGCCTGCCCACCCTCCCTTCCTCGTCCACCACGTCGAGCTCTTGATCCCAGGCGTGGCGACTCCGCGAGGCAGAGGGCGAAGTTGAAGTCTGATCCTCGCGCTGTCTCGACTTGGACCGCTCTATCCGCTGCTTGGAGCGGGAGCGGGGGTCAAAGTTGGGCGCGGTGGTGGGCGGCCTTTGGCCCGATGTCGACCTTTGGGCGCGTGTAAACGTGAGCGATTGCGGTTTCGTCGCCGTCGACCTCCCCCTCTCCTCTTCCACCGAGCCCATGTCGGAGAGGTCAAAGATGTGTCCGGCGCCACTGGACCTGCTGCGCGAGTTTGTCCCGCTGGTGCTGGCCGAGCGGGGTCGTAGGCTGAATGGGTCGGGTTCGCGAGACTGCCCCCGCCGTGGGGTGTTTATGGCCACGGGAGAAGAGGCATTCTTGCCAGACTCTACCAGCCTCGGATTCCGCATTCGCGAGCGGGACCTCGACCTCGTCTTGACCTCTGTCCAGCCGATCACTGCGTCGCATTCTCTAACCTGTCGGATAGTCCACCGCGTCTGTCGATTCCCATCCAAACACCCTCTCAGGCAAGCCAGCCACTCTCGGCCGAGAAAGGGGGGCTCTTCCCACTCGCCCCGCAGAATCTTCATCTGGAGCCTCGGGTCGAACGCGTCGGTGAACGGGAGTCGACCGGTGAGGAGGGCGTGGAGGATGATACCTAGGGCCCATATGTCTTGAGCTAGGGATGGGACCGAGGGCGGCGCTTGGAGCAGCTCTGGCGGGGCATACGGCATCGACGCCGACGGAAACGAGGTCACAGGGATAGGATGGAGGCCCTTGTCTATTTGCGAGCGGCTCTTGACGTGGGAGCGGCGCGAGTGGGTGGGTAGGGTATGAGCCACTGGCGGGGGGATCGTGATTGACATTGGCTCGTTGATCTTTTGGGCCATGCCAAAGTCCCCGACCATGACCTTGCCGTGGTGATCGACCAAAAAGTTGTCCAGCTTCAAATCCCCGTGCAACAACTGCCCCTCCCATCCTTCAAACCCTTCGTGCAGAGTGGCCACCGCGGTGACCACCCCGGGAAACCACTTTCGAGCCGTCTTCTCCGACCCGTGCTCGCGTTTCAACACGTCCAGGAGGGATCCGCCGGGGAGGTACGGGGTGATGAGAAACGTGGCGAATGGCGTGCGGTGCATCTCGAGCAGGGGAAGGAGCGAGGGGTGTCGGGGTAAAGTCTTCCATATACGTATCTCCTCTTCAAACTTTTCCAACGAGCCGGATGTATCTGACAGATCGTCCCGCTTGACAATCTTGCAAGCAAAGACTTCTCCGGTGGGATGTATCGCCTTGCGAACTGCGCTGAATCCGCCCCTTCCGATGAGCTTGTCGAGGGTGTATTCTAGGACCTTGGCGCCTTGAGCGTCGGGCGAGCTGGCCCCCTTGAGGGAGGTGCTGGAGGAAAAGTGGGAGAGGAATGCCGAGGCCGGGGAAAAGGCGCCAGAGGATACGCTCGAGGGTGATGGCGGGCCGTCTTCTGAAAATACGGAAGGTGATCTATGTGCGTGGTGGGAGAATAGTGGGTGTTTGGAGGCGGCTGGAGGTGTATACTCGAGTTCATTGCCCATCACGCCGAAAGAGCTCATCCCGGAGATGTCCCTCCTCGCGGCGAGTCCACCGGTCATGCCTAGACTCCCGCCATAGTGCCCGGGCACTCTCATACTGGTGGCCCTTCTCACATCGGTGCTAGGTTCGGTGGTTTCCTCCTCGTTGAAGCTGGTCGTCCTGTGTATGCTGTTTACCCGTGCGAAAAAGGACGACGCCGTGGACGGCGAGGGCGCATGCATCTTGGTCGTTAGCAGGGTTTATGATTGGTTGTACTCACTCCAGCGCTACTGCTGGTCGATGCCGACCGCAGCAGCTGTACGTGTTGTCTATGGAGGGTGGATGATGGTATAGAGTGAAAGGATCATAGGTTGAGGATGATTTGTTGACGGGACCCCGCGGGTCTTCGGCCGGGGTCGCCACCCAGCCACGTGGGGTTTTGATCCCGCTCAAAGTGTTATCATACAACATGCTACAACAAGACTAATCACTACTCGTCGTCTGAATCCAACCCCGTCATATCCACCACATCGGGGAGCACCTCGGTCACCTCGGTCAGAGGCGAGGAGAGCGATCACTTGCCACCTTGGATGATCTCTTGCACCAGCGCATCCAGTTCGGCCTTTTTATCACCGCATCGCCGCGCATATGCCTTGGCGCTGTGTGCCGGATGCTACAGGCGTCAGCTGGTGCCCCCTGAGTGTACTCACCGCCGCGGCAAATTCCTCCCAGTACCCCTCCGTCGTGCGACCCTTTGCGGACAGCTTTGACACAATGTACTTTGCCATCTCCCGCTCTTCACCACTGGTCCATGCAAACAGTCGTTTGGCGACCGGTTGCGGCGAAGTACGTTTCGAGCTCGGTTTGAATCTCCCGGTGAGGTAGGCCCAGTCGACGTAGAGCTACTGCCACGAGGCCGGGGGCTAGACGCCGTACTGAGGTCAGCTCCACTACGATAGCTCCACTCACCAGTGTCGCAAGCCTTTGGCCACGGGATTCCGCCGTTTCATCGGTGAGATCGTGGTGTTGGAAGATCCGGTCAATGTCAACGTTGGAGAGTGTATGTACCCCGTCGATGGAGAGGGGTTTGACGCTGATGGTCGCCTCGGAAGGCTGCGTAAAGGTCAAGTGGGGGTTTTTAGATGGGCCAGAGGCCGACTTGAACCTCCCGGTAGAGTAGACCCAGGTGACGTAGTTGATCTGCCAGGTGCTCGAGTGGTAGACCCCGTACTACTGTCAGCCAAGCCTCTATTGCGACCCACCCATTGGTGCAGCTTGTGACCCCGCCTGTTGGGCGACTCCTCTGCGAGTTCGGGGTGGTGTTTGAAGATTCGCTCTACGTCGGCGTCGGAAAAGGAGAGTTTGCCATTGGCGCCTTGGATCGGCGTCACGTCGGTGAGCGGGGGGTGGGCTTGAATCACGACGGGGAGTCGATCTAGATCGAGCCTGGCTCATTCCCGTTTCCACACCTCTAACCCTTCCTCCGGGTACTGGAATCAGCTCTGGTTGGCCCTCTTGCTCACCTTTTTGCTCAGCCACATGGCCACGGCGTGGCTCGTCATCATCTCCTCCTTTTGCTTCTTGACCGCCTCGGACATGATCTTGTCCATCTCCACCTTGGTGAAGCGCGGGTCCGGATTCTTGGGCGCGGGTCCAAGCTTTCGCTTCTTGGAGGCCTTTATCGGGGGATCCAACTCTGCAGGCGGGTTAGCCATCGGTCCAAGATGCGCAAATCGACCCTGGCCCTTGCGCCAGTCCAGGTGATACACGGTCCATGTCTTGTTGGTGTACGTCCCGTGCTAAGGGTCAGCGAGGATTCAACACCCCGAGACTCACCCTGGCGATGAGTTCGGCTACGACGGCGCGGGATGCACTCTCAGGGCCAAGGCTGTTGGTGACCTCGGTGAGGATTCTCGCCATCTGCTCCGAGGATAGCCAGTAGGTGGTTTTGCTTCCGGTGGTTGCTCTGGTACCTGGACCGGTGCTTGCCCCTGCTTCATCCTCGTCTTCCACTTCCTCTACGACCTCCTCGAGCAAGATTGGCGCCCCGCCCTCGTAGTGGTAGCCCAGTTCAGGATACCTCGTTCCATCCGCGAGGCACTTGAGCAACCAGTCAAAGTGGAGGCACCAGACGCCGAGTTTGACAACCTTTTTGATCACTGCCTCCATGCCGAAATTGTACTTGTATATCAGGACGTGGGAGGCCGAGGTGTAGTCGGGTGTGATGGTTCCGCCGGACAACTAGACGTCAGCTAGTCCTTGCGAGGGGTACTCACCTTGATACGTCGGGAAAGGTCTTGTATGTCGGGGTATCCGACGTCTAGCCAGAGGCGAACTCCGGCGAGGGGTAGCTCCGCCGCGATAGCTGATTGCTGGGTGATGGAGGTTTCCTCGAGGTGTGGAGTGACGGAGGGTGACTTGGGTGCCGGAATGACATCAGGAAGCTCGGGTGGAGCGACGTCTGGGATCTCTGGTTGGGGGGTGTCCTGTGGCTCGAGTTGTGTGATAACATCTGGTGGAGTGACATCGACATGCTGAGTGTTGTCGGTCGGCGGCTCATCGACATCCATCGCTTGCGGATTGGTATCAAATCGCTCGATCTATTCCAGCTCTGGGGTCTCGAGATCCATCGGTTCGCTTCCCGCGTGATCATTGATCTCATCTACAAGGGGCTGATTCCTTTCTTCCTCGTGAGCTCTCGGAATCCATTTGTCGACCAGCTTAGGTTGGAACATAGAAGCGAGGGTGGTTGACGCTTGGATGGCAGGCCTGAAGGCGTTTCCGGGTGATAATGCTTCTGCTCCACCGAGGTCCTCGAGCTGAGCCGTTTCCGTCCGGTCTCCTGTGTACTTCTCGGCGTCGTCGCTAGCTGGCATATCGTCGATGGGGGGCGTCGCAAGACCACGGTGTTGCAGCATATCCTCCTCTTCCGGTTCCAAATCCTCCGGGTCCATGAATCGATTCTCTACTGCCTCGTCTGTATACAACCCGTTGTCGTCCCGGATTGGCATCTCGCTGATGGGAGGTGTCGCAGGACGTCGGTGTGGTCGTATGTCCTCATCATCAGGTTCCAATCCTTCCAGGTGGGGCCATCTCGCTGACTCATCTGCATTATATCCCTCGACCTCTATCGGCATCTCGCCAGGCTGTAATGTATCAGGATGCAAACTTGACAGACCCTGTCTTTCAGTCTCCTCTTCGTCGAGCTGGGTTACAGGTGATAGCGGCGACGAGACATTCGATTCGGGTCTAGCGGTCTCTGGAGGGCGATGATCAGGTACCTGCGTCCTCTGCGGTAGCGGCTTGAATGGAGGCGGTCTAGAATCAGTACAGCTCCGAACACCAGACTCACCCTCCGACCCGACACCCTCCCCAATCGTCCTTCTCGCCCTGCACATCAGCTCTGCTCCTCTGACCCTTACCCACCAAGAACCGCCCACTCTCGACACACAGCTCCACCCATCCCGCCTTGAGCAGGACCTTCCCCCTCCATCCCTCGACAAAGGGCTTTCCTGCTCGAGCCAGCTTGCGCTGCTTGGCATAATAGTACAGCCTGTCCCGCTTCCTAAGCCATTCCGGATGGCAGTACATGTCGAAAATGTCAATGCTGCCGGGCGAGAGGATGACAAGTGGGGTCTGGTCCGACCAGTGGTTCTTGGAGATGACCCCGCCGCCTTTTTAGTAAAGTCAGCACAGCTGATATCGTTGGACCCACCTCTAGCATGTTGAGAAGCGCTCTCCTGCCTGGGAGAGACGGGTCGACCCAGATCTCGATTCCATCGCCGACATCGTTGTCGAAGAAGATGCCCGGTCCGCCCGTTGCTGTGGACTTTGCTCCCACAGGCAGGCGAGCATGCTCAGGCGAGGTCATGGTGGCATATCGCAGTCATTGGCGAAGAGTTGATGATTGCGGATTGAGCGACTTAAGGTTGGGAGGGAAATCATGTTGTTGTCGCATCTCGCCGATAGGCTCTGACTCGATTCCAGTCTGAAGTCGACTCGACTAGGGCATGTAACATCCATGCTATGAAGACTCCTATCTTAGCCAGCTACCATACAGCCACTCGAACGACAGACTGCAAAGCATCTACAATCACTCGTACGACAGAAGATGTCTCTTCGGGACAAGCTACGGGCCCTGCCCAGCATCGTCGGCACCCCGCCCTCGGCCTTTCCCTCCCAGGCCAGAGACCCAAGAGCGCTACTCCTACTCTGGCTCCAAGAGGCCATTGACAACGGCATTCCCGAACCCCACGCCATCACCCTCTCCACCGTCGACGCCAAAGGTCACCCCGACTCTCGGGTCCTCATCATCAAAGACGTCACTTCGGACTTTATTATCGAGATTGCATCCTCGTCTCGCTCGCCCAAGGGTCAGCAAATGCTCAACAACCCGTTCGTCTCGTTGTGCTGGTATTGTTCCCCGCACGCGAGGCAGATTCGCATCAGGGGGAGCGTTAGTCGAGCTCCAGAGGGGGTGAACAAGGCGGATTTCAAGGCCAGGAGCACTACGGCAAAGGCGATTGCGATGGCAGGGACGCAGAGCACCCCCACCGGTCTAACCAAGGATGGTATCGACGCTGCCGTCGCGCTCAAGACAGAGGAGCTGAGTGAGGATCCGGAGATGGGAGAAGACGCCTGGGCGGTATGGCGGATCGAGCCGAGTACGGTGGAGTTTTGGCAGGGGAGTGAGGACCGATGTCATGATAGATCGCAGTTTAGTAAGCATGCGGGAGAGTGGGCCTCGTCCCTGCTGTGGCCGTGACCGTCGTATGTAGAGTAGAGAAAGGATGAATAATCGTCAGTGTCGTCAATTGCGTCTCGGTGGACGTTGCCGAACGCCTCGTCGCCATCTCTCTTGCCGCCGTAGTCGCTTTCAACAACAACACTCTCTCGCCACAATCACATCACGGTGCTCACTGCGACCTTGACTTGTTACTATAACCACGAGATCCAAGGCTCCCGATACACCTCGACGAGCATACAACCAGGGACTTTGGGATGTCCCGGCTCACGTCCAAGCGCCATCCGGACCTACTAGTGAGTCCGCCCATCGTTCCCGCTGACGCCCAGTGCTGCAGCTTCAACCAAGACTACAGCTGCATCGCCGTCGGGCACAAGAAGGGCTACACGATACTCAACTGCGACCCGTTTGGCAAGGTCCACTCCAAGAGTGAGCACCGTGATCGATCTTCACTGACTCTAGATGACCAAGGGGCGACTGGCGTCGTGGAGATGCTCTTTTGCACCTCGCTCGTCGCGCTGGTCGGCGCTGCGGACACCCAGCCGAACAACAGCCCGAGAAAGCTACAGATTGTCAACACAAAGGTAAGCTTCTCGTCTTGGCCATCGCTGACGCCAGCGGCAATCCACCATATGCGAGCTCATCTTCCCGACCTCGGTGCTCTCGGTCAAGATGAACCGGAAGCGCCTGGTGGTCGTGCTGGAGAATGAGATTTACATTTACGACATTTCCACAATGAAGCTCTTGCACACCATCGAGACGGGCCCGAACCCCAATGGTGAGTCGACCTAATGACAGCGCTAACTCTAGCCGTCTGCGCTCTATCATCCGACTCGGACCGGTCCTACCTCGCCTACCCCTCGCCCACCTCCACCGCTCCTTCACTCTCCCCCTCTGCCCCAGCCCCTCCCGCACCCGTCACCGGCGACGTCCTCCTCTTTGACACCATCACCCTCTCCGCCCTCAACGTGATTCAAGCGCACAAAGCGCCTATAGCGTGTCTAGCCCTCAACGCCTCGGGGACAATGCTCGCAACGGCATCGGACAAGGGCACAGTGGTCAGAGTCTTTAGCGTACCGGATGCGAAGAAGCTATGGCAGTTTAGGAGAGGGAGCTCGTCGGCCAGGATCTGGAGCATCAACTTCAACCTCATGTCGAGTCTATTGGCGGTGTCCTCGGATTCCTCCACGATACACATTTACAAACTGCACGACCTCCCCACAGACGACACTGAATCGATAATCTCCTCTCCTGGCCTCCCACCACCAGGGCTACCGCCTAGCCGGACCAGTTCTCTCGGCAGACGCTCTTTCAAACTCGGCAAGAGTCTCGTCGGCGGCGTCGGCGGATACCTCCCCCGCAGCGTGAGCGAAATGTGGGAGCCCCAGCGCGATTTCGCCTTTATCAAGCTGAGGAACCCGGGGAGGACAGTCGTGGCGATGAGCGCGTGAGTTTGTACAGTGGTTCTAGGCTGACTCCAGTACCGTGCCCCAAGTCATGGTCATCTCAGCAGACGGATTGTTCCAGGCGTACAACATCGACCTAGAGTCCGGCGGAGAGTGCTCGTTGATGAAGGAGTTTTCGTTGTTGGGCGGGGAGGATGTGGGTGGAGAGTGAGCTGTATGAGGATGTAACAGAATTGCTTGTAAGAGACCGCTCAGAGGCTGCAGGAAAGAGACTGCATGGAGAACCGTGTATCTAACCCGACTACTGAATCCTTTGCACAGTCAGAAACGTTCTCGTCCTCCAATCACCAATGCACCTCAGCCCTCTTTACCGCCCAAGTCTTCATCAGCTTGGTCTGACGGTCAGAGTCGTCGAGGTACTCACCGCTCGTACGTTTCACAACGTGCCAGATCCGATAAGAGCACTATTCCTCCAACTTGACGATGGTTCCAGCATCAAGCGTCGGGCGACACCACTTCTTGGCCACAATATCGACACCACAGAGGGGGCATCGACTTGAGTCGGGGAAGACACCAGACTTGTCCTCTGGAAGACGAATGGTGAAACGCAGATATACCATCTCTTTGGTCCAGCACGCCCAAGGTTCCTGGCTTCCTGTAACGCCCGCTTCTTTGACCGAGCGTGCGGCTAATAAACCTCATCGTCAGCCGTGGACCCGAGGATGGAGATCCCGACCCACCGAGACGGTCTCGGTCTTTCTGACTATTCTCGTACGCGTTGACGATCTGTTGCCATTCCAGCCCCCTCACGACGAATGTGTCCTCTACGGGGTCCTCCTGCTCATCTCTGGCAGAGACGAGTATGAACTCCCAATCGGGTTTCTGTTTCGCGGGCAGGACGCCGTACATGACATAGGAGCCGGCGTGAATGTCGGGTCGTAGCAGGTTGTCCCACCCTTCCAAGGATACTACCCCGTTCCATCCTGCCAAGGTTTGTAATCCATGAGCTGGCTTCTTTGTCCTCGTCTTTTTCATGATGTTTGGACGTGGTGGATCGCAGTGAATAGAGACTGAGTTGACTGAGGGTGGCTCTGCTACCTGGGGAAGAGGTATAAATTGAGATATCGAGAGGGATTGAGCGAATTCTGATGTTTAAGTACTCACGTCAGCCCAGCTCACCAACGGTGTATGTGCTCCTTCCCGATCTCGACCCCTTCCTCGATCCCCGGCTCCCCTTCGGTTGCTCGGAGACGGTCAGAGCTGGCGCTAAACGCTCCACCGCTCGCCCTCGCCATCAAAAGGGTGGAGCAGCCCAGGTCAAACCGACAAAACTCCGATCAATCCCTCTCCAGGAGGTGTGTCAAAGGCAGCCCCTGGCCGGAGTTCAGAAGCTGTCACTCTCTGTCACGGCGTGTGTTACGTACCGGCACCAGGCACTGTCCAGCATCGTACCTCAGTCATACCTAGTCATAACCAGTGACTCAGGCATCTCGTTCTCAGGTGGGCCTGTAGTGACCAGTGAGTAAGGAGTGAGATGTATCAGGATGTACAATACAGTGCAAGTATACGCATGAAGTTGCATGTGCGCTACAAGTTGTGATTGCACAGCTGCAGCCTGCACGCTCGCTGTCTGTTCCCAGCTCCCATCGCTCTTGCACTCTACAGGTAACAGGTTCCCAGCACTCTTCCGATGTCGACTGTCAAGCTGATCAGGCGAAGCTCTACCTATCAAAGAGTCGTCGAGCGACTCGCTTACCCAGGCCCTGTTATTAGTAATGGGGACATGCTACGGACCAGCAGAACCCACCTCGATCTTCCCCTGCCCTGCCAAGGCCCTCTGATACGTTTGCAAAAGTGCTTCGTTGGGCTGCGTCCTGGGACCAATGTATGAGGCACCTGAAAAGTCTGAAAGGGACAGGGGATTGCGAACTGGGTCGAAGTTGGGTCGATTGATGTTCATATGCTGTCCCTTGCGAGTGGGACAGTCTGTGTCGATGCTCCCATTCTCATTTCGCTTGACAAGCCTCTCGAAACTCAAGGCTGGGCGACACTCGCCTTCTCCGACTTTCCTGAAAGTCACTTCACCACCGGCGCTCGTCGGCTGGACGGCTCGCTCTGTTTCGACGACATCGGTCCCACACAGGAGACATTCGTATTGACCGGACTCGAGAACGACAACGTTTGGGTCCATGTAGCAGGTGGATCGTAGGTAGACTCGCTTCTTGGCGGAACAATACCAAGGCGCCATGAATACGGTGAACCTCGACGAGCTGTCTCCGTTCCCCAGCGCTGATGAATAGTGTCAGCCACGATCCGACGTTCGGCAATGGATCGCAATGACACAAGATGAGACTCACCGATTCTGTCTTGAGCTGCATCTTGGCTAGCCTTGGACTCAGCGACGATTTGGAGCCAATCTGCACCGCTGACGGCGAACTCTGTCTTGTCGCCTGGTACCAACTGCTCGTTGCTGACTCGGATGATGTGGAGCTGATATTCGCGTCGCTCGAACGACGACTTGGTGGTGTATAGAATGGAGGAATCGGCCTTGATAGCGACCGGTCGTAGAAGGTCGGACCAGTACTTGTCGTTGCCAGAGACAGCTTGATTCTGGGTGTGGTTCATTCTGTGAAGTTTGCGTCGGGGTTGGGCACTATGCGAGCGGTGGAGAACAAGGCTTGCTCTTGAAGTGTTATCAGGCGAGGTGGATGGATCCTCACGTCAGCCCGGTTCCGCGGCGTTGTATCGAGTCAGTTCCCGATCTCGACCCCATCCTCGATCCCCAGCTCCTCTCCGGTTGTGATGAGACGTTGAAAGCATCGAGACAAGCACTCCGTAGCTCGCCCTCGCCATCAGAAGCGACGCGCAAAGGAGGTCAATCCAACGACAAACTTCCGATCAAGTTTCACGGCGAGGAGTTAGACTGAAATTTGCAATTTCGACCCGTTCAGCTTCCTCCGTGACGACGGACGGCACACCGAGTTGGGTAGGTTCAACGTTCGAGAGGGTGTACATACCTTTGAGAGTACGTATCTGATGGTCGACAAGGTGTCAAATGCTCGTCAAGTCGACTGCAGGCTTTCCGCAGGCCGCAGGTCAGCTGAGTCGTCGGATGGCGGTGATGAGTCAATCGGCCATCCTAGGCGAGTTTGATCCGCGAGGAGGTGACACAGGGTGACATCCAACGCCCCCAACATACCAAACCTATCACACCAGATCAAACCTGATCAAACCCTACTCAATCAATCATCCAGGGCGGGCGATAAGGGCGTCAGCGAGAGAGCCAAGGCATGGGTCTAGACAGGTCTAGGTCATGGGGACAAGGGGTTGGTGATTTCAGGTTGAGTGACGGGTTTGAAGTTTGAAGTTTGAAGCTCGAAGTTTGGTGCTTGCTCCCTGCTCGACGAACCGATAAGGCCTTACAAAAGGACCGAATTCTTCTCCCTTTCCCAAGTACATCGCCCAGCATCTAAGCCACAAGCAAGCGACACGTCACTCAGCTTCCCCATGTCAGCCCTTCCGTCGCCATCGCCTACGGCTTCGACCAAAAAGGTCGCCTCCGGAGACCAAGACTTCTGGAGCAGCCTTTTACGACAAGACGCCATCAAGGAGGGATCGTGGGTTGTATACACCATCAAGTTCGGGTACTCGTTCGAGAAGTGCCAATACCAGCTTCACCTCGTACAGGTCAACAGCGAAAAACCGATCACTGCCGACATCACACTTTTCGTTGTCAGCGGAGAAGACTGGCTACACATCGTCAACGTTTCCAAGGCCAGTCAAGACGAGGCTTCGACTCGAGCTGGTATGTCTCACACCAACCCGTTGACATCAGATACTGACATGGACTCGTAGCGAGATCACACAATGAGACCACGTCGGACACCTTTGAATTCATGCATCCATGGTTGTGCACCCAGAAGAACCAAGTCTATGTGCGCTCAACAATTCGCATGACCGGAGACATGATACTTCTCGAGGCCGATCAATGCCACTGCCTCCTCTGCGGCATCGACGTCACCGACGTAGGAAGGACTGGGCAAGTCAGTGGTGCTGCCAGTGATGAGGCGCCGCTCGAACATCAAGACCATTGCCGCCCCGCATTGGGCTTCAGCGAGCTCGCCAAGCGAAGGCCAGACGGGGATATCGACTACGATTCTTGCGTCCGCACGGGGTCCGACATGCCAATCATCCGCGCTGCTGAGCTCAATCTGGACAAGGTGATGCTTCCTCCATTGGACCCCGACGCCCCGCCATACACCGGTCTTATGTCGGATGAATGGACTCCTCGTTTTGAGAACCGATATGAGGAGGCTCTAGCTGGGATGACTGCAGTGGAGGTGAGGATCCAGTTGTGTGTCGCTCGTTGCTGACGTTCGATCATTAGTGGGCTGCAGAGGACATATGGGGTAGAACAAGGATGTGAAGTCAGTCACAAACTCGCTGTGAGTGTTGTAAACGAGGATACTGCGCTGGAAAGAACTGGGCATTAATCGATTCGTCGTAGGGAATACGATGCCCGGGAAAGTCACCGTCCTCGGTCCGTCGAAGCGAGGGTGGGTTCAGCAATGTGAAACGAGTACTGACGTCCGGTCACCAGATCATGATGTAGCAATTCTTGGTCGATGAGATGGGTCGTGGCGCTTTGAAGACGTTAATGGAACGCTATCACTGGACGGATGTACTATGTATCAGAATATGCTACGCCGAGTAACTCCGACACGAGTGCTCAGTGGAAGACGGAGCTGGACTGCTGAGTCAGATAGTAGGGTCTCTCGCTTAACGAGGATCGGATTTGCTCGCTCTCTGAGAAGTTTTTCATTGATCTTGTACAATAGCATTGCATAAGGTATATAGCGCGCTCGAGAGAGAGAGACAAGTTAGCCATCATCTCTAACTTCCCTTCCTCTCTCGAGTCGTACTGAACTCTCTCGTTCAGACTAGCGTGCTGTGAATATCCAACACCATCAAGGTGCTACTTTGTCAGAGCCAGCACGTCTCACAGGACTCACTCCCACAAGACTGTTGTCCTGGGCGTTGTGCGCCATTGCTTCCATGATCCACTGGGAGACTGTTCCGTCCAGTGGGGGCTTTGTCGTCAGGTTCGCGGCCACCGAAGCGTTTGCTATGATTTGGGACAGAGCGGGATCGCCTTCAGAATACCAGCTTCTCAATTCTGCAGACAAAGTCAGCATGCGATTCACACCATGTACCCACAGCTCAACTTCCGGCACCGTCTCGAGTGCCCTCGTCTTCTTCCTATTCTTCTCGGGTTCGCCATACCTAACCCTTGCGACATCGCTACACGACTTTGCAGGTCCGCAGTGTTCGGATGTGATGACTGTGCCGTCACGCATGAGCAGGGCCGTGACATTGATTTCTTTGCACACAGGGCATCCGGTCGCAGATGGGGTGACTCCGACAATGTCGCCGTCGAAGTGCTTAGTCGCGCGGGCGTATAGAACTGAATGCGTATAGCACTTCCAGGAAGCGGTGGTGATGTTCTCCTTCTTCATCTGCTGGATGAAGCCGTCTTGGATCTCTTTCAGTCTTGCCCAGATTTGAGGCGTCGTTCGCTGGACGATATTGCCGAGGCGATCCGCGTCGGTGGGATTGACGAGATATTGACACCAAGTGCCATCGTCTTTGGGTGCGGGAATGAACAGGATGCTTTGATCTGCCGCGGGTGTGCTGTAGGGGTTGGAGGGAGCGATTTCTGCCATCGATGCCAGGAACAAAGCGTCTTCCTCTCTGTCGTAGCCACCAGCTGCAGAAGGCAATGGTCAGTTTGGTCAAACAGCGACTGGCAGCAAAGCACGCACAGCGTTCCATGCCTAAGAGACGGTCGTAGGCATCCGTTGCGGCTCGGGAAGCTTCTTGGTTCGCTTTGCTCTGGTTGCGGTACTCATCGCTCCATCCTGCCCCTATAGAGTCCTGTCAGCTCTTACTTCTGACCAATGATTGGAAATTGAACTCACGCGTTTCGCGACTCTTCCTATCCTGCTCCGCTCTGGATGCGGCATCCATCCTGGTCCTCGAGAGCCTCTGCCTTTCGTACCACACAATGAGCTCGTCCAGCGGTTTCATCGCCCTCTCATCCTTGCGCATGTTGGAGAGGACGCGGACGATCCATCGTCTGTGGTCGTCTGAACGAGAGGTACCGTAAGCGAGATGATCAAAGCTTCCTGCGCAGACTCACCGGGATCTCGTGCTAGGGGGACATAACCTCCAACCACCAAAAAGCTCAGCACGTCGAGCGGGACAGTCGCTGCGGTGTAGATCACAGGCGAAGCACCTGTGGCAGATACGGCCTCTTGTCCGGCTAGGCAACAGATGGCCTTCTTCAGTGTCGTCGTGCTCCTACCCGGTAGGGACCAGAATTTCCTGGTGAAGCATGCCTCCTCTCCTGCGGGTACTTCTTCGCGAGATAGGACGACGGAGAGGTTGACAATGGCATCCAGAGCCTGGCCGTATGTATAAGTCTGGGTTAAGCTATGCCCTCTGAGGTAGCCGGGGATTGATGAGTGTTGTATGCCGAAGAAAACACCAGCCGATAGAAGGGCTGACATGGGAACGCTGAGTTTGTGTCGCTTGCTTGCGACTGAGATGGTGGTTGATGTACTTGAGAAAGGGAGAAGAATTTGGTCCTTCTGTATCGGTTGGTCGAGCAGGGAGCAGGGCATCAAAGCTACAAGCTACAAGCTTCAAGCTCCAAACTTCAAACCCGTCAGTCAACCTGAAATCACAATCCCCTTGTCCCCATGGCCTAGACCTGTCTAGACCCATGCTTTGACTCTCTCGCTGACGCCCTAATCGCCCGCCCTGGATGATTGATTGAGTAGGGTTTGATAGGTTTGGTATGTTGGGGGCGTTGGATGTCACCCTGTGTCACCTCCTCGCGGATCAAACTCGCCTAGGATGGCCGATTGACTCATCACCGCCATCCGACGACTCAGCTGACCTGCGGCCTGCGGAAAGCCTGCAGTCGACTTGACGAGCACTTGACACCTTGACGACCATCAGATACATCTCAAAGGCACCCCTCAAACCTGCGGGACTCGGTCAGCCAAATAGTCGCTACAGAGAAGTCGTATGACCAGGATCCTACAGGTCGCAAACTCACTCGATGCATAAAGACTGTCTCTCTCACTGCACCTCTTTCCTCATCGCCCGACTTTCGATATTTTTCTCCTCTTTCCAACACGCAAAATTGCGACTATCACCCACTTTGCACTCGCCATGTTATGCTATGTTGGAGGTATCTGGAAAGGGAAATTGGAGCGAATAGTCAGTAAAGATCCTGGTTCTCACTCTCCGGCGTGGCCCCCTGCTGTCTCGACTCCGATTCCTACATTTGGTCCCTCTCAACCCCGTCAGCGAAGCAGAGCTGACCCAAACCTAGCTGGCTGTAAAGGAGGCTTTGGACCAGATTTTGACCAGGGATGATTGTCTTGCGCATGCCGAGCTACTCTGCCGCCATCTCGATGTAAGACTGCATTTTCGAAGCGACAGCGCTCAGCTGACAACGAACACGACCCTGGTGGAGTTGGTCGAGGAGTGGTCTGACTTTCAGCACGTAGGTTCCGCCCTCTCCTCATCGCAAAGTTATGATGCTGATGGCGCAGAAAATACGATCGAGCCCAGGATGGAAGGCGGCGCTAGAAATAAGGGCTAGGCTGGAGACGAAAAAGCGAAAGGCTGCGGAGATTGAGTGAGGTCGTGACTGAGATATGATGGTTCGAGGTCAAGGCGTAGGAGGAGTTACAAGTGAGATACCCGGATGCATACTAGGTTGAAAGGGCACATCGATGACGATTAAGAGCTTGAACCGAACATTATTGACGTCCCTCACGATCCATGAACGCTATCCAGCTCTGACAGCTTGTGTGGCCACTAGAATGCGACGCAATTCGCAATGGTGAGTCGATATCGAGGTTGATCAACAGGCCGAGCGACCACCGAATGGTGGGAGTCGGTGACGGAGATGGCTAGGTATCATGATGGGCGATGTGAGAGGGCATCGATCGCACTGACCTGGACCGTGACTGACTGACGGGTAGACTGGTCTGTGTTATCATGATGTTCTGACTTGTGGACTGCTGACGATTGGCTGACGATCTCGCTCCCAACTGGCGATAGAACGCTCGAGCCGCCGCGAGCGGAATCAATTTGCGAAGCGCAGAACTAATTGCTTCCGTCGGTGGAGGATGTGTGGCATGTGGCACCTTTACCGAGACAATAACGAGATCGTGGACAATCCCTGTGTATAGTTGTCGGCTGAATGTACACTGATGAACAGCATGTATGACGTGACCAAGGTGCTGCTGGATGCACTGCAGGCGTCAGTGAAGTGATAACCTCACCATAACCGCGCCGGTCGAGTGATACGCGACGATGAAAGCGGAGCGACCGACATCTCTTTCCCGAAAAAGTTTATCGACGTTTAGCGCCTCGTCCTCGCTTCGACGTCGCGGTTTGGGCCCCCCAGGCTGTAGCCCTGGCCTCCCTTGCCGGCTTCGACATACACATGGGCAGATTCAGGGCCCGGCCGACCTCCACGAGTCCAAAAATGAAGAAACCAAGGCCTTGACCTCAGGTTTGAAAAAATGATCATCCGCTTGCCGGATGCTGCCTTCGACCTGGATCGAACAGGTGACCTCGTGATGTGCAGCGGTAGCTACTAGTCACGCGCACTACCACTGTGCTACGAAGGCCCGCTGTGAGCTCTTGATGTGACATGTTGAAACACACAGAACACATCCTGAGGAAGCGACATTTCTCGGAAATCGTTCGGGCTGAAACGCAGAGTTGAGGGTTCTGGTCGTCCCAGCCGTCTTCACAGGCTGTCCAGGAGTCCCGTGCATACTTTTGTTGGCCAGATTGACGAGCTGGGTACCCCGAACCAGCCACATTTCCAGAAAGGACCCCCAAAGGATATGGTTGTTGGATCCTGCGATACGGTGGCCAACCTTTCCGGCCCAATGTCAACTATCGTCTCGGTGTCTTACAGTACTGTGCGGACCCTGCCTGTATGCCATGACACCATACGTACGATCGACCATGCATACATCGCCGAGTCAAATGCCGAGGCCGCCTGGAGAAAGGACAACGGACCTATGTTTGCGGGACCGTATTGCTATCCTATGACCTATGTGTATGGACTGTCTACTGACCGTAGCCCCAGTAATCCTGGCGACCTACCCTGGTCATACAGCTCACATCGACACACTAGGACCTGGACTCTGACTGGAATACCACGAGCTGTCGGAGGTCTATTACTCGTTGAGTCGTTGGCCTTGCCACACTGGTCACGACCAAGATGGCGAGACGCCGTGAAAGGGGTACGAGACCACGAGTGCACCGTATCTCCCCGTGTCTATGTTTCCCCGGCCGTTATCCATGGCATGCCGCTGAGGTTTGATACAGCTGTATCATATCAAGGCATTCGGAATGTGCTGCCCGGAAAGCAGATCGCACGACGAACGCAGAATCAGTGCTGACGCCTGCCTTCAGCGACGTACCCAGATTCCACGGCCAGATACGGATGGTGACCACAATGCATACCAACATAGGCCAGAACATTGTGCTTCCAAAGCAATGCATGTAGCTAGGGCAGCCTACCGTGGCAAATTGAGCGGTCCGCTCAGATGAACATCCCAATCGGAACGGATCCCGCCACGACCGAAACAGACAGATGCAGAGTCGAGGAGCGAGTAGACCGCTGACCGAGCAATACCCTACACCCTGGCACTGTCGTCTGGAAGGTCACTCTAGGACCGATATTCATGGCCGAGTCTGAGAGGTAAAGCCGTCAGGTATAGATAGTGTGCCGGTCAAACCGTCGAGATGTTGATCAAGGGTTCGAGATACTGCCTTGGGATCAATAAGGCCGTTTCATCGAGTGAATAGTGATAGGTAAGCCCTGCACGGTAGTCATTAGGCAGACTTGTGCTCCGTGTGCATGGAAACCAGCCTCTTCTCGGACTGACTCACCTCATGGCAAGAGGGAAGAGGGATGTCTGAGCTCACACGTTGTAGTCGCTTGGCAGTGGGCATCCGGCATTTCGTGTTCGACAGTCAGCTGTGGTCAGTCGACAACCATAATATGATCAATCACCGAGTTCCCGCTCACTTGATCACCTGGACCTGGACATATGATCCTCATCATTCTTCTCGGCGAGCTTCGGGATTCAGTAAGTGTGCGTCAGGTCCTAGAGAGTAAGAGTGAAGGGCAAGGGGCAAACCACTTCCCGACCCAACGCACTCGTAGTGAAGCCAGGTGAAACAACAACTTTCCGTGTGCTGTCTGCATTCTTGAGTGCTTGGGTCACCGAGGCCGCGTGTGAGCGCTGGCTAGCCCGTGAAGGAATGTCGAGCAGAGGGTGATATGTCCCCTGTCTGAGACATCCGTATCGTCGAGAATGCTTCGAGAGCGGTCGAAGGGAACGGGATTTGGCCGGTGATCGTCATGGCGCTCGCTCTAGACCAGCTCCGTGTCGGTGATACTGTGCTCCCGTGGTGGAGTTACTCGGCATAGCATTCAGAAATGTGACACGATCTGGTATCAGCAGCCGGCTATCTTCAAGAAAGGAGCCCGTTCCAGTCCATGCGCCTTCGGGGGACAGTGGACGACGAGCGGTGCGCCACGGTCAACCGAAGTCCCGTCTGAGGTCTCGCACTGCGAAATAACATCGATAGTCTGCCTCGAGTTGGACTTCTCTGGCATTGGGGGCCAGTGGACTGAAATCCGAAGTTCTCCTCTGTGGCCACTGTTCAGAGGGGGGCCTCGACGACTAGAACAAGAGTTGTTGATGAAGAGGTGACGGGAAGCTTGATCCACCATTCTCATGACCCTCGGCCAGTGAGTGATGTCAATCGGACGATCACTGACCTCAGAGCCTAGCCATGACCTACGACCTCGCACGACCCGTCACGACCCATTGTACATACTTAGACGAGCCATATGCAACGCATGATACATCGTATATGAGCCTGGAGCACGAGCAACGCAGTTACGCATGGACCACCTCCACCCGCTTGGATCCTCGATTCGGACATCGCCGCTTTATACGAAAGCCTTGAAGCAGCTGCTCGTCTCTCAAAGTTCCATCGAGCCATTCAGCGACCTCCCCTACAACACCAACACACCCCGCCATGCTTCAACGAATCCGCCTATCTCTCGCCAGGATCTCCTCACGGCAAATCTCTTACTCCCGCCCTCGCCCCAACGCCGTCTCCCCTCGACCTACCCTCCCCGTCGAACCACCAAACCAACCTCGTACCGACTTTGCAGGTGATGCCATCGATACGATATCCGGGGTTGGACGGGCTATACGCTATCTGATCTTCTTCACCGTCGCCACTGTTACTGCCGGTGGAATCGGCTACGAGGGCCTACACCAATACATAGAACGGGTGCTGATGCCCTCTGGCGGGACAGACGAGTGGGGATGGGAGGACGAAGTGCAAGGGTGGACGGGGGGGGTCAAGGGTGGGACAGACCCTAGGCTTGGGTTCAAAGGTCGGCACGCGGTGCGATCTGCGTGGATATGCCAGAATTGGGGTGCAGGCACGACGAGCTCGATCGATGGGCATGGGGTGTTTGGAAACGACTTCCTCTCGGCACGAGCGATGATCGGGTCGCAGTACACGCCGATCAAGGCGGACCGGGGGTATGAGCAGGCGGATGATTACCTGGATCTGGCCATTGTCAAGGCAAAGGAGAGGGGGTTGGTGTTTCCCAGAGAGCTGGACGTGACGAGGGGGTTGGGCCCGGCGAGCAGTCCTCCGGCGGATCCCGCGGCAATGGATCTGCTACTGCTCAAGGCGGGTGTGCTCGAGCGGATCGGCACGGGGGAGAGCGTCAACCATGCAAAGGAGCTCTACGAGCAGGTCTTTGCCGCGGTGAATTCAGATAGCAGCCCGTTGCAAGAGGCCAAGGTGATGCGGCTCGCGGGCAAGGTGGGGAGCCTCTGCGCCAGGCTCGGGGACAACAAGGAGGCAATGGAGTGGTGGAGATGGGGCTTGGGTCGGGTTGGTATTCAACTACCCGAGAGCGCGAAGAAGGGCTGGTTCAAAACGGAGACGGAGCCACGACCAACGATATCAGCACTGCCACCACCCGTACTACGCGCGGCAATCACCCTCTTAATCTCCACTTCAACACACCTCGCCCAGAACAAACACACCACCGAAGCCGCAGCACTGCAAACCACCGCGCTCACCCTCCTACCCCCGCCCACATCAATACCCACCCCAACCACCTCCAACGCAGCTCAAACCCTTCACGAGACCTGGCTCCAGCAGCGATCCTCCCTCCTCACCCTCCACCTCGCCTCGGTCCACTATGCCCAGGGTAAACCCGCGCTCAACCTCGCCACGACGGCAGCATCCCGTGCGGAAAACGTCGTCACCGCGCTCACCCCCATCCCCCGAGCCTACGCCAAACTCCCGGCCAAGCTCCTCCTCCGCGACTCTCTCCTCACCGCCGCCGAAGCAGCGTTCACCCGTGGACTCCTCCTGGAACGCTCTGCCCCACCCCAGCTCGAGCTCGCGGCGGAATTGTTCGAGCATGCCATGACACTGAGCGCGGAAGAGTCTGGAAGGACGGATGACGAGGACCAGACGGGGGACTGGCGAAAGTATTATCGGAGCTTTGCCCGGGTCAAGGAAAAGCTCAATCAATAGATCCCTTCATGCAATATGGTACAATCCAGTCTATGCCTTCTCCTTCCTCGCGGCGGCAACGGCCTTTTGCGTTCCAAGGGCGGCGAATCGGGCGTTTCGTCGGAACTGCAAAGTCAGTTCAACTCTGGGTTTCATCTACGGACCTTGGGGTCGACACCCTTCATCGAGGCGTCTGCGCGCGTCAGCGTCATCCACAAGCCTTTGCGCTCCACTCACACTTGTTGGACTTGACCCTGGTGATACCATTTTTGTGGGCTACAACATGTCAGAGCGGTTCCTCAAATCCTCTAATCCTCCTCACCCTTGGTGTTTTGGTTGTGGCTAAAAACCGTCAGCACTTCCCCTTACGATCCATCGCTCTCACTCACGCGGTGTGGTTCTTCGACTTGGACATCTTCGCTGGGTGCTCCTTGGTGGATGTGCAAGTGATCGTTGGCAGAGGTGAAATCGACAAAACCTCGGCTGGGCGCGGAGGTCGGAATTTCGCAGAATCGCCGGAATTAGCGAGTGTGGCGGTTTGTAGAGAGTGCATGCAGGTTCACTCTGGGTTCACTCATCACTGCATGGGTGTCGAGTCGAATGCATACTGCTCGACCACTTTGCACCATATCTGAGCTATGCACCCGCAGCCTCGCTTGGGATGAAAGAGCTCGCGCCAGAACCGGAGATGGACGTACAGCTTCTCAGGAGGTCAAGGATTCGCAAAATTCTAGACGGTCGACTCGCATTCCCGCCTGATCAGATGCGACGTCTACATACCTCTTCAATCACCATCACCTGTTCTATTCGGGGTTCGACGGAGCTGAGGAACGGCATCAGCAGATGGTCTACTTACGACCGGACGACCCCGCCCTCACGAAGGACTAGTGAGCAATCCAGCCGTGCTGTCTTCAGACCGACAACGATTCGGGGCAAAGCCTGGTTACCAGCTGGAAGTCACAAGTCTAATCCGTTAGTCGAGCCGCCGGATCTAGTCGAGCCGACATCGATCAGGCGACACTGTTTGCGGGAAGCAAATCGGCGTTCATCGAGACGATACCTCTCACCCTGGTCGCCGGAACTCAGGTCATTGCGCTCATCGATCACACTACGCTCATAGGTACAAGCAGTCCGAGGCGAGACATCTGACCACGTCCATGCCATATATCTTTGAAGCTGTACGCCAACGAGGTTGATGAGTCGATGAGAGGTTTGGAGGTTTCGAGGAGTCGAAGAGCCGAGGAGTCGAAGAGTCGAGGAGTCGAGGAATTGAGGGGTTGAGGGTCGAGGCGGCGGCTGACTCCGAGCGAATGGTGCTGACCTGAACTGCACGAACCTTACGAATATTTAATCTGCAACCAATCACTTTGGACTCATTGGAGTGATCAGAAGGTGGCATCACAGATATGCGATTAGCGACAGAGAGAGCAAGAGAAGTTGTCAGCGGTTGGCCGAACTACTATTTGGCGGGCTCTACTTCACCAAGCCGTGAGCACGGCTGGAGAGGCTAAAGGCGGACGGGAAGCGGGGAAGGGTAGGAAGCCTACAGAGCAGGGACGTATGGGACGTATGGTCGTGCGTGACGTGCTCTGGCTTCCTCCCGTCTCTCTGTCAAACACCGGCAATCGGCATCCACGTCCCCGCCGTACGAGACGACGAATCAGCGTTTCCTTGGGTTTGGTAGAACGGATTATAGCAAGCCTGCATGCATACATCAACCTATAGTCAGCCCATATCATGCATTCCGTGCTCGAGGTGAGCTATAGCTGATCACTCATCCAGCACGAGCGGGTCTCACCGCAGGAGCGGAATCAAAACCACGTGCACCCACACGCGATTCAACGACACCTCATCATCGTTCATCTTGTCCAGCTTGGTCACTGATCATCCAACACTCTAGCTCCAGCAACACAGCTCCAGTAGTAGGAGGATATACAGGGAAGAACCTAGAATCCAGACCGAAAGATGGCGCCCAAAGAGTGAGTCAGCAGTCCGAAGACCCGCTGACCAGTAACAGGAATTGGGAAAAGTGTAGGTGCCGCAGCGGAAGGCAACGTACTAACGAGCAGACGAGTCCAAGGCGACGGATGAAAAGGAGCCAAAGATCGTCGGTGCGTACCCTCCTGCAGAGCCCCACTGACAAGCTAGCACTCGACGAGTCCGACATCCAGATCCTAAAGACATATGTAAGCGCCGCCCGACCTTCCGAGCTAACAACCAGGGGCAAGGACCATACTCGCTGCAGCTCAAGAAGATCGAGAATGAGCTCAAAGACATCCAGAAACGGGTCAACGAGAAGATGGGCGTGAGAGAGTCGGATACCGGATTGGCAAGCGCAAACCACTGGGACACTGCGGCGGACAAGCAGCGCATGGGAGAGCACCCACTGCAAGTGGCTCGATGTCAGACGATTATCAAAGCGAGTGAGTACCCTGGTCTAGCTTGGCTGACCTGGAGCAAATGGAGAGGCCGCGGGCAATCCGCAAGATGGCGCCGGAGCCGGAAACCCGGAAGGCGACCGATACGTGATCTCGATCAAGCAAGTGGCCAAGTATGTCGTCGGGTTGGGAGAAAGGGTGTCGCCGACGGATGTCGAGGAGGGGATGCGAGTTGGGTAGGTTCAATGGGGGTGTCACCGCTGACAATCAGTGTCGACCGGTTAGTCAGCAGCTCCATCAAGTACTGACTTTTAGAACAAATTACAAAATCATGATCCCGCTGCCGCCCAAGATCGACCCGTCGGTGACGATGATGCAGGTGGGTACCCGCACTCGACGGCGCTAACCCCCAGGTCGAGGAGAGACCGTCTGTAACGTATAGCGATGTCGGAGGATGCAAGGAGCAGATCGAAAAGCTGAGAGAGGTCGTCGAGCTGCCCCTCCTCGAGGTGAGTCAGGTCTGTCGTCCACGCTGACTCTAGCCCGAACGATTCGCAAACCTCGGTATCGAGCCGCCAAAGGGTGTCCTGCTGTACGGCCCCCCTGGAACCGGAAAGACACTATGCGCGAGGGCCGTGGCGAACAGAACGGACAGTACTTTTATCCGAGGTGAGTCATCCAATAAAACCCCACTGACAACTAGTCATCGGCTCGGAGCTCGTCCAAAAGTACATTGGCGAAGGCGCGAGAATGGTGCGAGAGCTGTTCGAAATGGCGAGATCAAAGAAAGCCTGCATCATCTTCTTTGACGAGGTCGATGCGATTGGTGGAGCACGATTCGACGACGGTGCCGGTGGAGACAATGAAGTCCAGCGAACAATGCTCGAGTTGATCAACCAGCTGGACGGGTTTGACGCGAGGGGGAATATCAAAGTGATCATGGCGACCAACAGGTGAGCCCACGTTATGATCATTGCTGACTCTAGACCCGATACCCTTGACCCCGCACTGCTCCGACCAGGTCGACTGGATCGAAAGGTCGAGTTTAGTCTCCCCGACAACGAGGGCCGAACGCATATCCTCAAGATTCACGGGAAGAGGTGAGCCACAAGTATGGGCCACGGCTAACATCAGTATGTCGGTCGAGAGGGATATCCGATACGACCTGATAGCGCGATTGTGTCCGAACGCGACGGGAGCCGAGCTCAAGTCGGTCGCCACAGAGGTGGGTACGACCATTACTATAGGGCTGACGTTAGGCCGGGATGTTTGCAATCCGGGCACGCAGAAAGGTCGCTTCAGAGAGAGACTTTCTCGACGCCGTGGAAAAGGTCATCAGGCAGGGCACCAAGTTTTCGTCGACGGCATTGTACGCGCAGTACAATTAAGCGGTGATGCATGTGTACGACTTAGAAGATGCCCCATTTCTTGCCCTTGTCCCAGCCAATCTGGTTCACCCGTTGCTCATCAAGTCCGGGTTGGATCGGATAGGGCTGGTAGACAGGCTCGCTAACCTTTGAGCGGAGGTTCCAGAGTGCCGAGTTTGTCAAGATGATGAGAAAGGACAGCGTAGTCAGGGTAAACGCCTGGCGTCAGCTCAATCCTCAAATCTTTCTCACCATCGTCTTCCAGCTGATCGGGTCGACAAAGCTGTTGATGACCCCGGCAAAAGTCTCTGCCATGACGTTGGTCCGGCCGACCATTGTCGGATCCCTGGCCATACACGCCTCCCAAGCCTTACACGGGGCCTCCCTACAGGTCAGCCGAGATACATTCAGTCGGACGTACATTGCGGGAACTCGCATGTGTGGATCGCAGCGGTTGGTCAGGTAGAGCTTGGTGCAATCCGCAATCTCCTGGAGGATCTCTAGACATTAGCCACGTTACGTGCTCGGTACCCACCAACAGACACCTCCTGCATCCTATCCTTGACATCACGCTTGACGGTGAGGACAAACTGAACAGCGAGATACAGCACAAAGAGCACAATCGACACGTTGACAAAGACCTGGATGTAGCTGCAAGTCAGCAACGTCTCAACTCTTCACTCACCCAAGGAGTAACGACGGGATTTCGGAGTGCCGCAGAGCCGGGGCCGGAGTGTGAAAGTTGTAGTGATGCTGGTGTTCGTATTTGCGACCCTAGCGTGAGCGATTTCATAAGGAATGACCCACCTTCGCCACGTCCTTTGGAGCCTTCTTCTTTGACCGGTTCTTGAGCTCTCGAGAGACGGCACCGCCTGCGATGGGTCGAGAGTCGACCTCTATACCCGCCGGCGTCGGCTCCATTGCTGGTGGGATTGGATTCGTCGCTGGTTCCTCCTTCACCTGGGATGGTCTCGCGGGCGAATCACTGATCATCTCGATATCCTCCATAAAGTTACTCGCAAAGCTAGAAGAGGAGGGTTGAGCGCCAAATCCAAGATTCTGCGGCTGGAAATCACTCGGGTCGTAAGGCTTCCAACCCTGGGTCGGTGTGGACGGAGGCGGCACATTGGCCGGGAGATGGAACATGAACGGCGTGTTCTGTCCAAAGTGCAACGGGCGAGAGTCGGGTGTCGGATTGAACGGTCTCGACGGGGTGGAAATATCGCTGTGAAGGCCTGAGAGTGTTAGTGTTGGGCTAGATTTGGGACTCACGCTTCCGCGATGGCCCCTCGTCTGGGTTTGGCAAGGCGAACTGCGCGATCCTCGCCATTGGATCGTGCTCGTCAATGTCCATCGGTCCGGACCTGTCTCTGGCTTCGTAGCCGTACATCGGGTGTAGAATCAATGTAGAAATGAGGTTGTAAGAAATGGATTGAAGAGTTGTTTTTTCAAAAGATCAATCGCGTGTCATCTCATTGTTTCACCTCATCCCATCGAAACACTCGGTCACACACTGGATCGCCTCAGGATGTCTACTGGTGAGTACCCCATGCTGAGACGTACTGACGCATCACAGGCGACTTGTCGCTGCAGCCTCCGGCCGATGGCATTTCTTCCCTGACCTTCTCTGGGGATTCCTCTCGACTCCTCGTAGCGTCGTGGGACAGTGTGAGTTGCCATACTTCGACACGAGCTGACAGTAGACGATCCAAATCCACGATGTGACTGGAGCACCTCGGCCGCCGCAAATGTAGGTCAAACACTATGGCATCAACTCACGTTAGCCTTTCGCACCCCGCAGCTGTCCTCGCTGCGTGCTTTGGTTCGACCTCGCAGACGGCCTTTTCGGGCGGTCTGGACAAGAGAGTTAGACAGTGAGTACCAGATAGTGACACCGCTGACCCTAGGTGGAACACTGCAGACGGCCAGTGCAAGGTCTTGGGCAAGCACGAGGATGCGGTATCGGCAATGGTCTGGGTCGAGGAATTTAGTGAGTAACAACCTCGCCGCAGAGCTGACTATAGACATTCTCATCACAGTCTCCTGGGACTCTACGCTCCGAGTCTGGGACCCGTAAGTCGCTTCATCGAGCTACACTAACTCTAGTGCCGCGGAGAACCCGCTGAGATCCACCCACACCCTCCCCGCTCGAGCGTACAGCCTCTCCTACGCCCCAACTACATCCTCCCTCCTCGTCTCCATGGCCCATCGCCACGTCTGGGTCTACTCTATGCCCGCGCTCGCCAATGCCGCCGAGGGCCAGACTTTGAAGCCGGAGCAACAGCGGGAGAGCGCTCTCAAGTTCCTCACCAGGAGTATCGCCACCATGGCCGATGGCAAGGGTGAGCTTAATCAACGGGACTTGGCTGACATCAGGCTGGGCGAGTGGCTCTATCGAAGGACGAATAGCCGTCGAGTACTTTGACGCCGACCCCTCTGCCCAAGCGCAAAAGTACGCCTTTAGAGCGCACAGGCAGACCGTCGACGGCGTCGATTGCGTCTACCCCATCAACGCGCTGGCATACCACCCAATGTGAGTACAACAACGAGCTCTACGCTAACATGACAGTCACAACACCTTTGCCTCTGGCGGATCCGACGGCTTCATCTCCATCTGGGACCACTCTGCCAAGAAGAGGATGAAGCTGTACCCCAAATACCCCACCGCCATCTCCGCACTGGCGTTTTCTCCCGACGGCAAGCGACTGGCCATTGGCGCGAGCTACGAGCACGACAATTCGGTTGGCGAGAGCGACAAGGGTCGGGTCATGGTGTTGCTCAAGGAGACGGTGATGGACGATTGCAGGGTGAGTAATTTGGTTGCGATCCCGCTGACGTTGTAGCCCAAAGCAAAGGCATAGTCGATATCTCAAAAATGAACTATGATTATACTTGCATCAGGACGAGTCTCCAAAGTCTCCCCAGTCGCCCCAGCCACCTCCAGAGTCTCCCTCGACCTCTTCGCCAAAGGGATCATCCATGAGCTCGTCTCCAAAGCCACCGTCTTCAAAGCCACCGGGCATTTCGTTCTGAGCCAACTGATCCCAATCCTGAGGCTCCTGTGCCCAGCCTGTCGCAGGCGTACTCGATTCCGGCTGACGTCCATACACCTGCTCATCTTCGCTCTGCGGAGAGCCTCCTGCCATACCGGCTCCAGCGGCTCCTGCAGCTCCCGCAGCCGCCCCCGCGTCCGATTGACCCGCTTGCAGATCTGACCCGCCGCCTCCATACAACATGAACGGCAGCCCCATCCCGCTAAGAAATTGGTTAGATTAGTCCCGAACGCCGTTACTCACCCGGCCCCGGAATGCCTGCTAAAGTAGTCGAAATCGATCGAGACCGCCGTCGCGAGTGCCTAACGGGTCAGCTGAATCTTCCTACGCCGCACGCACCATCGCTCTCTGATCCAACGTAAGAGCCGCTTCATCCCCCTCCGGAAGCACAAGGGTCTGCCCCTGCACCGTCACGTCGCTCCCAGAGGGTACCTGTAGCTCCGTACCCGCGGCGTCAAACCTAATGACGTATTGGCCTGTACGTCGGTCAGCGCGGCTCTGTCTCGATGACCCACCCGTGTCGGTGAAAAGCTCCCTGCCAAAGCCGGCAAAGTTCCTATTGATCGAAGCGACGAGACCTGCCATCAGCGCCGATCGCTGAGAGATTACCCACGATCATCCTTGTCCCGGAGCCAAAAGTCCCACGCTAGCAGCCCGCTGTCAATCTTTGCAAATTGGCGATACGTCTCTTCGTCCCGGCTACCACGTCAGCGGGGTTCACCTCCAGCACTCACGCTTGGAAAACGTTGTACTTTCTCCTCCATGGGTGCCATTGCCTAGAGTCATCAGTTGTGGAGGTTGGGCCTGACCCACTGTTGCGCCTCCCCGACCAATCTCCCGCCTTCGCCCTGAGAAGCCTGAACAAAGATCCGCGAGTTGATAAACTGGAACGGCCGTCTTATCTAGTTCGTATCAGCAATGTTGAGACTTGATAACGTACCCATAGTATAGGCTGGCCGTTCCGATCCATAATAACCGCTCGAAAAGGTCGGTGTGTCCTCAGAAATTGCCGTGATAGCATCCCAGTGAAAGAGATTTCCTCCTCGGCTAGACTGTGGAACTCAGTTTAGTCCAGGTCTGTCCACTCACAACCCGACGACCTCGCCCTGTGACCGTCAGCCTATATCGCAACCTCAGATGCAGAGCTCACCTCTTTCGTCTGGATCGAGTAGCGATTGGCCTGCTCAAACTAGAACCAGTCAGCATTTTCACTGTCCTCCAAATCCGAATACTCACGCCCATGAAGATGTTGAGCATTTCAATCTGTCTGTGGGCCTGGTCAGTAGGAGTAGACCAATCCTCCTACTCACCTGACGACGATCAAAGCATCATGTGCTAGTAGATCATACGCTGCGTGACTCTCTGTCAAAACACCTTGCGGATCCGACGGCACGGCTACAGACGAGGACGATGCCGAGGCTGGAGTTGTGAATCCCGACACGGCATCCTGAGAGATGTTGGTACCCGGTGCGCGTCGAGTTCGCCGATGAGGTCGTATGTATCCTGGGGGTACTGTGATCCATGTGTCAGCACTTCCAGCTCACATCGACCGGAAGAGAGAACTTGCATCGATTAGGACGCTCCCTCAGGAGTGGCACTGCAGTGACCAGTTGACGAGCGAAACGAGTGGGAACAGGCCCAGGCAGCTTGACAGCGGATCGCCCTAGGAGAGCTACCGATCTCCTCGCGGCTGACATGGTCGAGCGAGGTGATCAGCTCAAGCCTGGCCAGGTGTTCAATAACAAGTGTCCATGCAAGCACCTTGGACGATGACGTGCAATGCAAAGTGGAGGTGGAACCCGGCAGAATGTCCGCGCGTTTCGGCATCAATTTGGCTGGGTGGCAAAATGTGCGATCTCGAGTGGTGTGAATTGCAAATTACCCGTACACGATCGCTCTCTGGTGATGGAGTCAAGCCTTCGACTCGATCCAAACTTGATCGCTCTCAACGATCCATCCTCAATCAAGCCCGCCTAGATCACACCCTCTAGCTGTCGATCTTCACAGTGCTCGAGTGTCTGTCCACGTTCGACTCGACAGAAATCAGAGCAGATGCAACGACGAATGGGCCCAGGTGACAAGCTCAGACCGCGATTCCTAGAGGCAACAGACAGCATGGCCTGCCATCAACCTGGCTAGAAGAGACCCCAGACTACCTGGTCACTCCTTTCATCGAATTGCCAATGACAACTATAACACAGCGACACATTTGCCAATACTGACAGTGCTGCACTATTCGATAACGCTATGAAAGGATTCCCAGCCTGGCGCAAATGACGAGTATGAAAAGATGCTTCGAGGTGGAGGGAGGGGAGGAGGTGGACGTCACTGAATAAAGGAGCTAAATAAGAGCCTCTTTTCACCATCACCTCCTCGTCTCACCGAATCACTCTAGTGTCGGCGGGGTTTCGGTCGGGACGTCCACGACAACTGATAGACTGCGATACTCAACCGTTCGATCGCCATAGATGACCCATGTCGATCTTAGGTCCTTTGTGTCAAACGCCTTCTTTCACTCAGACGTCCCAGATAACCGAGTTTTCATACGAGCCTTTGACATTTCCCCACCTGGCCGAGTTCAAGAAGTATTCTCAGCGGCCAGCGGGCGCCGTCTCTTGCCCCTTGCTGCCTGCTGACTACAGCACCCTTTCATCACGACTGCGATCATTGAAACGCGAACGAGTGTAATGCCTGCTTCGGCCTTTGTCCCCCTCCCAGCTGGTTCAACCAGTGTTTGGCTCCGCGAAGGCAGAGCACTGTTCTCTCGACTCCTGGCACACGTATATAAAGACGCAATCGCCATCCCACTCTCACCCATACCTCTTGAAAAATCTGTCCTCCTAAAATCTCCCTGCCCTCCCACGATGCCTCCACGTCCAATTCTCAGACGGGGTCCCCCAGCTAGAGCAGCAGTTACGGTCACACCCAGCGATGTCAGGACGGACTTTTATGCGACTCTGACAGAGAACCCTGAGCTATGGATGGGACAGTACCAAAGTGTCGAAGACGCGGTCTTGGCAGTCTACCCCCTCGAACGATCTGCCACTTCGGAATCGGCCGTCAAGGCGGCTGCCGAGGCTTCGTGGAAGACGAGGAGCGCTTACGGCTGGTACAAATTGTCCCAAGAAAAAGCTGAAAAGTCAGGTAAAGTGCTGTCCTTGTCACGCGGGAGTTTGTGCTGACGGTCGCTATTGGACGTTCATCCGTGCAGGAGCATATCTTCCGCAATGGGAGACAGAAAGAACCAGGATTCAAAAGATGTCTGTTTCGATGTTCAACAGCAAGTACGACTTCAGAACGACGATCAAAGCGGACGATAACGGGAGAGAGCGCAAGTTTCTAGACTCTGTGAAAGACATCTGGGTGAAGAATGGATCTGAAATGCAGAGCTTCTTGGAGGCCAAGTACTACCTGAGGGGGGCACGACGTAGTGCAAATGAGAGTCTTACCTGGGCCGGCAAGTTTGACAGTCTCGAGCCTGAGGAGAACGATTCGGACTACGGCGAGGATCTGGGGTATGAGGAGGAGGGGGATGAACAGGACGAACTTGACGGTGATACTCTGGCAGACCCGTGCGAGTCCAGTTGAGGGACAGACCTGCCCGTACTTTTGTTAATAGGTTCTTCCCAAGGTTGGTAGTTAGTGATGCAGACGTAAACCAGTGATCGCACGTACTGATACATAGAGGATGCTCATGCCCCTAACAGGACAGCCTCCCCACAATCTTCCCCCCAGATATGCGTGGTGACAGCTTCTCGACCGCCGATGGTCCGTGTCCCCGACGTCGAGTGTCTCAGTGGCGAAATGGCCATCGAGCTTGCGGCGGCGATGACTTGAGCCATACAGCATCTGCAAGACGGTGTCGCAGCCGGCTACACACATATGACAAGGGACGTCATGTTACGTCGTTACGATACCACCCAGCAAGCAGGATGGCGTTTTGAGCATGGAAGACGCTGGCAGGTGTGCTGAAACGTCGGGTGAAGTGTGTTGGTGATATGTCCGGTCCGCCACAGTCACTCCCTCTTCTCCACCTTTGTTCGTGGCCCAAGATCCGTGGGGAGTACCGAGAGCACCTCAAGAGCGTGGGAACACTCAAGACCGACGCTGGATAAACCTTTGTACACCTTCCTATCATCTATACGGACCGGCTGCTGACACACTTGGACCATCGGAAGCGTGTCAAAGGACTGAACGTTGACACGGCTCTGACCTTCTCAAGCCACACTCACCATGCGAGGCAGGCTTGTGCTTCTGCCAAAGGATGCAAGCCATGTGAGGGATATCGGGGCTGAGCGCAACGGATACTAGCCGCTACACTTCGAGACGCTGCTTCGACCTTTCTTGCTCCCCACCCATGACAAACTCAGCGCACTACTTCGAGACGGCTATGTGAGAACGTCCCGCGACTTGCTTCTCGTACGTCGGTGAGCGCTGACACCTATATAAGTACAGATGGGGACAGATCAACTGCGTCTCATCATCACCTGCTCACTTGCAACACGTCCGCCGTCGCTTATCGTTCCCAACAATCTACTTGTTGACTCACAATGCCACCTCGGCCAATCATCAGACGGCCGGCACCTTCCAAGCCAAAGGTGACTCCTTCGGATGTCAGGACGAAGTTCTTCGCCACAGTCTCAACACTGACATCAGATGGTATGCCAATGTGGCACGCCCATGGATTCGAAAGTGCTGAGGATGCAGTTTGCGCTGTGTACCCTCCTAGCCCAACTGCTGGCACGAGCGAAGAGGCCTCATGGAAGACGAGGAGCGCTTACGGCTGGTACAAATTGTCCCGAGAAAAAGCTGAAAATTCAGGTAAAGTGCTGTCCTTGTCACGCGGGAGTTTGTGCTGACGGTCGCTACTGGACGTTTATCCGTGCAGGAGTATATCTTCCGCTATGGGAGAAAGAAAGAACCAAAATTCAAAATATGTCTGTTTCGGTGTTCAAAAGCAAGTATGACTTCAAAATGCCAATTGAAGAGGACGATGACGGGAGGGAGCGCAAGTATCTAGATTCTGTGAAAGACATCTGGATAACCGATGGGACTGAAATGAAGAGCTTCTTGGAGGCCAAGTACTACCTGAGGGGAGCACGACGTAGTGCAAATGAGAGTCTCACCTGGGCCGGCAAGTTTGGCAGCCTTAAGCCCGAAAAGAACGATTCAGACTATGGGGAGGATCTGGGGGATGAGGAGGACGAGGGAGAAGAAGAGGAAGGCGACGAAGGTGACGAGGCAACAGCGGCATGAGTCTTGCCGCTGTGACACGACCCTGCCCCACGCTTACGTTCACATCTCCGACGTACTTATCAAGATCGGCAACGATTGTTATGCAGACGTAAACCAATGATCGAACCGACATTGGCGTAGAGGACAGCCGAGACTCACCCAGGCATCGTGTTACTGATCCGACGGCTGAAGTCCAGAGACTGCGAGTTACAAGGTGCCAATGTCTTGTGATTCGTCGCACAACGGAGAATAGGCTCCAGTGCTCCACCTGTGTGTGCTGATCAGGAGACAATCCTGAGTAAGTCTCGTGACAGACTGGTAGTCGATATCGAGCGAGCTGCTTGCGTGGACTCTGTCATACTGTCATCAGTAAGTGCGGACCGACAGTTGATCATCGATGATACGACACTGCTTTGAGCACGAGGTCAGCCGGGTCAGAAGTCAGCTCGAGCGGTTACTCGTGGTTGACGCTGGGTCATCGCTCCTGACAACGTTTACATGTTCGCGCCGTCTAAACCGACAACTGAGCGCTCTCCACGTTCTTGAGCTTGTCCTCATACGGCTTCAAGGCCGGACCAACCCACTCTGACAAAAACTTGACGACCTGCTCTGGAGCCCTTCCGACAAACGTCTTTGGGTCGAGCAGCTCGCCCAGCTGAGACCAGATGGGCTCAAAGTACTGATCCTTCTTGACACGGTCTATCAGGTCGTTCTCGCCTCCTTGCTCTTTGACCACGGCGCCCGCTTCGTGCGAGAGCACACGGACTTTTTCGTGGCATTCCTGCCTGTCGCCGCCGGCTTTGACAATGGCCATGATGATGTTCTCGGTGGCCATGAATGGCAGCTCCTGGTTGATCCGTCGCTCGATGACTTTCGGGTAGACGACAAGACCCTCGGAGATGTTTTGCAGTGTGGAAAGGAGGATATCGGCGGTGAGGAAGGCCTCGGGGATGGTCACCCGTCGGTTGGCACTATTTCAGTTAGCCTATGATTGAGCACGAGTAGGTCAAACCCACCTGTCATCGAGCGTTCGCTCGAGCCACTGCACGGACGAGGTCATCAGGGTGTTTTGGTAGATCACCATGAGGTGCCTGGCAAGGGAGCAGGCTCGCTCGCATCGCATTGGGTTTCGCTAGGCAGGTCAGCAGGCATCCAGTATTCTACTAGATTCAGTCACCTTGTAGGCCATGGCGGAACTGCCGAGAATCAGCATCTGAACGCTTCGATATGTATCGCGACGTACCTGCCAATCTGGTCCTTCTCAAACGGCTCCTCGATCTCTTTCAAGTTGGCAAGGAGTCGGACTGCGACTCGTCAGCTAGAGCTCGCAATAAAAAGACCGACTCACTATCCGTGGCAATCTTGTGCACAGTGGCACCGAAGCTCGACAATGGTCCAAGAACATCCGCATCAATCTTTCTCGAGTACGTCTGGCCGGTCACTGGGTAGGCGTATGGGAAGCCGAAAAGCTCGGTCACTCTTTGGTCGAGGGCTTCAACCTATGTCCGGTGTGAGATTTACCCATGAGGCAATGTGACCCACCTTGTCGTGATCTCCGTTGAACAACGTCAAGAAACTCGCTTGCGTTCCCGTAGTTCCCTTGACACCCCTGAATCCAAGATCACCTCTGGCCCTCTCCAAGTTTCTCAGATCCCACAACAGCTCCTGAATCCACAGCGTTGCCCGCTTTCCAACAGTCGTCAGTTGGGCAGGCTGGAAGTGGGTGAAACCGAGGGTGGGAAGATCCTTGTACTGTTTGGCAAAGTCGGAGAAACGCGAGATGACGACGGCGAGCTTGGGAAGCAGGATGTCTAGGCCTTCCCGAAGGAAGATCAGGTCGGCGTTGCTGTATACTGTCAGACATGCCGGAGGACTCTTGTTGGAACCTACTCGGTGACGTAGCACGAGGTTGCTCCCAGGCTGAAAACGTCAACAGGTTGCCCAGACTGGCTTGCGTCGACTCACTGGATGATACCTGCTGCCTCTGGGGCGACAGTACCAAAGGTGTGCACGTGGGCCATGACATCGTCTATACAGGTCAGCAAGGATACACGAATACACCCTCTCCACTCACGCCTCCTCTTCTTCTCCTCCTCCGCTGCGACTTTCATCTGCGCTTCATCCAACTCTAGGTTCTCCTTCATTTGCTCGATGGCCTTGTCCGAGATGTCCAGACCGAGCTCCTGTTCCGAGTTCAGCTACATTTCCAGATTAGTGGAACTGAATTCTACCTTTTCAGCGATGGCGAGGTTGAGCCATAGCTTCCTCCAGGTCCCAAATCGAGTCTGACCATAAGTCAGCAAGTGCAGACCAACCAGTTGTTCGACTGACCCCGCTCGAGAAGAGCTTGGACATTTCCTTGGACGCATAACGCCTGCGGAGGTCAGATATCGCGAGCAAACTTCATGGTCGCATGTGTCTTCCACTCACGACGAGAGAGGGGTCTGATAGGAGTCCATCTTTGCTGTTTTGACCTGATCTGTAGGTGTTTTGGATGCAAGGCGGACGTTGAATCTGAAATTTCCGTGATGGTTGCGGACTGGGGGACTTGCGATAAGCAAGCGAGGCGTGATAAGATTGTGACCGGATGACTGACGCACATGACGTGGGCTTCTAATGCACTGATAACCGGCTGAAAGGACCGAGCAACCGGTCGCGCCTTCTGATCCCGCGCGCGGGGGAAGCAGCAGCTCGAGATCCCCCCCAGCTGCGATGGCCGATGGGTCACCAGTGCTCACCACACCATACACATTCGCTCGATCCACCCACAGTATCACTCATCCTCACGTCCCACTCATACACAAAACAAAATGGTCAAAGCTACAGTCTGCGGTGCCGCTGGTGAGTAGAGACCACGTGTTTCAGCAATCGCCAGCTCGACGCCCATTCTCCCGATCCAACTGACCAACGGATCAGGTGGTATTGGTCAACCATTGTCCTTGCTTCTCAAGCTCAACCCGCTCATCACTGAGCTCTCTCTTTACGATGTCGTGAACGCCGTCGGTGTGAGTGATCGTTCTTCTCCACGAATTTCGTATTCCACGCTCCGGCACAGCCCACCAGCGTCTGTTCAAGCCATACTGCCCCCACTCCTTTATGCGCTTAGACCACTGACGACTCGCGAACAGGTTGCCACTGATCTCTCGCACATTGCCTCCCCAGCTCAGGTTCAGGGCTTCCTCCCACCTGACAACGGAGCCGAGAAGGCCCTCAAGGACTCTGACATTGTTGTCATCCCCGCTGGTGTCCCAAGAAAGCCAGGAATGACTCGAGATGACCTCTTCGTGCGTACCAGGCATACTGATTGGCGTGTTGCTAAACTCCCTTATCCTTTATCATCAACAGAAAGTGAGTCACACTGAGCATACGGTCCCAACCACATGCTGACTTTCTCTAGGTCAACGCTGGAATCTGTGCCACTCTTGCCCAGGCCATTGCCAACGCCTGCCCCAAGGCCTTCATCTTGGTCATCTCCAACCCAGTCAACTCTACCGTCCCCGTCTTTGCCGAGGTGTTGAAAAAGGCTGGCGTTTACGACCCAAAGAAGTGAGTCCAAGGCAGTGATACTCGCTGACCATTAGACTCTTTGGTGTCTCCCACCTTGACATTGTTCGAGCTTCCACCTTTGTCTCCTCGCTCGTTGGCAAGCCAGAGGATGCTGCCAAGTACACCATCCCCGTTCTGGGTGGTCACTCGGGTGCCACCATCCTCCCCCTGCTCTCGCAGTCCGAGCCAAAGATTGTACGTCGAGTCTGACGATTCATGAGACTGACACACTCTAGCCCGCCGAGATCCTCAACGACAAGTCCAAGAGAGACGCGCTTGTTAACCGAATCCAGTTTGGTGGTGACGAGGTCGTCAAGGCCAAGGGTGAGTGCACTGGACTTGAGAGAGTTGGCCCGCTAACGCATTGCTAGACGGTGCTGGTTCCGCTACTCTCTCCATGGCTCAGGCCGGTGCCGAGTTTGCCGAGTTTGTCCTCCAGGCTGCCTTTGGCAGCAAGAAGAGCAAGACCGTCCAGGCCTACGTCGACCTGTCCGCCGAGTCTGGTGGTGAGGGCATCAAGAAGGAGATCGGTTCCGACCTCGGCTACTTCTCGGTCAACATCACCCTTGGCGTGAGTACATATGCCCGTCCTCAGCAGCAAGGTGCTGAACACGTCTGCAGGCTGGTGGTATCGAGAAGATCCTCCCAATTGGCTCCATCGACGACGCTGAGAAGGAGCTGCTTGCCGCTGCCGTCAAGGAGCTTGGCCCAAGCATCGAGAAGGTGAGCGAATATAGCTCATCGAATACTGAGGCCGTTGTAGGGTGTCTCTTTCCAGCCAGCTCCCCCCAAGCTGTAGATGAGGCGAAGAAGTACAAGGAGCGGAACTGTGCATATGGAGAAATAGACATATGCAAGATGCGAGCAGAATTGATACATGCAGTACGGAAGCGAGAGGAACTCTTGAAGGCGGCATCGTGATCTGCAGCAAGCAACACATGCGGATGGGCATCAGATGGATGCAGATCGTCGATTGCGCAGATGCAGCCGGTGGCGGGGGAGCATTTAAGGTTTCACTGACACGATGTCGTGCTTGCCGGCGAACAGCGGCGAACCTGCTCATATTGACAGTCGACTGCTTATTCAGCAGTTGATCACCTTTCTCACTTGACAACGCAAGCATTTCCAGGTGAGTCATGTATCTCGAGGCTGTTCCAGCATTCACAAGCACTCGTATATCCTGGTGGAGGAAAGGTGGAACGAGGAAAGCAGCTTGGTCAGCAGGAATGATCTTAGGGTATAAAATAGGAAGGATGTCGGCCGGTGTTGAACCTTTGCCATTCCATCGCAACTCTTTGCAGTCATCCCTTACGAACATCAATCTGACTTCCCCGTCAAAGTCTAGCAACCCACACATAGATACAAAATGGTCAAAGCTATCGAATCTTACGAGGAGTTCCAGGGACTCGTGAGTCTATCAACGTTGCCATCAAAATTACCCTAGACTAACGCCCCCTCTAGATTGCCGGCGACGACGTCGTGATTGTCGACTACTGGGCCACCTGGTGCGGTCCATGTAAACTCATCTCGCCACACTTTGGCAAACTCGAGGCCAAGTTCCCCAACGCCAAGTTTGTCAAGGTCGACGTCGAGGAGCAGCCCGTGAGTCTCACTCGTGAGAACTGTTCGCGAGCATACTAACAGGAAGGCTTTGTAGGAGATTGCCAAGGAGCAGAACATCAAGGCTATGCCCACGTTTGTCGCCTACAAGGGTGGCAAGAGGATCGACGAGACTGTCGGAGCCGTTCCCGCCAAATTGACCGTGAGTCTTGGATATTTCTGTCCACCTTGGGGTTGATGCTGACATTGGAAATAGGCCCTGGTCGAGAAGGTCGCTGCATAGATAATGAGATAGAGCTTGTTCTGAGATGTATGCAGCATGAAGGATCGATATGTCTCGTTGTAGATGGATGCTTCATCGAGACATCATTGAATGAACGATGCCTTCAACTGATACTCGACCGGAACTCGTGACTGCTTGGCGAGATCTGTCGGGATGACGCTCTAGGTCTCTACGTCTTATCCATGGCCTTGCTGAGCATGAGATTCCCACTCTTCTCCACTGCTCCAACCTCGCTCGCGCTCGTACTCGGATCGGCGTCTCGCAGGTCGAAAACTCCGCCCTCGCCTGCTAAAAAGCCAATCTACGCAGTTTCAAACGCTACGACCGTCGCAATGTCAACACCTCATCTAGGATCTAAAAGCCTCCCGCTATGTCCCGCTCCGGATGACTCGGAGACGGGAATGCTGGATCGTTCGCCAGGTACGCGGTTCCCGCCATGACTGATTGGCGGTCTAGCCTGACCTGAGCGGTCTGAGCGACGCGGACGCTCGCGAAAGGGGGACATTGCTCGCCATCAACAAACGCGACGACGCTATTCATCCCACCGCCATCATGGTCCCAATCCCAATCAGGACTAGACGATATATGAAGGGGGATATGGGGGGATATTGGGGGTCTTGCTCGGGGGATATGGTCGGCGAGAATGCAGATCTGACTGATGAAGGCACTGTTCTTGGTCATTCGCGTCCCACATGTCCCGGGTCGACATCTGATCTTGGTAAGCTCAGCGCTCAGCGCTCAACGCTCAAACGTACACTCGAGCCCCTTGACGAGTCTGGATCTTGTCAGGCCAGATGAGGTAGATGGCGATTTGACATATACTAGTACGTTCCTATATGCCCTGGTCGACTCTTGTGCCCCCCTTACCACCTCAGTCACCGCGCTCTCTCGGTGCCAACCCCCACCCCCCGGCATCTTCCCAACCCCTGGCCTTGGGGATGAAACGTCTCGAGTCTCGAGCGAGTGCTGGCTCAAACCGCAGGGGTAAATGCGCCCGAACGGGTCTTATCACTTGCAGCATACCACTCGTCCACCCAAATCATAGTTCCCAAACATCTCAAGACCTCGGAGGACTTTCGACCATCATCGCCGAAGAAGCGTCCAAGCCCAATCGCCCTTCGATATGATAACGGGGCGTCAGGTCCTCTTAGGTCCTGTTCAATCGATATATCTTCTATTGCTTCTTGGTCATTCTGTTCTCTTACCCATTTCTATCCTGACCCCCGGACGCTGGTCGATCCGTCATTCATTCGATCCCATCAACACACACACACGAACACATACACATACACGCAGAACCAGAACCCATTTCTAGCAGTGAGCAAAAGTCAATCTCATCATCTTCATCCATCTCTCGCTCGAGCGCAGAACTCTGGCTAACTCAGTCCTGCTGCAGGCATCTATACAACCTGTCGCCAACGACTATCAAGCCGGTATATCCCCAATCCGCCACTGCATCTCTGGTGTCACCAAACCCTTCATCACCTTTTGAGACTGGTTCTTCGAAGTTCTCCAGTACCTTGACGACGCCGGTATCCTCGAAGGCATCGTCACCGCTACGCCCTCGGCACTACCAAAATGTCGTCTGCCGATCTGGATCCCTTGACATTGACCCCTTCCCAAATACACGAATCACCGAAAAATGACACTCACGTCAGCCCATTCGCAGGGTATGAGACATCCTCGCAGACCTTTGGGCGAGATTCCAATACCATCAACAATCTCTTCAACGGCACTGCACTGGCTGAATCCCCAGAACACCCAGATTTCGCAATCCCATGGTCCAACGATGGCGCTGCACTCGGCTTTGGCCAGCACGATGGGTCCGAGAGCACTCAGCAAGACCTGACTTGTGAGTTCTTCGACTGCGTTTCTGGAAATCGAAGTTGACGATTGTAGCCTTCAACCAGTACATTCCCTCGAACATGACCTCGATGCCCATGACGCATAGTCTCAGCCACGCATCCTCAATATCGTCCCTGGCGTCCCTCAACTCGAACTTGTCCGACTCACACATGGGCTCGACCGGGTCTTTCATGCTCGACAGCTTCTCTGGTCCATTCGGGACCAACCCCCTCGACTCTCACTCTCGCCATTCCTCCCTCACAACCGAGGAGAAGAACACTTTTATGCCAATGTCCCACGAGTCTGACGTCAACGATACCATCAACATGTGGACAATGCCCACGTCCCGTCCTGATATCGGCCCGACCGACAACCTCAGTCACAGCAACCTGAGCCAGCTCTACACGGTCCCAGATCAATCCATGCGCGGTACTCCTAAGCTACAAGTGCAAACGCAAGGCTTGTGCGGTAGGATCAGCGGGAACCGAACGAGGAGCTCCTCTCGAGTACAGCCTTATCACAGGGAGCGATCAGAGTCTGTGTCCGTCAAGTGAGTGTCAAAATCAGCTTTGTAGCTCGGCTGACACGATGTACAGATCCGAGGCAGACGAGGATATCACCGCACTCTACAGCTCGGCCACCTCGCACAGCGCCTACCCGTCCCCATGGACGGGTAACAGTAACGCTTTGATCGGTGGCATGGGCAAGATCACCCTGCATCATCGAAGGTGGGTGAAATCGGTCTTGGTCAATACTGACGTCTCTCAGGACATCCTCCAACCTGTCTCAGAACCGCTCGAGCCCCGCACGACCAAGCCTCACCCGAGCCCACCGAAGCTCATCCCTGGCGATATCCCGAAAGCCAAGCGGAGACTTGTTGAACGGCAAGAAGCCCAAGACTGGTCACGCCTCTGACGAGGTTGATCTCTCGGGCTCGGCGGCTCAGCGTGAGGCGGCGGTGCAAAAGGATCTCATGGAGAAAGCCAATAACGTCAGGAGCATCACCTCGACCTCTCAACAGGACAAGGCGAGAGCGCTCTGGGTCAGACGATGGTGGGTCATGAGCGATGGACGATGGCTCATGTTGTCAGGCTGCAACTCAGCTACGAACACTCGATTGGCTTCACAGTGCCCCGTCAAGCCTTGTACCACTCGTACAGCATCTCTTGCCAGGAGTATGGCATGCGTCCAATCAACTCTGCGTCGTTTGGCAAGGCAATGAGGAATGCCTACCCGGGTATCAAGACGAGGCGGCTGGGTAACAGAGGTAACTCGTGAGTACCCTCTAGCGCCTGTTTGCTCTCCTGCTGACATCCACCAGGAAATACCACTACGTCTCGTTGAGACCTGCCATCCCAGCCGAGGCTCATCGTTTGAACGAATACGGTGACTCTAGCGGGTGAGTCGTGCTCTATCAGAATACTGCGTATTCTAACCCGCTTTAGGCAATGGCACATTGCTCCCGACGACGGCGAGATGAGGTACCAGAACGGCGCAGATCTCGAAGAGATGGACAGCGAAGACTATGACGATGAAGACGTCGAGGACGACGATGAAGTCTTTGGCTATCCGTGAGTTATCAAGATCGCCTCTAGCTCATAAAATGTAGCGTTAGGAAATCTCCCTCCAGCATGGACCTCCGATCAGGCGAGTCAACCCATGACCCCAGAATGATACCCTGACTAACTAATCGCAGAGTCTACCCGTCCTCTAAACTTTGCGAGGAGACACACCTCCGCCACGATCATCTCTACACCGTTCAACCAGTCTAGCGCCAATGACGCCTCACCAGTCTGGACTCTACCCTCGTTTCCCAATATGGATGATCTGGTGCCGATGCTCGGTCAAGATGCCAGGACGGCTCAGGCTCTCTGGTCTCGATTCTGCCAACACGCCGACTCGCTCTGCTCACACACTCGATCCATGCGCTTCGACCTCTTCGAGATGAGCGTGAGTCATCGCTCAGAGTGAGTTTATCACGCTGACTGGAGTAGTGCCGTCAATTCTGGGCCGGCTTGACCCCGCAGGAGAGGATGGCGTGTCAGAACCCAGAGATTTCCAACAAGATTGACGCCGGCCTGGCCGTCACCTACGATGTGAGTTGACTCTCGATCTACTGGTACTAACTCGTACATAGTCAGTTCTCGGCATCGCCTTGACAAAGCTCCTCGGCCCGCTTTCCTCTCAAGTGCAAACGTCGCTCAAGAACCTCGCCGTCAACCTCGAGACTGTCATGTCCCAAGCGCTCTCAAGCTTTGACACCGAGTTTAGCGAGCCAAAGGTCGAGTTGTCGGTCCGAGCTGGTCACCTGCTCTGTGAGTTCCCAGTCCTGGTGTGATCTACATGGCTCACCTTGCACAGTGCGATTCGCCGACATCCACCAGCTTACCACTGCGCTCACGCCAATCCTCTCGAATCAAGACCAGGTCCGCTCAATGGCCAGATCGTGGGAAACGCTCGACGCCCGAAGCCTATCGGATCAATGTGCCCTGTCGTGCAATTGTCAACCAGACCTACTGGAGACTGTCCTGGCCGGTTTCCAGAACTGGCTGCTCGAGACGGAGAGCTCGCCTTCCCGAGGGGGCAGGTCGATCGAGAGACTTGGAGGATTCGTGGAGAGTATCCTCAAAGAGGTTACTGAGCGGCATGGTAGAGGTGCACCTCCGAATCGAGCGTGAGCCAGACGTGGCCCCTTACTAGTCCGCACACTAATCCAAAGCATCGACTAGTCTGATTGCTCGAGCTGGGTTCATCACGTCTCAGATCATGCGAGACTTTACCCTCAAGTCGGACCCTTGCTTTGGTCTTTTCCAACTGATCAAGACCTGGATCGACGATTACGTCTCGCTCTTGGTCCTCCGTCAGATCGCCCTGTCCCCCACATCCCTAGACACCCCGCACTTTGTCCCCGAGATGAGCGTGATCATCCCGCCCATCAGCGACAACTCGTCCTTCTACACTCATCGCCCAGACCTCACCACCGCCGTTCCGCAATACCAGTCAAAGGGTAATTCCCAAGGCACCTTCCTCCAGATGCCATTCATGCTCGGCGGTAGCGGTGGTGGATCCACCCCAAGGCCCACTTTCAACTAAGTTCAACCTCATCCTCTCCCAGCGGACAATCATCTTTCGATCCTGGCTTCGCTCTCGGTATTGTAAGCTATATCTTGGGTTCACATCGCGGTTCACTGTTCTCTGTCACTCTTTGTCCTCTGTCGACACCATTGTTCGTTATATCAAGTTTGGTTTCAGTCGTCTATAGAATCGTATTCAAGTTGGAAAGAAGTATGTAGAGTGAGAAGCGCACGAGTGGATCCAGTATATCATCGGGCCAAGTGGTCAAAATGTGTAAAGCAGCTTGACAGACATGCATGTTCATACGAGTATAGTACACGACTGAGGCGATTATTCGTCCACGTCGTCTCGACTCCGAACAGTCTCTGGAGGATGTTGAGAACAACATAGATTGGGTGGATGATGGCTACAGTACTCCGTGGTGGAAGGTCCTTATGCTACATGAGGGGAATGGCTCAAGGGGCCTGCTGGACCCGCTGCCAACGCGATTCCCGCCTGGTGTGGAGGTAGACCTCTCTCGCTCCTGGTCCTCTGGGCACGCTCCAATCCCCCGATCGGCCCGGAAAGAGGTTTGTCGCCTGATCTCATCAACTTCTAAGCCCTCCAGGCCGTCCTGGGTACTTACTAGATATCTCTCGCCTTCGACTAGGGCTCCTTCCCCCAGATTCCTCGCTTCCCAGACATTAAGCATGCCGACCCGCGCTGGATCCTTGGCGTAATTGACGGCGTCGTGGAATTTGACCAGGCGAAAGTCCCGGATCTCTCGTTGTGGCACCGTCGTCTAGATCAAATCAGTACAGAAAGACAGAGGTATGAGAAGCGCTCACCCTCAATTCGGCCTCGGCTTCAGCTTGACCCTCGGTCATCTCATCCTCCAGTCGCCTTCGAGCGTAATGCGCCAGGTGAATAACCGTCGATCCGCCCATGGTGGACAGTATACTCGAAGGGCTGCTGGAGATGAGAATCCGTTCGAAGATGTCTTCGAGATTTTGCGGAGGGGTTCCTATCTGGTCAGACTTGACCTTGACGAGGAACTCACCCGCTGGATCCTCTATACCCTCTGCAAAGTCCTGCAGGAGGAAACACAGTTCTTGAAGGTTGCCAAGTCTCGCCCTCAATTCCTCACTCAGCCGAGTCATTTCACTCCTATATCGTTCCTATGCCGGGTCAGCCTCGTCCAACGATAACGTCCAGAGCACCCACCTGCCACTTGTCCGCCCTGATGGCCTCTTCCTTTTCATCCCATGGATCTCCTCCTAGAGCCCTATCTTGCGGTATAAACGCCAGAGGATAGATCTTGTCGATCACAATATCCATCATTGCAATGACGCCGCCGTCGACACTCAAAGAGGACAGACCGGCGATGAAGGGATTTCGCTGAACTCCCAAAAGCGCGTCCCATCTTGCTGGCGCAGTAGAGTTTCCAGCAATGATCAGGCGAGAAGATTGCTGAGCTTCGAGAACCTCTTCACCTTCGTTTGCCGAGTCGAGCTGGTAATCCAATCAGCTATCGTTCACGGTGAAATTCTGAGCTGACACCTACCTTTGCACCACTGATAGCGACCTTCCTCCCCACGGCGATCACACGACGCTCCACTGCTCGAGCGAGACAATCGTCAATCTCCACGTTGATGCGATACCACCCGTCCGTCATTTCGAGGTATGGCTTCGGCCGGGGCTCCTGAACGTCTTTTGGATTCGCTTTCACCGGCGGGGGGAAGTGAACCGCTGAGACGCAGAGTATCATCGGGACTGAAGCCGACGAGTCGTGTTCTTGGATCCGGCGCAGAATCGGTCTTTGAGCAGAGTTGACCTCACGCTCGTACCTTCTAGAGTCAGCATCTCTTATTTTAATAGGAGACTCACCTGTATTTCAGCTGTTCGATGACCTCGCCCCAGTTCCACCTGACGTCGAACAAGGTGGGCTGCGCTTGGATCAAGCCGGCGAGTTTCCACAGGATGAGTGGATAATGATTATCGACCCATTTCTGCGTCACGAGCGAGCATCCATCTCGGCGCAAAACGTTAAAGGCATTCTGGGATCCTAGTGGGACTGCGTTCTCCGCAATGAATTGGTATTGCAGAGCATTGGTGAGATCGAGTCGCCAGATTTCATCAGGACTGAATGTCATCAGCACTGCGAGCGGACAGGCCGGGCTTACAATACTCACATGCCCATATCCTCCAATTCGGTCGCAGAATGGTACTGCGGCTTTAGGAATGCTTTCCGTGCAGACAGACGATTCTCCGGTTCTACTCTCGGGTCAGCATACAGCCATGTAATGTGTGATACGCACTTTTGAGATCAAAGACTGGCTCCGCGACCTCCTTCTTCACCACGGGCGCTGCCGAACGCGGAGTATACCTGCTCTGACTGCCCAACCTCGTAGGCGCACTTCTCTTCCCCGCAACGGTGGGGGTCCCATGAATCGTATCGCTGGTCTGTTTGAATGGCGTGCTGAATGATTTTGCACCGCGGGCTCTGGGTGTTCCGCCTAGGCCGAGTCTTCGCGGTGCGCTGAGAGGGGTCTTGATGACGATGGGCGTGATTTTCGAGGACTGTGCGCCATGGGTAGCGCTAAATGTATTGGTAGTCGTGCGTAATGGGGTCCTCTGTGGGAGTCCGAGTTGTTCCCGAGGCTTAATGACGGATTGAGTGACCAAGGGTGTAAACGACGTGATGGGGCTCGGTGGGTTTCGAATCGGTGTCTGGGCGAAGCTGGCGGAATCTGCGTTCCGGGTTGCTAGATTCTCATCGGCATCGGCGAAGAGTGCCAGAGCCTTTGCTCGACTCGAGGAAGGAGCGGGAGCGGGCGTCCCCGTGCCGCTCTGGAAGCCTGCTGATGGAAGTCGAGGTCTAGGTTTGCTTGGCGTATTGTTATCCTCGCCAAACTCGCCAAATAGAGCCATGGCTCTGGCCCTGCTCGAGGAAGGATCGGATGTAGACGGTACCGTCCGACTAGCAGACGGTCCACTGACGTCTTGAAAGATGTTCATTACTGTTGCCTGAGCAGCAAGGGAAGGTGGCGGAACGGCAGCTCCTGATCCAGTTGTGAATCCGCTTCTAGGGGTATCGAGTGGTGCTTCTTGTGTATCCCCGACTTCCTCGCCGAAGAGGCTGGCCACAGCTTGCAATGATGCTCTCGAGGGAGGGTCGACCACTTGACCAGATCTCGTGGTGAACATGGCTCGTCTGCTTGGAGTAGAAGTGATGGAAGGGGAATGTGAAGGATATGTGTGTTCAGGCTTCGAAAATGAGCCGTGATCGTGGTATTGGGCGTCGGATGTTGACGTTGAGACGGTCGACTCCAGCTCCGGCTCATCTTGGAAGATCGCCTGAGCCTTGGCTAGTGACAATTTCGATGGAGGGGGTATGGATGTTCCTGCCGCAGTTTGAAAGCCCATAGCCATATTTGGCATACCGCTTCCAAAGTCGTGATCTAGCTTCCTCCTCTTTGGTGACAGAGATCCATCTTCATCGAAATCGTCGAGTGTCGAATCCTGATCCGCTGCCAAAGAAGCCTCGATCTCTGCAGCAATGCGTCTGGCTTTCTCGAGGGCGGCCGCAGATGGTGGTGGGACTTTGTTTCCTCTTGCCGTTGTGAACCCAGCTAGAGGTGGGTGTGGTGCAGGTGCTGCAGGTGATCAAAGGCTGTTTCTATACTCCAGAGAATACTCACTGATGGGCTGAGCGAAAGATCTTCTTTCAGATTCGTCACCAAAGTCGTCCGTGTCCTCAAAGTCGTTTAGATCGTCTGAGCCTAGACCGATCAAAAGGTCGTCATAGTCATCGGCGGGCATCATCCTGTCCGCTTCCTTGCGTATGCGAATTTCTCTTGGCGTGTAGAATATGTGTCACACCTCAAAGAAGGAGCGTGACGTTGAACGAATGCGATTCACTCGATTGGTTGGACATGTCGATCACGACTGATGTTTCCGGTGATGAAGATGGATGTGTCCATGTTGAAAAGAAGTAGGTCGCGTCAGAGTCCAGCAGCTCCAACGCCGGGAAGTGGTTAGACGGAGTTGATTACAAACTCCGTGACTAATGTTGACTTTTTGATTAGACGTTCGGAGATGGCCGCCTAGTGGCGTCTAATCACGTCCACATGCGCACATGAGTCACTCTGGTCGTAATTTTGGATCAGATCCTTCACCTTCACAGCACCGGATCCGACTCTAGTCAATCGACTCGGCAGCAGTAGTGGTGGAAGTGATTAGGGAGCACGGAGTCACCAGGCCATCTGAGCAGCTATCGCACGCGATAGTCACGGCTGGAACAAGGTAGTCTCATATTCAGGGCCTTCTCGCGTTCAACCCTTTCAGTCAACGGTACTCGCATCGAGATCCTCCTTTCTCCAGCGAAGGCCAGTACAAGGGACCACCGCTTCGTCTCGGAACTCAAAAGTAGGACTGTAATCAACAGGACTGTAATCTACATTGCAAAACCAACCACTTCAGTCGACACACCAACATGTCTAGCCTCATCACCGTCTTCAGCACCGCTCTGATCCCCTTCACCGCGGTATTCACCCTCTCCATCTACCTCAGCACGCACCCGGACTCGCCTGCCAAATCCCTGCTACCGGGAAAGCGAGTCAAGCTACCAGTGCACCGCGATGAAGGACTGGATGGGAGCACGGACAATGATGGTCCAGATCCATTCGACTTGCACGACCCGGTGGTCATGGACGATGGGACGCCAGTCAATCCGGAAAAGTTCTGGTCGGCGGCCTGGAGAAAGAAGTTGGCTTTCTTGATCCTCCTGATACCTCCCTTTGCGTGCAATATCGCCTTGCTCGTCTTCACTATCCTGTCAGACTTGAAAGGCGAGGAGAGGACGAGAGCGACACTCATCCCATCCCTGCTCTTGCCATCACACTTGATCACAGTCCTCTTTGCCCTTTGGTACCTCCGACAGAATCAGACCAAATCGCATTGGGCGACAACGGTGTACATTGCCACGAATGTTTCTATCCAATTCCTCATTCTCGCCGCTATCGCCATGTTACCCTCCACTCCATTACCCTCGGAGCCGCCCAGCGAGGTTACATTCCTTACGGCCAACTTTGCTCGCTGGGACATGTTCAAGCTGCCTACCTTTACTCCAATCAGCTTGACAAAAGCTTTACTACCAATCCTGCACATCCCGTCTTTGCTCATCATCACATTCATGAGAAGAGGTCCTCCCCTTCATCTCCCCCTCGACTCGATCTATCCACCCAAAATCACCGATGCGATCCCTCAAGATCATCCTTCGACCAATCCTCAAGTGTCCAACGTGTCGGAAGAGGTTCAGTGCAACATACCCGAGTACCTGCTCTTTGGATACGCCACGAGTGTCATCAAGAAGGGGTACTATGCTCAAACGATGGACGTTTGGGATCTTCCTGTCCTGACCGCGGATATGCGTGAGTCCAATCTCTCGGTGTCGGTACTGACTGTCCAGGTGCAATGTCACGATACATGCAGATGAGAAAGACGTACGGAAAGCAGAGGTATAGACTGGGTAAATGGGAGGGATACAACTTGCTTTGGAAGATTGCCCAAGCCAACAGTGGCCCGATCATTGCCCGTAAGTGATGCCACTATTTACCGAGCCACTGATTGACATCGCTAGAAACCATCCTCGCCGCCCTGACGGCCGCGGGCTACTATGTCCCTCACTACCTCCTCAAACTGTTCATCCAGTACCTCGAAAACGACCCCACTCGTTCGACTCCAGCCTGGGGATGGCTTATCGCGTTCGCCCTCTTCGTCAGCAATGCCATCATCTACATCACCTCTGGACAGATCTGGTCCATCAGCACGACGACACTGCAGGGAGGTATCAAGATGCAGTTGAACACGATGCTATTCGCGAAAACGCTCGTCAAGAAGGACATCGCTTCGTCGGTCGGAGATGAGAAATCAGATGACAAAGGCAAAGAGGCGGGAACCGAGGAAAAGGACACCAAAGAGGACGACTCGGACGACGACGGTGTCAGCTCCAAAACACAAATCATGACCCTCTTCACTGTCGACGTGGACAGAGTGACTGAATTTGTTTTCCACGAGTTCGCCCTGATCGATTCGCCAATCGAGATTGTCGTTGCGACTCTCTTCCTCCTCAAACTACTCGGCACGTCGGCATTGTTCGGTCTACTCGCGTCCCTATTGTGTATGCCGCTGAACCATCTCGCATCGAAAGTCGTCGTGACTGCCCAGGAGAACTTGATGAAGACCCGAGATCAGAGGACGGCGTTGATGAACGAGATTCTGCAGGGTATCAGGATGCTCAAATTCATGGCCTGGGAGAGATCGTTTGAGAAGAGGATCCACTCGATTAGGAAGAATGAGCTGCATTGGCAGGCGAGAAACTACCAGATCGAGGTGAGTTACTCGAGTGTGCCCGACTGATCGAACAGGTCGCTTTCAACTGTATCTGGGCCTTGACGCCTGTTCTGGTCACCGTGATATCGTTCTTGGTGAGCGTTTCGCCAGATCTACTTGTTATAAGCTGACTTTGCCAGCATTACACCCTCGTCCGAGGTCAGAACCTCTCGCCGTCGATCGCGTTCACCTCCGTTGCCGTGTTCGCCGAGCTGCGATACGCCCTCAACGCCTTGCCAGAGACGTTTATCCAGGCTCTTCAAGGTAGGTACTAGAACGTCACGCTCGCTGATAATCAGGCTTCGTCTCGTGCAAGCGTATTGAAAAGTACATGTCATTGGCCGAGGTGCCCCGAGTACGACCATTTGGCGAGCCCCGCGACATCACCATGACAAACGTCACCTTTACATGGCCCAGGGACGACTCTTCGACCCCAGTCGTCGACGGTGTTCCCGTTCGATCAGCAGCCGCCACACCAAAGAACGCATTCACGCTAGCCGACCTGACATTGCGATTCCCCGCTGGCAAGCTATCGCTCATTTGCGGACGACTAGGTTCGGGCAAATCCCTCCTCCTCAATGGTCTCCTTGGCGAGGCAGACACCTTGACCGGTCAACTCGACACTCCTAGGTCTGCACCCGACGCTATGGCCTTCTTCGCCGACTCGACTGTCAAGGATGAGGATTGGATCGTGAATGACATGGTCGCCTACGTCCCCCAACAGGCGTGGTTGCAGAATGCTTCGATCAAGGACAACATCATCTTCTCCTCGCCGTGGAACGAAAAGCGATACCAAGAGGTACTTGAAGCCTGTTCGTTGACGACCGATCTGGAAATCCTGGAGGATGGCGATCAAACGGAGATCGGCGAAAAGGGTCTCAATTTGAGTGGTGGTCAGAAAGCCCGAGTGTCCCTCGCGCGAGCCGTTTACAGTCGAGCCGGAACGCTTCTCCTCGACGATGTCCTGAGCGCCGTCGACGCACACACCGCTCATGCCATCGTGGAAGACTGCCTGAATGGGCCAATCCTCGCCGGACGAACGATCCTCCTTGTGTCCCATCACACCGCTCTGGTCTCGCCCGTGGCTTCGTACATTGTCGCTCTGGAGAACGGCGATGTCAAATTCTCCGGCACGCGCGAAGACTTTGTCGAGTGTGGTCTGATGAAAGAGCTGGACGCAGACGAGAACAAGCCAATGGAATCGCCCATCGAAGAGCTCAAGCAGAGCGATCTGCAAAACCCGGCGCTGAAACGCGTTGCGTCGCTGGGAGGAGTGAAAGAGGCTTCCGAGCCCAATTCCGAGACTAGCTCTATCGCCCCAGAAGACGAACTCACCCTTGCAGGCTCGTCAGAGTCTGACTCGGATGCGAAGAAGGCAAAAGCACCCAGAAAGTTGATCGAGGATGAGAAGAGAGCTACCGGTAGGATCGCATGGGCCGTCTGGAGAACCTACTTTACCGTGAGTCCCACATAGAATGCAATGAGCAGAGCTGAGATGGCGCAGGCACTCGGTGGCAAGGTCTGGTGGCCGATCTTCATCCTGTCTCTAGTCATGTCAATGGTTGTCCCTCTCGCCGAGAAGGGCTGGTTGCAGTGAGTCATGACGACGTAGGCTTGGTCGCTGATGTCATCTAGATACTGGACTGGGTCGCATCCGAAAGAGGACACCCACACCACGACCTACTATGTCCTTGGCTACGCTTTGGTAGGTGTGGTGGCGGTCTACAAGACGCTAGCTGATCACCATAGATCACCATGGTCGGAGTTGTAATGTCCAACCTCCAATACGCAGTCGTCTACTATGGATCTCTCAAGTCCAGTGTCAAGCTGCACAATGGTGAGCAAATCTCCGAGAGGCAGTCAACAAGCTGATCCCTCCTAGCCATGCTTGAAAATGTCCTCTTTGCCACGCTGAGGTTCCACGACACGACGAGCAGGGGCCGACTGCTGAACAGATTCGGAAAGGACATTGAGGGTCTCGACTCTAGTATGGCTGATAACCGTAAGTGATCACTTCTCAGTTTTGGATGAACGCTGACGGTACTCTAGTGGTCCGAAGTTTGTCTTACGGTCTCAACGTCGTGGTCACCTTTGCCTCTATCACCTATGTCGGCGGTCTGCCATCTCTCATAGCTGGAGGGTAGGTCACGCAGGACTAGTCACAACGCTGACCGAGTGCAGAATCGTCATGATTGCCTACTACCAAGCTGGATCGATCTACGGTCAGACCTCGCGAGACATGCGTCGACTGGATTCAATCACTCGATCCCCGCTGTACTCGCTCTTTGGCGAGACTGTTTCCGGCGTCGCGGTCATTCGAGCCTTTGGTGGCAGTACGATCGCGCTCAAGAACATGCTCAGGCTGGGCGACACGAACATCCTGGCCTTTGTCTGGAACTGGTGAGCCAGGCGAACTGTATCATGGGATCCCCGCTGATAGGTTTCAGGACGGTAAACCGATGGCTATCAGGTCAGACCTGTCCCAAGCACTCGCTTGTGACAACAGCTAACGAGACTCGTAGCTCGATTCAACGTGCTTTCATCGTTCCTGGTTGGACTCACTGCCGTCGCGATTCTAATTGCTCCTGGGGTTTCCGCGGCCATGGCGGGCTTTGCACTTGCGTTCGCAAATACCATCAGCCACGACCTGCTGTTCGTCGTACGTCGATACGTCCAGCTCGAGCAGAGCATGGTCGCCCTGGAGCGAATCAAAGAGTGGGTACCAGTCGCGAGAACAGTGCTCATTGTTAGATACTCCGAATTGACTCAGGAAGCCGCCGAGTTCATTGAGCCGAGACCGCCTCAAGACTGGCCGCATGAGGGTTCCATCTCGGTCGAGAACCTCGTCATCAGATATGCCGTGAGTCCCACTTACACTGAACGATTGAGCTGATCGTGTTGCAGCCTGATCTGCCCAACGTACTCCATGGGATCAGCTTTGATGTTGCGGCGCAAGAGAAAGTTGGGATCGTCGGGTCTACGGGCTGTGGAAAGTCGACTTTGGCATTAAGTTTCTTCCGATTCGTCGAGGCTGCCGGCGGCCGGATTGTCATCGACGGACTGGGTGGGCATGACTCTTCTTCGAAGATCTGCTTTGGTGCTGATGATACGGTAGACATTGCCAAGATTGGCTTGACTGATCTGCGAAGTCGAGTCACCATCATTCCGCAAGATCCGACCATTCTCTCGGGAACGCTCAGATCGACCTTGGATGTGTTTGACGAGTACAACGATGCCGACATTTACGCCGCTCTGCGCCGAGTCCATCTGCTGAAGGATGAAGATTTCGTCCAGCCAGCCGACGATGCCGACGAGAGCAGGAACGTCAATGTGTTCAAGGACCTCAACAACCCAGTCAGGTGAGTCCAGCTCTCACTTGAAGAAGGCGTAGCTGACAACAGTGTAGTGAGGGCGGAGACAACTTCTCCAGCGGACAGAAACAACTCATATGGTATGTCGAGTAGGAAGATAGTTGGCTGATCGGAATAGTATGGCTCGAGCAATCCTACGACGGAACAAGCTATTGTTCATGGACGAAGCTACAGCCAGTATCGATTGTGAGTGGACTCAAGCTTGAACCCCCGCCTCTGTGGCCATTGCTGACATGCTATGCCTCCAGATGAAACGGATGAGCTGAGTGCGTAGTCTACGCCTACCTGGGCTTGGCAAAGCTGACACTGTTCTAGTTTCGAAGACGATCCGTGAAGAGTTTTCCGATTCGACCATCCTCACTATTGCACATAGAATACATACCATCGTAAGTGAACCCTATGGTGATATCATGAGACTCGAACTGACATACCTCAGATCGACTTTGACAAAGTCCTCGTCATGGACCAGGGTCGGATCGCAGAGTATGCCAGCCCGGCAGAGCTGCTGAGGGATCACAAGTCCAAGTTCTATTCCGTGAGTACCGAGATGAATCCCACCTAACGCTTCGGATGCTGACACACCGTAGCTGTGCCGTGCGACCGGAAGGACAGAGTTCAAGAACCTCAAGACGATGGCAATGGAAGCAGAGAGGAAGCGAAAAGAGCAGGTCACAAAATGAGAGATCTGTGCTTGAAGCATCGTACATTCGCGAGCGCCATGTATATACAATAAGGGGCATTCTGGCGACTGGCGGTCTACTTTGCCTGTTGAGCCTCCTTGAGACTCGTCTGCCAGTCGTGCACGGGCTTGAAGCCTAATACCTCTCTGGCCTTTTTGATACTGATCAGACCTTCGCGGGGATCGTCCGTCTCTGGGGTGTATGGGACATTTGGGAAGATCTCCTTGACGAGATCGGCGGTGGTTCGATCTCTGAAAGCGATGTCTGCGTTGGCAATGTTGAACACATGGTTGCCCTTGAGCGTGGGGTGTTCGACGGCGAGTCTGAACCCTTGAGCACAGTCCCGAGCGTCAATGTAGCAGAAGCCGCTATAGTGGAGTCAGCGATACAACGTAGCTGAGGCACATGGGGCGAACTCACTTCCAAGCCCTGCTCCATGGGTCCTCCTGCCATCCCTCGAATTTGGCGTAATCGGTCGTTGGGTCCATGACGTTACTGAGACGGATGTTGACCACCTTGAGCTCTGGGTCCCATCGGCAATACTGCTCTGCCATCTTTTCGCCCAGTAGCTTGCCGAGACTGTAGGCCGATTCGGGTCGTTCCACCTCTTCCGTCACCGGCCACTTGGTCGGCGAGTGGGGGAACAGGGGGAGTCCAAAGACCGTCTCACTAGAGGCAATGACGACGTTTTTGATCCGCATCACTCGGGCGGCCTCGAGGATGTTGTACGTCTGCAAGGTGTTGGTGTGGAACACGACGTGGTTTGCCTTCAAAGAGGTCAGCTTCTACCTAGTTGACTGGATGCGTTACTACTTACTGCTCGAGCCGGAGCTGGGATGGCGGCAATGTGGATCACCGCGTCGATGCCTTTATAGACCGAGTCGACCTCTGACAACAGGCCAAGAACCGTTCCGTAGTCTTTAAGATCGCCGTACATGTACTTTGCGTTGACATCGGCTTCCGAGGCCGCAGGCGCGACAACGTCGACTATGCAGGGTCAGGAGGTTCCCACTCGGCATTAAACGCCAGGCTCACTGTTGTACACTTCCCACCCGTGGTCGACCATCTCTCGGACCATCCATCTTCCCAACTTGCCAGAGCCACCGGTGATCAAAACCCGCTTCTTCTTCTCGGGGATTGGTTTAGTGGGATCCCGAAGGGCCCTCTCGGACAGGGCGTGCTGGTCGGTGAAAGAAGCGACTGGAGCAGACATTCTGATAAATGGTACTGAGCTATCGTGTGGTAGATCGAGGGCAGGGGGAAGAGTTGAAAGAGAACAACTACTGCTGCCCGTTCTTGTATCGCACAAGATGCATGATGGTACGGTGTGATGATGGTCGTCCAAAAGTGGAGGTGGAGGTCAACCGGCCCGGTTACGGCGTTACTCGCGACCAGTTGGTCCGAGGTTCTACAACCGGATACGCGAGATCCGTGCCTGCAACTCGTCGGCATCCTGCGCATCCCAGGCTTTGGTCTCCGACTCCATCTTCGACTCCCACTTGTTCAGAAAGGTGAGACAAGTCTCGTGCTTGTCTGTCGCTGAGCTGCGCTTGACCCGCTCGCGGATCGTCTCGAGCAATTTCAACGATTTTGCCCGCAAGTCCTGAATGCCTTCTCTAATCTCGTCGGCCTGTTGCGGGGGGTACATTGACGATACGACGCTGTCAAAGGTCCCGACCATGGCACCACAGGCGTCTAGAATCGGACGGTATGACTCGTCTGGCTCGAGCGCCAGCAAGGGGAGATATCGCGGTAGAGTCGCCAGGAGGATTTGATGCAAACCCAACAGGTTCTTTGCCTGCCAACGTTAGTAAGACTAAGCAGCGTCGAGAGGTTACTCGAGACTTACAGCCTCTGCCCTTGCCCGCTCCTCTTCTGACATTTTCTTCCCTCCACTGAGCATATCCTGCAATTCGCCAAACTCGTCGTCGTCATCAAAGCCCGCTTCGTCACTCTCATCCTCGTCATCCCTATCTTGCTCCTCCATGAACTCCTTGTACTCTGTCCAGGCGTCTTTCAGCACCTCACCCTGAGATCTCCACTTCTTGCCGACAGACTGAATCTCCGAAGTACTGAGATCGCTCGACAGTCTTCCGATTGCTTCCCAGACTACCCCCGTGTAGAGGAGGTATGGGTTTTCGGAATCAGACTTGCTGTTGCTGCTTGATCCGGAGTCTGTGGCCGCTTTCTCCAAGACGTCGAGAAGACGCTCTAATTCCGTTCCAACAGTCTCCACTCCGTCCCTCCATTCCTCGACTAAGAAGCTGTCGCACTTGGTGCCTCCGGATGCGGCGACTACACAAGCTGCGATCCGACCGTACCCCTCGTGCACCTTGTCCAGCTGGGCAGTAGCCGCGGCCTCGGTGATGGGCGGCTTGAACGAAAGTGCCAACGAGGTGATGTCATGGTGGAGTCGGGACAGTAATTGAGCGAGTGATTCAGGCAGTCCTGGTAGGATCGGAGGCAGGCCAATGGTACTGGAAGGGGATGCTAGGGGATGTAGCGCTTTTGTGGAAGCTCGCAAGCTGTCCCGACAGGAGCTGATCGCTAAGAGTAGTTGTGAGTGTGTAGTCAAGTGAGCTTTGCTGGCCAGTATCTCACATTTGACGACTCTACTCATGGTTCGGCTGGCTAGGACGTATCAGAAAGTCGAATACGAGCAAGCTAACTTGGTAATGAGCACCCTATCCACTCTACTCGTACAGTACTGCTCAGTACTGCTCAGTCTCAACGTCTCCCGGTCAGAGATCCTCGATGCACATTGTTGCAGCCAAAATATTTGCCAACACGTGGCAGGAGTGACGAGATAGAAAGTAGGCGCGAGGTCCTCCTGACACCTGGCACGCCTGTAGTGCGGCAATTGCCACGTGTGCCACCGCCGAGCTACGTCACGGGTCAACGGTCAACCTCCCCCGGATCATCCGGTTCGTTCGAGTTCCAAGTTCGTCCATTGCTTTGGTCATCCAACTCATTGAGTAACCATCAACACAACCAAGTCTCTCAATCATCCTCTCAACGTCTCATTCCAACTACAGCAACGTCAAAATGTCGAGCACCACAGCTTCCACCGAGTCCGCCAATGTCCCCAAGGCCATCCTTTACTCGTAGGTCCAATCCTCTGGCACCCTTCGTCGACCTGACAACCCGGGACAGCTGGCCAACGTCGGTATGGTCAACAGTGCCGCAGTTATGTTTGCACGAGAAAGGATACAGCGAGGATGAGTACATTGTCAAGCTGGTGGATATTGGTGAGTAGTTGGGTCACTTCTAGTGTCTGGTCGCAATGCTTACTCGGGTTCGCAGGCAAAGGCGAGGTGTGTGAAAGGGTTGATCAGGTATCATATCGGCGCTGACCTCTTTCGCAGAACTTTTCCCCATCCTACCTGAAGTGAGTGACCTTGTTCCCAAAGTCACTATGAAGTTAAGGCTGACCGCTCACCAGGATCAACATGAACGGTATGTGAGCGTCCCGCATATCCCAACGCAGGGACTGACCCGTGCGCCAGGTACCATCCCGACACTGGTCGTGCCCACCTATGAGACTACGGCCGAGGACGTCGACACTCGGTACCGCTCTCTGAGAGACACAGTGGTGGGTGATTGTATGGGAAGGATGACCTGGTGCTGACCTGATTGCAGACCATCTGCGACTTCTTGGACCAGGCCCGAGGCATGGGCACAGCCAACCAAACGGTCTCCGAGAAGCCCGCGCCAGCATTGGCTCCTGCAACCATCGAGGGTGAGTGACACTGCGGTCGTTGAGGAGTGGCAATTCTGAAGCTTGGATCTAGGCAAAGCCACCTCTGACCAGATAATCACACTCGTCCACCGAGCGCCCGTGGATCCCAATTTCGTCAATGTCGCCGCTCGAAACGAAAAGGAACTGGATTCCAAGCGTAAAGGAGTCCCCGGACAGATACTTCGTGATCGCAAGAGCGCGTTGGACCGATTCCTTGCAGAGGCCAAGAAGGCAGCAGCTGCTGGTGGATCGCACGAGGCAAAGGCAGTCAACTTCCTGGAGGAGAAGCTCGTAGCCAACAGCTCGTTACTCGACATTTACGAGGGTAACGTTGATAGTGCCAGAACCAACGCATTCTTCGAGACGAGCCAGAAGACGTGGACGGAACAGCTTTCAGGCGTGTTTGCTGAGCTCGAGCAGCTGGTCAAAGGACCATTTTGCCTGGGAGATCAGGTGGTGAGTCGCCATGAGAAGATTGAGTTGTCCGCTGACACAACATATAGTCGCTGGCCGACCTACATGCAATCTCTTGGTTGACTCGGATCGTTTCCATTGCCAATGCGAACGTCGACGAGTCGGCAATGGACACTGTCGAAACAGAGTTGGGAGGCAAGAAGATTGGACCCAAAGTACGAGGATTCTGGAATGCCTGGCTCTCGCGAGAGTCCTTCCAAAAGGTACTGGTGCCCGCTGCAAAGGTCTTTGTGAAGACGATCGGAGCATGAGGGGGAAAGGAAACAATGAAACATTGCAGACCTAGAAAGGGAAGATCTGTACATAAGCGTCAATGCAACGCATCCAAGCTGCTCTCGTGAGGAATTGTCTCGCCCGCCCCCTCTTTCATTATTGACGAGGCCGACAATGATTACATGACAGTGTGACAAGTAGTGGTTACAAGAAATCGACCCAACTTGCAGGCTAAGGTCGATACGTATCCGAGCTCAATTTCCGGTCGTCAAAGCCCATGACTGCGTTGTCGTGTCTCGACAGCCTGTTGGCCTTTGTGTCGCTATACGTCCTGTTCAAGCGTGGAGGCGGGTTGTGAGTGGCAGCGGGGACGGCGATGGGCGATGATTCTGGCTCTTGATCATCTGTGCTGAGGTATTCGTCGTCCTCGTCGCCCTCTTCCTCTTCTTCCTCTTCGTCAAACGACGATTCTTTCTGCATCGGCGGCGGACTTGCCATCCGCCGTGGAGTCGCATCTCCATCGCCGAGGGATAATTGAGAGTAGTGCAGATGCCGCTTTTGACCGCCAGAGTGAGAGGTGGACCATTCGTCAAAGCTCGAGCTACGCTCATGAGCAGGAGATCCGAGCGACATGTTAGATATTGACGATGCGAGCGAGTCGTCCGTTTTGGTGGTGGACGAGGACGAGGTGGATGATTGATGGGTAGGAGGATGGGGTGGGGGTGATCCTGGCACAGAGTTTAATCCCGACTTCTCCTTTGGGTCCTCCAGTACAGTATCCAAACCGCCGGACGCGGATGCCGCTAGGTCCATCCCTGTCGAGCTGGTGAAGGAGGAAGATATGCTAGAGGGAGAGGAGTCTATTCTCGACCTGCTAGTGGATGAAGCCCGTCGAGGCGAGGAAGACGAGCCGACCTCTTCGGGCAGTTGCCGAGTGGAAGATCCTCCGCTCGAGGTCTGAGGTGAAGACCGCACTTTGCGCCATAGGGACTTTGCAGACGACTTTGCCAGTTCCCCCAAATCAATAGCATCAGACCTGACGGGGGGTAAGTCGTCACCTTGATCCATGGAATCGACCAGGACGTACCCATGTCTGTTCTGATATTGCTTCTTGTACTCTTCCCACTCGTCGTCTGTCATGTAGAGCTTTTTGATCCCCCTACTATCTGTCGTCCTGACCGGCGACCTCTGCACCCCGCCTCCCCCTCCTGCACTCGCAGGCTGTCCGGTGAGGAGCTGCTTTCTCGACGCGACGCCAATCGCTATCGAGTTCCGTCTCTTCAGTTCCGGGGGGATCTCAGGTAATGGGGCGAAGGAGACTTTGCTCGAAGTCGAGGTATTGCTCGACACGCTCAGCCTCCTCGACCCGGTTCCAGGCCGGCGGCCACCGCCAGTCGACAGCCCCAGACCCTCACTGCGTTGACTGCTGCTCAGTCCGATATCCGAATACTGCTCCGAGTGGCCCGTGCTGGAAGTAGGAGAGTATCGCGAGGTCGTCGAGGGCGAACCGCTGGCTGGAACGTCGTTCGGGTTCAGCAAGATGGATTGACCCGGTCGTTCCTTGCTGCTCGGGACGCAGGACGGTATGGATGATCTCCGAAGCATGTTAAAGGTCATGTTGTCGAGATTGGGGTGAGAGTAGTGTTCAACAGCGTGGGATAGTGGATACCGGTCTTGACCCCATCGTTGGCATCCGTTCCAGTCTCGAGTGCGAGTGCCCACTTCCCACTCTTGGTCATTTTCAAAGCCCAGTTCGGGAATGACGTGAAGGTCTCGTCAAGGTGGATCAACACCCCGCAACGTAAACTCCGGAGTTGTAGGAGCGCCGCATCCTTGGCCCCGAGACCCGAGATCAGGCCACGGGGAACCATGCATCTGCAGCTACAGCTGCGGTCCAACGACCGACATGCATGGGTGCAGATCTGACATGAGATTAGAGCATTAGAGCTATGAATGAGAGCAACAGTAAGAGAATCGTGTCCAGCAGACATCGTGATAGGCGTAGGTATTCGTACATGGATCGTCATTAGTCGAAAGTGGTCGCGTGGGCGACACTGGCATGTGATATCTACAATTGTTGGACTAGGTAGGGAAGAAGGTCAGCTGGGATCTGGCCAGCAGAGCGAAAGCGGCTTACTCTGGGCGATGAGGAATTGCTTCTCGTCGTTGAATTGCTCGTCTGGAATCGTTAGCGAGGTTCCAAGCTTAGCGACTTACCATCTTTATCGTTGTGGAACTCTTTGAGGAAGACCAACAGCTTGTCCTTGTTACGACGGAGGATACTGGCGATCTGAGGCGGCTTGTTCGGGTTCGCCACGAAGACCTATGTTCGGTCAGCCCCAGTCAACACAATGACCCACCTTGAACACATGGAACGCCTCGAATTGGATATTCTTGCTCTTGTCCCGCAGAAAGTTCATCATCAACTTCAAGTTTGCCTCAGAGGCAATGTACCGCGTCATGATACTGTAGTTGGCTCGATCTAGCAGGATCTCTCCGAGAAGTTTGAGCGATTGCCGTTTCGTGACATAGTTTGCGGACAGTATGAGCGAGTTGTACATGTTGAAGAACTACCCAGTATTAGCATTGGCCAGGGCTGGTTCACCTACCCTGTCATAGTTTGCGTCGAGGTAGGTCGCGACCATTGGCTTGTGCTTGGTGAGCGTGTCCTAAAGAGACTGGTAAGCATGCGGTCACGTACATGGCGACACTCCTCACCTTCATGTTCGCCAGAGCGTCGCACGAGATGCCAAAGGTCGTGTTCTCGATATAGCTCGGGAAGGTGTAGAACCTAGATCGATTAGGATTGTGCCAAGTCAACTGCACTCACTGATCCGAATGCAGCAGTATCCTTGCAAGCGGCTCATAACGCAGCATCTCCTTCAGTATCATTCCGGTATTGAGAGCTACGTCCGCGTTCGAGTACCTGTACCGTATCAGTACAGCAGATGTGCGTACCCACCCTTTGAGCGCATTGAAGATGATGTCCGGTCTACCGGATATATACTCGACCGTAGGCGATCTCGTCCCTATTTGACGTCGAAGGAGGGTGTTGTAAATGTGACTAATATCCTTCCTTGCCTGTACGTGTGTCAGAGCTGCAATTGGATGGCGAGGGACACTCATATAGCTCACCTCGAACTCGAACTTTGAGATGTTGATGATCATCAAGCTCAAGAGGTCTTGAGCGTACACCTCATTGGCGACTTGAGCTACGACGTCGGTAGATGCTTCACCCTCATTCTCCCCGGAAAGATATGCCTTGGTTGATGATAACAGTCGCGAGATGTCTTCGTTCGTCTGCATCATGCTTTAGCTCGACTCAAGGTGGCCATGCCTGCTGCGCGTTGGCATACCGCGTTTCAGGTGGTCCAAGCTGGATGTTCACTCACTCGTTTCCTGCTCTCTCCGGACCCCGAGCTATCCAATCGGACGATGTTATCCTTCAGCAGTCTCACAGTGTCCGCTGGCGTTCTCGTCTTTGATTTCGTGAAGAAGTTCATCGCGGCGGTGGCGATGGTGGTTGAAAGGGGGTCTGACGGCTGACTGTCGGATGACCGGGGGTGGTCTTCCAGCGCCAATTGATGCAGCTGCAGTGATGTAGCCCGTCTCCGGTATGTCTATTGCTGAATCAGTCTGTAGCGGGCTATCGATCGCTTCCAGGTACTGCGCTTGGGTATCTATTGAAGTCTAGTGAGGATGACGAGCCATTCAACACTTGTCCATGCCATCTTGATGCCATCAACAACAAATCCGAGACAACCTCGCAGGCTGATCGACCAACTTCCGTCGGAGAGTAGGACCAATTACGTAAAGAGTGTGGACCCCGCCCGCCGCCCGCCACCCGCACAATGCGCTGTCCTTTCTCCCTCTTGCCAATTGAGCGTGCTGTTGAATCTTGACGTGGTACTGCTCTCTTGCGACAGCACTGACCATCATGGACAACTCGCCAACGTGAGTCCCAGAGGCGCTTGCTCTAGTATGCGTGAAGACGATGCTGATGTTTGACACCGCCCCTTCCTGTTCCATTGACCCCTTGACACTTGCCAACCCCTGCGCCGCCTCGTCATCATATCCCCTGCAGTGCCCTGTTCGAGAACTACGACGAGGACTTCAAGCAGCTACTGGCGAGCTTGAAGGGCAAGCTCGATGGAGATGTCAAGCTGCTCAAGGGAGGTCAGTTGAGATGATGCTGTCGGTGGGGGTCCAGCTGAAACTCGGGTAGAGCAGCGCAAGGCGGCGTTGAAAAAGGTGACCGAGGAGCTGGATGAGGCGGAGGAGATTGTGAGTGATGGACAGGCGGAAGGAAGGATGAGTCATGCTGACCGTTCAGATTGCGCAAATGGAGATAGAACTGCCGTCGATGCCAGTGTCAATCAGGCAAAACTATCAGGGCCGATTGTCTACCTCCAAGCAAGGTTTGGAAAAGATCAAGCGGACAGTGGTGAGTCGCGAGAGCAAATGTAAGAGAGTACACTGACCTCTTTCAGCGAGAAGTGCGATTGGAGAACCAACGGTCTGATCTGCTCTCCGGCCCAGGAGTACCCAATCCAGATGATCCATACTCCGATGATCCGAGTGCATTCTCGTCCCGAACGCGGTTGTTGCAAGGCACAGAGACGCTGCAGGATGGAAGTAGGCGATTGGAGAATGCGCAGAGGATTGCTCTGGAGACTGAGGATGTTGGAGCGGACATTTTGAGGAATCTTAGGGGACAGAGAGAGCAGATCGAGCACACTCGGGACACGGTAAGCTGAATCAGGACACGGAAACGGGCAAGTCCTGATGACCCACTCCTAGCTCACTCAGGCAGACTCATCGATAGACCGAGCGGCGGGAACGCTCAAAAAGATGATCTTCAAGTGAGTCACCCTTGAGACCGAACCTCGCTAACGTATGCTTAGGATGTACCAACAGAGGTTTTTATCCGCGGGTATAATCGCAGTTCTCGTGCTGCTCATCATCATCGTGCTGTACTCGAAGCTCCGAGGGTAGTACTTGGAAGGCTATTAGATGACAAAGGGAACACTGGAGTGTATAGTATTCGATCGATTGTATGGAAGGTATGAAGAAAGGAGCGCTCGCCGCGATCAAGTTCCATTCAGCTTTGCTAACGCTGGACCCCGGAACCTTGGTGCTGCTGACCGCACAGTATCCTTTGTCCTGGAGCATACTTCGGATCTCCTTTGTCTGACCTTGAATCTTATAAGGACGCTTACAGAGGCGACTGATCGTCTTCACACCTCATCCAATCTTCTCACTATGGCACCCAGCAAAGCCTCTCAACTGCCCAACATGCAAGACGTGTTCAAGACCAGCCCAAATGCGGATATCCTAGATGTGAGTGACCGATACTACTGTCTTTTGCTCACCGAGTTTAGGACCTGCTTTCGACATATCGCAACCAAGCCAAGGTGCATCTCCAAGAGACTATCCCCGCCAAGATCAAGGCCATACAGGGCATCATCGCGAGCGAGAATGATCCAAGTTCGATTCTCTGGTTGGGACACTTGGAAACACCGGCTTATAACCAAGTCGAGGTGTTTCAGCCCGACGACCCGAAAGTGCTGGAGATGGGTCTGAAAACTGTTCTGCCCTCGGACATCACTAGGGCAAGAGGCAACGGAGCGTATGACCACCCAGACGACGTCGACGAGCCTGGGATGAACGGGGAGAATGGACACGCAAACGGGTCCCTTGGGAACAGTAAAGGAGTTCGAGCCGGACCTCATTGGTTCGAAGTGATGCCTATCAATCAAGTCCAAGACAAGATCATCAAAGCCTCAAACAAGTGGGTACCAACAAACCGCCCGCGCTGACGTGTAGGGAGCACGAAGCGCTGCATATGATTGTGCAGGATCTGCGAATCTGGCTAGAACTCGAGATCCCCGTGATTGAAGATGGTAATTCCTTCGGAGCGGATGTTCAGAATCACCTCATCAGGGAGCTCAACGAGCATTACAAACGGTCAAATTCGTTCCAAAATGGCTGCAGGGCACACTATACGGACAGAGTCAAGCTCGCCCAGGAGTGGATCACCCATCTGAACCTCATGGTGAGTGCATGAATAGGGGCATTGGCTGACATCTCAGGATTACCCTGTACGTTGACTTGAAGCGCTATCGAAGATTACTGACACTCCTCTCGACCCTCAGGCCGCTATTGCAGCTGTGAGTGCAACGTTTGCGACCCCGCTGATAGCCAGTCGGACCGCTTCGACCACCAACTCATGAGAACGTACTACCGCTCGCTCCTCGTCATCTATGGCGGTCTGCTCACCCGTTTCCAGAGAAACTGGGCAAAGGTCATCAATCCGAAAGGCAGCGGGTCCAGTGGGGCCATGTACTAGCTAGATTATACATGCGCTCGTCACGAGCTGATAGATTGGTTTAAAAGAGAGCGTAATTGTCCCAAAACAAGAGTTTCCGGAGATTTGATTGTCCAAGTTCTATCCACTACTACTAAACACCTAGAAAGCATGAGGCGAGTTTTCCAGGCTGAACTGGGGACTTCTGACCCTGTCGACGACTCTGCTCGGGGTCAGCCATGGACGAGCGGAAACACGGCGTACTCACTCCAACACCATTCTACCCACGACTCTCTCCTGCTGAGGCTCATAGCCAAAGGCAGTGGGATCGCTCTTTCGTTTATCCTTTGGCAGCTTTTCAATGATTTTGATGATGGTCACTTCGCCAGAGTTGTTCAGGCTCGGTACGCCCCAGAGTTCCAGCTCTCTAACGTCGAAATGAAGCCAGGTCGGCAGTTGCCCACCTCCTTCCACCTCTGCTCGGTATGTCGACGGACCGGCGGAAGACCACGTTGCGGCGGATAGCGAGACTGATGGAGGAGGGTGGATCTGGGGATGGATGCTAAAGGTTTCATTGGCACAAGCGAGGACTCGGCCGTCTGAGCTGGAGCTAGGTCGGATGTTGAGTGGTGGCACGCTCTGTCGCTTGAAAGAGCCGACAGAGGGAAGAGGCGGTGATGTGACGCGCTCGTGAGGGGGAATCGCAGTAATGGTCGACGACCTCGCTTCAGAGGGGTTGTACGAGGATCGATCAGGGTTTGGCGTTCCAAAGTAGATGGTCGAGGCAGGGTATCCGAGCCCATGAACTTCGTCACCTTCGTACTGACCCATGAGCGAGCGTCGATATTCCTCAGCATCATCGTACATGCCCTCCTCGCCGTCCATCTCAGTCAGAGCGTGTCGGCTCGACGATGCATCGACTTGGTCTGTCGCCGATGTGATCTTCTCCTTGCTTGGTCGTAGACGGGGCGTTGGTCGCTCGGTTGGACGACGAGTTTCTAGCGATTGCCTTTCCGCCATTGCCACAATCGCGGGTCCTTCTGCCGATGCCGAATCCTCATCCTCCTCGTCGATGCTCTTGAATCCAGAGCCGCCGAACCTGCTCAGACCGTTGGGACCGCTGGCGAACCGGCTGTCGGTGGACAAGGTACCAGAGCTGAAAATGCCCGAATGCTCTTCGCCCTCGGAGCTGGAACCACCTTGGGGCGGGGATCCGAGAGAGTGTTGAGACGCGCCTAAAGCGGCGAGACGGGTGGGCGAGTTGTTTCGTGGGTATCGTGGGGTAAAGTCTTGTCTGGGTCGGGGAATGCTGGGCGCGTTTGAGGACCGTTTACTGTGCGTGAGTGGTGGCATGTCGTTTTCTCCTGATGACCAGTTGAACGATTCTCTACTCTCCCAGCTGGCCCGGGAATCCGACGATCCCATCGATTCGGTAAACGAGCTAGCGCGGGATGGTGAGCGAATGGGATCCGCGACCCCAATCACGTCGCCGTGGGCGATGAACGAGCTCGAGCTTTGGGTCAATTGAGGGGTGAAGATGTCTCCGGGCTTGATCTCCTTGGTATTCGACATGTCCGCCGACATGCCAAAGATGCTTCTCAATCCGTCCATCCTCGTTGGCTTTTCCACATTCTCCGGCGTGAGGTCCTCCCTGCGGTCGGTGTGGGAGTAGAAGTTTGGGAAAAAGTTTCTCGTCGTCTCCAGCCGACCGCTCTTGCGGAATGGATCGCCGTCGGAGCCGCCAACAAAGCTGTCGTTGTCGTTGACGGTCTTTTCGGAGCGTTTACGACGGCGGCAGCAACAGAAGAGCAAGAGCAGTAGGAGCAAGAGGCCGAGTAACCCAAGTCCAACGCCAAGGCCGATCTTGGCACCTTGAGATAGACCACCGCCAGTGGAGACATTGGGGACAGGTGCTGTCCCGTTGGTGCCGCCTTGAGTTGTGACGCCGTTCATCGAGATCAAGAGGTTGTTGGACGCGACGAGGTTAGCCTTTGAGGCCTGAAAGACGACATCCACATTGGGGTATTCCAGATTCTTCGGGGCCAGACCAGAGAGCGTCTTATTCGAATGGAATGACAACCATTGGGCAGCTTCCAACGGGTTGACAGTGACGTTTAGCGTGGCGTCGGGGTCGGCAACAAAGGGTGTTAAATCAAACTCGTAAAAGCTTCCCGGGTTGAGCGTCGCATTCGGCAGCGAGAACGTAGTGAAGAAGTATGGGATTGCGTCGAGCGAAACCCAAGTTTCGAGGTACAGAGTACTTGATGCGTTGGTGGATGACACGGTGATTGGAATAGGCAATGATGCAACCGTGCCATTCATCAGGTTGTCCGGTGCGGTCCCGCTGAGTGCAGTTCTATACGTTAGCAGAGAACATAGTGTTTCACTCACCCTTGAACAGATAGCCAGGGAAACTCGGTCGAGTTGACGGCGACCTGGACTTGACCATCACGGATGGGCTGTCCACCATATCGGAAGCTGGAGAGGTCGAGATCGTAGTCGACTTTGCTGCGGGCCATGGTGACAATGTTGCTCAAATTGGCAGATCTAAGCAGCTCTATCGGACTTCCCACACCGACTTCGATGACAAAACTCGTCTGGGCTCCAGTGTATCCCCAGTAGTCGGTACCAGTGACGACGATCGTGTACGTGCCGTCGGCCGGCGCCACGCCGTTGAAAGTCATGGTGTCATTGTTAAACGTGAGCCAGGATGGTAGTCGGTCCATCCCTCTCTGCCTCGCGCTCATGAACAGGTTCCCGTTGATAGGCTCGGTGCGGCTGAGGCGAAATGTGTCTGAAGCCCATCCCAGGGCGAACGACCAGTACGGTGGAACGGAGACTCCAGTCCCTCCAGGCATCGTGGTGGCCGAGGCGAACTGCCTGCTAGGTGGATCGCCAATCTGCGACGTGAAGGATTGGTGTACAGCTGGAACAGAATTGTTGGTCACGATAAGGGTGAAGTTTGTGGTTATCGAGCCTGTAGAGTCGGCAGCAGCGAGTGTTATGATTGATTCTCCCACGTTGGTAGCAGCCGGCGTCCCGTGGAAAGCCAGCGAGGGCGTGTTCCATGACAGCCAGGATGGCAAACCCGAAGGGGTGTAGGTGATATTCCCATTCGAGGCGAAAGAGTCTGGGAAAAGGTTGAAGACAAACTCCCGACCGACTCGGGCCACGGGAGGTTGCTGATCCATGAGATCATATCGGATAGTAGGCGCCGCTATAGTTGAACTCGTCGAGAGTAGAATGACCACGGCGGTCGCGACGATAGAGCGGAACATTGCCAGATGCCGAGGGCGAAGTGGCCCTTTCAGCACTGGGCTTCTCGTAGTAAAGTCGAGCGCGAATTTGGCCTGTCAAAGGTTGCGTGTGTTGGTGATATCTTCACGACCGTCTAGGCCGTGGTCGACGCAACTGTCAAAGCTGGTCGAGGGATTGGAGAAAAGGCAAAGTGAGCGTAAAGGAGCGAAATCGAAAATGAGTGTGTAAGAGTCCGAGTGAGGATGAAGGTGCAAGTGACGATAGCGCTGCTGTTCGAGGGAGTGTGAAGTCACAAGTGTGCAGATGTGCAGAGTGTTGCTCACAAACAGGGACTCCCTCGTGCTGCTCACTCGCCCCTCTGCTGCCCCTTGCTGCCCACCTACTCCCAGTGAAAAGGAAAAGCAAACGCGTACTCTCCCTCCACCATCCATTTTCACGCACAAAATAAACGCGTCCAACAGGGTCAGACCCTGAACACACCTGCTTGAATACGTAAGCTGTAGCAAAGGCGCGTCCCAGCCTGTCCCAGCAGATGCCGCCGGCCCAGCAACGAGGGTAGATTGCATGCTAGCGGGCAGCTATACACTTGACTTTGCTTGCTCACTGAGATAACAACAGCACTCTGCTGCTCATCTCGATGACTTGACGTCAAATCTTGGACGAAAGGAATCTCGGGAACACACTGGACGAATTCTGGAACTTCGATTGGCGCCACCCAGGCGAAATGTTCCCCATCGACTACGAGCCACTTGATATTCGTCATTCGAGTCTCTGGCAGCGACCTAGGGTTAGAACCTGGCGATGAATGAAGCTGAGGTGTTATGAAGGGGCACAATGATGTGTGAGCGCGGGGTCTTCGCACGAGCTCAGAAAGACGAGCTTCATGAATTCAGAATGACGACTACAAGGGTTAGCGCTGTCGCTCCGCCGCGGTGCGAGCGTGAGCACGGGTGAGCTGGTGTCGCCTTGACTTATGGCAGTCGACGACGTGTGGCGTCACAGACATCTTGTGTCTGTTGTTCGCACCATTGGCCCACTCTGACGACCGGTCTACGCCGGTCGCCGACAACATAACGACTACGATTTCGGAAGATTACAACATCCCACCATCTATCGTTCAGGTTCAACGAAGCACAAAAGTCTCTGTTGACGCTCTTGCAGTCTTACTCACAGATGGCAGTAGCTCGTAGAGGCTGGTCGTGGCTCAAGTCGTGTCATCAGCGCGTCGGGTTTCCATTGACAATGTGCTGTTGTACAAGCTCACTTGCGATACCCGCACAGGCATTGGATCAACTCTTTTTTCGCCGTGCCGCTCGGACGTACGGATACCAGTATGAGATGGCTAGCATCTCATGAACTCCTCACTAGTATGCATCTGCTATCTACTGCCCAGAGCACACCTTCTCAATCCATGCTCGCTCCCGGCCGACCGTCGTCAGGTTCTCCACTCCGTCCTCCCTTACCACCACAACGTCTTCGATCCGGACTCCCCCTACGCTAATGTACTCTCTCAATTTGTCCTGGTTTACCAGGTTCGATGTCCAGACTCCGTTGTCCTCCATGAGTAAAGGCGGGAAGTAACAACCAGGCTCGATAGTGAGGACCATGCCGACCTCCAACTTCTTGCGGATGCGGAGCAGAGAGTGTAGTTTCGCCGGCACCGCTCTCACCTCGTCTGGCGTGTCTGTGATGTCTGCCTTGAGGTACTGCCGCGAGTCGTGCACGTCCAGCCCGAGCGAGTGGCCGAGACCATGTGGGAAAAAGGCGTGAGTGAGGCCCGATTGCAACATCTCCTCTGGGCTTCCCGTGAAGATACCAAACGAGATGAAACCCTCGATGAGGACTTTGTGCGCGTGCAAGTGTAGCAAATCCCAATGGATCCCAGGTCGGACCATAGCCTCGCATTCCTACAAGTCAGCGGGAGTCTCACTTTGGGTGACTCACCTTTTGCATCTTCAGAACCAGCTCGTATATCTCCCCAGCTCGAGGCGTAAATTTCCCTCCGTTACCAACTGGAATAGTTCGGGTAATGTCGCTAGCATAGTCTCTCCATTCACAACCGGCGTCAATCAAGAGGACTTGAGGCTCGAAAGCGGAGTCGTGGAAAGACGTCGTAGCGGCATTGTGGTCATGATCCGGTATCGACCCGCAGCAACCCCTGTGAGGGGCTTTGGGTATAAAGCTCCTGTCTCCGGGCTTGCGGACAGTCGACGTCGAAGGGAACAGTCGGTCGTTACATCTAGGAAGTCAGCTTTGCTAAAATCTCGCACTTACACGTAGTGGAGGACAGACGCGTTGGTTCCCGAAGCCACAATGGGGAGGTACGCCTGCTCCGCACTACTGCGATTAGTGTCATGCCATCTATCAGCTGGTCTCAACTCACCCGGCCCGTCGACACGTTGCAACGAACAACGCCTCGGCATCTCTCTCACTTTCTACCTCCCATTGGCCCACATCCTCCTTTTCATTCCGTTTTTTCGCACCTCCGCTGGCTTTCGATCTACCAGAAGCATACCTGCCGAGCTCTCGCATGAGCACCTCGTGCGCGCTCGAGGAAATCCTGTTGGCTTCTCGGATGAGGTCTATCTCGTACTCGTCTTTCGTGATTCGAGCGATGTGGAGTGCTTCATACAGGTATTTGTCCGTCGAATCCAGTCCCTTGAGCAGACTCCCAATCTCTTCACTGAACGGAGGGAACTCGGTGGTGTTGGGCAGAATGTGGACGACGAAGCCGCTCAGAGCTTTGGGCAGCTCTTCGCAGTATGCAATTTCGTCGCTGTCGAACGAAGATCTCGCCTCTTCGAGAGAGGGTGGTGCCACGGACCACATAGCAAGATCTTTGTCCAGGCCGGGGATGTATAGGCGGTGTTTGACATTTACTGGCTCTCCCGCCGAAATCTCAAAAGTCACCAACAGGGACGATGTCGCTACTGGACAACCGGTGAGGTAGAAAAAGTTGGCTTCTTGGTCTACAATTCATCAGCTCCATCTCAGCTCTGACTCACGATATGGCAGCTCTCTGTCGGTGTCATGGCGGAACATCACAGGGGCAGATTGTACGAGGATGGCATGTTGCTGTGGTGTCAGTAACGGTTGGCGCGGTCGACTTACCTTGCCGCTGCCTTCATCAGGGATCTTCTTAGCAATCTCTCTGGCCACCTTCGCCGCGTGAGCTCTTGCTGGGTATAGGCCTGACATAATGTGTATCTCCTGTGTCGACTATGAAAGAGGAGAAACAAGTCAAGAACTATCAAAGAAGAGCAGCCGGAGCATGGTCAGACTTCGACTTTCGAGGATGGCCGGAGATGGCCGACGACTGCACGTGGACTGGCCTGGATCGTCCATAGAGATCTGCAGACTGCATGACCCGTATGACATCGACGAGTAGAGCCGTAGAGGCGGTAGTACGCTTAGCCTGCAGCAGAGTTACGATCCGTCTACTTATATACGATCCACATCCAGCGTCTTGAGGCTGTCGCGCTTCGCATCCAAGCTCTTTGACCTAGGCCGCGTCTTGTGCGGCAGCTCGACCTTGCCTACGGAATCCGAGAGCAGTTTCTCCAACCGCTGATCAGAGATTCCCACGCTATCGCCGTCGTCCAGGAGATCGTCGTCCGTCCCGACCGCCATGTCCTTCATTGGCGCGGGGGGAGTGGGTGCTACTTTGGGAACCTGGGCCGCGCTATGAGCAATGTTGGCAGTGTAGACCGACACTCCAATGGCAGAGAGCACAATGACGATGATAATGGCTGCCATACGATTGTCAGTGAACTTTTCTGAGGGTGTGGTGTGATACGCACAAATAGCTCGACGCGTTGCGTCCCATTTCGTAGACTCGATCTCGGTCTTGAGATCTCCCAGTGAGATGGTGAATTTATTGTTGATTTCCTGGGCGTCAGTCGGTCCCAGACGCCGCACCTACCTCTATGGAGATCTCCAGACCCTTCTGTTCCGACTTGTTCTCCGCCTTTCGATTATTCATATCCATTTCGATACTGTCGGTCAGTCGAGCTCGCAGCAGAGCCACTCACTCGTGCTTCAACGTCTGGATATCCTCCTTGAGCTTTTGCTCCAAGCTATCAACCTCTCTCTGTATCGCCCCCGCCATTGTCTTCAATGCCAAACTGTCATTACGAGCTCGCACGCTCAGCTCCGTCCGTAGCTCCGACAACGCCGCCCTGAAGAGGTACGCCGCCTATACGTTAGCTAAAAACACTTGCCTTTGCTCACATTCTCCATATCCTCCTTTCCTAGCATATTCCGTATTGCTTGATGCTTCCGCTGTATTATCAGCTCCTTGACCGCGGTCATCAGGGCCAATGATGTCGGACGCTCCAGCTCCGATTTCTCTAGATATGACACGAAAGCATGAGTGTCGAAAGGATGCTGTAGATGCGGTGGAAGCGGCAGCGGTGATGGTTGTGGAGGCGCTGGCAGCGATGTGATCACTGTACCTCCCGGGTTTGATGGGCCTGCTTCACTGCTAGGCCCAGAGCCATGCGATTGAGATGACTGCAAGCCATTGGTGGTCGGGTCGTGCTCCGCAAAGGGATGTTGAGACGACGAACTGGCGAACTCGAGCGAGGGCGATTCCACCAAGCGAGATGTGCCGTCAGGCGAGGATTCGATGATGATACCTCGGCTGAAGAAACCCGGTAGGTGGGATGCTCTGTGAGCTTTGGGTATGAATCCGGTAGCTCTTCGGAGTGCAATCATTGAACTAGCTGGACTTGTCGAGAGGAGGATATACGATAGCTGTTACTTTGAGCAGCTTTGAGCTTTACGACGCATGAGCTGACGCTGCGACCTCGGCTGCAAGCTCGGCCACCTCTGGCAGCGAGCATAAAGCGGCGTGACCCGCTTTCCGCCACCCAACAAGCTCGAACGCATTACGTAAATGGTGACTACCTATGACGTGGTGATTCCCGCAATTCGATCGAGCGTAATCCAACTCTGCGCGACTGTCTATCGAGTATGGAGCGGTAAAACTTTGAGTCAGTAGACCACCCAACTTCTACAACAGCGAGGACATCGACCCTTATCGACCTGGTCACAACTACGACGTCGTTCAGTCTCTTTTCGACACAACTCGCCGCATGGCATCACGCCTGCTCGGACGAAGTCTCCAGACCCAGCTCCGATCGTTGCCTCGAACGACATCGAAATTCACCTTCCGACCGGTTTATCGACATTTCCATAGTCCCAGCATGCCGACGCGGTCTGCAGCGTTGAAGCAGGCAACTGCTGCCTCGGATATTGGCGTCCCTCTGGTGGAAGCCCTCAAGCACGTACCCCCAGCTGCGACTTCAGCATCCGACGATGATCTCACTCCGCCGCCGCCAGAGGCCAGTCAAACCAAAGAGGACTTAGTCCAGGAACTCGCTGCTGAGCTGGTCAAAGAGAGGAAAGAAGAGACAGAGGAGAAACCCAAACGGAGTAGAAAAAAGGCAGTAGCCCAAGAGGCCACCGAAAAGACGCCCAAGAAGCGTCCAGCTCGCAAAGCGTCGGCAGCGGCCGCGGTGGTAGACCACTCCGAGAGCGACGGATCGATACCAGCTGTCACGCCAAAGAAGAGGAAGACGCCGGTAAAGAAGAAGGTGGACACTGAAGGTGATGACGCGGACACCCCTGCGAAACCCAAGAAGAAGACGCCAAAAAAGTCACGTATAGCGAAAGACGAGCCAGATCTCGATTCTGATGGCAACGAGATTCCAAAGAAGAAGCGAAAGGTAAAAGAGTATCCCAAAAAGGTGTACGACATCCCAGATGTCGAGCGCAAAGAGTCTACCTTTCGAGGTAAGTCACTCTCGGCTGAGATCGACCTGACCCAGTAGGGAGACTCGGCTACGCGTGCCTCAATACGGTCTTACGGAGTACCAAACCAGACAGCATATTCTGTTCGCGGACATGTCGCATTGCCAGTATAGAGGAAGAAGGCATGGCTTTGCCAAAAGGGCTCGCGGAGATGAACGTGAGGGATCTGAAAAAGATGATAGAGTGGAACGAGGAGAACAAGTAGGTCTAAGTATGTCGCCCAGCTGACGACAGGATCCGCTTCATGAGATTATCCTCAGAGATGTTCCCCTTCGCCTCGCACGAAAAGTACGGCTACGATCTGTCTTTCGTCGACAAGGAGCTGCGAGAGATTGGCGATCTCGCAAAGAAGTACGGACATAGATTGACAATGCACCCAGGTCAGGTAGGTTCGCTGGCTAGGATCCCCCTGACACCTTCAGTTTACGCAGCTTGGTACACCGAAAGAGGCGGTCGTTCGAGCCTCGATCCGGGAGCTAGAATACCAATGTGAGATCATGGATCGAATGGGTCTGGATCAGGACGGTGTCATGATGTAAGTCCGTCGCCCCTCCGCCGCTGACGACAGTATCCACATGGGCGGAGTCTTTGGGAACAAGGAGGAAACACTGGAACGATTCAAGGTCAATTATGCCAAACTCCCCGACAAGATCAAAGCCCGACTCGTCCTGGAGAACGACGAGGTGAGTCGTCTTGAACCGACGTAGCTTACACTTAGATCTGCTATAACGTCGACGATCTCATGCCAGTTTGCACCGAGCTGAACATTCCCATCATCTTCGACTACCATCACGACTGGATCAACCCGTCGAGCGAGCCGCCAGCGGTGCTGATACCCAAGATCGAGGAGATGTGGAAGAGAAAGGGCATCAAGATGAAGCAGCATCTATCGGAGCCTCGTCCAGGCGCTGAAACGGTGATGGAGCGACGTGCACATGCGGATAGATGCAAGCAACTGCCAAAGGACCTTCCCGACGACGTGGATCTGATGATAGAGGTGGGTTCGTCGCGTTAGATGGAGCTGACTGTTTTAGGCTAAAGACAAAGTGCGTTCGAGTGTCGCGTCTCTCGCTGACCTTTACAGGAGCAAGCGGTCTTCGAGCTATATAGGATCTAGTGAGTGTACACGTCGCGACCGTACTAACCCTCGCAGTGGCCTAGAAGATGTCATTCACGACAACTTGCGCCCCCCTGATCCAGCGCCCAGTATGCAGACCAAAGGCAGAAAGTCGAACCTGAAAAAGTGCGTATACCCCATACTGCCTTCGGCTGATCAAACGCCAGGAAGACCAAAGACACTGGTACTGTGGATTCCGATGGCGAGTTGGTCAAGCTCGAAGACGTGGAGAAGGAGGGAGACGGAGACGTCGGCGATGAGGGTTCGGTGGGGCTTCGCGAGACCAGCGCGGAAGTCAAGCCTACAGTCTCAGACGCGGAGGGCGCACCCGCGACCTAGCGCTTCGAGTGGTATGAGATGCATACATCGTCCGCCTACTTTTTCCTCTCCTTGATCCTCTCCCTCTCCATAAGCGAGGTGCCCCTCCTGAGCCCGAGCTGCGCCTCGTTTTGTCGCAAGATAGCCTGTCTCTTCGTGGCCTCGTCCGCGCGCTCTTTGTAAACGTCTCGGAAGGACTTCAAAACATAGTCGCGGGACTCTTTGAAGGTAGGCTCCGAGGCGGGTGGTGAAGTGGGGAGAAGAAAGTACCGCCTCGCCGCAGCTGTCCTCAGCAAAAGGGCCTGAGAGATGCTCATCAAGTTGGCGGACATCCAGTAGACCAACAGGGCCTGTAGTTTCAGCTTCAGCCGTCCCCGCGATCACTTACAGCGGGGAATTGGGTCATGAAAAGGACCATGATGGGTGATGCCATTGCGAATATGTTCTTGAAATGTCTCGAAAGACCTTCAGCAGCAGTGGCACCCATTCCATCTGCGCCCAACTGATCGCATTAGCTACAAGCCCGGTCATTCAAAACTCACTCTCATTACGACATTGGTGAGCCCAACAGCTATGGCGGGAAGTATCACGTAGTATGGATCCGCTTGCGTCAAGTCTGTGAACCAGAGCATGCCTCCTTCCTCCAATGACGGTAAAGGATGGCTCGCAAGCTTTCTAACGGCCATGAATGTACAGATCGTGAGGGGGGCTTGGATAAGCGGAAACTTGAGCAACCCGGCGGGATGGACATCGTGAGCCGACCAGAATGCTTGCAAGCGCTTGACGGCAAATACCATAGCCTCCTGGTCTCCTGAGTTCTTGGCGATTTCAACCTCTTTCTGCATCGGGGTCAATTGTGGTGCCATCTCCCTCATCTTGGCGGTCCGTTTGGTATGCTTGATAAATGGCCCGAAAACGCAGAGTCGGATGGCGGCAGCAAGCAGGAGAATGGTGCCCGCCCTAAAGTCAGCGCAAGAGAACAAGTGAGAACTCACCATGGCAGGGGAACTATGTCGTGCAAAGTAACGAGGGCGTCCCGAACCCAGCCGGCGGGATTGAAGATACTGTGGTCTAGGCCAATTGAAGCGAGATCAACTCGGGAGCAGGTGGCGTGAATTGCCTCTGGTGATCTCAAGAGCTGTTTCAACGGCACTTCCGGATTCATCGCAACGAGTTCGGAGAGAGATAGCGAATGGTCTGTTACACTGGCAGGAGCAGCGGAGAGATCGGCCGCAGACTGGGTTACGCTGTCTGATCCAAGGGCCGAGTTGGTGGACGCGGAGCCAGTGGAGGCGACGTGAGATGGAACTCCGGAATCTAGCGTTGCAGATGTCGATGCCGCCTCTTCGGTGAGCCCACTATGCGAGAGCGACGGAGGGTTTCCGCCGGTCGAAGTCACACCAGATGGACCCAAAGCCGACATGTACCGCAGCTGGCGCAGTGTTTGCGATTGACCGACATGCGCGGGACGCTTTCCCAAAGCAACAGAAGAGGGCTAAGAGGTGTCAGAACGACGTCGAAGAGGTCCAGCAGGTGTACATACTCGCTGGAAGGACGAGAGTGATCGAGCAGGGATTCGGAGTCCAGGCGGGCCCAGCCTGAAGCGAGTGAGCGGAGTGTTACTCGTCATATAGTTTGATACATACCTGGGACCAGCGGCCGCCACTAGTCTGGAGGAGGACGCGACCTTGGACAGCATACCGGAGGCTGTTGTCAATACAGTGAGAGAGGTGTACTGTATGCTGCTCTGTAGTGCAGCTTGTCCATGTCGATGTTGAAATTCCTGGCCGTGCCCGCAGGAAAATCCGGCGGAGGCTATTTCAGCGGCGATCACCGCCTTCTGCCTGCCGTTTAAACAACCTTTCTCCAATTGGCTCTCGCCATCGACGTCTTCCGATCTAGCTGGAGCAAAGTATTTCTTGTACTATATACACTATACCACAGACATCATGGCTACCATGTTCAAGACAGGACTGAGAGGTGGTGAGTAGCTCATAGGCATCGACTTTAAATAGGCTGACAGAATATATAGCGGGAGCCATGAGGGCATCGACTTCGACCATTCGACCCGCTATGGCATTTGGTGAGTACCGAGTCCACGTTCATAACTGATCCGATGCCAGCTCGACCATTGTCGAACACTGCAATCGCACTCAGGCCCAACACTCCAACCTCTGAGCTACAGACTAGGGACTTTGCGCCATCTACCAGCATGCCAGCAACGGCAATCGCCCAGCAGGGATCGAACCAACTGAGTCTGGAGACGCCCCAGAACAAGGCTGGTGGGTGAAGCTAGACCTTCGATCTGTGCCATGCTTATGGTAATTCTACAGAATACGTTCTGTCTACGCTGGACAAGGTCGTCAACTGGGCTAGGCAAGGTTCGATGTGGCCGATGACATTCGGTCTGGCCTGTTGCGCCGTCGAAATGATGTGAGATCGCTGGCTTTGAGAAATCGACTTGGCTGACCAGGACTCTCAGGCACATGGCGGCCGCTCGTTACGATCAGGACAGACTGGGTGTCGTGTTCCGAGCTTCCCCCCGACAGAGTGATATCATGATCGTGGCCGGTACCTTGACGAACAAGATGGCCCCGGCTCTGCGAAAGGGTGAGTCGTTCAATCTCTTGGAGTACAATGCTAACAGCCTGTCTAGTCTATGATCAGATGCCAGAGCCAAGATGGGTCATCTCGATGGGATCCTGTGCCAACGGGTGAGTTACGCAATAGAGAGTAGTCTGGTTGCTGACCTCGTCATAGTGGTGGATACTACCACTACTCGTACTCTGTGGTTCGAGGCTGTGACAGAATCGTTCCAGTCGACATTTACGTGCCCGGATGGTGAGTTTAGTCTCCTGCCAAACCCCTTTTAAGCCTCGATCCGATCTGCTTTCCACGCGTCGTCTTCGTCTTGGGGATGGTAGCGGAGAAGAGCAACCCGATTGTCGATATCCCGAATTCGTCCACGTATTGGATCATCGCTGACCTGTACGCAGCCCACCAACCGCCGAGGCTCTGCTCTATGCCATGCTGCAGTTGCAGCGTAAGATCCGCCGAACCAGGACAGCAGTACAGTGGTACAGGAAGTAGAACGTCGGTTGGAGAGCTCGCCGCTGGATTAAAGCGGATCGGCCTATTTTGCAGACTTGTTCTACTCACATAGGAGTATGTATCGAATGTTGGCTATCGCTTCCCCGCTTGTATCTACCCCTAGGTATCAAGCTTGTCTCCCCACGTCTTGACTGAAGGGCTCACGAGACATGCCACGAAAATTTGGTCCCGTCTTCCTCCACCTCGAAATGTTGAACTGGAAAGTGAAACAACCTCGAGCCTCGAGGGATGTGTGCTTTTGACAGTGTTCGACTCGCATTCAACCATCAACGACAGCACGACATCGCCTAGAACGTTAACGATAAAAGGATTTAACAGCATAGCAATCGATAGCAAGACCATCTGGGAGTCCACTAAGACATTTCAACCCCTCTGGGCGTGCTCGTGACGCCGTTTCCCCCGCCATGGCTTCTTCACACTTGACCAACATTCCCGAAGCGGTCCGCATCGCCGCTTCCGTCCATGATGCCTCAATAGACGCTGGTATCAAGCAGCAAGCCATCGACTATCTGGAAAAGGTCAAAGAGCTCTGTGAGGAGACATGGCAGGTGAGATATTATCATGACTACTGCTCGCGTGAGCGGAAGGAAGGGTGCTGATCATGAGTAGGATTGCCTCGCGCTTTATCTACAAGGTGCAGGAGCTCCGGGACCATCCACCACCGGCAAAGATGGCAAGGAGAAGCTCAAGACGGATCTGAGAATGTACTGCGAACAAGTTGTCGATAGAGTCATGATGGTCAAGTAAGTCTCCGCGAAGGCGCTGCGCTGACAACTAGGCCCGAAGCTATGACCGCAGAGGCACAGCAGACAATGTACAAAGCTGTCGTACAGTTTCTCCAGCACGAGTACATCGATGGACCTTGTGAAGGCGGTCAAGCTTGTGAGTCACCGAATGTTGAGCCGGTATTGACGGTCAGTCCTGCGAAACAAGTTTGCATTCACTATTGCCCATCTCTTCCTCAATGTGTATCCCGACACTATCCAGAACTTCCTTCACCCCTTCTTCACTCTTCTAGCGCCTCCAGATCCTTCATCGTCGAAGAACTTCGACCCTACGCTCCTGACAATCCACATCCTCACCGACATTGCCCTCGAGGTTCACGACTCGACCATGAAGAGCGCGAGGACCTTTACACCCCAGCGGCAACAGAGGGATGGTGCAATCCGAGATGCAATCCGAACAACAGGCGACGAGCGACTTGCCATCGACGGACTGCTCAACCTAGCGGTCAAGGGGCTGGATATTGTGGAGAGTGGAAGAGCGGGACAAGATCGGTCAAAGTGGATAAATTTGATCGATCAAGCGGTCAAGACACTAGCAGCATGGACACGTGAGTGACATTGTCCGGGACTGTGCTGATAAAGCTTAGCCTGGGTCGACATTTCTCTTACTCTCACTCCTGATACTCTCGCATTTTACCAGCGCCTACTCCAGCAACCGATCATGTCACTTCGTGTGCCTGCCGCCAGCGTGCTCAGAGTTTTAGCTGGCAAGGGGACCAAGACTGGAGAGGACAAGCTGCAGATCATGAACATCCTCAATTTGGTCGGCATGCTGGAACCACTAGAGGCGGCCACGAGATCAGGGGGAGACGACACGATCGCTTTTCGAGCGGCCATCGGAAGTCTACTGCAGGTGTATGGAAGTGAACTGGTATCGTTGATCGACAATGTGAGTGTCTACCTACGATCATGACTAACAATCAGCCCGACTTTTCAGAACAGTCCAGGGTCGAGGCGGATCGAAAGCTCAGCGAGACCTTCCCCCTCCTGCTCGCATTCCTCGGCGACAAGAACTCCGATGTACCGTTGTCCGTCTCCCATTACGTCTCTGACCTATTACGCTTAGTAAGTAAACGTAATGGTTCGGAGCTGACGAGCAGTTGAAAAAATGGCACACTGTAAAGAACGTCGCTACCGTCAAAGGCGCTATGCAGCCACCTCCGACCCCACCTCTACCTCTCTCGACGGACCGTCGTCAGTTCCTCGCAACACTGTTGGACGTCTCTGTCAGACAATTGGCGTGGCCTGAGGATGCAGAATGGGAGGCACCCACGGCAGAAGAGCCAGATCCGGATGACGAGGTCGCGACGCTGCGGCTAATGCGTAATGTGAGTACTATCTGTCTCCAACTTGCTAACAGCAGACGTGTCGCACATTCATCGAGTCTATCGCTTCCATCGACAAGAATCTGCATACCGAGGTTGTGGCCGGGATCGTGGTCAAGACGCTAGAATCGCTGCAGGCTGGAGGTCCATCCGCTGTCCCGTGGCAGCAAGCCGAGCTGGCCATGCACCTGGTCTATTCGTTCGGCGAGCTAACGAAAAGTGAGTACGATCTACGATTGTCACTAACCTCTTCAGATCATACACGCGCTGCGTTCTTCGAGGTTCCGGTGGAATTGACCTCCAAGGCGGGTCGTGATCGTGCTCGTCGAATCAGCATCAACAGGACCATGGACGATGGCATGTCCTCTGGCCGCACGACTCCTATCGACAACGACGAATCTGAAAACGGTGGACCCCATGGTGTGAAAGATCGAATCGATTACACACAGTACCCTCTCACCCCTCTGGGCCAACTTCTATCGTTGTGCACGTCTTCCGGTATCTCCAGCTATCCGCACCCCGGTGTGACCCTGCAATACTTTGAGATTGCCGTGCGATATATCGAGTTTTGGAAGTCGAAAGATGAGCTCATTCAGCCACTGTTCGAGGCCTTGCTGGATCAGAGGTAGGTTGCAATAGTGGAATATAGCTGATACTGTCTAGGGGGATTCACCACCCAGATGAAGCTGTTCGCCGACGGTGCTTCTACCTTTTTGCCAAATTCGTGAAAGAGTGCAGAGCAGAAATGGACCCTGCAATGGCGCCTCCGATTCTGGAATCGATGAGGGTACGTGGCCTCGAAATGACCCCGCTGACCGTTTAGGACACCTTCCCGATCCAGGCTACGCTGCCCCCCGCCCAATCTTGGGATGAAGAGAACGTCCTCACAAAAGCCACCGCAGGACCGTCCTACCTCCAGGACCAGCTGCACCTCTTCGAAGCGGCCGGCTACCTGGTCTTCCTCACCAAAGCCGATGCGTCGCGACAGATGACGCTTCTCGAGGCAATCGCCGGACCCTTGATGTCGGGTATTGGGGACGGTCTTCAGCGACCCACAGAGCAACAGGCGATCCTTCAGGTCCACCACAATCTCATGGCCCTCGGCAACTTTGCCAAAGGCTTTCCACCTGTTTCCGAGTCTCAGGTCGAGGCTCTGCCATACCAAGCGCCGTTCAAGCAGATGACCGAGGCGCTCCTACAAGCTCTGGACGTGATGAAGCGACAGCGGATCGTGCGAGATGCCGTGAGTCAAATGTCAGACGATAGCGCTGACTGGACAGGCGAGGACGGCGTTTTCACAATTCGTCAACGCCATCGGATCCACCATTGCCGAGCTTGTTCCTCGTTTCGTGTCTCATGTAGTCACAGAGTTCGAACCTACCGAACTGGTCGACTTTTTGACCTTCCTGGGTCTACTGATGCATCGTCTCAAGGTGAGTTTATGCCATCGACCAAGCTGACGCAATTCAGAAAAATACATTCGAGACCATGGACATGCTCCTTCTCCCCCTTCTGTCCCGCATCTTCGCCGTCCTGCAGGCCCCGATCACCGGAACCGACGAAGCCAACACCCATCGTCGACTACAAGAGGCTTATCTCACCTTCTTCACGGCTTTGATGAACGCCAACCTGGACGGGGTATTCATCACCGCGCGCAACAAGCCAGAATTCGAAAACGTCCTCTCGGCTCTGTTGAACCAGGCGACCGATGCCTCGGATTCGGCGACCCAGCGTCAAGCCCTCGCCTTCTTCTCAAAGACTGTCATAGCGTGGGGCAGTCTCAACAGCCCAACAGTCTTTACAGAGAGTGCATTGTCTGAGAAATCCAAGATGGTCGCCAATGGAACCAGCACGGCAACAAACCAACACGCAATCACAAAGGAGGAAAGGGCAAAGCAGGCGCTGCCAGGCTACGAATCGTTCATCTACCAGCGATTGTTGCCTTTGTGCTTTGAGATCCCCGCCGATGCGAAATTCCAGGTCCGCTTTGGACAACCAGTGAGTCCAGGCAGTCGCGCAACGCTGACCAGTCCAGGTTTTGGCCGAACTCGCAGTGCTCCTCCGCAACACCGTGCAAGCCCGTGGTCAGGAGACACTCGACTTTATGCTGGACAATCTCTTGCCCAAGATCCAATGCCCGCCAGAGGTCGCTCAACAGCTCATGAACAGCCTCCGAACTCAGCCATCCCGCGACTTCCGCAAGACGTTTGTGGAATTTATCAAAATGCTTAAGTCGTAGTCAGCACCTACTCCGCCCTACGCGACGTTCAGGCTTCCAACTGTCGGTGATAGCTGGGTTCAACCAAACAACAATGAACGACGATACGGCAGATCAAATAATCATCAACTGCATCATGTTTACTTTCAGGCTAGATTGTACATATCTACGTAGCATCAGCATCATCCTATCATGTGAAAACCTGACGTACCTATCCTCCAATGGGACCTGCGCCTCCGACCTCGCTCTTCTTTGGCTCCTCTCCGATCTTCTTGGTCTCTCTGATCTCTGACGCCGTCACGTCGCTATCGCCTCCTGCATCCTTCTTTCCGCCTGAGTTGCCGACTTTGCCCTTGCTGGACTTGCTCTTGGAGCTGACTTCTGGGTCAGTGGTGCCCGACTTCTTGCCGACACCTTTGCCTTGACCTTTTGGCTGAGGATCGGCGGTGGATGAAGGTGTAGGTGTGGAGTTGGCTGCCTTCTCATCGGGTGGGTCGCCATAGCCTGTGGTAGTGCGGAGGATGTTGGTATTGGCAAATGACCTGGAGAGAGTGTGGGTCGAGGCTGTTGCGGGAGGCGCAATTTGCGTCCTGAAGAGTTGTCTGAGTGCTGTCATGTTGGATAGGTGGTATGTGTGCAAACGGAAGATGAGCAGACTGTTCGCCAGGTCTAGTCTAGCTATATATGATAGCTGCAGCTCACTGTCATCTTGCTCTCATGCTGTCATCCACCGGCGCGTATCATGATGACGTTAGTTCGATCCCCCGATCGATCTCGGCAATCCAAAACTCGAGATCTTCTGGGGTCTCCGCAATTCCGACGCTTGCTCCCTGGCAGCCCTCACTCGCTCACTCGAAGTCATTCGCCCAACAAAGTTGCATCGAGGTCACTCAGCCAGATCGTCAACAGCGCACTATGCTTAGGACAACTCTGGTCAGAGCACAGAGGTCCTCCACCAGGTCGATCCAACCCCTTCTCAGAAAGCACGGCCGTATCATCTATGACAGAAATGCCAGCTCAATCTCGTCCACCGTCGCGCGGTATTCGTCAAGCGTTTCCAATCCACCCAGACAGGACCTGCTGGAAGCCTACCGCGAGCTGGTTTCGTCCGGACGGCTGAAATGGGATGATGAACAAGTCCGTATAGTTATGAAGGTGAGGTCAACTCCGCGACCATCGCTGACAGCAGCTGCGCCATCTGCTACACGAATTGACGGACTATACCCCCCCGCCAGAACTAGCTTCTCGCCTGAAGCCATTCGCTCCGACGCCAGTTGACGCTCGGAAGCCTCCATCATGGTGGGAGAAAGGAAGACAGTCAGCGGATCAGGATAACAAGGAGAAGAGTTTGGTCCGAGTCTTGACACAGGAGGAGGAGCTGGCAAACCTCAGGACACCAAAGGTAATTGCAATACTCACTTGGCCAGCTAGCTAAGAAAATCAGGGTATCATGGTTACAGGTCCTCCAGGTGAGCTCAATTGGCTTGCATACTTTACTGACGGTCAGGTACTGGAAAATCCCTCATCCTATCCATATTCTTCGACCTCTTACCCACCAGCCACAAGAAGCGGTGGCATTACCACGCCTTCACCCTCTTCCTCTACCGGCAGGTCTTCCTCGAGATGGAGCGTCGTCGGAACGCAACGCCAGTCGAAAAAGCTGTCGAGAATATGGATCGTGCGTCTAGCAAGGGCTGGCGCAGCGTGTTTGCTAATGGAAGATGGGAAGATGGCGGAGCGGAGGTCAAGGGAGTCGAGAAGGAAGAGACCATCCCCTTCGTCAGTGAGTGACACCCATAGGATACAGCTGATTGGGTATCCAGTTGCCAAGCAGATGATCCAGGAATATCACATCTTATAGTGAGTGTCGTGCGGCCGCTGAGCTAACTCTGCAGCTTTGATGAAATGCAGCTGGTCGACGCCTCCTCCGCAGCTCTGCTTCGTGACGTACTGTCGTGGTACTGGCGGTTGGGCGGAGTCATCGTGACGTGTTCGGTGAGTTTGGACATGCTGAATCCTTGCTTACCCTGCAGAATCGTGTCCCGGACGATTTGTACCACCATGGGGTTCAGAAGGAACGCATGGTCGGCTTCCTGGACGCGCTGAAGGCAAGATGTGAGGTAGTCGAGCTCGACGGCGGGAAGGATTGGAGAAAGGGTGTCTGGGCGGATGTCAACAAGTGGTATCGAGACCAACGGGAATTCGATGCGGAGTGGACTTCTGCGGGCGGCGAGAAGGCTGGTGAGTTAGAAGTATTGGATAAGCAGCTAAGCGCTAGAACCTGTCGACCTCGCGATCTATGGCAGACGATTGAGAGTACCTGCAGCGGTTGGCACGACGTGTAGAATGACATTCTCAGATCTATGCGAACAGGTGCGCAATTTACCTTCGCCCTTTGCTAACCCGGCATAGCCTCTAGGTCCTGCAGATTACATCTCTCTGGCATCGTCATTCTCGACATTCTTCATCGACGCTATGCCAATACTGTACCTCAAGAACAAGAATGAAGCTAGGCGGTTGATAAATCTAGTCGACGCTCTATGTAAGTAAGCTTGATAGACTCTGCTGACAGCGGAGATGAGGCAAGATGTCAGGTTTTTGTTCAGGCGGAGACCGATGTGGAGACACTCTTCTTCCCAGACGCCGTCGACTCGACATACGACACCAATGACTCTATCATGGCAGCAGAGGCTCTGTCCGAGACGCTTCATACCGCTGCTCGTCCGAATATCAGTTCTTACAATCCGAGTGAAAGAGCCACGCGCGAGAAGAGAGAGGAAACAGAGTCCAAGGCTGCGGGAGCATTTGGAGTGCTCGGCATCTTCACTGGCGAGGATGAGCGATTTGCCTATGTGAGTAGTCTTGGCTGTGGACTTTGGGGTAGGGCCTCTCTGATAGGCCGCAGAAACGAGCGGTGTCACGACTCGTGGAGATGACTACATCACCGACATACAGCCGAGAGGCTTGGATCCCTGTCAGTGCTGAATCTCGTCTGTGGGAGACCAACAAGGCGACGGCCGTGCCCCCTCAAATCCTCAAATCCGCTTGGGCTACACCAACCCCAAAACACGGCAGCCAGGATTTTGCCACTGAAGCGGGATACTCTCGACCAGAGCGTTTGACCCGATCACCCAAGGAAGAGCCTGTCAGACAGCAGAGAGCGGGTCCGCGGGAAGGTGCACCTGTTATCACGGAGAAGCACATGTGGGGCGTAGTCGAGGAGTGGGGTGAGAAGGTCGGCAAGTGGGGCCAAGGGGTCAAAGCCTTTGAAGACAAGGACAAGAAGCAGTAGTCTGTTCAGTCGATCTGGCCTTGTATGACAATGCTCCGTATCTTCCCAGCGATCCTCTGTATCACTATACGTGCCGGTGACCGGCATGTGTTTGTATTCAGACTCTTGTACGACTATCGTCGACAGAGTGCGCATCGATAGGCATTCTGCTACTTCAGCCTCGCGACGGGACATTAGTGATTAGAGACGAGACTTATCAATTTTGCAAGACCTGGCGGCTGGCGGCCCTCGTTACGACACATTCGAGCATGTCCATGGATGTTCTCAGACAGACCAGCTAGACAGCCATGTCCGAGCTCATAGTAGCTACAGTAGGTTGAGGTATGCATATGGCCAGTGCAGAAAATCAGCCTAAGATGTGGATCTCAGTGAGGGAACTAGGCACGCCGCGCCGCGCGCCTATCACAGATCACTAGCATGCTGGGAGACCCCGCAAAACGACCTCCTCGCGTAGCTCACCAACTACTTGACAACATCACTTGCCTCTCGATTATCAACTTGACGCCCAGATCCCACGCTCCTCATAGTGCGCCATGGACGACCGGGGATACAGCGTCGTGCACCAGCGGGTAGTGCTCGACGTCGACCTATCCGGTATCCTCACTGGCTCGGCGCACTTGACGATCAATCCCACCAGCCCACTACTACGGACAATCTACCTTCATGCTTCGCCGCTGCTCCGAATCCAGAGCGTGACTCTCTCATCACCGACCGCGGTCAACCCATTGCTACAGACACCAGCATCCTTCGCTCTCACCAATCCATCGCAATCCACTTCTCGGTTGACCGACATCAAGTCTCACCCAGAATTCAAGCGAAAGACCTGGGCAGCTTCCAACGAGAGGGATGAAGGGGAGCTGGCCATCTCTGTCTCTGGAGGATGGGTGAGGATCACAGGCGAAGACTTGGCACCCATCGAAGTCCAGATCGACTACCAGCTTCTGCCCTGTATCACGGAAGGAATAGTTTTCAAGGAAGATCATGTCTACCTCTCGCCTACGGCACATAACGCCGCTCGGATATGGACGCCATGTGTGGATGACCTTTGGGCAAGGTGTACCTGGGAATTGGAGATGATCGTACCCGCAACCATCCACGGTCAACCGGTGACGGCAGTATGCAGCGGGGAGCTGATCGAGCAAGTCACCCACCCCAATTCACCCAACAAGACGATCTTCTACTATATGCAAACCACGCCAACGACGGTCCAGCACATATCCTTCGCTGTCGGACCTTTCGAATGCCATGTGATCGCCGAAGCACCGAAGCCTATTCTTGGATTCTGCCTACCCGGTGACCTCGACCTGCTCGTCGAATCGACCTCATTCCTCTCAAAGGCCTTGACATTCTACTCTACAGAATACGGGTCGTACCCTTTCACAGATTACAAAGCCGTCTTCGTGTCCGAACCTCGAAGCGATTGTCATACATCGGCTACCATCGCAGTTCTCTCGTCAGACCTCCTTCACGGACCCGGTGCTATCGACCAAGCGATACAGATTAGGCACATATTATCATTATCTCTCATTCAACAATGGATAGGCATCAACGTCATCCAGCGCTCCCTAGCCGACACATGGCTGATCAACGGCCTGGCTCTCTATCTCTCCTCGACATTACTCCGTTTGCTTCTCGGGAGCAACGAACATCGTTTTCGATTGAAAAAGGACATACAACGATGCGTTCGCGAAGATCGAGGCAAAGCACCTATATGCGTACCAGGCACTCTCGAACCTCCCGACGTCCAATTCATCAATCTCAAAGCACCACTGGTCGTCCACATCCTCAATCAGCACCTGGCGAAATCTGGACCGGCTCTTGGACGGGTGATACCTCGGATCTTCCTTGCCGCGCTGTCCGACGAGTTGACCGGCAATACACTGTCCACATCGTACTTCTTCAAGACCTGCCGCAAGGTGTCTGGCCTAGATCTCCAAAGCTTTCAGGATCAATGGGTCTTTGGAAGCGGCTGTCCCACATTCCGCCTTGCAACAAACTTTGTCAGGAAAAAGTTCATCGTCGAGCTGGACGTCGCGTGCACCCCGACTTTCACCGGCAGCTTGACAATCAGGATTCACGAGGCCGACGGTGCGCCCTTTGAGCACGTCGTGGACATTAAGCAATCCCAGAAAAAGTTCAACCTGCCATTCAACACAAAGTACAAGAGGACGCGACGTTCGGCTCGGCGACTAGGCCCCTCCGACGACGAGGAGATCAACGCTGCCGAGCCGTTCGCTTATCCTTCATGGGAGGATGAGGAGGAGCGTCAGAGATGGCGAGTCTCGGATTGGAGTGAAGAACAAGCAGCCGAGATGCTAGGGGAAGGAGGCGGATACGAGTGGATCAGGATCGACCCGGACTGCGAGTGGATAGCGGCATTTGACTTTGCAGAGAAGCCGTGGTATTGGGTCAGTCAGCTGCAGGGTGACAAAGACGTGGTGGCTCAGCTAGAGGTGAGCGGCGAACAGCTGGACTGTGCTGACTGTAGGCTGTGCAAAGCATGTCAATCCACCTGACACCGGTCATTGCTAGCGAACTGGCGAAAACGATACTTGTCAGCAACTATTTCTACCGCGTTCGAATGGAGGCGATCCGCGCCTTGACCAACGTGAGTTCCGCTGCATCTTTCGTTGTACTAACATTCGCAGTTTTCCACCGCCGAATGCGAGTACATTGGTGTTTTCCTCTTGACAAAGCTGCACGAGACGTTGAAGCAAGATCCCGCTGCACACTTCTTGCGCCGCGTGAGTTCTGACGGCAAGAGACATCCACTCACTTCCAGTCTCTGGCAACAGGTTTGTCGGACCTACGAGATCCCACCAACAGGACATCCTGGCGAAGTGTGCGAAGGCTACTGCTCGACGAGATCGAGCCGGATGACCACATTGATTCCATATACCTGGCAACTATAGTCTCTGCAGCTGGTAACGCTTTCAGCGCGTCCGATATCGAAGAAGCAGACGAGGTCATGCTGCGCGACGCCACCATGGCCATAGAACGGGTCATCACGATGGATCGTTTAGTGCCAAGCCATGGAAATATGGTCACTATCGCTGGACTCAAGGTAAGTGACGATCCAGGAGGAGCGCTAATTTGAAGACTCTTATGAAACTGGTTCTGTCGGGTCGCCGCACCAACGACTCGAGAGTCTTCCTCAGCTACACAAGGTCAGGCAACTACGAGCCCCTTCGACGAGTCGCTTTCGACTGCCTCTTACTGTGCCGGCCACCTGGACGAAGCGCCGAGCTCACCAGATACCTCTGCACCGTCATACGGGACGACCCCTCCCTATCGATCCGTAGACACGTTGCCAAATTGCTGTCCGAATCGATCTTGGCCTCGCTTGCATCGGGAGAGGTGTCTGGTATGCCGGCTCCCAAGCTGTCGGAGGGTATAGAGGGTCCAGATAGCCAAGGCATTGTCCGCGCGCTCCGGAAGGAATTTGGGAAGAAGGAGGATCTGCGAGAAGCAATTCAGGCAGAGTTATAGTGAGCTAATCTATCCCTGCGTTGTGCTAACACGATCAGTTATCCGGACCACGATGATGAAGTCCGTCTGGCTCTGATCAAGGTCGCCGAATTGATGACTTCGTCTGTGGCCGAGCCGATACCCGGACAACAGGTGCCAGAGCCTCTCCCTCCAACTCCGAAAATCCGCATCAGCATGAGCGCTCCAGACGCGTATCCTTTCCCAGTGGTCGAGGCGCCAGTGCCAAAGATCACGCTGGCGAAAAAGAAACACAAGTCTCAAGTGAAAGGATTACCCGATGCCGATCGCGCTGCCATTACCAATGCCCTCAAAAAGCTCGTGAGTGGTTCTACTTGAAGTGTGTCTATAGGACTGACTGTCATCTCGTAGACCGCTCACCGAAGCAGTGAGCTATTTCGACAACCGGTCGACCCCGTCAGAGATCAGGCTCCATCGTAGGTCTGGTGTGACTCGGCTTGACTGACACATATAGCTACTTCGAGATCATCAAGAACCCTATGGACCTCTCTACTGCCCAGGCCAAGCTTGCCGGCGGCCTGTACGCCTCTCGGCAAGACTTTGCCGACGACATGCACTTGATCGTCGCCAACTGCCACACCTTCAACTTGCCAGGTAGCGCAGTGTACAGACAAGGCGATGCGTTTGAGGCGTACTTTCAGTCTTGTGAGTCGTCAGAGACAGAGACCTACTGACCAATAGTGTGGACGCGGACAGAGGCAACTCTCAATGCGGATGTAGGAGCCAAACCACCGGCCGTTCAGGTTCAACCAACTCCTGCACCACCAACCACTGTACCGGTACTTAAAGTCAAGGTCAAGCCTCCGGCCTCCACGGTCCCGCCTATGGCGCCTCCACCTGTTCCTGCGAGTCGTCTACCGGAAGGAAGCAAGAAGCGGAAAGAGTCGTCGAAACCGGACAAGGTCCTGGATGACATCTTGGGGGCAGAGATCGACGCGATCGAAAACGTCTACACTTCCGTAGAGCCCAAGGCGAAGAAGCTGAAGACCGTCAAAGCTGCGTCGCCCGAGAAACCCGCGCCTGTTGAGTTGTCAGCGCCGCAGCCTCCGGCGCCACCAGCCTGGCGAGCGCCACGCCCGCCCTCGGGAACGCCTCAGACTGTCGGCAACAGTATGCAGTTCAGACAGAAGCGGGGACGACACTTGATCAACGTGCTCTTCAAAGACCCTCACGCAGCCGTTGTAAGTCGTTGGATGCGCGAAAACAATTGACTCTGTCTAGTTCACTCGGCCGGTCGACCCTATTGCAGATGGTGCCCCAACGTGAGTGTTGACAATCGAATACATCTGACGCCAGTTACCTCGATGAGATCAAAGAACCGATGGATCTGGGTACGATCTCGAAAAAAATTGACCAGAAGAAATACAAGACCATGGGAGATCTCGCATATGATATCGAGCTCGTCATCAAAAAGTAGGTCAACGCCCCTGGGCATTCTGCTCACGTACAGCTGTCGACAATTCAACTACCCCGGGGACGGAATGTATGCTTTCGCCGAAGGCTTGGAGGCGGCATACTGGAAAGAGTGGCCTCGGGCGGCGGCGAACAAGCTATTGCCAAACGAGAAGAAGGAGTTGCTGGGACTGCTCAACAAATCCTTGAAAGAGCCCATCAGTTTGCTATTCCGGGAAGCAGGCAAGTGCTCGTGGCCAGTCGTTATCTTCAGCGCTGATAGTACCCTAGTTGATCCCGTCCTATTGGGCATACCTACGTACTTTGACATGTGAGTTGACGCAAAGAATGACACACCTGACCCTCAGTATCCCTCCCGAGGACGCTCGAGACCTTTCACTCATCAAGCGCAAGTTGGAAAAAGGAGATACGTATCGCGATGCCAAGCAGGTGGACGCAGAGGTGGAGATGATGTTGGAAAACGCTCGGGCGTTCAATGGTCCCGGTGAGGTCTCGGACGCCGCTGATCGATTTGGGCGGTGGTGGAAAGCGCAGCGCAGCAAGCTCGACGTGTGAGATAGCAGAGCCATTCATAGTTCATGCATTGCACAATATCAAACATATCTCGACGGGATTTAAGACGACCACTAGACATCCCTGGCAGAAGCGTTCTGAGAGAGGATCAGTAGTGGACGTACCTATACGCGAAGGGATCACATACGAGGTTCCAGCCGCCATCGATGAGAAGATTGGCGCCGTTTAGATAGCCTCCAGCAGGGGTACACATCATCAAGACAGGACCGGCCATCTCCTCCCATAGTCCGGCTCGTCTAAACATGCGGTCAGCCTAAATGAATACGCAATGCTTACCCCTTGGGGATGCTCTTCTGCGCAGCTTGCATGGGAGGCCAGAAGTCGCCGTTGGGGTCGATGGTGAGACCGGAGGGGAACAATCCTAGGTGGTGAGCGCAGGCTGGCTATAAGCAACTTACCTGGACAGACCGAATTGACTCTGACCTTGAACGGCTGCAGAGCTGCTGCCATCAATTGGGTGAGGTGTGCTTCCGCAGCCTTTGACTGGGCGTAGGAATACTCGCAGCAAGCACTTTCTTGTCAGCTTGAGCGCTTCACATGTACTCACCGGTTGAGGAAGATAGCGGCCAGCGAGGTGATGTTACACACGCTTGGGTCTTCAGCTTTCTGGAACAGCGGGATGAACTTGACGGCGAGGTAGTACGGTCCGGCACAGTGGATGGCTGTCATGTTGGCCCAGTCGGAGCTGATTCATTAGCGACTAATCTCTAGGTAGGAAACTCACTCGTCGATAGAGAAAAGCTTGTCGGCCAGAGTCGTGGCGTTGTCCTGCGGTATCAGCCGAGTGCAGCTTTGCACCACGCACCATTGCCGAGGTGTCCTTCCAGTTGCTAGAGTAGCCAGCGTTGTTGACGAGGAAGTCGAGCTGATATGTCAACTGTTGTCACCTCGACACCAACGTACCTTGTCGATGACCTTCTCGCACTTTTCGTAGAAGTCGACCACGCCTTGCTTGTTGCCCACGTCGGCTTGGATAGCGATAACCTCTCCTCCATTGCCGGCCTCTTTGGCCGCTGCGTTGATCTCCTCCGCTGTCGCGTTGATCTGTTCAACGCGTCGTCCGCAGATCACGACCTGCTTTCAGCCAGGTCTTTGTCATTGCTCACTCACCTTTGCACCATTGATTGCCAAAGCGGCTGCCATGCCCTGCCTAGATCAGCATGACGCGGTCAGGTTGAGCTCACCTTGCCGATTCCACTTCCGGCGCCTGTGACGATACACGTCTTGCCCTTGACGGAGAACAGCTTCTCGTTGGAATAAGTCTGGACGTTCATGGTGTGAGTGTCTTGCTGTGGTAGTAGATAATGGTAAACGGTAGGTTATGCGATGATCAGAAGGGAAGAAGTGGATAGAATTGCTATTCTGCATCAGGGGTTATATAGCCTGTCGAGCTCTCGACTGTGGAGCGGCGCCAGAGGTCTCGGATCTCCAACGAAGCCCATCGCCGAGGACTAGGCCCTGGTCGCACGGGTGATGCGCCTGTGTAGAGTGGGAAAGGAACGGCGGTCGCGAATCTTTGGTCTGGTTCTGACACACAAATCTCCGTGGTCTGGGTGGGGTTGGTCGCCGATCTCTCGGGCCCTTTGACCGTACGGGATCAAGTGACGGGTCCAGCGCCGAGCAATCAGGATGCGTGACAGGTACATTGCTCCCCCAGAGTCGATGCAGAGATTGATTGGGAGTTGATTGGGAGTGTGTCGGAGAATTCATAACAGCTTGCTTGAATCGAGCTAACGGCCTCGACGGGCCTCGATGTCAACTCGCACATTTCAATTTGATCCCGCTCTTCGCAACCCTCGACTTCTCGCTCTTCCTTTCCTCACTTTACTTGATACACTGAAACTCCTTTCCATCACCATCTCGCTCACTTAGATCATGTCGGCTGCCGTTCTGTCCCCATCCGAGCAAGCCGGCCCATCAAATAGCACTTTGCCTCCCTTGGCCGAACTCGTCAAGCGAAGTGTGAAGCGAACAAGAATCGTCTACGGTTCAGAAGCAAACGGCAATGATGATGGGCTCGCCAGAGCGTGCGTACTCTGTGTATGTAGAGAGAAGGACTGCTGATCCGTGTCCAGTGCCAAAGCCAAACTGTCATCTAAACTAGCTGCCGAGTACAAGGACGTCCAAACGCTTCCCCCTGCTCTAGCTGCACGTCAGGCTGGACCCGCTGGACCCAAACGTCCCGCCAACGATGTGCCGACTGGCGCTGCCTCTTCGGTAAAGTTGATCGGTGGAGCTGAAGGAGTCAAGTCGTAAGTCTAGTCCATCCGAACTCAAGCTGATATCTAGGTCTGGATCACTTAATGCAGCGGCCGCTGAGCCCCGATCATTGGTCAAGTTTAGGCATCAGCAAGGTTTCGCAGCGGAAGGTGGACAGGCGGGGTCCAAGCTCTCGCAAGCACTGATGAGGAAGAAGGAGGCCAGGGAGATCAAGCCAGAGTACCATCCACAATGTGAGTGATCCTTGCAGGAGAATGTAGCTGATATCTAGGGAAATTGACCCGTGTCATCTCGGGCCACATGGGCTGGGTGCGAGCTGTAGCTGTGGATCCAGCAAATCAGTGGTTTGCGACCGGTGCCGGTGATAGAGTCATCAAAGTAGGTTCACGCACGGGTGCCGAGCTGATCTGTAGATCTGGGATCTAGCGTCTGGAGAGCTCAAGCTGTCATTGACGGGTCACATTTCGACGATTCGGGGGTTAGGTGTATCCGAGCGTCATCCCTACCTTTTCTCGTGCGCCGAAGACAAGGTGAGCAATGAATGTGCTGTCTGAGCTGACGACAAGATGGTGAAATGTTGGGATCTAGAGACAAACAAGGTCATCCGTCATTACCACGGTCATTTCTCCGGTGTTTACTCTTTATCGTGAGCACAGCTTTCGATAGGAAACGACAAACGGCCACTAACGTGTCATACACAGGGTACATCCTACCTTAGACGTTTTGTGTACGGCTGGACGAGACGCGAGTGTTCGAGTGAGTGTCACGGCAACGACTTCGTGCTAACAACAGGTATGGGATATGAGGACACGAGCCAATATCTTTACCCTCACCGGTCACACCAGCACTGTCGCCGACGTGAAGACCCAAGACGCGGACCCACAGATCATCTCCGGCAGTATGGACAGTACCGTCAGGCTCTGGGACCTTGCCGCTGGAAAATGCATGACCACCTTGACCCACCACAAGAAATCGGTTAGAGCACTGGCCATCCACCCTACGGAGTACTCCTTTGCGAGTGGTAGTGCTGGAGGTAACAAGTGAGTGACGAAAGGCGGACAGCGCTGACAACGAATCACAGTATCAAGAAATGGAAATGTCCCGAGGGTATCTTTGTCAACAACTTTGTCGGCCACGAGGCCATCATCAACACGATGAGCTTGAACCAGGAGGGCGTGATGTTCTCAGGAGGTGAGTGGAGACGAGTTGATCTCGCTGACCGATTAGCCGACAACGGCACATTGACAATGTGGGATTACGCCACGGGGCTTCCCTTCCAGCATCTCAAAGACATCCCTCAGCCGGGTTCGCTGGACGCAGAGGCAGTGAGTCGTGCGGTGCCCCTGACCCACGTGAGGATGCTGAGCATTGTAGGGCGTCTTCTGTTCAACGTTCGACAAAACGGGCACACGGCTGATTACTGGAGGAGCGGACAAGACCATCAAAGTGTACTCCGAGCAGGCATGATACGGTCATATATGTGGGCATGCATCTCTCGTTGTACCAGTTGGCACAGCGACTAGCCTCAACCGAAGTACATAGCTCGCCGGGATGCCTGAGCACCCGAGGCGCGTATGATTGGGAAGTCATGAGCTGATGATATACATGCAAGGAGAAAAAGCCAGAAGAAACACCATGGTCATCTCGTTTAGTTCTTTCTTCGGAACGAGCATCCTGGAAGTAGAGAATTAGTTCGAAACTCCTGACCGTCCGGGTCGTCTGTGCACTCACCCTCGGTCAGCTTAGCCTTACCACCCGATGGCTGGCATAGGACGGTGGCGCAGTTGCCGCACTGGACAACGGTGGAGGCATGCGAGAAGACGGTGCTATGAAAGATCAGTCGTATGCACTGTACGAGAACACGATCGCGCTGTGGAAACTCACGTGATCTGGAAGCATCCTGGGCACTTGACGTCCATGAAGAACGAGTTTGGCTCGGGAACAATCTTCTTCAGCTTGTGGGTTCTAGCCTGAGTCTCGGCGGGTCTGTTGAGGAGGTCGATAGCGAGAGCCTAGGAGGTGTTAGTTTACTGGCGAAGATTGGGTCGCGCCACGGTGGCAATCCTTTCTCAATTTCTGTGTAGTCAAGCCTAGGAGCCACACCTCCTCTAGACCTGATCCGATCTCCAATCGCTCTATATCCTGATCCCCTCCAACATCGAGGGTCGCCATCTGCTGGCTCTCCTGCACGGCTGTAGATCACGACCTCCTCGCTGAACGCTGCTCCCTTCCGATCCTCCCATCCCTCGACAGATCTAGGCTCCTCTCCGACTTACCATGTTGTATCGAGTTTTGTTGGTAAGGACGGTTGAAGTTTTTCAGTAGGTGTTTTGGTGGGGGTGTGCTGATGAGGACGAGCAGCAGGTAGTACGTCGAGAGTGGGCGGGGTGGAGCTATACAGAGGATGTCCGATGTGATCACGACCAGAGTGGCCACCCCGGCTAGTCTGGCGCACGACATCCAAAAAGAGCTAACGGGATCAAAAGTTTACATAACGCCGAGAATGAAAGGTAACTCCGGTGTGGCACTCCACCTTCCGGCCGTGGCAGATTACGTATGCATAGTACAATCTTAACGCCGACGCCCGGCCATATCCGAAGCAGCGTACGAGCGATCTACAGTATCTGCCTGGCTGTGAGCTGAACGAATCGTCTCCACTGGTTCAGTCTCACAGCTCTACCTAGCTGGATGAACTCAGCCGCCACAATCTCCCACCACCATGTCACCTCAATGACACGACACCCTTTGACCCGACGACGACGTCTGAAGCTCTGCCGCCGCCAACCATCTTCTTGTGCGACGCGAGTTGCCTTTTGCGTTCGTCTCCAAAGGTCGCTTTGTGCTCCCTCTTCTCCGTGCGTCGGGCCTAAGTCACTCCATCAGCTTGGAGACGAGACTTCTTGATGGAAGCACTTACTGCTCGTTCAGCTTTGACCGCTGCTTTACGTGCCTTTCTGGCATCTGCGGACTCGCCCTTGGGACGCGCAACGGTCACTCTGCGGTCTTCAGTCTCAGTCTCCGATCCCGAATCATCTTCCTCGTCCTCCTCGATCGGTGGCTCTTCGTCCGCAGGGCCTTGAGCCTTCAATGCTGCTTTGCGTTTCATTTGCTCGGCCGTCCTCGTCCGTATCATGGCTGGATGGTTTTCGGTGTTCGTATATGTTGCTTCGAATGGTCAGTGAACATTGTCGGATTGAGCAGGTTTAACTCACTGAGGATGGTCTCGACGTCCCACTTGTCCCCATCGCCTTCTTCGTCCCGCACTCTAGTGCGTTTCTCCTTTGCCGCCTTGAGCCCGCGACTCTCACGCTCTATCCTCAACACCATCTGCCTGTTCTCCTCCCTGGCGTCACCTTCGCCTTCGACTGCTGCCCGGAGCACACGCAGCTTCTCCGCACCGGTAAGACCGGTTCCACCCAGAGCAGGTTGCAGTTTCTTGCCCACGACCTCGTAGTTCTCCAAAAAGTCGTCCAAAATGGCATCAAAGTCCTCTCGAGAGACGTCAGGGACTGCCGACGATGAGGAGAACAAGGAAGCCCGCGAAAGATGCGACATGTTGGACATTGTCGATCCTGCTATTGATGCCGTGCCGTCGTCTGACCACTCATCCTCATCATCCTCGATTTCGTAGGCGCGTTCCACCTGATTGATATGAGCACGAGTGATCACATGCAACTCACTTGATCAAAGCGGTCGTCCAAATCACGCAGTCCTTGATTCCTGAACATGCTCGAACTGCTCATGCTCATTCCGGTGGCGTCACTTGGACCACGCTTCCCGCGACGCTTCTTGCCGCCTTTGACCATCATGTCGTCCATGCCACTGACCAGACTGCCCACAGTGTCGGCCATCTCAGAGCGCTCAGCATCGTCTTCTTCATCGCTCCCGTGCCTGTCTCCCCTCTCCTTGAACGCCTGAAACCGGCTCTCCCAGGTGTCGTTCGTCTGGTCGTTTGCTGGATTTGCCGTTTCAACGCCAGCTTCGTGAAAGTCGTACTGTTCTCTCTCGGTCTCATCGGTTTCTCCACCCTGAACGAGCTCGCCCCACCACCCCTCTCCGTCGGCTTCTTCGTCATCCTCGACGAATGCGTCGTCCTCTAAAGCCTCTAGCACCTGCCTGAGATGAGGGTCCATATCGGGCTGCAGACCTTGGAGTTCCCTCGGCACATTCTCTCCCCCAGCGTAGATCTTGTCCAACGCAACTTCATCTTGACTAGCAAGAACGTCGTTGGACACGAACAGATCTTGCGCACGTCCCTTGCCCTTCCGATCGGGCTTCATACCTTTTGCCACGGTTGATCCTTTCGGTGCAGGTATGAGGAACGAGTCGAACCCTCCCTGGACGGGTCGCAAGTGGGCCATGTAGTCGTAAGAGGAGTCATCGTACGTGATGCCGTATTGAGCCGCTTCACCTTCGTTGTCTCGAATGGCGGTCTTGTCAATCGTCTTGTCTAGATCCGCCAAGGTGTATCCAGCCTGGAGTCAAAGGTGAGTGGACGGTGAAAGCGGCTGTTAAGGATTTGCTGATTTCACACACCTTTTTGTCATTGCCCCTTTCTACAGGCTTGAGCACCCGCTGACTTGCATCAGGATCGTTGATGAGGGGGTCTCTCTGTGACCTGTGAACGAGTTGGAAATGCTGGGCGTCGGGCCCCCTGAAGACAGACTTTTTCGGCGCCATGGCTATGTTGTGCTGAGCAAAAGATTGGTGTGTTTCGAATTGCTCTTCACCAGCTTCTCCGAACGTTGACTAGAAGCACAAGATGACCACTGTGTCTTACAGCAGTATAGGACTTCACTCAAGAGAGGAGGAGGAAGGCCTCCACCTAAAACTGTCGAAAGTTTTGCTTCCGTCGCCGGTAGCTAGTTCCGTTGGAACCAACTGCTTGCCACCGGCCCTGCCATGCTGCTCACCACTCTGAAAAGTTGGAACTCGATCCCAAGTCTCGACCTGTCAAAGTCAAAACGTCGAGGGCTACCCTATCCTCAGCTCACACAGTCAGCTCATCACACGCAATGTCCTCGTTCTTTGGCGGTAACATCAAGTCCGGCGCTCCAGAAGGTAAGCACTCAAAGTCATAGTGATGAGCCAGACGAGGCATGCTAACGATCCCAGTCGCAGATGTGCAGCAGCGAAAGGAGGAAGTCAAACTTCAGATTCAACAGGAGGTGGGCTTCACGTCGGGCTCAGCGGGAGCTCCAGACTGCTAACTAGGATTGCAGCTAGCCGTTGCCAATGCTCAGTTGTTGATAGAGAAGATCAATGAAAACGTAGGTGGCCGATTGATGTGTCAAGCTTAGTGTTGCAGTGCTTTGCGAAATGTGTGACCAAGCCATCGACTTCATTGTCTACATCGGAACAAGTGAGTACCGCTCTGAGGCGGACCCCTGTCTGACACGAGTAGGCTTGCCTCTCGTCATGTGTAGGTCTATACTCGTCAGCCTTCGACACGATTTCGCAAAAATACGTTTCACGAGTCGTTAGAGAAAGGCAGAACGGATTAGGCGACGTCAAGCTGGAGTAGACCTTCTGCGAAGACTCTCGATCCATTGCATGTAGCATTAATCTTCCTCGTCATCTCCGCCTTGCTCTCGCCACACCTGGTAGATCTTCCTTCTGTCAACCTCGTTTGCCGCCGGATCCGCAGCGGATCTGAAGAGGGCGGAGAGTAAATCGGCCTTTAGCTCCTGGATACTTGCTTGGGTGCTAGCGCTCGAGGTACACGATCCCAATATGATATGAGGATAGACAGGCTGGTCCGATCGATTGCGCTTGAGCGGTCTCTGACTGTCTTCATCCACATTGGAGGATCCGACGGTCAAGGCAGACAGAAGCGGGCTGAAGACGGACGACATGAAACGGGCGTGGACGTTTGATGTGGTCGTGCGGGATAGGATCGCGATGTGCGGCCTGAGCAGTAATACTAGTGGACACGGCGGCTGCAGGTGGGGTAAGTAGGGCACTTTCAGCCATGCTGCAGTCTCGACACACCTGGGCGTTGACCTCTGGTAAGGCCAAGACTTTGTCTAGCTCTTCAAGGTATATGTCGGCAATATGTGTCGATATCGATGCCGAAATGCTACGATCCTGACAGCTGTATGGGAGTCAGAACAGGGACAATTTGAACGATCTCGTTGCTCACTCCATTGGGCCCGAAGGTCCAGCCAGTATGTTGTTGACACTCTCGACGGCCTTTGTAGACCATTCGTGCCGAGCTAGTAGACGGAAGGTCGCGTTGACGTATCGTCGGATCAACATGTAAAATTTGTCCATCCTGCGATGATTTAGCCTCTGGATGCACATTATCGCTTACCGTAACCGATCGATTCCAGTCCACTCTCGGACGATAGCCTTCCAGAATCCGTCCAGAAAGCTCAACGCTGCCGACAACCTATCCTCTGCCGAGTCTGACGACGTTGGATCGATGAGAAGTAGCAGGTTTGCCATGTCTGTCGCTAGCGCTTGCTGGACCAACGGTTTATCGGACATCCAAAAACCTGCGCTTATCAGCATACAACCTGGCTGTTGGCTCCGGCAGACTCACAGTAGAAAAGACCCTTCCAGAGTTTGGCCATTTCCGATTCGACAAGAGGTACGTAGCCAGATGAGCTTGCCTGGTCATCACCACCTCTGGACACGAAGGCAGCGAGATTCTGTATGGCATGATCTCGAACTGCTTTGTCTATCATCGCGTCAGTACGGGAGCGAGGCTTCCTCGACATAAGACTTACCTGTATGAGCTAGCTGTTTACCCAAGGGAAGCGTGGCAGTGATCTTCTCGGCAGGAGCCTTTCCTTTCCCCTTTCTGCGCATACTGGAGGTGCTGGTGGGCATTTTGTAGACTGCTGGAGACGGAGCGACTCGAATGTTCCGACAGTCGCAATTTTCGTATGCGATATCCCTCCAGTAGACGGTTGACCGAGCGCTCTCTACTCGGTGATCACTTGCACAGTTGCACTAAAGCTTTGGTTGAAGACAAGGAGGAGCGTCCGATGACTCAATGAACGACATAAGACGAGTTACCGGCGCGACCAACTTTTGCTTGTCACGTGACTATCCAAGCACTTCACTGCGTGATGAGCTGGAGTGACCCTCACTTCTCGGGGGGAGCATACAGAGGCGAGCTACCTAGTTCACTCCTGCCAGCCGTGACACACTGATACATCGGCAATGCTGGCAAACAAACACGAGTACAAGTCGGAACGGATTCAATGCAAAAACCCCCTGATGGCACCTCCGACGCCTTGCAGATCCAAAAGGAAAGTGTCGTGACCCCATACTCCCCCGAGCTCATAATACGTCACCTGGTCGTTGCCGGCCAGCTTGAGCGCATCCGCTAGTTCCCGCTGCTGCTCCACTGGGAACAACACGTCACTTTGGACGCCGAGGACCAATGTCGGGATGCCCTTGAGTCGCTGCAGTCCTTGTGCCAGTTCTGGGAGGTGGGGCGACTTTGATGTGGGTATGAACCTTTTGGTCTTGGCGGCGGATCCTGCTTCAATCTGCTTGGCCTCTTGTGCTCCCGAGGTCGCCTTTGATGCTGAAATGCTCGGAGGGTCGTCTGGGAACGGGAACGGCGGCGTGTCAGGCGAAGCTGAGTATGCGGAGGCGAAACGTTTTGCGAGGGCGGTCAGAGCAGGCGCAGTCATGTCAAACAGATCCATCGCCTTTGAGAGATAGATCAGGGAGTTTGCGTCGTATGTCAGGCAGAACCGTTCTCCCTAAAAAGCAATGTCAACGACAGTCGAAGACTGCAACTCACCTGGTGATCTAAATAGGTCTCGATGAGAAAGTCTGGACTGAGTCGGGGAATGTCCACATTGCCATTCTCATCTTGCTCCTTCTCACTGAGCATCCGCCTTCCGAACCGTTCCTCCCACTCGGGCCCAGAGCGATATGTGATGGTTGCAATTTGCCGTGCCAGCTTCATTCCGTTGTGGGGCGGCACGCCGTCGTAGTAGAAGCCGCGGTTCCAGTTGGGATCGGCCATGAGGACACTTCGTTGCGCATACCGCATTCCCACACCCCCCAAACCGCTCCGACCGGTGGCAGAGATCGAGGCGACTCGACCAACTCGTTCCGGTGATAGATAGGCCATCGACAGCGACTGCATGCCTCCCATGGAGGATCCTATACTGGCGTAGAGCTTTTCTATTCCCAGGTGATCCAGCAAACTAAGCTGTGCCCGTGTCATGTCGTGTATGCTGAGCATCGGAAACCTAGTCGCCCACCGCACGTCGCTCTCTCCAAGAGGGTAAGGGGATGATGGTCCGGTAGACCCAAAGCAACCGCCGAGTACGTTGGTGCAGATGACGAAGAATTTGTTGGTATCGATCGCTTTGTCCGGGCCGACAAAGTCTTCCCACCATCCTGGTTTGGAGGACGTTGCAGCGCTCACGTTGTTGCCGCCAGAAGCCACATGAGACGAGGCAGAGAGGCCAGTGTGCAGCAAAATGGCATTTGACGCAGAATCGTTCAGTGTACCCCAAGTCTCGTAAGCGATTGAGAATGGCGGCAAGGGCTTATGAGAGTATAGTAGTGGAAGAGGATGCTGGGCGTGGTAGTGCTGCGTTGCGGGAGGTGGCTGTTCACAGTCAGCGCACAGCGCTGCACATCCTTACTCACGACGTAACACGCTTCAGCCTCTTCGCGGCCCTCTTTTGCTTGTTCGTCCTTGACGAGCTCGGAGAACGCTCGCTCCTTGCCCTTTAGGCTCTGTTGGGTGGGCTGAGACTGAAGTCCAAAGCCGCCGGGGTTGAACGCTGGCTGCCGGCGGGGCGGCAATCTTGGTGACACTGGGGTAGCGATGGGCGTTGTACTTGCTTGTAATGGCTGTTGATGATAGTTTGCGAGGTGAGGCTTGGGATGGACGAGTTTTGAGCTGGATCCGACTGCTGTTCGATGCAGTCTTGGTATGGTAGCTGCCGGAGTCGCCGACGCCGCAGCGACGTGCATCGATCTTGAGATGCAGTTCCGAGGTGCCATGGCTTACGAGTTCGGAGGTGGTAGGAAGGGATGACAACATGACTCATGATCATTGGCCGTCAAGAGCGTGAGCAAGAGAGAGATTGAGTGGGCAAGATGACGCCATCTTATTCGGAATGCGGTAACTGCCCGTCAACTGGGCCCGGTCCCGCCTGATATTTTTCCCATTGCTAGCACAATGCATTCACAACTCGATCTATCTACACGCACACCATGCTTCTTGGTCGCTCTACTCCTGCAGTCGTCGGAACGTCTCGGCCATCTCGTTGTAGAGCTGGTCAAACTTGCCGCTGATGTCCCCCTCGCTCTGAGTGTTGGGCGACTCGAATTTCATCTGCGACAGCTTGTACATGATGTCGGCGGTTGCGTCTCGGATCTGGTTTCGTGTCAGCTGCATCATACTACCAAACCCACCTTTGCGAAAGTCATGTCACTGGTCTCGACGGCTCGTTGGGCCTGGTCGTAGAATGACACAAAGTTCTTGAGCATACCAGCGGTCTTGTAGAACGGACAGTATCTGTCGTACTCGGAGATACCGTTTTGTTGCAAGAAGTCATCCTAATGGTCAGCTAGAGATAGGGATGAGGCTCACCTTCAACATCCTTGCCACCTCGAGAGTAATCTTGTCGCTCTCTCCGAGTGCTGACTTTCCGACCAGTTGGACAATCTCGGCCAAGTCGGTCTCCTTTTGCAAGATCTCCTTGGCTCTGGTTCGCAGCTCGATGAAGCCAGGGTTGTTGCGCTCGTAGTGAGTGTCGAGGGTCTTGAGATACTTGGAATACGAAACGCTAAAGCTCAGCGCCTGCTCAGGCCGTATCACTCACTTCCAGTCGACCGATGGGAAGTGTTTTCGTTGGGCCAGACTCTGTGCATTGTCAGCATGAGCCTTGAAAGTTGCGCGTACCTTTGACAATCCCCAGAACACCTGTACGATACCCAGCGTGGCAGTTGTAACAGGATCGGAAAAGTCACCTCCGGGGGGTGAGACTGCGCCGACGATCGAGACTGTACCCTGCCTTTGAGGGTTACCCAGGCAAGTGACTTTACCGGCCCGCTCGTAGAAGCCGGCCAATTTGGCTCCCAGGTATGCAGGGTAACCAGAGTCTGCTGGCATCTCTGCCAAACGTCCGGAGATCTCTCGCAAGGCCTCTGCCCAACGCGAAGTCGAGTCTGCCATCATGGAGACATTCTGTCCTTGATCTCTGAAGTATTCGGAGAGAGTGATACCGGTGTAGATCGAAGCTTCTCGCGCGGCGACTGGCATGTTGGAGGTGTTGGCGACAAGCGCAGTACGCTTCATGATCGGCTCTTCTCGACCATCTCGCTCCAAGGTGAGTTCGGGGAACTAGAAGTTAGTTGCCGATCGATAACGACTTGCTTACATCTGCCAACACTTCGGCCATTTCTGCACGCACGTCAGCAATGCTCACACAAGCACTCACCATTGCCTCGTTCACCGCATCCGACATAGATGATAATGTCAGAGTTGGAAAATTTGGACAAGGCTTGACTCTACGGCGTTAGACGCTTTGCTTATACTTGACTCACGATGACGGTCTTGCCGCTGGAAAGTGTCAGCGTGTGTGCTTTCAGAACATTCACTCACCATCCGAAAGCTCCGGGAATGGCAGTGGTACCACCCTGCACACATGGGAACAGCGCGTCCAAAACTCGCTGGCCTGTGAAGAGCGGGAAGTTGGCAGTCTCCTTTTGGGCGACTGGTCGAGGAGCTCGAACGGGCCACAGCTGCATCATGGTGTGTTCTTGTTTCTTTCCCTGGAATTCGGTCTCCAGGACGACATCCTATGATGGTTAGCAACGACCAGATTGGCGGCACCCACCTCAACCGTGTAACTGCCCTTGTCCGCGATTCGAGTCACCGTGCCCATTGCTCGTGGGGGAAGCATGATCTTGTGGTTGTCGACCAGGGAGTTTTCGTAGACGGAACCAAAGATGTCACCGCCTGTGATGTGGTCGCCGACCTTGAAGTTGGCGGGGTTGAAGTCCCACTTGATTTCACGGTCAAGAGACTGCGTGTTGATACCACCTGTTCGACTTAACATGGTGACCCTGTGTAGTCGCGAAACGCTCACGTGGGATGTAGATGCTCTGCGACATCTCTTGAATGGCCTTTAGCGGTCTCTGAATTCCACTGATTCGGTCAGAAGGGTCCGACACGTGCGAGAGCTTACTCGTAAATGTTCGACATGAGTCCTGAGATTTCAGCTCGGCTCGGCAATCAAGTTACTCACCTGGCCCCAGCTCTACACTCAACGGCTTTCCAGTCCGCAACACAGGGTCTCCCACAGTCACACCGGAAGTCTCCTCGTAGACCTGGATCGTAGCTCTGTCCGCCTCGATACGAATGACCTCTGAGATAGTGATGAGCGAAGATCACGTCCACACGTACTCACCTCCTACAAGCTCGTCATGGCCAACCCGGACGAGTTCGTACATGGCGCATCCTCTCATCTTCTCTCCGATAACGACTGGACCAGAGACACTACGACTCAGTGTCGAGCACTAAGGGGTTGACTTACGAGTAGACGGATCCCATCATTCTGTCATTGTCGGCGTCCCGGATCTAGCCACGTCAGAGATTGCAGCTGTAGAGGGTGACACACCTTGGGCAGATCCCGCTTCGCTCTATCCATTGCGCCAGCCTAGATTAAAGTGAGCATTGAGCGCGAGGGAAAGGAGGATACTCACCATTGTGAGCTACGATTGTGGGAAAGGCAAGCTGATTCGATCACGCGGTGGTGAATGTCGTGTACTGTCAACTGAGCTACAGACCAATGCGCGTATCTATGCACTGATATGCTCGTACTCTAGTTTGCTGCACTATCAATGCTTCACAAAGGGTCAACGAGACCATCGATGATGCACGATGCAGTACGGGTGGGCTGGTGGGACCGGGTGGCGCCGAAAGGAATGCCACGTCAGGCTCAGAGCCGAGGCATTATTGATAACGTTACATCACCTGTTGCTCGCACCTTGGGTGAGTTGTCATGCATACATGAGCGATGTATTGCAAGTAGATACTGGTACATATCCAACACGACCCCCTTAAGCACGGCGAGCTACTGGCTAGGGACTGGCTAGGGACTGGTATTGGCTCTGAGTGTGGCGCGGTCGAGGGAGATCTCTCGACCTTACGAGTTTGGCTGAATAGGGCGGTCTTGGCGTCCTTTCGGGTGACCCACATCGTGACATGATCGATTGGCTGCGACCGAGTAATGACTGTTCAGTACATTGCGCTGTGATCAAAGCTCAAGTAGATCGAGGTCACATGTCGATTCGAGATTGCGAAGGGCCTAGCGCAATTTTGTTGTTGTGGGCAGACCGAGGCAACACCTTGACTGTTCCGTTTCCTCCACCGTTGGCTTCGCCGGCACCTCCGCCCGAACCGCCACCCTTCTTGCCTTTTCTACTTCGGTCCTGTGACTTTTGGGTAGGTGCGAGACCTGGAGCGCCAGGAGCCTCAGCGACCGGCTGCGAAGGAGCCTTCTTCTTCGGTTTCTTTCCCTTGGCCTTGGTCGTACTCTCTGCCTCGGTGATGGTCACCTCTCTTCCTTTACCCGCGACGTATTTCTGCTGAGGAGTTTGATCGGAGGGTGCTTTGGTGTTTGGACCGGCTTTCCGGATCATCTCGTCTTTAGGCTTTTTCTGCTTCTGAGGTTTCGGTTTGGATCGAAGATGGTCCAGCAGGGGAGTAGTGTGGGTGATGTTCTTGGGGGGCGGAGGAGCCTCTACCGGCGGCGCATTCAGACTCTCCAAGAACGACTTGTAATCGGCATCTACCTGTCAGTGTTGCCCGAAATTGACACCCACCATCGTCAATGGTGCCTTGCCTAGCATCGTTCTTCGCTTTGGTTTTGTAGGGCGTCTTCTGCACCGGGGAGAATTCGACTACTGCTTGATATTCGATACCAATTTGTCAGAGGGGCGCATCGTAGAGATCCCTCACCTGCTTTTGAACGGAAGACATGGCCATCGAATCCCTTGTGAAAGTTGACCAGATCATCAGGCGAACTGAACAGGATGTACGCGCGGGAGTATACCGTCCGGTCGTCCCTGTGGCCGATGAGATTCATCATGTAGCGGAACTCACGTCCGACCCGGCACGAAGCATTTCCACAAACAGCTCCGATCCGAGACCCAAGCAGCAGTGGATTTCCAAAAGACGTCCTCCGGTAGTGTTGGGGGCAATCTCCGGATGACCACCTTGGATTTGAGGATCTGTTGTTTTGCAGCGACTGGCATGGCCGGGAGCTTTTGTCTCGTGAGAGTCTTGCACTGTCGCTTCCGTCTCGAATGAACACAAAGGACAAGGACAAGGAGAACCAAGAATTCTGCAGCACACCAATCAACCAGACCTGCAGCTTCATCGGCTCCGCGCGCTGTCACAGATCGTTTACGTAATCTCGGCATCTTTGTACCCGGGCGGACCTCGCGATCGTCCTTTGCGGAACTCACTTATTAGTTGCCTTCAACTCGCCCACATCTCGGCTTGCAAACCAACTCTGTCGAACAAGTGTTTGGTATAAGTGGAGTCTCGCACCCGCAAGTGGTCTGGAGTCATACATCTCGCACAACATATCACTTCAGATATTACACCACTTGCGCGCTTCACATTCGCGTCACTTCAACGTCAACGGGACAACAACGGAATCAACGATGCTCAGCCTGAAGCGTGCTCCCATCGGCCTACTCAGGACCGCCTCTGCTTCCAGGGTGCCTCTACGGCGCATGATGGGCTCCAGTGAGTCCACAATGCCCAGCCTTTGCTGATCAGCGTCAGAATTCGCCGATTATGATTGGGAGGTGAGATATAGTCTTACCCGGCACTATCTGACCACCTATATAGGACCCGCTCTCGATGCGTTCGCTTCTGACCGACGAAGAAGCTGCGATACAGTAGGTTTGAAGATACTTTTGCTATCTGACCCGGGTAGATCTACTTGCAAAGACTACTGTCAATCTAGCCTTCAGCCACGCGTCTTGGATGCCTATCGAACTGTTAGTCCCCGCCAACATGCACCGCTCATACTTTAGGAAAACTTTGACCCCTCCATCATGCGGGAGATGGGAAACCTTGGTCTTTTAGGCGCCACTATTCAGGGCTATGGTTGTGCCGGTGTGAGCGGCGTGGCATACGGCTTGATAGCTCGGGAGGTGGAAAGGTAAGGTCGCATTGATACCCCGCTAACCAGCAGGATCGATTCTGGATACCGATCTGCTATGAGTGTCCAGTCATCACGTGAGTTACCACCTTCTCCCGAGCTTACTACCAGTCGTCATGCACCCTATCAACGAGTTTGGCAGTGAGGAGCAAAAGGAGAAATACCTTCCAGCACTAGGTAAGCTCAGCTCCTCACCTTTCGCTGACAGTAGCCTCCGGCGAAATGATTGGATGTTTTGTGAGTCCTCTGCTTAGTGACCAGCTGACTGTAGGGCTTGACCGAACCCAACCATGGCTCTGACCCCTCGTCTATGGAAACCACCGCGACCAAAACCGCTGACGGTTGGACATTGAACGGGTCAAAGACTTGGATATCGAATGCTCCTGTGGCGGACTTGTTCGTGGTCTGGGCTCGAGAAGTCGATCAGGGTACCAAAGGCAAGATCCGTGGGTTCTTGGTAGAAAAGGTGAGTCACGATCTGGACTGCGCTGAATGCAGGGAACTCCCGGTCTATCCGCGCCCCAGATCAAGAACAAACTCGCCCTCAGGGCGTCCATCACCGGCTCAATTTTCATGGAGGACGTGCACACCACCCAGCTCTTGCCCAAATCGGGTGGCTTGGGATCGCCCTTTTCCTGTCTCAACAATGCCAGATACGGTATCTCTTGGGGTGCAATGGGGGCTTTGGAGGACTGCATTGCTCGGGCAAGAGACTACGCGCTGGAAAGGTGGGTCTCATAGACGCGATCGGGCTGACATCGGTAGGAATCAATTCGGCCGCCCTTTGGCCTCGTTCCAACTGGTTCAGAAAAAGCTCGCAGACGCCCTCACGGCGTCGACAATTGGTCTTTTGGCTTCTCTCCAGCTGGGCCGCCTCAAGGACAGCGGGAAATGGTCACCTGACATGGTCAGCATGATGAAACGGAACAATTGCGGCCAAGCGCTAGAGCACGCACGATCTTTGCTCGACATCCTAGGCGGTAACGCGTGCGCCGACGAGTGAGTTCAAGTCTAAGCGCTCAGGCTGACAGCAGGTATCACATTGGAAGACACGTTGCCAATCTCCAGGTAAGTCGTCTTCGTGGTCATGGGCTGACCGAGCAGGTCGTCAACACGTACGAGGGAACAAACGTGAGTATCGACGAAAATCTGCTGCCTTGATGATGCTGAAACTTCGCGCATAGGATATCCACGGTACGTTATCCCGAATGATGCTCCTGACCTTCTTAGCTCTCATTATCGGCAAAGCAATCACGGGAATCCCTGCTTTTGCCAATTAACCATGTTCTATGCATTCAGTCCAAAGTGTACGGCAAAGTCATATATACCTAAGAATACTGCTCCACCCAAAGCGATCGCCGTGGTTCGAGGTACCCATCCAGAGAAGAGCGCAGCTGGACCTTCGTTTCGAAGAATTCCCAAAAGCCGAGGAGGAAAGGATAATACAGAAGGTGAAGCTGAGTGTGCCGCTCTGGCTTCCAGCATAACCCGAGTCTTGACCACGTCAAGCGGTGTTGTCGAGACGGCGGCGACGGCACCGGCAAAGGATCCGCATACTGCTGCTTCCGTGGGAGAGGGTCGTCGCCCGTCCAGCAGATGCAGCGACATGAGCGATTTGAGGCCTTCGTATAGGGGAAATTGGATCGAGGTGAAGGGCAACTGCTTGTCAGTCAAGCCCGTACTTATAACCCACTTCTCTGGCAATGGTGATCCCAAAACCTCGGTAAAAGCCTCGCAGTCCATTCTCTCTCGCTGTCATCATCACCGAGTGTAGCGATGATTTGCCCTCTCCGTATATCCCAGTCTGTGTCCTGGACTTGACAACCTCCGTGGGCACCCGAATGAGGCAAGAGATGAACTCGGCACCAGAGGCCGCCGACATGTGATTCAGACTTGCATTGTTGAAAGGTGTATGCCGCTTGAGCCACTCGTAGGACACGAAAAAGGCAGCGGCTGAGTTGTTAGTTTGTAGCGAGCTCGTCGTACTCACCACCAGGTGCACTGCCCAAGCCCACACTTCCAACTCCGCGATAGACTCCCTTGAATCCGCCAGCCTTGATGAACCCTTGACTTGATTGTATCCGCGTTTTCACAGTGTCCAGGGGGAACAAGAGAAAGTCGACGGCGACCCCGGATATCGCTCCTGCCTATGACGCTCAGTTGGACCGCTTGGAGGGACTCACCACCAGAGCTCTTTGCGACGAGGGAGATCCGCTGGCCTGCGGCTGGCCCGGATCCGACATCAAGGCTAGGATGAAGAGTGTACAAGAGGAAGCCTTCGGGTAAAGTCAAAGATCGAGTTGCCTGGGAGATCGATTGTGGGGTCTCCGCATATCCCAATAATCAATTCAGTTATTCAACCCCTCCACTTGGTGGTCGTTCTCCGACTTTTTCTGCCAGGCTGACTGGCTGAGTACCAGCTGTTTCATGCTATAATCGCCTCTTGATCACTCACTTGCAGACCTCAGTCACCATGCTCGGTTCAAAAGTCATCACCCCATCCCTAGGCCCCAGGGCTGTCGAGGCTCTCAGAGGTGAGGAGTCTCTGCGCGAACTTTATCTCATGGATCTTTAGCTTCTGCTCGACCGATCGCAGGACCCTCCCAGGTCGTCCTCGCCCGATCTCTATGTTCTGCTAGAGTGTCCGGTGTCTCCCGGGCTCCTCGATCTGCCATGCTTGCAGCTCCACGACTGCTCCAGTCTCGAGCGTACGCCTCCGAAGCCGGCGGCAAGTTCAACCGAGCAAAACCCCATTTCAAGTGAGTTTTACTTGAAGCGTGACACGCTGACGGGTCCAGCATCGGCACCATCGGCGTGAGTAACCAGGAGTAACCAATGCCGCCATGTTATTGACGAATACAGCACGTCGATCACGGCAAGACGACCTTGACTGCTGCTATCACCAAACACCTATCGGAGCTCGGTGGTGGAAAGTTTATGGACTACTCCCAGATTGACAGGGCCCCGGAGGAGCGAGCTCGAGGAATCACGATCAGCACAGCCGTAGGTCAACTCTCCCATAGTGTTACTGAATATCATAGCACGTCGAATACGAAACTGCGAACAGGCACTACGCCCACATCGACTGCCCTGGTCACGCCGATTGTAAGTCTCAAACAAGAGCCTCGCTGACATGTAGACATCAAGGTTGGTAAACTCCCCTGCTCTAGGCTAACAAGTAGAACATGATCACAGGAGCTGCTCAACTTGACGGTGCGATCATCGTGGTTTCCGCCACCGACGGACAAATGCCCCAGACAAGAGAGCATCTTCTTCTGGCCAGACAGGTCGGCATCAAGAAGCTAGTGGTCTTCATCAACAAGGTGGACCAGGTCGATGATCCCGAGATGCTGGAACTGGTGGACATGGAAATGCGAGAGCTGCTCGGCACTTATGGCTACGACGGCGAGAACACCCCGATCGTCATGGGAACAGCCTTGGCGGCTCTGGAGGGTCGAGACCCCGAGCGAGGCGCCAAGAAGATTGAAGAGCTCATGGCCAGCTGTGATGCCTGGCTTGATGTGCCTCAGCGTGAGTTGCAACAGTGAAACGTAGCTGACGACAGGTGATCTGGACAAGCCATTCTTGATGTACGTCGAGGATGTATTCTCGATCTCTGGTCGAGGCACAGTTGCGACTGGAAAGGTGGAGCGAGGTACCATCACCAAGGGATCTGAGATCGAGATCCTTGGTCTGGGAAGCAAATTCAAGACCACCCTGACCGGTATTGGTGAGTCTCAGTGGTAATCTCCGCTGACAGCTAGAAATGTTCCACAAGGAGCTCGAGCGAGGAGAGGCCGGTGACAACATGGGTGCCCTGCTCCGAGGTGTCAAGCGGGAGCAGGTCAAACGAGGACAGGTGCTTGTCGCTCCTGGCAGTATCAAGAGCATCAAAAAGTTCAAGGCTCAGCTCTATGTGAGTGGGACTGTTGGGAACCTCGCTGACATGACAGATCCTCACCAAAGACGAAGGTGGACGAATGACCCCATTCATGTCTAATTACAGGCCACAGTTGTTCTTGCGAACGACCGATGTCACCTGTTCTCTCACTTGGCCAGAAGGCACCGAGGGCGCGCACGAGAAGCTCGTCATGCCAGGCGATAACGTGGAGATGATGGGAGAGCTTGTTCACGACATCGCCCTCGAGCCCGGAAGTCGATTTACTCTTAGAGAAGGTGGCAGAACGGTTGGCACCGGTATCGTCAGCGAGATCTTTGCCTAAAACACGCAATATGCATCGCCACTCTTCATGTACCCCCGGTGATGCTAGCTATATCCGCCGCCGTGATGGGGCATTCAAAGCTTGCACTGTTGCTTACTGTGGGATCGATGGTGACACCGAGAACCTGATATCAGCCATGTTCAATCGGCCACCTACCTTGAGCGCCAGTGTCAAGTCGTAGTCGACTGTAATGTCTTGAATGGGATTGCCTCCGACGCCGCATTTGCCTAGATGATCAGCTGTTGAACAAATCAAGTACTCACTGATCAGATCCTTCAGAATCGCTCGGTCGGGATCAGCGGCGGTGGTATAGCTTTGTTGTCAGCTTTGTAACGCTTGACATTGCTTACTTCAGACTGAACGGGAATGTGAACGTAGACTCTGCATTGCCTTCGAATTTGACATTGTAAAGCACGCCGCCTCCCAGAGCATTGCGGTTGCTGCCGGGATACCGTGCGACGGCTTCGATGGAGGAAAAGTCCACGCTGAACCAATTTGGATTGCGGACGCTGGACAGGTCAACTCTGCGTACGCCTACCTGATGTGCTTTGCGCCTACCTGATGTTGATGTCAAAGCTAACGGTCATCCCGCCGGTAGTCAGTGATACTGGCGAAGCGCCGAGGTTGACTGTATTGAGAGACACGTTGGGCGGTCGTACATACTGTAGTCAGCTCTACACTCGAGCTCCCAACTCACCAGTAGGATCGAGAGAAGTACACTGGCTACCGCGATCAAACCAATGGTCAAACAGCAACAAATTGCGCGTAGTGACGATCGAAAGCCGCCGCCCTACACCGTCAATATTCTTCTGAGCTTGGAGATAAACTCACCCTTGACCATTGTTTGCCCCTTTCATCTTTTCTCCACATCCTCAGGATGCCGGTACTTCGAGGAGGAGGTCCGATCTCAGCCCACGAAGCAGTCTGCTGATGCAAGTGCGACCGCCCGGGTCGAACTCTCTCGGTAGGAAGGTCATCATCCACCATCTTTTCGGTGCTTGGATTTGTTATATATCCTGGGTGATTTGTGCCGGGATCATCGCTTTGAGCGTAAGGGTCAGCGTATCTGGTATTTGAAGACATGCTGTTGGGTTGTCGGTGGTATGAGAGCAAGAATGAAAGAGTTTGTCAGTAGCAGTGTAGCACAGATATGTACTCGACATGATTCCCTCAAGTCCTGTCATTGGCAAGGCGGTGAAACGGACGCGTGCGAGCCCTGCTGCGTGATATTTGGTTCCGGGTGATCGACGGACATCGTGTTTCAGATCTCAGCGCTCAGCCAACGTACTGCAGCGATTGCTGACCGGAGGTAACTCTCTCCAGTAATACTGCTAAGTGCTACCGTAATTGCACTGGGAAAAGACCGGTTCTGAAGCGACTCCAGTGTCAGTGATTTCCCCTATCTTGACGCACAGAGAACCTTCATTGACAACATTTAGACAGCAGATCTGCGGGAGGGCTCCTCTGAAGATGGATCCTCCAAATCTAGTCGGATGGTTCAGACGCGAATGCAGCAGTGCGCTTATTACCCGATAACCGCCCCCTTCTTACTGACTACATATAGCTCTACTACCCGGTCAGCTTGTGAAGGCCGACTCTCTCACTTTACTGGATGCGATGAATGCACTGCAGGTAGGTCCGAAAATCATTGTCAGACGTTGAGGCAGTAGATCGGTGATGCTAGAATGGACACGGGGCTGGCTAGAACAAGTGTCGAGCACTTCGACCCTCACTCGACCCTGACCGAGGCAGATATCTGTTGGATTATGGACGAGCTGCTGGCCTTGGAGGTGAGCTCGGGATTGCAGCGTTTTACTCACGCAGCAGATGTCCTGGCATCACGGAGCGACTTTGTGTCAGACCGTATACACCTCTCTACATTTCCTGAACATAGAGCATATTCCTCAAGCGGAGCTCCACCTGATACTCAGGTCCTACGTTCTCGCAGTGGCCAAGTCGATCGACCTCGCCTACAGCGAGATGAACCGGGGCAGAATCCTTGACGGCGAAGACTGCTTTCTTGATCACTTTGGGCTATCGGTACACCTGGAAGATCCGACCGCAGACATTCTGACTCTTCTGTCCGAGGCAATGTCTTGGTCCTATGACCGTCCTCAGATTCTGTATAGATTGCAAAGTCGCGATGTGAGTCTTGTCTCTGATCGGCACTGACCTTTGCAGGTTATACTGAAAGCTCTTGCTTCAGTTCCGCTAAATCAGCCCAGGTTGCCCAAAGTGACACTCATTGAACGGCCTTCAACATCTGCCACACGGGATTTTGACGACGTTTCGGGCTATCTCAGACAATGTATGCCTCTTCCAACAGACTTCCGCTTCGGTCAAACGGATGCCTGGCTCCAAGCCGAGCAGCTGCTCAAGTGCTTGCTTTCACACGACACACTTCAAGCAAGTTCGGAAATAGATCGAAAAGTGAGATAGATCGTCGACTACCGCTGACGAACAGTTGATAGCCAGCGCGTGGCTCTGGGAGCCGACCATGTCCGCCCTCTGCCGGTCGAGGTGTATGGTGAGTGCTGTCCGACGTTTCATGGTTGACAGTCAGTCTATACTATCCCCCCGACGATCGACGATTCACGTCACAGATTGGATGTCAAGGCACACGGCCCTCCCGCTCGATACACTATCCATGCTGTCTCACATTGTGCCAGAGTCGGATCGGCAAAAGTTTGCCCTGTTCCGCGACTTACTGGGAGGTGTAAGCGAGTGCTAGGAGCGATCAAGCTAATCTATGACCAGTATTACATGTCTACCCTCGAGATACCCACGCTCAATACTGCACGCCAACGTCGAGCATATCAAACAACAGCATTCGCTTGGTACGAACAGGTCCTGACCCTTAGCAGATGGACCCCGTTGGACGCCCGGTTTGGCGAGATCCTTAGTTTGCTGTTGGCAATGAGGCTCGATTGTCTCCTTGGTGCAACCTTGCTCGGTTGGCTTTTAGAGCTGACTCCTGCAAGCCAAGACTGGACCGCATGGTGGTGGCTTAAAGAGGTCGCCGCTGCTAGGTGCAGTTTGCCGCTTCTGGATTCGTTCGAGTCAGCTTGGGCGGGAATGTGGCTGTCCATTTCATCGGCAATGCTGCAGGTGCGTGCGATCATGAAACGGGACTGACAGCAGCGCTCCCATCCGTGGCTTCTCACCTCTGACCAGTTCAAGTTATTCTTCAAGTGGGCGTTCAAAGTGCCTGCAGGAGTTGGCCAATCTTTCGACATTCTCCGACCTAGCTACGTCAAATACGTCTCAGATGCTAGGCATCTTTCGAGCGGAGATTTAGCGGATGCGCTCGCTCGCGCACGTAAACTACAGTATAGGTTGTCAGGACAGCCCGCAGGGGCACGTTTGAGCGTGAGTAACCAATCAACTCAGCAGATGCTGATGACCGAGCAGCTTGTAGTGGGGACCATTTGCCAGCAGCTGGCGTGCCTGGATGGAAACACGCGCTGGACACCAAGCATCATGCATTAGGTGTCTCTTCGTTCTCGGTCACTCGCGCGTGTTCTTCGAACACGTCGATACGATTCTGGTAGCCGATCTTCCGAGCTATCTCCTCAAGAGTCGCGGAGCCACGATCTAGAGACATCTTAAGGCTCTCCGCAACTTCCTCAATCGACTTGCTACGCATGACAGCATCCTGTGCCTCTTTCCTTTCCTGCTTGTTCATGTTTGAGATCGGTGGTGCGGAGGGCTTGAATTGAGATAGCAGGAATTTTGTGTTGCCCCAGGGGTTGTCGATATAATGACAAATGTTCAGCAGCTTGGGCACGACTTCGGTGATTGTGCACTTCGGTCCGCTGGGTAGGAAGACTGAGGGATTCCGTTCGGCAGCTCGAGCAATCATGATGGAGTCGGCATCTGCGCTTGTCAGTCCGGGTCCCTGCTTCGGTGCGCACCTGTCTCCTCGCGTATCTTCTCCCAATTCGTCCATCCGTCTCCATCCCCGTTGCAGGTGACCGGTATACCTCGTCGCTTTCCTAGATTGACCAGGTCTCGCAACCGTTCCCACAGTGCCCTTTCCCGTGGACGCATGTTTCGAGTCCGACAATGGACAGTCAGATTCCGGATACCCGTTCGCAATATGCGAGCTACCAAGAAGAGAGTATTGGGTTGATCGGGCAGCAGCCGAATCTTGCACGAGACTGGTAGGTCGGTGTGCTGGACTAGATTGCGAAGGATAGCTAGGAGTATGTCGGGCGTGGAGAGAAGCGCTGCTCCCATCCCAGAATGCGTTCTACGTCTGTGAGCTGACCGTCCTGTCGATGGATCACCCACGAGAAGGGTTTGGGGCAACCGCAATTCAGGTCACTAGTGGGTCAGCCTCATCCTTGTCATCACGACTCACAAACCCGCAACGTCTTGTTGCACGGTTCGAGCCGCTTGCAACGCAAGGTCGGGATCCGAGGACCCAATCTGATAAATGACTGAAATGATTAGTCTCGTCCCCCCGACCATTACTTACGGAAAGGCTTCTCCATAGGATGGGTTGTGAAAATTGGCCCCTGTCCCTTGTGATATGTGATGACGCCGGTGACAGCTGTCTGTTAGCACAGGCGACACGACGAAACTCACGATCGACAGTTCTCTCAGATCCGATTATAGCTCGGTCAATGATCTCAGGCGACCAGACCAGTCCCGCCCCATAATATAGTGCAAGGAGCCGCTGACCGTCCGAAATTCAACGACCAGCCCTAGGTGGGTCCCACATGCAACTTACCATTGGCACTGCGATATGCGGCGTCAGTCGGGATCTGGTCGCAGGTTAATTTCTGTACTCACATGTACCACTGCGCACCATCGGCGCCAGCACCAACTTGTTCCTATAATCGAGTGGAGGAGTGTACGACTTTGAAAATTCCACGGGCAGCGCCATCTCTGCGTCCGTCTTGATAGCCAACTCTGCGCCATCCAAGACCAACGGACTTGATTCCTTGGTCGCCTCCATTTTGGCTCTCTTGATCGGTCGCTCCTCAGACTCTAAGTCCAGCATCTTTCTTATCGGTCGTAGCGAGACTAGCAGCCGCCTGGTAAAGTCCCCGTGGATCCTTGAGAAGAGGTTCACTCCCATTAAGTGTTGTGTGATCGAGATCAAAAGGAGACAGCAAAAAAACAAAATGTCCGAGCGGATCTCGTCGAAAATCGATCGCATTATTCAGCTCAACAACAAGCCTACGTGCTTTAATGCTTGTACTCAGGGTGCATCTCAGCTCAATGATCCAGGCGCCAAACGTCTACGACCACCGTCTTCAATCACAATTTACAACTATGAGGTATACTTCGTCAAACCTCGTACAACGCATCATTGTAACCAGCGTTGCCAGCTAGCAACACAGCAGCAACACAGCCCTAGGCAATTTTCTGGCATTTGCGTCAGGCAGGCAAAGAGCATGCACTCCACGCGCTGTCACTCACGTAAGAACCATAGCTCTTGTCTGGATCGTAGACCTACGACCTGATTAGCTTAATCTCAAGCACGAGGTGCAACCGCTCACCTCCCACCGAGAAGCAGGAAATATCTGTGGGACGTCAGTGCGACTAAATTGCCAAAGTAGCATAACTCACATGCTTGAATCTATTGTACCAAGACCGCTCGACGACCTTACCAGCGTGGGACTTGCGGGTCCACGTCAGCCATCAGAAACTGTGATCCAGGACACTCACTTCGTCTTTTTCTACAGTCGCATCCGCGACTAGGCGTACATCGTCATGGACGTCAAAGTTGAAGAGCGGGCCGGATTTGCCCCGGGCCTTGTTCACGATAAAGTCGTAGAAAGTGTAATGCTGGTGATGATCAGCATAGAGATAAACAAGTCTCTACCCACATGCGGGATTATGAGGTCCTCCTAAGGATCGTTAGCGCCTGATACGACAACGGGTTCTGTTTTACCTTGATATACATCAAGTTCTCGACGCTGGTCCCCCTCAGCTCTGGAAGCTGGGTCCTACATTTACTCAGGAAAGTAGCAATATCGTTGCCTTTCTTGCACTGTTTCTATCAGCCCCATCATCAGCTTTGCCTCTCACCTCCACTGATTTGCGATGACCACTTCCATCCCAGAAAGAATACGTTATCTCTATCGTCTCCTCCTTCAGTCTTTCCTGGGCATCGAGCCAATCTTTGCGCAACTCCTCTCGATGGACTCTTTCCTGCTCGTCTCGTTCCCTGTCGGGTAGGAACGAGGTGTCAACGTTCGGGTTTTTGTAAAACTTCTTCCTTTGACCCAGGTCGTCTGTGATCTTGTCAGCCAATCTATGCAATTCATGCAATTCGGGAGGAGTTCGAAGAGAGCGCACCTTCATTGCCTTCGAGGGAACGCTTTGCAGGAGCTGTCACAGGCTCCTCGTCATCCTCAAAGGAAAGTTTGGCCTTGTCCTTTTTCTTGACCTTCTTGCTCTTGGCTATACGAGCCCTACGCACGTCGTCAGTTCTCAGCCGGTGGAAAGACTCACGATTTCTCCTCAGCAGTACGTGCTGCCTGCTGCCTTTGCTGCTCTTCCAGATCATCTTTCGTCCTTTTGAAGTCGTCCAAGGTGACAAGCCCTATGGTGCTCTTCTTGAGACGTTCGTCGATGTTCTCCTCGACTCCAACGAAGCGGTCAACGGTGTGGTCCTTCGCACTTTCCTGGTGAAAGACGTGAGTTGCGTTCTGAGAGGTAGCAAGAAAGCCTCACGCGTAACAGGGCATCTTTTTGCTTTTGGTGCTCGGCCTAAAGAGAACAGCTTCAGCTCGTCAGTGCTATGGACAGTATGTGAGACCCGAGTCACGCACAGCTTCTCTCTCGCGCTGCTTCGCGAGCATGAGTTGACGCTGTGTTTCCTCTGGCCTGCCAGACATAATGCGGCCCAAACAAGATTATGTACCCGGTTTGTTTCTTGCTTTATGTTGAAAAAGGGCAGAAGTTGAACCTGGAATCTTCTGACGGTGAAGGTGTGGGTTCAGATGGTTACCGCTGAGTGTACAGAACAGACTGTCTCCTAGTGATCTCTTTGGCGTTGTGCACAAGTTGTGCATCTAGTAGGTTTCAGCTAACTTGCACTCGATAACGGTCCGGGATTAAACGCTCAAAAATCTAGGTGGTCCGCTGCAAAAAATACTCAAAACCAACTCCACGCCGTCTGCTCGCTACTGGACTGTTGCGTTCACACTTTGCTCCTCTCTTATTTGCAACCGACAGCTATCCTCTAGACCAAAAATAGAGCAAATTGATCAAGATGGAGAACCAGAACCAAGCGGTATTCAAGATGGTGTTGTGTGGAGACGGTGGAACAGTGAGTTATACCGCGGCACCCCTTTAATTCTGCGTCGTTGATCAGTTTCCTTGCGATAGGGTACGTAGCGAATGCGTGGCGCGTACAAATGTGTGAGGGTGCGTCTGATAATATCACTGCTTGTCACCGATAGGAAAGGTCAGTCCAAGGACGTGTAAACTTCAAAGCCCTGACTGACCTATTACAGACCACGTTTGTCAAGCGACACTTGACCGGTACGTAGTAGCCTCTGGTTGGAAAATGAACGGCGCTAATATCGAGCAGGGGAGTTTGAGAAGAAGTACATCGGTATGTTGACCGTCTAGGAACTTTTAGCTCACGCCGCCCAGCTACGCTCGGTGTCGAAGTCCATCCCTTGACCTTCCACACCAACTTCGGTACCATCTGTTTCAACGTGTGGGACACTGCTGGACAGGAGAAGTTTGGAGGTCTCCGAGATGGCTACTACATCCAAGGTCAATGTGGTATCATCATGTTCGACGTCACGTCTCGTATCACCTACAAGAACGTTCCAAACTGGCACAGAGATTTGGAGCGAGTCTGCGAGAATATCCCAATCGTGCTCTGTGGCAACAAGGTCGATGTCAAGGTGCGCAATTCTGTGACTCTCTCATGCAGCAAACTGATCCTGGGTACAGGAGCGAAAGGTGAAAACCGGAAACGTGACTTTCCACCGAAAGAGCAAGTACACTTCCATGCGCTCGGTCTGCATACGCTAATCGTCCCGTGCAGAGAACTTGCAGTACTTTGAGATCTCCGCAAAGTCAAACGTAGGTCACCAAACGTGGACACGCGCGCCCTGCGCGCTGCTACGCGTATTTTGGACGTCTTCGATCATCTCAGGATACGAAGCGGTCCCGCGAAAGCATGCATGCTGACCTGAACAGTACAACTTCGAGAAGCCATTCCTCTGGCTGGCGAGGAAGCTGGTTGGGTGAGTAACGCCTGTCTCGTTCTCGGGGAGCATATTAACGGGCCGCAGTAACCAATCTCTGGAGTTCGTCGCCGCGCCAGCACTCGCACCACCCGAGGTCCAAGTCGACCCGGCTCTCATTGCCAAATACGAGGACGAGTTGAAACAGGCCGCAAACGCTCCTCTTCCCGACGAGGTGGGTCGGAACACGTCGTCTTGGATCTCTCGCTGACTGAACGCGTTAGGATGATGCCGACCTTTAAATGGCACGAAGCAGCGCCAGCTGATTCCACGATTGCAAGCTGGTGGAACGTCAATGATGTCTGTTATGATGCATGATCTACGTCCGTGTTGGTTCCGTAGAAGCAGGAGGATTCCGCAGGTTGGCCACATGTCTGTGGGCATACTTTTCTTGTATCAAGCGCATACGTTCCCTTTCGGCTGCTAATGCTCGACGACAATACAACCTGTTGCAGATCGTCAGTCGACATAGGTCTCGTTCCGCCACACCCACATGTGCAGTGTGCTGATCGAAACAAAGGCTCCTACTGCCCAATTCGTAGACGGCCGCACCGCTTCATCGAGTCAGTCCTGGTATTATCGTTTTATAGACTCACTCTTCAGGCGAAGATATTGCAGACAGCCCACGGCCGTGCCGGTTCCTATTCCGTACAGGAGTGCTTCCCTAGCGCAGGGCGTCCTTTCGATGGCTCGAAGTGGTTCCTTGAGACGCTGATCTCATTATTAGCACTCGCGTCGCGGGATCTGGTCGGGATATAGCAGACTGAAGTAGCGATCTGAACCTACACCAAGTGCGGGCCAGATCGCCTCTCCCAATCCAGCTGACCCGCTCGCCGTCACGGCGACTTTGTCCTTGTTGGCTCCCTCTCCCTCTGCCGTCGATTTGGCGTCGGTCATCAGTTGTCTTGCTCTCGCTATCACCTGACGAATGAGCTAACAAGATGAATCTTAGCTCGAGTCTATCGTCACTCGTAGTCACGATCGAGCTTTCGTTGAAACGTCAAGCAGCGGCGAAGTCAAACGTCAAACTGTAAGCGGCAACAGTTACGGAATCAAATTTCAAACACGGGCGGCTAACGTCACAACAAACTAGTTTGTAGTTGACATGTTGCTTGAAGTTGCTGCTTGCGTTGAGCTGGCTGTTGGCCGGCTGGCTTTGAGCTACACCGTCCAGCGGTCGTCCGTTCGTCCGTTCGTCCGTTCGTCCGCTCGATCTCGTCGAGCTTCGTCCTCATCGGTACTCAAGTCATGCTTGTCGATACGGGCCTGTACCGCTGCTACTGTAACACCCTCACGCCCCTCCAAAATTTCGGTTCACGAGTCTCTACTAGACGAGCAGCCTGGCCCACCTAGCACTGGGTACTGGGTACTGGATCTCGCACATACCCGAAGCTCACAGGGGACTCGACAAAAACGAAGACAGCTGAGTATAAGCATTGCAGCTCAACGCTTTGTTCGATGGCCCCTTTCCCATCAACACACCTTTATCGTTGTGAGATGAGCTGACAGGGTGTCAGTCTGTCACATGTCAGCCTCGAAAGCCGGAGAATCTCATCTCCTTCGGCCGATACTTCGGCCACACGTCCACAAACCCCCTACGTCTGCCAAAGCCCCCCAGCTCCCGTCTTGTCCACCATCCGACAGGCATGTCGCGTCGCTCAGGCTTCAGTATCGAGGATCGATGGTCAACCATGCGGATCGCTGTCACGTCCCTGCACGTGCTATAGCGGATGTCAGCCAACATAGTGGAGTCCACCTCCCTCACTGCGGGCCCCGGCACTACTCAACCAACCCGGTGGATTTCACCTATCTCACTGCGGCCTCCGACGCTACCCACTGGACTCCACCAAGCCACCTGCGGACTCCGGCATTCCAACCTCTCCCTCTTTGACACTTGATCAAGTTGATCAGTTTGGTTGCAGGACTTTCCGAGCTCCAAACCTGTCCTACGACCATGATTGTTGTACACTCCTCCTGACCTTTGGGCTTTCTCGGGATCAGGTTCTAACACATCCTTTAGACGGTTTTCATGGTCATCAGCAGCACATTGTCAGCTGTTGCCCAGACTTCATTTATCTAAGAGCTGACGCGTCTAGACCAGCTCAGTGCTTCCATTGCTCCTCCATCATCCCTGCCGGGTTGGCTTTGTCACCCCAAATACCTGTATGTCCCATGGACTAGTCCCTCATCAATGCATTTGTTGATTCATCACCTTTGACCTTTGGGTCCAGTTCCCTCATTCTTGATGTATGCTTCTCACCGCCCGGAATATCGTAGCTCCCCCCTCCCTTCCGGCCACCTCCATCCATATCAGAATATGATGCTCAAAAGCTTGACATCTCGCATGCCCTGATTGCCATACCAGAACACCCATGCAACCCCTCCTGTATCAATGTGTGAGCTGTCTCCATCAACAGTCTCTCTGGCAGTGGTGTACCCGGAGGTCCTCAACTTCCTCAAGCATGTTGATGTCCATATAACAAGGCCAACCAGAGCGCTCAATCTCCGCAACCTGGTTGAGTTGGCAGTTGATTGGGTCACTGTCAGTAATACCAGTGCAATTGCAGCAGGTAGTTAGGGCTGACTCCCAAATATGTCAGGGGTTTGACTTGCTTCTCCTTCTGAACCCCAAGCTTGCTTGCATCACAGCGCCAGAGTACCGGTACCACCTATGATTGGCTCATGCATCTATCTCAATGCCTCTCCCTCTCCCCCTTAATTGCAACCTCCTGCTCTTCACTCACTCACCCTCTTTCTGCTCTATCTCCCATTGGCTTCTTGCTCCCTATTCTCAAGGGTCAAGTAGCATGTAATCAGTTGATGCTTTGTGTACTGCAGCCTACACCAAACTGCCATGCTTGTACTCACTTCGCCAACACACCTGAAGTGTCAAGAGCAACCTTCTTCCCCCAACCACTACACCAAGAGCAACCTTGGTCACTGCTCCACCACATCATGATCAGGAGTGGCCTTGCTTGCTCCTCCACTGCACTATCACCGTTGAGATGCTGGTACACTATTAGCCTGCCACCACCAAGCCAGGTGATAGATAGCAAGGACAGAAGGAGAACGGGTGCATTAACGGCTGGCAGGGTGCCAGCCTGGCAGGACTAACATGGAGTGGCGCCTGCCAGTAAGAAAACAGCCAGCGCATGGAAGGCTGACTAGCCAAGTTGAGCATTCAGCTTGCTTGATGTACAGTATAGAAAGACCATCGTTTGTAGCACAGAGTGATCCTCTCCTCAAGGAACCTCTATCATCAGTTACTCTTCTAAAGCCCATTGGACTTCGCTTGCTCCTCAGATCCTTCTGAGCTTCCCCAAGTCCATATCCCTTTTCTTGACCAAGTCCCGCTACAACCAAGTCTCACCAGTCTAGTGGTGATATCTCTCCAATATCACCCAAGTCCTGTCCTACGCCTGTCATTGTCCGCTATCCGCTGACCTTAGGCTTCCTTGGAGGCAGGGTTGTAACACACCCTGGAGACAGCCCTATAGAACCAAATGTGTATATCTGTATCCACTCAACCTTTGTCTCTGACATCCACTTCAACATCTGGTCCCACTCATTTCAAGGCTTGGTCAGTCCTCACCTTGGACATCAAGTTTATATGTTGCAACTTGCACCCAAGGAAGTCCGGAGTTTGGTGGTAAGTAGAAGGAAGGCCACATCTGTATTAGCAAGCTTGAGCAATGTCTATGGGTCTGTGTTGCCAATACACTCAAGCTTGGATAGGTGTGTTGGCAACACACATCAGCTTGTGTATGTGTTGCTGACACAAGGCACACTGTATTGCCAACACACTTAAGCTTGGTAGAGTCTGACTGATTGAAGTTGTATTGAAATTGTGTCCAAAGATAGCAGATACCTGAAGTGTGTCAGAAATCATAAATGCTTCCGTTCAGGCTTGCCTTCAAGTCGAGTCTAGAACGCTATCTCTGTTTCTCTTTTCTCTTCATACATGCATTCAGCATATTCTCATAAAGTGCGCATCAAGATCTGGTGAAAACGAGGCAATGATTGATGCCATCTGGCAATTGAGATTGAGGTATCAGTAGTGCAGTTTGCTGATAAGAACCAAGTATGGCAAATTGACTGCGATCTGTGTTTAGTAAGCCGTTTTCTGGGTGGTGGTTTTAGGAACCGCTATCCAGTCTGAGTCCAAAGATTACAAGGACAAGCTGCCTAAGCATCTTGCCCAAGTAATTGTAATTGGTAACGCCTGAGGGAGATCAATTGCGGTACATTGCTTTTGGGGTGGTGATGTTACGAGCCGGTCCATACCACCTCATCATCCATGCCCAGGAAGCCAGGGTCAAGCCTTGACTTGTCAAGCCTCATTCAGCCTAGTCAGTAGTTTGTCAAAGTCCCTTGGCTTTGCCTATAGGTAGTTAGCTTGGCAGCATGCTCCGATCTCTCTTCCCAAGTGTCAAATCATCAGAAGTTACTTGTCTAAAGCCCAGTTGCCTCCGCTTATCGCAATCCAGATTCTTCCAAGCTCAACAACCCATCTTATCCCCCTTTGACACGCAATCAAGCTCACCAGTTTAGTGGTAGTACTATCCAAGTTCTACCCAAGCCTGTCCTACAACCGTTGTCTTCCACCTACCCCAATCTCTGGGCTTTCTCGGGATTGAAATGTAACAAGATGTCTCAATGAGACAAGTGAGACTTCCACTTGGGACAGACAGGAGGAGCAGGAATTGTGACGGCCCAACTCTTGCCGGTCCATCACCCGCTACATCACCACACTCAACACCACCGCCATTTACTTGGCCAGCATCTTGGGAGCATACCTGCCCACACCTGCTTACTAATCACACCTACAACAACCTCCACAACAACTCTATCCTATGAGCAACTCTTGTTGCTCTACTCTATCTTGAGAGCAACCCTTGTTGCCTCACTGTCAAATCTGTACGCCTGCCAAGAGCAACACAGGTTGCTCCCAAAATAGTCATCCTAGTCCTCAGTCCATTCAGCAGTCCAGGCCTTACGTCTATATAAGTAGCTAGTCTTGTAGCATGTCTGATCCTTCTTCCCAACGATCAATTTATCAAATTGTTACTCTCTCAAAGCCCTCTTGACTTTGCTTGCCCTCCACATCCTACCGAGCTCTCTAATCTAAGTCAATCAGCACACTCTTGACCTAGCTTTGCCAGTCAAGGGAAAGCATCCTTCTCATACTATACAAGCTTGTTAGTTACAATTGTTGTTGTCCACCCGTCACCAACCTTTGAGGCTTTTTCAGGTACGGGTTGTTCCCCTGTACAGTATAGTATGTAGGTCAGTTTTTTAGTATCTTGTGCTGGTCCTTCTTCCAAGCATCGATTTATATAATTGTTACTCTCTACAGGCCTACGCAACTTTGCTTGCTCATCAGATCCTACCAAGCTCCCTCCAGTTGACCCTATCCCTATTGACTGAGTCTCTCTCTTGTTCAAGTCCACCAGTTAGGAGGTGATATCAGAAGGATATCACTCAAGCTTGCTAGTATAACCGTCACCTTCACTCACCACCAACCTCCAAGCTTCCTTGTGTGCAACTTGTAACAGGTTGCCTTGTTGCAGGTTGAGGTGGTCTCATCTTTGTTCAGTTTGAGTCTTTGGGTACTTGGAGTTGAGCTGGTTGGTTTTGGGCATCATTCTTTCTTATAGTTGTGTTTCTGCCGGAGTCCAAATCACTTGTATAGATTTGCGGACCTGGTTAGTTATGCAGTCCAGTGTTACTTGATATCATGCTTGGCTCTGGATTCTGTAAGTAGCTCTTTGCAGTACCACAAGTCGGATTCTCCTAGCTATCTGACATTTTCCCACTGAGCTCAATAAGGCAAGTTGGGGTAGCTGAGGAGGAGTACTTCCTTTTAAGATGTGCCCAGATCCAGGAACCAGATCGGTTAGGGATTGAGAGAATGCCTCTCCAGGGAAACCTGCTTTAACATTGTTCTCAAGGGTGCACTTGAACAGACCAGAGCATTCTATGTTTTTTTTTTGCAGCCCCCAAGCTGGAGAAGTTGATGAGGGCAAGTGAGGAAGCCATCAAGATCCCAAGTTTCGAAGTCATCCATGATTCTGTTGGACCAATTTGCATAACTATCTGACCTTATGAGCATGGCAACCCACAAAGACTCACATCGCGAGAGTTGTTGTTTGGCGTTGTGCAGGTGAGCTTAGCTCTATAAGGGAAGTAAAGGGGACTCTTCAAGGAACTCAGCTTTTTGCCAGCTCTCCTTGTGTCACCGGTGCAAGAGGGCTGCCTAAACCATTGCTAGCCACGTCTGAAAAGGTGGGCACCTGAACGGTCAGGATTAATCCAAGAATTTGAAGTGAAACACACCTAGGCCAGACTTTTGTCAAGAGTGTTTAGATAGAGGGCCAAGCATTGATCAGCAAGGCTGAGGGTCAAACGATGAAATCCTTGAAGTTAGAGCAGCTGCAGTAGCGTTTTGAGTCTCAAGTGTGAGAAAGAGAACACTGATGGGCTTACTGCAGAGAGCCAGGGGCGGCTACGGCGTTTTGAGCAGTGCATAGAGGGTTGCATTAACCGTTGATCAGCAACTCTGGTGTTTGATTCCCAGATTATGTATTACTTTTGGATGCGGGTTCGAATCCCGTGGCAGTCACTTTCTACCCCTCATGGGTCATTCTCACAACGGCAAGGATAGACTCCAAGCACAGATGAACAACAAGGGTTATGCTTGTAGTGCGGCTTGACTACTGTAGTGAGTGAGAGTCCTGTCAGAAATCATAAATGCTGCCGTTCAGGCTTGCCTTCAAGTCAAGTCTAGAACGCTATCTCTGTTTCTCTTTTCTCTTCATACATGCATCTAGCATATTCTCATAAGTCCAGGCACCCACTGACACAGAGTGGTGCGGCTTATGCAGTTTGTAAGGCTAGAAGTCATAGCTCAATCAACCCTTCCTCCCAAGAATCAATTCATCCATCAACCGTTAGTTGTTTGAAGCCCTCACCCATCTGCTGGTGACAAACTTCTGCTTTCACCTGAGTATTGACCACAACTGTCTCTGTCTGTTGTTTGCCATTGCAGGGGTTTCTTGATGACTGGCCATAACATGCATGTGAGTGGGCACTGTTACAACTTGTTGTTGAGAAAGGCCTGGGTTGGTGACGGGTGGAAGAAGATGGTTGTGGACGGGACTCAGGTGATACCAGAAGGGTATCACCACCAGACTGGTGAAGACTTGGTCAATTAGACTCAGTCACAAAGAGGGGGAATTGGTCTTAAGGATAGCTTGGAGGAATCAGCGAGCAAAGTCAAGTGGGCTTAGATGAGTAACTGTTGATAGATTGATCCTTGAGAAGAAGGATCAATCAGCTATAGACTACAAGTCTTATATACTGTGCAAGGAGCACCTATGCTACTGTAGGGTGCTTGTTCTGACTACACATGTAGTTGGCCCTGACTACACATGAAGTCAAGCTTAAGTAACTACACCTGTAGTTGGGCTTGGCCATGACCACGGCTCCTATCCTCTACCTGTGCTCCATGCCTGTCTTTGCCTCCTCCAGCTATGCGTACTACTTGGGTTGCAACCCAGGACATGACAGGCACCTCATATGCCCATTTTGATTCCCTGGCTGTCTGAACTTGGCCTAGAAGGTTCTCATCAATGGTAAAGGATACAATTCATTGACGGTGATTTTGTTGAGCTGTTGCTGTGAGAATAACCCATGAGGGGTAGAAGGTGACTGCCGCGGACTTTGTACTGGTGCCCAAAAGTAATACATCAGAGGAGCTACAGGTGCTTTGTGTAGGGTTGTAACATTGAGTCAAGAATCCTGTGTCAGAAATCATGAATGCTTCTGTTCAGGCTTGCCATCATTATTGAGTCTAGAACGCTATCTACCTTCTCTCTCTTCTTCATGTCAGAATCATAAATGCTTCTGTTCAGGCTTGCCTTCAAGTTGAGTCTAGAACAATGTCTCTGTTCTCTTTTCTCTTCATACACGCATTCAGCATATTCTCATACTTCATACATCCATCATAGCATTGCTCATGCTGTGTTGACCCCACCTCTTGTTTCAGGTTTGGTTCTGAGAGGCTTGCAGTCTGAAGAGGCTGTTGACTCTAGACTTGTTGCATTTTCATTGATGGTGATAGGTGGACAACAGTGGCATGACAGATGTGCTCAGATAGTAGCCAGATGGATATCATGACTTGACTGGCAAGGCTCGGTCAAGAATGGGGTGTGGCAGAGTGTGCTGAGTTGAGTGACTTTGAGAGCTTGAAAGAATCTGTGGAACAAGCGAAGTCAAGAGGGCTTTGAGACAGTAATGATTTGATCAATTGATCCTTGGGAAGATGGGCCAGGAATGCTACAAGACTTGCTAATTGAATAGATGTATGGACTGGACTGGACTGGACTGGACTGATCCGCGGTATGGACTGAGCACTCTTGCGATTCTGGTATGCCAGATGTGGTGGTTGAGTAGATGAGAAAGTTTGGTGCGGGGTGAAGTTTGTGTCTTGAATCAGCACTTGATGACTCTCGCAAATTCTTGTACAAACCCAAGTCAGCACCATAAGAATGGGCCCCAAACCGGGACTGGAGCATACCCAATGCACCTGTCAATCCTGTTGCGTCACAGATATCTTGCTGCACAGCTGCGCCACAACAAACCAGCATAGCAGTGAATGAAGCCTGTCTATATGTGGCCTGTGCATTCTTGAGGTGAAGCTACATGGTGTTGGGGTGTTACAACCTCTACCTGCAAAAGCCCCAAGGTTTGTGACAGGTGGACAACAACAGTGTAACTGGCATGCTTGGATAGTAGCAGATAGATACTATCACTTGACTGGCAAGCCCTGGTCAAGAATGGGGGTGTGTGACTTGGAGAGCTTGGAAGGGTCTGAGGAGCAAGCAAAGTCAAGAGGGCTTTGAGAGAGTAACAATTTGATAGCCTCAATCTTGGGAAGAAGGATCAAACATGCTACAAAACTACCTGCTTATATAGACAATACAGACTCAGCCTCCTGGCTGTTCTACGGACTGGTTTGCTGGTCTGACAGTTGAAAGATTGACAGTAGCTACCAAGGTAGCTAGCTACCGAAGTTGCAGTTGGTGATGTTTGCAACCAAGGTAGGTATCTATCAAATTGGCTAGGTGTACTGGTGACTGAAGGCATGGTTGGCTAGGCAAGTGACCGAGGTAATTGGCTACCAAGGCAGTGATTGGTAATGCGAGCAACCAGGATTGTGATTGGTCACGGTAGCTAGTGAGCAAGGTAGCTAGCTACCAGAGGCGCAGTTGGCAATGGTGGCTAGAAGTGGAGATGGTAGTCGGTAGTTAGCTACTGAGGTAGTGGTGTGCTTGGTATACCGGGTGTGGAGAGATTGGTAGTTAGCTAGCGAGGTAGCTGCCGGATGTGGTGCAGGATTTGGGTGAGGGTGAGGTCCGGCAAGAGTTGGCCAGTCACATGGTGGCATGTCAAATATGTGGCAGCTAACTCTATCATGTCAGCATATGACCGAGATATTTGATTCCATTCATTGTGCACCTACTGTGTCTCAGACACCCTCCTAGCATTCCTTGCTGTTCCGAGCCTGCGTTGGTCACAAGGACGGACAAGGACGTAGAGCCTCCTGATGTATAGGAGCCCAAAATCGGAGTCCCTTGCAAGCAGTTGGCTCTTCTCAACGGCCAACTACGTCCTTCAGCTTTGCAAGTTGTCTTTCCAGCCTCTACCCTCTTGTCAGCATTGCTACAGTATCTGCAAAGCATGACGTACCTCAGTGTCTGCCGTATGGTCAGCCAGCTTGATGGCGATATCATGTAATCGTTTTCCAGTTGCAAGGGGCGCAGGAGAGCGTTTCCGGGCGCTGAGGCCGACTTCATGGAGTAGCTGGGCCACGGCTTGTCGATCAGAGACTGCATCTCGGCGTCCAGTAGAGCGTGGCCGCATAGGTGGGATGTTGGACCGGACCGGAGTCCGGGGACTACCCTGTGGGTTGTCTCCTGCCGCAAGGTTGACGTACTCCCAGGTATGGTCCATCCATAGGTGCTGTTGATGAGATTCGTCGTTGCAGCGGGGGTTGAAAGATACACTGGCGCCTGTGCTGGAAGGTCCGGAAAGGAAGTCTAGATCGGACACCCGGGAGAAAGAGTCTGAGCGATGATTCGACTGAAGCGGCTCGATGGTGCGGAGGTCCAAGCAGACCGAGGGTATTGGTCTTGAGCCTACGGTCTGTTAGCGGCTTGGTCGATGGATGCTGCAGCTTACAGTTCTTCACAGATGCCCATGGAGTTTGCCCGAAAGCGGGAAGGGACTTGAGCTGAGATGGGAGACAGGGTCGTCTTTGAGGGGATTTGTTGAGTAGGCTGAAGTGGGGTGAGCTCTCAACAGTCGAGTCTACGTACCAGTCCAGGGTCTCCTGCCATTGTGGAGACATGTGCGAACATTTCGACAAAGTATGACTCGGTCCTGTTGACACGATTTGCCCATATGTTTCTCTGATGCTAGGAGCCCAGAACGGAGGCAGTCCTGTTCCCATCTCGAACGCGGTGCATCCGAGACTCCACCAGTCCACTGATGTACCGTAGAGAGATGGGGCCTCGCCTGCATCGAGAAGACAGGCGAGCTTTTCGGCATGGAGGAGAATCTCGGGAGCGATATAGTCGGGGGTGCCTACTGCGACCGTCGCAAACGTGGGGTCGACCAAGGGTGTACTAGAGCCATCAAGATGCACCAAAGGAGCTGCGGATCCAAAGTCGGACAGCTTGAGCAGAGCGCCGGGAAATATGAGCAGGTTGTGCGGCTTGACGTCCCTAGGTGGCATGAGCGCCGGCCCGTCCCCAAAGTCATGTTTGCTGACCTGTGTATGTATCCCTGTCCGTGCAGCCAAGTCAAAGCAACGACCGCTTGAGATATCCACCATTCAATCTCGGTCTCGGAGAGTACTCGCGTATCGCTGGCGACATGCGACGTGTCGGATAGTCTATCCCAAAGAGAGCCAAAAGGGGTGTACTCGATGACCAATTTCAGATGGCTTTGGTTGAGGAAGGCAGCGTATAGACGGGGTATTGGACTAGCCAAGCTGCGGTTGCCGATCAGGTGTATGGCTCGCTCTAGCAACGTCGCTCGAGGCTGTTGCCTTAGCTCTGAGCGTCTGCCTGATTGCTTACGGTATTTCGACGTGCGTGGGCCTTGTCCAAGGACTTTATAGCGTAGATCTGCTGGTCCCGCCGACATCTTGCGGCGTGTAACTGCGCCCAAAGTCAGCTATGTACCGATAGAGCTAGGCAAGACTCACAATCCCAGCTTGTCCTTCGCCAATCCAGCCGACAATCTCAAAGTCTTCGTCTTGTAGTGTTCCAGGTGGCGGATCTGCGATACGGGTCAACAATGGCATTCACATAGCGGAGCGCACCATTCGGGCTCAAAGGTGGCGGCATCGGTCATAAGCGAGTCATCTCAGGCGCACTTGGATTGTTGAACAGGGCGCAAGCTGAGGCTCAAGCATTGTAGGCAAATTGGAGGTATGAGCAACGTTGAATCCGGTGGAATTGTCAGACGACGCGTTTGATTTTCCCACGAGTGTGATGACTTTCAACATCCTTCCTTTCACATCCATCCGCTAATCGCAATGGCATACACTCATGGGGAACAGTCCGCACTCAAGGTGCCCCAGCTCAAGGCGTTGTGCAAGAAAGTGAGCGCGCAGCATCTCCGAGTCGCTTGCTAATCCTATCAGTGGGAAATCGCCAACTATGGGAAATGCACCAAGCTTCAGCTGATCGAGAAACTCCTCGAAGTCCAAGCCAGAGATGCATCGCCTTCCGCCATAGTGACCACTCGAGTGACGCCGCAGGTTGTGCCGGACAAGGTCGAGCCATTGGCTGCGAGTCCGACGAAGAAGCGCCGAATCGACCAACCTCAAGACATTGCTACTCGCCACGCTGCAGCCAGGGCGCCAGCCGACAACCCCACTCGTGCTTCAAGTACTCCCCGTGTAGCTACGGCTCAAGACAGTGCCACTAGCCACGCCACATCAAGTGCAACAGTTCAAGATTTGACTCCCGCTTCAAGCAGTCCGCATGCCTCTACACCTAGCCGTACTGTGCCCGGAGCAAGGGCTGAAGAAACACCTCTCGCTTCAAGCACTCTGCAAGTTGCTACAACTCCCCAGTCCGGGTCAACACCCTACACCCTTCAAGACGTCGACAAGTCCTTCATCGGCAACATCTGTCGCCAAACTTCTTCTAGTCGCCAATCTCCAATCTCACTTTTAGTCCTTCCCGACCTGAGCGGGCCTGCGCTTTCGGTAGCCGTCCGATTCTGGATTGCAAGACTGTACTCGGCCATGCAAGCTGGCGCGTGCTTCGAGTGGAGCGTATTTGGCCACGAACATGGCCTGCTCGGTCCCGACATTGCCGCCTGGCCCAAGATTACAAGCTGCAGCAAGGTCACAGACGAGGTGTACGAGGTCGTCACGAGGCATGTTGGCGATGATACAACATACCTGGTGCTAGCCCGTAGTGGCGAGGTCATTGGCAAGTCTGAGGAAGGAGATTCTGGCGGAATTCGCGAAGACTGGCAGCAGTTTATACGAAAGAACGCTGGGCTGAGTTCGCGAGTGCGAACCAAGGATCTCGACGACTACCCGGGAGGGATCTCAAAGGCGTGGACACTCAGGCACTGCGGCACCGAGCTGCTGAGAATTGGCGAACGAGTGGTGATATCAAATTGCCATGGGGCCAGGTGAGCCAGTCCCAAACTTGTTCGTTTACTGACTCTTGAAGCTTCACCGGTCCCAGACTCGGCGTCTTTCAGATGGAGGCCGAGGTGTTGGGCCATCCGATGGCGTTAGTCGCTGGGAGTCAGCGAGGTGGTGATCCCGAGGTCGCTTTGTACCTGGCAGAGTGAGCACCAAGTCTTTGGCACAGCACTAATCAGCGAGACGACTACAGGTCTCATCCGTCCACCTCTTACCGCACCCGGCGTTGGCCGCTGTTCACTACTCGTCCGGTTTCACGGCATATGTACTCAGGGAGACCGGACAGACTGTGGGAACCGAGGACGAGGGTATCACAGAGTTGTGGCAGGGGCTGCTCGGGTCAGACGCCCGCGGGCGCGAATGCGACAGAGACGACTTTTGGAGCAGGTGAGACGTAATGCATGGTTACTTCTTCCTGATCTCCTTTAGCTTTATCGTTTCGTCTCCGATGAAGATGCCCTACAGGTCAGCGTAGCTCAAGAGATCATGTACACACCTTTCCTCTGTACGGCTCAGGCCTCCTCCATCTCCTAATCGTTGCAGCAAAGGAGCCGACGCGTTGCTTGTCGTTTCCATTGAGGACGATTTTCGTAGGTGCTGGTATTGTCACGGTGATGTCGTGTGGGATGTCTATGAGTACTGGATGGGAGAAACCGAGCTTGATGTTGAGCCTTTCTGTTGGCGCTGGACGGTCAACGTGGGGAGGTGTGCCGAGCTTTGGTTGACGTTGTTGGCGAGGCATCTGCGCTTGCAGGTCGAGGAAGATCTGGGGTATAGGCTCTATGGCAGCTCGGTAACCGACACCGACAAGCCTCAACTCGGCTGTGAACCCGGTGGACACTCCTACGATGGCGTTGTGAATCATTGACCGAGCTAGACCCCAGGCCGCTCGCTGAGGTTTGACCGTGGGGTCGTGGACCGTCACCTGGAGCTGTGGGACCGTCGGAGACGGCGGCTGGATAATGACCGGAGCGGGGACATAGAGAGATTGCGAGCCGAGCGGTCCAGTAACTTTGATTATCCGGCGTGCTTCGGGAGAGGTTGGCGCGGCGTCGGGTGATATGGACGCAAGAGGCAAGGAGAGAGTGACGGATGGAGGGATTTCGATGGGAACGGAACCGATATGTGACGAGCTTGGCGCGGAGGAGTGAAACGTGCGTCTGAAGCAGTTGCCAATGCTCCGGTACGACATGTTGGCGAGGTTGCGAGAGAGAACGAGAGCTGTCGAAAGTGGTTGTTGTACGAGTAGGTCCACTGGAACAGCTGGTGTTCGCCCAAATTTAAAACGGGGGGTGCGAATAGCGGGATCAAAAACACTGGATCGATCGTTGAAACATCAGCAGCTCATGCTTGGCTCATGCACTACTGATTGACTGCTGACTACAACTAGCTGAGACTACGTTCTACACAAACCCAGCGCGCAACCCCGCGCTCTCACACAATGGGCAAGAAGAGAAAGACGCAGGTCTTTGTGAGTAACAAGTCGCGACTAAGAACTGACCCGCAGGTGATCAAACCTTGGTGCTGGTACTGCGAACGAGAGTTTGAAGATGATAAAGGTGTGTAGAGGTATAGCGAATCATGCTGACGTTTAGTCCTGCTCCAACACCAAAAGTCGAAGCACTTCAAGTGTCAGCTATGTCCTAGGAAGCTTAACGTTAGTGGACGCGCCGTTTAGCAAGGCTGACGAATAGACTGCGGGCGGTCTCATGGTGCACAGTCAACAGGTGCACAAGTGTGAACCGGAGCCGTGAGTGGATGTCTACGGAATACTGCTAACTTTAGGCTTACCAATACTCTGCCCGGTCGGGATGGCTACGACATTGAGATCTTCGGAATGGAAGGTGTTCCAACCAACGCTCTAGCAGAATGGAAGGCGAGGAAAGAGGCCGAGGCTGGTACAGCAGCTCTCGCCGCGGCGTCTGCCGCTCAACGGCCACGACACTCTTACGCAGTCGTCCCCGAGGCGGATCTCATGGCTGCTCTCGCGCAGCACAAGGTTTTAATGGCCCAGAGAGGTCTGCCCCGGCCTTTACCGTTCCCAACGCTCCCTCCGTTCATGCCTGGCATGCCTCCCCCGACGTGAGTGAGTAAAGGGGGTTTGCGCTGACCCCGACAGGCTTCCTCCTGGTGCAATGCCTGGGTATGGTATGCCCCCGCCGACTTTCATGCAGCCGCCGCCAATTAGCTATCCGCCGTGAGTTGTGTGGTTTGCGCCGGGCTGACCCATGTGCAGAGCGGGCAGTTTACCACCTTTTCCTCCTCCCGGCCAAGCAGCGGTGTCGCCATTGCCTCCACCATCGAATCCTAGGCAGCCGTCAGACCAGCCGTCGCCTCTGCCTGCTGTGGCAATTCAACCTCCAAAAGACGGCGTCATGTGGCCAGACAACGAGGCTTCGCCGGTGAGTCTCGACACAGCGCGTGATTCGCGAGCTGGCTCGTGAGCTGACATGACTTGTAGGCGGAGAGGCGAGCGTTGCAGCCAAAGTACCGATATGTGTCGCCGTCGCCGGATGGACGGAAGCGAAAGGCAGCAGCGGACTTTATATGAGTTGCGCTAGGCATGCATCACATGTAACCGGTACCGCGCGCGCCTCCTGTGTTGGCCCGGACGAGTGCCAAGTAGGCACGCGGCCGGCGGTCGCTGCAACATCGGACCGGCCGGCGCCATCGGGCCGGTTTCCGCTGACCCGCTCGCTTCTCTTCCTGCTGTGTCTAGTTATAGATGAGCTATAGGATGTTTCTCTTCTTGTATCCTCGCCCTCATTTCTTTCGCTTCCCTCACGACACATCATCCACGTACAGCAGCCACCATGAGTAACGGAATCGCCAACGGCAGCCACCGAACGCTCAAGTCTGGAGTTTGGGCTCCCATCCCTACTTTTTTCGATGCCCAGGAAAACATTGGTGAGTGACCACAACGCCAAATGCAGAGCTGACGGCTCAGACCTCGCCACATTCAAGACCCACGTCGTCAAGCTTGCCAAAGCCGGCATGCAGCCGGTCGTGTGCGGCTCGATGGGCGAGGCCCACCACCTCACCGACGACGAACGGGTCACGCTGTTCTCGACCGCACGTAGCGCCCTCGACGAGGCCGGCCTAACAGACACAGTCCTCATCTGCGGAACGTAAGTCTTAAAATCCACTCCAGCGCTAACCCCTAGGGGCTCTGGATCGACCCGAGCAACAATCGCCCTCAGCAAAGCCGCGGCCACTGCCGGCGCCGACGTCGTCATCGTCATCCCCCCGGGATACTTTGCCGGAGCCATGACCCGTGCCGCCCTCAAAGAGTTCTTCCTCGACGTCCAAGCGGCCAGTCCTATCCCGGTCATGATGTACAATTTCCCCGGCGCCGCTGGCGGCATCGACATGGACTCTGATCTCATCGCCGAGATCGCCCGAGAAGGATCCAACATCTGCGGTGTCAAGCTCACTTGCGGCGCGGTCGGCAAGCTTACTCGAATTACTGCCCAAACTGCAACCGCCGGCTTCGCCGACTACCCACGCAAATCCTCTGCTGCGCCCCAATTTGTGACCCTGGGTGGATTCGCCGACTTCCTCCTGCCCTCGGTCCTTGGCGGTCGAGCACACGGTGCCATCATGGGCCTCGGCAATGTCTACCCCAACGCCCTTGCCCCTTTGTTCCAGCTTTCCGAACAACTTGCAACCTCGCCTCAAGATCTCACCTTGCTCAACAAGGCCCTCGCCCTTCAGGACCTAGCCTCGGCTACCGACCAGGCATTCTTCCGTGCAGGCATCGCTGGAACAAAGTGGTTCCTGCAAAAGCACAACGGATACCCCACTGCGCGCATGAGGCGACCCTTGCTGGATTTCGACGAGGAAAAGGGCAAGCTGCTGGAGCAGGACGCGGATGTCGTCAAGTTTTTGGAGATTGAAAGGTCGCTCGCCCAGTGAGAATGCATCGTGGTACACTGTTTTCTCCTCGGGACGTTGGCTTCAGTTGTTCTTCCCGTCTTCCCTGGTCTAGAGATGTGCTTAGTCCCAGGCTGAAGCGGTTAAGCCATGCGGAGTCTATCGGGCGAGCTCTCGAAAGATGAATACGACTCGCACTACAGGTGCTGTTTTGGGCTCGCAGCTATGCAGCATGCGCCTCTGTATAGGGGACGTATATTGCAACGGTCAGTGTCTGAACCTTCTAGCTAGATTCAGTGTCAAAGCCATGCATGTACTCGCAGGACCTCGTGGGACTATATGTGTCGTAGTGGTTGTGGACCAGTGGTTGTGGTTGTGGACCGGTGGTCCGACAACAACAAGCGCTCACGTGATTTCAACATCCTCAATCTCGTCAAATAATCGAGTTTACAAGTTGAGCCAAAGTTGGCATCTTGCAAGCATCTTATCTCACGAGCTCCTGCATCTCTCGCCGACAAGCATCCCCGAGCCACTACCCCCAGACATGTCTGAACGCAAAACCGTCGGCATCCTTGGTGAGTCGACACCGAGCAAACGTCGCTAATCTCGACAGGCGGCGGCCAGCTCGGTCGAATGCTCACCCATCCCGCTTCGCTCTTGGGCATTCCACTCCTCATTCTCGACTCTGGCAAACACACTCCCGCAAAGCAAACACTCCTCCCCACTCCTCCGTCTGTTCATCTCGACGGGCCATTCACATCCGAAGCCCATATCAGAGAACTGGCAGCCTTGTGCGACGTCTTGACGGTGGAGATAGAGCATGTCAACGCGGATGTCCTGGAGAGCGTGGAGCGAGAGGGACTGTGCGAGGTTCAGCCCAGCCCGGCGACCATCCGCTTGATACAAGACAAATACCTGCAAAAACGACACCTCGAAGAGCATGGCATCCCCGTCGCCCCCTTTACCGCCGTCTCCACCCCCGACGACATCAAAAACCTTGGACTAGGCTTACCCCTGATGATCAAAGCGAGGACGTTGGCGTACGACGGAAGAGGGAATGCGCCCTTAAACTCGCTGGACGACGAGGCCATCAAATCCGCCCTGGACTTTCTCGGAGACCGCCCTCTGTATGCCGAGGGATGGGCCCCATTCGTCAAAGAAGTCGCCGTCATGGTCGTGCGAAACAAGGACGGGCAGGTCAAAAGCTACGACGCAGTGGAGACGATCCACAAGGACAGCGTTCTCCGAGTCTGTCTAGCGCCGCTGCGAGGTATGGAGTCGGTAAACCAAAAGGCCAAGGAGCTAGCCGAGAAGGCGGTCAGCACCTTGCGTGGAGCAGGCATCTTTGGAGTGGAAATGTTCTTGCTGGCAGATGGTACGTGCATCACATGAGAGAAGCTAACACCAGGTACTCTCCTGCTCAACGAGATTGCGCCCCGCCCTCACAACTCGGGTCATCACACGATCGAAGCCTGCCACACATCCCAGTTTGAAAACCATCTTCGAGCCATCCTCTCGCTGCCACTAGGATCCACTGCGATGCGGGTACCTTCCGCCGCCATGGTCAACATTTTGGGTGTTTCAGAATCCATGGCACCAGTCTTGGCAATGAGCGATGCCTCGTTATCCGTGACAGGCGCCACCGCCCATCTCTACGGCAAGGCAGAGAGTCGCAAGGCTCGAAAGATGGGTCACATCACCCTGACAGCTTCTAGCGACGCAGAACTGCGCAGCAACCTGCGGACCGTCCTCACCGCTCAACCCGACCTAGCTCCCGAGTGGATCGACTCTGTGGCACCGGCACCAAAGACTGGGTCTCATCTCAACCCACTGGTCGGCATCATCATGGGTTCCGACTCTGATCTGCCAGTCATGCTGCCCGCTGCCAGGATCCTAGATCAATTCGGTATCCCCTACGAGCTGACAATCACCTCGGCTCATCGCACACCGGAGCGCATGACACGCTACGCCCGAACCGCCGTAGACCGGGGTCTCCGAGTGATCATCGCCGGTGCAGGGGGTGCGGCCCACCTTCCCGGAATGGTGGCCAGTGAGACCGCTCTGCCGGTGGTCGGAGTGCCAGTCAAGGCCAGCGTCCTCGATGGCGTCGACTCGTTGTACTCTATCGTCCAGATGCCCGTGAGTGACCGTATGACGAGTCTGGCTGACTGTAGCGCGGCATTCCCACGGCCACGGTCGGTATCAACAATTCCACAAACGCAGCATTGCTCGCGGTCCGGATCTTGGGTACCTCGACTCCCGGTCTGACCGCTCGGGTAGAGCAATACGCCAAGACGCTAGAGGAGGAGGTTTTGCAAAAAGTTCAGCGTCTAGAGGAGGAGGGTTGGGAACAGTATGCCAAGGGACTCAAATAGTCATTACATTCGATAGCAGTAGTCCGTCTGTCATGACAACGCAAGGCATCTCGAATGGTTCCGGCACCTCGCCTCTACCAGGGGCATCTCTGACAGGACTCGAGCCGGCCGTTGCTTTAGATTCAGGCGCGTTGGATGAACCCTTTACCGCAGACTCTGCCTCTTCGGTGACTGCCAGGGGATCGAGACCAAAGACCTCGATAGATTCGAGCTCCCGGATTGTCGCGTCTGAGCGTTCGAACATCGAGTCCGGAATTGGCTTGGTGTTGGTTCCGTCAAGGCGCGACTGCACCGAGTCGGAAAAGGTCGTCATCGTGACGCAAGGGTGATGGGCCACGGTGGACCTGCCGAAATCAGTGCTTGCTCGGCGGGTGGTGTGAGTACACTCACAATGTCCTACACGCTTCGGTCCCGTCACTGAGGACGAGCTTCGAGTGATGAGCTCAAGATGAGCTTGTTCGACCTCGACGTGGTTCGGTCAAAGCTCACCGTGAGAAAGCAGAAACGGGGAAGGGCTGACTAAATTTCCCGCCAACTCAACCCCAACTCTCTCTCAGTTTACCTTTGTCTCTCCGTACCATTCGTGTCTGCACCATCCGTGCCAAAGGTAAGTCAGTCTGCTTCTACCTACCCCCGGTCACATGATGCTCGTCACCAAACGATATGTTAGACTTCCGAGGTGCTCTGTCACTACTGAGGAAGCACAACCTTTTGACGTCTGATGACCTTCGTTCACCCACAACTTGGCCAGTTCAGTCGCTGACTCAACTCGTTAGGAATGAGACATGTCACCCATAGCCCTCGCTGATATCCAAGGGCTGAGCCTAGAGACAAAGCACGAGGAGGAGGAGGAAGAGGAGGAAGAGGAGGAGGGAGTAGCTGCAGACGCAAAAAAGAAGAAGAAGAAGAAGAGTGAGCATGCATTTAGACTGCCTAGTCTGACCCCGCAGGCAAGAAGAAAAAGACCAATGTGACCCAAAGTGAACCGCCTCGAATCGGACTGAGTCGCATTTTCAAGAACAAACCCTATCCTGTCGGAGAGGAAGTCGACTATGTCTCGAGGTAGGTCTGCTTGTAGCCCACCCCGCTGACAACAGCTCTTCGCGTCCGTCAAAGGAGGAGCTGCGAGAGAGAGAGCGACTGGCCCAGGGTGATCCCAGTGAAACCTATGAAAACATCCGTCGCGCGGCAGAAGTCCACAGACAGGTCCGATCCTACGCCAGACAGAATATAAAACCTGGCATGTCAATGACCGAGATAGCCGAGATGATCGAGAACGGCACGAGGGCACTGGTGGAAGAGTCTGGTCTGGAGAGTGGTATCGGCTTTCCTACGGGCTTGAGCGTCAACGAGGTCGCGGCGCACTACACGCCGAATGCTGGTGATACCAAGAGTGAGTCCCTAGTAGAATCATCACTCACTCTAGTCTTGCAAAAGGGCGACGTGATGAAAGTCGATTTCGGTGTACACGTCAACGGACGCATTGTCGACTCTGCCTTTACGATGAATTTTGAACCCACTTGGGACAGGCTGCTCGAGGCGGTCAAGGATGCAACAAACGCTGGTATCAGGGTGAGTTCACACCGCAAGTCTTGTCTGACCACTCCCAGGAAGCGGGAATAGACGTACGCATGTGTGACATTGGAGATGTGGTCCAAGAAGTGATGCAGTCTTACGAGGTGGAAGTCGGAGGAAAGACTTACCAGGGTGAGTCTTGTCTACAACAAACCAGTCCTCACACTACAGTGAAATCCATCGAGAATCTCAACGGCCATTCCATCGCCCCCTACTGTATCCACGGCGGCAAATCAGTCCCAATCGTCAGCCACAAACACGAGGACAGAGACGAGACCAGGATGGAAGAGGGCGAGTACTTTGCGATTGAGACTTTTGGCAGTACGGGCAGAGGCAGGGTCGTTGAAGAGGGAGCCTGCTCGCATTACGCCTTGTCGCAGCAATTACCTGAACATTATAGCCTACAGTGAGTGCAGCGAGCATGCCCTTGGGCTGACAAACAGACATCAATCTGCCAAGACGCTCTTAAAATCCATCCAGAGGAACTTTGGCACTTTGCCATTCTGCCGACGCTACCTCGATCACGCGGGCGAGAAAAACTACCTCTTGGCCGTAAGTCACAGCGCAAGCTCTCAACTAACGTCTCAGCTAAACACATTGGTGCGAGAACGAATTGTCATGGATTATCCCCCCTTGGTTGATCCCCAGCCCGGTGCAATGACTGCCCAATATGTAGGTCTCCAGTCGACAGCAGCGGCTGACGATCAGGAACACACCATCTTGTTGAGACCGACGTGTAAAGAGGTCGTGTCGCGGGGCGACGACTATTAATGTACATTAGAATCCAAACATGTATCCCAGTAGCAACAGTACACAGAATCCCACTACGCTTCCGACAATGACCGTGTCGCGACGACGGCGCGAGCGAATCATGGAGATGAGCGAGTTGATACCGGGCATCTGATTGAGGACGCCTCCCATCCGTGTCTCAATCGACGACAGCATTGAACGCTGCTGCGCAAAGTCTTCTCGAGTCGCATATGCTTGGCTGCCTGCGTCAGCGAGACCCCTCACGAACGACGTACTTTAACGTGTCGTCTATCATCCTGTGACTAGAGTCTATTCGACCTCGGTCGGCGAGTAGAGCATCGGTTTGAGAAGGAAGCGACGATTTATAGTCACTAAAAGGTTAGCCGTGTCCCGAGGTCTCACCCACTTGATATCCTTCCTGACCGAGCCGAGGAGATTGGAGCGTTGCAATGCCTGCTCGACGTTGCTCTGTCGATCAGCCCGGACCAACATCATCACTCACCTTGGTCCGGAGAAAGTCTCGACGATAATCGTCCAGGTTGTCGCGATGACGCTGAGCCGCGTGCTGCATCGAAGATGATGGTGCTTGGGATGGCGAGTTGATGAGTGCCATGAGATCGTCTATCGCTTGTTCAAGCTATGGGTCAGCCCCATTGTTGTAGGTCGCACCTACTTTGCTCAGCAGCTCCTCGATAGCTTCCTCTAATCCCTCGTTCTCGACTTCGGTGCTGCTCTGGCCTCCTGGACGAGCTATAGCTGCTGCGGATCGCGAGTAGGCAGAGAGCTTCGAGTCGAGCGCCGTCTCCAGAGCCCGTGCATGGCGTCGTGCGTTGTCCCAGGTGGCCATGGTAGTCGTTGAATGAGGTTGAATGCCAACTACATCTCGGCGCGTCTTTCAGTTTCACCACTCACCATTGTTCGTTCAACCATGCTGCTCTTCACCGCGCTACTCTGTCTTTCCGGGGCGGCGGCGACGGCGCTCACATCAGTGCTCGCCGCCAACGAGAAGAGCTGCTACTTTGTCGACGTGGATGGTGCATTGGAAAAAATCGGTTGGTCACAGCCTCGGAGGAAGGGCTGACGAGCAGGTTTCTACTTTGCAGTCCAGTCTGGCGGATCCTTCGAGATAGACTATGTGGTCAGGGATCCAGATGACAGGGTGCTCATCGAAGGCTGGGGAGAGAGACAGGGCGACTACATCCTGACAGCCAACAAGGTGTGTTCCCGTTCCGCGGTCATAGGCTGATTCCAGGTTGGAGAATACTCGTTCTGCTTTGACAACACCGAGGCCCTATCTGACAAGCTGCTCGACTTTGAGTGAGTCTCGCGCTCGTATACTCTGCTGAACTCAAGTATCATGGTCGAGTCGGAACCCAGACGGACGCTCTCGGCTCAGCAACAACAGCAGCCACTAAAGGAGCACACCTCTTCGCTCGAAGAAAGCACGTACAAGATCAACGGGCTCCTCAGCAGTATAACCCGGACGCAGAAATAGTGAGCAGACGAGCGTGACTGTGGCTGATCGTGCAGCTTCCACACCAGACACCATCGAAACTACTCTACCGTCTTGTCGACACAGAGCAGGATATTCTGGTTTACCATCTTGGAAAGCCTGATTGTCATCGGCATGTCTTTGTGAGTGACTACCCCAGGGCTTGACTGACAGCCCAGGTTGCAAGTCTGGACTCTCAAGACCTTTTTCGCCAGGGGCGGCAAGTGAGTCGGCGTGTCAAGAGCAGAGCTGACCTGAAAGACGTTACAAAGTGTGATGCATTCTCATTGACCTTTAACATTGATTGCCTCGGCAACCCAGGGTAGCTGGAACAAATCGCTACGCCTCAGATCTTCTTCTCTCACACTGCCTCCGTTGACCGCGGCGGTGCCGATCTGGTATCCCAGCATTTGGTCGAGATCGCGGGATTGAGCAGCCAACCAGTTTTGTATAAAAGCGTGTGGTTGCGAGCTGTCTGTAAGCTACGTCTTTGCGAAAGGACTCACGCAAAGGTCTCTAGGAATTCGCTCTTTTGTTTGAGGTCGCGGGCGAAATACGCCAGTTCTCCCACCTTGTCTTCCAAACGTGCAATCTCTTTGCCGTCGTCGCCCTCAAAGCCAGAGACAATGGAAGACATCTTGCTCTTGTTCGGGTCTTCCAGCTCTATGGGTATGTCGAAGCAGTTGGAGGATAGGTTGTGATCTTTGTCAACCCTGATGGTGTAGGGAAGCGTGACTGGATCTGAATGCGCGAGGAATCGGGTCGCCAGTTCGGGAAGCTGGTGGAATGGGAGACCGTCTTGTCGTGGAAGGAGCTGGCGTTAGCGTATGACAATCGCATTTCTCACTTTTTCAAAACCGCCGATGGGGCGGATGATGGTAGGGTCTTCTTTGTCTTGAGCTCCGGCGACCTTGACGAGCTTCCACACTGCGCTCATCACGTCTGCTCTCGTGCCTTCCTTGAGAGAGATCAGATCGGCTAGAGGCGGTAGGACCTTGAAGCGCTCGGGAGAATGGGCGATATGCAATATCACCCGGCAGTTGACATTGACATCGCCTCGACGTAGTATCTCGAAACCATCTTGAGCCGGCTGGGTAGGATGATACTGGCGGTGAGCTCCATAATTTGATAATGTGCTCACCTCGACGATACTGCCCTCTGGAAACGTGGGTGCTGCCCGGTTGTCAAACTCCACAACGGCAGACCGTATGAAAGAGGAAAATTTGTAACGCGTCTTGTCTAGGCGAACGTTTCCCGACTTTCGTCAGTCCCGATTTCGTCTCGTCACTCACATCCAGCAGGCGCCCTTCTATTCGAAACACCCAGCCCGGAACACCACCACTCTGAGCGTTTGCCTCTGCCTGCCAAGGTTGATCATGGGCGGTGTTTGATAAAAATACCCGAAGTGATCTCTTCACCTATATTCAAATCAGACCCCTTTCGAATCGTACCACGCACCCTCAGTGGTTTCCCCAGAGCATCGTTGATCTCCGCCTTCTTTCTCAGCAGGGTCCAGTCCAATTGTTGCTCTACTCTCAGCAGGTCGGCAAAGGCAGGTGAATCCGGAACCAGGCTCGAGAGCACATGAGGCGGAGGGAGCACGGGCCGCGAAGATTGGCTAGCACTGTCAGTCAATCTCTCGGTGCTCAGACTCACGCCTTGCGGCTTGGCTCTGTGGATGGGCCAGCAGCTGGGGTCGTCATGTCGTGTTATGATGAACATCAACTCTGAAGACGCGATGTTGAATTAGCACTTTACGTCAAAGCGGAAGCAAAATTTGTTATTGCTCACTCTTCCATCTTCCTACAACAAGACGTTTGACCACAACCATGCCCAGAGACTCTTCGCCAGATTACCTCGAGACGGACGATGAGATCGACGAGTTTGCTCAGGAAGAAAACATAGGATTATGGGAGAAGGATGAATGGACCGGGGGTGAGGATTCCGAAGAAGACGAAGGCGTGGCGCAAGGTGAGCTGGCGATTACCGTCCATCGCTAACCGTGTAGATCTTGCCCAGATACCGCTGTCTGTGCTAAGCACGGCTAGAAAGCATATCGCTCAACCGAAAGCGTCCTCAAGCAGCGTTGATCGGGTATCAGAGGCCAGGGCCAAGCTGGCCGAGCTACGGAGACGGAAAGGAAAGCTCAACGACGACGGCGACGACGACGACGAGGCTCACCGCCAGTCTACAAGTTGGAGCAGCCGGAGCAGCAAGCATGCGTGAGTTGATATCCGTAATCTAGCTAACGTAAAGGCCAACCGCATTGAGTACCAAGAAGCAAGTCTCCCGCCACCGCCAGGTAGTGGACGTGCCCAAAACGGTGAGTCATGCCTGACAGCCAAGCTCACGCTGTAGGATCGCAGAGACCCTCGCTTTTCGCAAATATCAGCCGGAGCCGTCGACCCACATCTGCACCAGCAGTCTTATTCGTTTCTCCCCGACATGATGTCCGACGAATTGGCAACGTTGAGGCAAGAACTGGCGGCAGCACTCAAGGCAGAAAAAACGTGTGCTCGATCCGAACAACCGAGGTGGACAGAAGAACGGGAGAGACTGGAACGACGGATCGGCAAGGCAAGAACCCGACTGGAGAGGACAGAGAGGGAAGGTCGTGAGCGCACGACGCTGACCAAGGCAAAGAAAGAGGAAATGGAGAAGAGGAAACAGGGCAAGGGTGCATGGCACATGAAGAAAGGTGCGCAACGTGATCTCTTGCTCAAGTCGCGGTTCGAGTCCCTGGAGCAGAGGGGCGGGAAGCTTGCGGTCCGCAAGGCCATGGACAAGAAGCGGAAGAAGATTGCCGGAAAGGAGAAGAAGAGTCGGCCGAATAGCCAGCCCGGGGATAGTAGTAGACGAGCAGCATGAGCTGAGGTACCATCGGTGTTCCCAGAGTCCGTAGGTCATCATAATACATCTCCATCGATGCACCTATCGTCCACCCTTGCCGGCACCGCCCTTCATGTTCTGCTTCGACACCTTGGGGATGTTGGCACCGCCTGCTGGTTTGGTGGCCTTCTTCGCCTCCTTGTCTCGCTTCTCAGTCTTGGCCTTTGTGATGGCAGCCTGTCGGGCAGCAGCTCGAACCTCGGGTTTGGCGGTTCTCTTGGCGAGGATGGCAGCTAGATCGGCACCAACGATTCCACGCTGCAGTGGATCAGCATACGCATAGTGCGATATGACCTACCTGGACTTTAACGTTCTTCCTGCTTCTCTTCTTAGCAACCTCCTCAGTGATACCCTTCTTGTGCATTCTGACCTTCATGTTAGCCCAATCTCCACAATTCCTCCTTGCGTCTCCTCACCGTCGGTACACTTGGGTCCAGGCGATCTTTCGGGGGTTCTTTCTCTGCAGGAAGAGCGACTCGTTCTTCGAGCTCAAGAATCGGAAAGTCTACATCCTCAATCAGCATCTTGGTCCTCCCCATCTGTCGATGTCATCACCTTGGAGTCGCCTCGAACATAGGTCTTTCCCTTGGAGGGGTAGACCTTGTAGCCGGAGAAGTCGCAACGGTCGACACGCATTTTAGGTGGATGTCGAGGCTGATGTCGGTTGTCTTGAAGTGATCTCTACAAGGAAACGTTGACGAGCACGAGGATGAGCGGTCGAGCGGTCGAGCAAGGCAACCAAAAAAGTGCCACATGCTAAAATCCCGCTTGAGCCTTGAAGATCTTGACCTCCCCAAGGCGGGTCGGCGTTAAAAATTGGAGGTGGGATGACCCTTAACGCCGATATCGACGATTGCGTGTACTCGTGCTAGATTCATGCATGGCGGGCCGGCCGCTCTATAACGTTACTCTGCCAGGTCTGTCTCGGTCTGCCTACATGCTACAGTGTTCATACAAGTATCTTACGACCAGCACAAATGCCTTACGACCAGCTACAGTCCGTCACGCTGAATCGTCTCATCTAGCTCACGAAGCAAAGCCTCTGCGGCTTCTTCCCGAAGAACCGTCTTACGCCGTTGAACCTCTTCATCGCCCCCCAACAGCTTTGACCGCTTTGCGTCGACTAGCGCTCTCCGCTCGTCCAGCTTGCGCTTCCGTGCAGCCTGGGCAGAGCTCATTGTAGCTCTTGCAGTCTCCGTCTCCGTCCTCGCATTCTTAAGCTCTGCCATCTGGCGAGCACGCTCTTCTTGGTTTTGCGAGAATTGGTATTGAGCAGCGCCACGAGTGCGGACTAATGTCAGCAGACGTCCTGCAACAACAACCTACCATCCTTTGAAGCATCGTAATGATCTGGCCTCTTGTCATCATCCACGGCCTTGAGCCTGGCGCGGAGATCGTCGGAATCGGGATCGTAAACGGGGAACAAGTACTGGTCGCCGTCTGCGGATCAGTCTGGTCCCGAGCGCGATCACCTACGGATCACTTTGGCCTGCCTGTCGGCCGTCAGCTCGGCCTCAAAGCGTCAATCACCTACAGAACCTCTTCGTACGCTCCTGTGACTGGGGGTGGTTTGGTCACACTAGAGCCTGGCCCTTTACGAGTCCTACCAAACTCGTCGACATGCTCCTCTCCTTCGTCGCTACTAGCGTCACTATCTGCGTGACGTTTTCCTTCAAACTGTTGTCAGATCGCAACCCTTATTCTCAAACTCACGTCCACCACAACCTCGGCCAGCTCCCTTTCCGTCAACCCGCTGAAATCGCCCCGGCTCATCGCCTCGTACTTGATGGCCTTGGCCTCGAGATTGGCCCTGGTGCTCTTGCTCAACTCATCGCCGACAAAGCTCCTTTTGTCCTCATTCCTCGCCTCATGAGCCAGGCGTTTCACCAGACCAGGAGACGGCTTGTCGAATTGGTTGGTGGTCAAGCGGACATTGCGTTTTGCGCCCTTGACCGGCGCCCGACCTTCGGCCGCGAACCGATTGACATGCTCGTCAGTGATAGCTTTGAGGTCCAGTAGAGACCCCTGGGACGGTTGATTGGCCATGCTGCATGACGTTGGCTGGCTTGTGAGTGTTCAATCAAGCTGCGCGTTAAAGGTAATAAGGAAGTTGACATGGATCGCCACTCTAACCACAACTGCCACATTCGGATAACTCCGAGAGGGGTTATGATGTCGTTAGCCTCCGCTGCTCCACTCTCCCTCTCTACCCCCCGCACCCCTGCAAACATCGTTCAAATCTTCTTCCTCTCCTTTCTTCTCATCATCCCCCCCTTTTCGTCAACTACTCTTTACTCTCCAAATCAACTCAACATGTCCGCCAAAGTCTACGTCGGTGCGTCCCCCAACGACCGGTCATCGTTGTAGACGTGTTTGGTTCTGGGTCTCCCACGTTCTCACGTTTGCAACGATGCATCAGCTTGCCCCGATTTCTGTTGGTCCTGACTCTAGCCTAGGCAACCTGTCCTGGAACACTACGGATGACATTCTGCACCAGGTTCGCTGCGTTTCTCTTTGTTCTCGTTTGGGTTGTCGCTCATGTCCTCGCCCGCTCTTCTGATTCTCAGGCCTTCTCCGCTTACGGAAACGTCATCGACGTCAGTGTTTCGAACATCTCTCTCTGCACGATCTGATCCTGCTTCCTAGTGCATCGTCATGAAGGACCGTGAAACCGGCCGATCGCGAGGTTTCGGCTTTGTCGTTCGTCGTTTTCCTTTTCCTGCGTTGGTCCTTACTGACCGATACCCAAGACCTACGGCTCTACTCCCGAGGCTGATGCCGCTATCAACGGCATGAACGAGCAGGAGCTCGACGGTCGACGAGTCCGAGTTAACATGGCCAACAGCAAGCCCGCTGGTGGAGGTGGTGGTGGATGTAAGTGGACCGTTTAGCTTTTCCTTCCCGTGGCTAATTTCTCAATGTCCAGACGGTGGCGGAGGATACGGAAGCGGCTGTGAATCAGAACTCGGATTTGCCAAAGACGAAAGCTGACTTGGTGCTAGACGGCGGTGGCGGTGGTGGCTACGGTGGTGGTGCCGGTGGCTACGGCGGCGGTGCCGGTGGCTACGGCGGTGGTGCTGGTGGCTACGGAGGTGGTGGCTACCAGGGTGGAGGTGGTTACCAGGGCGGAGGTGGCCAAGGCGGCCAGGGCGGTTACGGCGGTGCCGGTGGCTACGGTGGCCAGTCTGGCTACGGTGGTGGCGCTGCCCAGGGCGGATGTGAGTGGCCCAGCAACATCCTGGTTCATGGCTGACTTGTTATCAGACGCCGGTGGACAGGGCGGTGGTTACCAGAACTCTGGCTCTTACGGTGGAGAGCAAGGAGGTGAGTAGTGAAATGCTGTCCGCAGGCAAAGGTGCCAATTGGTGTTTTAGGTCAGGGTGGATATGGCGGCCAGTACTAGGCGAAGTAGGCGTTCCTCCGGTCTCGTATCTAGCGCGTGAAACATGATGAAGTAAAATGCCATCTCGACAATCTTTCCGTGCTTCACGGGCGTCAGCCGCTGCGAGCTCACGGTCAGGTCGCCCACCACAAACAGTCAAATCGAACTTGCATGGCTGGCTCGTGATCACGCGTTGTCCTTGCTGTTAGCTGGCTCATCTGGTTGACTAAAACGTTCTGACGGTGGAAAATGTGGCTTCGCGTCACTGAGTTTGCCCATAGGCCGACCTGCAAGTCTGCAACAGCGGTACTCGAGGCTCGACTGTTTTCTGACTCGTAACGTCACATTGTCGTGCTGATACGCTCTGGGCTGAGATTCGCCTCCTTCCTCTCTCTTCCTCTTCTTCGATCCAGCATGAGTCAACGCTTGGGGACAACGCTTGGGTAGGAGGAGCAGGGAGGTGAGTTCGCAGTCTCAGTCCGGTATAGATGTCCCGACTGATGTTCAACCGATAAAGGATCTCATTAGGATTAATTGATATGTAACTCCCTGAGCGTCATTACGTATGTAGTGGTATGTATTAGCAGTCGTGTAGCAGGGTGTAGTTCAACATTCCAGTCTCAATTACAACCTCGGTTAGCTCCCGTCGGTATGGTACTAGATCTCGCAAGCCTCCTCTGACGTTGATACCAGTGGCTGGGACTTCGGACTGCCGGGCTGTGCTAGGTTCAAGATACTGCGTCGCCTCGCTCTCGCATCACTCGTACCCTCAACATCAGCTCTGGGCCGAGACATGTCCGGCAGGCCAGCATGAGGGCTTCACGGCCACTGTCGGTCTCGCCTGACAGCGAAGACAAACGGCGGCGGCCTCCTTCCACCTCGGTATCATCAGTCCAATTCGAGGAGGCGTTGCCGCGTCGATGGCCTGCGGACCCCGAGGAGACTCATCAGCCGACAGATGGACCGAGCCGCCAAGAGAGACACGACCATCCCGCCCATGATGATCACAGTCAACGTGCGGGTCCCAGCGTCGTTGAGCCTCGCACGCTGTTGAGCCGTCGCGTGTCGGTGGTAACGGGAGGCTACGAATCCTCGGGTTCAGACGTTGCACCGGCCCTTCCGACATCATCCTCAAGAGGGTTTCAAGAGCTCAAAACGAGCAGGAAGGGACCGGACGCCGGCAGCGACAATCGCAGATCCCGCGCAAGCTCGGGAACCGGTCGACATGTCCGGCATCCGCAGACTCCAAAGTCCAAGGGCAAAGCTCGTGAGAGGCTCGGGGGAGACCTTGCGGCAAGCCTCGGGTTGGATAGAGGCACAAAAGAGCTGGCTCTTACCCCTGGTATGTCCTCGCCAGGCAGGCTTCTGCTCACCAATGACAGATCAGATCCATACCCTGCTCCGAGATCCAGAAGTAGCTTCAGCCTTGCGTCTCTTTGGATCGCCCTCCGTTCACGAACCGCATCACGAATCCGTGGCCAGCTCCTCTTCCCTTCAGAGCCGTTTCACATCTCCTCTGGCAACACAAGACCTGTTCATTGCCCGTGCGCCTGCGCCTCTGAAGGACTCAAGCCCCGGTCGAGCGCGTCAAGTCAGCGTGAGCTCCATGGCTTCTGATCACACTGGTCCGTCATCTGAGCGCTCGCCGTTGGCAACTCAACGCCCAGACCCGGGCGATACCCTACGCCCCGCCTCGCCGGACGTCGAGTCTGAGCACACTTTTCAACCAAAGTTGCCCAAAAAGAGCCGACTCAGTCAGGTCTTTGGCCGCAAACGACATATCAGTCCAGAGCGCCGGCCTATCACCGAAGTTCCCCGTGTCGACGTTGATGGTCGGGATGCTGCCGATCGCGATAGAGAAAGACGTGTTTTAGAACAAGAGAGAAGAGAGGCAGAGCTTGCACAAGGTGAGTCACCCTCTCCGCGCAGCGCTGACCCATAGAACGTCGGTTCCGAGCTCTTACACAAATCGCCGCACATCCTACCAGCGAGCGAACAGCCTTCCGAGTTACATCCCACCTGAGAGCCTTTTACAACGCCGTATACGAGAGAATCGATCACCCTCCCAAATTGAACGCACTCGCCATCCTGAGATGGAAACACAAGACGGAGGAGCAGAACCGGGCTCGTCAAGTCTGGCATCAAGAGCAGAATGAGTCAAGAAGCGATCTTGGCTCCTTAGGTAACCCCGGAGAAGCCTCAGCGATGTCGCAGGCTGGTGGTTGGACCTATACCGTTGACGACATCAGAAGCTACAACGAGGCGGGTGGTGTCGTCGACTACTTTGTCCCGCCTCACAGAACCGTATCTCCTGTTTCCCAAGGATCGGTCGAGCATACAGTCCAGACATTCAACCGCTCCCAGCAAAGTCTACCTGTTGTTCAAGAAGATGATAGCGTTGATTTCGTGATGAGCCCGGAACAAATGGCCCTGTCTCGCGTGCCAACTCAGGATTCGAACGAACCCAAAAGAGTGAGTACATCAATCAAGTAGCGGCTAAGATATAGGGTCCCAAGCATCACAGCTCCATCGGTCAACATTCAATCACCCACGCTCTCAAATTGCCCTTTGAAAAAATGGGCTCGGCCGCGCGAAAACAGCGAGGATCGATATCGGTGGAACCCGTTCACACCGACGATTATGACAGTCCTCTGGAAAACCCACAACGCGACGGACAGCAGGGCTCAGGTGCCCCACGCAGCAACTCTCTCCCGGCCGAGGGCGATTCCCACCTTCGAAGGTTATTCCTCAAAGGACAACGACCAGTAAAGAGACATGGCGTCGGTGAGGAGTTGAGCCCCATCATCAAATCGGAAATCAAAGAATTAGAGACTACGCTCGCCCGCGAGGCCCAGTTCCGCGAGCGCCAAAGCGAACTCGAGACCCGGACCCAGCTGGAAATCGACGCTCGTAGGCGACTAGAGGACGTCCAGCGGGAGGTCTATGGACAGAAGCTAAAGTAAGTCTTGATCAAGGCTCAAGCTGAATTTACTAGGCAACTGCAACAATACCGACGACGGGTCAATGCGCTAAACGATCACGTCTCGAGATTGGACGATGAGATGATCGATCACCTGTCTCAAATGGACTACCTGCAGACGTCAACCAAAATAGTCACAGACGTCGAATTCCGGTTCTCGGCGTTCCAGCCGCTGCAGGAGGCATACTCCAACATGTCCGAGACGAAGCGGTCCCGCCGTGTCGCACATGCAGGATGGCTCCGACCGACCATGAGAGCCAATGACGGACAACTCCGTCCCTACGCCCGCCTGAGATCCGTCATGGCGGAGGTCGAGACGCAATCAGTCACGTTGCTGCAAAGCCGGGGGGAGGCTCTCAAACGCTTGCAAGGCATGATGGGGGTGATCGACGCATTCATCAAGCAGAAGGACTCTGTCAGGGTGTGGACCAAGACCGCGCTGGATTCGAATCGAACGACCCGAATCACAGTCGAGATGCTCAATGCCGAGCTCAAGGGTGATCGGACAGCAAGAATCGGAAGGATCAAAGACAAGGTGTACGACAAATTTGCACGGTCGGGGGTATGGCCCATCTTCAAGTTTACCTTTTTCCTCATACACAATGTCCGTTGGGTGCTGAGCTATCGATCGAAGGAGGCTCGACAGGCGTTTAGGAGGGAGAAGGCGGTGACGTTGAGTAGAGGAGATGTGTTTCGGTTGACCATTTTGAGCACGGTGATATTCGGGCTTGTCTACTTGTCGAGACGGTGAGCCGAGTGGTGATTAGTAGGGGATCTGGTGCGGCAAAGCGGACCCGAATCGCGTCGGTAATCTGAAGCTACGAGATGATCTTATGCAGAAACTCGTGGTCACAACCAGCGTTGCTTCTTTGTTCGTGGCATCCAGATAGCAATGTACGGTCCTCGTCTCCGTACAGCACATTCTGCAAATGCTGCTATTGTACAAGTGTGCTACGAGATGTATGGCTTCTGGTTGGATCGATGGAAGAGGTTGCATCCACGCGGAATCAACGCCACTCGTATTTAGACATGATCGGCAAGTGCTTCGGTCATTGGCGACCAGTAACGAATTACCATCTTCGTTGGTCCTCGTATACATTCAGCTTCGATATAGCATGCCCATACCCACCTTCCTGGCCATAGCCTGTCAAATCCTCCGACTCATGCTTGGACCGCAACGCTCATAACGTCCAGTCGCCGTGATGGACCAAGCTGGACCGGTTGAACCGCCGCCGCAGTTCCTCCAGAGGATCCTCCTCACTCGACCGGCTCCTAATGGCCCACCATCCCCGACAGCTAGTTACCCTGCTGCACCTCAGCCCCTTTACCTTCCTCCGCCAGCCCTGCCAGCGGTAGAAGAGGATCTCGTGCCGCCGGAGAACTTTGCACTAGTCTGCAGCGGGGTTTACAGGAGCGGATTCCCTCTGAAGAAGAACTTCAAGTTTATGGAGACGTTGCGGCTGAAGACGGTTCTGTGAGTAGGCGTAGCAGCACGAGCTGATACGCAGCACGCTCGTGCTCGAAGACTATCCCGATTCAAACCTCAAATGGTGCCAGAGCCAAGATATACAATTCATGGTAGGTAGTGTTCACCAACCTCGCTGATCTCCAGCAATTCGGCATTCCTGGTAATAAGGTATGTCCTAGTCTCGGTTCCGCGCTCATGACAGGAACCATTCGACAACATCCCCGAGGACGTCATCTGTGCCGCTCTCGTTCAAATCCTTGACCGGCGGAATCACCCAATTCTCATTCACTGCAACAAGGGCAAGGTGGGCGACAGCTCCGGAGTGGCGCTGACGATAGCATCGGACCGGCTGTCTTATCGGCTGCATCCGTCGCCTACAGTCCTGGTCACTGACTTCGATCTTTGACGAGTGAGTAGTTTCGAAATTCAACGCTGATCACAGATATCGCCGCTTTTCTGCTCCCAAGTCCAGAGCTGTCGATCAGCAATTCATCGATCTATTCGACCTCTCGGCCGTCTGGAATCAGGTGTCTCGCGACGGCGGTCAGGGAAGTCTACCCAACTGGGCCGCCTGAAACGTTTGTACGACGAATGCATTCACTCCAAATCCATCGCGCTCACGTCCGCATCTCCTGCCGCCCTAATATGCCTCGATGGTTCCCAAATCTGCAGAATGTTATCCTCTGCAGTGGTCGCCAGGTGCCACTTGGCCATTGGACTCCACGACAGGTCGCTGACGCGCGATGTGTGCCCACCATGGACAAACATGAGCTCAGGAGGACCATCTTCCGCATCATCTGGTGTCTGCTCTGCGCCAATGTCCGCAAGGTTCCAAATATGCACTCGTCGATCGGCTGCCGCAGACGCAAAGTGGACGGGAGAGTGAGGCGACCATGCTACTTGCAACACGTCGTCGGTGTGGGACTCGAACGAGTGGAGTTTAAGGGAGATTTTACGAATGTCCCACAGTGCGATTGTCTAAGGCGTCAGCGCAGTTCAACTCTGTAGACTCACGTTGTCAGTCGACCCGGTCAACAACAGGTATGGGCTGCTGGGTGCGAATGCCACCGCGTTGACTTCGGCAGAGTGACCTTCCACCTCGGAAACCGGCTTGCTCGAGTTTTCGCCCCGTGTGTCCCAACTGACTGTCAGTGGATTTCCACGGGAATTCGACTCACAGCATCAACTTGTGGTCATCGCCTACAGATCCGAACAGATTCTCGTTCTCGGGGTGCCAGTCGACGTCCTATCGTCAGCGTGCTCCAACGGCTCTCACTCACCCCTACGACCTTTGAGTGACCGGTGTACTTGCGCAGCGGTTGTAGCGAAGGGTCCTTCTTGCTATACCCCTCAATGTCCCAATGCGCCACCGTGGTGTCATAGCTTGCGCTCAGAATGTGACCCGACTTCAACTTGTTCCATGACAGTCCATAGCCCTCTTGCTTCTGCCCCTTGAGCACGATATCAGGCTTGCAGCTTCCGTCCTTGGGTGCCGTGGTGTCGTGCTTCGTCCTGTCGAACACATTGACATCTCCATGCGCGGTCTTGGTAGCGATAAGATTTGGGTTTTGAGGCATGTACCGAGCCCGATTGACCTCTCCGTCGTGGTTGATGGTTTGGACCACCCGGACTCTGGCCGGGGATTTGGCATGGGAACCAAGTTCTACCGGTCAGCGCTGGTCAAGGAAAGTCGACCCACCCTGCCTTTCCTCGTCATACATTTCTGCCACCTCTTTTCCCATCGATTCGCCGCCCGACTTGGGCAATAGCACCTCTGCGATCATCAACTGGTCCGTAGACTGCTTGGACGTGTGTGTGCCCAGTATCAAGCGGTGCACGCTGTAATCCGGGTTGGACCTGGCACATTAGCCCTTCACTTTGAAGATAACCCACGTGTTCTCGTCCGGCAACCATTGACATGTCAGACTTGGCCATGTCAGAGCGTGTGTGATGACCGTGTCGTAGAGGAATGGGGTGCTACAAGTCAGCCAAGAATCGACCATGATGCGTACTTCTTCTTCCATATCTTGTATTCCTGCGAAAACAAGTCAACTACGAAGGGAAAGTTGCTGCTCACCTCGTTGATGATCTTGGCTTCCGAGGCAATGTCGCCCTCATCGTCGTCGACTACAATGGGATCGGGGGGCATTTTGAGCAGAGATGTGTTGGTGTGTCGCGATTGAATGTCTACAAGAGCAACATTGATCTCGTCGCGTACCCCGACTGCTGCTGCTGGTTGGGTGGAAGGGAAGAGCGGACATGGTAGGGATCTCCGGGGGATCTCGGTCAACACGTGACATCGAATTTCTGAGCCAGCCAGCAACATCAAGTGCATCAATAGTTGCCTGCTCATAGTACTTCTACAAGCCCACTACCTACAGGTTCACAGTTCCGCTCACCATGATCTCCGACTTTGTCACAACGATCGACTCGGACGACGAGGGCCCGGCTCAGGCCGAGAGCAGCAAGGGACCCCGTCAGACTCAAGCAGCAGACGACTTTGACCCCGACTTTGAGTTTGATTTTGGAGTTGGACAGAGCGACCAGTTGAACGCTTGGGATGCGAGCGCAGCGGAGCCCACCAAAAAGGTACGCAGAAACTCCGTATTAGTTGCTGACCTGTACAGGCTGTCGATGTGGACGATATCATCGCCAGGCGGCTGGGTGCTCCGCTAACATCGTTTCGCGAGAGAAAGAGAAAGCTTGGAGAGGAAGATGCCTCGATGGCTTCAGATGCCAGTGACAGTGGATCAGATGATGAAAGTGACTCGCCTGGAGGCAGCGACATGTCAGTTTCAGAAAATGAGGAAGTAGAGGAACAGGGTTCTTCCAGCGAGGAGGATGAATCCGACGACGAGGCCCAAACCGCCCGCAAAAACGCCTTTTTCTCAGACGAGCCCACAGCCACCAGCAACCCGGGAGACGCTGCTTCCTTCGGTTCCATGAACCTCTCCCGACCATTGCTCCGCGCCCTCACTTCGCTCAACCTCTTACAACCAACGCCAATCCAGGCTAGAGCGATTCCTCTGGCACTACTCGGTCGGGACATCCTTGGATCCGCTGTCACCGGTTCCGGTAAAACAGCCGCTTTCATGATTCCCATACTCGAACGACTTTGCTACAGAGACCGGGGAAAGGGAGGACAAGCTTGTCGTGTTTTGGTGCTCTGCCCAACTCGAGAGCTGGCAGTGCAGTGCGAGGCAGTCGGAAGGTCGTTGGCGGAGAAAGGCGGGATGGATGTCCGATTCGCTCTCCTGGTCGGTGGACTATCACTCAACGCCCAAGCTCACACGCTTCGAACACTACCGGATATCCTCATTGCTACTCCAGGTCGACTGATCGACCACTTGACCAACACACCTTCGTTTACGCTATCGGCACTGGACATCCTGGTCATCGACGAAGCCGATCGAATGCTAGAGGCCGGATTCAACGACGAGCTCGAGGAGATTATCAAAGCTTGTCCCAGGTCGCGGCAGACGATGCTATTCTCGGCAACGATGACCGACAGCGTCGACGAGCTCGTTAGACTCAGTTTGGAAAAGCCTATACGTGTCTTTGTCGATTCGAAACGGAACACGGCAGCTGGCCTGACGCAGGAGTTTGTGCGTATCAAGAGCGACGATGCCAGATCGGCAAGCTTGTTGGCCTTGTGTACCAGGACGGTTCGAGATCAGTGCATCATCTTCTTCCGGAGCAAGGCTCTGGCGCATCAGATGCGTGTGGTGTTTGGGCTGTGTGGGCTAAAGGCTGCAGAGCTTCATGGCAACTTGACGCAGGAACAGGTGAGTTTTCCGCGGCCGACCGAGCTGAGTGGCGCAGCGTCTTCAAGCCTTGAACGACTTCAAGCTAGGTCAAGTCGACTACCTCCTGGCCACCGATCTCGCCTCCAGAGGTCTCGATATCAAGGGCGTGTCTACAGTCATCAACTATGACATGCCCGGGCAGCTTGCCCAATACGTGCATCGTGTCGGACGAACGGCCCGTGCGGGACGAAAGGGACGGTCCATCTCGCTTGTGGGCGAGGCGGACCGAAAGATGCTCAAAGCCGTCATCAAGCGATCTGTCAACGACCAAACTCGACACCGTATCATTCCTACAGACGCGGTCACGGAGATGATTGAGAAACTAGAAGGAATGACCGAGGAGATACAAGACGTTCTCAAGGAAGAGCGAGAGGAGAAAATGGTATGTCTTGTTTCTCCGATCCCGCTAACTTCCTCCAGATGCGTCAAGCCGACATGGAGATCAGAAAGGGTCAGAACATGGTCGAGCACGAGAGCGAAATCTTCTCTAGGCCAGCGAGGACTTGGTTCCAGAGCGAAAAGGAGAAAGCTGCATCCAAGGGTGCGTCAATCGGGACCGTTTTCAAGCACTGCGCTGACATGACCCCAGACGCTGGCAAGGCGACCTACCTGAACGCAAGTACGAGCAGCAAGCACGACGACAAGAAGGGCAAAAAGGACACCACCAAACACGGCAAGTATGACGGACTCTCGCGACGGGTCAAGCGCCGCAAAATGGCAATAGATGCGGATGCGGAGGAGGGCAACAACTATTCCGTGGCGGCGGCTGTTCGCAAAGCGAAGAAAGAATTCAAGCCTACAAAGATCTCGGAGCCGATGGCCAGGACGACGCTGGCCAAACCCAAGACCAAAGCAAAAGGCAAGAAGCGGAGCAGCGCGTTTGACGATGACAAGGGCAAGCGGGGAGGCGGTGGCCACGAAGGGATGCGGGCAAAGAGGGTCAAGGTGACGCTGAAGAAGGGCGGCAAGACTGGTGGCAAGGCGGGAGGCAAGGGTAAGGGGAAGTAGGGTGGATGCGCTGGTGCACAATGTATGCAGTTGTGCAGTTGGTCATGTATGCTACATAGTTGCGGGGCACTTCTAGTTGCTGCCTTCACGTCATTCTGTCTCTACTGTGTTTCGTGTTTCAGCCTCTTTCGAGCTCACACATACCCTAACCCACTTCATCACATGCTTCTCACTGCTTGACTTCATCCTCGGCTGGAGCGGCTCGCGACATTGCATCCACCGACCACGACTCACGCCCGTTACGATCCTTGCACGCTTGTTCACGCCTTGCATACAGACGACCAGCACGAGACTCACGACGCGTCGACCGCCAACGCACCACACGAACCCCTCACGAATCGCCACGACACATCATGGTCAGATCAGGCCTCTTGGCGCAGTCTCCGAATCTGCTGACAATGCATCTTAGACTTCCCATCACGCTGACCCAGAACAGTTCTACGTGCGACAGAACAGGATCGGTGAGTGACAACAGCACATCTGATCTGACCAGTCGCAGGCAAGGGTAGTTTTGGAGAAGTATACAAAGGGTGAGTCAAGAAACACATTCCAGACATTCCCAGCCTGACCTCTATAGCTATGACAAGCGTACATCGCTCCCCGTGGCCATCAAGATCATCGACCTCGAAAGCGCAGAGGATGAGATAGACGACATTCAACAGGAGATCCAGATCCTCGGGCAGCTGGATAGTGACTTCACTACCAAGTGAGCGTGTATCAGGAGGCTCCAAACTGATTGATTCCAGATATCATGGCTCTTACTTGAAAGGCTCGAGCTTGTGGATCATCATGGAGTACTGCTCGGGCGGCTCGTGCTCGGACCTGGTACGGACCCATTGTTGTTCTCAAGCTAAATTCGCTGACATACTCCAGATGAAAGCGGGTGTGTTCCGCGAAGAATACATAGCGATCCTCGCACGGGAGTTGTTGCGGGGCTTGGAATACCTTCATGGAGAAGGAAAACTTCACCGTGACATCAAAGGTTTGTCCTTAGTCATACCGAATTCTGACAAGCGATAGCCGCCAACATCCTTCTCACCGCGAATGGCGACGTCAAGTTGGCCGATTTCGGCGTATCCGGTCAGCTCACTGCCACGATGACGAAGAAGGTGAGTGTCCCTGTATTACTCAGTACTGACGACAGAATACCTTTGTGGGAACGCCTTACTGGATGTCGCCGGAAGTGATCAAGCAGTCCGGCTACGACCACAAGGCGGACATATGGAGTCTGGGTAGGTCTTATCCCCAAACATCGCTCAAACAGAACAGGTATCACGGCTATCGAGCTTGCGATGGGAGAACCGCCATACGCGGACTTGCATCCTATGAAGGTAGGTCGGGATCTACGACGACGAGCTGACCGCAGGTCCTCTTCCTGATCCCAAAGAACCCTCCGCCTCAGCTCGACGAGAACAAGTTCTCTCGCACGTTCAGAGAATTCGTCTCCCTGTGTCTGCAAAGAGATCCACGAATGGTGAGATTTGCACAATCCCGACCTCGCTGACAAGACTAGCGGCCCTCTGCCAAAGATCTCCTGAAACACAAGTTCATTCGCACCGCCAGAAAGGCCTCGTACCTGACGGAACTCATCGAGAGGAGCGAAAAGTTCAAGGCAGATGGAGGAGGCAAAGCTCCCGAAGAACCCCCTCGGGAAGCCGGCAACTCTGTGTGAGCTCGTCTCTCTGGCAAAGCTGACATTGTCCAGTTCTGCTCGTAACACCATGACCGATGGTCTTTGGGATTGTAAGTACGTGCAGCAGCAAAGGTCGCTGACTGGGCAGTCGGCACTGTTCGAAACGCTTTGCCAGCGCAGACCGGAACGATCTCACGTATACGACCTCTTCCTACACCCAGCATCTCAGCTGGCACGTCTTCGCGGCAAGGAGCGCCCAACGACCAAGATTCGCTCCGTGGGACGAAACCAGCTGCGCCTCCTCCCGTCGAGGACCGCGTCCCTCCCTCTGAGCCACTGTACGATACTGTCAGGCATGCGCCCCAGCCCCAGCCCAATGAGGAGGCGGATAGCGATGTCTATCAGATCCTCGAAGGCGTCATCATCCCGACGATTGACAGCGTGAGTAACTGAACCGCACCAGCCAGCTGAAATTTCTCAGCTTTGTGCACGAGTCCACGAGCCGCATGCCCAGCAATACTTGGTGAGGCTGAGGAAAGCATTTGAAGACGCAGAGAGGGAGATTCCGGGAGTCACACACGAATTTGTGTCCGAAGTGATGGGCCATGTGGAGACTGTGGAGGATACGCCTCAATGAGTGAACATACATGCATCATGTCGTCTGCGCTATTCTGTGTGCCTGTGGCTCGCTTTGATCCTGGTCTGGAGACGGCGAGCTTGGCCGAGGTATACGATGCAAGAGACCATAGCTGGGATTTGTCAACTCGGGTCACACTCGCATCCTTGCGACTCACCCGATACCACACCCAATGAGTCCCTCACCACCCCACTGTCTTGTAGGGTACAAGATGACTTCTCTCAAGTTGCTATTCAGGTCAGCGAGGCCACCTTATCAGGGTAGCACTCACTCCAAATCCGAATTATAGACAAAGAGCCGCAAAGGCTTGTCGACATGGGATTCTATCAAGCTGTAGAAATCCTTTTCCGAGTGCAGTGGACCTCCAGACCAAGCAAGCACAAAGTCACCCCAAGGTACCAGACCTACTTATCAGCGTTGTCTACGTATCATGAGCTCACCTGCCATTTCAGCCGGCGACCCTTCCAAAACGTCAAGCACATGATACACCGATTCCAGGGCATTGGCCGGGTTGCACACCCTCAGTGACAGCCCTAGCAGTGATGCCCTCTCCTCGTCGCTATCACTGTCCTGAGACCAAGTCCGGCTCGGCACCACTGGCACATCTATTGAGTCAGCGGATGCGGGCAATATTGAACGTACCTCTAATTCGTTGCGATTTCGCATTATACACTCTCAATATCACAGTCCGCCCCTCATGTTGTTCCAGTATCCTCGCTAGATCTGCCGGACTGAGGTCAGGTGCGTCCTCTTCTGATGCTATGCCAACGAGATAGTCGAAGAACGGCTCGATCAGGTCGGACGTGGGTGAAGCTTCGGCTACTCGTAAACAATGCAACGCAAAGTTGGGTAGAGAAGAGGGCAGGCTTGTCGAGGATGTTTGCCCCATTATGATACGACCGAGCAGGTCTTGCCTCTGCCAGCGAATGACACAGCTTCGTTTCAGGTGGGCGATTCGAGAGTTGATACGAAACGTTCAATAGACGATGGAATGGCAGCGCATCCTGTCGTGGAAAGGCTCGACGCGACGCGAGGTCGACCTCCACTTTAACGGGGGTTCGTGAAAATGCATGACTCTACAATATCGGATCCTCCGCCTACACCTAAACCCGGGTGGCCTTTTGACTGATCGTAATCTGCACAGAATAAGCTCATGATCAGTAGACGGACGCTGCACTCACCTTGTCTCCTAGCGACAGAGCGATACCCTGCGTCTTTGACCTAATTCTAACGTGACCTTGGATCGACCCGTCTTCGGCCTTTTCCAAACTGCAGTTTGCCAGCGCGTCCTCGCCAAACAGACTCTTGGCCGCAAGGTTCGCGCTGAGGAAGTCGCAATCACCAGAGAGAGCGGACTCTCCAGTGAGGCACAACATGTTGGTGTTTTTGATCAGTAGTTCTAGATATTGTCGAAGATCCTTGACTCCAGTGTTGACCGCTACCTTATTCTCCCACTCAAACTGGACATGTCGTCAGCGCCAATTCGATTACCCCAGTCACAACACTCACCTCGGTCCAGAAGCTATGATGAGTGATAACACTGATTAGCTATTATCTCACAAGGGATTCGGGCGTCTCACGATCGGTACTATAGTTGACGTCAGCGAAATACTCTATAGCTAGTGCGATCAACTTACCTGAGCTTCGGTCAGGTAGTTAGGCCTGATAAAGTCTAGGATCTCAATGTGCAGATCGTTCATGACCTACATCGGTCAGCTTCATCGAACCAGGTGGACATACAATGTTGACGCTCGAATCCGAGGCTCCCTGCTTGTCGTAGTTGATCGTTCCAAAGATCACACCCGTCTCGGTCGAGCTGACTTTGATGGTGGCAGTCACATTGTGGAAACCGTGAGGAGCAAGGGTATGTGGCGTTGGCCTCTCGACCAGTTTCAAGTCACCAAGACATGCAATATCTACCGTCAGATTCTGCAGGGTCTCCGTCGTCTGGTTGACAATGAGAATGTCGAGAACAATGTCGAATTGCTGGATGGTGACCACAGCCTCGGCGTAGACAGCGTCCGAGAAACCTGTCAACTGCGTGATTCTGGAAAGCTTGGACACAAAGTCGTCTTGCACAATGTTCGCGCCTGTTGCCCTCGAGACGTCCAAATCAAACTAAAGTTAGCTGGATTCAAACCCTTCAACTCACGTCGTCAAGCTGATCGCCGCCAGCTGATTTCTTCGACAGTTGACGGAAGGAGATCAAGTCGTCCGCTTGCACCAACTGCGACTTGTCCTGTTTCTCTTTGCTCGCCGAGGCCTTTTTCTAGTCTGGTCAGCCGCAGCAGTCGTCCACACCCACCTCTTCGGCTTTGACCATCGTGCTGTAAGCCGCTTTGGTGTCTCTCAGGAACACGTCGTTCATCATGGTCGATCCTTGCAGTTGAGCCAAGGTCTCGACACAGTTCATGATTCGCTCTTGCGAATCCTCATCGATGGGGACGGCGGCGAATTGCGATTGACCCACGCGTACAATCGAAGTCATGATCAGGATTGCCTCGGCTCGAACCGAGTTGACGGCGCCGGAATCAGAGGTCGACTCGGAGTACCGGAGCACGAGCTTCGTGAGGGTTGCGGCGAGAACACTTGCTGTGAAGAAGTCTCCGCCTAGGATCAACGCTCGAAGGGGAGGCTTTGCCGCAGCTCGAACCTGCTCAAGCCTGGCCGTCGCTGCCGTCGAGGTGTAGACTGTCTCGGTAGCGTAGGTCCCATCGGCGAGAACTCGGGTCGTCGTGACAGCCTTGGGTTGCTCTGGCTGTTTTTCCGAAGTACTCGACTCGTCCGCAGCCTCTGCCTGGTCCAAGAGCGACTACGGAGTGAGCTAGTGTCAATGGACTGCTACTCACCTGTTCCGAGGCCAAGATGGGTATCTCGCCGAGAACCTTTCGGATCTCGAAGATGGCTCGTTTGATCTCTGATCACCGTCAGATCGAATCCCCAGACTTTACACATTTACTCACCTGCCGATCCTTCGCAGTATTCTCCCACGATCCACATGGCACCTCGGAACACCTTGCCCGACTTGATATCCCCAAAAGTCGTAATGAGCTTGTCGGTGATGGCGGCTCGGAGCTCGGGGAACTTCTCCACAACCTCTCGCACAAATGAGATGACATCTACGGCCGACGGGTTGTTGGAGTCGCCAAGGAAGTCCATGAGGACGTAGACAACATTCGCGGCGACTTCGGAGAACTTGATAGCGCAAGAGTGGATAGACTGAATCAATAGTTGGCGGTATTCGAGGTTCTTGTCAAACTCTTGGTCCATTGTGCTTTGCAGCTGTTTCTTCAGGAACAAAACGACATCCTCGACGTTTCTGCTCGAGACCATTTCCAACGAGATGCTCAGAGCTCTTCGCTTGACCTCCATGTCTTGGCTGATAAAGTCAGCGTCCACTGTTCAAACCCAAACCCACCTCGACAGCACTTTGAGAATATCCATGACCATTCCATCCAGGACGTGCTCGTGCTTGGATCGCAAGGCGTCGAAACGGTCGAGCACAATGAGCTTGACATTGTTGTCGGCCTCCTTGACGATGAGCTCGGCAAAGGCTCCAGCGGCAGCTGTATGATTAGCCAAGTCTGATCTGACGACTCACCTTTGACCGCAGCAGGGTTCTGGGTGAGTGTGGTGAGACTGGTGGCAGCTTCGTATTTGACGGCATTGGATGGAGCATTCAGCAGTTCAAAGATGCATCGGATCCACTTGGCCTACACAGTCAGCAACCAAAAGTAGGAGTTTTTTACTCACTCTATGCCCCCCTTCCGTCTTGGCCTCCTTTCTCACCAGCTCGATCACAGCCATCTGCATGAGCTCGTCCATGCCCGAAATCTGGTCAAAGTTGTTGAGGAGGTAGCGAACAGCTGTTGGTTGGGAGATGGCGCATAGCGAGACGAAAGCGTTTCGTTTGCAAGTCGAGTCGGATTCCTGATAATCAGCTCTGTTCCCATATGACGACTTACAGCGGCCAGGAATGTGTCCAGCAGCTCGGGTGCATCTGGGATCAGGTGCTCGTGGTCCTGGAAGATGGTGTACACGGCAAAGACAGCATTCTTCCGCACAAACGAGTGCCTGTGTTCCAAGCAGGACCGGACAGTCGGTATCAGGGGCTCAAGGAGCTCCGCCTCTCTGATCTTCTGCAGGAACCGCAAGGTCGCTCCTCGAATGTACTCGTTGGGATGTTGCTAAGAGTTGCGTCAGTGGGCGTTCTAAACGGAATTATGTCACTCACCAGGTCGTTTCGAAGAGCGTTACTGGAGGGTCAGCCTGGACTTCGAAAGGTTCCTCACCAGACAAGGATCATCTCCTGTTTGAGCTTGCCATTCTCGTCCAGCTTCGGGCACACCCTAAAGCCATAAGCCTCTATACCGTCTAGCGCATATTCAAACTCACTCCCAGTAGAAATGCAGCATCTTCTTGATCTGCTTGTTCTTAGACGGCAGCACATACTGAATGATGGGCATGAGAAGCGTGGGCTAAGTACTGTCAGCTCAAGTCATTTGTCTGTCGACTTACATGAGCCTGTCCGTTCAATGTTCCCACAATGATCCTCCTCAAAGTCTCGAGCTTGACCTCGTCGGAACCCTTCTGGAGCGCGTTCCTGAGCTCCTGGGAGGTCGGGGCGTCGACGAGATCATCGTGTACGATCGTGTAGCTCGTTGCTGCAGGGTTCATGTTGCCTGAGCTATGTTGGTGAGCTTGCGAGGTGCTCGATATAGCGATAGCAATACCGACGCAAGCAAGACGCGTTGGAGGGGGGGTAGCGGAGTGGGAGGTGCCACATTGCTATCCTGGATGGGTTAGAGCGCCACGTGGCTTCGGCGATATACGCAAACCCACCCATCCACGGCGGATCCCGGGAAAACAACCTCAGTGCTCGTCCATCTAGCTATCATCTATCCCTGGCATACTCGCACACCCTCAAAGCCCCTCCCAAGCGGTCGATCTCACCTCTCACCTCGGAGGCTGACTCGAAAAAGCGGCAGCTGAACATCACCCCAGCGCCGAGCTCATCTAATCACCTCGCATAGTCGTCCTCGTTCAATCGCATTTTCAACTTTTCACGACATGGCTTCTCCAACTGTCAACGTAGGTATCGCTTTGGACAGATCGGTTTGCGTGGACTAAATCCCGCTTAGGTCGTCCGATGGACGGCTCTCATTTCCGGTGTCTTCTACGGTCTGGTCCACCAGGGAACATTACAGGTGCAATACGATGCTCAAAAGGTTAGTAACAAACCAGACTCTAATCATTTCTCATTTCTGCGTGCTGACGATCTTTGCGTGGCAGATGCACCGACAGGCGGAGCACAGGCAACATTTGATAGGAGAGGCTAAGAAGGCGTACATCGCAAAGCTGGCGGCTGAGAAGGCAGGCAGTTCGGCTGGTACGTACGGGTTAGACCTGAGAGAAGATTGCGTTAACGCTCATCGCAGTCGTTACCGACCCCGAGGACCCAAGATTCGATTTGGAGAAGCTGGTCGAGTCGTGGGCACAGGATTGATCGGATCAACATGCATAGAACATCCCGGTCCCTACGTCGACAAAAGATCGACTCTGTTTTGGCTAATGTACAAAGTCCCACAAGATCACGCGTCTCCAAATCTGTCGGGCATGACGACCGGAGCAAGTCTGTTTTCGTCAGCACCGGCAAAACGCCCGCTTCATCAAACTCACAAACTCCAGGAGTAGAGACCGTAGCAGATGTACGTGCTCAAAATTCTCATCCACATCGTCGTCTCCGATCTACCAATGTAGACGTCGGCTTCGTCGGTAATGGACATGTTGAGAGGGTCAGTCGGGTGAGCGACCGGCGAGGTCGAGATGATCGCCCTGATGATATCAGCGCGATGTCGGCTACTAAGACGCCCTACTCACCAGTCGGTCAAGAGCCCAGCCACGTACATTGCCGCCATGACAAAGATAATGTGGAACCAAGAGTAGTTGTACTTGGTCCCGCCTCGCTCGTCATCCCTCTCCTCGCCGATCGCCGCCTCGATCTCGTCATCGTCGTCCTCTGGCTCGTCGAGAACGGATGCGGGTAATGAGCCGGCATTGACCGCCGCAAGGATGGCTTGGTATCGCATCTCGTCCTTTCTGCCCTTTGGCTGGCTGGTGACCAGTCGGACCTCGCCGTCTTCTTCAGCGGTCTCTGTTGGTAGAGCGATGTTGCCAGCCCGTTGATTCCTGCCGACCAAAGCTTTGCTCTGCGTAGCGGCTCGACTGGTAGAATAGGCAATGGCCAGGAAGGTGAACAGCGCTCCAATGACCACTGTCGTGGTCTTGGTACCGCCATTGGCATGCAATGGGTTGCATTTCCCGTTGTCCGAGTGATTGACCACTGCCGATGCCGTGAGGTATGTGCAGTAAGCACCAACCATTGAAGCTTGTGTCAGACCAGACTTGGGGTTTGCGTCTTGCACCGGGCGTGAGATTGACAGTAATGTCACTACCAGGAGGAGAACCAGGTTGATGGTAATATAAGCGGTGTTGGCGCCGCAGCCAGAGCCGGCAAAGAACACGTAGAGCACCGTTGTGAGCGCGATTGATGCGATAAACATTCCGAGCGTCGAGCCAACCAGGATGAATTGCCAAAGATTCGAGTCTCCCCTCTCCCAATTGTCGAGACAGGTTTCCGACCACGAATGAGCAAAGTCGACGAGTAGGACCAATCCAATGAGGATGAAGAGGAACGCTCCGATAGGAGCCACATAGGACCCATAGCCCATGAAAAACTCGTTGGGAATGAGGAACGACAGGAAGCATAGCAAAAAGTATAGCAGGACCTTTGGCCCCCACCACCTAGTTGTCAGCTGCTATGCCTCGGACAAAGACCTACCCATTCTGAATAGCCGCCCGCTTCGTCTTGGTCGTCTTGACACCGATGAGCGAAGCTGAAAGCAATAGGTGGAACATGGCCAAAGCAAAGCAGAACCGATGAACCGCCAACAGCCCGTAGCATTTGCCTCCTGAACAGTCCATCTTGATCCAATCCCAGCTCAGCTTCTCAATCTGCTTGATCGCGATATCCGTCTTGGAGAGGTAGGCGAGCATGGACGATAGAGCGAATATGAGCTGCGAGGGTCAGTCAAAATGTTGCCTTGGTCGTGACTCACGCCAAAGCCGACCCTGGTAGCGATGGACGAGTTGCAGTTGCACGATTTACACATTGCCGATGCGGCGGTGCCGCCTGTGGGTTAGCGAAGACTCCAGATAGACGCACTCACCCATGAAGATCATGCATCCTGAGCATAGGGAGCTTCCCAGCGCCCCTACGCCTCCGGTGAGAAGGGGAATAGACAAGAGCGCGCCCATGGTGGATGACGTTGTGGGTTGTACGAATGACACCAAGACGATGTGGTTGAGCGAAGAGGACAATGGTGCGGGTGGCGAGAGACCGGGTCCGGGCCTAGCCGCGGAAGCGTTTTGCGCCTAGTTCTCTGACATTTTAGGCGTGTCTCGGATATGGCCGGCCGGTGATGGAATGTTGAGCGATCCAGCTTGCTCAGCAGACTCGAGAGTCGAGACCATCCAGCACATCTTCAAGCTTAGCAGCGCTCGATACCGCTGTTCAGCGATCTTCCGTTTCATCATAGAACGTTTCAGCTCGCGCCTACAGATCTCCTCACATCATGACACTAGCTTCGGTAGACTTCAAAGTAGGTCCATGTTTAGAGCTCAGAGCTGACTTTTCGAAGACCGAGTTCGCGGTCGACATGACCTGTCAGAGCGTGAGTCTCCAATCCGAGGAACGATACTGACTCTCAGTGCGTCGATGCGGTATCAAAGTCGCTGAGAGATCTGCCTGGTATGTTCGGCAGAGAAGAGCTGAGCTGACTCCAGGTCTTGAACGCTACGATATTGACCTGGAAGGCAAGAGGGTGACGATCACCGGCAGAAGTGAGCTGCCCCGCATGCGATGTCGACGAGATGCTCAAATTTGGTAACAGCTCCTCCATCACAATTATTCGCAGCACTCAAATCAACAGAACGACAGGTCATTGTCAGAGGAGCTTCCGCAGTATCATCATCTACGCCCGCCGCCGCCGCGGTATCCATTCTAGAATCGCCTCTGCCAATACCTACGTCTATGGCGAGTACGAGCAATTCTACATTGGCGAAGCTACCGGATCTGCCTGGAATGAACGAAGAGGAACACACGCAGAAAGTCTTCGGAATCTGTCGCTTTGTCCAAATAGCCCCAAAAATCGTTCTCATGGACCTCACGGTACGACTTCCTCCCCCCGTCAACGTCGGCCTCAATCCAGTAAAGAACCCTTGGACCGTCTATGTGTCGAGCACGGGCGATATGACCGATCCTCCGAGAACCACTGGCAAGACACTACTATCTCTGGGCCAGATACAGCCAGACAAGGACGGTTACGGCGACATGTTTAGAGAGGTCCCCGGGGAGCTGTGGGAGTGGGTCGGAAGGGGATGTGTTGTGGAGGCGTCGAGCGAGCCGAGTGGGAACGTGGCCAAAGGTGGAATTGGCAGATTGTTCGCCGGTGTGATTGCGAGGAGTGCTGGCGCTTGGGGCAATGACAAGACAGTGTGCGCCTGTAGTGGGAGGACAATGTGGGAGGAAGGCAGAGACATGGAGAAGATTAGCTCGTTATAACTCGTATAGACGTCTTCCACTTACGGTCATGAAAAGGCATAGATGAGCCCCATAATCCAGACGCCCCACACTGCCATCCATGCCCTTGAATGGTGTCTGACTGCGTGCCGCTCTGGCAAGGGTCCTAGTGGCTCGACGACGTATATCCGCGTCACTTCATCCTTGTGAATCTGTCGACCGTTGACGATTTTGGTGTGTCTTGTCCTTGTTTCATGTGAGGTGACTGCGATTGGCATGTCCTTTGCATACGTAGGGAGGGGTGGGGAGAGGGGAGCTATGTAGATCAGCTGAGTGAGGTAGGTGTGAGCTCCCTTATCAGCAGCACCTCTCTCGCAGAAATTCCCACCACGTCGCCACCCGCCAAGACGCAATCGCAAAGTGGAGGTTGTCAATAAGCTTTACTCGTTTCAGGTTCTAGGTTGAAACCTCCTACTCCGCCGGCATCCGCCTCGACCCGGCCTCGAGGCTCCATCTGGCTTCGTTGTTGGATCCATACCTCTCTCTGCCTTGTCATGAGTTCCGGTCTCGCCAGCGCACTCGTCGAAAGCGCTCTAGGTGAATGGCTTCTCATTCTCTCCTTCGTCTTCGGCGGATGCTGCTCGTGAGTCCTGTCTTGCAACGTCATAGCTGACTCGGAAGTAATGTTTGGGCTCTCGAGGCCGTACTCAAGGACCATCCCAAATCTGGTGAGTCCATACTGGAACCTAGCGGAGCTGAGCTCCAGCCACATTTCTCACCTTTTCGCAATTCATCTATGTTGCCATCACCAACCTATCCACGCTCATCGAGTTCCCGCCCAAGGGCTCCCGATCCCGCTGGCCAAGGTTGAGGCAGCGGAAGGTGCCGCTCACCCGATGGATCGTACAGGTGCTCCTCTTTCTGGGCATCAGCCTCAGTAAGAATGGTCATCATTTCACTGTCTACCGTATCTGAAATATTGCAGTGAACAACTATGCCTTCGCACTCAAGATACCCGTCACCCTGCACATCATCTTCCGGAGTGGAGGTCCGTAACCCCTGGAGAGCCTGGGCTGACAATAGGACTTTGCGTTTCCATGCTCACAGGCTGGATCTGGGCCGGTAGGAGATACTCCGTAGGACAAGTGGTGAGTGAGCGATGTCCAAAGAAACGACTGACTTCGAGTAGATCGCCGGTATCGTCATCACTGCAGGGATCGTCCTCGCAACTCTCTCCACCCCGCGAAACAGTAAAGGCGCCGCCAATGCACAAAACCATTCCTCGAACCCGGCTGCTATGACCCTCACGGAGACGATGGAGTTTGTGGCCGGGATCGGACTGTTATCAATGGCGCTGTTACTATCGGCTTGTCTGGGCCTATTCCAGGAGGAAACATATAGGCGATATGGCAAGCAATGGCGAGAGTCTCTATTCTACAGCGTGAGTCGATCCCCCTGGTAGTGCTGACCTCACATAGCATTTCCTCTCTTTGCCCTTCTTCATCCCCTTCACTCACAGCTTGAGCTCGACATTCCAGTCCTTTCTTGCCTCTCCGCCGCTTACGGTCATGATGCTGCCCGAGTCAGTAGGCACGCTCTCTGGGTCAAAATCTAGAAGACTGGTCGTCCCTTCCGCCCTATTCGCACTTCTCCTCAATGTGGTCACTCAGGGCATGTGTATTCGAGGCGTCAACAAGCTCACATCTGTGAGTGATTCAGGCAGGGCTCGGCTGATGCTATCAGCGAGTCAACTCGACCACGGTCAACCTCGTCTTGACTGTCAGAAAGGCTGTATCCCTTGCTATATCCGTTTGGTTCTACGGGAGAGGTTTCTCGACCGGCTTGGTCACCGGTGGTGCTATGGTGTTGTGTAAGTTTTCAGTCCCCAGACCACGTCAGGCTGGTACAAGCTGACCGCCATTGATCTAGTCGGTACTTTGCTCTACTCCTTCGCACCGGCGCCAAGTAGCAAGAGCATAGAGCCTTTAGAAAGGAAGCAAGATGGAGAGGGCACGAGTACCGCCTTGTCGGTAACTGAAACATCCCTGACGCGGCGTACAGCTCCCAGTAACCCGGGAGCTAACGGGGACACGTGAAAGATGTCCTACCACCGTTGCGTAGCAGATCTTCAAGGTATGTACAGTAGAAATAGAGGACACATTGCGTTGGGCATCTACATGTGGGACGTCTGATTTCCTTCCAGCTATCTTTTGAGTAACGATCTGCCGCTCGGTTCACTGACCACTTTGCGCCATTTGACCGTGTCATGATCATCACCCGAGTGTCGAGTGGCAAACACTATTTTGACTACCGGAGAATGAAATATTGCTCGGTGGCCGTTGACTGCATCCCTGGATCTGCGAGAGAGTAGCACGTTTCCGCTAAGCTGTCGTGCTGCCCACTAGGCCGGGCCAAGAAGTCCAGCCAGAGTCCTGCTGGAAGAACAGACGCCCGTCCACATCCAAGGCAAGGCTGATAGAACGGTGGGGCTCCGGCCCGGACTCGATTACGACATCAACATTTCGATCTCTGTCGGTTCTGATCGTTGTCGATGTCAACTCATCAGTCTCATCAAGCTAGAGTCGCGCTACACACCCTCATACTTGGCTCGACAGTCACGAACAACGCCATGTCCTGTGCCCGCTCTAGTATCAGGGGAGCTATATCCACAGCGGGATCACGCCGTTTCATCTCACCCACTGTGAACTCGTCACGGACGTTCTTCTCCCTTTCCGACATCTCCAAGCTCGCTCAACTTACCTCGAATAACCAGACACCCGGTAGCGACCCAGACGAGCAAAAGTTCCACGCCAGGAAGATCCTACCATACTCCCAATCTCAACTATATGCCCTTGTATCCGATGTGCCATCCTACTCCTCCTTCATCCCCTTTTGCTCGTCGTCTACCGTATTGGTCGACACGAAACAGCGGCAGGTATTGGCCAATTGGAAACCAGATGATAAGCCGTTCGATATCGACGCAGAACTCAAGGTCGGCTTTGGAGGTCTTGAAGAAAGGTACATAAGCAGAGTAGCTGGACGGCCGTTCGAGAGTGTAACTGTGAGTCTTTAAAGATCAACTCTTGCTGACAGTGAAGGCTACCGCTTCAGAAGCCACACCACTATTCAACTCGCTGAAGACCACTTGGTCATTCGCACCTGCCTCCACCAGCTCGCCTCATCCCTCATTCACATCCACACCTCCATCCCAATCGAGAGAGCCCAACGCGACGGAACCAAGCGATCCAACTCAAGGCCCAACGTTATTGACGATCGACCTCGCATTCTCGTTCGCAAACCCTCTACATCGGATCGCAAGCCAGGCCGTGCTGCCCAAAGTCGCAGACAAGATGGTCGAGGCGTTTGAGAAGAGATGTCTCAAAGTGTACGGCAGGCAGTGACGATACAACGTGCATACTTTTGGATTTTCCAGAGGCCCCATAGGCAGTAGATCATACAATCCCGATCCTGATTACTCCTTGACTCCACCCATGCCATTCTTCTCCTTGTCCTTTTTGCCAAAGCCCAACTTGCCAAAGCTCATGCTTCCAGATCGACCCAGCTTGCTAACGCTGATCCCACTGAGGCGTCTGCTGAGACCGCCTCCACCAGCATACTTGTCCGTGGATCCAGAGGTCGATGATTGAGAAGAGGCAGAAACTACTCGCTCCTTGTTCGACTGACTGGGATTGCGGCCGAGGCTGATGTTGACAGGCGCCGAGGCATTCGGGAGAGGGGACGTTGACAGGTGCTTGGGTGGCGTGGGCCTGCTCGAGCTGGTCTCCTGGGAGAACGAGGCAACGGACGAATCGTTGGACATGACGCTGCTGGACAAAGCGCTCGGAGACGTCCCGTTGGCCTGCGCGTGACCATTACCATTGCCATGGTGCTGTTCCGGATCTTCGAATGGGTTATGGAATTCTGTCTTGGCCGGCACGACCGGCTTGATTGGGGGTGCGAGGGTCGGAACGTCAACTGGCGTCGGCTTGATCACCGGAGCGATTGGAGTGACTGGTGAAGCCGGGGATGGAATGGTGACGCGCAGTGGTGTTTTGGGCGACTCTGCAACTGGCTCATTCTCCTGCGTCTCGTCGATATCCATCAAGTCCGAAGACGGCTTTGTCGGCGGCACCTTCAAACCCAATGACGCCAAGTCTAGATCCACGGCCTGGTAGAACAAGACGTAGCCCGCTCCAGAGGGATAGTCGCCAAAGTATCGGTAAATGTCGTTGTCGGCGATAGGCTCGACGTTTTCGTCGTCGCACATGACCCATCTTCCAGCACTGCGGATCAGGCATACGTAGTGACCGTGATGTGGGCCGCTGTCGTCAGCGGGGCTCACTATGGCATTACTCACTTTCCGATATGAACGACGACCGCGAAAAGCTCGTACAGCCGATCCGGATCCTCCGTATCGTCGCTGGTGTTGGGAAGACGCAACTGTGTAGGGAAGGGGACTCGGTAGAACAGCTTGGTGTATCGACCAAGGTTTTCTTGGTATTTGAACCGTTTGAGATGGAGAGCAAGGATGTTCGGCAGTCGTTTGATTTTCATTCTGACATTAGCGATGGTTCAAAGTTATTCTTTCTCACCTCTTCTCCGCCTCTTGCAGGCCACAGCACGAGTCGCAGAAGAACTTGTTCTTTTGACACAGCATCTCGGATGCGGAAAACTGCCGCAGACACGCAGTGACCGAGGTGTGCTGTTCAATGTCGATGGACAAATCGAGGAAGAGCTCATCTCGGGACGAAGTCTGGCATCAGCAAAGTTCTACCAGTCTGACTCACTGTCTCGCAGGTCAAACATCGCGTCTCATTGGTCAAGATACCTTCAAAGAGGTTCTGCACAAAGGTCTTTCCGTGACCCTTAGCCTCGGACACCTCTTTTCCGACTTCTCTCAACGACCTATCGACAACTTCGATATCCTCCGCAATTTTGTTGAGAACCCAGCCCAAGAACTCGTGAGCATCCTGCTGATTCATTCCCCGAAACATCTCATTCTCCCTCTTGACCGTCTTCAGCAAGTCCTCGGGCCGTACAACACCTCTGCCAAGGGTTCCCGCTTGGAAGGGTCCGCCTCCACGAGGTGCTGATGGCGGAGGCAGCGAGGCCAGTAGGGGAGGTCCCGGCGGTGGGTTTCCAGGGGAGGGATTTGGGTTTGCTGGCGATGTCGGAGCGGCATCTGGACCCGCGGCGGGCAGAAGCGAGGCTGTCTGGGCATTGTTCGCATCGGCTTTGGCGTCTTTCCGAGCCGGGAGAGGTTGATGAGGAATCGAAGTGGAGAGATGCTGGAAGAGCGTCTGAACAGTCTCAAACACCGTCGGAGGCTGACCATCGGGGTTGGCGGCAGCGGGCGGCACATCCGTTTCTGCAGTGTAAAACGTCACTGAAGATGTCGACTTTTCTGCTGGTGTCGGTGTGATCGTGTTGATATTGGAAGAGGTCGGCCGACGGCCAAAGAGACCCCTCTTTCCCGATGCCGGCGACATGGCCGTGTTGAGCGCCGGGTTCTCGAACGGATTATCCTGTTTGGCGGCCACCGGACTGCTCGGTATGACGAACGCTTTAGCATCCCCCGGTGCTGGTCCGAGAGCCATTGTGGGTGCTGCGACATCGGGGTACGACTCGACGAATTGCTTGAATGGCTCGCATGCGTAGAGCGCTTGCAGTACCGAGTTGCAGTAGCAAGTGTTGCCGAAATTCTCAATACCCCATAACCTCTCTACCTCCTTGGCCTTGCCCTTTTCCACAACCGTCGGCGCGACATCGCTTGCTGACCAGTAGTCGGAGGTCACCGGCTCCGGGATGGGTTTGCTCGCGGTCGGGGTGCTGGGCACAGTCCCGTTGACCTGGGCCGAAGATTGCTTCGACCTGAAGGGTACTCTCAGCCTAGACATGATGCGGAGAAGTCGAGATTATAAGCGTAAACTGGGAAGCGTGTTGAAGATACGTGTAAGATGAGATGTCGATGCTGTCGAGGTTGTGACGGAGGCAGGGGCCGGAGTTGCGGTGATTCCTGAACGGGGAATTCAGGGTCCAGTCAACCCCCTCGGTGTATTTCGCCGTAATGCACGGAGCCCCAACAAACACAATAAACGCGGCCCGGGGCAAGCAGCTCTGCTCAGACTGGCTCAGACTGCAGAGAGAGGTGGAGATGGTGAGGACGGCGTTGTTGACAGTGAGGAAGCTATGTAGTCTCCGACGAGCGAGTGCTGGCAGCAGTCTTTACGGGCTCTCAGACTCCTCTCAGCGACGCTGTACCGATGCACAGTCCACCAGAGTCCACCCCGCAGTCACTCTTCTGGACGAGCGGATATCACCGCCACCAGTGATCCAGAATAGCAACGGTGAATCGATCTATCGACATGACGTCGGCGACCTCTAGGCTATAGTGTAGAGATGTAGAAGGTGAACATTGAGCGTGGCTTGAAGTATGCCACATTGCACCTCGATAAGATGAGCAGACTCAATCTTGAGCCTCTGAGCGCCAAAGTACGTGCAACTCAAGACTTCCAGCTGACCCCCAAAGGACATTCCCGATCCACAATCGGATGCATTCCAGACTTTCCTCGATGGGTACTTCACTCGAGGGGAGGAGATCGTCGAGAGCATGAGGTGAGGCTAACCTTGCTAATTGAGCTAACGAAAGCGATTGGCCGAAGAAGACGACCAAAGTGAACGGTACAGTGCAGATTGTCGACTTGCCTTCTGGCTCAAAGGTGAGTGGGGGTATAGGATCCAGCTGACAACGAAGCGCGACGCATTGGGTCTGCAGGAGTACTGGTGCGGACGTATATCAACACACAAGCAGTCAGACGATGGTAGCTCGCTATATGAGCAGTTTCGACAAGGACTGCTTTATGACCATTCAAAGGTGAGTTCTCAATGCCGATCCGGCTGACCGAGAACAGCACGAGCAGGAGTACATTGAAGCCATGTCTGAAGCGGAGCAGCTGGAGGTTTACAGACCGCAAGAGGCAGAAGTATGGCGCTTGACGTTCATCACCCCCGCTCCGACCAATCCGCGAACATTCGTGGTGCTGCTGCTCTGTCGAGAGATCGCGACTACTGGGAAGCGTCGTTTCATGAATGGTGAGCCAAGGTCACGATCCTTGCTGACTCCAGTCTCAATACCCTTCTCCCATCCAAAGTGCCCGGAGAAAGTGGGCAGCGAGAAGAAGAGGGTGCGAGGAAAATACGTCTCGGTGGAATGCGTAAAGGAGTCGGACAAAGGTGTGGAGTGGCTCATGGCGACGAGCAGCGACGCTGGCGGAAACATTCCTCGCTTCATGACCAACTCCTCTTTGCCGAGCAGCATAGCAGAAGATGTCCCGAGCTTTTTGCAGTGGCTTCGCAAGCGGTCTTCCTGACGACACGTGCATGTACTTTCTACAGCTCGTCCGCGATCCTGCCGTTGATGGCAAGGCACTCCACATCAAAGACTAAAACTGATTCTGCGCCCGCCTTTCTGTCAGCTCTGAAGTTGCCAATATGACTTGAAGTCTCGAACCCCCTGCACACTTACCGGCTGGAATTACGGGAGGATGTCCGCGAGCACCTAAGTATCAGCATTGCTCGTTCTATGCTACTCACCGTAGCCCATGTCAGGAGGGATGGTGAGCTTCCTCTTCTCTCCGACACACATGTCGAGGAGACCTTGGTCCCATCCTTTGATCACCTGCCCGACTCCCACTGGCTGTCAGCGGTGTCGAGTGCCAATGACTCACGTGTGAACTCGAAAGGCTGGTTCCTGTCCAGGGACGAGTCGAACTTGGATCCGTCACTGGCCAGTGTTCCAGTGTAGTGCATCTTCAGCTGGTCACTGAAAGTTAGCTATAACTGATCCATCGGTGCTCACCCTTTACGCGTCTTAACCGAACATGACTCGGGCTTGTACTTGACGCCGATCTGCAGCTGCGCCTTCGGGTCGGCTGCGACGAGAGCGATGGCAGCGACAAGAGTGACGAGGATTGACTTGATGTACATGGTGGTGTTGTCAAGTTGAGATTGTAATGTGGCTTTACCTGTGGAGATTTGGTGGACATAGCCCCGGTGAGGTGGACGTGTCAGTGCGTCATGCCTTTGATTCCGTCGCTTTGAACCACACAACCACTCTTGTCATTCTACACCAGCTCAGTGCTCCCTTCGCAAGCAACACCAAGAGTATCGACCCATGACGCCATGGACGACGGCACAGAGCTCGTCGAGGCGTATGGTGAGTTCATTGCCGAAGACAAGAGCTCATGTGCAGACTACCTGTTCAAGTTTATCGTAATCGGTATGTGACAAGCAGGGACCCCGCTCTGACCATTAGGCGAGGCCGGGACGGGCAAGTCGTGTCTGTTGTACCACTGCATCAACGAGTCTTGTGAGTGTACCGACCAAGGCGGCGCTGACGCATAGTCAAGGAACACTCGTCGCATACGATCGGAGTCGAGTTCTCGAGCCGTACTCTGCGGATAGGTGACCGCAACATCAAGCTACAGGTATGCCAAGAACATGGCAGCGGTGGACTGACGACAGCTTTGGGATACCGCTGGACAGGAGCGATTCCGTTCCGTCACACGGTCCTACTATAGAGGTGCAGCCGGAGCGCTCCTTGTCTACGATATCACTTCGTGAGTGCCCGGCCCCGAGTCATGCTGAGGTTAGGCGGCAATCTTTTGCGAATCTGAACAAATGGTTGGTCGACTGTCGAGCGCTCGCATCGCCTCATCTCGCCGTGGTAGTCGTCGGGAATAAATTGGATAAAGAGGATGAACGGGAAGTGGAGTATGCAGAAGGATCACTTTGGGCGCAGGAGAATGGTGGGTCAAACTTCTCGGGAACCGAGCTTATGCCAGACTGCCTCTTCGCGGAAGTCTCCTCGTTGAGCGGGGAGAACGTCACGGTCCCATTCCTACTCTCGGCGAGGCATATCCTGTCTGCTATCGACAACGGGTCTCTTGATCCCAATGCTAGCGGCACCGGGATCAGCTATGGCGAGCGTCAGCTACGGACAATGGGCAGCAGTTCGCGTCTCTCAGCAGCCTTTGGCGCGAAGCGGCGTCGCAAGAGCGTGAGCTTGGGTGATATGGTTGGGTCTCGTTCATGCAGTTGTTGATACCTTGATATCGTGATATACACCGTTGTACATACAAACTATAATGCTACATGATGACACTATTGCTACAGTCTTCGCCTTGATTTCCGTTCTTCATCCCTCCAATCCCCGGAAATGATCGTCTTTGCACCATGGCCTGAAAATTAGCACTCGCTCAGTCTCTCGGTCACTCACGGTCGGTAAGAGTCTCTGTTACTCCAATATGCTCGACACCGTAGAGAAAAGCTGTGTGGCACTGACGGTCAGCGCTGAAGTCATCTCTCACTCACTGTCATAACCTCTGAAGCCTTGATTATGCGCCTCGGCCATCCTGAGCACATCGTCGACTTTCCGGCTAATTGTCAGCACAGTCCCCACCTTCAGCCACTCACGTTGTCGTCAGATGCTTCCGCGCGTATACTAAGCCATCGACGGCCATCTGGTGCAGTTTCTCCGGCTGGTCCAAATACGACTGGATCTCCTCATGTATCCGCTCGATCGTCCAGCTCGGCTTCAGCAGTATCGTAAACTTCTCCAAGGCTTCCTCGTGCTCGGTTGGGATATCGCCCGCGATCACACACCCGCTCAAAAGCGCTTGCGCATACTGTTCATCAGCCTCCGTCATCAGGGTAGACTCACCTTTCGGATCATCTTTCTCTCCAGACTGGCATCGAACACGCATATCCTCGTTTCCCTCATCCCGCGAGCAAACTCCTCCCGTAACCGTTCATGATTGGTGTAGTACTCGTGCGACTTGGTGTAAGTCTCCAAGGGGGTCTGCCTCGCTTGGTCAGGTACGCCCAGAGTATACCCCGGGTGGCTATGGCGACCGATCACGACGTCGTCGCCATGCGACTTGGAATAGTCCGTGACCTTTGTTCGAATTGGATAGACTGCCTTGTCAGTCTGATACTTTCGCTCTTCACTCACAAGACCCATCGTAGCCGAACATGGTCGCATCCGACTTTTTCTCGCTCCATGGCACAGGCCAAAAGTCCCATTCGTTGCCGGTATCAGGGCTATGGCCGAACATGCCCATGGTATACCCTGGGAACTTCTCTCTAACGATGTCGTAGTCGAACACCTCGGGTAGTTCGAAGGCGTATTTCGATAGGGTGATGTTGTTGGCATAAGGATACCATTCTTTCATACAGCGCAGCGAGTGACAGTCTCCAAGTTGTCTACAGTCAGCTCAGTCTCCTACAAAACACTCACTGGACCAGCAGACTCCCGCAGTCGAGCGCGTCCACAAGAGGATCATTTTGTTTGAAGATATCACTACAGGTCAGCACAGTCAGCTTCCGTCAACTCACGAGATGGTCCAGACGACATCAAATGTAACGTTTCCACAAGCCGCCCCGACATCCAACCAAGAGTCCTGAGATTCCTCCAATTGAGCTATCCTGTTCTGCCGCCGCTTCACGTTGACAGACAGCGGGAGTGAAGAGTTGTACCCGTGCCATCCTGGTCCCCATACATCTGTAATCACATGTGGATGCCGTAGTGAAGCTAGGAGTCAGCTATGGCGGATTCGCTGGACATACCATCGACTATCTCATACGTGTGCGTATTCATTCGCTCTAGGTAGTCCTTGTAGTCTACGCGTTAGCGAGTTCAGACGCAGCTGGCTCACCTGTCAGGAAGAGTATCCGCCGTGGAGGCTTATGTCGCGGTGTGTAGTCGAAAGGACTCTTGCCCACTTGATCAACATTGCCCCACCATGTTGGCCACACATCCAGCATCTCCCGCTGTAACGACTCTTCGTCGACCTCGTCAACCTCCTCTTCCAGGCCCCGCTTCTTCTGCCTGACCGCTTCCGCTCTCAGAGCCTCCTTTCGCGCCTTATAATCTTCCCGTACTTGACTCAAGTCGACGCCGTCGGCCAATGTTCTCGAGTTGAGAGCGCCAACATGCAGCTGATGCCGTGCTTCATGTATGCTGTTCTCCACCAGTAGCAAGACGACAAGCGCTGGCAGGGCTACTAGCATGACAAGATGCAGCGTCCTCCGCTGAGCCATTCGGACGAGGGACGACCGGCGCCGTGGCCGCAGGGTCGACCGTAACAGTCCGAGCGCAGACGTCGAGGAGTATGGGTATGATATCGGTCTGAGCGACGGCGGTAGACTGAAGCGCGGGAGACCGGGAGAGTCAGGAGCTGGCAAGTGATGAGGCGATACTGGGCTGCTGAGCCTATGCCTAGGTGATGATGGGCCGGCTTCGCCATCTTCGTACGGATACATTGTCTCTGGCGACGTTGTCAACGGGTGCCGTATTGACATGACGGATTTGTTTGGTTCGGGACTGTCTGTGCCTTTGTGTTCGGGGCTGTCACTTCGACAGTCGGGGCGGATGTTCCTATCTTCTTGTTTCCTCGAGAGTCATGTCGTGATCCTGCGGATCCTTGGATGACAATGATTGTCGCTGTATCGATAAGTGGACAATGATCCGAGGTCAATCAACTGCATTCGACTGGTTCCCAAAAACTGGTTGTGATCATAGGATTTATGCCTAATTTGAAACGAGGACTCGGAAGCTCGGAACTTCGTAATCGCATTCGTAATAGCCGGCTAATAAAGGTTAATCAAGCCACACCGTCAGCCTAATGACACAAAAGGGCCCTCGTCTCTCCTCTCCTCCCCCGCCCTGCAGCACCGTAGCGAACCCTTCTTTACCCTTCTACGCCCTGTCCGCAGCCGCCAAATCAAGAACGCCAAGCAAAACTCACAAAGGGTCGTGTGAGCCCTGGTGAGCCTGCGTCTGCCTGCGTGAGCATGAACTCCTCCGCTATCGCCGAGGCCGCACGACCGCTCGTCGCTGCTCGCTGAGAAGATTGCTCTTGGTTTCTCTTGGACAGTCTTGATCTGTCTTGATGCGGCTCGACTGGCATGACGAAGCATGGCGAACAATGCGCTGCTGAAGCTGCTGAAACGCCGCGGAAACTCCCAGCAGCTCGCAGCCCTTTGGCTTTCCTACGCGCATCCCTACGCGTAAAGGGAGTTGGGAGCTTGGCGGACTGCGCCTGACTGCGCTCTAAGCTCACTGCGCTTCAGCACTTTCTTGGACGTGTCTGTGTTATGCCCGATTGATCTCCGAGCTCTGATCCGAGGGAGTCCGAGTGTTCCCCAAGGCTCGACATGAAACAAGCCTAAGAAGATACGAAGAGCTAGGAGACCTTAAGTCCGAGCGTCCGAGGTTTGAAGTGAGTGAGGTCAGACAGTATGTGCGTGCCACTCAGTGCCAGTGAGTGCCAGTGCGTACGATATCGAGTGCGTATCGTACACCGGCGCGTTCCAGAGACACTCTCATGAGGTCTAATCCCAGAACCAGCGCCCTATTCCCCACACGGGACTCTGGACATGGCCGGCTGAGGATATGCTACGGAACAAGCGAGCCAGTCCTATGTAGCTAGTTGACCCTCTTAGCATCTCCTGGACGGATTGTGCATCTGCATCCTCTCGTCTGCATCCCTCTATATCATCTATTTGCACAGATCTCTGACCCCGTTCAAACCATCTGTAGGGCTGGATCGTATGAACCACCCTTGCAAGCTGGCCATGGACACTCTCCTGCCTTGACTCAACTCCTCATCCACGATCCGGGCTACTTCATCTCCCATCTCCTCTATCGCCCTATCCTCATGATCACGAGTTTCGGCATCCCCGTAGAACTTGACGAAGAGCCGTTTGGCCTGTTCTCCCACTGCATCACCCAGTAGCTCATGGACATCGACTCTGCCCGGTCGGATGAGGGCGGGATCCAGCTTGTCGTAGTGATTCGTAGTCATGAAGATGATTCTCTCCTCCGACGAGGCGACACCATCCAATGCGTTCAAAAGCCCTGAGAATGTCACGGCGGATTTATACCTGTCCAGTCAGCCCAAATTCCCTCCTCTCGACTCACCCATCCTCGCTGGTCTGGACTCGGCGGTTGAAAGCAGAATCCACGTCCTCCAGCAGTATGAAGCTCCTCTCGGGCACCAGACCCAATAGATGGTTGAGCTTGTCATCCGTGAGGCCCCGTTCCGAGAGGTTCAGCAGGCAGATGTTGTAAGATACACTCGCGGCGAGTGCTTGGATGAAAGACGTCTTTCCAGAGCCCGGAGGTCCATGAAGGAGGTATCCCCGGCGGTACGGAATACCCCTATCGGCATACCATTTCCCTCTTCCCAAGAATCCCTTGAGATCCGCTTCAACTCTTTCTGCAACTCCGTCCTCAAGCACAACACTGCCCATCTCCCTCCGTCTACGTGGTTTACCAAACGGCCGCCATTCCACTCCCCAAGCAGTATACACCACCGTCTTCCCCTCGGTCCCCTTCTCCGCTATCGCCCGTGCTTCTGACAATAATACCGGGAGTAGATGGCGCGAAGACGACAACGTGGTGAGGGTGAGCGTTTCCCAAGGTGACCCGTTCCGGATATCGACCACCTTCGCATCTCGTTCACGTTTAACCTACGACCTTAGCGAAAGCACACATGAGCCGATGCGATCAGAACTCACCTGGAACCATGCCCCGCTATACCTGAAATAATGCGTTCCCGGCCCTGGCACAAGGCTGAATACTGCCTCTGTACTGCCATTCTCGTGCTGCTTAAAGTTGGTCTCCACTGCCAGCTCATGACTTCTGAGACTCATCGGCCCTTTGCCCTTGATAATCCTCCTGATGTCTCCAAAGGCCGAGGTCGAATCTTGCCTAGGGGCATTTATAGCCATCCACTCCAAGAACCAAGGGTACGACCGGTCTTTCGAGTTCATCTCCAAGGTGACCAGCATTCTGCGCTGAGCAAACAAGGCTCCAGTTCGTACTACCCTCCGAGCACCGGTGAGAACGACTCCTATGCCCTAGCACTGATCAGATCGATTCGAGCGTGTTTACCCACCATAAGACCAGCTCCGGCTGAGAAGTAGGGACTGAAGTCAGCGATGCAAGCTTATGGACACTCACTTGTCTGTCAACAGCTGCCTGATGGAGCTGCCAGTAGCTTCCGGTACAATGTCCTGTGTGGCTTGCACGACGTCCTTCTGCAAGCCCGCAGAGCTGGGACCTGCTTCCTGGTTCCCAAGAGGTCGAATCATCGTATGTCCGAGACTTCCAGCTGGCTAAGATGCGGTCTGGAAACAAGGTCGGTTGCTCAGGGTGCAATGTCGCCTGATATCTGGCAAGTTCCTGCCTGAGTAACAAGCTTGGTCAAGGCAGATGTAGGAGAAAAGCACAATGCGAACAAGCTAATCGTCGCCCGACGAGATCTGATCGGCCGGAACGAACTTTTGGCAGGCGGCGATCGCCGTCGTGCGCGGCCAACAAGTGGTGGTTTGGAGTATACTGTCACACGGTGGTGCTTGCAGGAAAGCGGCTGGTTCGCGACTCGGGGACCGGGGCTGGACCGGGGTATCGTGAGCGGAGACTTGAGTGACGAGTGTGCTTGAAGTGTCAGCTACTTTCTCATCCGAGCAGCATGGCTGAGCTAGGACGAGCGAACGATGCGGACATAGACACACCATCAGCCGCGTCGAGTGAGCCGCAAATACTCCTCGTCCTGGTCGGGCTTCCGGGGTCCGGCAAATCGACCTTCGCCGAAGCTCTGGTCGACTGGTCGCATCGCACTTTGGGCAAACATCGCAGATGGACTCGAGCGTCTCAGGATGAAGCACCCTCTAAACGGCGACAAGAATGCGAGGGTCTGGTACGCAGCGCACTAGAACGTGGGGACAATGTGATTGTCGATCGCGTGGACTTTGATCCAGTGTAAGTTCGCCATATCACATCGATGACTGATGACCAGGCAGCGCTCGCATTTCATCCTCATAGCAGAGAATCACATCCCCCGTCCACAAATATACGCCCTGACGCTCATGGTATCGATACCGACTCTACAGCGTCGCTTGGTGCAGCGACCTTATCACCCTACGATCCCAGACGCCGATACCGGCTTGAGGGTATTGGGTCAGATGGCACATATATGGGATGCTCCGAGACCCAACAGGCCGGAAGGCTTTGATCGGCTGTACATCCTTGACGAGGGGATGCAGCCCTCGAACGGCGTGTGGGGCGACCGCGCGGCTGAAGTGATCCTCGATATTGGGCGAAATGGTGCTGTGGAATTCGGCGAGCGAGTCGCTTTCACTGCTTCTCGAGGAGGCGGTAGCAGAGGACGAGGTCGTGGAGAATATCGGGGCAGAGGCGGAAGGGTTGGTTGGGATGGAGGACCTTGGCGCGACCCGGCCACGCATAGAGACTCTAGAGGGCTTCAGGCTGAGGAGGCTGATCGCTCAGATGGTATTACGTAACCAATGCAAAATGCCCAAAGATCTGATCTTGATCCTACGCGACGCGTCGAGCAATCAATTGTGCAATGTTGAGCTTCTGGCATTTCCACCTGTCAGCGTTCAATACCACTCTGTCTCAAAGCACATCAACAGTCCCCCAGAGTCAGACACAGATCGCGTTCAATCCCAGATACAGAATCGATCGCCTGCTAAAAGCATTCCCCACGACTAGAAAGAAGATATCAGAGCCAGGACACTGCCGCTATGCCGGTCGCCACGAATGAGTGAGTCTCGCCTAAATGACCCGTGCTGACGTCCAGTGTCGAGTACGAGTGAGTAGCGTTTGTCTACCACAGCTAATTCCAGCCCCTCCTCTCCGCAAGTCATGAACGCGTTCTACAGAAGGCTCTTCCCATACCGACCGTTCTTCCTCTGGCTGAATCAGGATCAAGGTGAGTCGCTCCCATCGGCATCACTGACCTTCAGTACCTACAAAGCTGTACACCCATAGAGAGTTCGCTTTCACCCTCGCTGGAGACGTGTATCTCAGATACAACTCGTTCCATAACTCGGACGACTTCAAGAAAGAGGTTTTGAGACTGAACCCGTCGCGATTCGAGATCGGACCTCAATATTCGGCAAGGGTGAGTGTAACGCCCAGCACAGCGCTGACATGTAGCCGAGGGACAGAAAGACACTTGTGGCAGGAGCCTTGCAGCCCCAGCGGAGAGAGTTGGTCTTCGATATCGACATGACGGATTACGACGAGATTAGAACCTGCTGCAGCGATAAGAAGATCTGCAAGCGATGTTGGGGCTATATCGCTGCAGCCGTCAAAGTGCTAGACCATTCGCTGAGAGGTGAGTAATGGTGATGACCGAAGACTGACGGACAGAAAACTTTGGCTTCAAACACCTCTTATGGGTCTACTCTGGACGACGAGGTATCCATTGCTGGATCTCCGACCCACACGCCCTGGACCTCAACGACGAGCAGAGAAAGGCCCTGGTAACCTTCTTCGAGGTGATCAAAGGAGGCAAGGAACAGAGCAAGAAAGTCAATGTCCGCGGGCCCGGTGGTGACGGCGAACTGCATCCTGCACTCTGGTGAGTCCTCGTCGTGCACCGTATCTGACTTTATAGGGAGTCGATGGACGCACTCAAGTCCGACTTTGTCAAGCTATGCTTACAGGATCAAGACTGCTTCCGCTCGGAGCAAGGATGGGAAGCGCTTCTTGCGTTACTACCCGGTGATCGAGAGACCGTTGGGTCACTGCGGCGCAAATGGGAAGCGTCTCCCGACCAATCGAGTGAAAAGCGATGGGACGATCTGAAGCTTGTGGTATCGAGTCTCCAAAAGTCGAATGGGCCACTATATGTGAGTCACAGATCGTCTGCATACACTGACAGACAGAGGAAATACCTAAAGGCCCTGGAGGATGTCATCCTGCAATACACCTATCCTCGGATAGATGCGGAAGTGTCCAAGCACCGAAATCATTTGCTCAAGGCGCCATTCTGCGTCCACCCCGGCACAGGTGAGCTCGCGTGAGAAGCCTAGAGCTGACGTCAGGTCGTGTCTGTGTTCCCGTCAATCCGGCCCTGGTGGATCAATTCGACCCGGAGACTGTACCTACTGTGGGCCAATTGCTCAACGAGCTGAACAGTGTACCCAGTGAAGACACAGGAGCACGCCGTGAAGGTTAGCAGGAGGGTCTGGACGAGGCGCGGCTGACGTTGCTAGACTACGAGTACACATCGCTGAAGCCATACGTCGACATGTTTGAGAAGCACGTCAACGCTGTAGTGAGGGACAGTAGGGGTCTGAAGAAAGGTGAGCTCGAGGTCGAGTTCCGCGCTAACGTCAGCCACCAAAGAGGAGAGTATGGACTTTTGAGCTTTCGGAGTTTGGGCACAAGCAGCGTCGATATGGAATCCTGCTGTCACCTTTTGTATGAATATAGCCGCCAACAGCAGAGACCATGCTAGAGAAGGCCTGGACGATAGAGGTCGTCGGAGCAGACCAAAAGCAGATGCATCGATCTCCGGCCTGGAGTGAGGTTTGCCACCCAAAATTTCAGTCCGAGATCCGAGATCTGAATTTCTGAACTGGCAGCTGGGTTCAGATGTTCCATCTTCAACCGCTCAACTGTTCGAACGTTCGACATTTCTGCAGGATAACAGCCCGCAATGGCCACAACAGTAGCCATAGGGCGGGCTTTTGAGCTGCACTCGCTCAAATTCCTCAACAACCACCTCAATATGGCCCTCCGGCGGGTCGGCGGACCAGGGGACGAAGGGATCGATCTGAGGGGATGGTGGTATCTGCCTTCTGGCGCGACGCGAATCGAACAAGTATCGCCCAGTTTCAACCCGTATGAGAAGGTCAAGATGGTTTCGAAAGGAGATTTTGCCCCGCTAGCTGGGTGGGGCAAGCAGAAAGATGTTTATGACAAGGAGGAAGGTGGATACCTCGACAAGGCAAGGGATAGGCGAATGCAATGGGCACAAGACGCGGACGAAGGACAAGACGACTTCTTTGGCGAGACTGTCCCAGCTGGACCTTCCGAGCTGAGGCGGTTGAGGGTGTTTACCCAGTGTAAAGCGACTTCTACTCCCGTCAGCGGGAGAAATATTCGGGAACTGGAAGGGATCATGTCACATTTCCACGGTGAGTGGTCTCTAGGTAGGTGTTTCGCAAGCTGATGTTCTGTAGGTCGGATCGTGCAACGTGGGCCACATCAATATGACATTAAGGGAAAGCCTATAGACCGGATACCACCTCCAACTATAGCTGTACTCGTGTCGCAATCCGGATTCTCGGACAGGGCAATGATTACTGCTTGGCGATCGCCGTCGCCGATTCTACTGGTTCACCTACCGGGAGGAAGAGTCGGAGAGCATTTAGGTGGCGCCGCTGGACAGTACGAACGGCCTTATAGGATCAAAGGGAAGGATAGGACACTAGGAGTCATGTCGCCTTTGACAGATCTTGCCTCGACAGTCGTCAACCCGAGGTCATCATTCGATACGCGTTCACAGCCGAAAGGGAAGACCCTTTCGTCGGTAGAGGAAGCGCTGGCCCTGCAGACAGAAGCAGATGACGAATACACCCAAGTGAAGGGTTTATGGACAAACCCCGTGATGACCAGTAATCGGGGTTTGCTAGGTGGAACCATCGAGCTCAGACGGGAGATCCTGGCCGAAAACAAGGACACTGGGGTGGCAGCTCAGAAGATCAGGGACAGGTGGAGAGTATGGTACAAGGGAAAGAAGATCGATAGAGTGGGACCATCTCTAGAAGAAGCCCTGGTGGGGACGGCGCCCCCGGTGGTGACGGCGCCGGATATCTAAACATGACACACGTATAGTTTGTACATTATCATGATATAATGATCACGCCTCAGATACGAGCCCGCCATAATACGCCGTGACGGCTTTGAGCTTGTCTCCCACCCATTCCTCCTCCACCTCGACCCATTCTTTGGTCGACGGCTCGTCGGGACCGCGGGATGGAGCTAGATCAGCCAGTTCGGAGATGTTGACGTTGCGAGGGAGATAGTAGGCGATGTTTGGCGTTAGAGCAGATGCGAACTCGAACAGCTCGTCTCCAGGTATCGGTTCTATCGCAGAGAGGGGATACGTGGGTAATTCTTTCTGCCCCAATGGATTGGCGTTAAAGCTGAGATATTCCGGTCCACCTGAGCACGTCAGCTCCCGACATGATTTGATACTCACCCCAGGGCGGACTCAGAAACACAACGTCTATCCTCTCCTTGGCATCCTTGGACATATTTCTCTCGGACCAGGATCTGGCAAACGAAATGAAGTCGCCCAGGACAAAGTCGATCCGATCCGCAACCCCGCAGTGAAGTGCATTGTGTCTTGCCAGCTTCAGTCGTGTGGGATCATTGTCGATGGCAATGACTGGCAATCAGCTGGACTCCATACGGCTGTAACTCACCTCTCTCGCAGGTTTTGGCAAACTCGATCGCATTACCGCCCACTCCGCAAAAGGCATCCAGGATAACGTCACATTGACAACGTTGAGCGATATGCGAGGCGATGGGCTGTGGGGTGATACTGAACCATCCCGTATCGTCGAGCAGGAGAGGCAACGAGTCGTACAGGGGAAAGTAAAGTAGTCGCTGGGCAAAATCTGTCGTGGAGTCAGCCCAATCTTTTGGGTCAAACGCGCACTTTGTCAACTCTGACGGGACCTCCGAGTAGTCCTGATATCGTTTGATGAGACCAGTGCAGTCCCATGGATGATCCAGATATTGATTCTCAACTGCCTTGCCCTTGAGCTTTCTCTTCTTCTTTTTGGGTTCCTGACCGGGGCGCGATGCAACAACCTTTGCAGGCAGGTGTGCTGGGAGGACAACTGTCGATGGCCCAGCTTCGATCACTTCCTCCTCCACCTCTGCAACATCTTCAGTCGGCGATCGGGGCTGTGTAGGCAAATATCCGTTGTCGGCGGCTTCCAAAACCAGCAACTCCTGCTTGACCTGCTTTGTGTTTGGTACCGAAGTTTGCGATGTGACTGCAGGAAGCGGGTCCACGCTGTGAGATCTGATGGCTTTCTTGAGATCCCAAGGCAGAGAAGCAAACAAAGACCTCTTGCCTGAGCCTCTGGGCATGTTGGCGGCGCGGCCTTGAGAATGTTACAGAATGCAGACTGGATCATCAGTAGGCAATCAGTAGGGTAGCAGCTTGTAGCGGCGCTGTGCAGGAAGTGGTTCGCACCGTGAGAATGCATAGCGGCAACTCTGCTGTGGAGGGATTTACGTAAAGTGTCGGAACTCCACCGGTTGAAATTTCTGGCTGTAACGTTGCGTTCACTCTCAACAATAACAACCACGACCATGGCGTACCGTATCCCCGACACCCAGAACCTCGCACCTACGGACCTTTCCGACAGCTCGGATGGTCTAGAGTCGGATGATGGAGCCTCGGACTGGGGTACAGACGACGGAGAGGCTTTCATTACCAAATCGCTCTTCGATGCTTCCACTCATCCCACCGCAGGCCAAGCGATCCAGCACGACGAGGAGAAGTATGGCATCAACGTCAAGAATGTCATCTCCAGTCTGTCGCTTGACTTCTACGGCTCTATGCGGTTGATCAACCTTGTCAGACGAGAGGTGAGGTTAGGACCTAGGAAGCAAGGGCTAATGTTAGTCTTTGAAACCAGAGTCTGTCAAGGCGCTCGCAGCAAGCGACTCGAGGTTGAAGGACGATCAGTACCTCCAGCCAGTGATCCAAGAGGACCCTCTACTTCGTAAGTTAGATCTCGATGACATCGCTGATGAAACAGAACTCGGCGAGCTAAGCCTTGAATCCTGGTCCGACGACGACGAAGCTGGCCCGTCTACCGCACCGAAGTCGACGGACAACGATGCCACAGCCAAGGAGCTAGAGAGTGCCAGAGCTGAGATCAGCAGACTCCGTGGTCTGCTGCAGAACACTCTGCAAGAAGACGAGAGTACCGCCAAGACTGTCAAAGGCAAGGGCAAGATCCCAGCGGGACGGGACGACGATACCCACTACTTTGACTCTTACGCAGAGAACGGTGAGTCCGACTATGATGTCGTGCGCTGACCCTATGTAGACATCCACGAGATCATGCTCAAAGATACTACCCGAACTATATCGTATGCCAAGTTCATCATGTCCAACCCAAAAGTCTTTACAGGTGCTACTGTCATGGACGTCGGATGCGGAACAGGTATTCTGTCCAGTGAGTATCACCGTTTCATTTCGATGACTGATCCGATAGTGCTCGCTGCAAAGGCCGGCGCAAAGCACGTGTATGGCATTGAGGCCTCGGGCCTCGCTTCCAAAGCCAGGGAGAACATCAAGCGTAACGGCTATGAATCGGTCATCACGGTCATTCAGAGCAAGGTAGAGAACGTTACCCTACCAGTCAAGCAGGTCGATGTGATCATCAGCGAGTGGATGGTGAGTGCGTCACACCGATGATCGCTAATGTGCAGGGATATATGCTGCTCTACGAATCCATGCTGGATTCCGTGCTATAGTGAGTACATCCAGCACGGATGAAACTCACGTTGCAGTGCTCGAGACCAATTCCTAGCGCCCGGTGGTCTCATGGCGCCTTCACAAACTCGCCTTGTCGTTAGTGGTGTTACATGCGAGCAGGTATGGAAGGACCGTGTCAAGTTCTGGGACGGGGTGTACGGTGAGCAATGCGCTTCGAGCCTCACTAACTTGCAGGATTCGACCTAACCGCGATGGACAAGGTGTACTTTGATGAGGGAATGGTCGAGGTGGTCGAAGAGGACGAGATTGTCACAGACGATTATGTTGTTAGGGTAGGTCTCGGGTCAAAATGCTTGCTAATCCGTACTCAGGACATCAACACGCACTCCGCCACGATTCAGTCGCTCGACTTCCACTCTGACTTCGAACTGAATGTCAAGACCGAATCGACGATCCGAGCGTTCATGACCCACTTTGACACCTTCTTCTCCCCGCATGGCGGAGCCGATGCTTCGCACGTCGGCCTCGATCAAACGGTCGATCTGACTCGATACGAGACTGCTGCGTACGACAAAGCGGTCAATGCTGAAACAACGAAAGAGACAAGTGTCAGCTTTACCACCGGGCCCAGGGGTACTGTTACACATTGGCGTCAAGTGGTCTTTTTGCTCAGATCGCCCATCGCGGTGCAAAAAGGTATGTCATCAATAATTGCGTCCGGCCCGAGTGGCTGACACGCTGACAATGATGCAGGCGATGTGATCAAAGGCAAATTTTTCTGCCGAAAGTCGCCTACCAACTCGCGGGAGCTTGACGTAGAGATACACTGGAGTGTGGGAGGCCAAGGCAGCAGTGTACAGATGTACAAAGTCCGATGAGGAGCAGGGAGCGGGTGACCATCACCAATGCCCAGCTTGCATGCAAACTTGATGCAAACTCATGTTTCTAAAGCCGGCTGCTGGCCTGGTGTAAGCTGAAACGCGAATTTGATTCCGAGCGATCGGAAATGTAACGTGTTCGGAGGTTTTCAACCTGGTCATTAGGATTATGGGCTGCGTCGATTTGAAAACCTTACCGTGATCGTAATGTGCCGCTTACTTTTCAGCTAATCCACCTTTGCGAAAACACCGCAATCGCATACACCTTGACGGTTTCACCTACATCCTATACCCATCCGTCCTGTGTTCATCAACACATCCTTGAACTGCTTGCATCCGAATATATCAGCATCGGGACTCAGGACCATAGGCCATGGACATCGCGATCCGACTGCTTTTCGCCGCGGCCATGTCAGAGCTCTCTTGAGCTATCAGTAACACCACATTCACCACGCATCTTGAAAATATGCCGACGACGGAACCAAGCGGGCTTTCTGACCAGCCGGACAGGCTTGGGTGGGTCGAGGTCATCCGGAAGTCATCGGACATAGCTGACTCTCAGTCCAGCGAGTATAGACTCAAGGTGTGGCAGCAACCTGTCCTTGCTAGGCTATGTTCGTACAAGGAGGAGAATGAGACGAGTGAGTCAATCGGGTGGCGCTGTCTTCGATCCCGCTGATCGTGTCACTCAAAGTCGACAGAAGACCGGTCGATCCGCCGCCTGTAGTCGAGCTACAGAGCTTGAACACGAGTCTGAGGTACGTCTATGACTATGGCATTGCGCTGATGATGTGCAGGGAACTCGTCGAGTCGACCTCGTTTTTCATTCGAGTGTCAATAGTCCACCCTACACCAGCCCAAAACGGCGAATATGAGATTGTTAGAACGCCGACCGGGGCAGAGGCATCGACTGGAGAAGTCATACAGACGCCGGAACGTCTGAATGGCCTCGATGGCAAACCAGGCGCAGTGGTCATCTTTGCGAAATTGAGCGTACGAATGCCTGGCGTGTTCCGAATGAAATTCACCCTCTACGAGACGTCAGAGTGAGTTCATTCCCGCCGGATTCTATGCTCATAGTCGCAGCTTTGGCATCACACAGATCACTTACACCATCTCCGACACTTTCGAGGTCTTCTCGCCAAAGCTCTTCAAAGGGATGAAGGCAAGCACCCCGCTCACCCGCCACCTTGCGGCGCAGGGAATGAAGGTGAAGTTACGGACAGACACCACAGTTGGGAGACAGTGAGTAATTGCCGTCTCTGGTCATTGCTGATGGTACAGGGGCACATCCCGTCGTCGGTCAGGAAACATCAGTGCTCCGGCAACACGCAGCAACTCGCCGCAAGCCGCCCGGATAACATCACCCGACCAACGATCTACAGGTCCCAGGCAAACATACAATCAGCCAAACGTCCCACTATCCCTTCACACCGTCAGACCTCTCCCAACTCACCAACAGCGGAACGTGACAGTCAGCGCACCTCCCACAGTCCCCGCCCGCGATAGACAGTTGGTTTGGCGACCTCCCATGAACCGTCTCGTCTTCAACCCTCTCGACGGTTTTGACCAGGATCCAGGCAATACGTCGAATTTCAGCGACGACGGTCTAATCCGGCCTATTAGGGACTTTCCAATGCGCAGTGATCCACTTCGTGAGTAAAGCATAAGTAGTCAGTCCTGACCTATCTAGCGACACCGCCTTCTGCCGACCTCAGTGCATTCTCCTTGTCCAACAATAGTCGTCGCAATTCTTCACATTCGAATTCACGATCGGATGGCATACCTCCAACGTTGCCCTATCCTGGCGATCGACTCAACCTCAGACTCGGGGATGACGGAATTCCAACTCTGCCACCGATCTTCAGCCTCCCTCCCCTCGCTATGCAGTCACATCCACATTCAAGTTCTCGGCTGTCCAATGCTGTCATCTTCCCGTCTCCAATCTTGCCGCCCATCCAGAACTATCCATTAGAAGACAAGAACATGTGAGGAGCGAATCGGCTCGCCCCTATCCGACAGAAATCACATCTTTTGCCAGTTGTCACATACACGATCGATACCAGGACCTCATACTTGAGCTCATTCGCGCATCTCCACTAGCACACAATTTGTTGTACAGAGACATAGAAACACAGCGGCACGCCTTAGGCTGTGAAGGATCCCGGTGTAATCATATGTATGGAATAATGAACTCAAGAGGCAAAGTTGCATGATGGCGGTCTGTCTCCGCTGGGGATTGGCGGCACTAGTCACTGAGTTGATACAATACACATCGCCCACTGCGACCACCTTAGCTGTAGAGATATATCACTCCTCCTTCGGACGCTGCCTCGTTCTGATGACTTTGGCCAGATGCTTCTGGTGACTGTTCAAGTGCTCAACGAACTTGTCAGTCTGTTCGTACTTGAGCCCGGGCAGGGGCGACTGGTCTGCAAGTTTGGCGTCCTTCGGGAAATTCGGTTTATTCTTGTACTCCAAGCTGGAAACACATTGTCAGCACGCGAACGACCGGGTCGCGAGATAAGATACACACAAGCAAAGTTTGCACACAACCCCGTCGCCATGTTTGGGGCGTTGCGCGAACTCGTGCCACCTTTCTCTCGCATATGTGGCCGCCATAGCTGGTGTCACAACCACGAAGGGTCGCGGTTCCTTCTTGATTCTCTTCTTGTCGTTCGTTGGCGAGCCTTGCCTGGAGGACGACGCTAACGATCTCTTCCGGTCAGAGCCCTCCTTGACCTGGTAATCGCTTGAAGGGGTACCGCTGCTTGAACTGGTTCCAGGAGTATTCATCTCCTCATGGCTGAGCTCGATGATGCGGCTTGGGCGAGCAATAGGGGTTTCAACTGCTCGGTATGAGTAAGGGACATCTGTCATCGAGACCACTCACGGTTTCTATCCCGACCAAGGCCTGCATTGGAAGCGCGCTCGGATGCGGGAGAGTCCATGTTCGGATGGGCCTCAGGCGTAGCAACAGCCTCGAGGGAGGTCTCGGCTTTCAAGTTTGAGATAGAGGAACTAGCTTCCGCTCCGTGCGAGCGAGGGATCGAGCGATGAGTAGACTCCAGTCTTCGATCATTCCTGACCGGCGTGTGGGCATCCCGAGTCCGCGGTACTGCAGCTGTCGGGGCGACCGATTGCGCTTTTTGCAAAGCCTTTTAAATCGATCAGCTCCGATCTTGAGGCTATCGACACGATCACTGACCTGTTTCAGAACTTCGATCTCTCGCTTCGCACTTTGGAGATCTCCCTCGAACTTGGTCCGGTCCCCAGCACGCGACTCCTCCAAGGCGGTGACCTGCTGTTGGAGCTCCTCCTTCTCCGTCTCCAAGCTTGACAGCGCATTCATCGCGTCGGTCTGGTGATTGGCCATGAGGCTGATCCGCTCAGTGGTACGTTGCATGAGCGACTCTGAATCGGCGAGGGATCGTTTCAACTCGGATACCTCTTCCGCCGCCTTGGTCTCCGACGCCTCCAGCTTGGTCCGGTCCTCCGCACGCGATTGCTCGAGGTTGGCGACCTTTTGCTGAAATTCCGTCCGTTCCGTTTCCAGAGCCGATATAGCGTTTTCAGCTTCAGAATACCGGTTGGCCACGTTGCGAATGGCTTCCGTCTTTCGCACAAGGTCTGCCTCTTTCTCGGAATTGGCCTTTTTCACCTCGGTTAGCTCGAGCCCCAACTCGCTTGCTCGGGACTCCATATCCGCCAGTTGAGTTCGTGCTGCCGTCAGAGCCTCTTGGGTGGATGTCGAACCCGCTTTAACAGCCTCAGCCTCTTGCTTCAGCCTATCGACCTCCTTCCTGCTGTCCTGCAAAGCCTCCTGGGTGGATGTCGAGTCCGCTTTTACAGCCTCAGCCTCTTGCTTCAACCGATCAACCTCCTTCCTGGTGTCTTGCAAAGTTTTCTCCGCGGCTCCGGCCCTCCTATCGGCTTCGATGACGCTGTTATTCAGCCTCTGGATCTCGGTACCCCGCTGGTCGATAACAGCCTTCAGCTGCGAAGCCCGCTGGTTCGCTGAGAATTCTGCGTGGAATAGTTTGGACGCGCTCTTCTTCTCGTGGTCCGCCAATTTCTTTTCAAGTTCCGCCAATTCGCTTCGCAACCCTGCCGCGCGAACGGTCTCAGCCCGCGTCTTTTCGGCTGCGGACTTCAACGCCAACTCGTGGTTTGCCGATAGTCCCCTCTCCAGATCATCCAACGCCCTGGCTCTCTCGACAGCGAGCTCCTCAACCTTTTTGTTGTGCTCATTGGTGAGTGCCGCTCGCAACGCCGCCACCTCCTGACCATACTCTTCTGTCATCTTGGCATGCCTAGCCGCGTCTGTCTCCAAGGTTGCAATCTGGCTCGACTGGGTTGCGACCTTTTCCTCATATTCCGTGTGCTTGGCCTGATGTTGGGTGTCTGCCGATGCCAATTTCTTCTTGAGATCTTCTTCACGAGCTCGCGTTTCCTCCAGTGCGGTCCCAGCCTGTTTCATGACAATCCCTAGCTCACAGAGGCGTCCTTCCAGAATGGTTTTGGTCTTGTCGAGGACGTCGATGCGAGTGAGCGTGGATTTCGTGGCGGATCGATGAGACTCTTTGAGCTGGTCGAAGGACGCTTCCCCCTCGGTGACCTTTTGCTTCTGCGCCTCGATATCTTTCTCGAGCTGTGATATCTTTGTCTGAGACTCGGCCTGCTCCTCCCTCTGCGACTGAATTTCGGATTTGAGCTTTTGCACTTCCGTCATCAGGTTTGCTCGCTGCTGTGCTCCCGCTGCCAGCTCCTCCTCCAGTGTTTGAATCTCCGCTGCGGCGCTCTTCAACGATGCTGATAGCGGGTCTATGACCGCGGCTCTGAAACGCAGAGATTCATCCCTAAGGAGACGTCAGCACGGCGGCAAAAAGACGACTACAGCTCACTCACAAGGCCTGCTGCATGCCAGTCCTGATCGCGTTGGAGATCCCCGCCGTGTCGTCCCGAGAGTTACGAAGAACTGCGGTGTACTTGTCTGCTCGAGCGCCACCAACAGTCGATGCCAGAGTAGTCGCCGGAGCCGCCGAAGTGGGTGTTGGAATATCGGAGACAGGGCCCGACGGAGATACAAAAGTGGTCGCTGCACCGACTTTCTCGATCGCGGAGTCCGGCCCTGCCATGGAGGAGCTTTGCTTGCTGCTGAGCATGTCGTGGGTCCCCGAAGAAGTTTCTACCGTGTCATAGTCGGCCATCTGTCCGGTGGATCCGTTCGCTGGGTCTTTTGGAGACCGTCTGTTGCGCAACAACGTGTACCAATTGCGAGCATAGTCGAGGGCGTCTGCGAGTCTCTCGTGTTCTTCGTCAGACTGATCCTTAATGTCCTTCGCCCTCCGCTCCATGCTCTCAATCGTTTTTGGAAGTAGATCGAGGAATTTCTCGTCGCATTTGGCCTTTGAGACATCGTTCTTCAGCATTTCAAAAGACACTGTGGTCACCAGCACCATTTCCGCAAGTACGCTGTCGAGAGGACTCCTCGAGGTCCGTTTCCGCTTCTTGGTTTTCTTAGCTTTTCGCAGCGGAGATCCGATGGAACTGTTCTCGTCGTCGATGGTGATTTGCGATGAGGAAGCCACAGAACTTGATCCCATGAAGGGTGAGACGGGAGAACGGCTCTCGGGGATTGAGCTCGGTCCGCTCTGAGGACCCTTGCTTGAAGTAGAATTTTTCCGCTGGTTTCCATCTAATACCGAAGGTGTCACTGGGTCGTCGGAGGTGACAGGGGTCGATGGAGTTCCGGAAGCGGTTGCACCACTGACGTTCTCGATCGCGGAGTTCGGCCCCGCATCGATTGCGCCTTGGTTGCTGATGGGCATAGAGTGGGTCACCGAAGAAGTCCCGGGCGGGTCAGACAGGGCTTTGTTTTTCTCGTTCTTAGGTGGCGTGGCTCGCCCTTCCAAGGACCGTCTGTCGCGCAAGAATTTAAGCCACTGGCGAGCAAAGACGACGGCTTCCACAAGCTTTTGGTGTTCTCGGTCGTCCGGGTCCTGATTGTCCTCCACTTTCCGCTCCATACTGCGAATCGTCTTTGGGAGGAGGCCAAGGAACTTGTCGTCGTATTTCGCAGTTTGACTATGGTTTTTGAGCATTTGCCAAGGCTCTGTGGTCTCCAACACCATTTCCTTGATTACTCTGTTTAGCTGCTTCCTGTCATCTAGCTCCCGGCTCGCCTCTTGATTACCAGTAGCTACGTTAGGCTGTTCGGCAGCGTTGGCAAGGTCACTGTGTTTCCGCTTCCGGAAGTTCGGTAGTTTGAAATCCGTGGAGGGCTTCTCGGTGTTGATGTTGGCTCTCGACGTGGACGAGCCAGAACTCGATTCCATGGAAGTCGAGACGGGTGAATGGTTATCGGGAATTGCATTGGTCCCGTTCAATAGACTCCGTTCGTCTGCCGGTGATTGCCCCGATGGCAACACAGCGGGGTCTAGACCAATAGCTGGCGCACTTGTCGTCGTCGACGGACTGGCTGATGACGAAGCTTCGGGAGGACAAACAGATAGCTGATTTGTCGTTGTGTCGGTCGATGGGCCTGCTGATGAAGTAGCAGCGGGAGGAGGAAGAACAGACGGTGTAGCTGTGGTCCTGGCGTTCGATCCTGCTGGTGATGGAGCGGAGGGAGGAGGACGCACAGATGGTGTGCTAGGCATCGTTGACGAAGCAGAGGGTGACGGACGAACAGCTGGCGTATTTGTAGTCCTGGCGGTCGAAAGACCTGCCGATGACGAATCAGGAGGAGGCCGAGTGATCGGCGTACTTGTCGTCTTTCCGGGTGATGGTTTTGCGGATGACGAAGCAGCGGGAGGTGCACGCGTCCCGAAAAATAGTGGAGGAGGACGCACAGGCGGTGTGCTTGTCATCGTTGAAGAACCTGCGGATGACGGAACAGCGGGTGAGGGACGAACAGCTGGCGTACTTTTCGTTCTGGAAGTCGACGGACCTGCTGATGAGGGAGCAGTGATAGGGGGACGAACAGATGTCGGACTTGTCCTCCTGTCAGTCGAGGCACTCGAAGGCGATGGATGAACGGGATGCGGACGTGCAGCAGGCGTGCTTGTCGTAGCTTCTGCTTGTGGCTGCTCGGGCGTGAAATACCTCGCTGGCAATGGAGTCCATTTGGGCGTCGAAGTTGACTGGTGCCCAGAGGAAGGCAGAGGACCTGCCTGTTCTTGCATCGCGCGGCGCTCACTGGAAAGTGACGCTGGTCGATTCATCGAAGCCGAGTCTCCGCTTGTGAATGAGCCCTTTTGCCTGTATTCCCTCGTGCAGGAGTTAGTTGAGTTGAAGCCGGTCGACTCGCCGGCACGCGCGGGTGCTCTGGCCTCGAGGGCGGGATTAGGCCCAGGTTTGACTGGGGATGTTCGCCCTGTCGAGGCCGAGCTTGGTGCGCCGAGTGACTTTGTCTGACTCTGTGGTGGCTGAGAGGCGGAAGGTAATTGCCTACGATCTCGTTGATCAGCTTCATTTTCCTCCAATGTGGTTCAGGTGGTATCGGCTCACGTTACTGGTACCGCATTACCAGGCCTATTGACTGTCCTTGGGGTGAACTGCTGCGATGCACTGGCCTGCGACATTTTCACGGACGTGCCTGTTGCTGCTGATGCGGACGTCTTAGATGAGCTCGTGGCAGCCTGGCTATGTTATTTCCCAGAGGCGGACGAAGATGAACCGCTAGCGCTGTGATCAGCCTCGATTATTGCCAGTGTGAATTTTGTGCTGATTGCTCACGTCATGTTGATCCCATCAAGTCTGTCCTCATTCCTGATCCTGGCCTGCGGCAACCCGCCTACCGGAGTCGTTCTCGCAAATGAGTCCAGGACCCAGAAGTCCATGGGTCGATTGACTGGTGATACGCTGCTGAAATGATGTTGACGGTAGAAAGTTGGATTCAACGATCAATGATCGGTCGCGTAGAGAAGCGTAGACTTGGTAGTAAAGATAGTGAATTCCCACGGTGTCGAGATTTACTCTGAGACCGATTGCTGTACGAGTACGGGTATGCATGACCAAGGGTCGTATGGAGTTCGTACCACATCGTTCACGAGCCTTGTGCATGCGTCAGTCGCAGATGAGGATGTCGGTCGGTGACAGAGTCCGTTGGTAGTTGCACCGTATGAAAAGTCAACCGAGATTCGAATTGTTGTTCACTTTCTCTCATTTGACCTTACGATCGGCTTACGACGACTTTCTCGATAACGGGTTCCAAATCACGCCATGCTGAGCTCCATAACGACAGGACGATAGTGAGAATATAGAAGCAGGAAGAGAAGCGAAGAAGAAAGAAGACCATCCACCTGGCGATGTCGTTCTTGTTCCCGTCGTGGGACACGGCGTTCTCGCCTGCCTTTCACGAAGATGCAAAGGGAATGCTGGAAGCGGCTCTCAATAAGGCGAGTAGGATCTCAGCAGATGGAGAAACAAAGCTGACTATAGGTATCAAATAGGGGAACAAGCCTCCGGTGATCCAGGGCCGGATCGAAGTGGTCGAGCTGAGTATGGGCAAGGAGGTGAGTCCCGGTGTTGAGGCACCCATGCTGACTTCTTAGCCACCGACGTTGACTCTACTGGAAATTGGCGATCTCTCCCTGGACCGGTTCAGAGGCATCCTGCGTCTCGGATATCAAGGCGATGCTTGGCTGGAAGTTCGATGCCGAGTTCAAGCCAATCCACTATCCCATAATCCCAACCTAAATCCATCATCGACTTTGCCTTTGTCGACTCCACTACTCGCGTCTCAACCGCTTCTCGTACCGATGACTCTAAGATTGTCAAAGCTACATCTGCGTGCGATCTTGATACTCGTCGTTTCCAAGGCAAAAGGAATCACGCTGGTGTTCAAGAACGACCCACTTCAGAATGTCGACGTATCCTCGACTTTCGATTCAGTCGAGGTCATCAGGGGATATCTTCAACAGGAAATAGAAGGTCAATTGAGAGAAATGTTTAGAGAGGATCTGCCTGGGATCATACATCGTCTATCGCAGCGATGGTTTACGGGAACAGGAGTTGGAGGCAAAGTCGAATTGCAATACAAAGAACAATCGGATCCTTCCCCATCACCACAAACGCCCCATGATCATCTACCGCTCGACGACCAAGAAGACGACGTGTTTACCCAACGACCCATATTCCCACCGCCCGTGCCCTCGATATCCCCCTCTGTCACACCTAGCAAGAAGAAGCCACCCCTCACACGCATCCGGAGATCATCGACCGCAGCCTCGGAATCACCGACTTCTTACACCGTCTTCCCGGAGATAGAAGAGTATGACCCCACCTATGGTCTCAGACCAGAAGGGGTCCCCTCGCATTCGGGCTATGAGGCTTTCGGTCGATTATGGGAGAAGGCGAGACAGGGCGAGGGCAAAGGCCTAGGAGCGTTGATGTCCATTTCATCCGCTATTCAGGAGAAGCAGGAGTATCGCGGCGACGTTAGTGATGGTGAAGACGACTACGAGGACGATGGCACGAGGAGCTTTGACATGGTGGAAATGGAAGAATCGTTGCAGTCGCTAAAGAGCCCTCACTTGTCCAGACGCAACAGCCGGCGGTCCACAATCGGCGATGAGGATAGGGTGGAATGGGAGATGTTTCCTGCAGTCGGAGGTGGTGTCATCACTAGGCCGAGAGTATATCACTCTCAATCGCTCATACGAGCGCCTTCGGAGTCTGGTGGAAACGGCATCCAGCCAAGTCCATCGGGAACTGCCACAGGCGGTAGCATAACTGCCAGGGCCAGCTCCATCGGAGGTGCTTCATCGACCATAGGCGTGAGTTGAGGCGGACAGCGAACTGAGCTATGTGCTGACAACCTTTTTTCCAGAGCATGCGACATCCCAGCGCGCCTGTCTCGCCCATGACAGCGTTTCGACCAAATGCACTGGCGGGTCCTGGTCCATCCTCACTCCGACGCCTTGTCACTACTCGCTCAGACGTCTTCCAAGGTCACCGCGCCACGCGATCCGATGTAGTCGGCATGGGTCCAAACGCCAGGTCGAACAATGGTAACCTCTCTCGGAGGCAATCTGCTGTAGGAACGGCTTCCTCTGCAGCCCGAACCTCTGGGTCTAGCTGGGACACTGCGCCAACTCGAAGCAACACGTTGTCGACGCGGGCGACTTCCGCGGCGCCATCATCGAAACCGGTATCAATAGACAGTAAACTACTTTCACCCGCCAGGAACGGCGCTACTCGCGACAGGTCAGGATCTATAGCGGGTACTTCACCGGGCAAGTCGTTCCCACCCCGACAAATCACTTTGCTCCCGATAAACAACTCGGTTTCACAGCTTGCTACGCTGTCACACTCGGCACACACGCTATCGCCCTACGCCCGAGGTCACGAGCATATCGCCGTCAGATCATTCCCTCATCTGGGCAAGACGCCTATGGGATACCCCCATTCGAATGGGTTCGGCTCCTCGGGCAACTTGTCCGCGATTGCCGAGGGTGGTCAGAGTCAGGTACGAGCGCATCGGAAGAGGATCTATCATTTGGGCAAGAAGCGGCAGGAGGATCTAGGGAGTGACGAGCCTTTGTCTCCGGACATTGACCAGTTCTCACCATCGGCAAGACGACCCAACGAACGCTTGGAGAACACTAACCCCGAACGCTTCCCACCCTCAGCGTACCGTGGAGACGTGTTCGACGACTCGTCCCCGGACAAGACATCCTCTTCGCAAGTGAGGACGGCTTCATTGTCCGGCTCTCGATCAACCAACTCTCATTCCGCGCATTTGACAATGCAGCGCAAGGACAAAAGGCCAATGAGTCTCACGGGCACTGCTCAACGTGTCATGGCAGAGGATAATGGGGTGAGAAGAGGGCTCGCTACGGCTAGCGTCAATTCGCCTCGCCCCAATCTGAGTAGATCGATGGACACTCGCACTAGCTATGGTTTCCCGACCTTAAAGGGGATGTAGATCGGCTAGCCACTTGTACTCTTTGCACCACTTGTAGTAGTCCTTGTAGCCCATCGTCGGCGCCACTCAAAGTGTAGTCCGCACTACTCTGCATCTGTTTACGCCGTTTCTAGAAGTTTTACCCGATACGTCACCGGCAACGGACAACCTTGTTCCTGAATCCGGCATATCCGGTCCCCGGGTCTTGCCCTTTTGTCCCTGAGGAGACCCTGGCTGTTGCAGGCTGTTGCCACCTGTTGCCACCCCTGTTCCTGGAAGAAGTTCCCGATCAAGTGCTGAAGCTAATTTCCTTGTGCCCTGAACGCCGGACCCTGAACGTTTAAAGAGGAAAGAAGCGCGACGAACTCGGGATGGCGGTGAGAGAAGTGAGGTGAGTGGTGGGTGAGTCAATCCTCCTATCTGCTCAATCTGTCTCTACTCACTGTCTGCAATCTATGCAGACACCGGTCACAGCGACACTCTTCTTCATAGACCGCGTTCGCACATCGAAGATCGTCTTCCATCGCGCAGAGAAGTCGAACAATTCGCACATTCGATAATTAGACTCGTCACCTAGGCTTAAAACTTCAATCCGACCCTTCTCCCGAGCCATATCACACATTCTTGGTCGTACTTCTACGCCTCTGTCATCCTCAACGATCACCACTGCTCATTCAACTCGATTATCGTCGCGGAGGATACACCGCGGACTTGGCGTCGACGACACTTTGAGTCCGAGTTGGATTGTGACTGTGTTATCTCCTTCAGCTTCATCGTCAACTGTCAGCACAAATATATCTAGACAACGATAACAACAACATCGCCCTTCATTTCTCTTCACATACCGAAACAACGTCTTCGTTCCGCTCACCTACACCCACAGTCGACTTCACCGACACCCCACCGGCCGACCGACCACTTCGGTTCTGATTGAAATCTCATACCAGATAAGCAACAACTGAGTCAATCGACATTACTGGAATCCGTACCAAGTACAACCGCGTCAATCATGGTTTCACTCCTCCCACCGACCGTGACTCGACTCATCTGCTTTTTCCTACTCGTCACGCCTCTTCTCTCCCTCGCCAGCCCTCTTGCCGATGCCAACGCAGCGCCCGCCCCAGCGCCCGTTGCCAATGCCGATGCCGCGACGCCAGCCAAACTCCAACCCAGACAGGCGCAGCCTACGCGACGAATGGGAATGAGAAAAGTGAAAAAGTCGGAGCCACTGAAGAAGAAGGATTACTCGTCATTCCTCTGTCCTGGAGGCAGCGTCGCGTGTCCAGTGTATGCCGGAGACGAGGTCACGCCGGAATCGATAACGACGCTGGATAAGAGTTTGGGTAGTCTGGCGGACTGGTTCAAAGTTGGATTCGAGTGTGTCGAGCTTGAGACGGAACTCAACTCGTGCGGAGGATGTCTAGCTCTCGGCGCAGGGTGAGTCGCGTTCCTAAACTGTTTATCGTCATTGTCGCTGACCACCTGCTTGTAGACAAGACTGTACGGCAATCTCAAACGCCAGGGCAACTGGCTGCGAATCGAGTTCTTGCGTTGTCTACTCCTGTTTCGATGGATTCGTCGTGTCGCCCGACAGATCGCAGTGTGTCAAGAAAGGCACCATCACGCCCGCAACACCGATTACCGCCTCGAGACCGGAGAGCGAGCAGCTCGTTATGGAGTAGAGGATGTCAGTGGAGTTTGTCAGAAGTCATCAAGTGGTTTTCGATGTTCGTCGCCCCAACCTGCCATCTTTGAAGAGCTCAAGGCTGGGGATGGCACAGGATACAATCTGCCATCTACACTTTCGGTCGGTTTCGCGATACAAAGGACAATTTATAGAGTTTCCGGGATGGCTCGTTAGAATACTTGTATTCGTCAAATGTCAATAGATGCACAGAGTGCTGGTCATACTGCTGTCAAGCAAGCTATCATAAGCTGCTGATAGCGATAGCCAGTATGCTCCAGTATATCGGAAGTCAAGCATCTAAGCATCTAAGCATGTATAGCAGTTGACGTGAGAACGCCACGGCGGGAGGATAGATAGTACAGCTTTGAGGTTGTACACCGCCATTAACCATTCCCGCGCTATCTTTGGACCTGAAATCCGTTGATGTCATTGACTATTGTGCTCTTGGTTCTCATTCCTACACTACAATCAACATACTCAACCTACATTGGCTCGCAGCTCAGAGAGGCAGCCACGAGTGATCCCTCAGACCCCGACCATCATCCACCACTGCATACCGAAGCATGGCGTACCGCCGACCCATTGTGAGCCAGCTTCCTTCCCCTGAGCCGGTAGCTCCTTTCGCCAAATACAGTGCTGATGGCTTGTGATGCAGAGAGTCCAGCCCATGGTCAGTGCTGACAGCGGTGAGTACAGGGCACATGGGATGTCCTATCGTGTTTCTTAAGCCTTATAGTGATCTACGCTCTACGCACCGCCGGAAGTCCAGAGTGAGTACAGCACACACGACTGCACCTCGTTCTCTTTCCTTTGGGCTATACCTTAGGACTTCACCTGACTAACACACTCAGATACATCCACGCCGTGATCAAGAGCTACGTTGAGATCAAGGTAGCAAGGGGCAAGTACAAGACGGAAATCGGACACAAGTTGGACCTGTTGGAGATGGAGGTGAGTTCGCCGGACATGCCGAAGCGACTTGGTGCTCACAACAATGGTGTAGCTGCCCCAGCATGCGCAACATTTCCGAGCGGTCAGGCGAGAGGCGGGACTGCCAGAGTCTCGAGTTCTTCCTGGAGGCCAGCTTGACCGGACTATCAGGCGTACGGCAAGTAACACGACTGGCGCATCATCGCTCTCAGTACGACCCACGGGCATCGTCAGAGCTACCACTTCGACAGCAACTCGTAGACCATCTACTTCGACACTCGCGTCTACGGCAACAGCGCCAGCGGTGGCCACTGCAACTCGTCCAGCAATTGTCAGGCCGGTCCAGGAAGATGACGAGGATCCACCACCACCACCGTACACCAGTGCGGATCCGGAGCCCGACTCAACCCGGTTGCTGCAGGAGCGATTGGCGGCAGAAGCAGAGTCTAGAGGGGCGATACAGATGGACCCGCCCCAGTCGGCGCAAAGCGCATCTTCACCACCAGCCACTTCGAGTTCATCACACCATCAGCAGCAGTATGCGCCTCCACCCAATCCACCACCTGGCGCCAGCCAGCCCACAATCAGTAGTCCATCTAATCGACAGCCGCCTATGAGAGAAGATTCGACGCCCCAACGAGTGCCATCGGACGAAGAGCTCAGGAGGGTGTGGGAGGAGAGCCAATTTGACGAAGCCAAGCGAGAATCCAGAGCAGCGGAGCAAGAGCGCAAGGACTTGGAGGAGGCTTTGAGGTTGTCACTACAGGAAGGCGAAGCCTCGGGTTCAGGGACTACCGGTCAATACGACCAATACGGCTCGTCCCCTGGACCGAGTCAATCGGGCGCATCGTTCCAATTCCACGACGAGGATCCAGCGTCCCATCGTGTCAGCTCTTACAACCCGATCACACGAAGAGACACGACGTTTGATCAAGATCGTCCTACACATGTTCCAGATTATGGTGAGGCCTCGACAGCAGGTATTACCCAGGGCCTCGGTGATCTGAGAATGCCAGGAGGCTTCGACGGTCCAGCAGTACCGCAACCCCCCTCATCCGGCTTCCAACCCCAATCGACAAACCAACAATCCCTCTTGGACGATGACGACGACAGTCAGAATCTATCCTCGGCGGGACCGATGCTCACCCCAATGAAGACTGGGATGGCGATGCAGAGTAAGAATCCCTTCCTATCACCACACGAAGTCCAGCAGGAGGAAGGCCCCTCTACTCCACCACCTACAATCGACCAGAAATCGTTCCCTTCCCCTCGATCAGAGTTTCCGCCCTCAACTTCCTCCCCTCTGCCTCAACACCCGGTCAACAACACGCGCGATTCGCCTGGATCTGCAATGACCACTCATACCATCTACAACCAGGACGCGCAGCACGGTCTGTCCCCTAGCCCTCGTATTCCATCGGGATCCAGTCCGACGCCCAGAGCTCTTCCCAGACCGCCTAGTATGTCGAGGCCGCCTGTCGAATCGAGCTTCACACCACCACCGGGTCCTCCACCCGCGCCAATGAGTCCACAGCCTCCCATGCAGCAATATCCCCAGCAGCCGCCGTACCACCAGCAGCAGCCGCCCCAGCCCCAGCAGGCGCAAACGCCCAAACAGCAGTTCCAGCAGTATATCCAATCGATCACTCCAGCTCTACCTCCAAGACGGGACACCCATGCCACTCAGGTCATTAATCAGGAGGTTCAATCACTAGGGGTGTACAGTCCGCAGTATCCCTCGAGCACGCAATATCAGGTCAATCAACAAAGCGCGCCTCTGAACCCAGAGGGATATCCCAACCCGCAAGGGAGTGCACAGAACAATACTCCCTCGTACAGTTATTCGCAGAGTGGGCAGATCCCCGTTTCGACGTACCAAGTGTCCAGCCCAACGGCAGCATACCCCCAGCAGAATCAGTCGTTCGAGCAAGCTCAGTTTCCCGCCGCTGCCCCATCCTCCGGACCGGCTCTCGCCCGAAGCTTGTCTACTGTCGTTGACGGCGAAGACCCGCTGGACATGTTGAAGCAGTACGACACTGTTTTCCTGAGTGAGTCTAGCCTCCGAAGTGATGGTCTAGATTGCTGATTGCGCCGCTCCGTAGTCGATGACAGTGCATCTATGGCTGGCGAGCGATGGGAACAAGCTCGAAGCGCTTTGATTGGCGTAGCCGACATTGCCGCTCAATACGACGACGACGGCGTGGATGTCTACTTTCTCAATTCGAAACGCGTTGGCAAAGAGCTCAGAGTACGTTCCTCGCATTTGTCGCCACAAGTTGAGGATATTTGGGCTGAATTCGATGTCGACAGACTGAGGCGGATGTGGAGGATTTGTTCGCTGGTCTGGTGCCGAAAGGCGCAACGCCGACGGGGCAACGCCTAGAGACCATCTTGAGAGAGTACATGGCCAGACTGGAGAGACAGACGAATTCCGCAACAACGACCGAGACGCCGAGTCAGGGTGAAGGCTTTGTCAAGCCGATGAACATGATTGTGATAACGGACGGCGGTGTGTTTCGAGGCGCTGTCCCGAAGGATGAGATTGACAGACAAGGCGCAGCGCCAACCGACGACCCGGAGAGTGTCATCATTGCCACGGCGAAGAGGGTGAGCTCGACGTTCGAATCAAGCTTGAACAGTAGCTGACAGGAGGTCAGCTTGACCGCGGGGACTATCCCCTTTCGCAGGTTGGAATCCAGTTTATGCAAGTCGGCGACGATCTGGAGGTGAGACCGGGACATGGTGTCCGATCCAAACGTCGCTAACAAGTGGTACTCAGGCCCGACAGGCGCTGCAATCAATGGACGACGAGCTTTCCCATACCCATGGCGTGAGGGATATGGTGGATACAGTCCCGTACACCGGGGAAGAGATGTCCGCGGGACTCATCATCAAGACTTTGATGGGGGGTATCAACAGGAGACTCGATCGTCGGGGTTAGGGAGTTGTCAGTTCCTCGACTGATGCGAGATAGACATCGTTATTTCATCTTAGGTGTATCTTATATTTTGACTGCGAGCATGTGTATGAGGTAGATATCACCTTGGGTTCCACATGCATGATACAGGAGGTTTACACCCCTCGTGTTCACTTTGCCCAGCTTTCACGGCCTGCTCTACTGATTTTGACTAGAACTTTGGCGTAGATGGCAGCTTTTCTGCTCTCCAAACTGCAAGTACGATATCGTCAGCATTGAAGTCACGCAGATTGTCGCCCTGGCTGCACTTACACGAAGCGTACATGTTGACTCTGTCGATCGCCTTGCCGTTCTCCCTAATGTCAATTGGCTCGACTACCCCTCCTTATCAGCTACGCCCACGAGACGTGCATTGGCTGCACACTCACCCTTGAACCCGGCCAGCTGGAATCTCTGCCTGTACCAAGGCCGTTTGGCCGCTGAACGCCATACTGCCACACCCCCTACTTTGAGCACGCGCCTCATCTCCATGATCTCGTAGTCGAGCTCGGAGCGTAGTTGCTCGAGAGCCACTTCTGGGGAATTGCCCTCGTCCTCATCGGCGGCTTTGGACCCTCGAGGGGGAAGAGGGGTCGATGGGGCAATAGGGTCGAACCCTGGCTACGTCAGTAGTCTTCATGGTGGATTGGACGTTGAGTTCTACGTACAGTCCATGGAGTCCATGACGATGACTTTGGTCAAACTCTCATCCTCAAGACCGCGCAGAACACTGAGAAGAGTGTCAGCTAAGCCCCCTTAGAAAATGGTAGACGGTCTGTGAGCTGCCACACCCACTTTAGGATGGTGTCCGTATGTAGCTTGAATGCGTTGTTGGTCTTTGCCGATTTCAAAGCCTGGAACCCCTCTGGCTTGAGGTATGCCGGGCAGGAAGACCGGGAGTATCGCCCGTGAAGACATAGATAGAAGAAGTAGTTGTCGTCCTAGAGGCAAGTCAGTCGGTCTGCTGGATCGCCGACGTGAAACTATTTCACCCTGAGCGTTGTGAGACTTGGCACTGGGTCGAGAGTGGCCTTGATGAAATCCTCCACTGAACCATCTTGCAAGAAGCAGTTCATCTGGTTCTTCGGCACTCCCAGCGCGTGCCAATTGAACGCCCTGCCCCCGTATCAGCACCATCAAAGCTATGACCCCTTTCGGACCGCTACTCACGGATTGCCCAGGAATCCCTTGACCATGATCTTGTTGAGGAGAATCGGCCGAAGGTGCTTGACCCAGATACGTTCCTGCTCAGCCACCGTTTTGGCATTACACATCCGCTTGACGTGACCTCTGACTCCGGCGAGGAAGAAGGCGATCTGAGCGAGACGCAGTGCCCAGCCGCTGTAACCCCTGAAATAGAAGTTGCGGCTGAACTGATCCGAGTGGGCTTTCCAGTACGCATATGCGTGGCTACGAAGTGCGATTTAGCTTTCGGATCATCTGAAACGATTAGCTAGCTACCCACGACGAGAGGAACGGCGAGAGCTTTGTGGTGAGAAGCTTGTCAAAGTCCGGGTGACGACCTTCGCCAAAGATCATCCAGAAGTCGGCGTACTCGAGCGATTGGATGGCGGCGAGCTTGAGCTCGAGAATGTGGCCTTGACATGGGTTCATATCTGCACACGATCAGGTCTTGTACGGTCTGAGGTGCGTTGAAGTTGAGGTACTAACCGACAGCGTGGATCCTCTCGCAGTTTGCGGCGAGGGCGTAATGGAGGACGTTGTCACCGGCGCTGGTGATGGCGAGCACGTGGTCGTCTTTGTTGATACCCAGCTTCTTGACGTCGACGTCCGGGTCTTCCCAGGTCTAAAGGTGAACCTTGAGCATGTATACAACACGCTCACTTGCCACCGCTGACTCACCCATCCGTAGATATGAGTTCGGAACTGTTCGTGGATTTTCTCCTCGAGATAAGGTACTCGCCAAGACTGCCCACCTCTTGTCAGCATACCTGCGACAAGTACAAGCTCAACCCACCTTTCTCAGCTGATAGTGGAACGGGCTGAGCGGCGCTCCGACATCGTGAATAGTCTGTTGGAAGCCCTCGATGGGTTTATGAACCATCGCACTGGGACCAAGGCTAAAGTCCGGGATGGCCATCTTTGTAGCTTCGAGTGCCGGGGTGGAGAACGGGGAGGTCATGTTGAAAGGCGAAGTGGGGGTCATGAGACCGCCATGACCCTGACCTATCGTATTTCCCGCTTCAACCTGGAAGATCTTTGCAGAGGTCGTGGCGTCTCGCTGGCGTGAACATCCAAGAAAGACATAGCTGAATTCAGTTGGTCAGGTATGACAGACTAGATGTGGTGGAGACATTGTCCTCACTAGGGGATCTGGATGAACCAAGATTTGAGGAAGTTGTTCCTAGCATTCAACACTTTGATGGTACCCATTTTGTACTCCAGGTAATCCCGCCTCGAGCCATGGAGGTGGACATGGTCGAACTCGAACCAACACTCCCAGAACCACTTGGCGAACCAAGACACCCTTCGACTCGCCGTCCCAATGGCCTAAGCGGGGCATCAGCTTGTGCGTACTGAAAAGGGTCAGCTGTGCTTGACGTACCCGTTCTTTAACGCCGCCGTCGCGGGATGTGTAGAAGTCGACAACGCCGAACAGACCTCTTTGAGGGTCCAACACCTGATCGCACCGGTCTAGCAGTTGGTAAAACGGAGGAATCTGCAGGGCGTCAATACAGGCCGCACTGGTTGTTTGAATACGTACCATGGACAAGGAGTAACTGAGCGTGATGGCGGTGATGCTTCCTCGGGGATCTAGCTCGCCTGATTCCCATTCTGGAAGGACAAACTTGCTAGCATCTTGACACAGGACATGGACGTTTTTCCAGCCTTTGGCTGCGAATCGCTTCCTTGCGACTTCGAGAAGGGGCTCACACAAGTCGATCAGGTAGATGGCGTCAAAGTAGGTGACTGGGAGGTATTCGTCCCTAAGAGCATTTGGTTAGCTGGGCACGGGTAGTTGGCTCGAATCACAGCCCACTCACATTTTCTCAATGTTCCAGCCGGTTCCGCCGCCAATATCGACCCAGATCTTGGGTTTGCCCACCGTTGCTCCCCGACCAATGGGGCTAGGCTGGGCTTTTAGATGAGCTGCCAACAGCTGCAACATTGTCTCTCGGCCTTTCAGCAAGTGTGCCCTCGTTGCGTCATAGACGTCCGCCTGGCCGGTGTAGAACGAGTCTAGACTGTCCTGCTGGGAGGCCGAGGTTGACGAGAGGAACGGCTTGATGAAGCAGTTCCAGGCGAATCGCAGTGGAGTACGGAGGTAGGGTAGTAGTGCTAGTACGAGCAGCGAGGCAGAAAGGGCAGATAGGGAGTAGCCGATAGTAGGGGATGGCAGAGCGACGTGAGGTTGGAGTGCGACTTTGAGCGGGCTGAGGGAGGACTTAGCATGGGCAAGAGCTGGGAATGGAAGTGGTTACTTACGCGAGACCAACCATGATCAGGAGAGAGGTCGTGAGGAGTGCGATCTGGACTGGTACATTGATGATATCTTGATGGGTTTTGAACATGTTGGAGTCGGGTGTACGGGACACCGAGAACTGTCACAGATGTTAGTAACAGCGGAGCTCGAGCAATCTATAGCACAAAGAGAAAGGTGGTGGATATGAGAGATTTCTATGCATCTTCCACTATCTCTCGCCAAAGTGTCCCGGCACCTGGGACCAGATACACGTCGATAAACCGCTCGCTCCGCCCCAGCTCGGGTCCAAGGCTGATCCCGACTCGTGACCACGTTCTGCTTCCTTCGACCATTAGACCCAGAGTCCTGCAGGCTAGGTTCTTGCTGGTGCGAGATTAGATCCGATATGGGATTGTGGGGCGACATGCGTTCCGCTTGGCTGAGGCACTGCCATGGTGAAGAACGTGTCTACTCGCACGGGTGAGAAACGTGCGACTTGTGGAATGCCTTTCGGATGTCGGGAAATCAGTCGCGACGCGGTGGTATCGCTTCGGTCGCGGCTGCGTACGCTGAAATACCGTCTACCTGCCGTGCAGGGGAATAGCAGGAGGAGTCATGTCGACGACAGATGACGGAGAAGAGACTGTTGATGCTATCTCGATGAACGACCTTAGGTTGCTCGTTAAGCGGGATCAAATGCGATCCTTTGTTTTGGAGATCGACTTCGACTTGAAGGAAATCCGTGTGCTCGCTTGACATCTGTAGACAACTAACCCGCCGCGCACAGGGTCACTGATCACGGCAGCAGGATCCAGCTGCAGCCCGCCATGGCGTCAAGCGCATCGACTTCGGTCGTAGCCGCGACCTCGTCCGACGCTTGGACGCTAGATCCCTCGCTCGGGGTCTACTTCCACGCTCCTTCCTCGACCTACGCTATCCCCGACACTTTGACCGGTCAGTGGTCCTACGTGCCCGCCAAAGACTTCAACCATGGTCAACCATCAAATTGGAGTCGACCAAATAAGCCTATCGAGGTGGAGGAAGGTGAAGTTGAGGATGATGTCGGATGGGGCGGATTGATGGATGAGGAGGAGGTCCAGAAATTACAACGAAATGTAAAGCGATCACAGGCCCCCACTATCAATGGTCGTCCAGCTCACAATGGGGAGAAAGGGAAGAAGAATCCGATATACGAATATGAAGACCCGGTCATTCACGCATACACAAGAGATCGAGATCTAACTCCTCCAACAGCGTCTAGGGAAATGCCCAAGGATCTATTGAGGCTGGTGGTGGAGAAGTCGGAGATGCTGCCCGTTGGCGGCATAGCGGTGATTGACGCAAGGGAAGGTGGAGTCCAGATAGGCAGGGATCGGTGCGAGATGGGAGCACAGGCAAGAGTCCGTTTGAAAGAGATGGAAGTGAGCAAGACCCATGCGGTGGTGTACTGGGGCAAGACTCCTGGATCAGAAGACGACGAGAGCGCGGATGAAGGCTGGTGGGTGGTGGATCTGGGTGGGTTGAGCAATCTCTAGTCTGTAAACACCACCCCATACTGATGAAATGATCAACCAGGCTCGACACACGGCACATTTCTCACTCCAGAGGGCGGACCGAAGAAGAGGCTGTCCGAGCCCAAACACTCGTCAAGACCGGGATCACTCTCCCATAACGCTCGTCTGACCATCGGGAGCACTACGCTCATCGCGCATATCCACCCTTCATGGCCGTGCGAGTCGTGTCAGTTAAATCGCGAGAATGAAATCCATCTAGACGAGGGCAATACAAGTACACCCATCGGCACTCCCACTACCACGACCTCCGCCGTCGAGCTGGACGACCATATGGTAGCGCTGGACTCGAAGCAGAAGCGGGACAATCGGGATGTGAGGCATCGTCGCGAAATGGCCTCTTTGAGGGATAACCTCCTCAAGAAGAATTCTCAGCAAAGTACCCACTCATCCTCGTCCGAAACCAATGGGGACCGAACATATGTGGATAGATCGGCCATGCGTCGAAAACTGCATCCCACCGCTCCGCCAATGTTGGCCAAACGACGCTCGGCCTCGCCGCCAACGCGCCACCAAGAACCAGTGTCCGCTCCGCCGGCAGCTCCATCGGCATTTGCCGCGGGATTACTGGCGAGTCAGGGCTGGACTCCCGGTGCGGGACTGGGACGTAATGGAGATGGAAGGTCGCAAGCCATTGAAGTGGAAGTACGAACGGAGAAACGTGGTCTAGGTGCTCAAGGGGCCAAAGCGGTGGTCGATGTCGGCGAGGGCAATTGGAAACAGAGGGGCAAGCAGAGGCGATGGGACGAGGTGGAGAGGTGACCTTCCGGAGTCATCAGGCGTACCTCGCATCGGCAAGGGGTCCCGTCACGATCGACACAATCACAACACGAGAAGATCCAGTGGATGTCCATGACCTGTAGCGATAATATCACATTGACGGACAATGTACTCATAGAACAATGCAAGTATGATCTCCCATGCGATCTGTTGGACACGTTGAAGATGGACGCGACCGAAACTCCACTCCACTCGGCCTAATCGTCGTCATCGTCGCCAGAGTGTTTGGCATTATCGATCATCTTCTTGACCCGTTCGTAGACCTGTAACCAGGCGTCAGACAAGCACCATCGCTCCGGCCAGTCATACTCACAGTGAACACGATAGCCTGGCCTGGCGCCACCCGGAGGACACGCGGCGTGATTCCCTTGTAGAAAGCGCTAACACCTTCATTTCTGAACAGATCCGTAGTGACATTGATCAACCTCGACATGCTCGTTTCGCCAGCTACATGCGACGCTTTCTGTATACGACTAAAACAGTAGATCAGCTTCCCGTCTCTTTCCAAACGGCTGCACCCAATGACTGAGGAAGGCTCACGTTTTGATGGTGTCAATGGGGGCATTGGAGAACGGACCCATCGCACCCGATATCAGACCCAAGACCATGGTTTGGTAACTGGGCAGATTGCCAGACTCTACATATTGCGGTTGTAGATCCATAGCCCATTTCTTGAACTGCTGATACGCTGTGAAGTTGACACCTGGACCGTGTCAGCGCTGCGAAGATAACATTTCTCAGTCTTTGAAACTCACCTTGATTCGTCGCTTGCCTGAGGGCAGTGAGGGCGACTCCTCGATACAGCGCCAAAGGGCCTTCCTCCCGGATGATCGTATATGCGGCATGTGCGGCGTTTCTACTCAGATCAGAGGTGCTCTTCCAGAATAGGCTCTTTCTGGCTCTACCTACCTGTATCTCGGGATATCTTCCGGGTCGGCAAGGGAGTCTGAACGGATCTGTCAGCTCAAGGTCCCCGTTCGCTGATACTGCAACTTACGCTGTTGCGCCTGTAGCCTGATCTTCACCACCTCCATCGGCGTCACCACCGCTACTGCTTCCGTGGCACCGGCTCCCAGACCAGCTAAGCCCGACGCGTCAGATATCACCCGACCCAGATACACGTCTTGCTCACCGAGAAACGTTGCACCCGAGCTCAATGTCCCATCTGGATTGCTAAGCCACCCTTTATACGCTACACCCCTGGATCAGCTCGTCTCCCAACCCGTCAGCAGGGACGTGGTAGCTGCTCACTCTCGAAACTGGCGAATCTGATGGCCATCTTCGGCACGATTCCACTGACGACCGCGCCCAATCCCTTGTACAGTCCCAAAGGCGTTTCTCTGGCTGCTATCTGTCGACCAGTCGCGAAGAAGCCCAGAGGTTTGAGCTGGAACTATGTCAGCCCCATTTACTCCTCCGCCACAATCTTCCTCCTGAAGAAGAGGGAGCAAGACTCACGCCCTGTAGCTTTCTCGACTTGGACAACTGCATTCGGACTTTGATCGTGTCTAGCGGGTGACTGAAGAGATACAGCAAGTAAGTCCCGAGTCACATCTACTTTTCCGGTAATAACCCACCATACGAGTGCTTCGGCCAGACCTGCAGCTCCTCCTGCTATCAAATGTGTGCTGAGGGGCACTTTCGTCTTTGACTTTCCTGCTCCGCCGACGCGATCACCCGACCGCCCGCCGCCAAATGGTTTCGAGGTGGAAGAGGACATTTTGGGTTATAGTCACTGTGTGAACGGTGGGATTCTAAGATACCAGTTGATACTGTAGAGCTGAGATGCGAGGGAGCGGACGATATATAGAGTGGATGGAGGGCGGAAGGGGCTGGTTGGATGGGAAAGGCGTCGAGATGTAAATTTCCGTCTACTTGTGCCAGGAAGCCTCTGTTGGTAAAATGCAATTCGACTCGAAGACACTTTGGCAGCTGACGACTCTACATCTATACACCCGACCTAACGCATTGCTCCTCATTGCGGAGCTGCGCTACCTCCTTGCATAGAGTGCGCCAAAGCCACGACACCACCACGACAAGAGTATGCCTGCGAGGAGAGTACCGGGTGGACGAGTAACCGGCTTTCGAGTGGTGACGACCCGGTTGGACACAGTTGCCGGGTCAATCCATCGGGTTTACTCGGTCCAACCACTCTTCATCACTGCGTACTACGCCCAGCCGTTAGGGCTCGTCGTACTCCATGGCCAGCGTTTAGCTCCGGCGGAACGAAGACGGTGTATCACTACTCTCATCCCAGCAATGACGTCTCCTCTGGAGCAACTCTGGAGTGTCATTTGCAATGACCGAGTGTCAAAGCAGTTCGACTCGATTCAATCGGAACCACCGACCATTCACCAGGTTTCATGAGAAACACTTCCTCGAGCATCCCATATCGGTTGTGTACCGAGTCGTGGAGTAGAAGCAGGCACCAACCATTGTATAGTGGTCGGACGTATGTGCATTCTATGCAACTATGCAACTCCAATTCCCCTGGACGAGGCTTACGCCCGACCACCCTTGGCCTCCGACTTGACGCCCCTAGGCCTCTCCACCACAACCATCTTGTTGCCGCCCTTGTCCTTGGGCCGTCTAGTCCTCGTGCCCTTAGCATGGACACCGGTTGGCGAGACGGGCTGCTTGTTACCCTTTCCTTTACCCTTACCACCTGAGCAAAGGTCAGTATGGATCGTTACAGAGGGAGAGAACGGGTGTGAGGTCGGGTCTCGGAAGCCTCTCCTGGAATGAAGCCCGAGTAATTCATTTCGGCCAATCACTCACCTCCAAGGGGATGGTCGACTGCGTTCATGGCAACACCTCGAACAGAGGGTCGTCGACCCAACCATCTACTCCTTCCGGCTTTACCAAGCACCCTATGCTGGTGCTCTTTGCTGCGGGATAAGTTAGCAGCCGCGCCATCAGATGGAAGACCACGCTTTACTCACTTGCTTACCATGCCTATTGTCGCGACGGAACCAGGGAGGAACCTTCTAATCTCCCCGCTGCTCATCTTGACCTGAACAAAACCTTTACTCTTCGCAAGAGCACCGTTCGCGGACTGGATCTCTCCACCTAGTCGCAAGACATCGACTCCTCCGACCGGTAGACCGGTCGAGTCCTCGTGGGTGACAATGGTAGCTGAACAACCTGCCGATCTTGCCGCCTGCATCTTTCCTCTTGGACCAAACGAGATGTTGTGAACGACAGTACCGGTTGGGATCAGGGACAGGGGCAGCACATTGCCTATCTTGAGCACCGCCGTTCTGAGCAGACCCAAAGATCGAGGCGATGGCAAGAACCCGTGAGAAAGGGAGGAAATGTCTGGATTCGGCTTGAGGTCGATTGGCTGGACGGACTGCGGACCTGCTGGTTCGACTATCCCTCCTTCGGCTTGGATTCTCTGTCGAGTCAACTCGGTCTGAGCCATACGGTCGTCCATCTCGTCCATACTCGGTCTACCCCAGCCGTCGACGATTCCAACGGGGATACCAGATCGGAAACTGGTCACTTCGTCACCAGCCCGCAAGCCGTCCGGAGCGAGGATATAACTCCATCCACCACGGACCAACGCTCTGGCATGTGGCGGAACAAACGTCTTGACATCTTGAGGAGTTCCGAACTCGGTTTCCGCAAGCTCCATGCCCTCCTCGATCTCCTCCTCCGTAAGTGCCTTCAAGGGCTTTTCTGCTCCGGCAGCCCGCTTTTTGAGTAGCGCGATATGCGCCGAACGTCCCGGGTCGTATTCTATCCTGATGACATCGTGGACGCCACTGTCATACCGGTAAAAGTCGACCGTTCTCAGTCTCCTCTTATGTCCTCCTCCGATATGCCTACTTGCGACTCTGCCAGTGTGGTTTCGACCTCCTGTACGTCGAAGTGGGATTGTGAGCTCTTTGATCGGTTTGCCGGGCCATAAATGTGGATGCGAGATGAGCACAGTGTGTCGTGTGGACTATAACGCGGGAGATTTTAGCCAGAATCTCTCGTATCTGCGTCTCCCTACTCACATTGAGGAAAGGACGACCCTTTTGCCTCAGCGGTTTCAACACCTGACTCAATTCGTCGGCCTTTTGCGCGTTACTGGCGGCCCGTTGGCGGTCGGATGACATTGAAGAATCCTGCTGGAATGTTCCCCACGCGGGCGATTCCTCTGTCGCATACGACCTCGTCGCGCTCGTTGTCACTTGCGGCAGCTGCAGTCGGGATGTCGAAGCGAGACACGAGGCCAGGGGCGCTTTGAGCGACCCGCTCGCTCTGGATAGTGTCGCCATCTTGGGGTACGCCGGGCGATGTCCGATTTCCCTCTTTCCTTCGATGAGCGAGCTGGTGGCTCTACCAGTCTATATGAAGCCTGTCCTATGCTACCCCCATTGACCGAAATTCCAACTTCCTCGACTGTGGTCGATCGCATCGTTGGGTGAGTATTGGGATTTATTAAATTCCCCAGCTTGTATTTAATTGTGTTTAATCCCAGGATGTTGATCCACGCGACCCGGTTACGCCGTGGGTCACTTTCACCCGCTAACCTCCTCTGAACATCGTTGCCATGTTGACTTCTCTTCGATTCATACAGTCTCGACTTCAAGTCACAGAAGCCCCGCCATGGTCAAGGTTTCCGTGATCACAAAGGGGAAACCCACGATCAACCTCGACTTCTCGGAGAAACACCCGGACAAGGTCACAGTCGCAGAGGTCAAGTCTGCCATCACCGCAAAGTTTCCAAAGGTGAGAGACGTCGGCTGTCCTCTCTACCACAGGATCGGTGACTGATTACACCACTCTTTTAGCTAGTGGCCAATAGGCAGAGGATCACTTTGCCCAATGATAACGGCAAGCCCACGCCCCTGGTCGACGAGCAGAAGACTCTGGGGTCATATGGTGTCGGAGAGGGCACGGCCCTTCGTCTCAAGGATCTAGGAGCGCAGACTGGATACAGGAATCTCTACCTTTGGGAATATGTGAGGCTCAGAGTCGCATAGCTTGCATGTCGAGTGTGCTGACGCACCTACGCAGGCCGGACCAATCTTCCTCAACCCTCTTCTCATGTATCTCTCCCAGTATATCTGGGGATCGTATACCCCGTCCACGCTCCAAATGTAAGTCTGCTAACACCTGCATGGTCCAGGCAGCTGACACGTTGATCAGAACTGTCCGAAACCTCATCGTTTTCCACTTCATCAAGCGATGGCTGGAATCCGCATTCGTGCACTCGTTCTCCCGAGCCACCGTAGCGGTGTCGTTCGTCGTGCGAAAGTGAGCTGTCGTGATCACTAAGTCGGGCCCAGAGCTCACTCTTAACGTAGCTGCGCATACTACTGGGGTGTTGTCGGACTGCTCATTGGCTTGACGCTGTACCGACCTGCCAATTCGGCCGAGGCCTTGAAAGGCTCAATCCGAGGAAATTCGTCCTGGGTCACCTTCTGGTCCATCTTCATTGTGGTAAGTGGTTCATCACCAGCCTCGAACTTCGTTCTTCTGACGCTCTGCAGATCTGCGAACTGCTCAACTTGTACACCCACGTTCACCTTGCTGGACTGAGAGTGCCTGCTGGTCAACCGAGAAAGTACCCCACTGGCTTCGGATTCGGCATTGCCGTTTGCGCAAACTACTGGTTTGAAACGCTCGGCGTTATCGGTCTAGTCGCCATCACCGCCGGTGACCCAGGAAGTAAGTGTGCTCTAGACTACGTTATGTTTCGCGGTCGGTACTGACAGTGTACTTTCCTTAGCCATCGTCTACCTCGCCATTGCGTTCTACTACATGGCCGACTGGGCGGGAGGAAAGTACAGGCGATACAAGAAGGAGTTTGACCCAAAGATCTTCCCTGGAAAGCGATACAAGATGTTCCCTCCGTTCTACTAGAGCGGGAGCTAGCGGGTGTTAGAGCATGTCACGAGTTGGAGATCAAAACGGGATCATTGCCAGGCAAGTGGGCTCGGCCGACGCCCGCTCAGCTGGGAAGCATGCCTATAGACAATCATCATGGCCCATGCAAGTGCATAGATATACAACAAACGCGTGACTGTCAATAATCTGACGTACGTTCACACTCCTCGACAGGCTAGTCACTGTCATACCCTGCCAGTAGCCCGCCGCCTAACGATCCCACTTTCGGGCCTGGTATCGAAACTCCTGACCCAATCGGCCTGACGCCAGTGTTGACCTGGGCCATTTTATCCGGATCCTTGGTCTTGGTCTTCACCTTAAGCCCAGCTATAGCACCGCCCGGCGACCCTGCCAAAAGTGTGTCTGCCGCCGAGGCGAATGGGTCGTATTTCCTGCTTGTAGTTGCTCGCAGACTCTGCGCCAGTTGGGCCTTTGTCTTGATGCCATCCACTTCCCTCTCTTTGCCTTTCCTTGACGGCGTCCCCTTTGTTGCCCTAGTGCTAACTCCTGCCCTACTCCCACTTGCCTCCCCTGTATCCGATGACAGACCCCTTCTCTCCCTGCCCGCCTCCCACATCCCTTTGACATTGCCGACCGGGGTTTCCCCTCCTAGATCCAGTTCGAGGCTCAGTCCGTATTTATCCCGAAACTCGTCGTCTCGTCGCTGTCTATCGAGCATCAACCCCTTTTCCACGCGAAACTTCCGCCGCAGCGCCGATGAAACGATGTACGGGTCCGAGGATAACCGATCCGAGGCATCGTATAGCTCCGACAGGCGCGTCTTCTTCGTTTGAGCCCAAGTTTGCTGGTCTATCGTCTTTTCAATGTGCGCGAACGGGTCCGCAGGGGGTTCAGCCGCCGAAGGCGCTTCGGTGTCTAGAATGGTACAGATCAGTGGCTGTGATGGGTGACCAAGGGAAGCACTGACCGTGGACTGCAAAACCCCCGTTCTCTTCTGGATCCCAATCCTCGTCTTTACGCGTGGCCCCTTCGTGAACGACATACGCAGCGTTCTGCTCCGGTCAGCCGTGCCCAAGGATTGATCTTGGAGAGTTTTGAGCTCACCTTTGGGTCTGTTCGGAGCTCGAACCAGTTCTGGCAGAGATGACATTTACACCTGAACCCGAAGATCGGGGTCGAGTAGTAGTTTCCGACTTTCTGCTTTTGGGCATTGTACCGCACGCCCGCACCGATATGGGCCTGTATGATATTGGTCAGCTAGATGTACTCCAGATAGCATATCATAGCTGATGCTATGCTGACAAAATCGCAAGCGTGAAAGTCATGCCCGATGGTGAAAGTGCACAGACTTGCGACTCACATTACACGAACCACACCAGATATTGAAGGGTAGCTCGAATCTGCGAAGCAGATGGTCAGCATTTGTAGCCCGAGCATAACCTCTCGTCCCAGGGTTTCCTGGCACATCCGTGTCGTCTTTGAAAGCCACATGTCCGAGACTGAGATCCAAACTCACCGCACAACTAGAATCCCCTTGTCGATATCCTTTGCCCGTTTGCCCAACGCATGTTTCTTGCCTTGGTGGGAGTTGAGTGTCGAGTTGGCTTTCGGGTCGTAGTCGGGAGGGATATACCTGATCACAGTGTCAGTATGATTCTCGCAGATGACACTGCACTCCTGACGACATTTGCCAAGTCTGGGCGGTACTCCTGACTCACCTGTTGAACCCCTGCATGATGACAGAGTATGTCGAGCCTCACAAAACTCGGTCCAACTCCACTTCCCGAGTCCGGATGATCGGGTAGGAGTCGCTTGCTGGCTCTGTTACTTGTGAGCAATTGGCAGATGCAGCACAAGGGAGGTCACAAGCTGAAAGCAAGGGTTGAGCCGGGCTCAAAGTCTCGAGCCTCGAGCTCCCTCGGCCTCGGTCAGTCGGTCTCGTCCGGGTGGCAAATACTGGAACAGCATACGGACGGCCAATTAAAAAATTTCGCGCTGTTGGCGATTAGAAATCTTGGACCAGGTGAAGTCGAGGATTAGCACATGATTACATCTGACTACATGACTACTAATGACTACCAAATGACTAGAGTATGTGGAGGTCGGTTGCGACGTTCGTGTTGCTGGTCGCGTTAGAGGGAGTCGCATCCAAAGGAGCGGAAGAATGTGATGGAGAACGGGGAGGTCAATGATTATGACGGTCATAAGATCTTCTTTCCCAGGAGCCTAAACAACAAACGACTGATAAAGCTGGAGCCTAACGCCTTCGAGAAGAAAGGCGTCTCAAAATGTGCTGATAAAACCTGTCGAGCCTGAGTTGCCTCCCCAGTTACTCCCACTTACTCCCACTTACTCCCAGTCATTCCATTTCCCAGTCACTCCCCTCAGCCTGCCTCAGCCTGCCTCAGCCTGGATTCGGGCTGACTCGTGGTGACTCGCATGTAGCTGTTCAGTGTATACTGTATTCATACGCCACAAACTCATCAATCGTCATGAATCCATTACCTCCCTCGCCACTTCCTCGTATCGCACAATAATCGCAACCCACGGAAAGACCCCTAATTCCTAAATCGAATTGGTCTCCGAAGCATCATTATTGGAGGATCTCGGCTCCCTGATCTTGACATAGTGTGTTGTCTTGTGCGGAGTCAGAGGCTTGCATTCTCCGCTCTCGTCCGCCTTTGACAGTGTCGACGCGTACACCTTCAAGTGAGTTAGTTGCATTGGCGGGATCTGACTCCTCAACATAACACCTTGGGTCGCCAACAGCCCCTCCAATGTCTCTCGCAAATCCGAAGTCCGTCAAGACATCAGGAACGGAGATCTCTCGTGGTGGGTCTGACCAAAATCGGTTTTGATTGTACTCTTGATCGTAGTCATTCACGGATTTATGAAGCTTGAGTGCCATCTGCTCGATAGCCGTCTCAAGGCCCCAAGGGTGCAGCACCAACTCGGTAGTTTACAGACTTCTCGGAAGGGCGTGCTTGTGTACATTGCCCTGATGACGAGCCCGGGTATCAAAGAAGGGGTTCCGAGTGAGGATGCTCGATGACTGAGACGGAAGGCATTTGCTTAACACCAGAACTCTATATCTCATTCATGGACACTACTGGTAGTTCCACTCCTAGCCGACTATCTAGAATAACTAGAAGGACAACTCCTCGCCATCGTTGGTCCAGAACTTTCCACCGTGGCTCTCCTTGGTGGCAGCATCGATCACTTTCAGCACGCCCGCCACGCTCTCGGCAGGGGTCACGGCTCCTTGGTCCTCCATTGTGAGTCCCACTTCCTTGAAGGCCGCTCTGGTCATGTCAGTATCCACCACGCCCGGGCTAAGGTTGGTCAGTATTTGAGTACTTGACATGTAACAGGGCCACACGTACTGTACGGGGAATGCGATGAGATCAGGCGACTCCTGATCCAGCTTCTTTGTGATGTAGTTGACCGCAGCTTTGCTCGCGCCGTACGCCGTCAAGCTGAAAGGGATGGCATCGGTGATCCTGCCAGCAAGACTCGATATCACGACAAACTTTGCACCGGAACCGAGGAGGGAAGCGAAGGTTTGATAGAGTATCAGTGGACCGAAAGTGTTGGTTTCGAGTTGCCTTTGGAGCTCGACAATAGTTTCGTTGGCCACGGTGCACTGAGGAGATGTGATTCCTGAAGAGGTTAGCGGATACCTGAAAGCCTCGAACCTACCGGCATTGGCGATGACAATGTCCACCCTGCCGGCCTTCTCCCTGACGAACTTGGCAGCGGCGGCGTTGTCGACCTCGTTGCCTGAACTGAGCTTGACTGGGATGACGACTTCGGGGTGCTTGGCTGCCAGCTCTGCCAGAGCGCCATCTGCAGGGAAGGATCGGATGCCGGCAAAGATGACAGTGTTAGGTCGAGCCGCAAGTTGCGCTACGAACTCGAGGCCCAGCCCACGAGCGGCACCGGAGACTGAGCGTCAGCGACGTCGTTGATCTCAAACTCACCTAGGTAGACGGTTGTAGACATATTGTGATGCGGGCAATGCCCGTAAACGAGGTGAAGATTGGGTTAACGAGGAGATCAAAAAGATGCTTTATCTGTAACTTGTTGAGGACATGCTCGACAGCTCCAAACACTGCTCTTATAGCCCTTTGTAATCCCTCTAGACTTTGTATCAGCTTTCTCACCTACGCAGTACCTGCAAGGTTGTCAAACTCGTCGTGCGTGACTTCATCAGGCCGTCGGGCAGCTTGAATGACACGCAAGCACGCCTTATATTCTGATAGCGAGCTTATCAATATCTCCCAAGATAGAATCATTGTCGGACGTTATGAGTTATGACTGGTCATGACTCATGAATCAGTAAGTCGCCGCCGGCCTCCGTTCGTACGAGTCTGCGGTCAAGGACGTGTACCATACAATGGTACATGAGGGTTTTCTTGCGAGCCTCGTCGGCGTTGTGCTCGTCGGCCGCGTGTTTTGCCGCTCTTTCGGCCCTGGGAGAAGTATGTTGCATGCGGATTTCGGAGCCCTGAAGTCTAGCTGTCTCTTCTGATCGAGGTCGGACCCTGTCGGACCGAAATAGTGACCACAGCACCAACGAGAGTGCCCCTGTTCAATTCAGCCCCTCACGGGCCCTCGCGACGGTTTCAATACATAGCCATTATTCTCGAAATAACGAGAAATAACTCTTACGGACCCCGAAGCGAGAAATGAAGACTTCATCTCCTCCTCCCGCCTCACTTCCACCTAGAAACTCGCCAAGGTGGTCATGAGATGCGATACTAATAACGCTGTCACAGGCGGAGCAAAAATGGGCAGCGAATTGCTGTACGGTGTCTGGCAAAGTGACAGATCATCCTGACGGATCGCGTAGCCTTTACTGCTAAATCCGAGGTTGTCCCCACTCCCCAGCGAGAGGATATCGTGTGGGCGACTGCTAAATCCGATGTGCGAGCATCCGCACGCATATTGTAAGCCCCTAAACACTCCTTAGATGGATCTTTCCTTCTTCACGACAGAACGCTCCTAAAGGGACTTGTGAATGAGCTATGCAAAGCGCCTCATCTTTCGATGTAGTGACCGGGCGTGGATCGACTGCGTGCTCCGCTCCTCATGACCACGAGTGCGCGAGTGCATGTTCGCAGTGTGCGACGTGGTGCGAATGTTCTTGCGATAGTCCGAATGTCGGCATGAGCTGGCATGAGTCATAATTAGCACTCACTTGATGGCATGCCGTATGTGCAAAGCTTCGAAGATTGGCGATCACAGTATACGGTACTTGCGATCCGATATCAAACTCCGTGACTGAGCGGTGAGCATGAGCGATATTGGGACGGTGTCCGACATCCGGGATTGATTGGGCCTGCTGCTTCGGGCATCGTCGAAAGCCTAAATGCCAAGTATCACGTCAACAATAGACGCTAGAGGCCATGTCAGCCTGGTGAAGTACCCCGAATCTCTGCATGCCAGCAAGGCAGAACAGGAGATTTTGGCCGAACCTCCATCACCGGTACGGTCGATCCAGCTGGACAATCGGCTCCGGATTTGTCCAGTAGCTCATTCTTTGCAGCTGCAATCACCTGTTTGGACCCCTTCCCGAGGTCGTCAATTGCGGGACGCAGGTGGCTCGCCATCTCATTCAAGGTTGGCTGCACGTAGTCCTCCAAGCTGAGAAGTGAGATCGAATGGCTGAGCAGTTCCCGCTGATGGATTGTACAGTACCTCCTGCCAAGTGTATTGACGAGCCCACTTATCCGCACTTTCCTTCGCCTCTAATGCCAGGTCGTGGACGTTGCCAGTCTCCATCCATTACATGATATTGACCCGGCCCGCTACACTAGTGAGCTGTTTCCCCCACCATGACTGTACGTGCTGAGTGAAACTCTCGAGCTGATCCGCGGACAGGTCTTTCCTTCCAACGTCACTTGCTGTTTTGAAGAACTGAGCCGTGGGCGAGACGACGAGTGCCGAGTCCTGGGCGGTCAACACGGGGTAACTCATCGTGAGCTTCTGGTCATCGGATTGTATGACTTTCTTGGTCTCAGATCCCCTCGGCTCGTCGACGTGGAACTGATGACAACCACTGAGGGTATCAACGACCCAGTAATACTCTCCCAACCCTGGAGCAGCCTTCGCCAGTGTTGGCACCGTTTTGCTTATTGGTTCCTCATCGCCTTGTTGTAGATATCAGCGATGAGAAACTTGGCATGGTCCAGTGGAGAGGTTGCACCGTTCCATCTGGGAAGCGCAATGAGGTGTCGACTCTGATGGTGACTCTCGAGCACTCGTCGTCAACCTCGAGACCTTATGGCTTCCACTTGCGTTCGGATTAGACTCGGGTGAGAGTCCCAGGGGGACCGTTGTTAGAGCTTTGCTGTTGGCTCATAGTGGTGTCAGGATTTGGGTGTCATCCACCTGTCAGGCTGTCACATCCTAGTCAGCCCAGGCACATCACGTGACCCTGATTGTAGACTCGTAGACACCGTACACATACTTTAGCTACGATCTGCTACCTGTGATTCCTCACCACTATACAGAGTGCTGAGAGTCACAGGTCGTGACAAGTGGCGGTGGCGCGCAGATGTGTGATAGAGGGATAAGTTCTTATAGGAAGAGCTGTCTTGCTGCTCTTATAGCACTCGAGACGATAGACTACTACAGTCAGTGAAAGGACTGTGGCACTAACAGTGACGTATTATGATGATCCTTTCACGCGACCACCCGTGACAGGAAGGCGGTCCTGTGTGTGCTGCGAGGTGCTGCGAGTCGAGTGTATGTGGCAGATGCTGGTAAGTGTTACACATATTGAGCCAAAGACTCATGCTCATGCTCTATATACTCGCTCAGCGTTCGGTACTGAAGTTCTGAACTAAATCAGAGTTCAGCACTGACGTAGGCTGTGCCGAGTCTTTGATCTGCGGAAGGCACCTGGAAGGCTCAAAATCATGACATACATAGATGTGATGCAGATGAAACGACAGTGCTATGAAGTATGACGCTATATGAGGGTACAGATGTCCGATGTCGACATGAGATTATGTGATGTGTGATGAGATCAGGTCCTTGTGATGCGTTGTCGATTGTCTCTGTGCTTTGTTCCCCACTTCGATGTGTCCCGGTATCTCCCTCTTTGCTCTGATGCTTCTTATCACCTCTACAGCGCTATCGCGCTGGCGGCCCCTCTAGCCGCCCGAAGCTCCGCCACCCTCTTCCTCCTCGACCAGGCCTCCGCCTTCACCCAGTCAATCTCTCCGGTATCCGGATCTGTCGGTGTAGGATCATCTTCGTCCTCCTCCCGTTCGCCCTTGACATGCCTTGGAGCTTCATCCACCATCTCGGCCGTTGTAGCTGCCTCCTTCGAATCCTTCTTCCCTGCCGGGCCAATCTCGCTGGACCACTGGCTGATCCTCTTTCGTGTCCCCTTGCTCAACCCTCTTCTCCATCACAGTGGCTATTTCCGCGGGTGCTTTCGCGCTCTCGTCGAGCACCATACCCCTGGGATTCGACATCCACTCCTCGAACTTGATCTCGCCCGGCTTAGACCCCATCCAAGGCCATTTCCGCATCTGCGCCGGCGGCTTCACTATCGCGTTCGGCTCGATGAGCACGTTGGGCTTGTTGCTTATCGCAATAAGTATCCTTGCGACATTGTTTGCGTCCTGCATCTGGTTAGCTGCTGTTGACTTGTAATTCCAGAGAAGCACTAGAGCTCAGAGGTGAATCTGGACTCACGGCTATACCGGAATGCTGTCGTCCTTCAAACTCGCCCAGGCCCAAAGCTTCCAATTGCCCAGTGATGGTCAAGAAGTAATTCGGGGACTTGCTAGATCGGGCATACCTCTCGACCTTCTTCGCAGTGGTGATAGGCGGCCACAACTCCTCTGATAGTTCATGCTCCGTTTCGGTTCGGGCAGGAGTCTCCGAGGGCGAGATAGAAGCGGTCGGTTCGGGCTCGACGTGCAGTGGTCGCCGAGAATGAAGTGTGCTGAGAACTGTGTTGGTAGCTTGCTTAATATTGAGATACGGAGCGAAAAAGTACGGTGGATTAGGAGGATCCGTCGGTGTTATATGCAGCTGCTTGGGAATCTGTGATCTGGGTGTCAGCTTCATCACACGGTAGTCTTGAAGTGAGAACAAGCTGATTTGCACTCACGAAGTCTCTGTGAACGATGCAGAATAGGCCAAAGGTCAGCTTAAGATATGACGGATTGTCTCCCTACAATCTTACCTCAGGTCGTAAGGCTGTAGCGGGCAATCAGCTCAGTCCAGACAATCAAGGTGGAGTGGGTAGCTGACTCACGCCATCCGTAACCCAAAGCGCATCCTTCAGCCCGCCATCCTCGCGCCGCAGGTCATGACGATCCATCCACTTTTCCAGCCCTTTCAACATCTCCGGAAACGTCGGCGAAGCGTCCACCATTGCCTGCATGCCAAAATCAGCTGATTGAAGCAATGCCCTGGCTGCCTCTTAGCTGACCTGGGTGATGCCAGTGAGACTTGTGCAAAAGTCCGTCAGGGTCGGAGACCAAGTTGGCCGAACGTAGGAATGAAACGTGTCCACGATTTCTAGCTTCCGTCTCTTGGTCTGGGGCGAACAGCTCTCAGGCTCTTCGGGTAGGCCTCTGGTGGTCGGGTCGGGGTTGACAGAGTCGTCGACATCTTTCCACTGCAGCAAGACGACCGGAAATTCCTAAACGATTGAGGTGAATCAGCTCATCGGTCGGGCGACGACAAACTCAGCTGATGACCCGGTACGCGACTCACTATGATCTCATTGGGCCAATCGAACTCCTTGCCCGCTCTGCAAGTGGCCTCCACGTCGAAACACAAGAAACTTCTCCACCTCGTCTGCAGCTCTTCCCTCCGCTGCGCAACGGATCTTCCACTCCAGCCATTCCTATACCCCTGATAGCCGCCTTTCGAGGGGGACGACCGAGGACTAGGCTTTTTGGTTGGGGAGCCAGATTTCAGAGGTGATTCATCATCAGAGGGCGTCGAGTGTCGATAATGAGCGCGTGACAGCCGCCTGAGAGGGTAGTCAGCTTGGGCCGTCGAAAAGAGACTAGTAGCGTAGCTGACAGAAGACAGAAGGATGGGGGGCGGGGACATACCGCCATAATGTCTCCTTCTTCCCTTTTGTGTCTAGGCCCAGTAGGGTCAAATGATGGATCATCGCCTCTTTCGTCGACTGCTTTGACGGCAGCCGGGAAGGTGTTGATGTTGGCGGCCGAGTAGGAACCTCTTCCTCCAACTTATCCGAATCATGTATCTGAGCATCGACGTCCCCTTCCTCCTTTTTCTCGAGGTCACCATTCTTATCCTCGGAGGTGGCTGTTGTTGAAGGTGACAACGAGATTCCTTCCACTTTGCGACCCTCTCCAGTGACACTCTGAGAATTTGAACCATCTATAGGAGCTCCTACGGGTATCGCCAACACGGGCCCATCGCTGGCTGAGACCATATCGCCGGTATGTATCTCAAGAAGCAATTGAAATCGAGGATACGGTCGGAGGAGATCACCAAGTTTGTTACAAGCTCCAGGTCGCAGGGGTGATGGACGACCTTCTTGGCTTCTGCCGAACCCAAAGGAGACCACTCCTTCAATGCAAGCTGTTCGTCAGATCGGCGAGACCTACACGACGCAGAAGCAGACAAGACGAGATGAGGTCAAAAGTCAATAGAGGGGTGAACATGAAAAGTGGAGGTGTCCAACTTCGACATTCGGTCGAGGACGCGGGTGTCTTTGGCAAAGTCAGTCGAGGATTGTCTTTACTCACTGATTCCACTCGTCGGTCGTTGTCAGCTGCGACTACCAGCACTGTCATTCACTCCTCGCTCTACTACACGGGTATACCAGCAGATCTCGCTTTTGGAGCGACAACCGGGAGAATTCGCGATGGAGATGTCAAGGAGCCGGGTCAACCCAGCGGGGGCGGGAGCGCTGGTGAGTCAACTCCTCCCGAGTAGCGATGTCTTCGAAGGGGCAGAGGGGGCTTTTGGACATCAACTTTGGGCAAGTGGAGCAGGAATATCCTGCCCGTCCCGGGTCGAAGAAACGCAAGAATATCGACGGTGTGGGGATCACGGATGTCAACTCGAAACTTGCCCTATTGTCGAATACGAGAGAGATCGTAGACTGGCACGCCGATGCTTCGACAGTCTGGATGTCACATGTCGTGGAACCGATCTTACCAAACATCAAGGTCCTTTCAACGACCTTTGTCCCAAACTCGGTGCCCGTGATCGCTAAGGAGACAGAACGCCATCTTCCAGCACTGAGGACAGCGTGTGTACGCATGAAGAACTGCAAACTCGATGTCGAGCCTATACTCAGAGGTTTCGAAGGTATCCAATCGATGGAACGGGTCGTCGTCCTATGGGAGGACACAGTATGGCTGAAAAGCTCATTCCCACTACGAGCCAGTCTGAGGCGCACGGAGCATGGTTGGCCTTTGGACACGGTCGTCCATATCATCGACCCGAACTGTAAGATTGAATCAGCGGAAAAGCCCAACGAATTGCCGAACGGTCAGCGAAGACTGGAATGCCTGTTCTCTTTCCTTCACCAACATTCTGTCAAGACGGCCGAAAAGCTTCTCATCGTCGGTCTCGAAAAGCTAGATCTGCCGGTCCTTCGACGCATGACAGTGGGCACAGGGGCCACCAAACGCCCAGCCACTGCAGAAGAGATCAGATTCAAGATCGAGGACTGGTTCTTGGACTGGGCTTCCGATCTCTGGCCATTCGACACGAACAACACGGATGAACTCGACGATCTAGTCGATCGAGTCGAATTCCTCACCCTGGAAGATTACATGTCAGGATATATGACCGCCGACGAGAAGGAGATCCCCTGGATGGCTGAGGTTGGGACGAACCATCGTCAGACAGCAGAGCGAGGGCCAACGCCAGAACAGCAACCCGTCCAGTCGCAGTAGAGCAGTATAGATGAATCCAGGCGTAGGAAGAAGGAAGGACCAACTGACAGGTAACAGCAGAGATGCATAGCAACCGAAATTGGCTAAGAGCGTATGGATGTACTATAGAAACGAGACCCTCGGGCTCCTCAAAGTGAAAAGGGGAAGACGAGCGAGATCGACCAGCGACCTCCACCCATTCCATAGAAAGGGGATGTCCGGGCCCAGACGACCACTCTAGACAGTGGGGCTGGACGTGACGGACGACTCGTCGTCTTCAGTCATGTTGACGACTCGAAGCTTGCTCAGCTGACTCTCTCGTTTGATCGTCCCGAGGACGGGTGAATCCGGGGAGATGACGATTGAGGGATTGCTAAGTCTTCTGCCCTCGGGGGCAGGGGTGGTTGAAGGAGGCTGGGGGAGAGAACCTCTTCGAGGGAGTTGGGTGACAGGGGTGACGGAGCCAATGAGCTGTCTCGGTCCGGAGTCGGTGTGTGGTTGGGAGACAGCTCTGTTCTTTGGTGGCTGGGGAAGTCGTCTTCCTGCGAAGGGCAGGGATTGTACGTCTGAAATTCTCCTTCCGATCTTGGCGTTGACGAGCGCTACCGTGGGTTGGGTAGACGGTCGTTGGAACTCGAAAGAAGGGAGTCTGGGTGGGGTAACAGCCACATTGTCGCTCGACTGCATGTCGGTCTCGTACGGCAGAGGCGAGCCGGCTCGATCCATGGAGGCAGGAGCGACAGCAGTGGATACTTGAGGCATGGCGTTAGGGTGGGAGTGAGACCTTAGCGTCGAAGTAGGGGAGATCGATCTAAAGGCGGGCTTATCCAACATCTCCTGAGCGAGCACGCTCCAGTCGAGACCGTCCTCCTGCGACTTGAAAGGGTCTCTCGAGGCGGACGCACTGGAGAATCGTTTCTGCTCGGGAGACGAGTCCGGCGAGGTGTTTACGCTGCCAAAGGTATGCTGGGACAATCGAAGGGTTGAAGGTGCCGTTGGCGGATGAATATTAACAGTCAAAGCAGGATGACCGTCGTTGAGGGGTGTAGCGCAAGAATCGACTGATCCCACATCGATCAGGTCACCCTCTACAGCGGAGCCATCGGCGAATGGGTCGACCATGGTGGAAGCCACGCCCGGTCGGGCAAGATCTTCCCGGGACAACGAGGCCGAGTTTCTGGCAGAGGCACCTTGGGCTCGCTCGTCCAATCGGCCAAGACCAAAGTCGATTTCCTCCCACTTCATCGTCTTTTCATTCAATCTAGTGGTAGTCCTCGGTCCGACCTGTACCATCTCCCGCTCGGTCTGCATGGGTCCGCCGATAAAGTCGTCGTCGCTGTCGGTAGAAGAGCGTCGTTTGGACAATCTCTTGATGTGACCAATAAGGTCCGTCAAGACATTCCCCTCTTTCTCATTCGCGTCCCTTCCGAAGCCGTACTGAGTGAAGGTCATTCGGTTGTTGTTGTCCGGAGAGCCGGCGGAGCGTTGAGCGAGAGAACGGTTGAAATCGCCATTATCCTCAGACTCGCTGAATGAAAAGTGACGGGCCATCCTCCTCTTCTTGTTGATTCGGAGTTTTCGTCGGATGAACCAGATGGCCAGGGGGAGGAGGATCAACGTCGCAATGATCACGGGGACGGTGATCGAGGTGATCTTCTTCTTCTCGTCGGAAGAGTCTTTCAGATTGTTGTTGGTCGCGATCGCGCCAGTGTTGGTGTCCACAGGTGGGGTATACGCCGACAACATCTCGGGTTTCCAGTACGATTTCCAGGTCCAAGTGGAAGCGGTGGGATCCCTCATGTCGAGGTAGTACATGTCGGATCTGGGACTGCCATTTGGACCCAGACCAAATGCGGCAATCATGACTCCAGAGTCTGTCATGACAGACGAGTGGAATGCGGCGGCGGACGACGCCGGAGGTTGGAGGTTGTGTGGAGTCGACCACTCCCAAGTGGTAGTGTTGAGGAAGGCAAGGAGCGAGCTCGCAGTCACGTCTGTGCCAGTAGCCGCGGCGACAGTGGTGGATCCACCGTGGAGTACCAGTAGATCGAGGTTTGGGTGTGCGACAAGGGACGCACCGACCCGCCCGGGGGGTACATCTCCGGTGGTCGACTGCGATTCCCAGCCATTCTCCACTGTCCATTTGCCGACGGTGTTGAGCGGGACCAAGGTGCCAGAGGCGTCCTGTCCGCCAACGAGGTAGATCGCCGATCCGTCCTTGTTCCTAGCCAGGCCAAAGTCGGACACTGACAGCTGGGATCCAGTGAGCGATGTCGGCAGGCTCCGAGTCGAGACTAGCGATCCGGAGCCGAGAGGGAGGGAGAGCACATCAGCTGCGGGATAGGTGTATGATCCGGATGCTGAGACGAAGCACGGTCAGTGTGTCTTGTCGGTCGAGTGTCGATCGTCTCACTCACAACAAACATATTTGTCCGCAACACCACCTACGACCATGACCTTGCCCGTGGTCGTGCCATCGTCGACAAACTCTGCAGCGGCGCCTCGCCTCCTCACAGCCTTGGTCGGGCTGGCGTGGACCCAAGTGGCCGAGGAGTTTGTCAAGTCGAGCGAATGGGCTAGGCTATCGGTTGCACAGGACGAAGTGAGGCCGCCAATCACGACGAGCGAGTTGCCATCTTTGGACAGTGTGGTCGAGGCATACGAGTGAGGTGGCAGGGCGGAATTGGGCCCTCTTATGAACGAGGGGTTGGTCGAGTTGAGCTAGAGAATGATTTAATCATGATGACAGTCACACCAGGGCGAGGACTCACTGGAAGGACAAAGACATCGTTTACAATCTGAGAGCCATAGTGGTCGACCTCGCCGCCAATCACGTACATTGCCGCTTGGGAGGGGACGAATACGGCCTGATGGGCCCATCGCGCGGTCGGGGCTGACATTGGGGAGTTTGCTGGTGACGGAGTAGGTGTCCAGATCACGACGTTGTCCTAGGATTGTTAAAGAGAGTATTCCTCGTCAAGAGGTGAAGTTGGGTTTGGAGCGTGCCGACGTCTACCTGCCAGAGGTGATGAGCACGAGTGAGGACTAGCCTTTGGAGATGTTCAATGAGTGATGATGAAGTAGAGACTGATCAGTAATGTCGAGATGGAGATGATCTGCGAATCCACCGTGCCATTCGTAGCTCGCTCTCACCCCGGCCATCGTGAGTAAGAGGCTGTGACGCTAAGACTGGTCAGAGGCCTGGCCCAGCTTGACGACTCCCGGTGGGATCTTGACGGATGAGGAAGTCAGGGGAAGTCCTGCATGTAAGCCAAGGCACCGTTATCAATGTGAGATGGCTCGTCGAATGTGCCGAGAGGCAGAGGGTATTGTCAGGTAATCTCAAGGAGGAGGACGACTGACGAGGTGTATCAAGTGTGGACATTAGATTCAAAGGGTAACGCCACGAGGAGAGATGGCGGGTCAAAGTGAGGGGAGGTATTAGGTAAAATCCTAATCCCCCACTTTGCAAGGAATATCATTGTAAGCTGACTTACAATGATTTAATCCCGAGTAAATTTAGCTGGGTGGCAATGGCGGTCACCGCCGCTTCAAGTTGACTTTTGAATTTTGGAGGAACCGGGCCAAGCAGCAGCGTTGGCAGCGTTGGTCGGCACGTCGATCAGAAGCAGAGTGAGCAGGTCCAGCATCAATCTAACATCTCACACTAGCTTCCAACTCACACCTTCAAAAGAGACCGGAAAAGGGCTCACTCACACTTGCAACCCAACTCGAGAGGTCAAGCAAGTCTCAATAACAACTCCCATCAACACACCCCGACTCGTTTCACATCAGCAGACATGTCCGACTCGGCGAAAGAAGAGGTCAAGGCCGCAGAGCAGGTCACTGAAACCGCCGGAGAGACCAAGATGGAGGTGGATGCTCCAGCCAAGGCGACGACTCATGATCTGTCCGTGCCGAAGATTGAGGGAAAGACGGAAGCAGAGGTCGAGGAGTTGCTCGCCAAAGCCGCCAAACAGGGTGAGTGTGAGGCCGGGAAGTTTCGAGCTGTAAGGAGGGAAATGAGCACTAGGGGCTGTGATGGCGTGGGCGAGCTGGAGGCTTTGCTTTGATGAAGTAGTGGATAAATTGAGCTGACACGCTCTTCAGTCTACTTCTACTTCTCCGACGCCAACTTGCCCCAGGACAAGTTCTTCTTCTCCCTGACAGTCTGCAACAAGGAGGGCTGGGTGCCCATCAAGACCATCTCGACGTTCAAGCGAATGAGAGAGCTGCAGCCCCACGGCCAGGACTTTGTCACGCTCGCCCTCCGACGGGCTATCGAGGCCGAAGGCAGCGACCCATTGTTGGCCGTGAGCGAGGACGGACAGAATGTCCGACGAGTCAGGTCCCTAGAGCCAGACACAACCGCCTGGTCTCGATCAGCTTACATCGTAAGTATCAGATCACTCTTCCGTGCTCCCTGGACAAATCGTTGACACCCCTGCAGAAAGGATTCGGTGCTGGTGACTCGGAGGACAACTCGCTAGACAAGATCGAGGCGTACGTCAAGCAGTTTGGACCTATCAACGCTATCCGAATGCGACGGGAGGACACCGAGAACAAAGATGACGAAGACGAGGAGAGTAAAGATGCCAAGGACAAGAAGAGGGTCTTCAAGTCTGGATACAAGAAGGGCGCTTTCAAGGTGGGTTTTCCGAAATTGGCGGCTTCGGAAGATCGCTATACTGATGAGCGTCCAGGGCTCTGTCTTCATCGAGTTCAAGAATGCCGCGGATCTGACTGCCTTCCTGGAGAAGAAGGAGCTGCCAAAGTTTGCCGAGGAGGAGATGGTCTTCATGTCCAAGTGAGTGGGGCCCAGATTCACAGCTGTGTCTGTCGAGAATCAGCTGACACCCCATCTAGAGAAGACTACGTCGCGATGAAAGTCAAAGAGAAGGGTCTCGACCCCAAGACGATCCGACGGGGCAACGGACGCAAAGACGGCGACTCGTCCAACAAGTCCCGAGGTCCCAACGAGCAGACCGCGCCTTTCAACGCTTTCCGAGAGATGGCCAAACTGCGAAAGGGTGACGTGCCGCGATTGGCCAAGATCCCTGACAGCGTTGCCGTGGTTGGCGAGCCGCTCTTCAAGCCCGGACAGAGGGGCGAGAAGAGGGAGAGGGACGAAGAGCCTTCCAAGCCCAGGCAGACGGTGAGTCCGGGCCAGCATGCAATGGGCCAATGCTGATCGCGCACTTAGGAAATCGAGTTCGAGTACAACGGCGGCCAGCTCAAGTTCGACAGAGTCAACAACAAAGTCCTGGACCCCGAGAACATCATCTTCACCGAGAACGCCGTTGTCAAGTTTGTCAACTGCGACCCCAACGCGGACTGGAAGCAGCTCAAGGTGGGCCAAGGCTGCGAGGGTATGACGAATGGGTGTGCTGACCCTGATTTCTAGGTGGACGTCCAGGCGCAAGGCATCGAGAGGCCGTTCATCGCGTACCCGCCCGGCTCGGCATTTGGCCGAATGGCCAAATACGACTCTAGCGTGATTACCGACGAGGAGAGGCAAAAGCTGAACGACGCCAAGATCAAGTTTGGCGCCAACGAGCTCGCCTGGGAGCAAATGTCCGGTGGGTCCCTCCCTCCATCAATCATTGTCAATCAAATTACTGACCCGTGACCTGGTAGAGCCCGAGCAGAGAGAGTTCTGGGCCACGCGAGCGGCCTACCAGGGCGGCAAGGCGTCCGAGAAGCTGGACGCCGAGGAGGCCTCGGCTTCGGATAAAGGCAGAGATCGCGGCGGCCGAGGTCGGGGTGGACGGGGTGGACGGGGCGGTGGTGGCCGGGGCGGTGGTGGTCGAGGCGGACGTGGACGAGGCGGTGGTCGGGGTGGACACAGGGAGAAGCGATCCCGAGATGATGATGATGGGAACGGAAGGGAGAAGAGGCAAAAGGACAACAGTGGTCTCCCGCCAACTGTCGCCACGGACTAGTCGCCTGGCGGTACTAGTATGGGATTTCTGATTCTTTTCTCGTGGTGAGCGGCGGTCTATTGTGACGACTATGCATGTGTACGAGCGTACGAGCGCAAGGTGTGGTTATGATCACGTTGGGAATCGTGCCCGGCCTGTCCAGGCACATTTGATCTGGTCACACAAAACACACAATACGGTACCACACATCCCCCTTGACTCGAGGTGACTGCTGTACCTATTGTCTGCTCGATACCTCGACGAGAGCATGATGCATGATGCATGATGCATGGTTGACCTGTCCTGATGCTCACGGAACAACACATCCTGCCTCTCTCGAAGATCTGATAGACCTCCAAACGCTCCCAGCCAATCTGTATCCAGCTACACCACCCCCCCCAGAACTCATCACTCACCCCAGCCCAGCCTAGCATGCCCGATCCCGCCATTGACGCAATCAATGCCGGGCTGCCATTCACCGAGCCCACGGATGGGATGTACGGAGGAGGGAGGATGAAACGCGTCAAGAGCGTGACGTTTGTTGCGAACCCGAACGACCCTAGTGCGCCGCCCGGGAGGGTGATCGACGTCGACGACGGGCACTCCGGAAGCGGCGGTGGTGGCGGGGGAAGATGGTTTGGGGGGAAGAAGTGGGGCAAGGGCAAGGTCGCCTGGGATCAGGTGAGCTCTGGTCTCCGGTAATCCAGTGCTCAAGTGATCCAGTGATGGCAGAGTACATCAGCCTTGCCCTGAAGCACACTCACTCAGCTAATTCTGCCAAGGAGCATCGAAATTTGACGTGCTCGATGGATAGTGACATTCACTGATAATCTGTGACCTGTAGCCAACGCCCAGCTGGTCCACGCCCAAGACCACGCATCCGATGTCCGCGCGGCCATTACCCACCCCATCGGGCAGCTCGCACTCTGCCGCTCAATCCCTCGGCCTCGGCCAGAACAGCCAAGGCACCGATGTCGGAAGTGGGGGTATGCTGTGGAACCAGCCCCTCGCCCCGTACGGGTGGGACATGAGTTGGCGAGAGAGACGGCATTGGCGGAAATTGGAGAAGGAGCAGGAAAAGCTGAGGCGAGATTGGGAGCGGGACGAGCTGAAACGGGCCAAGTCGGCGCACAAGGAGATTGAGCGGAAGGAGAAGGAGGGGATCAAGAAGAAGAAGCAGGAGATCAAGTGGGTAGGGGGCGAAGCCCACCGTTCTTGCTGTATCACCAAGGAGCAATGCTGAGTGGTGTCACGTAGGGCGCAAGAGAAGCTGCTGAAAGCACACAGGAAGAACCCGTATCGCAGTATGCCGGACCCCACCCCGGCAACAAGCACCCTCACCACAGCTACACCCACGCCAGGGGCAAAACCGACGCCCGCGGCACAAGCCCAGCCGACAAAGTGGATGATGATGCCGACGATGGAGGAGTTTGGGGTCAGAAGGCCGTTCGACGCGATGGGCCATCCCAGACCCGGGGGCACCGAGTGGCCCATGATGAGCCGGGCAATGACTCACGTGAGAAAGTGTCTCCATTGGCTACCGGGGTTCCTTGTGAAAGTGTAGCGGGCTTGGAGAGCCTGGGATCATCCTTCTTCCCATCAAGTCGGCCGATCTGCCAGCCTGTCCAAGGCTCCAACATCCTGTGCTGGGAGTGCTGACAATGTACCCGCAGGCCGTCATCGACATGTCCAGGGAGGAACGGGTACACGCCGTCAATGTGAGTGTAACCACGCGGGTCAGATCGTCATGAGTACAGTCGCTGATACGCACCGAGCAGGCCGGGTCCGTCCTAGGGAGCGGATGGGGAGGGACCTGGTAAGCCGAGTGAGGCGGTCAAGCCCTCGAGCGGAGAGCGGTCAGTCACTCATCAGTGCCAGGCACTGGGTCACGTATGGACTGTGCAGGCGAGCGTGATAGTAATATCAAGCAGCATGGCCATGTATATAGTTATTAGTTACACAGAGAGACAGTCCGTACAAGCAGCACAGCAGCCCGCTCGGGCCCCGTCCACGTGGCAGTGACCCGGCTATCTCTCAACCGGACCGTGGGGTTCTGTCTCCAACATCCTCTGCTCTGCGCTACAAGTACACTCTTTGTTCTGGGGCATCCACATCACCAGAGTAGCAGTCCCACCTTCCATAGCAGGAGACAGACTCAGCACTCTATACCGAGCTCGACATGTCCGGATGTCAGAGCCAGAAGGGCCAGAAAGTGGGGCAGGAGTATGGCGACATCAGAGCGCCATTGCCGTTGGACAGGCTGGTGCCGTACCTCGAGGCAAATGTGGACGGCTGGCAGGGACCCTTGGAGATCCAGCAGTTCAAGGTCAGTATATTGTATAGATCTTTAGTGTTTTGTTTCGCTAACACTCACGTGGTCATAGTTCGGACAGGTGAGTTGTGTGGGTACCGCAGAGACAGACGTGAATTGACTTCTGCTCCCCTGCCATTCTCATCTTTCGCCCTGTAACCCCTTCTCGCCGACGCCATGACCTGCCTGGTTGTAGTCCAACCCGACATACCTCCTGACTACCCCTCGCCAATCTTACGTCCTGCGCAGAGCGCCATCCGGCCCTCTTCTCTCCCCGACGGCACACCGAGTCGACAGGGAGTTCCAGATATTACAATCTCTCAACTCGTACAATGCCGCTTTGTCCGGTCAAGCACGAGAGGATCATGGGATCCCAGTGCCAAAGGTCTTTTGCCTGTGCATGGACCCCGAGGTGGCGGGGAGCGCTTTCTACGTTATGGAGTTTCTCAAAGGTCGGATCTTCCAGGATATCCGGATGCCAAGTTTGGACCAGGAAGAGCGTAGACAATGGTGAGTGGCAGTGACCTGCTGGGGATGGGTGAACAGAGCTGACTGAGCGCGGTATCATAGCTGGAAATCAACTATCAAGACACTAACGACATTATCGACGATCCCGCTCTCTTCGCTCAACCTCCCCAGCTCGTTCTCCGCCGACCCAAATGCCAAACCCTACTTCACGCGTCAGGTCAACTCTCTGCTCAAAGTCTCCGCGGCACAGAGCAAGGCCAGGGTCAAAGAGACGGGCAAGGAGATTGGCCAGATATGGGGCACGAAAGAGCTCCACCCGTTCTTTGTCGAGGGGGCGAGGAGGATTGGAGAATGGGAGTCTGAGCGCAGGGCCGGATGTGTCGTCCATGGCGATTTCAAGATTGACAACTTGGTGAGTCACCCATTACATCTACCCGTCCTCTCCGTCGGGTTTGTGAGGGAGCACTCGCTAACGCTCACTCGGTGACCTACAGATCTTCCACCCCACCGAGCCCAGAGTGATTGGCATACTGGACTGGGAGCTGTGTACCCTCGGCTCACCGCTGTCCGACCTGGGCAACCTACTCCTTCCGTTCTCCTTTGCGCCCATCACCCAGTCGTCCTTCCCGAACCGGGACACAGCGCGGGCCGCCTCGTCCACCGGCCTCATGACGGGTTTGAAAGGGTTGTCCAGTCGGGAAACGGGTCTGCCGCAGAACAGCGAGATTGAGCAGTGGTGGGTGGAGGGTATGAACCAGGGGTTGCGATATCAATCTCAGCGAGCCGGTGGTGGATCCGGTGGTCAAGTTTGGTCCTGGCCCATTGGCGGATTGGAGTGAGTAGCACCAGCGATCCCATCGTTTATACCATCCCACTAAGCTGATACCCGCCAGGTGGGTCCGATCGTGGATCCTGTTCCGCCTGGCGGTCATTTGTCAGGGAATCGCAGCGAGAGCGGCTTTGGGCCAAGCCAGTTCCGCAGATGCCACAGCGGACGACTCGGCCTTCAACTTCTTTGGCAGGATGGCATGGGAGGCGAAAAAGGGTGAAGAGGCGCAATCCCGGGCAAAGCTGTAGCGCAGTCAGCGTTGTAGATCGGCTTGACGCAGAGTATCTATCATGTAGTCATGCGAGCCTGACCATGTGGCCAAACTTTTGGACCGGTGCTAGCTAGTATCACGAAGGTGCATGGTGTGCAGCTCGGAGCCCGGCGGCTACTTGTTCACTCCGACCTTTCCATTTCCAGGCCACTCCACAACCTCTGGCCAATTCTCCGCCTTGACCCGCTCGACGGTTCCCGCCGGCAAAGGCAGTGCCAGGACGCCTTGCTTGCCCAACCAGTCTTTCTGCTCTTTACCACTCTGGAAATTCTTCATCCCCCTCCATCCGACCTTCTTCACCGCATCCTTGATGGAAACGTAGGCGTCCTCGAACCCGGGCACCCCGCCGCGCAGGTATATCAGGTTTAGCTTTGTGTCGATTCGGTGGACCAATAGGTTTTGAGTGGTTCGCTGAACGCCTCCCATCCTACCAGGCATTTTCTTTCCTTTCCAAACTCGACCTGGGTCCTAAGGTCGATGAATGAGTATAATCATGCGAGAGAATAGAGTTGGACTGACCTGGTTACCACCGATGGAACCTGGAGATCGGTGCGTTTTCGTCGTACCGTGCGTCGCGGACTGGCCTCGGAAGCCATACTTCTTCATCACACCTTGGAACCCTTTACCCATGCTAGAGGAGTGTCAGTGGACGTTCTTCGTGGTCATCGGGGCCGAGTGAGGGGCTCAGGGGGCGAAGAGGTGACATGGCAACCTCCAACAAGCTGTGCCTTCGGCCCACCGCAGCCGCCTGACTCACGTTTTCGACGTCACATCGACAAATTGCCCCGGAACAAAGTGTGCGGCCGACAGCGTCGTGCCTACGGGCAATACTGCCTCTGGTGAAACTTGAAACGACTCGAGTTTGTGCTTTGGCGTGATGCCATGTTTGATGAAATGCCCTTGCATCTGTTCCGTGTGTTTCCGAGCTTCGATATTCGTCGATCCAAGCTGTAGCGAATGATACTTTTCATTCGAATTCCTCGGTCCCTGCGCCATGACCACCTGACAGTCGTCGACCTAACAGTACGGTCAGTACGGCACATAATGAGTTGAGATGGGGATGAGGTGGGACTGACCTGGAGGACGGTCACTGGCCACCGTTTACCATCCAAGTCCCATAACGTCGTCATCCCCCTCTTCTTCGCTATCAGCCCCGTCCGCTTGACATACGGCGTCCATTTCGCATCACTCGACGAAGACGACGAAGAGGAAGACTCGGCTTGGGTTGAAGACTCGGGCACGGCTTCCGTCGCGGTGGCAAAGTATCGATGCGTCCAGGAGGTGGGTATCCTCGATCCAGCCAGCGATCTCAGTAACGACGACATTGTGAGCGTGACGTGTGTGGTGTGGTTCTGAAGCAGTCACTCATAGACCAAGTTGCAGAGAGAAGTTGAACAGAGTGACCTTAATTGATTCCGCTTTTCGAGTTTCGCTTGGATCTCGGAATAACCGCCCAACGTCGACAGCGTAGTGGGTGACGGTGGTACTGGTGACTATAGTAGTGATCACATAGACGTAGGCCAGTAGCACAGAGCCCGGCGGGTCCGATCACAACCAATCTCCCCTGCTCGACAAGAATAAACCTCATTATCAAGGCAGGACGCAAAGGACTTGCTACGAAAGTCAAAACACGGCGGCCAGGGCACAGCACACAAACAAAGTCCCTTCAAGTGTCCCTCACCGAGCGATACTTTGCGACTGCGCCGAGACCCACGACTTCCCAGTTGGATCAGAGATAGCGGACGACAGCTGCGATGGCACGTCTTCGAGTTGAAATCCCACCGACGGGAGAACCAAATTACCCCCAGACGCAGTCGATGATGATGCCCGCCTCGACCCAGAGCTACGTCGGTCCCTCGGCGTCAATGTACTATGAAGAGGAGGACGGAGGGTCCAATAGGCAATCCAGAGTCGTGTCCCAGCCTGCCCCGCTGCTCGATCAATGTGAGCACAGACCCAAGTCTGCTTGAGCGCTTTGCTGATCAATGTATGACAATTCCTTGATTCTCCAACCCCTTGACCTACGCCCACCCTTTGCAAATTCCCCCCGATCCAATCCCCCAGCCCACCTTCGGCCGGGCAAGGAGGCCGCGCTGCTCTCCCACGACAGGACGCTGGATCTCTATAGAGAGAATGCGAAAAAGACAAACGACCCGGAATTGATGTTTGAGTTTTCGGTCTTTATGATCGACGCGGCAAAGGGCATGGTCGCAGCCACCGACGCTGACGAGACTGGGTCCATCACCCGCGGCGGACTGAAACCCTCGGCTTTGGCGGACAAGAGGGAGGAATTGATCAAAGAGGCAACGGCGCTGTTGAAGCGTTTGGCAGATAGGGGACATCCGGACGCACAGTATTTCCTGGCGGATTGCTATGCGAATGGAATTGGAACCGTGCGGGGCAGACAGGACTTTGACAAGGCTTTCCCGCTCTTCGTCCTCGCCGCCAAGCATGGCCATCCGGACGCTTGCTATCGCGCCGGCACGTGTTGCGAGCATGGATGGGGATGTAGGCGAGAGAATGCCAAGGCGATCCAGTTTTACAAGTCAGTCGGCATCCCCAAATCACTGTCACAGTTGTTGGTGATGATGAAAAGTCGCTGATGGCAACTTGGTAGGAAAGCAGCGGTCGGGCTCCACCCTGGAGCAATGTACCGACTCGGCACGGCCGAGCTCAATGGATCCGTGGGGCTCAGCAAGAAACCGAAAGAAGGGGTCAAATGGCTCAAACGATCCGCCGAGCACGCCACGGAAGAGTACCCACACGCGCTGCATGAACTGGCACTGCTTCACGAGCGGGGTATCGACAACATCCTGTTTGTCGACAACGACTATGCTGCAGAGCTGTTGGCCCAGGCGGCCGAGTTGGGTTATGCCCCAAGTGCGTTCAAGCTCGGTGAATGTTACGAGTACGGCAAGATGGGATGTCCGCAGGACGCCGCCTTGTCAATACACTACTACGTGGGTCCGGGGACACCTATAGGCGCAAGGGGACAGAGCGCTGACTCGACACTATGCCGCGCCAGAACATTGCCGCTCAGCAAGGCCACCGGGACGCATGTTTCGCTCTCACAGCGTGGTATCTCGTCGGCTCACCGGGCGTCCTTCCGCAGTCCGACACCGAGGCGTATCTGTGGGCTAAAAAGGCCGCCGAGATGGGCCTCGCCAAAGCCCAGTACGCCGTGGGATACTTCACAGAGGTGTGTCCCGGATCCCTCCACAGATCTCAGCTCCGCCATCAACAGTAGAAACTGCGTGCTAATAGCCTGATTAGACCGGAGTGGGCACAGAAGCCAACGTGCCAGAAGCTATGAAATGGTACAAGCAAGCAGCGGAGGGAGGGGATAAACGCGCCACGAAGCGACTCGCCTCGACACACCGCACGGGGAATCAGGTCCTCGACCGGCGGTTGGAGATCGAGGCCATGAAAGAGGACAGCGGGCACAAGGGCTCCAAGGGCGATGGCTGCGTTGTCATGTAGCCCAAGTGCTGGCAAGTACCGGAAGGCCTCCCCATGACGAGATACGAAATAGACGATTGTGATTGTGCTTGATGTGCCCGGCCAGTGGTCCGTGGTAGAGTAGAGCCATTTCCCTGATTTTATACCCCCCGATTCGCGTATGACTAGTGACGATTTGTAGCCATGTACTCTAGACACGAGAGTCGCCCGCCCTCTAACGCCGGAGACTCAGAGTACAGACCCGCAGTACTGCAGGACTAGTTGAGCGGTGTTGATGAATTAGAGTTTGTTAATTTGTCCTCTCAGTTTAAATTTACAAAAGGTCGATCGTCCACCGGGTCCAGTGTTCACCCAACGCACTGCTGTAAGAGCCGTTTGCAACTCATCTCAGTGACTGACTCTCTACAACAAACACCTAGCACCATGGCATCGATATACAAAGCGTCCTCGGAGCTCAAGCGCAAAGCCGGCGACAAGGGCAAAGGAAGAGCACGGGATGACGACGGCGAGGTCGTCTCGCAACAAGTGGAGAAAAAGGCGAGAAAGGATAAAGTCCTGATGCTGTGTTCGAGGGGGGTGACGCAGAGGCACAGGCACTTGATGAGGGATCTCGAGGTGCTGCTCCCGCATACCAAGAAGGGTGAGTGGCATATACGAGGGGTGCTTGTGGTTGTGCTGACGCATCTGTAGACTCCAAACTAGACACGAAATCGTCCCTACACCTGATCAACGAGCTGGCCGACCTGCACTCGTGCAACAACTCGCTCTACTTTGAGACCCGAAAACACGAAGACCTGTACCTCTGGATGACCCGTTCGCCCAATGGACCCTCTGCCAAGTTCCACGTGCAAAACATCCACACCATGGACGAGCTCAAGATGACGGGCAACTGCCTCAAGGGCTCGAGGGGCATTTGCGTATTTGACGGCGGATGGGACAGCGAGCATTGGGCACTGCAAAAGGAGATGTTCACGCATGTGAGTCGAGGCCGTCTGCTTACTTGGTTGTCAATATGACGGAGTGGGGCTTTGCTGATGGTTGAGTCGAACAGGCGTTTAGCGTGCCCAAGAATTCTAGGCGACTGAAACCGTTTGTCGACCACATCTTCCTCTTCTCCATTCTCGACAACAAAGTCTGGTTCAGGAACTACCAGGTGAGTCTCAACCCCCTCACGCCTATCAGCTGCTTTGTTTACGGAGGTTGACGCTGACGCGTCTCGTAGATCATTGAGAAAGACCCGTTGCAGCCATCGGGTCCTCCGCAGACTTCGCTCGTCGAGATCGGACCGCGATTCGTCCTCACCCCAATAAGACTGTTCGAGGGGTCGTTTGGCGGACCGACCCTGTTCCAAAACGCAGAGTTCATCTCCCCGACGGCCGCGAGGGCAAGTATCAAGAGAAGCCAGGGGGACAAGTACAGGGTCCGCAAGGAGGACGAGGGGGATCGTGTCGAGAGGAACAAGAGGAGAAAGGAGGAGGTCGGGGAGGACGAGCTGGCCAGGGCGAAAGTGTTCGCCTAGACAGCGCGTTCGTGGCAGCTGGGGGTTTCGTTACGACTATGCATCGCTTGTATATCACACCACAGTTCTCGAATTTTGACGCGAAGACAACATTGTGCGGCGCTTCGCGCCTCCTACATCTAGCTAGACAGCAACCGCCTGAGTGCCCGCTCGCAGACCTTCTTCCCATGCCCCTCGCAAACGCGATGACCAACACCGTCGACCTTGATCCAATCCACCAATCCCTCATCACTGGTCACTTCCTCTGCCAAACCCCTCTGGCCCTCTGCCCAATCGGCATCCGCGCTCATCGTCCTATTGCTGCTGAGGACTATCGCCCTCGCGTCCTTGGGATACCGCTCATTCGACTCCAACAAGTCTCTGAACGAGGTCGACGTGTGGGAATGACTATTGAAGGCTTCTTGCAATCTCGCTTTCAACAGATTCTCATTCAGCCGCGACGTATTGGGAAGGGGGTAGCTCGAGGCGAGAATCCTCGAGAGGGAATTCGATCGGTGAAGAAGGAGCGAGGGCAGTCGGGTGAATGACAGTGGGGTCAATAGGGAGGGAAGTAGTCGAGTCGTAATACGATGCAAGGAGAGGGTTATTGCAGATCGACCTTTGGGCGATTCGTTAAAGTACGTCAGGGCCGTTTGCGCGTCGAGATGGAGGAACGAGTGGGTGAGTCGAGGGTGTCGCGAAGCGAATATCCTCGTCAGGAGGCTAAATCACACGTCAGTATGTAAACTATAGGTAGTTGTCGCTGGCTCACCCTCCGTAACCCTCGCCGACGAGGACAAAGCCGCCCGACTTCTTGGCCAAATCCACCTCGCCGAGAGATTTCAAGCCCTCGTACAGGGCGTCCGAGATGCTGCCCAGCGACGCACCCTGGAGCACGTCGCTAAAGCCGTACCCGGGTCTATCCCAAATACAGATCCTGCCAACCTCGCCTCGTTTCTGCAAGTCCACGATCCAGTTCCCGGGGTTATCACCCCCAGAGGATGGTGGGAGGGGAGTGTCGAGCAGGGCTAGCGAGCCGGGAATACCAGAAGACGGCTCGTACAGGATAGTAGGCAGTCTTGTGGGTTTCTTGGGCGAATGATTTGGCTTGCCGCTCTGTACGAGCGACGAAGTCGAGTTGTCCGGCAGCGTAGAGTCGAAACAACTGATCTGGATGCGTACAGGCCATGCAGAGTTCGACCTAACGTCAACAAATCTGGATGCTGGAGAGGGAAAGTCGACAGAGGCATCGTAGGCCGTGATACTGAGGTCGAAAAGCAAGAGCTAGCCAGAGTCAGCGAACAACAATCAGAACACTCAAAGTATTGATGACTCACGCCGACGAGGATCAGACTCGCAAGACCGGCGGCAAGTCCGAAAACGCCGCTGAGGAAGCCTAGCAGACTGGAGCAAACACCTCTCTCCAAGCCAACGGCGGCTCTGGCTCCGGCTTCGTCGCCATGCCTCTCCCGCGCGGCAGCCTCGGTCAGCATCCGCCGGACTTTCTGCGACTCCTTCCATCGTGCCCGTCGAACCAGGTAGTTGCTGAGCAGGGTGACGACGAGGATACCAAACGTGAGGCCGAAGGGAACGAGGAAGAGCGGCGAGTGCTTGCGTCGCAGGGAGTGATTGAGCAGGATCAGAAGGAGGATTGGGAAGTGGATGATGAGTGTGAGCATGGTAGTGTGGAAGTAGAGTACGGAGGGGTGGGAGAACTAGACAGATTTCGTGTGAGCCATGTCTCGCAGAGCGGTTTATACGAAGACTTACAAAGAGGACTCCGCCTAGACCGATCCAAGATCCTACGACGGAGAACCAGAACTCGGCAAAGCCACTTCCCCTAGTGATATGGTATTAGTTCTGATACAAGACGTGTAAGCTGTAAGGAGGGCTGAACACACCGGTATGGAAGTGCGACCGCGCTCAGATCCGTGGCCGTGTTGACGAAAAGTAGCAACGAAAGCACGAGCGAGGCAAAGGTCAGGATGACCAAGAGGAAGAAGAGTATTTGCAGGGGAATGGTAGTCAGGATTCGCTACGCCGAATGTCAGTGATCAGACAAGGAGTAGTGGTTGGACGCGACCACGCCCACCCTTTGACCCTTTTGGCTGACTCTGGGCGCCTGCTCTGTCGGCGAGGGCCTGTGCACGGCTCCATAGTTTCTATTGCTGATGACGCTCCTGCCACTGACTGATATCTTCCTGTTATGCCCAGTAACGGTGGACGCGCCCGAGGAGCCCGGTTGAGCGGAGAGGTGTTGCTGTGGCGACTTTGGGCGGGAAGAAGGGAGCAGCGAGGTGACTTCGCTGGTGGATCCTGGAGGTGAGACGGATCGTGAGCGCGACTTGACTGATTTCGTCGACCCTGCCATCGTGGCTAGGTGAATGGACAGAGACGGGTTAGTGTTGAAGAAGAGGGATGCAGGATGAGTGAATTCAAAATGCCCAATGTGTGCTTGATGTGTGCGGTGATCGACATGCAGTGCGTCATCAACAGATCTGGCGGCGATGACCGAAACACGGAATCAGATTTGCCACCCCACCCCGACCGATCCGCCACATTCACTGTAAATAGGGGGAATAGATAAACTACTGTGACCCCGCCACCTGAACGCGTCTGTCCCGTGGGCGACTGGGTGTGTGCGATGGTGAGGGTGAAGGTGGGGATGGCGAACACGTAGATTACATAGCATTGGCAGTATCAGTCATCGTACAACAACTACACTCATCTACAGTCGACATCCGAAGTGCTTCTCCCGCGTACCGGAATCGAACGAACACAAAGGAACACACTCACCCCCACGGCACCTCGTCTCCGAAACATCTACCCCAGACATCGCGCCATCCATCAACCGTACCGCTAAGCTGCTCACATAGTAGCCTCACTTGTCAACACCTCTAACCCAAGCGATTGTTTCGATTGAAGATACATAATGGCCGAAGGATCAAACTACGACTACCTGTTCAAGGTGAGCCTATCTCCCCTTATCTGGCTTCCAAGACATGCGGAATTGTTCGTTGACCCGGCTCAGGTCGTTCTGATCGGTGATTCTGGTGTGGGAAAGTCGTGAGTCACAGCTACACTCTTCCATTTCTGGTTGATTGAGCTGATCTTCGTCATAGGAATCGTGAGTTACGCTGTCATCAAGTCTTATTGGACGCCTGGCTTGCTTTTGAGCCGGTGAACGCGGTGTGGCATCGGGAATCCAACACTTCGAGATGAGGGACCATCCACGCCATTCTGTGCAAGGGATACACTCTCAGTGTCGTGGCGGGTCTATGTCTCGGTAATCACCGCTCGATACCCTCTCGCTGTGATCGTGTGAAATACCCGTATCACCAGACGGCCGGTACCCCTGTTCGACTGCCTCGACAGGAAGGACCCTGCACCACGGGACGGGTTTTGAAGTGGCTACATGGCCCTCAACTCTGCTCCGCCGGCGCCGATTGTTGACATCTCCTTTCCACACCTGCGTCCCGCTCGACAGATCACCCAGTGGTGCCGACTCGGAACTTGAGATCCCAACTGACCACCAACAGTGCTCTCCCGATTCACCCGAAACGAGTTCAACCTAGAGTCAAAGTCGACGATCGGCGTCGAGTTCGCCACGAGGAGTATCAACGTTGACGGCAAGACGGTCAAGGCTCAGATCTGGGACACTGGTGAGTGCGGAGTCGTGATGCCGTGTCAGTGGGTGGACCCTGGAGGCATTTGAGAGCTCTGCACTTCGAAGACAGTGACTTCCTCGTACGCTCTCGTAGAAACCGGATCTCCATACAATCTTCCTATTGGACCCTCGTCAGATACCGTTCCCACCTGCCATATTCCGCCGTCGTTACCCTGTCTCCCGCTCCCGCTAACCCCACGTAGCCGGCCAGGAGAGATACCGGGCGATCACCTCGGCCTACTACCGAGGCGCTGTCGGCGCGCTGCTCGTGTACGACATTGCCAAGCATGGAACCTATGAGAACGTCACCCGGTGGTTGAAGGAGCTGCGAGACCATGCCGACCAGAACATTGTCATTATGCTAGTGGGAAACAAGAGCGATTTGAAGCATCTCCGAGCGGTGCCCACGGACGAGGCTAAGGCGTTTTCCAGTGAGCAACCTTTGCCCCGACTTCATGAACGACCACTGATACTTCCTGGCTTTTAGCCGAGAACGGCCTCTCGTTCATCGAGACATCGGCTTTGGACGCCTCAAACGTCGAGTCTGCCTTCCAGAACATTCTCACCGGTCAGTCCTACCTCCCCAATCAGGGTGGCCATCGCTCACGGTATGCCCAGAGATCTACCGAATCGTGTCGTCAAAGTCGCTCGAGTCGTCGGGCGACGTCATCAAGCCCAGCGGAGGAGAGACGATCCTCGTCGCGCCCACGGCCGACGACGGCGGTGCCAAGCAGGGCGGCAAGTGCTGCTAGACGACGGTCGGGTGAGGACAGATGCGGGGGAGGGGAGGTCTGTATCTTCTCTGGGCGGGCGTGCTGGGTGTTCGGTTTCTTATCTAGTTCTGAATGTACTATCTAGGCGAGAGCATGTGGGAGCCTGCGAGGGCGCGCGAGAGCGTGCGAGGGCGATGCGCTCTTGCCGGGACGTGACGACTGAGCGTAGAGGAAGTTGGCGCCGTCGCGCCGGCCGGGTGGAGGTGTGCCATTTCGAGTTTGAGTCTCTGGCATCGACCTCTTACACTACAAGTCAACGACCTCTCGAGCACATAATCACCATCCCTTCTAGCCACCATGAACCCAGGCGCTCCACCACCAGCACAGATCTCCTCGTCTAGTTTCTCCCCCAGCTCATCACCACTGCACCCGCAGTCCGTCGCGCACAACACTCGAGTCCTCTCTTCTCTAGCCACTGTGAGTTCAACGCTCTCCGCTCCGCTCTGCATCTCTTACCCCATGTCCCGCCACGTACCAGCTATCGACAGCGGTCGCTGACCACGCACGCTTGACAGCTCGCGGCCTGCTTCTCCGGTTTGACGGCCGGTATACTTGGTCTGACGAATCTCACCGGGTTCGCAGTGTACATCCTCACCAGCGCGCTGTCCGCCTTGTCCATAGGTATGCTCAAGTGCGCTTGGAACGTGGGCAAGTTTGTCCCACAGGCCCACCTCGGCGGCGGGTCCCAGCCCGGCGGGGGCTCGGGGGGAGCAGGGGTTAGCGTGGGGAAAGGCTGGTTTGGGCTATTGGGCCTTGGGCAGGAGAATTTCTTGGGATTCTTGCTGTTCTGGATCGGGGGGTATGCTCTGATACATGGTGAGTGGGAGCTATGGCGTGTGGCGAGGGTAGCGTGGTGTGCATTGCGAGGATAAGTTGGGAATTGCTCGAGCGGGAGGAAGGACACACAACTCGGCACAAGGGGAGGATTCTCGAGATGAGGACGGCAGCACCCCGAACATCATCCCTGTCTTGGACACATGCTGACGCTGCTCAGTGTACGATTAGACCAACGACGGACACTGGTAGAGAAGGACGGTTACGTGTAGGATGCATCATGATACATCTTATCTCTGTCTTCCGGTCGTCTGGCTACTGAGCAAAGACTCAGTACTCGATAATCAATAGCGGTCGCTCTGTTCCGTCCAGCGTAGTGCATCCGAGAGCGAGTAGACGGCCAAGCCATACGCCTACGCCCACGCCCTCGCCCACTACCTCGGCTGGTTTGTCCTCGGGTCCAATGGCTTCAGCGGGCACAATGCCGCCGACACCCTTCGCCCTTCCTCCAACAGGAGATTGTACGTCGAAGCGGCATTACGCTAGTGAACTCCTCATCAGCCATCTCCTGCACGTATCGCAGCCCCCTCTCCTCGAGCTGGAGAGAAGGCTGGAAGCCCACTCACGCTGTCCATGACGTCGAGCTGGATGCCCAAGGATGAGATATAGTCTCGAATGGATTTGGGCACGGGCAGAGCTTGTTCCCCGGTTCCCAGGACGAGGATCTCTACGACGGCGGGCGTCAGTATGTCGTGTCCCGGCGCCTCCATCTGGCCGATACGATCTGCCTCCCAGGTTCTTCCTCTTCACGCCTCACTCCCGAGCCAAGCGACAGCTCTCCACGCATCCCTCGCTAGGGCTGGCCCGCCGGAGCCCAAGCCCTCGCTCACTCACCCGGCCGGGGGACCACCACCTCGAACACCTTGAACCGCTCCACCCGCCACTCCTTCCACCAATCCTCTATCGATCCTTTGCCCTGCTTTGGAGGGTCCACATTCCACAAATAGGGTTTATCATCCAAGATGATCATCCCCCCGGGAACCAATAAATCATCGGTGAGCTGGAACCCCCGCGGGCTCAGCTTGAATATCGATAGTGGGCCTTGATGCTCGTCTTCCGAATCGAATATATTGCTGAGGCCAGCCTGTGGACCTCGCAGAGCAGTAGTCGCCGTGCGGCGGGGTATGGCTGTTGCCTTGGTGTGACTGGAAGGGAGTTCCGAGCGGGGGGAGCGGTGCGCGAGGGCCGGGAGGGCCTGGAGGGTGAAAAGTGTTCGTCGAGGCATCACGAGCTGTCGCGTCGAGCTGATCGACCGACGTAGGGAGCTAGCATGTGACATGGCGGGAGAGGTGGGCGTTCAGAGCTCGGCGACAAGGTCAAACACCAACTCTGCCAGCTTTGGCGGATGAGGATGAGCACATCTTCGCGATCAGATTTCGATCGACCTCCACTTTGCCAGCTTTGCCTCCTCATCCCAGGACGGCTATTGCACTCGTACACGAATGCCTGTCTATACAACTCTCATCGGAAAGTGAGTGCGGCGTCTATGCGATACATGTCATTCCAATACAGTCCACAACGTCAGATGACTCGCTTGGTCCCGATCCCACACCCCAGCTGCTCCGGCTGGTCAGATCCCCCCGCCCCTCCTTCGAGGGGTAGCGCTGCTTCTCGCTCCAGCACCAATACCAGCTCTCCTGGGCGTCATGCCCACCGCCGGTGTCTTCCCCCCGACACCGCCCAGACGCGGCGTACGGCCTACTGCCTCTTGAGCGATCTTGTCCGCTTTCGCCCGTTCGATCCTACCTCGTAGTCAGCCCTCTTTCTCGGGTATCTCCAGGAGAGGACACGGGAGGCCCGTGCGGTACTCACTCCTCGCGCTGCCGTGCCATTTCAGTCTGCAACTCGGTTTGCTTGCTGAAATCCCGATTGACCCTCGCCCTCGCCAGGGCATCAAAGTTCTTCTCCCGGATCGAGAAGAACACGCCTCCGAGCTCGGCTACAGAACGCAGAACATATCAGCACTTGGTCATGGCGTGGGAGGGGATCTTACCTAGCCAGTATGGATCGACAGACGTCACACACATCATGTACTCTGTTCACGGTTAGTGCGAGGACGATGGGGATACTGGTCACAATCGCCATGTCGATACTCACGTTTTGAAGTCAAGACCACTGTGATAGTCGTCAGCCAGGCTCCAGATTCTCAGGGCGTAGCACTCACATTCGTGATACACGACGTAGTCGGGCATGTCTACTTGACATCAGCTGACATTCTCACGTTCTCACGCTCCCACGCTCTCTGCCCGTCTGGGCACAACTCACATCCGAGACCGTAGAGCGCACTGGTGGGGTGCAACACACACGGCAGCTACGACGTCGTGAGCCAAACGCCATTTCTCAGTCAGTCGGCACCTACTCCCGTTCGAACATTCATGTACTCTCCAATACCCTTGACTCGGGCCGCTTGGTGAAAGTATCCCGCGGTAATGCATTTCCTAACCCACCCATCAGTCCCCCATGCAGTCTTGTTCTGGACGGCGGTGCTCACCTCACGATATCCCAATCTGTGCCTACGGACAAAATGGCCATTCGTTGCGTCTTCATGATATCCTCCAATTGTCCTCTGACCTCGCGAGCCTTTCGCATCAACTTCGGGTGCAAGAAATGCTTCATGCACCAGTGATCAGAGTACCTATTCAATTCCATCAGTTTACCCCACCTAAACATTTAGTTGAGGGCTGACCCACCCATTACTCTTCCATTGGGTGTAGACGTGCAAGAGCGTGAGGTGATCGCTTTCCGGCACGAAAAACTTTTCTCTCGCGGCATCACTCTCGTCCGCCCGCTGGGGCGGTCGGTAGAACACTGACGGCACGGACAACATTGACACAATCGTCAACATCTCCGCCGAGCACTTGTACTCTGTCGCCACGATCAACATCTTTGCGAGCGAGGGCTCCATTGGGAAATCCGACATTTTCTTCCCGTCGGGCGTCAGATCGCCCACATTGTCAAGTGCGCCGAGCACCCAGAGTTGATACATCGAGTTGAGGATGTTTTCCTAGTCGAGAGGTTAGCTGCAGTGACTTCTGGTTTAGATCGATGATAATTGACAGGAATCTCGGCCTCGACGTACCTGAGGAGGGGGATCCATGAAGTCAAACTCGAGGAGATTCTTCACTCCGAGCGATTTCAGCAGGAGGACCGTGTTGGCCAAGTTGGTTCTCTGGATTTCCGGGATATTGCTCGCGAACAGCTCGTTCAAATAGGCAGTCTCTGTGAAAAGACGATAACAGAATCTACGCTCAACAGCTTAGCGTACGTTCATCACAGGTCATCCCTATGGGATGTGATGGACTCACCCGGGCCCGGTTCTGCCGGCTCGACCGGCTCTCTGACCACAATTCGCCTGACTGATGGGCGTGATTTGAAGCGCATCCATGCCGACTTTCGGGTTGTACACTTTGAGTTTGGAGAACCCCGCGTCGACCACATACAGAATACCGTCGACTACGCGGTCATAGCATTAGCTTGGATACCGAGCAGTGTGTTCTGGGCTCACCGGTAAGAGACGTTTCTGCGATATTGGTCGCTACTACCACTTTTCTCCTGCCGTCCGGGGTCGGCTGGAAAATCTTTGCCTGCAGGTCCGCTGGCATCTGGGAGTAGATCGGTAAGACAGCTATAGGTGGCGGCTCATCCAATTGCGATAGCCGTTCTAGAATCACAAATCAGTCAGTCCCCGCACTGCGTTTGTACGATGGCGACTGGGGCTCACCCTCGATGACGGAACACGTGGCCTCGATGTCCTCCTGACCGGTCATGAAGACGAGAATGTCGCCAGTGGGCTGGGACAGGTGGATCTGCAATACCTGCTTGATGGCACTATCCACGTAATCCTCGCAGGGGGATTTCGAGTGGAAGATTTCTACGGGGAAGGTACGCCCTGGGATGGTGTACGTTGCGGCATTTCCAAAGAACCGGGAGAACTGGGAAATCATCAGTCTCCTCCCCTTTGACCCCTGCAAGGAGGACTTTGATGCCCACCTTTTCAGCGTTCATGGTGGCCGACGTGACGATGAGCTTGAGATCTCGTCTCCTCGTTAGGACTACACCATCAGCACATGCACGATCGTTTGCAAATCTGACTCACTCTTGCGCAGTAGACCCATGAGGATGTCCGTGCTCAGAGACCGCTCGTGCGCTTCATCCAGGATGATACAGCTGTACTTGTCCAAATCGCCCTCGTTCAACGACTCTCTCAATAGCACACCGTCCGTCATGTCTGTGCGTGGTCAGCAACTCTCCACCCTTGCGAGCGTTCGAGGGACTCACACTTGATCTTGGTGTCTTTCGAGGTGCAATCCTCGAACCGAATGGCGTATCCCACTGTCGAGCCGAGCTCACACTATCGCAATCAGCCCCTCCCAATCCTGGGATAATGCGCTGCTCAACCCACCTCCATTTCCTCCGAAACTCGCTTGGCGACGGACATGGCGGCCACTCGACGGGGCTGCGTGCATCCTATCACCCCGTTGGAGCAGTATCCATCCTCGTAGAGGAACTGGGCGAGCTGCGTCGTCTTTCCAGAACCCGTCTCGCCAATGACTACCATGACTGAGGGGGGTTCAGCGGATGCAGTTTGAGAGTCTGTGTTCGGAGAGCAAAGACAAGTGGGTTGGGACCGGATTGACCCACCTTGGTGATCCCTGATCTGCGCCATGAGCTCTTCTCGAACCGCAAAGGCAGGCAAGTATTCCCGCTGCTGCTTCAGCGTTCGCGTCTTTGCAAACACGGATTGTCCCTCTGATTTCAGCAAGTGCGAGGAGAACTGCGAATCTTGCTTGTAATTCGCCCCTCCGTCGTCTTTTTGGCCTTCTGCAGTCGAGCCGTGTCAGCATTCGTCAGACACTGTTTTCATGTAACCCACCCTCTCCGAGATCCGGCTCGTCCTTGACGCCCATGAGGTTTCCCAGCGTGGTCCCAGCCACAGAGGCGGCTTTCGCAGCGGCCTACCCCTATTAGCATACACTATGCGGTAGTAGGATTGGCCCACCTTTTCCCTCTCCTGCCTCTCCCGACGTTCCCTGACCAACGCACTGCCCTTTTTGCTGAACACGGCCAAATCGCTCGTGACGTCTCTCACGGGATTGATGGGTTCCAACTGTTTCGTATACGCCACCGTCCCGTCCAAGAAGGGCGGTTTCAGGTCGTGAATCAACACGTGGACTTTGGAATCTTGATCATCCTCAAAGTCCAGATCGACATTCTGTCGAACTGCCACTCCGGACTGTTGCATCCGATTCGTCTCCCACAGGTCGTTGTCCGCGTTCTACTGCCGTCAGCGCGAACCCAGGAAATTCTGAGTGTTGGGGATGGACTGACAAACTGGGCCTGCCTCGCAGTCGTCCTTTTGACAGCTCGTTCCTGCAACTCTTTCTCCTTTTCCCGTTCCAGATTCTCCCACTGCGAGAATGGGTTGTGTTCCTCGTCTCCAGCCTAAGCAGCGATTGTCAACACACCACTCTCCTCACTGCATGCCGAGCTCCATTGTTCGCTCACCACTGCTCCCTCATCGTCATGACTATACCAATCCCGATCGAGGCGGACCTGCTCTTCCTCCCATTCCTTGCCGTTGACCTCGAGATCGTCATTGTCGCCTCCGCGTTGTGATCTCGGCGTCTCGTCCCAGCCCATTTTGCGTCTCGAGTCATCACGCTTACCCCACCCTCCGGGGCCGTTGTGCCTCGGCGTCTCGTCCCAGCCTCGATTGGGCACGCGCATGCTCCCGCCATCGGCCTGCTCGTCCCGCCTGGACGTGCGGGGTGTCGCTTGGTCATTCCATGATCTGCCCGGTTTTTCATCCCGCCATTGATCCTCCCGGCGGTCATCGCCTCTACGGCCAGAGGTCGTGTTCCGATTCAATCTCGATTGGAAGTCGTCCAGAGCGTGCGTCTTGCCGTTGGCGTCTCTAGAGGGGGCGACAGCGGTGACTGACGAAGAGGGCATGTTGTTCAGCCGCCGTCTGGCGTCTAATCGCTTTTGCGCCTCAGCAGAGAGTCCACCACCATGACTTGGCGTTTCGTCCGGCCGTTGTCGCACAGTCTCCCTCTTGATTGGGACAGAGGGCACTGCAAGCTGTCAGCACCCGGTTCGCTCAACTAAGCCTTCTTGTCCCGAGCTCACCCTTGAAGACGCCGCCAGAGTGACTACTGCTTCCTTCATCCTCGAGCTCCAATTTCACCCTTTTGCTAGGAGGTTCCGACTTGACTTCTCCCCTGGCCAGAGCCTCGGCTCGCTTCTGCGCCGCCAGCTTGTCCAAACCCAGCAAGGAGGGCCTCGCGCCTTGCGGAGCTTTGAATGCGTGTGACTACCATTGCTGTCAGACTGAAATCTCCTTATTCTGGGTATATCTCACCTCTCCCCCAGCGCGCATGAGGCCGCCCTTGCGCTTTGGCTCCGACGCCAGGATATCGCCGGAATCATGCTCCATCCCATCCATCTTTTCATCTTTGACATCTCCGGCGGGACTACGACCCATCATCCGAGGTGGAGAGTGGTTCGAGCCCCTCCTCTGGGATGAACCGCCCGATTGGCTCTGAGCGGCGTGCGCTTGGGACAGGTGTACTAGGATCCGAGTGTGGATGTTGAGCATTGTGTCCTCCGGGAACTTTCCAAATGTCGACACAGCTACCCCACAGTCAGCTGTCCCGGTTCATCTTGTGAAAATCATCAGCTCGACTGACCTCGGATGAAGGCGTCGCCGGATCTGTTGCCCTTTGCAATATCGATAATCCTCCGTGCCAACAAATCATTCGGGTTGATCGAGTTCATCAACCTCGACATCTAAGACAGACGCAGTGTCAAAATACGAGCCAGAGACTTGGACGAGGGACCCACCTCGATGGCAATTTGATGAATGAACTCGTGTTCAGAGTTCACCTCCCGAGGGGGCGATTGGGCCGACATGCCTGCAGAGCTCTACCGGCTTTCGACTAAAGTGATTTCCAGCGATTATGCTGATGCGCAGGTGTCGTATCGGCAGGTAAAGACCCCAGAAGGACGAGAACCAGATGTCAGGATAGGAACATGGACTTGCTCTCTTAGAGGCTAGAGCTTGACCTGACTTTGAGAGGCAAAACACGACGGAAGCAAAAGATCGAGACGAAGAATCCGTCAACGTCATCACTTTTTTCCCAAAGTTTCAGGTTTCAATGTCGACAACAAACCACCTGGCAGCCGCTCATCTTCAACATATCGACAGCTTGGAAGCTTGGGCAGCAGTCTTAGGGGGTGATTGGAGACTGTGGAGACTGCAAGCAAGGTCCATATCACTGAGGGACACGAGTCACGGACCACGGACCAGAGAACGGCGACATGACGACCGGACCGAGTTTGGCAGAGCTCAGGAAGCAGCTGCAAAAGAAGGACACTAAGGATCTCTGCGATGGGTGAGCACTATCGTCATGCCTGAAGATATAGAAAATTGATCAATCTCAGCGTGCTTGTCGAACTGACCCTGGAGACATGTCGACTTGAGACCTCTGACGACATGGTGCCCGAGATCCTCACCACGCTCTCGACACTGTTTCGCCAACTCCGAGCTATCTTCGAGTCCGCCTTCAACCTACCCTGCAACGACATCATTGATTTCGGGCATGGAGAGCTCGCTTTGGCTCTACTGCCCAATGGCGAGGTGTCGACCCTCATCATGGGCTGCTTGGAGAGCAATCTGAAGCCAAGGCCGGCTCGTGCCGCAGAGACGTTGTCAGCTGCCTGTCGAATGGTCTCCTCCCTCCCGCCCCCTTCGACATCGTCTTCCTCGGCCCCCTCGCCAAACATCCTCCTGCCGCTATTCGAGTCCGTAACGCGGCATACTATCCTCACACGCTCAGACCTCGTCGCTATCAATACCATGATATCAATAATCCCTACTCGACACCTCCATCCAAGCCTCAGTCAGCGCTTGATCTCCGACATGTCCACCCTCGATTGTGCCAGCCCTCGCTGCAGTATTCTCGCAGATATGCTTTGTCGGGACCCAACGCTGAAATCGCTCGAAAGTCTATTACCCCTGTTCAAGGCGGATCAACCCAGCACTCTGCTCAACCTTACGCGATACCTCCTCCCTACCATATTCGCCTCCAAGCCACACAGTGTGCCCTTCCTCCTGGATCTGCTGGCGTCGGAGGAGTTATATTTCCCCGCATGGATCACCGTGGCTTCTCTCGGCGTCAGCCTCGGTCATATCAGAATCAAAGATCTGCCTGGGGGCGAGTTAGACGACGCGATCTGTCATGTGGACTATACTATCCGCCTGAGAGCATTCCAGCTTCTTACCACGGGCAAGGATCTGCTGGAGGGCGATGTGGTCGAGTTGACAAAGAGGAGTTTGGTATATAATGCCGGACTGGCCAGTGCAGGGTGAGTCCCATCCCCTACTCTAAGAGCAACTAAGACTGATCCACTGCACCAGTGCTCGGTCGGAACTTGCTTCTGCCGTGTACGCATACTTGAAAAACCTACATGCCGTCGAGAAGGCCTCTCGAAAAGCCCAAACGGTAGCCCAGAACGACACCGTGTCCGAAGACCTGCACCAATGGTTCCTGCAATCTTTCGTGGATCAAGGCCTTGCCGTGGCATGTCGACAACCCGTCACGCGGGCGATTGTCGCATTGCAGTTCATGGGCCACTACGTCGACATCTTCGGAAAGAGGGATACAGCTCAATCACAAATCTACACCATGGACAGAGTTGACTCACTCCTCGCGTGCCAGAGGAGCGAGTTTACAGAAGTCAGAACTCGAGCAAGGGAAATGTGAGTTCTAGCTCCTGTCTGACAATGAGCCAGAGCTGACCTTGGCAGCCTCGACTCTGCGACCATCCCCCTCCCTGGCTATGAGACAATTGGGTCACACCCCTCTCAGGCGTTACTAGCTTCGGCGCTGGGGTCGATCAACCACCCGAGAAAGGTGCAAGCGGAAGCGGGCAAGGCGGCTCTGTGTTTTCTCTTTCGGATCGTCTCGAAAGGCGCACAGGGCGGCGCCGCGGTCACTTTTGTCGAACGCCTCGTCGCGGGGCTGGACGACCATTTGATGGCAGTCGAACGGAATCTCGCTGTTGGCATCGAGTCAAAGCCACTACATGGTCTTCTGGCAGCCCTGAGGTGAGTCAAATCGACCTCTCTGCTCCTTGACCAGAGCTGACTGAAACACTAGCGATGTCATTGCGTGCATCTTCCTCGAAACGACCGACGCTCGACAAAGCTGGAAACCGGTCTTTACCCGGATTCTTTGGCAGATTAGTCGGGTGTGGTCGGTGACTCGACCGGTAATATCCCTGGCGCCGACGCAGAACGGGCCCGATGGCCACAGGGCCGATCACGAAATTGCCAGGGCTTACGATGTCCTCGAGACCGGGGAGGAGGATGGCGAAGAGGCAATGGACCATACGGGCTTGTTGTCAGGTTGCTGGCGAGCGATGAAGGAGGCTGCGTGAGTACCAATTTGCACCTGGGGAGTATTTGCTGAAATGCTACGGTAGAGAGCTACTGTCGACCTTGTTCCGAATACCGCTGTCTAGCAACAACAACGAGGACACCATGTGGACATTACAAGATGTGGATATGGCAGGACAGAGCTTTTTGACCTGGTTGCATGAGATACGACACAGAGGCACATTTTCCCATATCTCCAATGCGTTCAGCAGACTCGTCGAGATCGTCAAGAGGGATCCATCCCTCAAGCCGCTATGTTATTCATGGCTTAAAGTGAGTGCAACGCCTGGCCTTTACTCTACAGACCCGGTTGGTCATCCGCTCACTCCTTTCAGAACGAGATCGCTACCATCCAAACAGATACAATCTCCGTTCTTCGCCGATCCGCAGCATTGCCATATTCCATCCTGTCGATAGTCTCCGGCGACGAGGATCTCCTGGACACGGCCTTCCTCAAACTCAATACCCTTGCCGAGATTGACAACCCCTCCTCGAGCGATATCACCAAAGTCCACGCGTTCAATGTCATCAAGATCGTCCTGCTGGATGCACGGCAGACAAAGCTGCTCGATCGGTATTTCGAGCGAGCCGTCCTGACTGCCTTGAATGCGTTCGCCTCGCCAAAGTGAGTATCCCCAGCCTCCCCAATCGCAGGAAAGCAGACGTGAAAGGTGGATTCCTATTTGTGGCTGACGCGCTCCAGCTGGAATGTCCGGAACGTCGGCTTGATCCTATTCTCCACCCTGATCAACCGGTCTTTATCGTCTTCTCGAGGCAGCCAGGATTACTACGAGTCCCGAGCGAAATTGATGACTCGGCAGACTATCGCCGCTTGGGATAAGAAGTATCCACAAATCCTACCCCACGTCACCAATCTCCTCCAAGCGTCCTCGAAAACCCACAACCATACTGGAATCAACGCGCATTCCCCCTTGTTCCCGATATTGATCATCCTGCGGAGTCTGCGATGGACCGAAAGGGGGGAAAGTGTGGCGCAACCGTTAAGAACCGTGGTCGAGGGATATCTTGGTAGTGGGCAATGGCAAGTCAGGGCAGTATCCTGCCAAGCGCTTTCTTCGCTCTTGTCCCCCTCGGCGGCCCTAGACCGGTTCTGCTCAACCGAATTCGACGACCTGGATTCCAGTCGAACTCGACTTCACGGAGAGATGTTGCTCAGACGACATCTGATCCAGGAGGTGATCGAATGGGAGAAGGTTGGAGAGGGGGATATTGCCAGAGTAGAGCAAACGCTCAAGGGGATGTTGGAGGGAATTCAGGCGAAGGCATACCCCCCTCTAGTGATCAAAGGTGTCTTGGACTGCGCCTCTGCGTACTTTGCCGTCCGGAGCATACCCTCGCACCACGAATTGGTACGACAAACCGTCCTCGTGGCCAAACACGCCTTGGGCGTGAAAAGCAAAGACGGCTTCAGACCCGGGGAAGACCTGCTCATGGCGGCCGCTACGGACATTCTGGTCCAACACGACACAGCGGCGATATCGGCAATTCTGCCCAACGGTGGGGACACGGTCCAACTCGCCATCCTCACCGCGATCCAGGACGGTCGCCTCGAAATGGACGACAAGATATCCGCTGCCGTGGTCTCCCTTACCAGAAGCGCAAGTGAAGCTGTCATGACGGCTGCGTTGGAGACTATCGCCTCAACAGGGCCATTCATAAACCCGAGTGGTGACCTGGCGGGGGGGATACTAGACTTGGTGGACCGTACTACATGCACGCCCCTACGGGAGGCGGCGTTGGCGGCAGCAGGCTGGGCAGTAGCCAAGGTAGGTCTGGTCCGCCGACGGGGGGGGCAATACTGACATGACGGCATTAGATGCTATCGGCTTCCTCGGAGCTCGACTGTGCACTGCTAGAGAGATTGATGGGCAATATCGAAGTAGCATCCTCTGTCGACCAGGTATGTTGTATAACCCAATTCCCATCCCCGCGCCTCTGGAAATAATCTGACGAGTGTCCAGGCTCAGCCGTATCGCCTCGCGGGGCAACTCGCCCTTGAACCCCTCCACCCGTTCCTCTACTCATCACCAAGCACTTCATCCTCTCTCGCGACGTTGGCAAAGGCACACGACATCATACTCTCGCTTCTGCAGGACGACGACGAGGAGATCCGAGTCGGGGCAGTGGGCCTCGTCTCCAGGGGGCTCCACCTCGGGCGGGAGGTATGTCAGGAAAAGGCCCTCGAGCTAGAATGGAGCTATATCGGCTCCCAAATCTCGGCAATTGATTCCTCCAACCCTCGGGGAGACAACATATTGAACACCTCGGAGAATCGACCCGGCGGACCATTCCTCGACATCGCGCTGGACCGATATCACGATCGCATCAACCTCGAGTCCGAGCTCCGATCCCTTCGACTCCCTGCAGACTGTCAGACTGCTGGCTCGGACAACACTTCTGGGCCTGGTCAGATGGACAGACCCGGGGCGCTGTTCGAGCTCGAATCGCCAAACCTCTTCCGAGACCCGTTGATAGATGTGGGCCACGCCACTCGCCTGCTCAAGCAACATGGCCACTTGCCTGGAGATCCGGGGGAGACAGAGCTGAGGACGGCGACGAGTCCTATTGACGAGGTGTACGTAGCCCATGGGTCGTTCAAGGAGAGATTGGCGCTGCAGCGCTCGTAGAGTCAGCATCGGAGGATACCGATGCATTCTGTGGAGCTTGAAAGTACGCCTTGGCAGCTTTGCACCAATTGCACCGGTCGACATGGGATATGCAGTGATTCTGCGGGCGCGAGCTCGTGAATATCCTATTTCACGTGCATTCTCCAAGGCGTGCAACTACAAGGCTAGCTCTCGATTGGCATGTTCTCTCCTCCTCCGCTTCTTGCTGTCCACACCTTTGATCTCCCTCCCTGCTCGGCCGCTGCTCCGCTCCATCTCTTCTCGCTCCAGACGCCTGTACCCTTCGCTCTCTTGCCTCACTCCGCCCGCTCGCCTCACTCGCGCCTCGCTCGCTCGCGGCTCGCACTCGCGGCTCACGCCATGAGCCACTTCTTCTGCACCCCCATCGGATCCGTATAATGCACACTGTGCGTCAACGGCGTTCCCGGAATGCTCGGCACCCCTCCCGCTCCCGATCCCGCGCTTGGTTCCTCCTCGATCTTTCTCTGGGAGGGACTAGCGAGCCCGCTCACGAAGGGCGTAGGAGGGCGTTTCTTATGACCACCACCGCAGCCGCCGCCACCGCCGGCGTCGTCGTTGTCCGTGAGGTCTTCGATGGAGGAGAGGGAGAACGAGACGGATTTGCGTTTGTGCGCAGGCCTCCTCCCGTGGTCGGTGAGTACGATGGTGGGCAGGTTACTGTCGACATTATCGGAGTTGGCGATGGGCCGGTGAGGCGAGGGGACTTTGAGAGTGTCCCCAAACCCGCGAGGGAAGGGCGAAGGGGACGGTGTGGATCGACCAGAGGCGGATTGGTGGAGGGATATGTATGGGCTTCCAGGCATCAAAGGCGACATTGGCGCAGTATCACCTCGAGGACCAGCCGGAGTAGGCTGGCCGGTGGGGACGTACATGACAATTAGGAGGGCGATGAACAGCACGTCGAGAAAGGCGGTGAACAGGTCCATGGTCAACACGGAGCGAGGGGCGGGATTGGGCGGCTGGCTGGGCGGTAGACTGCTTCGTGGGGCGACTTGGTTGCGCCTTGTTCTGAGGTCTGAGTGAACTGTGAGGCTGCTTGCTGAAGCAAGAGCTTACCCCCGAGTGAGTCTTATATCAGTCGTCTACCTCAGACAGTACGCTACTTGCCCGCCTTGACCAGACAAAATCTACAATGCACCCTTGGGCCGGAGCGCCCGACTCAAAGGATACTTCCAAACTCACTTGTCATTCCTTGCACAATGCGCGCCGAGACGTCCCGGCGCCATGGGCCTCCTTTCAAAATATCAGTTGTGCTCAATGGTGAGTCGATCCTCTTGCACGTTTGACAGTCGCTGTCAGTGTCAAACACTACCTCCTCACGCCACCCCTTAAGGGTTCGAAGTGTGTTCAGTGCTGGGGTCAGGCCGAGGATGAACTGGACGAGAGGGAGGAGACCAACAGTCTCCATCATATAGTCGCAATCCGACTCTCCATCAATATCTGTCTATAACGTCGCTTCGGGCCGGTATGCTCTCCATCGCCCCAGCATTCTCCACACAAATTGCCGCCGCCTGATCACACAACACTCGTCAGCACTCAACTACTCATCTATCATCGCTAGACGAGTCACTCACTATGATACTGTTGTTGATGGCATACAACAGTGCCGCGTGTTCCTCCTCATCCTCGGCCGTCATGAGCCCAGCGACAAAGTAACCCGCGAAACAGTCTCCTGCCCCCGTTGTATCCTTGAGCGGATCTCGCAACATGGCCGCAGCCATGTGGTGCACCCCGCGTCCCGGTTGGAAATAAAGCACACCGAGTGATCCAAGGGTGCAAATGATTGAAACACCCTGATGAAAGGCTTTACAGTTGTGCAGTGCAATGATTTCTTTGCTCGCGTTTTCCTGCACGCCGAGCGTTAAATCGGTTGGCGTAGCGTCGAATGCTTTTAGTAGTGTCTCCAGCTCGCCTTCGTTGACTATCAACCATGTTAGCGCCTTCCAAGGAAAGTCCCTGAGCTGGGCCGGGGTGAGCATCGGTGATGGATTGAACACGGAGGTTATATTATATTGGGAAGCGGCTTGCAGATGAGCAACAGTTGACGCTAGCGGTATCTCATTTTGGAGCAGAAGGTGGGTGTATCCGGCCAGGTTGGGCGAAGTGTCCGAGAGAGGGATGTTGAAATTGGCACCTTTGTGGAGAACTGATCTACAACGTTAGCATTTATCGACCGTCTCCCCTTTCCAGACTTGGTTGTTGTGCGAAAGATGAGAGGCTGACCTATACTGTTCTCGCCATCATCCGCACGTTGAATGATCGCCCTTCCGGTGACCTAGGCACCATGAGCAATCCGATGCACACTGAGAAGTCGTGTGGCTCACCTCTCCCTCAAGAACCCTGAGTTGATCCACTCCTGCACCCGCATTCTGGAGCAATTGCTTGACCCACAATCCATCTCGTCCCACGGCGCCATGTAGGTCAACACTGCCCCCGGCTCGAGCTATGGCATAGGCTTGATTGGCACCTTTGCCTCCCGGTTTGACTATGTACTCGGTGGATGAGATTGTCTCCCCGGGCTTGACGATATGTGGCACGAGGAAGAACTCGTCGACGTCTGGCAAGTGATAGGGGTCAGCTCGCAGTCCAGGTGATCTTCGACCGTCGTATATGGCGCGCGGAGGACGTAACGCACTGATGGATCCCCGGACGAGACACCGCGGTTTTGGCTTAGCAGCTTTTGTGGGTGTCATCTCTACATGTGCTTGATGCCTTGATCACCAAGCTGGGACGTTGGGTGAATTGGATGGAGTGCAGCAACCGTCAACTGTTAAGCAAAGTAGCAATCGATGTCGAACGAGGTACGAACAGTTGACCGGTGACGATACGTTCCGTCGGAACTCCAAACGTAATGTTCGAGAATTGATCCCGCTAATCCCTTGTAATCGAGTATCAATCCACGTTTTTGGAACCGATGGAAAATGTGCCGGTAATCAGCCGAAGAGCCGGTCCCGCACTCCCCGATGCGCCCACCCGTTGCGTCCACCTCTGATTGCTGCTTCATCGCCAACATGTTGATCTCGAACTCAACCCATTCGCATCTGCCCATCGTACGGCGCCAGTACATCCAGCATGACCACCTCTGCGAAAAAGATCAAGCCATGTCCGCCGGGATTCAGCGATCACATCTATAAAGTGGAACACGGGGTGCAGGTCCCACTGCGGATTTGGCCCTCGCCCTCGGTGTCCGAGCCTGCGCCCTGGTTGTTCTGGATTCATGGCGGTGGTGCGTGCCTCAATTCTTGGATTTGGGAGTGTTTGCTGAAGCCAGAGATTAGGATTCCAGGCAGGGAAACACTTCGTTCCCAATGCCTGGGTTCACCATGCGTTCAACTCCCGCTCGTACCACATTGTCTCTGTGGCCTACCGCTTCGCTCCGGAATGCTCAATGGACGAGATATTCCAAGACGTCACAGACGCCTTCCACTGGTGTCGCTCCCACCTCCCCCAAATCCTAGGCGCCGTGGACATTGACAACTATGTCGTCGGGGGAGATTCCGCCGGAGGGACTCTATCCACAATGTGCGGGCACCTGCTCGAGCCCCGCCCCAGAGTCGTTCTAGACCTGTTTGGCGTCGTGGACAATCTCGATCCGGAGTTCATGAGACACGACCCAAATAGCCATATCCAATCTATGCCCTATGAGAAGGCGGACCGAGATGAGGATGAGCTCAGGGCACTGCTGGCCTCTCGGGATAAGAGCAAAGCTGCCGTCACGGGCGCCTGGTCCTGGGAACTGGCAATGCCCCTCGAGGACCTCAAGACATTCTGGGGAATCAAGGAGTATGACACCGAGGAGGATACGTTGAGGATGGACGCTTTCATCTATATTGCCAAAAGCGGGATGAGGCTGGATAATCTCTACCGCCGGGAAGAGTGTGCTTCGGATCAAGAATTTGAAGAGAGGTTGAAGAGCTGGTCAAGTCTGCTCAGATTGCAAGGACAGACGACGTACCCGCCCACATATATAATCCACGGGATAGCCGATACTGCCGTGCCGGTCGGTCAGTCGTACAGGTTCCAGAAAAAGCTTGAGGAGATGGGTGTCGACACGGGAGCGTCCTACGCCCCTGGAGCGGAACACAGCTTCGACTCGCAAATCTCGGTGAGCAACCAGGACATCCACAATATGAGAGCTCGCGGAGTCGGCTGACTCGACTCTAGTCCCCCGAGGACGCCGGGTGGGACGAGTACATCGAGCCATGTATGCGCTTCATCGACAAGCACCTCAAGGCAATTTGAACGATCACCTCGGGATATCTCAAAACAGCTATGCATTTGTGCTCGGTAGCTTCTCATCTGACGACTCCAGCTCAGCGGCACCCCGCAAAAGCACTGGTGCTAGCCCTTGCCGGCCTGCTTTGCCAGGTTGTCCTGCAGCATCTCTCTAAACTGCGCGACGATCGCGCCCTCCTTTTTGTCCTTCTCCTCTCTCTGCAATTTGAGAATCGCCCGCTTCTCCTCTGCATTGATCACCTGGTTCTCCTTTCGCATTCGCACCGCATTCATCCTCTGATGTCGAGAGCCAGACATGACATAACCCGATTTCTCAAACTTGTCAATGATTTCGGCTTCCATGCCAATTTCACCTCGTCGGGGGATACGTTCGCCCGAAGCGACAAAGGCGGCCATCGCCTCTCCCTCCCCTCGGCCCATGTTCGCGTACCTAAACCTCGTTAGTGCGTGGCTCCGGGGAGTGTGTGCTCGGTGTTACTCACGCGCTTCTGTGCGTTCGATCTCGGGCAGAGTGATCCACCGGCAATTGCGGCCCGACCTCTTCATCCGAGTCATCCAGAGGAGGGGGTGCTGCCACTGGAACCACTCTGGCTGGTTCAATCGACTTTGGCTTCAACGCCACTTCTCCGCCCTTCTCCACCCATTGATCCTCCTCATCCCTCTCTTCGGTCCGCCTGGACCGCTTCTCACTGCTCTTTCGCCTCCTCTTCCGTCTCTCCCGCTCGTCATCAGACTCTGACTCCGAGTCAGAGTATTTCTTGCTCTTCCTCTCCCGGCGCCTCTCCTTGCGTTTCCTCCGCCGACGCTCTTCTTCCGAATCGGTAGAGTCAGAGTCGGACGAGTACTTTGATCGTCGCTTGGATTTCGATTTGGACTTTTTAGACTTTTTCTTTGCCGCCTTGCGGTCCGCAGCGAGTTCTCTACCAGTACGATCAGACATGTCTCGCACAACATCGATGCGCCTTAAGCACCCACTCGTCATCCCTGAAGGGCTCTTTGGGCGATGGAGGCCAGACCGTCAACGTCATATTATCCCTCTCCTGTCGGCGTCTACATCGAATCAGCATGATCACCTTCCGAAGCGATGTCCCGGACTCACCTCTCGAGATCCATTGGGCCGTTCCAGCCTCCTCCGCCGCCGCCGCGCGGCGGTCCTCGGGGAGGGAAGGGCGGCATTCCATTCCTGATATCCTGCCATGGGGCCGATTGACCCAAACCCCCGGCACCAGGTCCATATCCCGGTCCAGCGCCATTCCCATGTGGTCGTGGGGCCGTGTAGGCGTTGTAAGAGGGTGATGCTCTTCTAGACCTCTGATCCTGATCGTCTCGCCTCGACCTGTCGTCTCCTCGGAAACTGTCGTTAGGCCTGTCATCTCGCCCGGATCTATCGTCACGGCCTTCGGAGCGATAGGCAGGATCCCTCTCGTGCCTCCGTGGGGAGCGCGAGGTCCGTCTCCTCCTATCCCCACGACCCGACTCCTCTCCGTCCTCGGCTCTCCTCCGGCCCTCGCCTCCGCGTCCGTCCCTGTGATCTCTGCCCGAACGTCTTACGTCGTCCCCGCGGGATTCATCCCTAGAGTCGTAGTCGCGAGGCCTATCATTGTGGTCGCTACCTCGAGAGTCGCCTCTACCATCCTGCCTTTTCCTGTCTAGCAATCGCTGTCGCAGCTCGTCTTCCCTCGACACGGGAGGTGGCGGAGCTTGCCTGGAGGGTGCCGCTTGAGGAACTAGGCCCAATCGTGAGGGGTGTACCGTCGCCATTGTGCTGTGTACGATGGAGATGAAGTGAATGAGAGAAGGCAACCCTGTATAGGTACAGTAGTGTTGCGTCCAAAGACAGAAGAATAGCTTGTGTGGTGGCGAAAGGTGCTTTTGAAATTTGATTCCGCTCTCGGCGTGCAGCAAGTTGTTTCCCACGGAAAGATTGGATTTGTCTGTTGTCATTGTGTCTTACTCAACAACACCTCACACTCCGTTGGATCTAAGATAACAGAATAGAGTTGGAACACGAGAGTGTCAGCGAGGGCCAAGAAACACCAGGCAGCAACAACCCTGCGGAAACAATCACGGACCACGATTTCAACCCGGGATGAACCCGTCAGAGCCCCGGGCGAAGCGGACGCACGCCAGGCGATCCTGCGACGTCTGCAAGCTCCGCAAGACCCGGTGCGAGCTGCCCGACCTCGAGGTACCATCCTCTTCCGAGCCACTACCCCTCGACAAATCATGCCATCGGTGCAAGATCCTCGCGTTGCCTTGTGTGGTGGATGACTCGTCTCGCAAAGTGCGTAAACGCCCGACCGAGGATGATCCCAACGACATTGGCACCGCGGCCGCGGCTCCCAAGGCCAGGCGGACCAAGCGCCAGTCCAAGGCATATCAACCCACCGAGGACACTCTGGATGAAGATGCAAATACGCTCGCGGCCCTGGGCGCCCTGAAAACCCTAGGAAGTGTGCTCGACGCCGGGAACAAGGAGGCTGGGGGGTCAGGAGGGACAGACTTCAACCTCGACGTCATGCATGGTTTCCATCCGTCACAGTCGTCGGCGGAATGGTCCTTGCAGAAATCGCAAGAGCTGAGCGCGAGCCTGATCTCGGATGGAGAGAAGATGCCGCCGTTTGGCTCGGGCGAGCCGACAGAGTCGTTCCAGAGCAAGAGTATCAAACTCCACGGAAGGCCCTATGAGCTCGTGTGCGCGATGCTCTCTGTGGCATATGGGAGGAAAGGGCTCAGGCGGGCTGGCACAGAGTCCGGCTTCGACTTGGATCTGAATGCTTTGGCGGATCAGGAAATGCGAACAAGGCTCGAGCCGGGGTGAGTACTCTCTGCCGAGGGCTATTCAGAGTCACTGACTTGCGAGCCAGGATGATTCGGCTGAGAGCACTGCACCCATCCCTCGAACACATATCCAACCTCTACAGCATCTACAATTCGGAACCTTCGCTGAGTATATCCCTGCTCATCTCCCTAGTCCTATACATGTCCTCGATGGCCCTGCCCCCTTCCGACGAATTGGTCCGACTCCGCTCAACGCTCACCCCATACATCATCACGCTTCGAGACGCCACGCTGCTGCAAATGCCGGTATCGTTCATCTCGCTCCAAGCGCTGGAACTCCTATGCGTGCATTTACCCCTTGGCGCGCTGCCCCTCCAATCCGTATCGCCACACACGTTGTCTGTCGCTCGGGGTCAAGTCCAAATCATGCTCAGTACCTCTTCCGCCCTCAACTTTAGCATGCTCTTACGCCAAATCACCCATATCAGCGGGGTCGGTGGCATGAACCCGTGGCAGGTGAACGATGTCTGGCTCTGGCTCGCCATGTGCGCCGTCGAAGCGACAATGTCACTCGAGGACGAGGTTCCGAAGAAACCGACGAATGTGGCCGATGCAAAGGAGGTGGTGGATCGCTTCCTCGCGGACGACTTTCAAGATACCTGGCGGCGATTTGGAGAGACGGCGGGCGCGCACGAGGTGTTGGGCAGGCTGAGCGTTTGCGATAGGATATCGAGGTTGAGCGAGGTTTTGGACTGCTTGGGTCGTTTGCGGAATGGTTTGGACACTGCGGCCAATGATCCGAACTACGATCTGGTCGGAGCGACCAACGAGGAGTTGAAGTATTTCACCGAGAGGCTCGCTCAGATTGACGCCGTGCACGATGGTATCATGGGTAAGTCCCCAAATCTCCACCGCGTCATACTGATACTCCATTGTAGCGGTCATATCGCCCTCGTCGAAGGGGATCGAGTCGGGCTGGCTGGCCTATCGGAACTTGCGAAGACGGTTCGAGTCGAATCGAGTCTACGTGGCCGGTCTACGTGTTCTCATGGCGACGGCCTACCTCCCAGACTACCCGCTCGCCTTCAAGGGCCTCCCGAGTGGGATGCACGCGGTGCAAAAAGTGTCATATGCCATGTCGAGGGTGTGCAATCCGCCAGACATGATGCCGTTCATCATTCAAGCTCAAAACCCTGCCACACAGGCGACGTGGCATTGGGGCAGGATTCGTGGTCAAATTGCCGAGTCGGTCCTATCGGAATTCGCCCAGCTCGAGTCGCGTATCCTACCCCCCCTCTCACCCGGTGGGAAGAACAAGGGGAAATCAATACCGACATACACCGACGTTCTGCCACTGCACGACGCGCTGTGCACCACCGTCGAGAGCGCAAAGGTGTTGATGGAGATGCAAGCGAGTTCAATAGTGATTCGCAAGACGTCCAAGCTCGCCACAGTGTTCGACACTCCTACTTGGGTTTACTCTCTCAAATCCGTTGCCGACATTTGCAGCGGCATCGCCGCGTTGTCGCCCCCTCCGGTGTCAAGTGCGACTGCGGGGTCGAGCGCGGAAAGGGCCGGAGTGGACAAGATGGAGAGTATAGCCCAGGGATGTGGTAATCTCGTTGGATCGATGCTGCGCCTTGCGGAAGAATGGCACAGAGCGGTTCAGAGGGAGGAAGCAGAGGCGAATGCCAACTCGTCGTCGGCCAACGGCCACGACGAGGATCAGCGCGGCGGAACCGGACCCGGGGGCGAGGGGAACGATCTGAATGGTGGATACCCCAGTAACGGCCTGTTTGACGATAGCGGCAATTCCTTCGACGGCGGGCATGGGGATGGAGGGGGAGGTGGACATGACCTTGGCCACTCACATGACGGATTGCACGACCAAGGCACCACCCTAGCTTCCTCCATGAGCCTGCCCCCGCCGGTACATCACCCGCATTCGCACTCGCCAGGCCACCACCCACACACGTACATGAACACCTCGGACCGATGGATGGCGAGCGACCACGCCCCGCCCGGGGAAACCAGTGGGATGCCAGCGTCGGATCCGACGCATATCGATTTGTTACTGTCTCACATGTTCAACTATAGCTACCCCGCCCCCGCCCCCGCTATGTACACCCCCCAGGCCATGTCCGATCAGCACCTCCAGCACCAGCCTCAGCAGAGCCATCAGAGCAACCAGGGCGGGATGAACAAGTTGCAGAATGGTCTGGGATACTTGGGGCCCACAGACACTCATCACCCGGAACACAGTTTGGGCATGCACGTCTCCGTGCAAGACGGTCCACACTGGGCCTGAGCCCAATCACATGGATGCCAGCGGGTTGTATGGAGGGAGATGGCCATGGACTTGGACTTGAAGGGGACGATCCTTGGCAGAGTAAGTCGTTCAAGTGTAACATATACTTTGGATTCTAGGTTGTACCGCTTGTACTTGTATGCAATTCGGAGCCAGCCTTGACGCTCACCAGAGCAGACAGCCTTCTGTCGCCTGGCTGTCATACTGACACCAGGACATGGCGACCTGCCCTACCTACCTACCTGCTGCCCGGGCGGTGACCTCCGCCGGAAACATCAGATCGAGATTTGCACAGTCTCCGAGCGTCTCGAGCATCCGAGTACTCGAGCATTGCCAGAGTGTCTTGAAGCTGTTCCTGTACCGACTTCCCTCGCCTGCAGCCCTCCCAGCTCGAAGACCTGTTCATTCCCCTGAAAGTTCTTACAGCTACAGCCCATGTCCACTCTCCGCTCAAGGAGCAACACCCGCCCCTCCTCCTCGAGGGGGGACTCGCCCGCAGAGCAACCGTCTGCGGAGGACAAGGGCAAAGGCAGATCCAAAGACGATGATGGGGAGGGAACGGAGTATGGGCGGTATATGGGCTTACCGGCCGTCAAGGGGACTCTGGGGGGGATCGGTATGTCTCTGTCTCCAGCTGTCTCATCTAGGCACTCAGAAAGAAGGAATTCAACGTGATACTGACATAGTCTTAGAATCCCCCCGCAGAGGCCATTTCCCTTCGTCTTCAGTGTCAACGGTGAGCCCCCCTCGCCTCCTCGCGCAATCTGCCCAATCCCCGCTATACGCTGGGCGTTGCTCACCCCTTTAGTTGCGGGAGATACAAGTATCCTCGCCCACGCCGTCCAACCGCGATCAAGAGGCCACCTCGCCCGAGGGTTCCACCGATCAGTCCCAGTCCCAGCCGCGCGTTGAGAGACAATGGCAGTTCAGGATCGATCCGACTATCAAGACGACACTGGATTCTGCGCCATTTGGCCCATCGGCGCGGGAGGAGTTGAAGCGCCTGTTCGGGGTGTAGCCATGCAGAGGAATGGCGATCGACAATGATGGCTAAAGGGCGGGTTCGGAGGAAGAGCTCGCGAGACGATACGATAAATACGGAGCGACGGGGAACGCGGACAAGCCGCTGCCGCCGGAGAGCTCAAAGGCCCATCGAGAAGATTCGTCAGACGGCCATCTCACAAAGTACAAAGTACACACACCGCAGCAGCATGCGATGCATAAATGATGGTTGGTACAAAAGTGTCCGTCGTCGGGGTACCAGCCCCGCTTCATGATTCCTTGCTACTATCTTGCTAGTCCTCCACTGCTTACAATGTGCGAAACATGGGCAGATCATCTTTCGCCCGCTTTTGACATCAGTTCCAACACCTCGCCCTCTTCCCTAAACCCTGCCATCTGTCGCGCTCCCTGTCATCGGCTACGCTCCCCGCCTAACCCAACAACGACCCCCCGACGAGCATGCCGACTGCGCCCGCGCCGAGACTCAGCGCTATCGTTCTGAAACCCAGCTCGACCCTAGAGCTCGCAGCGCCCAGAGCAGAGCTCGAGACCTGGGCCGCTCTGCCGCTACCACTGACGTTGGCCCCAGAGGCCGATGCGGCAGCGGCAGCCGAGCCCGTCGGCCTAGTCTCCACCTCGCCCGTGGCGACAGTGTTGGTGGGGCTGGGCACGCCGTTCAGCTGGGCGACATAGTTGAATGGGTCGTTGCCGTTCGTGTTGTAGTAGTCGAGCAGGATGTGGTTGGGGTTTCGCCTAAAGCGCGTCAATCAGCGTTGTGTGCCGGCGGAGGCCGGAGGAGGCCAGAGGAGTTGGGAGGAGTTCGGCCTCGCTTCGCTCGGCGCTCACCCGTAGATAGAGTTGCAGTTGTTGACATGGGAGGTCAGACTGGCAGCCGAGTTGGTCGTGTTGAGCTCGTTGGTGTTGGGCACGGTGATGTCCGTCCCGGGGAACGAGTAGCTCTAGAGTAGGAAGACAGTGTTAAAGAGGCATTATAGGAGGTCAACGACACCGCGCACCTCATCCAGGAAGTGGTTGACTAGCATCAGGGTCGATCCTGGGCTTCCTGTCGATCGATTGACGGCACACCCCCACTCGGTCGTCTGGACGCCTAGACTCGGGTCAGCGGATCAAGCTAGAGTCTGGGCCCACCACTTACCGAACGCATCCTGCCACATGCTGCTGAACTCGTCCATGATATAAGGCACCGAGTTGAAATCCGCATTATAGTCCATGAACACGACGACCGTCTTGCCCGAATCGACCATTTCGCCCAGCGTGGGCCATTGGGTGATTGTCAACGAGGCCGAGGCTGGGGTGTAGGCTTTGGAGGCCAGGCCCGCGCTTTCAAATAGCGAGGCGTAGGCTGAAGGGGGTTGATTGTCGCTGTTGACAATGACCAGGGTGATCACTGAGTCCAAAGGGGTCAGTGTGCGATCGGGAAAGACAGTCGAGCCTGCTACAGTGATGGCAGTACTCACCCTCTGTGGGGTTGGCGGCGACCCAAGTGCTGACTTGGTTGAGGTAGTCGACCATCGGACCCGCGTCTTCTAGCAAACAGGACGAATGGCAAAGATGGATCGAGTTGTCTTCCGTGTGGCTGTGCAAGGATCAGCAAGGTCGTCTCCTTACCACTTCATGGCATCCGACGCAATATGCAGAGCTATGAGCTTACTCACGCTTGGATCGACATTGTCCTGATACCATCGTTCTACAAACAACTTTCAGCTCAGCCCTACACAAGGATGATCGCGGACTCGCTTACCAGCTGCACAGTCACATTGTTCGACTGGTTATCCGCTAGGGCGTCGCCCACAAAGGCAGAGTTGTGCGTGCCGAGGAAGGTGACCCCTCCGTAGGACTTTGAACAGAGCTCTGCGTGGCCATTACACACGTCCGCGGCAGAGGTGACCGAGGCGAGGGTGAGTGAGAGCGCGAGGGTGAGCGCCGAGGTGAGCATCGCGGGTGGGAGGTGTGGTCAGTGTTCGTCGGTCGGAGTGAAGGTGAAGGTATAGGAGATTGGGTGAGGAGAGGTCGAACAACTGCGAAGAGGCAAAAGTCAAAGCGAAAGCGCGTAGCCGGGGCGGTGTTGTTCACTACTGTTTTGACTTTTCGATCGAACGGGAAAATCTCGGCCTCGCTCGGCCTCGGCGTTGTTTACGCGACTATAGACAGGCGAGGATCTATGCAGCCAGTGCAAAGAGTAGATAAGGTAGAATGAAGACGAGTAGACAAAGTATGATTGAGTACAGGTACTCGCACATACCGAGGATCGACAACGGCCTAGGGGTCCTACGGCCTACCACGCCCTGATCCGCCTGGAGGTGAAACAACGCGACCGGGTTGGCTGGAATGTAAACAAGGCCAAGACATGGGTATCAGGATCCATGTAAGGGCCCTAGGGACATTGACGTCTGGACATGCACTGTAGAGTCGACAACGTTCGTAAAGAGGATGATCATCGAGTGACCAGGTCATGCATGGTTCTGGATGATGATGTCGATGTGATTGTGAGGGGATGTTCAGTAGCAGTAGCGCACGTTTCATGGAGTGGTCCCTGGTCCGCCGGACGCCCGCCACTGTGCTATCAATGATCATCCATGATCCAGTTTGCAGTGAATCTCAGCCCTTGGAGGCGCTCTGCTCATTGCCTCGTCTGTCTAGCTGATGAATAACACGATGATCATCGCATGGTGGTAACAGCGTTACAACCTGGAGTTCTGCAGTCTGCGGCCAGAAAACGCGTCATAGTCGGGTCGGGTTTCCCGAAAAAGAAGATGCATTTTGGGAGGTAGTTGCTCCAGAGACCAGATCTATAGGATCTCGTTCTGTCCTCCTGGTCCAACCTCTCCTCTTCTCTTACACCTCTACCCTCCTACACACTCGCATGGCTTGGTGAATCTGATAGTCGTTGCCTCTGCCGTGGCTCGGTGTCTCGGCTCTCCTCCCTCACTCAACATCCCCAACGAATCCGCCCGTTCGACCAACACCCAACCCATCTACAACATACAGCTACCATCTACAACATACAGCTACAACCACCCCCACGACGCTGATGCCTACGGCGCCGACGATGGCGACTCTCTCGCCGTTCCGATACGTCCAGCTGGCGCGATACCTCGTGCAAAAAGTGATCAACGATAGGAAACCCTCGAAATGGAAGGGAAAGGGGAAAGACGTGCTGCCATTCGTTAGAGAGTCCTTGACGGCGTTTGCGGGTGCTTCACAAATAGGTCACACCCAGTCTCGTCCCCAGTCATCCCCGGCATCTACTGGCGAATCGTCTCAATCGGGCAGAAACCTGGCCTATTCTAGCGGCTCTTCCTCCGCTTCCACATCAGCACCAGACTCGATACTCTCTGCCTCGGCCGCCGAGAGCTCCACTGCCTCATCTTCAACCTATCCAGGACGAAGTCCGTCCAAGCCGGACGGCCCGCTCAGACCCGATCCAGACCTACCGCCCGAGCCGAGCGAGATATACCGGTTGATGAACGATGAGCGGTTGTTGATCCCAGGCGGAGTCAAGCCGCCCCGCGAGGTGATCGTCCTGTGTCATGGTGAGTGCCTGTCGAACGAGCTCGGCTGATATCTCAGGTCTCTATGGCTTTTCGACGTCTACGCCTATACCCCTCTTTCCCTCATTGCGGCTGCATTACTGGGCCTCTGTGCTGGAAGTGCTGAGAGATCGGCTCGGAGCAAAGGTGATCGTCGTCGGTGTCAAGGGGTGAGTCCACCTGCGAGCCAAGCCTAAACGGGAGAGGATTTGACTGACACAGCGCTCAAGGACCGGATCTATCCAAGAGCGTGCAGAGCAAATGCACACATACCTATCCTCAGTCCTGCCCCCGGGCGCTGGAGTCAACTTCATTGCACACTCGATGGGCGGATTGGACGTCCGACACTTGATCTCGACCATCAAACCGACGAACTACAAACCGCTCTCCCTGACATCGATAGGAACCCCTCACCGCGGATCGCCCTTTATGGACTGGTGCGCGGCCAACATTGGCGTGGGGTATACCGGCGACAAGGCACTACTGGAGCAGACAAAGGCAATGTTGAAACAGTCTTCTCTGCCATTTTCGCTCAAATCACCACTCTTGTCCACGGCGGAAGCGGCCATGGAGCAGGTATCCAAGGACGGAAAGAACGGATCCGCTAGCAGCTTTGCCGGGTTCACTGGATCGTTGTCGAAATATCTACTCAATATCTTCGACTCGCCGGCTTATGCCAATTTGACCACTTCTTACGTCAAGAACCATTTCAACCCTTCGACCCCGGATGACCCGAGCGTCAAGTACATTAGCGTGGCGGGGAGGGTGTCGAAACTGAGCGTGTTTCACCCGTTGTGGTTTCCGAAATTGGTGCTGGACGCCTCTGCCGAGAAGGGGTATTATCGCGAGCAGAACGGGGTCGATCGATACGAGGGCAATGACGGTCTGGTCAATGTGTCTAGTGCCAAGTGGGGCGAGTTTATCGGCGCAGTGGACGACACGCATCACTGGGACCTGAGAGGAGAGGGTGGACTATGGCCGACGGGAATGGAGGTTGTCACTGGGGAAGAGGAGAAGAAGAAGGAAAAGCAAATGATGAATGAGAAGAAGATGGGAGAGGGGGAGCGGAATCAAGAGTATACCATGTCCGGGGGGTGGGATTGGGATCATTGGCCATTGGACATTCAGGATTATCTCGGATTGGGCGATGGCAAAAAGGCCAAAGACCCTGCCTCCTCCTCCTCGATGCCCAATGCCAATGCGTCGGAACGCGATCCGAACGCGCCAAAGGTCAATGTCGACGGGCTGAGCAGCAAAGAAGAGAGTCTCAAACGACAACCCGCCCTGGAGAGCAACACCTCCTCCTCCTCGGGTGCTTCGTCGATGCTGTCCAAAGCCACCGGAGGGGGGATTGACGTCGGGCAAGTGGGCCAAGTGCTCGACTGGGTGACCGACCTCGTGCCCGGGGGCAAGAGCTCGGAATCGGGCAAACGCCAGCTGGAGGAGATGAGGGGTCATAAAGATGACATCAAGCGAATAGAGAGGAACAAGGAGAGGGAGCGGTTGAAGAAGAAGAAGGAGGAGTTTGACCTCGCTAGGTTCTACGGCGGGCTCATGCTCAAGCTCCGCGAAGAGGGCTTCTAGCCGGCCGCCAGGCCGCTAGGCCAGCGCTGGGCGGCCTGGGGTATTATTAGTCACCCGGCACACGTGCGGAACATAGCTCTGCTTGTCGACTGAATGCATCTGCGCTCGCGGTATACACGGTCTTGTGCTAATCGAGGGTGATGCTAAGTCTGGCGAGGTAGTGGCCACTGACTGGGTGTTGCCTTTCCCGGCCCTTTCTATTCACCAGTCATGAGCAGGCCCTGGCCAGCTCATCCAGTCTCGACCAGGTCAATTTGACAGGTGATCAGGCTAGAGTTCGCTCCTACTCTCCTACTCGCTACGTCCGTGCCAGTCCAGCAGTCGGCAGGCCAGCTACTAGCCTATTATTATGTACAGCTAGTCCATATAGTACAGCTAGTCCACGTCCCAGATACAAGTAGACCTATTGGTAAAACTGACGCGCCTGGACTCGTCACTCCGGACGGCGGACGCGCCCCCTTTTGCTTCTCTCGATCGCTTTGTTTACACGAGCTTACGACACGAGGTTGCCCTTTGTTTTTAACCTTTCTCGTCACCCGTTTCGTTCTTTCCCCTTGCGTCCCTGTGCGTTTCAGCAGCAGCAGTTCTGGCCCCGAGCAGCCGCGAGGTGCCTTTGATCGGCAGCTCACCAGGAGATCGTTCGCTGATCCAGCAGGGGAACACTCTGGGATTGACTAATCGAACGAGAACAAGGGGGGTGAAACACATCGACGGTTACAACCCCGTAAGAGTTTACCGGTAGGCTCTATCTCATACCCCGGAGGCACAGAGTCCAGATCGAATCTCCCAGCGACACGGCGAGCATGCGTTTGAGGGTGGGATCAGTGTCGTAACATTGCTCGAGATCATTTTGGCTCGACTGGAACGACGAGACAACACGCATGTAGCTAGACTGGGCTTTGGACATTCTTGACATTCGACCGTACTCGTCTTTATCGATCGATCGACTCGTTCTACCCGCTCGTACTTATACCTCTCTGGACCGACTATCAAAGCTTGACGCTTTGTGACCACACTCCTTTCCATCACCACGGCAACCGCACCCTCGTCTACCTCTCGATCTGGAATCGAGACCAGGAACTCAGCATCCAATCTCCATACCACATCACAAGGAGTCAACATGAGGTCGATCTCACTCACCGCACACTCCCTCTTCTCGCTCCTCCTCGCCCTGTCCATCCTGGTCACCTCGGTCGCGGCCTCCCCGGTCGCCGTGGACGACGACGGCTTCAAGTTCAAGAAAAGGCAGTACTGCAACAAGGACACCAAGTCAAAGTCCATCAGTACGGCCAATCTAGTCGCCTCGCCCGTCGTCTCAGTGTCCACCTCGACCAGGACGTCCACTTCCACAATCACAATCACAAGGACCAGAACGTCGTCGTCATCGGTTGTCGCCAAACCATCCACTTCGACGACTGTAGTCAACCCGGCCCCGACTACCAAGACGACGGCTCAACCGGCCCCAACGGACGGCGGGACCGATACCGGCAACAAGTTCAATATCCGGGACATGGTCAAACTCCACAACGACTTCAGAGCGACCAAGAGTGAGCAGCCCTCCCGAGTATAGGTTGATCGCTGACGCCGGGCCAGATGCCCAGCCGGTGACGTGGAACGACGCGGCGGCGGCCGTGGCGCTCAACTGGGCAAAAGGGTGCAAAATGGTACACAGCGGGACTAAAGGCTATGGGGAGAACCTGGCCGCCGGCGCCGGAGGGGGATACAGCGTGACCAGCGCGTTCAACTCGTGGGCCTCGGAGGGCAAACCCGCAGAGGGGGGATACAACCATTATAGCCAAGTCGTCTGGAAGGCCACTACCGGTATCGGATGTGGTGAGTTCCTCGTTAGGGCCATTGGGCAATGTCAGAGTGCTAAAGGATGTTGTAGCCGCGGTGGAGTGTAATCCTGGAACCCTGTTTGATGCCAAGTACGGCTCGAGCCTGCTCGTCGTGTGCGAGTACACCCCGCCGGGCAACTACATCGGGCAGTTCGGCACCAATGTCGAGTAGACGATTCACGTCCAGTCTGACCGCCTTCCTTAGAGGAGGCAAGCTAGGAGATATCATTCAGGAAGCGGGCTTCATGCTTGGAAAGCTCAATACACGAGTGGAATTGCGGCGGAGGAGATAGGTACGGGGGATTCGGTTCGTTATGGTGTTCTCATCCAGCAGGCCTGGGGGATCGCGGTTTTCATGCAATGTACGAATCCACAAGCGTGAAAGCAGGCAAGCTGTGTCCCACTCCTTGCTTTCATCCCATGCCCATGGGATCATGTTTCATCGAGCTTGGGCCGGCTTGGGCTGTAGGGCCATAGAGGGCCATACAGGGCCGGCCTCTGCCGGCCTTCGTTTCAGAGTTCACGTGCACTCCGTCATAACGCACGGCCCTGAACAGCCCCGCTCCAGCCCTGAACGTTGAACGTTGAACCGCCCTGGACGGTCTTCGGCCCGGGATTACGGGGTTTCCACAATCGTTGCGGCTCTTCGCACAGCGGCCGGTCGTCGTCGACTGTCGACCAATTGCGGCGCTTCGTCCGCCATCGCCCATGACATCGTACAGATCACCTTAGTACGAGTAGCGCTCAGCTGACGTGGACAGCTCAACATCGTGCGTACCGCTCTCTGTCGGCTGAGCCCGCGTTCGGCGTCTCTCTCAACAGCCTGGGAGGTGGACACTGGATGAATCGCTGCGGCTCGAGGTCCGTCCCATAATCACCCTTACACTGTCGCAACTCGCAACTCGTCCCACCACAGTCAACCAGGCTATCAGCGCCACGACAATGGGCCTCGATGAAGATGAATCGCTCGGCTGGACCCGACTGCCTCATTCCAACCCCGACCACGAGAACGCCAGCCCGTCGCCTAAACTTGGGCACGGAGACGGCTTGTGCCAGAGACCAACATACAGGAACACCATGATACGAGACGTCAGTACAACAGCATCCCGGACTTCCCTTTGGGCGGATAGGCAATCGTCACTGGTTTCCCTCCCGACCCCAAGTTCTGAACCTCGACAATTCCCCGCCAGCCCATATTCATACAGCATTGCTCTTGGAAGGCTGCTCGGATCTCTTGACAGTGTCGGATCTCTCGACGGTGATGCCCGCCCTTTCGTATACGAACATAGCCAGATCCCGTCACATGGAGTCGATTGGGATACAATGAAGATATCCTGCAAACGCTCCGGCGCATTTGGTGTGCAGGCGTCTTTTCGCCCCTCCCGGAGACGCAAGAGCGGATCTCCAGGACAAGCTCGCTATGTGCGTACGGAAGTGCCCTGGGATAGCTGGCGAAACAAGAACGCGTACCCTACCGGTGGGCAAAGTTCCGACTCCTCGTGGCGAAACAAGAACGTAACTTGTTGTACCCCGAACGTACGGAGCTGCTATATGTGGACGTCCATCGCCGAGCCATACCATCAGAGGGTCTTGACCGATCCGGACAGACGACGCTATGCCCCCGGTTCACCTTTAGGGCTGTCCGCTTCGGCGATCCTTGGTCCACCAACAATTACCTCGGGGGCTGGGAGCAACAACAACTACCTCGGAGGCATTGGAACACCCGCACCTACCTCGTTGGCTCCTTGGAATACGAATAACTACCTCGTGGGCTCCGTGGAACACCAACAACTACCTCTGTGATAGCGGACGAACGGGCAGTGAGACTCCGTGTTTGGGTACGATCGAGCACAGCTGACTAGAGGCTGCAGCGCCGGCAGATACTGCAACTCCTACCTCAATGCGTACCTTATGTTCTCTTCGGCAAGCCGTCATGTGCTGCCGGTCCATGGAGGGCCACTACCTCGTTTGAAGGTTTTGGACGGCCTTGGAGGGGCAATATGGGTTAGTCGGGCTTGATTGGCCTGGAGCCACCGGGGGAGTGATTGACGTATGGTATCAACGCAAGAAGGTCAAGCTCAAATTCCTCGCCTGCATGGACGATGCGACCGGTCAAGGTGTCCAAGCAGTCTTCGCGGCCGATCACCCCGACAACCTGTTAGGGAAAGGGCAAGGCAAAGTCAAGGTTAAACTTTGCAAAACTCTACGTATCGGCGTCGCTTTTTTCTGTCGTTCCACCCCACGTATTCTTTGCCTCTATGTGTTCTGAACACCGGCTTGACAACCACAATACACATACGACAAGGCCTCGCAGTATCGAAAGGACGTTCCTTTCAAACAATCCGGGATCGACCACTCAACACGGCAATCGCCAGGGAGAGTCACAATGGCTGAGGGAATCAGCAAGAGCATCAACAAGGCACGCACTGTAGGCAGCGGAAGGGGAACCGGAGATGATTGGTTCGGAATCCTTAGAGGTCGACGTGTAATGGTGAGTCGCTGTTCTGTCACAGGAGTGTCTGGCAGTGGTACAAGGACGAGAGGTTCGAATGGAGTCAGTCGAGATGAGAGATGGATTGGAGTCAGCCGGGCAGGTGTGGTGGGATGGGTCGCAGTGGTATAGGCTGGGAGAGAGTCTTGAAATGAGATGAGAGAGGTGGAGAAGGGAAAGGAGCTGATCCGTTGCGCGTATAGTTTTTGGAACGTCAACACCTCGCGAGGCCTGCTCTCGGCGACATCTCTTCGCTCACGTGAGTTGCGGCGTTATCTCTCTGGCGTCCTCGATCAGACGCAGTCTGTGCCATCGCCGAGAGAAGTCTCGGGATGTCCAAGGCATGGCTGAGAACTCGAAGCCGCGATCCAGAGGGCAGGAAAACGTACTGACACTATGCAGATAATCGCTACAATAATCGCTATGGCGACGCGACCGCCACTCCTCGTCACCTGCGTACTCGCTGACCTGGGCGCGTGGGGGGCGGTGAACTGTGCCCATCGTCATCCTCCTCGCTACTTCCACTGCTCGGCAGGTCTGCGTCGCTTCTGGCACAAGCGGAGGCGTCCACGCGGAGAAGATGGCATTGCCGAGCTCGTGTGTCCGAGTGGAATCGTCGGAGCTCACGTTTTGGGCGAAACGTAATGCGGGATCAACATCGACCGCGCCGATCAATGACTACGTTCCAGACGAGTGAGTAGTGAGCGACAGCAAGAGGAATTGCGCTTACGAGGTGTCAAGGTGGAACCTCCTAAGGCAAGACCGGGTCAATCGAGAACGTGGGGTCTTGGGCGCAAGGTTGCCGTATGGACCTTGGTGATATCAAAGTCAACCTCGTGACTGAGCTCAACGGGAGGTCAATGATTCCTCTATTTAATGGGAAAAGATGGTCCGAGTGCATTGACAAGGACGTCACGATCTTTCCCCATTGGAGGAGGATCATTGGACTCGCGGACAGGCCGTATTTGGATATCACGGGGGTCGATTGGTTTCTCGCCTCATAGGCGTTGTCGTGACGGGCCTCTCGACTCTTATTTGGACTTGTGATAGGTGTCATATACATATCATCTATACACGCCTAGAGCGCATGATGCACATGTGCTCTGCAGCATCCTAGTGGTCTCACTTTTGAGCAGAGCAGAGCAGAGCGCACTCCGGGCACCAAGGATGTACCGTGCACGAGCTAGAGGTTGTCCCATGTTTGCGTCCACGCGACTGTTACGTAAATTCCAATTGAAACGTTGAAACACCAGCAGGCAGCAGCAGCTAGCTAGTCAATCGAGGAGGAACGTACTCTGGTCACCTGCTGTTCTACCATAACACCAAGCAACGAGACCAAACGACACGAACGAACAAGGCGGAGACGGGGGTGCCGGACGCTCCAACACCCCACTCGCGACGAGCCGAGACACCCTACGTGGGCGATAAAGGACCCGCAACGACTTGACGACCACGACAACACGGGCCCTTTGGCGCGTACCGTACCCTTACAATAGGGTTTAGAGGCCATTACTCATCTACCACTGTCTCTTGCAACGTATCTTCCAACACTACAAACTGGTTGCTAGTACGACATGGCGGCACCGGCAGCGCTCGCGCCGCGTCCCCTGGTCATCCATCATTACACCCCCGAAGGGCACAGCGTGATGGAAGACGTCTCTGACGACGAGACGGTCGATTCCGAGGGCGAAATCGAGAGTGATCCCGAGCTGGAACGGGAGCTGGAGATGGACGCGGATCAACAGCGGTTCTACCAGCATCAACAGCAACAGGCAATGTACTACCAGCAGCATCAGCAGCAGAATTCGAATCCAGACCTGTCCAACCCGCACCCCGACGCGACCGTAAAGGACGATAGCACCGAGGATGCCTTTTCCGACGATGATTCGTCGACGGCCAGCATCCCCGATGAGAACATCGACTTTAGCCTGACATACGCCCTGTAAGTCGTGCTGGGAGTCCTGTACGTGCTGGACTGACTGGATGGTGTGATCTAGCCACACCTTCCTCGCGACGGTCGAAGGACAAGCCTCGGTCGTCAAAGGCGACTCTTTGCTCCTTCTAGATGATGCCAACTCGTATTGGTGGCTAGTGAGGGTGTTGAAGACGGAAGACGTGGGGTATATCCCTGCCGAAAATATCGAAACGCCTTATGAGCGATTAGCCCGATTGAACAAGCACCGAAATGTCGACTTGGCCGCTGCGACCATGTTGGAGAAACAAGCCGGCGCGGTGCAGGGCAGAGAAAAGCTCAAGGGGCTGATCGCGGGGAAAGCGAGAGGTGTGCGGAACGATCGATCAGGCGCCAATGGCTCTGACGAGTCGGGCGGTTCTAGAAGGGTGGTGTTTGCTCCTCCGACATACGTGGATCATCCGGGCGTCACCTGGTCCAGCGACGAGGAGACTGAAGGCGAGGGAGAAGGAGAGGAGGATGACGAGCCGGAGCAAGTCGAGCACGAACTCCATGCGGAGGGCCAAGGCTCGAATGTCCCGGACGAGGCGATGCAAGTGGACGACTCGCTAGATGATGGCAGAGTCGGTGGCAGAGTCGGGGATATGGAGCCTGATGACGGGGTGGAGTGGGCAGATGGAGCAGGCAGAGAGGAGCAGAAACGACAAATGGATCGAAAGGCTCAGACGACCTCCCCTGCAAGAGATCCATACTTGCCCAAAGAGTCGCTCGCGCATTCTGCCTCCAACTCGTCCCTCGCGTCCGCTTCATCTTCCATGCTCGACCCAGCTGCCGCAGTCAACGACACGCGCCGAATCACAGTCACCCCGTCCGTCGCACAGGGCTCAGGACCACTACTTCCCTCTGCGATACAGGCAAGTGCGGAACGCAGCGTGAGCGGTCAATCGACAACGTCGATGGTCTCGGCCACTTCGGTCAGCTCCTCGCTCGGACCCTCGAGTCCCGACGACTCGAAGAAGATGCGCAAGAAGAAGCCCAGCAAGGAGGACATGAGCGAGACCGGGGAGAAGAGGCGGTCAAAGGGAATGTTGGGGGGTCTGTTCTCCAGGAAGAAGGACAAGAAGGGCGTCTCGTCTTCAGATCCGAGAGCATCGGAAGACAGTATTGGACAGCAAGACCCCTCGGCACTGAGTCAAAGAGCGCCCACACCCGCAGAAACGCGCTCGTCTCAGAGTCTGCAACAATCCCAGCAATCTCAACAGCCACAACCACAGGCTCCGGTCCACAGCCTCCGCCTACAACAACGCGACCAAGCGGTCCAACAAGCGTATACGAACAAATACCTAAAGTCGACTCCGGGCAGCGAGTCGTCGGCCAACGCGAGCGAGGCCGCGGCGGCTGTTGCACAAAGTGCCGCGGCGGCACGACTCGCTGCAACGGCTGCTGGCGACAAAAAGGCCAGACCGAGCAGTATCATTCTCTCGCCCAATCCTGCCGGCCCGCCACTGCTCAATGTCATCAGGGTGTTTGCCGGCGAGCACATTCGCTCCGAGGCGAGCTTCAAGACTGTCCTGTTGAACGAAACGACGTCGTCTACCGACCTCCTGCGACAGCTCATGCAGCGATTCCGCCTCCCACACGCGGCCACACCCGAGGGATACTTCTTGACCATCAAGGATGTGTCTGGGGAGGAGATGGAGCTCATGCCTGGCGAAAAGCCGCTGGTCGCTTTCCAAGAGACGGTGCAGCGCTGGGCGTCCGAGGACGACGAGGGCAAATTGTTGAGCGAGATCAACAAAAAAGTCAAGAGATCCTCTGTCAGCAGTATCTCCTCGGTGATGAGTCTGAGTACACATCCGGCAATCGAAAAACTGGGCATGAGCGACTTTTCCGACGATTCCACCGTCAAGATCTACTTTAATCGCCGACGACCGGGAAGCGCCCAGCAAAGCCAGCAAGGCTCCACTCTGGGCGGCATGACCGAGAGCGCGTCAGAGTTTTCGAGCTACTCGACGCAATTGTCAACTGTGCATGAGGCGAGTTCGCCGGAGCAACACTCGGATTGGTCCAATGACCCCTCGACCTCTGGCTCACCGTACAATGGCTCGGACACGACGGCCTCTCCCCCTCAACAAATGCAGCAGCGATTCAACCCCTCGCTCTCGATCACCACGGGCCAGGCATCGCCAGAACGATTCTCCTCGCCCTCGTCTCGGTTCACGATACAGCTCGTCATTCATCCCAAGGATTTACCGGACACTTCGGCCTTTGACCCGCAGAGCGACGCCATCGTGCCGCTGGCAGTGGCTCGAGACAGGCAGTTTGAAGGGTCGTACCCCATGGATAGCAGGAAGCGGCTGTTCACCCTGCCGCGGAATGCGACGGTGGTGGAGGCGATCGAACAGGGTTTGGAGCGTTTTGGCGTGACGGAAGGCGTGGTCGATGGAGGAGATGACGTAGAGGACAAGTCGAACAGGCGAAGCGGGGCAAAAGTCCGGTATGCCCTCACCTCGATCATGGACAATGAGGGTGAGCCAATGATTGGAGAATTCGCGAGTCGACTTGCTGACCCAAAGATAGAGAGACACCTTGCGACGTCTAGCAAGATCCTCGATGCGTACCCGACTCCACCGCAGCTGCGGCCGGTTGAGCGAACGACAATTGAGCAACGCCGCCGATCAAGGGATCATACCCAGAATATAGGCTGTCCAGCCGATATCCTCCCCTCGGACCCAATCTTCGTCTTGCGTCGGATCCAACAGAAACTCCCGGGGCCTATGCAGCGACAGCAGGCGCAGCAAACCACGGCGAAGCAGAGTTCGCCAAATCCCGACGGCAGAGGACCCCTGTCCCCTCAGGAGATCATCGCCGCTCAGCGAGCCGCGTCGAGGGCTACCCAGAAAGCCCTGATATCCGCCCATGTCAACGCGGCCCAGGGAGTCGATGTGGTGCTACCTGATCGAGGCACGATCCGGTCGTCGAGGCTGCTCGCCCCGAGTGGTGATGGCGAGGTCGTGCGTTACTCGTACATCGATGGCGATGGCGAGACATACGACATCTCGGAGATCCTAGAGGAGGAATGGGGCAAGCCAAGTCCGATCATCGGTGGACCATCGACGTACTCGCCCAAACCGCCCATTCTCCTGCGACTACCGTCCGAGGCCAGCGCGTATGTCACTGCGCCCAGCACGCCCGAGCCGACCACCGAGGGCAAGCAGCTAGGCCATGGGGATAGGGCGTCGAGGGATATACTCCAAGTCGTGCTCGAGAGGTCAAAGGATGAAGTTGCGCACGACACGAAACTCGAAGAGAGGATTCAGCGAGTCATTCAAAAAGCCAAAAGCGGCGGTATGCGATCCACCCAGCCCACTCCTCTCGACTCGTCGTCTGCGAGCGGGCGGACAACTCCCCAAGGACAACAGGGGGGCAGGACGACGCCGCAGCCGGGCAACTTTGGTCGACCGCTGGAAACCCTGCCGGAAGGCAGAGCGGCGGATGTCACTCCTCGAGCATCAAGTCGGCAGGCGCAACAGGACACTGCAATGAGTGTGAATCGGATAATCGGCCGACATCAACGGCAACAGCCGTCCATTGCGTCCATCATGTCCGATCTATCGGCCTCGCCTGCGCCAGAGTCGATCCGCGAACGCGTCAGGGACGACAGACCCAATGGCTCTTTCGCCTCGACCTATTTGGGCAATAGCAGTATGGACGATTCCTACGAAGATACCTCTCGAGAACCTCGGTATGGCACCCGATCGTCTACTCCTCTCACTGCCACGAGCTCGACACATCCCACGCCGCCAGTGGCTAGTAATCCGATCTTCAGCGTTCATTCCCTTAATTCCAATAGAAAGTACACGAATGATTCGCCCACTCCGCGACCTCGACAGCCAGTCGCGTACACGGATGATTTCGGTATCAAGAGTCTGATGGCGCTCATCGACCTGAGATCACGGGATGATGAGGAAAGTGGGCCTGCGGCGAGGCGAAAGAGGAGACAGAGGGGGGAGAGCATGGTGGATGAAGTGGAGAAGAGGTATTATGGAGAGAGGATAGATTGGGATGGAGTCCATCCCGAGATCAAGGGTTGCTTTGTGGGCGTGGCGGAGAAATTGGATCGGTTTGATAATGACATTGACGAGCTGCTCGCGAGTGTACTCGTGGCAAGGTGACCAGGCGTGGAGAGGGTGCGCCCCGCGCACCCGCAGACGGATAGAACTTGGGTCCTGTAGACTGTAGACTTGAGATGATATGACGACCGTTATCCGTTAATTACGAGTTAGTGCTAGTAATGCAGACATCAGTGCTTGACATCGGACACCATCATCCTGTCTTCGATCTGGCATTACTGATACATCTAGCACAGTGATACGGCTACAGTCCAATCGAGAGATGAACGGGATAAATCATTGGGTCTACAACTGCCTCACGATCGGGGAATCGTACTTTGGCGGCTGGTCCGTGGGATGTGATGCCGGCGGCTGAATGAAGGTGTCGTTGGAGTTGCGCGTGTCGTGGCGTGCTTGGATCGGCGACGAGTATGCGGCTTGTGGAATGGGAATCGTAGATCGGTCGTCTGGAATAAGTCAGCTATTGGACATAGCATTTCGGCTGAATCGGGAGTGAATATCTATAAGGGGGTGACAAAGCAGAATATTCTCGCTCTCAAACGTCGCCTTGACTCCCCAGTTGACTTTCTGATAACCGGGTAGAGCGGAGTGAGAGCGAGAAGTCCCGAGCGGAGTCACCATATCCACTTTCACTCACTGTACGATGGCAGCTCGGCATCCTGCTCGACACCTTCACGGGTGACACCCCCTCTATTGCCCGTTCTGTCCCTGTAGACGCTGCTCGCTCCGTAGTACGTATCCTGGGACCTTCTCTGGATCGGGTCGTACGCCTCCCCATTCCGCGGTCGGTCGCCATTCAACCACCGGCCACTGATCTCATTCGCGACACCGGTCAAAGTCGGTCTGGGGGCCAGTTCCCGGGTGAGGATGTCGGGCGGGTGTGATTCGGGGTCTCGTCGTGCTCTCTCTTGCTGGGCGCGGAGTCGTGAGCGCTGGACTTGATTCGAAGCGAACCGTCCTATGAGGAGTCAATACAAGAGGATCGACCGTGCGATGAAAGTGTCCGTTGAAGCGATCGACTCACCCAAGAAGACGAGAAGGATGACGATGAGGATGACAAGAACGACAATGGCGCTGAGGGTATGTCAGAAGTGTCCTCACCACAGCTGAGGCTGTACTCACTATAGCATGATGGGATCCTGGGTAGTGTACTGTTAGAGTAGAACGTCGAGACCAGCACCACTTGTCGTCCGATCTCCATCTTCTCACTCACCGGTAACTTGCTGCACTTTTTTGCCACTCGGTCATATCCGGCGAGGGTGATCGGGCGAGCGGAATCAATCTCGTACGCTCAGTCCGTCATAGGTCTGACCAGGTCTGACCACCTTTGAACAGGACTCTACTCGGACAGGCAGGTCACTAAATCACCTAAATAGCTCACAACGCTCTATTCACCACAGATCACCACACAAGACACCCGCCGCCATGTCCGTGGCGCCCAGGAAGGGCAAGGGCGTGTGTGCCATGAGGGGAACTTGTGGAAAGGCGACCATCTTTGGCCAAGACTTGCCATGTCCAGACGACAACGACGCGGAGGCGGTATGTGGGATTGCTGCAAACGTGTCATCAAGGTACTGATGTAGCCCACTGTCAGATATCCGATGAGCTCCGTGATCTCATGGTCAATGTTTGTGGACCATCGTACCAAGTCCCCTCGAGCGTGTGTTGTACCTACGACCAAGTGGCCACTCTCTCAGATCGCCTACAGCAAGCCGCGCCATTGATAGCCTCGTGTCCAGCATGTGTCAACAACTTTAGGTCCTTCTACTGCGACTTTACGTGTTCCCCTGACCAATCGACCTTTCTCACCGTGTCGTCAACCCAGCAAACCACTACGAAACAGACGGCAATCAAGAGTGTCGAATATGCCGTCAGTGAGGAATTCAAGCAGGGCTTCTACGACAGTTGCAAGAATGTCCAATTTGGGGCGACGAACGGGTTCGCCATGGACCTTATAGGTGGAGGAGCGAGGAATAGCTCTGCGTTTCTGGAATACATGGGTCAAGAGAGACCTGGACTGGGATCACCATTTCAGATCAACTTCCCTCATGACGACAATACGCCTTATGGCCGTCGACCGTTGAACTGCGCCGACCCGGAGATCTACGCAAAGTGCGCATGTGTCGACTGTCCATCGACCTGCCCATCCCTACCCTACGTCGCGCCTCCATCCTCTGGTGGCTGCCACGTCGGGGCAGTATCCTGCTTGACCTTTTCCCTCTTGATCATCTACTCCATCGCCATCCTCCTCGGCATCTTGTACTACACCTGGCAACAAGCCCTGCGCCATCGACAACGGCGATACGAGAGACTCGCACTGGTCGACCCACCACTATCGCCAACTGGGAACGGAGGGTTCAATGGACTGGACGGGTTAGTGGGGAGAGGGGATGATGCGGAGTCTGGACCAAGTGGCTCAATACATTTCAGGATGGGCAGAGGAGCTAGCTTGTTGGACCCCATGGACCACCTCCAGCCGAAGCAGAATAAAGTCAATGCCGCCCTCAGGCGATTCTTCTACAGGCTCGGCCTGACATGTGCGACTCGACCTCTGGAAACGTTCGCCGTTGCGGCCATTGTCATTGCCATCCTCAATATCGGTTGGAAGGATTTCACAGTCGAGACCAGTCCCGTTAAACTATGGGTCGCACCAGACTCCGAATCCGCAATACAGAAACACTTTTTCGATGAGACATTCGGACCGTTTTATCGACCGGAACAGGTGTTCATCACGATGGAGGACGGGTCTAGTCCCGTCAACCGGGACACACTGGACTGGTGGCTCAGAGTGGAGAAGGAGATTTCCGAGCTCAAGTCTGAAAACGGGTATACCCTCGACCAAGTCTGCTTTGCACCCGCTGGAAGAGGAACGCCATGTGTCGTCCAATCGGTCTCCGCCTGGATGGGCGATGATCTGGATGAATGGGGAGATGACTGGAAGTCACGGTTCATCGATTGCGCCAACCGGCCAGGAGAGTGTCTGCCGCCGTTTGGTCAGCCAATCGACCCGAAATTGGTCCTCGGTGGGGCCAATGGCGTTTGGCCCGAGGCCAAGGCGTTGGTGATCACCTGGGTGGTCGACAATTTTGAAGACGACAGAGTCCTACCTGCAATGGAATGGGAGTCCACGCTCAAGCACTATTTGGCGGATCTTTCCAAACCCGGTGTCTCCATCAGCTACTCCACCGAAATCAGCTTGCAGGAGGAGCTGAACAAGAGCACCAATACCGACGTCAAGATTGTCATTCTATCATACCTCGTCATGTTCCTCTACGTCTCGCTCACCCTCGGCGGCGGTCTGCCTCCATCCCTACTTCGGTCAATCTTCAGGTGGATCCTGCACATCCCCGTCCTTCTAGGTCTTTCCAAGGCGTCCGAGGACGATGAGCCTCCGCCCAAATTCAGCCTATCCAGCATTCCTCTCATGTTGTCGGTAAACTCGAAATTCTCCCTCGGCCTCTTTGGCATTGTGATCGTCCTCATCGCCGTGTCATCGTCGGTCGGATTGTTCTCTTTGCTCGGGGTACGAGTCACGCTCATCATTGCCGAAGTCATACCCTTCCTCGTGCTCGCGGTCGGCGTGGACAACGTGTTCATCCTGGTTCACGAATTGGAGAGGCAGAACTCGATCCACGCACAGCCCGATCAACCGCCAGCTCAAGCCAATGGGACAGATGACGACGACGAGTCTATTGGCGCTCCTAATGCCAATTCGCTGCCGGCCGAGGAGAGGGTAGCGAGGGCTGTGGCCAGAATGGGTCCATCTATCGCCTTGAGCAGTATAACTGAGACTGTGGCTTTCGCCCTTGGCGCTCTGGTGCCAATGCCCGCCGTGAGGAACTTTGCGATCTACGCCGCAGGCAGCGTCTTCCTCGGAGCGGTCATGCAGGTCACTGTGTTCGTCAGCGCAATGTGTCTCGACCTCAAGCGGGCTGAGGTGAGTCCAAGGAATAATGGAGTGGTGGGCAGTCGCTGACTCGCGTAGGCCATGCGGATAGATTGCTTCCCGTGTGTTAGGCTGCGACCGCCCATTGGGCTCTACGAGCGAGTCGCTCCGCCGAGCGATGGCGTGATTGCAAAGTTTTTCAGAAGGGTTTATGCCCCGTTCCTCCTCCGCCACGAGGTCAAGCAGCTCGTGTTGGTCATCTTTGGCGGTCTGTTCTTGACTGCCACCATTGGCATCCAGCACATCAAGTTTGGTCTCGGTGAGTGTCAACTGTACCGACCAGTAGTCGTGCTGATCCTGGTCACAGATCAACGCTTGGCTCTACCATCAGAATCCTACTTGGTCCACTATTTCGACGACCTGGCGACGTACCTTGACGTCGGACCGCCAGTATACTTTGTCGCCCAAGGCGCGGACATTACGAACCGAGATGGACAGCAGGAGCTCTGTGGGCGATTCACCACCTGCCTCGAGCTATCCGTAGCCAACACTTTGGAAGCCGAGCGCAAGAGGCCCGACTCGTCTTTCATAGCCTCTCCCCCCGCAAGCTGGATCGACGATTTCCTACAGTGGACCAACCCGACTTTCGAGTCTTGCTGCAGAGTCCGTAAAGCCAACCCAGAGGTATTCTGCTCTGCGCGAGACTCCGAGCGGATTTGCCGACCATGCTTCGCCGACCAAGAGTGGGACATTACAATGAACGGTCTACCCCAGGGAGAGGAATTCATGAGGTACCTCCAGCAATGGCTGCATTCGCCCACCGACCAAAACTGTCCCTTGGGCGGTCAAGCGGCATACTCTTCCGCCGTCAAGCTGTCCCCCGACAACCAGACCGTAATTGCCAGTCATTTCAGGACGTTTCACACGCCAATGAAGACCCAGGACGACTTTACAAATTCAATCTCTGCCGCGAGGCGGATCGCAGGGGATATCACCAAACGGACCGGTGTCAAGGTATACCCCTACTCGCTCCACTATGTCTTTTTCGATCAATACCTCCATCTCGTCTCGATCGCCATCGAGGTCCTCGCCCTGGCCTCGATCGCCATTTTCGTCATCACGTCCATCCTGCTCGGCTCGTGGAGGACCGGAGCTACCGTCACCGTGGTGTGCGCACTGGCAGTCACAAACGTCATGGGAATCATGGGCTTCTGGGGGATTTCATTCAACGCATTGTCCCTCGTCAACCTCGTCATCTCACTTGGAATCGCGGTCGAATTCTGCTCTCACGTCGCAAGGGCGTTCATGGGCGCTGGCGGCGGCGTCAACTTTGATAAAGACCACAAGAGGGATCGTGACGAGCGCGCCTTTGCCGCACTAGTGGATGTTGGACCATCGGTGTTCTCCGGAATCACATTGACAAAGTTGATTGGAATCTCGGTCTTGGCGTTGACAAGGTCAAAGCTGTTGGAGATCTACTATTTCAGAATGTGGTTGTCGTTGATCGTGTCCGGAGCTCTGCACGGGTTGGTCCTACTGCCAGTGGCGCTGAGCTATACCGGGGGAAAGGGGTACAGCCTGGAGGACACGGACGAGGAGTGGGTGACATCCCAGATGAGGAGGCCGTGAGTGATTTCGTGCCAGAGGTAACGGACATGGCTGATCTGCTCAGGATGGACTACGAGTATGCGCCTTTCGCCGACACCGACTCGATCATTTCGGATCAATAGTGGATGTCCGCCTTTCAGAACAGAGACGGCATGGCCAATGTTGAAGCGTCTGAAGCACAAATAGACACACGATGTGGCAACGCTGTTAGCAGCTGTCACACCAGAGCATTCTTCAACACATGTAATGCATTCTATCAACCGCGCATGGAGATGCGTCTCTGGGGCAACGGTGAAAGACCCGTTTAAGCCTCGTAGACCCAAGAAGCGGAAGAGAGCTTGTACTGCTGGGTACCCTCCCTGCGAAGTGGTCAGTTGGGCAACTCGTTGTATGACATGCATTCAACTCACTTGCCGAACCAGAGGGCGATCTCCTTCTGGGCGTTCTCGACGGAGTCGGATCCGTGGCCTGGCGAGTGTTAGCGAACCGCGACATACTTGTGGGATGGCTTTACTCACAGACGTTCTGAGAAAGGGAGCAATCGCACATCAGTACTCTCGCCGAGAACACTGCCAAAACACCAATCTTCACTCACGGCTCCGACCTGGAGAGCGTAGTCACCTCGGATGGTTCCTGCGACTCGTCAGTATGGCTCGGGCTCGGCAAATTACCAAACAACCATCACTCACCTGGGGCGGAAGCGAGGGGGTTGGTGGCACCAAGCATGACTCGGCCGGTCTTGACGGCGTCAAGACCCTCCCAGACCATGCAGACAACTGGGCCGGAGAGCACTGACGCATGTCAGCCGGATGTCCAAAGGCGAATGTTGGGCTGTTGCTCACTGTACTGGACGAGCTTGGGGAAGAATGGCTTGTCGGAGAGGTCACCGTAGTGCTTCTCGAGGAGCTCCTGCGGGGTGAAAGGGTTGGCACCGTAGCCTACGTCAAATGGGCTTTGGACGCACCTTGGAAGGAGACTCGAGCTTGAGGGCAGCGAGCTACAGGCGAATGAGCTGGGATTCAAAAGAAGCGGAAAGCGCCAGCTCACCTTGAAGCCTCGCTTCTCGAATCGGGCAATGATCTCACCGACGAGTCTGTAAGAGTATGGTCAGCTGGGAGAAGACCTGTAGAGCGACTGATTCGACTCACCCTCGCTGGACACCGTCTGGCCTGTCGGTGGGGAACACAGGAGTGAGAGACGTAGAACCGATTGATAAGTGAGGCGAGGTCGTCGAGGAGAGGATGGGGAACAGGAGGGAGACGCAATCATCAGCTTGTCTCCTCGAGATCCGCACGGCCCCTCCCGTCGCACGTGCAGCCGCACGAGCTGGACACGGCTCGGCTTGGAGAGTACGCACTTGATCATGATGTAGGTCTGCTCGGTGGTGGACATTTTGTGTTGGCTGATTTTGTTGGGTAGGACGTTTAGAGAGGTAGTTGTGTAGTGAAGATGAAGATGGAGATGGAGGAGAGGAAAAAGTCGGTGCGGGTGTCGATCGGAGCTGTTTCGCGTTTTCGGTGGGGGTGCCACGTGGGAGAAATGACTTTTGGCTCAACAAGTATGCTCTCCCACGGTTCTGATTGTCACCCCTTGCATATGTTCATGGGCTGAGCCGCCTGCGCCCTGCGCCTTGGCCCCCGGCGGCCTTGCGCTCGACTAGTGACTCGCGTGCGTGACTCTACCGTACTCTATGACTTCTTCGAACTTGTATGAGACATGGTCGCGATGATCGCAGTCAGTAATGGCAATACTCCGCTCGCATCGGTGTTCGCGCCCGTGACCTTCCCTGCATCAGCCTTGCCCTCCTCGAAGCCCTTCTTGAATTCCTCTGAGGCGCCTTCCAGCGCAGCAGCCTCCCAGCGGTTCCAGACCTCATCGTCAGTGTTTGACAGATCGCTGTAGAGTCTATGGCGCAGTCAGCACATTACTCCCGCTCGAGCACCTGGCGAATGGCCAATGAAAAGGGATGAAAGGTCTTAGCTCACTGCTCGGTCGCGACGGTCGGGTTGCCGTCGTCGATCTTGGCGATCTTGCGCATCAGTTCGCAGTCGGATCTGACACTCTTGGCGTACACGGGACATTCGTCTTCTACCTTGCGCTCCTCCTCGACGTTAGGCGAAGTGTCTTTGTAGCTATCCCAGGATTTGTCCAGCATTTCAATTGCCCAATTCCAACTCTTCAAGCTGGGCTCTTGACCTTTGGCGAATAGGACTTCTGCTATCATATCCATATGCTTGGTGTTTGACGAGAAGGATTGGTGATCCTTGTCGGTATCGTTCGCTGACCATCGCGCCGCCTGTTTTTCATCCAGGTCTTCCAAGGTTCTGTGTATGCTGGCCAGTCCATAGTGCAGGAGCTGGTGTCTGAGCTGGTGAATAGGGCCTTGCGTCGAGCCGTCCGTCAACTCGGGAGCTGAGGGTTGGGTCAGCTTGCTCAGTGCGGAGCTCAGGAAGGAGGTGATGTAGCTCATGGCGGAAGGGGAACTGGAAGTCTGCGTGTGGATCTGGCCCTGTGGGAGATGAACTGTGAAGACGAAAGATACAAGTTGGCTTTCAGTTATAGTCGCGAATTGGATGGTTGGTGGCAAGGCGGATAACGAAGAAGGCAACTCCAGAATCCTCAGAGGACAGCAGACACTCGCGCACAACACAGAACGCTTCGCTTAGGGAGGGTATAGGAGAAAGGATATCCCCGAGCTCTTACCCGTGTCATCTTTTCCATACCCACACTGAATCACTGATGTGGCGGGAAGACCCTTTGACACACATGGAAGGCCTGGCCCCCTTGGATAGGTAGGAGGTGTGAGAGCACTTGCCACTTGCATGACCCTGCCCGATTGGCTGCCATGTTGGACGCCTGACGAGTTGAAGTGCGCGCGACGTGACGACCTGTGAACACTGTCACCGTCAGCCCAGGTTATGAGCGTTGAATGATGGGTATCTCCAGATCGCGCTTGATCCACGCTGCCGCTCCCGTGGGCCTAGCTCGAAAGACAGTGACATCAAGAGGCAGGGTCATATACACAGCAGACTAGATTGAACTAGAACAACGGCCTAGTCCGTACTGGCCTTTGTAGTTTCTCGATGAGTCGCAGTCAGCAACGCCGCCCTCCCATTGGCTTCGCTTTCTCGTTGTCCACTGGTGACCGTCCCCAAGACACCCTTACACTCCTCGACCGCCTTCTTGAACTCCTCGGACGCACGATCCAGCTCGGCGACTTTCCAACGTTCCCAGACTTCTCCGGAAACCTCTGAGAGATCAATCGAGGGTCTAATGAAGAGTCAGCAGAGACATGGAGGATGACAGGTCTTCGCTTACTGCTGAGCTGGACTAGTGCTGGTAATGTCGAATTCGGCGATCTTTCGCATCAGTTCAAGGTCGGATTTGACGCTAGCGTCGAACACTTGAAACTCCTCTTCGTTCCCAAACTCTCTGTCATCGCGGGGAGGATGGGTCTCATAGTTCCTATGAGATACCAGTAGCTGGTCAATGACCAGGTTCCACTGCGACATACTGGGCTCTTGGCATCCGTCAAAGATGACCTCCGTGAGTATCTCGAGCGATTCAGTCTTTCCCGTAAAGTCATACCTCTCGCCGGTCAATGTATGATGCCGATCTGATTGTTTGGTCTCCAGCTCTCTGAAGGTCTTGCGCAAGCTGGCGAGTCCATAGTGCAAGAGCTTCTTTCTGAGCTGGTGATCTGGGTCACGCGTCGAGGCGCCCGTTGACTTGGATGTCAAGCGGTGGATCAGGTCGCTGAACGCAGAGGGGAGGCGGTCCATGGTGAAGGAGGTACAGTCTGATTTAAGTCGATACAAGCTGCAGAGGGGCAAGAGTTGAAGTTATAAAGCACTGGTGATTCGGACAGCTTACGTCTTACGAGCGGTTATGTGTGTCGACGGCGAAGAAGGCGGCTTCGAAACACTCTAACGACAGACGCTCGCGCGCAACACGCGGCGCTTCGTCAAGGGAGCGAAGGTGAAAGGATGTCCAGCGCTCTCACATGTATCATATTCTCCATACTGATGTGGCGGTAGGGACCTTTGACAGTTGACGGAAGGCTTCATTCGACAAAACGCGTGAGAGCACTCGCTCGCCTGCAGAGAAGGTCAATCCCCCACTCGCTTCACATCCACAACGATGTGAACTTCATGCCGTGGAGTGATGGGTTATTGATGAAATGGTCCCCTTCTCCTGGTCTTGCTGAATCGCTGATCGGCAGATGGCAATTACAGTCGCTTGTGCAGTTGTTTCGATAGAGAGTCGGAGTATCCGATTGTTATGAGTCTAAATGCACCGCGCGGCCTCATCCTCGACTCAGCTGCAAGGGGACTTGAATCGATGTATGCGGGGCCGAAGAGTGCGAGGAGTAGTAGGTGCAAAGTACTTGACTGTTCTGGTGTCTCGTGCAAGTCTCGCGACTCGCGAGGACGGGTGCATCATTGCATGGCTATTGTCCTGCATTGATGAGGCTCGCCTATGTCCCTGTTCTCGCTTGCCTAATCAGGCTGAACCTGCGCAGGCGAGCCAAATCCCACCGTTGTGACCGAAAAAATATCATGTAACCCAAGTCCAGATCCTCGGCCCCAGGTCCGGACTTCACCCAAATAAAACAAAAATAAAACGGCCCCTCGGACCCAGGGCCGGACGAGGGGCCGGACTTGCAGACCGAAGGCCGCCCTTGCGATGCCATGTCCGTCATCCAGTCTTTCCCAGGCCAGTCTTTCGCGCATCGAATCCATATGACCATATCCTTTCTCCCATCATCATCCTCCTCAGCGGTACACATGTCCAGTTGACTGAACTCGAAGATATCACTGTTCACAAATACACCATGGGATCGTCACATTCGCACCACTCCCACGACTACCATCACCATCACGACGATTGCGGCATAGGCCTGATCCACCTCTGTATCAGGATATCATGCGATTGCGCCATTCACCAATACCATCGGTCTTCATCCGAGCGGGATCCCCTCGTCGGCTCACAAGCGAGTCAGACAGGAGCGGCGCCTGTCGACCCGACCAGGGCGGAGAGACCACAGAGGACTGAGATACAAGAACGACGAAGGCAGCCAGCGTACCAGCGGAACAAGATGGAAGCTCCACCTCCGTATACACCATCCCCGTCGTCACCAGTTGGCGCTACTTCGAAGGCCGGTACACATTAGAACCCATAATTTCTTGGCAGAGGACCACGGCAAGCTGGTCAAATGGAGCGTACCTCAGGGTCATAATCTATGTCAAGCAAATGGAAAGCAAGCATCAGACAAGCATCAGGAGTGTGCCGCCATCACACCAGGGCGACATCTTGGAAGAAAAGGACAAATTCGCCTCCTCTATGATGGTCAAATTCCAATATCATCTTCGCGACCGTCGACGCCATCTAGGACTCCATGGGTCCAGTCACCGTGCACCAAGGTGGTCCGGTTCGACAGGACGCAAACTCATTCCGTTCAATAAGGGCATCGAGCCGCGCCACATAGCCTTGTATTACATCCCGCATGTCCTTCATCGGGCAGGGAGTCCTCAATTCGAGTAGGGAAGCTGGCGTCGGAGTTCTGGGAGGCCGGGATGGTAGTCCGCGCCAATAGGACGTGCGAGTCCGGGGAAACCTGCTGGGCTCAAGGAGTTCTTGCGGAAAGCGGGGTAGCTTGAAGGATTCATGATGGTATCAGGATCGTAGTACAGGTCGTGATTGGTCATTCATGCAGGTCGTTCGTATCCGTCATTATTGTACAAATTCGGTGATATCACAGTACAACTTCCCACCTGGGTACCGTATACCCAGACTCCCTTACGCCACCATCTCGATCACCTGTGGACCGCTAGCTATGTCCTCATCATCCCAAGAACCATGCTCGGTCGGCCTCAACGCACTTAGTCCCAGCCGGTTGCCCAGCTGTGCGAGGTAATATCGCAATACTCTCCACACCGATCTCTGTCCTTCGTCGTTGCCTTGGGCTCGAACACGTCTTGAAGCCATCATAGCCGATCTCCTAGCTCTTGCCAGCTCGATGAACGAAGCGTAGGACCACGTCAAGTCCCTCGCACCCCTCATCTTCCCCGTACGCCTAAGTTCAGGATCAGCTAGCGATCCGCACCTCTTCTCGATCCCCGCACACTCACCGATCAATCTGCTCGCTCATCCTCTCCTTCTCGACGTGCTGCCTCCCGATGTCGGTATATCGCTCCGCAACTTCCCATAAGCGTTTCAAGGCATCTTCATACTTCCCATCGCTGTCCCTCGACCACATTAAGGGCGAAGGTGGAGAAAGGGTCTGGTCGGCGAAGAGATCCGGCGCAATGTCTCGCCAGAACTCCTCGGTGTGGTGGGTGATTTCGACGTGGCCCTTCAGGGTGAAGGACTCGTGTGCAAGGTATAGAGTGTGTGCGAAGGAAAAGGTGCAGATGAACCTGTTCGGGGGTCAGCTCGTTGTTATCTGTGTGGATATCATCAAGAGGGCAGTAGTCGTCATGTTGCGGTTTGGCGCAAAGCAACATCCAGCTACGAAGAGTACGGGCGAAGGCGGTGGGCCATTCACCATGGGTTACCCTTGCTCTCTGTTCCCACGCCATCGTATACGTCTTCCTTGTACCTCCCCACGGCGAGCCCGTCCACCCATTTCTTGTGGCCGTTGATGTCGTACAGCCCTTCGAAGGACTTTGCGTATCGCCTGAGCGTAGCTAGCACTTCTGGATCCGACGGCTCGAACGAGTTCAGTTGCCGATCGTTGGTCTGGCTGCCATTAGACCTTGCCCCGAAGTGGATGACCGAGAGGGGGAAAGCGCAATCGAGGCCGGTTCTGCCGTAGTCACTGGTCCCGACGTCGATCGGTTCCACCTCGGCAGTCCATGATGAGTCGAGGGTATGCGCGGATCCATCCTGATTGCCGAGTGCATGGTCCAGTGCGTCGTGCTGTAGCGTTTCTGGTCGAGAATTGGCTAGGTGGGCCCGATCCCTACCAAAGATCGTCTCTCTCCAGTATCCCTTCCCACGGGACGAGTGCTCGTACTGCCAGAAATTGGCAAGACGCATGTGTACTCGATGTGCCATCTGATCATACCATTCCGCGGCGCCATTGTCTCCCAGTCGGATGGCTAGTAGCGTTCCAGCCTGAAGAGCTCGCAACGAAGCTAGGCGAGTGAACAGGTGATGCGCGTCACTATGACGTTGACATCAGCCTAGGACCCTGTTGGGGTCACTTAGTGGTCACTTACACCTCTTCCCATAGATCGAACCCCTCTGCCCACCAAGTAGAAGCCACCTCCTCCAGGTCGTTCTTGATGACACTACCTTCTGCTCTCAATTGGTCTTTCTTGTAGAGGACGCTTCTGATGTACTCCAGGTCTGACGGATGGCCTCTGTCCAGGAGGAAATTGGCATAGGGAATCAGCGTAAGCGCTCTCAGCGCTGGACCATCCCTATGAGCTCATAAGCGAGATACCCTTGGGCTGGATTCTGACCTGTGCTCACCTCTGAGGTCGTCCCCACTCCCCGTCGAATCGAGTCCCATTGACATGATACTTCGGCTCATTGAGGCCACCGGTCCATAAGTCCCCAGAACGAGTTTGAACCATCTGCAGCTCGGCCTGTGACTGTGCATACGCTTTGATGAGGGGTTCGAGCGACTCAACGGAGGATGGTGACTTGCCAGGTATCATCGACCTGATATGCCTTAGCCACTGTGATGCAATGTGGGATGTGGAGTTGCGTCGCTTGCGATCTGATGGGACCCATGGGCGAGAATACGTCTCGGGCAGGAACTCTGGAAGAAGCGTTGATATCGTCAGAGCAGAGTCTCTTGTCCAGGTATACTGCGGTGTCCATCAGCTGTGCAGCCTGAAACCTGCGAAGAGCTGCTCACGAAGTAATCGGGCTCGTCCTCTGTGTCTGCGGTACTGGGACTCGCAATGACCAAGCCGTCTTTGGCATCCGCCGTAGAGCCGATGTTGTCCAGTATCCTCTTCAATGCCATGGGCTTCTGATTGGCAATCCACTGATCAAGACCATCGCTGAGTGAGTGTTCTTCATGACATCCGTGGTAGGCTCCGAGCTGAAGACTGATTGGTTGCCGCCGTGTCTGATGGGCCAGGGCCACTAAAGAAACGCACAGCAGCGATACGACGCAGACTGACCAGAGAATCTTGCGCGCTGCGCCTGCTCTCCTCCGTCCCGTATCGCGTTGGCATGACTCTAGAGATGCTCCCGAGGTCTCTTCCTTCGTATCACATCGCGTCGACATCGCTGACGGTGTTGCCCAAGCACCAAGCAAGCTATTGTCAAGTTGGACGATTACGCGACGATATGATAGTAGATGAAATGACCTTTACCTCGTGAGGTGGACATGGGAGCGATGGTCTTCACTTCGAGAGGCGGCGCGACTGCTCTCGACGCGACAGCGCCTCTGAAGTGTACTGACATCCGTCTCTTGTCACCTGTGCGGTGGGTTACAATTCCAACTGGACGACTCGGGTAAGAAAGCGAACCGAGCACACGCACGATCAAGCCACGAGGATTTGATTCCGCGGTCTGCCCTCTTCCGACGTCATCGCGTGGGGGCCCTTAAAGACTGAGATCGGGACTGGGCAAGGTGCGTAACCAGCTGCCCACTTCTCACTTGTACACTCAAACTCGCGATAGCTAGATGCTCAGATTACCCACTCGAAGTCTTTTCTCCCTCAGAACACTACCAGCACGCGCAATGTCGTCCTCCGCCACAGAACAGAAGGGTGAGGCATCCACCTCCTGGGACGTGAGTTCGACGCGCTGATCCCATCTGCTAGTTAAAGAGAACGAGACGGTTCCCTCTGAGCAGATCACCAAAGAGGCCAAGGAGGCTGAGCCAGATGCCGAAGAGGCCATCAAGGAGGTGAGTGGGACGCGCAATCTGACCGGCTTTCACGCTAACTATTATACTATTGCAGAAGGAGAAGAAGGGAATGGACAACCTCCCCACCATCACATGATTGAGGCCAAGCCCCAGAGAGGCTGTGATAGTCAGAAGTCGCAGAGGATTTACAATTCTACAAAAACACATGCATTGCAACAGCCACATCCCTGCATGGTAGATTCGACGACGTGATCGAGCTCGTCCACGGTCCCGCTCGCTCACGACTGCCGTCCATCGCAGTCCATCACATCCTCCCCCTCTTCCACAAACTTCTTCAGCTCCTTCTTCCACGGCGACCAAGCTTCCCCGTACTTCTTGAGCAGTCTACCCAGTTCGGCTTTCTGCTCGACCTAGAAGAGAAATCAGCTTCGTTCCATCTCATAGGCCCGACCCCCGCCCCACTTACAATCACCCTAGGCACCTCGTTGCCCTTCTCCACTCTCCAGACGTCTTCGAACATCGCTCCGAGTTTCGGTTTTGGCATCTTCTCCGCGCGTCTGAATGCAGTCAAGACGTTCTCCTTGTGTTTCTTCAACAGATCCAATTCTTCCTGCTCTGACCACCAAGATTTGCCGACAAGGTACGACCGGAATCGATGTATCGGGTTGTCTACAAGGTCAGCCCACATCCTCTGATCCTACCACATCGTGTGGTTACTCACCGACAATGGTCCACTCCTTAACTTCCTCGGCTGGTCTGTACTTTGACGAGTCGTCACTGGTAGAGTGATGTCCCACTCGGTACGTCATTGCTTCCACCAGTACACCCTTCTTTCCCTCGACCGCCCTCTTCCTCGCCTCTTTCATCACGGCATATACCGCCAGGGCATCATTGCCGTCCACTCTGATAGTATCCAAGCCGTAACCTGGGCCTCGAGAGGCGATCCCGTCTCCCGCATACTGATCGATGATAGGTGTGGAGATGGCAAAACTGTCAAGCCGATCAGTCGCCGCACTTAGCCTCTGTGAAGACCCTCGCTTACCCGTTATTCCTGCAGAACCATACTACAGGTCCACCAAGAACAGAGTTCATGCCCAAAGCAGCGTGGAAGTCTCCCTCACTGGCAGCACCTGTATAGACATGTCAGTAGACTCCCTGGTGGTATAGTCCGCACTCACCGTCACCAAAGTAGCAGATGACGCAGTCACCCTGCCGAGCATCGTCTAGCTTCAACGCATACGCTGTGCCAGCAGCTTGAGGCAGTCTTCGAGCGCGTCAACCTCGTGTGTCTCATAAGCTACTGCTACACTCACTGTGTCGCGAGAGGACTGGTGATCGGATGGAAGCCGATCTCCGGGGCGGAATAGTGGATCGGCATGTTCTTGCCTTTACCAGGCTGATCCTCGCAGTTGCCAAAGCATTGCGACATGACGGAGTTCAAGCTGAACCCTCGATGAAGCAATGCAGCAGACTCTCTCTGTCAGGGGCGATCAGCTCAAGCCTCCCATTTATTTGAAGGGATGTGAAGCTCACGTATTGCCCGTAGAACTCGTCTCCGGGATGCATAGCGGCCGCAGATCCGACTACCGAGGCTTCCTCTCCAGCGCTCTGCATGTAGAATGAAATCCGGCCTTGTCTTTGGGATTGATACAGGATGTTGTCCACAATCGGGATCAATGTCATTGTGTGGTACCTAGGACTCGGGTTAGCCTAGCCCTCATTGACCGGGTTGCTAAGGCCCGCAGAGCAGTACCCACATTGCCAGTGCTTCCTCCTTCGAGATCTGCGAGTAGCCCGCGTCAGTTCGATACGTCTGATCCACTATGCACCACTCACATCGGGTGCTTCTGCGCCTTTGACCAGATGACCCTCCTCATCGAGTACTCTATACGTAGGAATGGTCTGCTCCCTCGTCAGTGTCCTTCTCTCGGGGGGAGATACACATCGAGCGCACCTTCGCGACGGCATTGAAGAAGCCTTTCTCTGCCGTCCACCAACTCTCATGGGTACCCCGTCGCAGAGGACTGCTCATCCTACTATGTCGAGCATACCGCTCCGCCTGGGATCCGGGCACGTATACCGGTCTACTGCCGTCCTGCTGGGCCGCACGGGTATCGGTGGGATAGGATGACAACCCGTAGTCTTGCAGAGGGGTCGGTTGCGGCAATGGAGCCGAAGTAGGCGTCGTCAGTCGTCCCGTGGGCCGTGTTGGGGGTGGTCCAGTGATCTAAAGTGGGAATGAGATCCGGCAGTCTACATCAAACAGACACCGAAGGCCTTGCATGCCACTCACCAGTGTTCTGGCGAGACAAGCCCCGCATCCCGCAGACCTGATCACGCTGCTCGATCTCCTCATAATATTCACGATGGCTTCGATATATGGTCAAGGCGAGGAGGGACAACGCTGAGCTCTAAGCTGCACTTGTCGGTGGTACAGCTCGAGCACTGCTCAAGGACCAAGACCACACGCGGACAGACCAGCTGGCAGCTGGGTGGGCGTGACATGGTCCGGCCGGCTACAGGAAAGGCCGGCCCGAAGGAACGGAGTGGCTTGCCATGTCCGCACGCCGGTGCCGAGCCGGAATTGCAAATCATCGATCTCTGGTCGCTCCCGTGCTTGGATCACTACTGGAGGTACTGGCGGCAGCGGTTGGCAGCAATACACTCTGCTGTATCCGGGCTCCGACTTACCCATCAAATACGTGATCGTGATACATGCTCAGCAAAGTCAGGCCGAGGCTACTCAGCTCGACAGCTTGACTTTGGAGTCATAATCGACGGTCCGACTCGACTACGATGACACCGCCGGGAATTGGATTAGGAAATACGATCGTCGATCGCGCAGACCTCCATTGTCGATTTGGCACTTTGTCGCCTGCAAAGCTAGCCTTCGGTCGCTCAGCGATAACAGATTGGCGTGTCGCAGGCTCGCATGAGATCCGACTCGCAAGCCAAATCACCGATTTCCAATCTCGTCAGAGCGCCTTCGAGTACCAACAAAGGTGGATGTGCTTGGATGTGCAAGCGAGAGCGATGATTCTTGTCTCTATGATCGCGAGTTGCCAATGACCAGCCTTGTCCTTTGACTATGCTCTTGCCTGATTGGAAATAGCAGCCCTCTGACGTGAAGACTGTACCAAAGGATCGACTTCCCAATCGTACGTCACTGGTTTCGTTCATGGTCAAAGGAGATGACGCAGGAGGAGGCGTAGAAGGTCGTAGAAGTTCCACTGATCCCTGCGAGCTGACTACAAGTAGGAAGAAGCCCAACATCCCCAACTTCTCGGTACTCCCAAATCCTAGTTCCCAAAGTATTCGGTCGTCAGCTCAACACCATAGAAACACATCATCGCTTTGACGCCTTCTGATCGCTATGTCATCTGATAATCAGAGCGCTTGGTCCGCGCAAGCGAAAGCTTGTGTGACTTCGGGCCATGGTAACACCAAGTACTGCTACCTCGAAGACACTGACTGGGACGGCACCGGAGGAGCGATTTCAGTCGCCTCGATGGTCAATGGCGACGGCGGCCATTCCCTTAGGCCAATGTTCAAGATACAAGCCACAAACGAAGAATATGTGCCACCATCCATCGGAGGCGACATGAAGACTCGCGCTCTTACCAACAGTATTCAACCGTCGAAGGTGACACTCGCGTCCATCAACCCCACGGGAACTGCCCAAAGCATACCCTCGGATGATGGAAACTACCACGACGTCGTACTCAAGTTCTTCACAGACGGTTGAGCGCGATACATAGACCTGGCTAGGCATCCGCCGGGAAGATTGTGCAAGGGGTTGCAACTTGCAAGTGCCCAAGGCTGGCTCACGGATGACTTATCCAGTGGTAGTGGAGTACGTTCTAGAAACTGCGTAATGCATTGATGAGAGAGAGCATGTGCTTCGGCGTACGCGGCGTCGCGACCCAGTCTTCTCCGTAAAGCAAGTCAACGCGGGAGCTGGGCAGCCTCGGCCCTCGGCTCTTCACTGTCAGGAATTCAGTCGGACCTCAGGGAGCTGACAGTGACCGGCATGGCGGACATGGTGAAGTGTGAGCCAAAGTCGAACCCCTTGAATTGTGCTCGAGCGATATGACACTATTTCTAGGCTTGCGGCCAAATCCAAACCTGAGCGCGTAGCACTACTTTTAGTACTACTCGTCTCGGCAATCGTGGGACGCTTTCGATTTCGAACTTCATCCTGCTTCGCGGGATTTGACGTTTGACTGTCGGTCACACATTGGGTCTACACACTCGATGACACTGAACACAGCAGTGTGGCAGCACAATATGAGACGCCTAGACGACGGTGATACGGTCTACGACTCTATCTGCCGTATCGTCGCATCGCGGAACAGACACCGTCCATCGTCACTAGACTCTGGCCTAGTTCTCTCCACCACTTCTCAGCGATGCGATTACCAGGTGCGAGACGTCGCATATCCCAGTACCCCCAGATCCGGTCACCCGACTCAGTACAACGCCTACAACGCTCGAACGACTTCAAGGGATCACCAAGTCAGAGAGTAGATTCGTGATCCCTGTGATGCAGTAATGGTGTGATCTTGCGTGGTTGATCTCCTCCTTTAATGGGTCTGCTAAGTTATTGCCAATCTGTTGTCTAGTGCAATCAATAATTCAATTTGGAGAAACAAAGGATTGACTTCCCAGACTGGAAGTGCGCCGTGGATCTTCCGCCTAGACGCTGCCTAGACTACATCGAAGTGGTGTTGGATGACGTCATACTGGAGATAGGATGCCCCGTTCAGATCAAAGGTGTGCTTCAACACGGCTCGAGAGCAGAGATGACTTTGATGTTCGATCATCAAATATGTTTGCACGCGGATGGTCTTGGCTCTCGATCAAAGGAGATGGAAGGAGGTGGACGTAGAAGGTGAAGGCCTTTCTGCTGATCGCTGTCCGAGGTGTACGTACTTAAGTAGGAGAGGAGGACTTCCAAGCTTTCCAACACTCCCGATACCCGATCGGCACCACACTCCTGGCCTTGAGGTAACATACCGTCGTTGACCATCACCAATCAGCGATCGAATATGTTATCTGACAACCAGAGCAGCAACTCTCCTTGGTCCGCTCAAGCGAAAGCTCTCGTGACTTCCGGTGTGGGTAAATCTCGGTACTGCTTTCTGGAAGACACCGATTGTGATGGCGCCAGATCAAGGATCCAAGTCACCTCGAATAGTACTGTACAGGGTGGCACTTGCCTTACGCCATTCCTCAAGACACAAGCCACAGACAAGGATCTGTTGCCCGAGTCAATTGCAGACGCGATCAGATTGCGCGCTCGCAACGAAACTATTCGACCTTCGGATGTGATGCTTGCGTCCATCAACCCAACGGGTGATGTTCAGGACCTCGTCCCAAGCACATCGTGGTACGACGTCGAGCTGAGGTTCACCACAGACGGCTGAGCGCAAACGTGGGTTTGGTCTAGATGTCCGCCGGTGAGAGTGTGCAAGTGGATGCAAGTTGCCGAAGCCGGCTCACGGATGGCTCATATAGTGAAGTAAGTTCTAGAATTTGCGTGATGCATTGATCCGAGACAGCGATAATTTGGCATATGTCCCTCAGGCCCTCTCCGTCGAACGTGTCACACTGTCACCTTAGGACTGGGTAGCATTGCTGTCACGTACTCGATCCTCAGCTGACCGGTAAAGTGATCTCTGTCTTGTGATGGAGCCGGGGCATGGCACTGGCATGGCTGCGCTTAGTCTTACGAATTCTGCCGGCCGGAGGCTAAACTCACCGTTGGCCCTCCTCGTGTCATATCGCCTTCGCCGTTGGCGATTCGAGCTGCGCCGCGTTTCGCTTCTACTCTTTGGTTCCCATGCTTACAACGATCTTACGATTCCACGCGTAGCCACTGACTTGCTGACCTGTCCGAGTTTCTGACTGCTGGATCCTGTAATGAGGACGGACTTCAGGTACCGTAGGAGAAAGTATCTGCCTCTCCAAGCTACTCGGAGTCGTTACTTGAGACATCCCAGACCACCATGGAGTTGATTCGCCCACTGAAAGATGTGTTGGGAGGGTCGTCTCACAGAGATCTCTCAGATACTCTCTCACACAGCACACCACTGCCCTATCATCCATCATCCATCATCCATCATCAGGCGTTATCGGGAATCTGGAATCAGTCCTTCGTCAACGTGGCAGTTGCCAGCATCGAGTACGGATGGAGTCATGGGCCCCTCCAGGTGAGTCTAGTATCTGTAATCGAGCACAAAGGATGGAACTTCACAGTTCACTAGCGTGAGTCCAACCGGAAGTATCGACATGCCAAATGCGAGAAGCATAGCGATCAAAGGATCCCAGCCATCGGACCTCGATTCTGGTCTGCTCTCGCCGCCGCCTGCCTTGCCTTTGTTACATTTCGGCGTCTAGAGGGCAACATAAGGTTACAGCTGTGGCCACACGACTAACTTGGTTCTTGACTCATCATCCCAATTTTCTATCGATTTCAGATTAGCACACCTCTCAGTATATTGACCATACCGCTTTAGCAATGGAGGAGCCAATACCGACATCCGAAACTAACACTGTGTCCGCCACAGCTTGGGCGAGCATGACCTCGATGAACACCAACATCAGCGGTCGCTCCCAGAGGGACCGACAGATGAAGCTCAGACAACCGGCACTTCTTCACTACCGAAGCGCTCAATGCTATCCCGCTCTCCGTAGAGACTAACATCCAGGGCTCAACCGTCAAGCCTGGCCCCTACACTACGATATACGGAAGTAACAAACATTTCTTGCCCCCTGGCGTGCTCCACACTGTCAAGACTGCCACCGGGTCCATCCAGCGCACTCCGGACGACTTCCCACTGGAGCGAATCGAGGGCAGACAAGTGTCCCAGGATGGAGTTTGGGAGGAGGTCACACTGCATTTCTCTGACGCTTAGTATTGCCAGCCGGGCGAGCCGCGAGTCATGTAGCTTGACCTACCATGAATCTCGAAGCTGACAGATGCAACTCATATGGTATCATGCAATCCGTAAGTTTGACTGCTAGCGCTTGCGTCCAATCAGCAAGCAGACTCCTGGAGGGGATGGCTACTGTGTGCTGTGTGCGACTACTGGCGTCGTCAGAGTGCATTCCGGCCACCCTGTATACACGGCTTGACACTGGCCAGTGGCCATATCCTACCTTTCTTCTCTTAGAACATTCTCTTCGAACACGACGACATTCTCCCTGGGCCCCTCAGTCCTGGCGCCTTGCGCAGGCAACAAAGGATGAGTAGTTGCCGTTGGTGCGTGAAACACCCGTGTGACCTCGCGATGTGCCGAGACCAACGGTCGCCTTCCTCCTCCATGAAAGGTGGTAGAGGAGCCTAGGGCCCGAGAGGCAAAGAGAGCGGTGGGGAGAAAAGGCCGTGAAGATATAAGACACAAGCGTTGCCCCGAAAAAGCTGTAAGCACTCTCACCACACCCACCTACGATTCCCCAACACAACAGTACATATTCAACCATGGCCGACGCATCAAGCAGCAACGCTACCAGTTACGAGCCTGACCCTGTCAAGATCTCAGCCTGGGGCCAGTTCACCGAAAAGAGGATGCAGTACTCCCTCCGATCTGATAAGAACGATGCCAGTGCCACTTCCCAGCCCCCCAAGACTTTCGAGGTGAAGAAGTACAACTCTTCACTTCATGTCTGCAATCCAGAGGGCATCAGTGGGGTCAATCGCTCCGTCATGCCGGGACCTGTGCGAGACGCAGTCTATGCTGCTGCCACGGAGCGAGGCATCGAGGGCAAGAACACCGACCTCGTCTCGATCAACTCACTCGATGGGGGCGATCTGACTGATGGAAATTGGCACAACGTCGAGCTCGTCTTTGCGACAGACCGCGGTATCCCACAAGACGATTGAGTGGGTTGAGCCGAGCCGGTGACGATTGAGCAAGTGGACGAAAGTTGCCATAGCTGGCTTGCGGATGGCTTATCCAGTAAGTACGTTCTAGAGATTAGGTAGTAGAGATTGAAGATGCATTGATTGAGAGAGCGATGCTTCGGCGTAAAAGCCCTAGGGCCGTCGGTGAAGCACACTTGGGTGACGTAAACAAATGTAGGCCATCGTTTTCGCGCTGACCAGACGGACCGTGGTCGATTGAGCTTGAGCTTGAGCTTGAGTGTAGCTGGACCCGAGCGCACCGGTACTATCCAAGTATCCAAGAGAGTGCGGGTGTGAGTCGCCTAGAAGTAGACGTTGATGTCCGGGGGAAGAGGGTAGAAAGACTCCACATATGCAATCCGACCAACGGCGCTGGAAAGTCGAGCGATCAGAAGCGCCATCTTGCAGCTGCGGGCGAAGAGGCCTGTTGGGTATCTCAGGTCCGGCCTATGGGGGATGAGGTGCCCATGAAATCAATCAAGAGAGAACTGAAGGAGGGTTGTTAGCAGGATGAACGCACAAACGACCATTTGTACTCGTAGACCTACTGAGTCTTCTGTCTCCAAGCACGTCCCTATTCCCTCGGCGATTTGTGCTTGAAACCTCGGACCCTTCCAAAATTCCAAAACCTCCGTAAGCTGATCCTCCCAGCGGAGCCTCCAGGTCTCCTCCTGGCTCACATCTGGATCCTGGTCTGGTTTCGGCCGACGAGACGGACGACTGTCGTCCGTCAACGTCCTCCCTTTCTCCGCATAGAACACTCTCTTGAATGGCGATCATTCGACTATTGTGCAGGACACAAAGGATCAATAGTTAACCGTTAGACAAACGCATAACGATACACTCATCGATGTTGAGACTTGACGGTGAACCATTACAACGACAACACCACTCACCATCCCCGATTCCTCAATACTCACTCGCAGTCACCGCTACCAAATACTTACCAATCGTCATGACGTCCCAAGCGCCAAGCAGTGTCGTTGGCACCCGATTCACGGTCTTCGGACAAGTTTGCATCACTGGGTCAGATGAAGAAGGGTATTTGGGCCTACTTGCTGACGTGGAAGGTGGGAGGGCTCTCGCAGAGTTTCCCGTAGTAGTTCGCAGTAACAAGTCTCTCGGGCCCGAGGAGGCGTTCAGTGGTGTTGACACAAAGAGAATCCCCTCCAAAATCAGTGAGAAGGTCATCACCAAGGCCGACACGAGAGGCATATCCGCCTCCGATACCGAGGTGGTGTCAATCAGGGCTCCTGAACCCGATGAGGGGCTGCTGCATGATGGAAACTGGCACAATGTCGATCTGGTCTTCGAATTCGTTGCGCCCGAATGCGAGGAAGCACTTCAGTCCGATGCCACTAGTACTGGTGAGAGAAGGTAGTCCATCGGTCGAGATGGGGTGCAGGGCAGGCAGGTGGTTGAGTTGTGGCCATTAGGAATTTAGATTAGTTGTGTGCAGGTTTGAGTGGGTGGATGGCCTGGATGCACGGGATGAACAGGCCGGGGGCGGGGATGCTGGATACAGAGCTGCGAAAAAGTTACTTGGATGTCGTCCACGTGGCAAGATGTGGAGCGGCTCTCCCAGCTGTGTCACGTGCACACGCCAGCTACGTCATTCAACCCTGTCGATCACGAGAGGATGTGTTCGGGGATCTCGAAATTGATTGAGCTGTAATTAAACGCTGGTGGAGAGCAAGTCATCGTTGGTCGAAGTGGTGCTGATGCTGACCGTGACAGGCTCCCGTGTGATCATCAGAATCTAGGTGCGATCGATTATGCTTGATTGGTTGAAACGGGAAAGGAAGCATGCAGGAGGATGCCCTCATTCGTCTTGCTGAAAGCTATAAGACCGGTGAAACAGAAACGATTTTTTTCCACATGACTCACGGCCGCATTAGTCCTCAGCACCTCAGTCCATAGAATCATCCACACCTATCCACACCTACTTGTACTAAAAGGATTGCAGCAGGATCCACCTCATCAGATAGCAATCCACCAAATTGTATACGTTCGACTTGACCAACAACCACGCAAAACACCCGGAACGATGAGCTTCGTCAAGAAAGCCGTGAAGGAGACCACGACGGGGTACAAGGAGACAATCAAAGCGGATCTCGTGGCAATGGCGGTAGGTGGTCTCCTTTTCGAGGTTCGGGCCAATGCTGAGCATCTACACGTATAGGGAGAGTTCATCGGAACGGTAGGTCACTGCACTTGGTACAGGGCTGGAGGAACCGGAAGTCAACTGACGTCCACAGATCCTGTTCCTCATGTTCTCGCTAGGAGTGAGTAGACGGGAGTTATGATGTTAGTGAACTGTCAAGCTAATGCCAGTACAGGCAGTCCAGACCGTCGGCGCAAACCTCGCGATCAATCTCGAGGATAGTACCGGTGTGAACCCCCAAGGATCGGATGCTGCTAGACTACTGGTGAGTACAATTTCAAGCAAGCTTGAGGAGGTGCACTTAGGATCATCATCGGCTCAGAGAGCAATGCGAGTCGGAGAAGGGTCTGGAATCTGGGAGGTGTATGCTGGATCTCACTGACATCCCCACTCTACAGGCACATTTCTACATATCCTGCGCGTTTGGCTTCTCCCTCTTCGCCATTGCATCGATCTTCTACCGATTCACGGGAAGTATCTTCAATCCTTCGGTATCGCTAGCTCTCTGCCTAATCGGCGCTGTCAAGCCTCTGCGATTCCTCAGTGAGTCGTCTTTCACTATGAAACCAACCGGAACTGCTCTTTTGACTCTATGCTGACTCGCGAGCAGTGGTGTCTGTCGCTCAGCTACTGGGAGGGATCGTGGCCGCGGCCTTACTCGACGCTCTCACGCCTGGTGCCTTGGCTGTCAGTTGTTCTCTCGGCAACGGTACAAACAGAACCCAGGGGCTATTCATCGAGATGTTCACCACGGCAGCTTTGGTCCTCAGTGTGCTCATGCTTGCTGCTGGTGAGTTGACTGCTCCTCCAGAATCCGGTATCAGCTAACGCGGCTTCTCATTCTAGAGAAACACCTGCTCACGCCCATGGCACCCTTGGGTTTCGGATTCACCTTGACCATCGTCATGTTCTTCTCGGTATCCTTCACCGGTGGAGCTGTCAAGTGAGTGCTCATAGGAATCACTTGTCGTCATTGGTGCTGACATCGGGTACTAGCACGGCAAGGGCTTTCGGACCAGCGGTTATCGAGGGATTCACAGATTACCACTGGATCTACTGTAAGCCGAAAAGATTGAGAGGATGCTTGTACTGTGCGAGACTGACAACAACCACAGGGCTTGGACCAACACTCGGTGCCCTCCTGGCTACTGCGTTCTATGTGTTCCTCAAGCACGTCCACTACTGGTGCGTGGATCTTCCCGATCTCCTTCCATGCAAAGATCGTCGTGCAAACTTCATAGCACACATGCTGATTATTCATTCCCATCAGGCGGGTCAACCCGAACCAGGACTCTACCGATCACAGGGACGGACCCATGCTCGAGTTCTCCGCCCGAAGCGAGAACCACGTATAGACTGGATCCTCGCTCCGCGTTCGGAATCGAAAGAAAGAAGATATAGAGCACCGCCAAGGGCCACTTGGCCTACCCTTTTCTGTAGCTAATACTCAATTACTTTAATAGAACACACGGAACGATCTGCGACATCCACTGATGCGATCCACGATCCATACACCATGCATTGTACATCATCACCACCCCGGCGGCCTGACATTGTCCGATCGGATCGATCGCCCGATCGAGCCTCGTGTATGCCTCGTGTTCACTAATAGGTGATGTTTCAGGGGGATCAGCGCGGTCCTAGCTCGCCGAGGGTCCTTTGGATCAAAAAGTTGACTCGACTGCGGTACATCTTGCAGATGGGGATCCAGCCCGTGATGACATAGATAATACCATCCTCAATCTTCTTTACTGACCATCACAGGCCCATCGTGAACCAAGGAGTATAACTCACATTCCTACATTATCATTCTATCTCCTCGGTGGCTAGTGTCAGTCTGCGAGGAACATCAGGTAAGTGCCGGTCCGTGCTCAAGATAGAAGTGACTGACACCTCTTAGAGATGACCCGCAACAAATCTTGTCCCGGCCAGGGGACCAACAATCCTGCCTTGGACGATGTTCGCCCCCTGGACGTACCCCTTCCTTCCCCGACCACATTCTCCAAAGTCACCATGCCTACCAATCACCGCCTGCGACTCGACCAGGACCGGATCAACATGCAGATGCTGAGGAAGGCAAAGGGCGACCCCAATGATCCTTACACTAAGCTGTACAACAAATTCATAATATTGTTTCCCCCAGAGGAGGACGTATTGGTCGACGGGCAGTGGAAGGTGAAGAGCACATCCGCCGATATCATGGACAAGGAGTACGAGGAGTCGGAGGCGTTGGCATGGCAACCGTCTGCTCACCTCGACGAGCAGTCAAAGATCAAAGGGACCAAGAAACCCTGGCCAGGTGAGCACTCTTCTCATGAGACCCTTTCCTCTTACTTGGTATTATATGGCTGATACTTTGTCCCTTCCTGACAAACACTGCATCCACCACCACCGCGGCTGGACACACCCACCACCTCGCTCCGAAACCCGCGTACTTCGCATAATTCCCTGTTCCACCTTCCTTCCTCCCGTCTTCACTGCTTGTCCAACTGGATTCTCGTCCGCCCCTTTGTTTTGACTGGCTAGCCCACCTCAGATCCGACCGTGCTCCCTTCTTCGGCAAGTCGTGCACCAGAGTCGCGGTCACCATGAGTGAGGAGTGGGACACCGCCAGAACCATAATGTGAGCCGTGACCTGACATTTACGCCTAGCAGATGTGTCAGGTGACTGAGTACATACCAGGATCGCGACAGAAGACTACGGCAAGGCATGTGCCTTTTACTACAGGTGGATGATGGATGTGAAAGGAGCAAAGAACGTCTCCGACTGCCCAGTTTGTCTGAAGAGGTGAGCGGCCTTGCGACGTTTCCGAGTTCTTCTTGCTCTCCACGATGCTGAGTTGCTGACCTACTTTAGCTTAGAAAACTGGCCGTGGACTATGGATCATATCATCTTCCAACACACTTCCGAGCAGATCCACCGCCTGCCCCTCCAAGCGCACAACTTCCTCGGTCTCAAGGTTTTCAATTATTACGCCAGTCCGGCTGGAAGACCCTGGGTTCCCGCCCACAAGCAATTCATCGACGAAGCAGCCGACAGATACAATGCCGACAATAGGTCTTTGGAGATCGAAAGGGCCCAGCGACTGGAGAAGAATTAGGGTGAGGACAATGAATTGGACTGGGAGGTTCCGACGAGCGACGAGGACCATTGGCAGTCAGCCTCAGAAGGAGAAGTGGGCAGCTGGGACACGGGGATACACAGTGCGGGGAGCTCATCGATATTCAGTTGAGTGTAGACGAGGGGTCTGTGTATGGACTACGGAGGAGGACAGTACTCTCAGCATCGGGAATGTGCATATGAGACGGGATTGGAGGTGACCATTCATAGTAGCGAGAGGCAATGGTAGAAGTTCTAAAACGAAGCCTGGAGCCTCAACACATACATTGTACACAGTAAATACCATAGTCCGTCAGTCCATTACTCAGTCAGCAGTCAGTACCATTACCCACAACGGGATCCATGCACAATTTGACCTGTAGAGACTGCTTCCAGGCCAGACCGAGGGCCTGGCCAGACAGCGCTCGATCTCCCTTTGTCCGAATCATCACTCAACCCTCTCCACGGTCGAATGACCTCATCCCAACGCACGGTCCTCCTCCTCGCCACTGGGTGACTCAACCTCGAGGCGGTCTGTGCGTTGATTGACATCAGCTATTTAAGTCGACAAAGTGGTATCCCCAATGTTGTTCTTCTTCCTCATCCTCCTTCTCATCCCCGCATCCGTCAAGTGTCCCCATCCCATCTGTGAATACCCACTAGCACCGCTCTCGTGCGTGACACCACCTCTGTCCGTCACCACCTTCTTTCTTCGAGGTCAACCATCCCTCGTTGACCTTCCTCCAACCTCGGGTGACCAGCTTGGGTATCCTCGTCTCTACCGCTACATATCGGTGAGTGCCAGAGGTCAGCTAACATTACCCGTGCCCAGCTGACCCATGTCACCATAGCGACCCAATATGTCGCACACCCCTTGCTCAACTTCGTCCATCGAGACGAACTCCGATTTCGAGGATCTTGGTATCTCCCGGTTGTCGTTCTCAACCGATGGCACTCGCTACTCCGCTTACCCGGCCCCTGACCACCACTTCCCGACTAGACTCACCCGGCGGTCGTTCGGTACCACCGATACCGTCCGAATGGATCACTACGCCAAAATGGGAGTCGTGTTCAACCCGGTCATGCACGAGAACTTAGTGACCAACGACTCCTCTGACATCCGACGATACATCACATACCACCCGTCCAGTGACACCATCCGACCAGATGCCGTCAGGGATGATGAGATGCACAAGGACTTCGAAGAGATCGCGTATCGATCGGTCCAGCGTCAACGAGCGAAGGAGAGGATGGCTAAGGAAGAGCGCGAGGCCAAAGAGCGCGAGGCGAAAGAACGCGCGGCGGCGGAAGCACCGGTCTTGCATATCTCCGACCTTCGTCTTGTTGGTAAGTCGGTCATCTATGTCAGCGTATGAGATGTTGGGCTAACATTATGTCAGTCAACTTCAACTCAGCCAACGAGATGACAGCCTCCTTCAACGGTAATTTCCTCTGGGGCACAGATCATAACGACTCCGACACCGGCAACCATTCCGACGATCACACTAGCGATCACACCGGTACTCCTGAGTGGACCAAGCTGTCACCCAATGGCGGAACCCCAGCCGAGGTCATCATTAAAGGGGAGTTTGATACCGATAGGGCGCTATAGTGAGTCTGTTGCTGAGCCATCTCCGAGCGATCAGCTAATTGCGATCGGGGCCAGCCTAGCCGCAATCGACACTGGCAAATCCGCCGCCATGTACTATCGCTGGGTCGCATTAAACCGTCCGACCGGACGCAAGTGTACCGACTGCCCCATCTGCGATGCTGAGTGAGTGGATCAGCGACGAGTCGGTTCACTATCCTACCATGCTGACACATGCCTTAGGTTCACGCTCTGGGGTGAGTGCCTCGACCACATCACCGAGGACCACCAAGAGGACGCCGAGGCTCGCCTGCCTCTTCTGATCCACTACCACTTGTTCAACAAGATCTGCCGCTACTACGACACGACTCCCAAACTGTACATGTCGTACACCCCTCACAGAGTGTTTTGCCAGCGATTCTGCGACAGGTGGACCGGCAATGCTCCCGCCGTCGCGATTGACAAGGTCTCGACCTCGGGTGACTGGTCGGATGGTCACCAGGACCCGACAGCCGAGCAGGAGTCGGAGCCGCAAGGTCCGCACGACCAAGTCGAAGAGGTCGAGCCGACACACGAGGCCGGTGATGGTGCCTGTTGTGACGCGGAAGACGATGGCAATGTCGATAGCGACACAGAGCGCCTCGACCATCCGGATCCAGTTAAGGGCGAGCGACACCTGACTGAACGAGCTCTCAAGGTGGACCGATTGAGAAACAAGCTCTGGAGCAAGGCGAGATGCGGCTTGTCTGACCCCTGGATGATAGTTCTGCTGGTCGCGGTCGTGATTTTAGTTGTACTTTAGAGCAGCAGGTGGATACTCGTCGATTTCGGCTCATTGTTCGTTGTTCGAGACCGTTGTTTGTACTTTGTTTTGCCCCGTTCCTGTGATGCTATGTTCTGTGCCTTGTCCAGACACCATGACACGGTGACATGGCTGCCGGTGGCATGTCGACCGGCTGGCGAGGGCTGGCGAGGGCTGGCGAGGGCTGGCAGGGGCTGGCAGGGGCTGGCGCGGCTTTGGCTGCGCTTCGGGATGCCAGAAGTCAATGTCCGAGGAGGAGGAGGCCGCGTCGGAGGGCGCAGCGGCGCAGGAAGAGGAGGCGGAGCAGGGCGGAGCTGGCAGAGATTGAACCGTGTGAACCCTTTCTGAAACAGTGCTAACCGAAGTTCAGGGTGGCGAATGAGGTCATCGCGAGCAAGGATTCAGGAGAGTTTCAGGATTCAATTTTGGGTGTTTTTCTTATCTCCCTCCTTCCTCTCATCTTCTCTTCCCTGCTCAGCCAGGCTCTGCCAGGCTCTCTCTCTCGCTCCGACTTCTCAGCTGGTCTCAGCAGGTCTCAGAGCTCGTAGATATCCGTGGATGCATGGCCGTAAAGAGAACAGGATGGCCCCGATAACCGGCACGACTGGCCTCGGGTGTTGACCCTGCTTCGAGACGGGTCGCTTCGCTGGAATCAGGACAGTAGGGGGTATCCTGGGGTATCATGCCTAACTAGACCTAACTAGACCTTCTCAGCCGTTCCAGCGTTCAGCTTTCCGAAAACATCGGTGGTGTTCACTCGAGAGGCACTTAGGAACGGAGGTACCGCTGCGACCGACGACTCGTTGCTATGACATGGTGAAAAACTTACCGCTTCATGAGTCATACTCGGGGCTCTCGGAGACGTAGGTGGTGGCGATCATCAGAGGAGTTATAGTCTGTGTTGGGTTTGTCACTGTTTGTCACTACTTCCTCACCCTCCACCAGGACTACGATCAACTGTAACACTGGATCACAACTCGAGCCTACGATCGATCACCAGAGCACAAGACGAACACAACCTTAGTTAGGAAAACACAGAGGAGTCCGACCTCCACAACTTTCCGCTCTGCCACCAACCTGCCAATTGACCATCCCCATCGATGGTACTACAGCGCGAGGGCAGTTTCCTCGACAAGGCCGCACTCAAACTCCCGCCCACTTTCACCAGTAAAGGACTCTTCCATGACATTGAGAATGACCTCGTTGCCGCTGGAGTGAGTGCTGGCAGAGGATCAGGTGGACTATACTAACATCTCGCAGGGCGAGTTCATAGGAACTGTACTGTTCCTCCTCTTCGGTCTAGGCGTGGGTATAGAGTGTTCTTGGCTGAGAGGAGGTGGACTGACCTATAGGGTAGGCCAGCCAGAGCGTGGGCAATATCCTGGATCAATACAGTGAAACCAAGACGGATACCTCTGCAGCAGCCAGAATCATCGTGAGTCCCAACGAGGACGGGGATGTGATGAATCACTGACATTGCCAGTGTAATTTTTACGCGGCCGCCGCGTTCGGTCTGACGCTGTATTCGACCGCTACTATCTTTTACCGGTTTACGGGGAGTATCTTCAACCCGAGTATATCCCTCGCTTTGCTCATCGTGGGAGCTATCAAGCCTACGAGGTTTGTCCGTGAGTACACCGCCTTCACAATCCCAGTAGCAGACACCAAGGGAGAAGTGGAGCTGACCCAGGCCTAGTCGTCTGCATCGCACAAATGGTCGGCGGTATTGTCGCCAATGGCATTCTGTTCTCTTTATCCCCCGGCCCACTCATGGTCGATCTCAAGCTCGGCTCGGGCATCAGCGCCACTCAAGGGTGTTTCATTGAGATGTTCACCACGGCAAATCTGGTTCTGAGCGTGTTGATGCTGAGCGCAGGTGAGTCGTGCTACTCTCGCATCAACAGCTGGCAATCGTGCTTTGACCAGCTGCACTCTCGGGAGTAGAGGAATATGTGCTGATCCCCTTTTTAGAGAAACATCTACTCACACCCCATGCCCCGCTGGCATTCGCCTTCACCTTGTTCGCCATGATGCTCTACAGTATCGAGTACACCGGCACCGGCATGAAGTGAGTTCCGACTCCGAATGCTCTATTGTCTTTGGCTGACGCCTGTCTTAGTACTGCTCGAGCGTTCGGTACTGCCTGCCTGAGCGGCTTTCCGAGTCATCATTGGATATACTGTGAGTGAGCCCCGGACTCCAACCGGCTGGACAAAGAGCAGTGCTGACCTGGCATTAGGGGTGGGACCAACACTCGGAGCTCTATTAGCCACTGCGTTCTACATGCTTCTCAAGTCGGTGCACTACTGGTGAGTGAAGACTATTGACAGTCGATTGAAGCATTGCTGACCCGACGTAGGGACATCAACCCCGGCCAAGACTCGACAGCGCCGCTGGAGGCTCATAATCAACAAGACGAGGAGATTGGCCGTGGTCACCTCGAGCCCGCGACCACGGAGGAAGGTCTCGAGCGTATGGCCAACCGACAGGCATAACCACAGACGACTCAATCTCAGATGGGAGACGATATTGTACGAAGGTCCAGTTACATACACGAAGCTGTACTACAAGATACACGATAGAAGCCGAAAGGACAAAGGATATTGAGATACATTGTAGCGTTTAGTACAATAAATACACGATCTGACGACATGCAACGAACATAGAGCACGGAGCGATAGGATTATAGAGAGTAAATGCGAGGCATGTAGCAGTGTCCACTAGGAGTCGGCGCGCTGACCCAAGTCTCTACTATCGAATTACGGGTCGAGGAGATGCGAGCGGGCGAGCGAGGTGATCTGAGATCCGGGCTTGAAGGTCGCTTAGAAGCGGTAGGATCGGTCAAAGAGGTGGACAACGCGTGTCACTTCGAGAGCATTGAGAGATCCAACCTTTCCCGGATAGCGCACACTTTGGGCAACTCAGCACTCGACACCAGGCAGCTCAAACTACTCCGGAACAAGGCTCACCCTAATGCGGCCCGCCTGGCCATCTATCCCCTCCTGTCCCCTGGCCCAATCTCCATCCTCCAAACACCACCACCAGAGCCAGGGATGCTATCAGGGCAGCCCCTATGAGCACGGGGTATGCCACCCTAGCCACCATTGTACTCCTCTGCACCTCCGTTCCATTGCTCAAAAGCGGCTGCCGCTCCGCATCGCTATCCGTATACGTATCACCATTTCCATTAGATTTGACCAGACCAGCACCGTTCTGCCCTGGCTCAGCTGTAGGCGCGAACGTCGCGGAGGAAGGGGATGAAGGGGATAATGGTCTCGAACGGGGAATGTGAAAGATCTTGACTTTGGGTCTCGACCCGCCCTCGCCGGACCCATCCTCCCGAGGCGAGGGGGACCGTGGAGGGAGATGACTGGGCGGTGGACCGGGATACAGGATCCCGCTGCCTTGACGAAGTTCGCTCTCGTCGGGGTTGGTCAGAGTCGAGGCCCGACTGCGTCCTTGAGGGGTGGGCGATAGTAGTTCTTTGTCCGCCTTGCGAGTGGAGCTGGGCTCAGAGGGCAGGTCCGTGGTGGTGACGGGAGGCGTGGTGGGTATGAGGTTTATCGACATGGCGAAGGAAGAGGAGGCCGTGAGCACTGTGATGAGAGACGAGCTGATAGATGAAGGAAGTATGAGGCAAGTTGAAAGCAAGACCTTTCAAGACACCACAGATATAGCCCGTTGACGCAACAACTGACTGCAACTGCTAGGATTAGATCTGCCAACGCCAAGCATTTGATATTCCTTTGCCGCTTGCCGCTTCTTCTTCCGAGCGACGCAAGCAGCATCTTGACTCTGTCTCACTCGGAGCCTTATTGGCAGGTGGTGCTGTGCAGCTCTGCATACCTTGGTCAAGAGGCTCTACTACTGACCACTGATCGGTCCGGACGCTGATACAGCATGCGATCTGCATGCGATGATTACTCGGCCCTCCGCTTCAAATACATACGCTCTACAGCTAGCAACTCGTCCTCTGATCCCGGTAGGAAGTGGGACCGCTGTCATCTCCCCTTCCTCCATCCCAACCCATCTACTGACCTCTACCTGGTCTACTCACTTCGCCAGATCTTGCCATACTTCAAATCCACCACCCTCTCCGCATACGGCTTCATCATCGCCGCGATGGCCGCCGTCCTCTGTTTCCCTCTCGGCGCCGCCGCCAACGTCGCCCACTGCTTCACCAACGCCTCCGCCGTCGCCTCGTCCGGCTGGGCATATAGGTGTTTGACCATCTCCTCCGCCACGTCCGGGGGTACGCCCAGTCCATCGTCCGCATTCACCAGTATCCTCCTGACGTCTTTCACCCACGAAGAGGACAGTTTGCCGGTCAGATTATCCCTCGGCCTCAGCGCTTCCGGGGCCACATTCATAGCGAGTAGATTCCACTCTTTGATAATCTCCTTGAGCTCGTCGGGCGTTTTGGCAGCGACGATGCTCTTCATGATCTTGTCGGTTTGTTTGCTATACTTGCTCCGCTTTAGTGCTTTCTCAATAGCCTCGAGCTGGGCAGTGGGCAATAGCATGACCTTACCAGGCGGCGGCCCGCTTCCTCCTCGACCAGATCCACTAGATCCACCGGATCCACCAGATCCACTAGATCGACCAGCACCACCAGAGCCACTGGTGCCCTGCTGTAGAGGGCGACGAAGGGCCGCTTCCTTGCGATACTGCTCCGTCTTCTTCGCTATCATCCCGGGCTCTTTGGCTGTTTTGATCCATCGTTTCAGGTTCTTCTCCGCATTGGCCTGCTTGCTCTCGCCTAGCATATGTCTGATCATGCCCTCACGGCATTCGGCATCGGTATACCCAGCCTCGAAGAGCCTCTTGTCGGCATCGGGAAATCGAGCGTCGACGGGCATCTTGCTGCTGGGTTTATAGCCCCTTGAAGAGGATCTAGGTGTTGCCGGAGGCGAGTCCGCTGTACTCGAGCGCGAGCGAGAGCTGGGGGGTTGCGAGCTACTCCGCGAGGCAGTTGAAGATCCACTTCCAGAGCTTAGCTGGACCTGAAGTCATTGTCAGCCCAGTACACAAGGCGGCCGCAAGGCGGCCTTGCACCCCACCACGCACCTTGGACCCGTCGGGGCGTTTGCTCAACCACACAACAAGGCATATCGTCGTTTTGACACACACCACCAGCGTGAACAACTCACCATACGCCAGGAAATACGTGGCGCCAACGACCAGCGAGCCCATGGTGAAGATGGGCCAGTAATCGCGTAAATGCTGATCATGCCGTTTTCCCAGAGCTTCGTTGTCTTCCGGGCCGTCAGCAATGCATCAAGAACTCTCAAAGCGAGAAGGGAGTTCAGCCCACTCACTTTGATACTGTAGTGGGATGGAGAGATCGAATATCAACCCGAGCACCACGGACACTTCGCAGCTCGTGGTGCGAATGACCACCCATGCAACGACGAAAAAGGTCATCAAGACAAAGATGTCCCATATCCCACATAGTTCCGAGATTAGCACCACCACCTCCCCCAGCCATCCGCCAGAGGGCACGAGCTAACGACTGAATCAGCCAAATGACCTGCACCACTGCTATGAATCCACTTACCACCTCTTGGCGGAGACTGTCGGATCGCTCGTCGAACTGGCTCAAGCCGCTCATCTGGTAGGCATTGTGAGGCAGACTATGACAAATAGATCAGACCATGGCGATGTCCATTGAAGCGCTGTGTGCGATGGGCCGTTTGGATTTGGTAGCCCTCCTTTATCACTGCCTGCTGGTCAACACTGTCAAAGGATCATCAGTGGGTCTCGGTGCTTGCCGGTCAGTATGCCTTGTTCTCCCCATTAGCCTTCGCTACATTATGTGTCAGAGTGATTGGTCAGGATCCTCCGCCACGACCACTTCATGCTAGAATACAACTCCATCTCGTCTATCGTGTTTCAAGGACCTGATGACAGCGCGCGGGGCGCGCTGAACGGTCTAGCGAACGCTCGGCTCAAGCGATTTCCGACGTGTATATGAATTTGGCGAGGTACACCATTCCAGCGGCGACTTCCTCTGCCGTCGGCCTGATCAGACTAGGCGGCAGCAAGAAGCCGTACTGCAAAATGTTAGCCGGGGTAATATCTCACTGTGGAGTCGTGGCTTACAGTGCCGGTATCCCTGAGTTCAGCAGAGAAAGACCATCGAATGTCAGTGGTCCCATAGGCGTAGTCGATGGCATCACCAGGAGCTCTACGACAAATCAGCTGACTGTCATCGCGATCCAGACCGGGTAGCTGATCCTCACCTGTAGGTCAGAGCACATGCTTGACCGGCTTCGTAACCCTCTCCATGGCCACTTCGCATGGCTTTCGCCACGCCCAGTCCAGCTTCCATCAACATTTCCGCGTCGTGCGGGAAATCGTCACATGATTCCGCAAAGGGGAACATGACTATTAGGTCGACATAAATTAGCACAATGCGTTATGATACGCCCTCTGGAGACTCACACAGCTGGCCATACGAGTGCAAGTCTACGAACGCCTTGACGCGTCTCTTCTCCTCGCCAGCCTCAACGAGATCATCTTGCGTTCCATTGCGGAGATACTCTGCCATTGCCCTCGTCTCAAAAGCCTCGAAAGCCTCGTTTCCGCGGAACATGTCGGAGCAAACGGAAGTTCGGGACGGTTTCCACTTGTATCCCCAGTTGGAGTTCAAGTCGATTCCTATACCATCACGGTCTGATAAGCATGGGGTTCAGGCTAATTTGGGGGTTGACTCACCGACACAAGAGCTTTGTCCAACGGGTTGCCTGTTCTTCCTCCACAGCCTCTGATGGTCGTGGGAGTAGACATAGCCGTCGGGGTTGATGGTAGGCACGACGGTGAATGTGAATGTCTTCATCAAGTGGGCGATCTCAGAGGTTGGCTCGTTGGTCGCTCGGACCAGCAGCGAGTGGAGGAAATACAGCGTCGTCGCAGGTCCCACCCACTATTATTACGAAGCACGCTCAGCTGAAGCTCTGAAGCTCATTGACGAACAGATAGCTGCTCACCTCTCTGGCATGTGATCCACTTTGGACGATAAACTCCAACTCCTCCTCATCCCCATCTGTCCCACCACCTTCTCCTCCTTTACCCTTCTTCCCTTTTCTGCCCTTCCTGCCCTTCCTTCCCTTCCTCTTACGGCCTCCAGACTTCAATTCCTCTGGGTCTTCTGGCTCTGGCTCCTCCGGTTCCGCCTCTTCCACCCACGTACTCCAGCCCCTAATCTCCCTACCCTCGTATGTCTTGCCTATAGCCACGTCCTCCACTCTGAGGATGAACTGTTCATCCAGGTCGACACCGTCGAAATGCTTCACGAGCGAGTCTGCAAACCCGTACATCTCCTCCAGGCCGTGATACGCATCGTGGAAGGACGCGTCGATGGTCGAGAGATTCCATCGATCTCCATGGGGTTTCAGACCGTCACCAACGGCTGGCGCAGAGGCCAGTAGGGAAGTCAAGTCGGAGACCGTGAGGGGGAGGTCGGACGGTAAGAACTGGACGACGTTGCGGAGCAGATCTTCCGCCACTCGGATGTCCAGACTAGATGGTGATGATCGCCAAATGTCTACCTCCATTATCTACGCACAGGACAAAAGATCGATCAGCATCAAATGTACGAGCACCCGGGCAGTTCGAAGTCGGCTGGTTGCGAACGTGTGGACTCACCTCCATTGCTTGTACGATCTGCTCTCTCACCTCCTTGGACTCTCCGGTCCAGTCGATCCTACATAGCAGCTCACGCGCGTCGGTTGCTGAGACCTGAGGCTGAGGTGGGTTGATGCCGAATTGAGGCTCGCCGCTAAATGGCTGTTGGTCCAGCGCGTTTATCAGCGTCGGCACCGTGAGTGCCAACACCGCCAACAGACTGGATAGTCTGGGCATCATGATCCGTCGTCCAGTTATGAGTGTGTTCGCCTTGTGTATGGCACGAGAATGAGATCCTGGAAACAGGCGTGAGATGAAGGGACGAACGTATACGATAGTAGACACTTGGTAGACACGGTAACCAAGCTGAGGCGCTGACCTGGAGTGACGGTTCGGAACTTCGGAGGATCGTGTGACCCGATATTTGATCCCGCTATATACCCAGGCACTAGGCGTTGCTGCCTGTTGCTGCACGATGCTGTGGGCTTACCCTCCCGAGGAGCACAAGCAGCATGAGGATAGGATGCCTGCATTCGACTACTCTAAAGCAGTACATTATTCTACCAACGCCCTAGTCCTGCTCCATGCTGTCGTCACTCTTCAACCCCTTGAGCGCCTCGAGGAACTCTTTAACTCCCGTCCCCGCGCTCTCTGGAAGACCCAACTCGCGCATCATACCCCCAGGCAGTCCGCCGCTTCTCAACGCATTGTCCAGACTGGCAATAGCGTCGGTGAACTGCGGCGCGGATAAGATCGGCAACAGATCTTGGACTGTTGGATCAGGTGGGAGGTTCAGCTGTGCTGGGAGGAGGGGCTTGATTGTGGAGACGAGGTTGGGTCTGGAGGAGAGCAGAGTTGCCATGTTCACGGGAGACAAAACGTCCGTAAGACGAGCATCTATGGTCAAGACATGAGCTTGGAACACGATGAGGATTCGCTGACCCGACGTACCCTCTTGAGTTGCTCCAAGGCCACCTTGTTGTGCCCATTCCATCAACATCCTTGCCATGTCCGTCTGGGCATTACCAGACGCCGACGCAGCGGACGAGCCGGCCGCAGAGGTGCCAGCCGCTGCGGAGCTGGCGCTTGGAGGTCCAGGGACCGGATGCGAGAGCTTTGGTGCTCCAGGGGTAGGAGGCCACGACCGTTCGGCATCCGCGGTCGGCCCAGACGGAGCTGAAACTTCTGGCAGAGGAGCAGAGCCAACCCTGAACACCGGCGTATTAGCAAGAGTAACAAGTAGGGAGGAGGTGGATTGCGTAGACATACTGGTAAGTCGGATCTTCGATCAAAGCGTTGATGTCAACCATGGCCCTCAGGTCTCCTTCGCTGGAGGCTCTCTGGAACCAGTACTACTCCAGAAGTGGTCAGCTATTACCATGATCGGCCTTGGACCTCCGACGGTACTTCGGCTATGTAGAAGCCAAACTCACAAAGTTGAGGGTGCTACCGGTATGGAATCGCAAAGCATGCGTTCGGCCCGATGGATCCTGCGATTGGTCAGAACGTAGCTTTTCTGGAAAACAAACCAAATAGCTAACCTGTTGGACTTTCTCGAATGTCGCTTCGGAGGGGAAGATGATCAGTTCCTGTAGATATGGTCAGCTGCGGTCTGAGATGAACGAGGAGCGCTTGCAGCTCACATCTTCCTTGGCACCTGTAACTCGGTTCTTCCACCCTGTATACCGTCAGTACTCCAAAAACCCCTGCGGTCTCAGTCGGCAAGCAGCGCGCATCGTGATATTCTACTTTAGGGTAGTATGTCCGTGACAACGATGTGGCGAGAAGGTGAGAGGGACGGCACTCACAGAAACGCAACAGGTCATCGTCGAACTCTAGCTCGATCAACCCCTTCTCAGGCTCTGGGTCCACCCATTTCGAGTTTGATCGTCTAGTCGATCTTCCAGCTGGAACGGAGAGTAGTAATACCATGTTGTAGACGTGTGCTTGCAGTCAGTGAGGTGGTTGTTGGATGAGCAGACAGCTTGACGAACTCAGTCTACAGCTTGGTCTTGAGCTTGTCCGACCGTCGCAGGAGATGGCCGATTACGCGTTGATATTATCAGGCAGGCCCCGGCTCAGAGCTCAGATCTTGCGGATATCATATATCAGGCTGACCGATCGATGCAACTCGTGAGTCTCGTGGGCAGCGATACATGCAACTGATGGCTGATGCAACAGCTGATCTCTGTAATTCAATGGTCTATGCCAACTACAATATACTCTCTCTAAGCCTGCTTCTACCACGACTACTACCCCCATTCTCCATGAGCACTTCCTCCACCCTTCCCCCCCTACTGGCACTGCGGCTGCCTCCAGCGCGACTTTGGCTTCTGCCTCGTTCCATGAACACCATCCCCTCATCGGCGACTACGGGCGGTCTGGCTCTACTGGCACTCCTGCTGGCTGATCGAATGGCATTCGCCACTGCTTCTCCATATGTCGGTGGGACTTCCCCCGTCTCCGTCTCTTGACCACTCATCAGCCGGTCATAAACGATATTCCTCTCGAGGAGTGTATCCTCATGTTCCACCCTTTCCCTCCGGTCCTCGCCTTCTACCCCAGGATGACCATTGGGCGTAGACATTCCTCGTCTGCCTCTCCTGGCAGAATCACCGTTGTCTTGGTTGATCGCGCGCGAGGAGCTAGCGGTATTTGAGGAACCGACCAACAATGGATCATTCGCCTGTGCCGACGGTCGAGCTGATGTGAGGGGTGTAAAGTGCTTGCTGCTGTGAATTGAACAGATACCCGGCGCGGCGGCTTTCGAGCCGGGCAGATGGGGCGTGTATGTCGGTAAAGAGTTCAACTGGGGATTCACCCGACAATCCAATATCTTGACTGGAGTCTCTCTAAATTAGGGCGGTAAGCTATCAATTCCGACATTTAAGGGGCACCTGGCACAAACTCACATAATAATGTCGAATTGCTTTCTCTTCCCTTTACTATCCACGGCAACGTCATCTCCCCTCTCGACTCTGATGGTCACCTTGAGGTAATGGCCGATGGCGATATTGGTTTTTTCATGCTTTGAAGTGAACTTGATCGTGCTCGAGCAATCGGGAACTTGCAGCGTTTTCTCCAAGTGCCACGGTCCCAGTGGATCCAGCAGACTGGCGTATACCGAGTCCTCATCGTTGGGATCAAAGTTGTCGGGGGAGGGATTATTCACGGCTGCTTGAGCCGCCAGTTGCGCCAAAGGTGATTCCTTTGCCGCATTGACGTCTTCGGATAGGATTGGCAAGAGGGGTTGAACGCGTTCTAGCCTTTCAGGCTGTTTGATGAAGAGCAATGTGTATTTCTTGGGTGTCTCGTGTCGAGCCACTTTACGCTCTTGAGCGTAATAATCGGTTTTCTCTGTCAAGCCCATGTTAGCTCCTCTATCTCCCTCGAAAGCAAAGCATCTACTCACCCTCAAGGGCGACTGTCAAGCGATGGACTTTACACTTTGTGAGCGGCATCAAGCGGATGCTTATCGGGCTGTGATAGCTCAGCAAGAATCCGGTTCCAAGCTCAACAGCAACTCACATGACACCGCCTATAGGGAACGCTTTGCCGCTCAGAGCTATCTGATACCGCATCTGCTCCTCCCACTGCCTCTCCACAATCACATTCTCGCTCTCTTCCAAATCGTCTTCCTGCGGCGTGGCAATCATTGTCACCTCGACCTCTTCTACCAAGTTCGGGGTCAACGCTCCGACTCGCACGACACTCGCTTTGAGTCTGTACATGACCGAGCCAAACTCCGTGTGTAGGGTAGGCGGTGCGTCGAGGGGGATAGGGAAGGAGATTGGGTAGTTGTAGGTACCTATCCAAACGATTATCAGCTCATACACGGCGTCATCAATCTAATCAACTAGGACGCACCCTTCTTGAACTCCTTCCAGTTGTGTACGTCCTCTTGTGCCTCTTCGTCATGTTTCCCGTCGACACTGAGGCCCAAAGCGTCGGTGAGGACTTTCATCCCCTTGTTCCTCCCCCGAGCACGACTTGGACTTCGGCCATTCCTGCTCTCTTGCCTGATCCTAGCGGGACTCGCTGTCCTGGCAGGAGGGGCTGGACTCGAACCTGAATAACTTGGCCTCCTGGCAGCTCCTCCTCGACCATACGGAACCATAAAGTCGGACCCGCCATTCGAGGACGATGTCGTCGTTTGCGGTGGATTGGAGAGGGGAGGGACTGAACTGCCGGATCGATCTCGACGGGATAGTGATCCTCGGTCGGCATCACCAATAATGTGAGCGGGTATTGCCGATCCAACAACGCTTCCCGATCTTAATCCGCCTGTTGCACTTCCGCCTCTGGACATTGTGGAGCTCGAGTCCCCATTCGAACCCGAGTGGTTCAGGTGCGGCATGGCGTTTTGGTCGTAGGAGACATTTCTCGAGCTCGACTTTGGCGCCCGGCTCCTGCTCTTACTGGACACTCTGCCCTTCATAGCGTCAAAAGCGGCATGTAGCCCACTGCTGAACTTGGAAGAAGCATTCTTGCGACCTCTTCCATCGGGGCTGATATCCCTCGATGGCCCGGCCGAAGCGTTTGAAGCGACTCTTCGATCTTGATGTAACTGACCACTGGGTCGGCGGGCGCTTGATGCAGCGATCTGCTCGGGGCCGTTGATCGACGACCGCCGGGAAGCGTCCGAGGTCCGTTGGGAGAAGACCGGGCGTGTATCGAGAGCACATCCCGACCTGGGCGCGGTCCCCAATAGAGCTTCCGCATATCGTTGAGGACTGTCCGTGATTGAGCTTGGGACGGGGGGTTGGTTGAGATGCTCGTCGTCGACTTGAGTTGAGGCGGAAGAGGGGGGACCGGAGGATTCGGTCGATTCATGTCCGGTAGATCCGTTGGTCAAGTGTAAAGCTTCGCTAGAGCCGTGTGGGGTTTGTAACGAAGGTGGCTTGGAGGGAGCAGGGGAATTGTGCGCGGTGGATACTGCGGAGATGGCATGTACTGCCGAAGAAACGGGATGCTGGTCGCCAACACCGTGGTCGTTGGACGAGGTATTAAGCGAAGTGGTTGAGCCTGACCTGAAAGTTCTCAAGGAAGCTGCTCTACCCGCCGATGGGCCTGCTTGATCGGCAGTATCCACCTCTGGTTCCGATTGGTGATAGCTCGGCGCCGTTGCAAAGTGGACTTCTCCAGAGGATGCTTTGTGCGGATGGCCGAGGATGGATGGTCGCTGTGGAGTGGGCAGGTCCGAAGTCGTGGCATCTGGTGTCGTGTCTGTATTCAGCCCTACGTCCGCGTCGTCTTCTGAGATCTCCATTGAGAATGGGGCTGGAACCCTGGAAAGTCGGGACGGAGGCACTGCTCTCCTCTCTGTGGATGTACTGTCGCCTCGATCGGACGTAGCGCGTGACGGTGCCGCAGAAGCAATGGGCGAAAGGGTGAACTCTCTAGGCGGTTTGGGCTCAGTGCCTATCCGCAAAGAGGATCTTCGGGATGTGGGAGCGGATGCTGAAGGCTGTCTTGCCGTAACAGTATATGCTGGCGAAGGTCCCCTGTCCTCCATCCTGAGTCCTGCCATATGACTCCTTATGGCTTCCTCCTCGACTGACGGTCTTCTCGACTGACCAGGCCGGTTCCATGCGCTGCCATCCTGTAGCCCAGCCAGGGCACTGGCGCTCCTAGGTAGATCCCGCGAGCCCTGTCGGTCCGGATGAGCAGAGTTGATCCAGCTATCCAACGTCTGGTTGTTCCCCGGGACATTGGCGAGATCCGTATCGTCCCCGACCTCGTCGTCATCGAGATCCCATTGCGAAGGCAGAACGCCCGGTCCGACAGATGCGGATCTTCGAGTCGAGAACGAACGTGTCTCGCTGGCATATGCACTGAAGTACGTCGTTTGTTCCAGCATGATCTGGTGCTCCTCGGATGTATCCAGTCTTCTTGGTCCAATGCCTACAGACCAAAAGGTCAGCGAGTCAAGCCCCGTGATCGAGCGAAATTCCCTCATCGTCCTTCAGGTGACTCACCTTCGGGCCATTCCGTCTTTGCTTTGCCTTCCAACTTGATCTCAATCCTCCTTATCCTCGTGGGCTTGGTCAGCCGCAGGGTCAAGAGCCCCCGCAGCATTGCAGGCTGAGCATCGGAGCTGATTTGCTGTGGCCGCCCTCGAAAGTCGAGTCCGGTCGAAGGCCCTCGCAGGAAGATTACAGGCTCCGTGAGCCTTATCTGCAGCGGCTGATTCTGCTTGACCATCCTCGCCGTCCCGGCCGGTGGTGCCGATAAGACCTGTGAAGAGTGACGAAGTGATACCGAAAGGTTGTACTAGACGTATCCGGTGGTATTATTTGTTGTCCTGCTCCAAAGGGGTATCTAGCGAGCGATTAGGCTAAATCCGAAAACGAATGTGGGCCATGTATGGCGAATCTAGTGGTATACACAGTTGTAGGTTGTTCCGGAGGCTATGGGAGCAGCTCCAGCACCCCAATAGTCATGGCTGAGCGCTGTGTCTGTTGTGGTTCAGGAGGATGGACGGGTGAGATGGGAGACGAGATAAGAGATTGGGGACTCGGATGGACAAAGGTAAACGGATCGGGCGAGGGAGGAAATCTTGTCATTACGTAAAGCGTTTAGCGCCGGACCAGCTTAACAGTTATCCGCCAGCAGCCAGGCGCTTGTTGATTTGCCACCCGGCCTAGTGATTACGCGCCAGATGTCAGTCTTTGACTTTGGTGCAGCCTGTGATACCATCCATGATACCATGAGCAACGAGCAACGAGACAACTAGGTCAGCCATGTGCCGAAGCTGGCAGCAGGGTATGAACAAGGAATAGAAGTGTGACCGACATGGGAGACGGAGACTCGGAGGCGGGAGACGTGCTGAACTCGTTGTCCAAGTTCACCCTCTTCGAAACCAAGAGGTGTGTTGCTCCCTGCACAAAGGGCTTCACCCGTACTCGAGCTTGAGGATCCTGCTGAACGTGACTTTCAGTCGCTTCTATATCACCGCCTCGACGGCAGACTGCCATCGCGTTTTGAAGATCGATCGAACGGACCCAACGAATCTCAATGTCGTAGAGGATGCAACGACGTATGATTCTGCCGAGCTGGACCTCCTGCTCCGCATGGTCCAAGACGGTAACAAGAGTCAGGGTGGACTAGAAAAGGTGCTAGAGTTCCAGTACGTCCCTGTCGTCCGAGTCATGCCACGGCGGAGCTGAGTTGACCATGCTTGCAGTGGCATTGTAGGATTCGTCAAGTTTACAGCGGGATGGTATCTCGTTCTCATCACCAAGCGATCTGTCGTAGGTCTGTTGGGTGGGCATTACAGTGAGTGGACTATTGTTTAGAGATGTGAACCTTTGCTGACACCAAGCTCTGTGACCAGTCTATCATTGCGATGAAACGACCGTACGGGATTCCCATCTTGTCCAAGACTTACAACTGATACACTCCTTCAGCTGCTTACTATCGCCAGCAAAGCGGAAAGGACAGCTCAAGAGACCAAGTGAGTCTCGTATACTGGATGTCCATTGCTACTTTGTACTAATTTACCGTCTCCAGAATGCTCAACACATTTCAGCAAGTTGACCTGACTAAGAATTTCTATTTCTCGTGAGCGTAGGCCATCTTACCCAAGGGGACCGCCTGACCCTCAGGAATAGGTACTCGTACGACATCACAAATAGCCTGCAGACCAATCTTACAGTATCCGCCTCGAATCGCGCTTGGAACACGCGCTTCATGTGGAATCATCATCTCCTCTCCCCCGTCTTCGACCTAGAAGAGCCCAAAGGCCGAAGCCGATGGGTCTTACCTCTGATCCATGGCTTTGTCGATCAGGCCAGTGAGTTTATATGATGTTTTGGCTGTAGCTCCTTCTCCTAACCATGTTTCATTCAGAAATCCACGTCTTCTCGCGTACCGTCTACCTCACCCTGATTGCCAGACGATCACGGCACTATGCCGGAGCGCGATTCCTTACAAGAGGCGCCAACGAGGATGTGAGCCCACTGCCAGCTCTATATCGCCAATACTCTATATCGCCCATACTGATTGGTTCAGGGACATGTAGCCAATGAAGTCGAGACGGAGCAGATGTGAGTGGAGATCTGTCAGCACTCACGCGGCTAAAACTGCAGCTCACGCCCTCCAGCGTATCTGAGCCTCTGGCGACATCTTTCGGATCCACCCCTGGTCGTGCTCTACTTGATTCGGGCCCGGGAGCCGCATATGCTGGATACACCAGCTTTGTCCAGTATCGGGGCAGTATACCCGTCATGTGGCATCAGGAGAGCACGCAACTCACCGCACGGCCTCCTATCGAAAGTGAGTCCAGGCGTCCCAATTGCAGCGACCCCAAATCTGACTCTTTACACTTAGTCACTATCAAAGACCCCTTCTACACGCCGGCGGCGAAACATTTCGACGACTTGTTGGGCCGATATGGCGCTCCAATCTATATCCTGAATCTGATCAAGTCTCGGGAGACGCAACCGCGAGAATCAAAGCTGCTATTCGAATATGGGCAATGTGTGGCGTATCTCAATCAGTTTCTGCCGGAGGACAAGAAGATGCGGTATATCGCCTGGGACATGGCTCAAGCCGCCAAGAGGTGTGTCAGGCTGGTGTCTTCAAGTTGGAGCTGCGAGTGACTGACCTTGGTGTAGTGGGCATCAGGACGTGATGGGCGTTCTGGAGGATGTGTGTGAAGAATCCCTCCAAGCGACCAATTTCTTTCACGGAGGCGCAGCGCGCAACGAAGTTCCGTGAGTCCCCTCCAGCTGGTTATGCCTCTTCTGAATTTAGGAAGCTGATATTTGTAGGAACGGCACTTCGCGGCGTGAGGGTCCGCTGTTGCAGAAAGGTATCCTTCGGGTGAATTGCGTGGACTGCCTCGATCGCACAAATGCGGCTCAGTTCGCTATTGCAAAGCGAGCGTTCGGACACCAGCTCTACGCCTTAGGGCTGCTGGGGTCACCGCACCTGCCCTTTGCTTGTGATGCGGTCGACGTGTTGACCGAGGTGGGTCCGAATGTTCCGTACTTGGATTATGCTGAGATAACGGTGTCACTTAGATGTTTCACGATCATGGAGATAGTAAGTCAAACATACCGACCAAAAGTGATTCGCGCTGAGCTTAGCTTGTTAGCACTCGCTTGGCAGTATACCGGAAGTGCGCTGGTCAATCGGGTAGACACGTACCGTCGCACCAAGGCCGCCCAGTGGAGCAGTCATTCGAGAGATTTGCTTGGTGAGTCGAGTCACTAGCTTGACGAGGTCCGGCATTGACCACTTGTACAGAGAACATTAGAAGGTTCTACAACAACTCGATGCTCGACGCAGATAAGCAAGCCGCCATCAACCTATTCGTTAGTCCAGCCAAATTCAGTCCGCTAAGCTTCATTCATACTGAATACTTGGTAGCTCGGCGTGGAGCCCAACGTACAAGCGTCGACAGACGTCCCACGGCCTCATTACAGGAACTGGTTCACGCCGGCCCATCTCGACGGTCCGGTAGTCGACGAGTTGGCACCGATCAACCAGGTCTTCAAGGAGTATTACAAGCCCCACATCCTTTCCCAATTCGGACGGCTGTATGCCTTGTGAGCGGGTCCACCATTTATGCCACTGAGCCTTGAAGCTGATCACCCCGCGCAGCACCATGAATTCCACGGCGCGTTTCGCAGCGTAAGTCCAACGCTGGACCGTATCGTGTAAGCAGACTCTGATCTCTGCTCATGGCAGGAACAAACCAAAGAACGATATTGTGACGAGTCCATTCGAGTCTCGCTCTGCGGCTGAATTAGCATCGCCAACCCGAGCGCAATTCCTGTAAGCGCCCTTGGCATCTGCTAAGCCCTTGATTTGCTGCTGATACGTCAGAGTGTAGGACTCGGAGGAGTTCACGTCGATTCGTCAATCCCTCCGAAACGAAGGACGGGACAAAATCGCCGGAAAAGAGCGATGTGTCGGTGGCCAAGGCAGATCTCCATCCGGTAGAAGCGCTCGTCGGGGCGTTATTGGAACCTACGGACATGAACCAGAGAATCCAGGAGTACGACTGGTGAGTCCGCAATTTCTCCTCCCAGCAATTCCGTCTATGGAATGCTGTGCTTATGCCGGGTAGGTATATGCGGTACCCGACCGACGACCTATCATCACTGAATCTAGCAGAGGAGAAGGATCTCAAGCTCTACGTCAGGCAGGAACGGCTGGCCATGGGGGAAGATGTCGATCATTTGCTGTCCTCTTTCAATCAGGATTACACTACCCACGGCACGCACGGCCATAGCCATACGACATGGACTACCGGGATCAGCGGGGTCAATAGTACTTCAAATCCGGGTATAAGTGCCAGCTTGGGATACCCCGGCAGCGGAGAGGATTCTCTGAGGACCAATCAGCAGTTCTACGAGAACTGGCTCAAGGAATGAGAACCAAGTTATTAGAACAGTGTTGACTTAAGATGTATTTAGAGGCGACGAGACGTCAGCTTGTTGTATACACTTGTCAATGACCTTTATGAATGTGATGTGCATTTTGGCTTCTGATTCTTTTGGTGAGTGGAATATGCAAGCAAGTAAATCGGACACGCCGTCTGGCGCTCACTGGCCCACTCGCATACAAACTCCCTTTGCCCTCGTCAACTGGGCGTATCCCAATGCTGACAGACTGATACCCCTGCCCGAGTCCTTGACACCTGTCCAAGGGAGACTTGGCTCGGGCGCATCCGCTCTGTTGAGGTAGACCATACCGCACTCTAGGTCCTCTACGAAGTTGTTGAACACTGCCAGTGAAGCGGGATCCGTAGGTGACGTCCACACCGATGCAGTCTGAGTGAGGTCAGCGGTTTGTTCTTTGGAGATTTGAGTGTGACCTACGAGACCGTAGGGCGAGTCGTTCATGAGAGCAAGGGCTTCCTCATCAGACTCGACTTTCATAATTCCAACCACTGGTCCGAACGTCTCCTCCTTCATGACTTCCATACCTATCTCTGTGTGAGCTGTCATAGTACATTAGGCACAAGCTGGAGCAGCTCACTGTGATCGACGTTGGTCAGGACTTGAGGTCCAACAAGCGCAGTGCTCTCTTTTGCCTCTGGGAACGCGGATTCATCGAGGACCAATTTGGCGCCAGCGGCAACTGAATAACTTGGTGAGCTGATCATCCGACACCTTTTCCGTTCAGCTCCAACACCCACCAGCATCCTTGACCTGCTTCCTGATCCTCGAAGCGCTAGCCACACTGACAACGGGTCCGAGAGTGGTATCGGCTTTGGTGGGATCGCCGAGCTTGTACGCTTTGGCGATGTCCACGAACTTGCCGACAAAGTCGTCGTAGATGGACGAGTGGACATAAATCCGCTCGACGGCACAGCCTGATACCGATCAGTCCCGCTAGGATCGTTCAAGGAAATACTTACAAGATTGACCAGAGTTGAACATTGAGCCTAAGAGCGCACATGTCAACTTCGCTTCATAGCCAAGCAAGGCATTGGACTTACCGTCGACTAGCTGCTCGGCAGCAAAAGCCACATCGACATCCTCCCGCACATAGGCTGGGTCTTTTCCTCCTAGCTCCAGTCCTACACCCTTGAATCCTTTGCCTTGACTAGCTGCCTCTTGGACGGATCGTCCGCCGGGCACGCTTCCGGTGAAGCTGACAAAATCGATCCGGGGATCAGTGACAAAGCTGCTCAGAGTCAAGTCCCACGAGAGGTGTAGGACTTGGAGCACTTTTGGCGGAAGACCAGCCTCGGTGAGGGTGTTGAGCAGTCTCTCGGCTGGGACTGGGGTCTGAGGAGCGGGCTTGATGATGACGGAATTTCCGGAGAGAATGGCTGGCAGGACAGAGTTGATCATTGTGAGATGGGGGAAGTTCCAGGGAGTGATGACGCTGGTAAATACCGTCAGTGATGCAGCTCCAACAAAATTCTGGTTAGCTGCTCACCCGATGACTCCAATGGGCTCCTTGACAATCATCATCTTCATCCTTCCATTAGTCTCGTCCTCCTGGGGGATTGGCTTGAGGCAGTCTCTCGCAATCTTGATCAGATGCCTTGCTCTGTATAACGTTCCCGCAATCTCTCCTTTCGTACTCGAGATGGGTCTATAGACATTTCTTGTCAGCTTTGGTCCTTACAACTATGAAGGATATGCGAGCTGACCTTCCCATCTGAAGCGTGATATCCTCCGCCATCAAGTCGGTGATGCGCTCAAACTCGACCTTTGAATCGTAATTCAGCTATCGGTACCTAAAGACAAAAGACAGCTGCTCACAAGCCATTTCTCCGCGATGGCAATTCGCTCCTCGAGGGGAACCTTCTTCCATGACTTCTGCGCTTTGACGGCTTCGGCAATAGCAGTGTCGAGCTCCGTCTCGGAAGCCAGAGGTCGAGTCAGGATCGGCTCCTGGGTGTAGGGTGAGATAGTCGTTTGTATGGCTGGTTTCGACATGGTGGACAGATTAGCTGTGTCTTGTGTGTGATAGAAGAGGGTTGTAGTGTTGTTAAGCAGAGTGAGTTGGTTGAACGTCGAAACATGGACGACCCGTCACGGCTCCAACTTATCTCCTCGCTTATCTCGGTGGCGAATTAGGACATGTGCGGGGTAGATGCGGGGGCGGAGCAGCCGGTAATTAATTCTTGCCTATTATTTTCACCGATTTGATCCCAGATTCAACCGTTTTCAACAATTCAGAGGTGGTCTGCAGTCTGTGAGTAGTAGTGAGCAGTATCCAAAGACTGGTCAAGACACATCCACCCAAAACACACACCGCCGCCATGTCTGAGATCGCGCCAAAGAAGGAGAAGAAGGACAAGAAGAGGAAATCCGAAGTAGCGGACATCGCCCCAGTCGCTCCCGAGGCGGGAACAGCCAGTGCCGAGGCCATCGAGATGGAGGTGGACGGCGAGAAGAACGCAAAGAAGGCCAAGAAGGACAAGAAAGAGAAGAGGAAGAGTGTGGCTGGGGATGCCGCTGGTGAGGAGGACCAAAAGGTAGGTCGCAGACCCCTCATCCAGTTCGCGAAAAGCGAACTAAGGAGTATGGAGGACTGAACTGACGACGGGGTGTAGCCCGAGTTTGCGGTACCTCTGGATGCCATCTCGCCCATAGCATCCCCTCTGGCGAACAGGAAGCTATCGAAGAAGATCTTCAGAACGGTGAAGAAGTCGTCAAAAGTCAGGCAACTGAAGCGAGGGGTGAAAGAGGTCGTCAAGGCGTTGAGAAAGGGAGACAAGGGCCTGCTATTGCTAGCAAGCAACATTACCCCAGTGGACGTCATCAGCCATCTGCCCCTAATGGCCGAGGAGGCCAGCGGTGTCGAGTACTGCTGGGTCTTGAGCAAGTGAGTTCACCATCCAGAATTGCAGGAGCGTAAACGCTGAACACCCTCTGTCTGTAGGGAGGAGCTCGGTGCTGCTTCGGGTACCAAGCGAGCAACGTCGTGTGTTCTTATTTCGTGAGTACGCCTCTGTCAATCGTTCATGATATCTCCTAATTACATGATTATATCCAGTTCGATCCAGCGTACCAAAGCACCCAAAGCAGGCTCGACAAAGACCGGCGCTTCGCCAGAGGATCTGGCCGAGTGGAAAGAGAGCTTAGATGAGGTCATGGGCGAGGTCAAGAAGCTCGAGGTCGTGTCCAAGTACTAGAGAGAGGAGCACTTGGAGTCAGACTTGGCAAGTGGGAGTAGGGGAGGAGCGGATTTGTACCTTCTTCTCATCATGTATTTGGTACGGCACAGCGAAGAAGGCAATAGATCCAGGACGTCTTCACAGACCCGAAGCTTTCATCCGGCGGCCTTGGGATCTTGTGCATACATGACAACAATGCCTGGCCGTACATCGTTACAAAAACGTTCACCATCTACTAGCCTTGCCAATCATACTCTTCTTCCATCGTTGGTCACTTCTTCACGCGGGTCAAGCTAAAGCATTCAACCCTCTCACTTGTCGCTTCACATCCAATTTCCCCGCTAGAACATCGCCCCGGCGCTGATACTCGCCAGAATCGCTTCGGCCTGCCTCGCGACCTCTGCCCTCTCTGCGGCCTTCCTGACTGCCTCCTCCAACCCCCTATCCTCCTCCTCGCGCCGCCTCTCGTCCTCCTCGGCCCGCTTCTGAGCCTCGATCGCACTCTGGATACTCCTCTCCATGAGCATCTGGTCCTCCTCTCTAGCTGCCGCTTCTTCCTTCTCGGCTTCCTCCCTCGCTGCAGCCTCTCTGGCGGCATTGAGTGCGAGCTCCATGGCAATCTGTTGAGCCTGTTGCTCTTCTGCTTCTCTGATGGATTGCAGCACCATCGCGTCGATCGATTTCGCCAGAGACTCGATCTTGGCCGCATTCAGGCATCCAAGGGAGAATGAGCCGTGGGGCAGGAGATGGACATGTCGCTTGGTCGTCAATGTCTCATTGACGGCCGGCGGGAGCATGGTCGACCTGCCAACACCATGTCAGTTCAACTCGTGAAGCCGTAAGCATGCTCGAGGTGGGTCACTCACGCATATAGCCCTGCCGACTTTTTCAGGTGTATCCAATTACCCGGCGTCTTCAGCTTGTTCGCCAGTAGATCGTATAGCTTCTCTCGGACACTTCGCAGACGGTCAGACATCGCTTTGATCTCGTTGAGCCTACGACACTCGATCAGCAGTGTACAAATCTACCGACCCAAACGCTCCGGAATGGACCCACCAGGCAGGATACAGCTTTGGATCCGACAGAATGGTATGTGCCACATGAGCGCCCCATGGCGACGGATGCAGCGTCATACCCCGTGCCACCGAACGCAGCTGGCTGTCCACCCGATCGCGGGTCTCCGTGCTGTGTGTCACTATCGACACCGCGGAGGGGCTATCCGAATACAGGCCCATCATCTGAGGCTCATCAGCTTCCGTCCATCATATCCTGAACTCACAGCATCAAAGCTCTGACAAAGGACTATGGGCTGACGCTCCTGTACTAGCATACGGACAGGATGGGCGTCTTTCGAGATATCACCCGTGGTAAGACCCTGAAAGGCCATGATAACAAGTGGAATCAGAGATTTCTCCTACTCAGTGTCAGCACGCAATCACAAAGTGTCTCCGACGACTGCCCTTACTCACCTTGAGGATCGTTATCAAGATCTTCCATTGGGCATTCGTAAGCTCTGTTCCAGTGGGTATACTCCCGCTAACAAAGAGCAAGACTGCAGACTTTTCCGGTGCAGACTGCAAACGCCTACATTTAGCACGTATTCGTCGAAAACCCGTCCGGACACTTACGCCGAGATCCTCCTTGAGACCGTCAAAGTCGACACCGCCATTTTTTCGATCCAGAAAGCGATAATGCCTGATCTCTAACCCGGCATCCCTCAATGCGGTTGCATCCTCCTCCGTGGTTGGATTTGGGATGAACACTTGCCGCCCGGGCGGGGCAGGAAAGCGAGCGAGGAATGTCCCAGCAAGACGCATTGCTCCAGTGAGCGAGACAGCTTGTATTGCCGCAATCTGATGAGACCTCTAATCAGCCTTGTAGGAGGAGTGTTGGTAGTTAACCACCTACATTGCGTTTCTTCAGATGAGCCGTGTCCTCGCCATAGGCGAACTTGAGGGCCGACTGGAGGAATCGCTCATCTCCCCAAATTGGCAATGCCTCATTGGCCAAAATGTTCTCGTTGCGCATTTGCTTCTCGACGTATCGCACAGTCGGGGGAATGAAGATCCGGCCATTATCCTCCCTAAAGCCGTGGAGCGAGAGGTTGAGCTTTGTACCAGCCGTATCAGCTTCGTACGCCGCGTTGATCCTAGTATTCCTGTTACCAGCCGTAGTCAGCATCTGACAAGCCGTCTGACAAGCTGAAAGACCGGGACTCACGTGTCTGGCCGATGAGAGGGTGTAGATGACCAAATCTCGCTGATTGATGTTGTCTGCGAGTCCTGATCCGAATGACCGTTCTCCGTGGTGTTCTTCTGCATACTGGCCACAGACAACTGAGAAAGCGTCAGCTACTACGCAGTGGACAGCGAGCGCCGTAGCTCACTTGTTGCAAGACGTCCATCAAGAGATTGCTCTGCGCATCGAGACTCATCCCCGGGATTCCCTCTCCCCGCATTGCGCTCTCGCTCAATTGGGCCAAAGCGCTACTAGCGTCAATCGACCCGGAATTGGCAGCTCGTGTAGCGTGCATGATCGTTTCCATGGCTGCGGCCGATGCGGAGTCCGGGTCTAGTGATGATCCCGATCGAATGAGTGATTCGAGGGCTTGCACTCGCAACCCGAGCTCCACGCTCACTGGAACGTCTTTTGGCGTTCTAGCACAAGGTGTCAGACTCCACGGCTTGAACTGATGGTGTATGGGGAACTCACTTCCGCTTCTTCTTCTCCGGAGGTGGTACAGAGGTAGTAGCAGCAGCTGGAGGATCCTCTAGCCTGCACATACTTGGCACGCCTCTCTTGATACTGGGGTCACAGTCAGCCGATGGGTAAACTTAGAGAGGAAATGACACTTACCATCTGCTGCAGGGAACATTACGGTCACACTGGGCAGCGGATCAGCGCGGTGAGTCTTTCAACCTCGAATTACACGTTACTTACTTGTTCTGAGGAGAAAGAGAGATGAGGTCGTCAGCGCGTGCAGCAGCAATTGTCGACCTATACTTACGTTTCTGAATCAATAGTCAGCTAGAAGTTCAATAAAGTTGGGGGAAAGACTTACCCTTCGGTGACACTCTGTTATGCGAGAAGCGGCAAGATCAGCGATTGTCGTCTGCGAGTGTTTATCCCTGACATACCGGTACAACTCCTGCATATTCGTCAGCACGACATACAGCAAGGCTACGGGCCAGGGGTGTGACTCACAGGACTGTCCTATTCCTCTTCCGTTTCATTCTCCCGTTTTCATAAACGTACCCGGAGCTACCGTATCCATCCTCATCCCTATCTTCGTCGTCGTGACTGCCATACCTCTCATCGTCGTCGTCTTCCGATCCACTGGCATCTCGACCACTGTCCCCGTTCTGGCTGTGTGGTCTACTGTGAAGACGGTTCACCGCGGGATTTGACGATTCGCCAGTTGGCCGAGCGGGCGAACTTGACTGAGGGGGTGGAGCAGTAGATGTCGAAGCAGTAGCGGGACCATTGATACTGCTGCTCGTCGGTGGTCCACTGTTCTCTCGTGCAGGTGTGGGTTGGGGAGGATTTGTTGACGGGCCCGCCGTGACTGTTGCTGTGGCAGCTGGTTGAGCGGATTCCGCTCCGGTGGTTCCGGTCGTTTGCTCAGGCGATTGTCCCGTCGTTGGGGCTGCTTCCGACTGAACACCCGTCTGAGTCGTCACACTTCCAGCTGGTTCTTGATCAGTCGCATCCTTGTCCTTGCGCTGATCCTCGTCTTGCTGCTGCAGTGCCCCTGGGAGGAATGCCGCCAGAACATCATCATCCATCTGCACATCCTCCCCCTCCACACCTGCTTGATTCTCCATCTCGTCGTCCCCATCGAGACCCTCTATCCTGGATAAAGCAGCGAGATTGGCCAGTGTATCAGGGTCGAAACCCTCGCTGTCCATGAGATCTATCCCATCCCCTTCTAGTCCTCCTTGGCCCAAGTCCTCATTGCCATTCTCGCCCTGTGCATCTCCCCCATCGGCATGCATGAGCATTCCCTCAGGCCCGAACAACGCGTCCGAGGCATCTCCCTGGTTGCCAATGGCCCCTGTGGCAGTGTCGTCTGTATTGCCGCCTTGATCGTGGCCAGTGTCCTGCCCACCACCGTCCCCGGTGGAAGCGCCCGGGTGGACTGCCGATTCAGAGTTGTCGCCAAAACCGGCGTTGTCGCTCATTGGTCACTATCGCCGATAATGTCACAGTCGTCGAGAAGTTCGGTATCGTTGGGTTGAGCCAGAATGGGCGATCATAACATGCAATGAAGCTTGGGTGCGAGTATTATCAACGTAGGATAGTTGGTCTAGTGTACAAATTGATATACCTGTCAAAGAGGGGACTCTGCGTCCTATGTTTGGTGGCCCATGAAAATCTCAGGCACGCGGTGCGCGGTGTTTACGTAACCTTCTTTCCGATGCTCTCCATCCTCGACCTTTCTGTCGGCGACGAGCTGTCCTCTGACGGCGGGCCATTGTCTCCGGGCTAGGGATGCCCCATTTAGGCATCGCAGGTAGATGTAGAGGAAAGTCACTCTTTCTTTGAGCCTTCTTCTTCCTCGTCTACCGGCGGCAGCTCATCCTCCCCCTCGAACGCATCTGCCGGTAGCCGTCCCTGTCTGAGGCATCGTCAGTATCTCCTCTTTCCTCGGCCTCGGACGTATGGACGTCAGGTCGATGGAGCAGAGACGACTCACAGCTCAGTCATCGAGCCTTTGAGGATATACAAGAAAGGACCATCACCGGCTGGCGGTAAACTCGGTTGATATGCGACTACGATTGAGTCAGCTGAGGCTTTCCGGGCACACGAGTCTCGTCTTGGTATATGCCTCGGGGTGAAGTGGGATTGTAGGCTCACCAGTCGCGTTGCACCTGCTACAGACAAAATTCTGCCTCAGTTCCAGATCCTGCGTACCCTTCCTACCAACCAGTCAGCAACTCTCCTCTGATAGCCTTGAGCCGTGAATGACATTGCACAACGCCCAGGCAGCCGTGGATGAACTCACCGCTGGACTAGACACCGAGGGCCCGTCTGAGCGTTGAGCTTGAACTTCCTGGCGGGCTGCTTCACGGCGTCTTTACCCGGCTGTGATCGGATGATCCAGCTCCCATCGGTCCTATCGTTGAATCAGCATCCTCTCCTAGCGGTAGCCCTCGTGGGTAGACCTCTTCGATGAGGAGGAAGGCCATATGTTCCTGTCGGGATACTGGTATACGTCGATATGAAATGATCATAGCGTGATGAAGACGTTGAGAATCACTCACTTCCGCCGCGGTAGTCGGTCCAATTTCCCCTGTATGACCAATACGAAATCTCCACACAGACAATAGTACGACCTCAGGACCGCTCGTGCGGATTGCGTCTGACCAGCGGACTCGGATGACGAGACAGTCGCCCTGGAGACGACTTTTGGCATGACGGTGGGTGAAGCGCTTAGGTGAAGGAGTGAAGGAGTGAAGGGGTTCCGAAAACGGTCTATAGTCGATCCAAGCAAGTCAAGTTCTTCAGTCCAGTCGAGATACTGTCGGACTCGTAGTTGATAGTCTTAATACCAGGTCGTTTGTGGATATCGCACTCGTCCGAAAGGGAAGCTTGTATACTTGGGGATAGGATTGGGATAAGAACAGCAAGCGCAAGCGATTCGCGCGAAGATGCTGAATCCTCGGGCCTCGACGTCCTCGATCCTTGACATTCGATTACTTCCGACGGAAACCTGAAGAGTTATCCTGATTCCTGAGTGTCCTTCTGAGCTTTTGCTGAGCTAGAGTCTAGACGTAGACCGTCAGTGTTGGCATCTTGGCCCCATCTTGCTCGCCCGCAGATCTCTATTTGCATCAGTGCCGCTACGATGAAAGCGGACCAATCTATTATATCGACATTCACCCTCTATCCCCGCAGCCAAACTACTGCTTTCCCGCCCAAAACTTCAGCAGCTTCTCCTTGAACGTCTTCGGATCCTGCGCCACGTTCTCATCATGCCTGACTCCCTCTAGCTTCTGCCCCGCGATATCCGTGTTGGTCACCGCGTTTTGCTGCTTGCCGAGGAAGTAGTTGGTCTGGAAGAATGCCGCGATGAAGGGGATAAAGGAGAGCGCGAGCGCGGGCGCCCAGAGCTTGTACACTGTTCTCTGGTCTACATCGAGGGTCAGCTGTCGATCGATATAGCAATCCAATGGTGGACATACAGGCAGCGATGGCTCCGAGTCGGGTGGGACTGTCAAATGCGAGAGTCTTGATAGTACGGATATTTCCAAAGTACTTCCTGACGTCGGCGTTGCTCACAGAAGCAGGAAGTTCCTGCCTCAAGTAAACTGGCATCAGATCCCCCCATACGGCTCCAGCGACGGCGGATCCGACCGCAGAGCCAATTCGGGACCAAAGCGCGAGCAAGGCTGTATCCAAGTCAGCTTGGGCCAGCATCGGCTGAGGTGACTCACAGATGACGAGACCGAGATCCTGATGGGGGACGGATGCTTGGGATGCGACTCTAGATCCGACAACGGAGAAAGCGCCTCCACAGCCAATCAGTACTGAGAAGGAGTGAGTACTGGCAATATTCACAGCTGGTGTTAGAGCCACTCACGCTGAATGAAGACAAAGTTGACGATCGAAGTGGTGCCTCTACCGCCGCTGACGAGCAGGCCCATGCCGATGATCTTGATGCCCAGACCGATGATCTGCAAGAGCTTGTATCGGTGCGTCCACCGTTGGATCAGACCGGCGATGATACCGAAGAAGCACAAAGCGAGGGTGATAGTGCTAAGCCGATGTCAGAACGGGCTCAAAGTCTAAGTGGAAGGGGACTCACTTGAGGAGGTAGGTCCAGTCTCGGGTGTTGATGTCCGTGACGATCCAGACATAACTCGAGAAGTAGGTCGATCGCATGCCTCCGGCTAGGGTGTAGACAGTGTCGATGATGACGGCCATGATAAAGGTCTTGTTCTTGAAGATCCGAGCCGGCATAGTCGGGAATGGCGCCCAGAACCGCTCATAGACAACATAGGCAATAAGGATAAGACCGCCAACGATGAACACTGAAAGTGGCCCGAGTAAGCACGGCCCGAGAAGATAACTTGTGCAATACTCACTTGCAATCAAGGATGGGTTCTTCCAACCGCCGTCCGCGCTGCTTCGGAGGGAGAAGGGCAATAAGAACAACACCCAACCGAATCCAAGGAGGATCAGGCCAAAGGCATCAATCTCAATGAGGCCAGTCTTGATCTGAGGCCACAAGGCTTTCCTCTCCGCGGCGGCATTGACACCTCGTCCTCGCTCAAACTTTTCGCCAGTCTCTTCTGCAGCCGCTTCGGCATTACGCCTGTCTTGCTTTGAAGAAGCGATGTTGACCACGCCGTGCTTTTGCGCCAGTCGCTCGAGGTAGAATAGCAGCGCGATGGCAGGTGTAAGGACGACAGGCATGATGATCGCCCACATTCCTACCCGAAAGTCAGCTTGTATCGATAGCACAAACGGTGTTGACTCACCATAACCCCATCTCCAGAGCTCCCCAGTTGCCATTGCATCGACGATCAAGCCGGTGAACCACGTCGTGATGAAGTATGGGAAAGCAAGAAGACTGCTCATGAAACCTCTCCATTCCAAGGGAACCAAATCACCACAGATGATATCAGACATCAGATCCAGACCGTTGCTGCCAATCGAGATGAATGTCGATCCGACAATATATGCCGAGACGGTAGATGAAGCTGCGGCGATGATGAAGCCAACAGTCCAAAAGGCCAAGATGACGGAAAACATCATAGGTCGGGAAGTGATATCGCCGAGCTTGGCGATGAAAGGCTTGATGATAGCACCGATGATATTGGTAGCAATCGCAAGAGCGGACAGACCGGCGGAATGCTTGTCAAAGGTCGACGTAGCGAAGACGGAATAGCTGGACACGGTCGAGCCTTCCATCGAGGCCTAAGACCAAAGCACATTCAGCATGGATTCCACCATGCGCTGTCAGACCGAGTCGTTGTACTGCAACTCACCACGAACATGCACACTAGGACGGAAATACCTATCAGATAGTAGGTCGTCTTGCCAATCCTGCCACCATTCTTCGCAAAGTACGCCACGTTCTCCATCCTCGTCACCCCTCGGGACTGTCTGTACTCCTCGCCATAAATCAATGAGCTGTCGGTCCCACCAATACTCCTCTTCTCGTCATGGAGAGAGGTTGTTGGGGTATGGTCGCCCTCGCCCGAGTTCGAGACTGGCGACACACCTTCGTGGTCTAGCTGGGGCATTGTGTCCTGCGGCTTTGAATTGGTGGTCATGTTGACTCGGCAGGAGAGTTGGGTTAGTTGCCCAACAGGCTCTCTCGCATCGACCTGTTATACCCTCTGTGGGGGGTCACCTCCCAAAGTCGGATAGGAGAAATTTTCGTCCACTACCCCCTCGACATGGTGACAACTCGGCCGTCAGGTGGATAGCGTCTAACTCGACTGGCCAGTCCTCCAGACTCCTCGACTTGTCCGATGAAACGAGTGGTCGATCGCTTCGGAAGTTCGGACGAAGATTTGCATCAAGCCAAGACGGCCCACGAGGATGTTGCTCCACAATCTGATAAGAGGTTTTAGACGCCGGATTAGACGATTAGATCTCAGAGCCCTGAGTCCGTGAGTGAGTTCTTACCGCTTTCAGTAATTTGCTATCGAGATTAGACGCCCGGGTGTTGGTCGGAGTATCGGATGCAAGTCGTTTCAACTGATCCGAGGCTTTCATCGCGCCAACACCCTCCTACACGGACGATCAACGGACGAGGAGGATCGAGGAACGCAAGAGGCACGAGGCCTTGCAGTTGCGGGAATGGCAAGGAACGTGACGAGGTCAAGACTTTACAAGTGATCTATTTAGCAGAAACATACTTACTACTGACAGCTGATCGGGCCGCGGAAGCGATGGCTGCTCCGCCTTCATCCCATTTTGAGCGAGGCTGATATTAATCGTCAATCATTCTATGCACAGTTCTTTCTCGTCCAAATCGTAGTGGTGTTCGTTACGTGTCGTGTCGTGTCGTTAATTGTGATAGTATATGTGTATGCTGTGGGTGTGCGGCGGCATGATCTGTATCGTGTGTTGTGAATCGTGCAAGTCCTGTGTGGAATGGTGTACTCGCAAACCATAATCGTGATTAGGAGTGATGGAGACGGTGGGTAGGATCACAGTATCACTTGGCCGTCCGATCCAGGTCCCAGACTATTGGCGGGGTCTCATTGAGCTCGACTCTTGGTGGCTTTCCATTCGCGAGGGGATTCGGCGTGCTAGGCACTGTGCGAGCTCCTTTTCCATTCCTTAATGCCGGGTTCTCCGAAGCGCTTCTCCTCATCGTAGTGCCCTCAGAAGCCTCACCGTCCGTTCGCGGGATGACACTCATAGAGCCATACTTGAAGCTACTCTTGATACCATTGTTGGTTCGAGAGGGCGTATGTCCTCCATCATGTTTGGCCTTGGGGGTTTTCTTCTCCAGCCAACCTAGTCCCGTCTCAGTATGTCGTCGAGCAGTCGGAGGTCTATCTCTAGGTGAAATCGACTGATCCTCGACCTCGCCTTTGTCGAGAATTGGCGATGGATCCTTGGCTTCACTGGGTTTACGCAGCTTCGGGATCGCTTTGATCTTCTCCGAAAGGCTCTTCTTGCTCCCTCCAATAGCAGGATTCTTCGAGCCGAACAGTCGTATACCGGCGGAAGGCTTTGTTTTCGTGGGACTGCCTTGACCAGCGGTATCGCTGCTCCTCGAGCTATCCGATGCTCGGGTCTGTCGCCTCAGTCCAGACGTCATGTGTGTCGAAGGTCGACGTTTGAGCACTCTGCCAAAGAAGCCACTGTACCCAGGCGGGCTTTGTGTCTGGCCATTGGGGTAACTCTTATCGGAAGAGGTATGGTCCAACTCCTCCCAGTCCTCGTCCCCGAGAAGAGATACCAGTCGTCGTCCACCGCCATCATGAGACAAGTCGACGCTGAGCCTTGATCCGATCCCAGCATCATCCACACTTGGCAAGACTCGGTGTCGGCGGAGAAACCGGCTGCCACCGCTACTGATAGAACCCGGGGATGCGGGTCCGTCCGTTCGAGAAACAGCAACAAAGTCGGAGACCGAGAGACCCGATGATGGGAGGCCAGTAGGCAGGTCGATATGCTGGGGAGGTTTCTCTTTGATCCGGTTGACGATATTCGACGTAGCGTCCTCTTTGGCCGGTTTAGAGACGTCCACCAGGACCGACTTTACCGGGCTTGTCGGCGATCGCTGGGGTCGTAGCACGGGCGGAAGATCACTTGCAGGCGGCTCGATCGGTGTGGGATAGGGAGACATATGGGGATAGGTCACAAGCGAGGGAGGTCGATCGAAATCGGCAAAAGTGCTCGGAGCTGCAGGTTTGATGTCATTCGAGGTAGTGTCATAATGGCCTGGGTGGTTGATGTGCCAAAGCTCTTCCAGGCGGGAGATGACATTGTCGAACTCGAGCTGTGGCTCAGGCTTCTCGATCTGACCGTTCTGAATGCCCACTGGATCGCTATCCGCGGTCATACGGACCTCGACCTCGGGTAGGACCGCTTCTACTTGAGGTACTGGCAGAGCATGATCCTCTTCTATTGCCGTCTCCACCTGTTCCGGATCGTCCAGCATCATCGGCTCGGATGTGTCGGGTTCCGACGCCTCGAGATCAGACTGGGCCGACGGTTCTGGTCCGTGAATGAGATCCGTTCGCTGGGTGTCGAGGTCGTAGAACTCGTCGTTGGTCCAGGTAAAATCCCGCAATTCGGCCCTGTATTCCGCTTGACTGAGGAGATATGACGTGTTGTCGTTGATTGGCGTTCTGGCGACTGAGCTATCATACTCGAACCCAGCGTCGCCTTGCTTGAGACCACTTTGTACCGACTCGTGCCGGGTCATATCGACCGTGACTTCGTCTTCGAGGCATAGTTGAGGCCAATATTGGGTGTTGTATTCGCTTACTGGGTGTAGCTCCAAATTGTGTGGATCAGCATAAGCACCTTTCCGTACGGCCTCCCAGTCACTACGAAGTCGTGGTATCAGTACACAGACTGAGGAATTGAACGGGCACTGACATGTCCTGCAGGTATGAATGACGCTTGACGAACGGTTCGGTCAGTCTGTACAGTGGGTCCTTGGTCAGAAGCTAAGGTTCCGTCAGATCTATACGCAGGAGAAAGTCCCTGACACTCACTCCGCCGACAAAGTCCCGAGTGTTGTCATCAAAGCCCATCTCCCATGGCGTCCTCGAGGTCCTAAGCATGCTGAAGACTTCGGTCCAGTCGTCATATACAATCCGGTTCCACAACTCGATCTGACAATACGGTCAGCTGGAGTCATGATGGTGGTAGCTTTTACTTGCCGGCTCTTCGTCCGTTGGGCCTCGGAATGGTACCTACGACTGATTGAGCACTACTCCTCCCATGATTCACGCTCGACTTACTCTGCCAGTCAATCCCTCGACTATGATGCACCCCAATGCCCACCAGTCCACGGCATACGAGTAGTCATTCCTCTTGACAACTTCGGGAGACTAGCAGACATGGGTCAGCAGACATTAACCAGACGAGCGATCCGTTGTCACACCCACAAGGTATTCAGCCGTGCCGACCTAAGATTGTTAGATCATTTCATATACGGGAGAAGCGAAGGATCACTCACAAAGCTGTTTGCCCTATCAATGACAAGCTTCTGCGTCCCACTCAGAGTCCTTCGCATACTACAGATCCCCTGTCCAGCCCATTCCCGCGGCGTCTCCTGGCCTGCATACTGGGGCAGGCTGATAGGCCGAGGTTCTCCCCTGAATGCGAACTCTTTCGATAATCCAAAGTCGGCCAATACGCAATGTCCACTGGCGTTGAGGAGTATATTCTCGGGTTTCAGGTCGCGCACAATGATGCCTTGTCTATGTCTAAGGATGGTCAGTGACATTCAGTCCGAACAGGGGCAGATCAGCGTCGTAAACTTACAGATCCTCCAGGCCTTCTATTATATCCGCGGCGTAGAACCGAGTCCTCATGTGGCCGAGAATACCGTGGATCTCCATCTGGGTTGCCAGGTCGCCTCCAGGGTAGAACTTCATGACGAAATAGAAATTCTCTCTGTCGCTGAACGAGCAGTAGAGCTTGGTGATGAACGGGTTGTCCGGATCCGACATGGCTATCCGCCGAAGGATGCTCATTTCGGCCATGGTATGTGCGAGCTCGTTGTGGGTGAGAACGGATCGCTTCGATATTGCCTTCATGGCCAGGACTGATCTCGTGTGTGAGTGCTTGACAATCAATACCTGTTGCGAGTTAGCGGTATGTAGGATCAACGACCTCTAACACTTACCTTGCCTGCGTGCCCCGAACCAATGACCCTTATCAGCTCAAAGTCCTCCAGTTTGACTGCCTCATCCTTCCATCCCTGTGCGTCCGTCGATGATCCCAGGACGCTGTGTCCAGTTTCACCGGGCGTTTCTATGGCTGTAGCGGGGGTCTCGTGAGATGGGGTTGAGCCACTTTGATGAGCGCCCTCAATTGAGGGATAGGATCTCGAGCTACTCGAGAGCGTTCGGGAAGGCGTATTCGTATCATAGGGCTCCTCGTACATATCGACTTCGCCAACCGGGACCCCCAATGGCCCAGTGGGCAGATCATGCGAATCATCTGTCTTGAGCGGCGAACGAGGGGGTGATGGTGGTAATTGGTGTATTGGAACACGAGATACTATTGCGTTCGCCATGACCGAATACTGCCGATATTCTCGCCTCTCTGATGTCACAGAGGAGTGCAGTCAAGGCTGGAGGCTGGGTTGTTCTTATACTGAAAACCGCATCTGTCGTTAGATCTTCGCCGTTCACACAAGTCTACTTTAGAGCATGACTCACATATTGCCCTTCCCTCTATATATGCTGTTCGCACTCCATCCACCCTCCCTTGACCACGATTCCCGATCGGCTTGTCTCGCTCCGCGAAACAACGCACTGGAGATAGCTAGATGACCCCCGTTGGTCCTTCGAATTTGGTATACTGATCCCTTCTCCCTCGGCCCGCAGCGTTCAAGAGGTGATATCACTCTCACGTCACCAGTCCAACGATGGGGTGTTTCGTGTTTCTTGTCCTCTTGAGCAGGATGTGAGATATGGATTTATCCTCCTTTGATGCCCCGGTTGTCTCTCCTGCTGACGTATTTTCTGTGGCGGATGGCGAGCACACTACCTTTGATGTCTTATCTACTGCGTGTTGATGTCGGCCGAGCTAGCCAGGCGAAGGTGGATTGCTGGCAGAGAGTGATGATTGTGATAGGGATGAAGTGAAGTGGTGCTGAGCTCGATTGTCAAAAATGTAAAAGTCGCTCAAACCTCTTGATGGGGATGTGAAGGGCACTTTCGGTAGAGCTAGTCGATGCGAAGGTGAAGGCGGCGGTACTCTATCTATATCGAAGGTGATCTAGAAGCGAAGTTGACTGTCACGGTGGTCAATGTTGGCCTCGCGATCGCAACGATCTTTCCACGTTACTCACAAACCTCCGAAATTCCGGTCGACAAGCTCGCCGTACGGTGTCGCTCGGTTTCGGTGTGGTGCACTCCAGGGCCGGTATGGAGCGGGAAAGGGGTGTGTGCGGTGTGTCCCTACGTCAGGCATGCTTCCAACTCATGGCCTCATTCTCGCTCCTGCCTTAGACAGCGAGTATGATACGACTTCGAAGCTGATCCCAGTGCATGTCGAGGTCTGCCTTTGGGTAGCATGGTTTTAGGGTCTGATCGACTTCCCGACTTCTCATCGCAGACCTGGACCCGATTCCCTCGAGCCATCAAAACGCTAGTCTCGTCGCCGCCCTCCTACAAGGGCGGTAACGAGACTACAAAACGCCAGCCAGCCCTCGCAATTCGCGCCTCGCCCCCTCGTGTTTCATCTTGTCTGGATTCCTGAATGCAACCTCGTTGTTCTTCATCCGATATTCGCACGCAACTTCGCATGTCATTCTGCGATCAAGTCAGCTGGATTCACTGCGAGTGATTACTCACAAACTGAATGACTGCTTCAGAGACACTCGTCGACGAGATCACTACCAAGGGCCAGAGGCGCACGCTGTGATCGTCCGTGCTCAACTCAGCGAGCAACGGTCGGCACTTTGCTTCCGCTCCGCGGTGCACCTCCTCCCTTCTGCTGAGCGGCATCAGCTTTCCAAGCCGCATCGAGGCAGATAGTAAGACCACACATGAATGCATAGACGCAGGATTCAGACCATGTCGAATCATACAAAGCACTGCAATGCACCGGTGGATCGATGGTTGATCGATGGTTAACATCCTGTTACATCGATCGACTTGAACGCGCGTGTTTCAGGTTTCAGGTCGACGAAATATGCTTCCGCCGGCACTAGTACTGGAGATGAAGATCAGGCGAGCTTCATGAGCGTGGACCACGCACAGATGAGTCTTTGCGTTGGATAGTGTCCAGCAGCGAAGCCAGCGCCAGCCGATACGATCAAATCCTGCCTTCCAATATGTCGTTAGAGCTCAACGAGCTGTCAGAATCGCTCAACGACCTCTTCCTCCAGTGTAAGTCCAGGTCCCCGCTTGGGTGGATTTCGCCCAACCGTCACTTGGCTGATCCTATGCCGATAGCCATCGACAACACCGACCCGGACACCTTTCTGACCCTCGCGCAGACGTATCTCAACTCTTCGGATCCGGGTCTTAGGCGCAACGTTCTCAAGGTGCTCGACGAGACACTGAATACTGCCTCCCCAGATGTCTCGGTGAGCTTCTCCATTGAAGTTACTCTTGGACCCGCGTGCTGATCACTATGATGTGCCAGGAAGCGATTCTGTCCGACTCGGTGTTGACCCTTCTGCCACTTCTGATCTCGATACAGTCGGGTGATCCGGCTTTGATACAACGCATGGTGGATAGATTACTGGAGTACAGCTCGGCGAAGGAAGTGATCATCGCTTTGCACCAATCGATACAAGCGATAGAAGAGAAGTTGGAGGCTATGAACTTAAGCGACGAGGAGGAAATGGAGCTGGAAGAGCCAGTGGACGAGGATGAAATCATCGAACAGATTATGTTGATTCTGGAGACGTATACGAAAGGTAGGTCTGTATTCGCTTTCACCTAAACGCAAAGTGCTGACCCGGACTGACAGTACCATCCACCCTGAAATTGTCCAAGTCTACACCGACCCTCCTGACTCTATCAGAGTCTTTGCACACCCTACTACCTAGCATAGCCGGGAGTACCGATATCACCAGCGCAAGACATCTGTTGAGCAGTATAGCTAGACTGGTCGGCGCTTTCTGGACTTGGGTCGACTCCACATCGGACAAAGGCGGCGAACAAAAGGTTAGCTGCCATCTGTATGTCCGATCTTAGCCCTAGCTGACAATCAACTAGGCAATACTTACACAGGTCCTCTTCCTTGCCATCACCCTGTTCTCACCGCGCGTCGAGGCCAAATTGGCCGACAGGTGGTTCCTGGCGAAGAACCCCAAGTATCAGCAACTACATCAACTGGATGATGAAGTCTGGAAAGGTGGTGAGGAGTCGCTTCGCAACGCTCTGGTAAGGTTGCCTTATATTGCGAAATCAATGTCTAAACCTGGGTGTAGTCTACAGCCACAGCACTCCAGTTGGACCCTGCAGCTCTTACAGACAAGATTCTCCACCCTTCATCCACCTCGCCCCACTCTGCACTCGCTTCATTGACTCTTCTAGCGGCGACTTTCGCGTCTGCCAGCTCTTCTAGCGATCCTCCCGCGTTGAAAAGCCTGTCTGCCGGTTTGGACGATTACATGCCGATCTTATCAGTTGCATTATCCAGCAGCGCCATCGATGCCGGACTCACGGTCGCATGGCAGATTATCACTTCGCCGGGGATCGATGTGGCTTTAGATCCCGCTTCGCATTTGCTCGAGGTAAGAATTCTCACCCTTCGTGTTGATGGAAACCGCTGCTGACCAACCTTTTCAGCTCCTCATGCCCCTGGCGGCAATGTCGCCGGATGCACTGTCGAGGTTACTGGTGATAAAGCTCACTGCGGCTGTGATACAAGCTAGCAAAAGTGGGGAAACACAGCTTATCCTGTTCAAACAGGTCAGTATCGTCACCAGCGACCCTGGTCATATTTGTTCAGCTATTGACGTGCATGACAGATGTTGGAACCGATCAATCCCTTTGAGCAGATCAGAGTGCAGGGTCTGTCCCTCCTTCGGGACGCAGTGGCATCAGTAAGCTCGCCGGCCTCAAATTGCACAAGTCCAAGCGTCTGACACCATTTGCGCTTAGCCTGACTCACTCGTTCGCTGTCCTGATTTCCAAAAGCATCTCTCCGAGATCTTGTTTACCATCCCATCCATCTCGCCTGCAATCAAGTCGCCTTCTTTCTTGCCTTCTTCTGCTACCGCAACGGAAGAGGGATCTGTACTGGACATGACAATGGACGAATTCGCCGCATCCATGTGGCCGAGCTGGTTCGTCGAGACGTGCAACCTCCTTCGAATAATACTGCTCCTTGAGAAGGACATCCCAACGACGAGTGCCGAAGACAAAACGAGGTCTACGGGGCTGAAGGGGTCGGCAGCGAAGGATATCCGGGACAAGTGGGTCGAGCCCCAGTGGACCAAGTTGAGGCAGTATCGATCCGCCCAGTCAACAAAGCCGGATCCTGGTCATGATCACCTTGGGGTCGACTTCCTCTTGGACAGATGGGAGGATGCGTCGACGAGACTAGACGAGGTGATCAAGTCGCTGGATTAAGTCTCAGAATACCTGGCGACCCATAGATTAAAAGATCCTATCATGGCGGACATCCCACGACATGCAACGACAGTAATGACCACGTAGCCGAGTTTGGCGACTAGGAGTGCGCTGCTCGTTGACAGTTAACACGACGTGGGCGCTGATCATGAGGAGAAAGGTGCATACTACTGTCCCAAACGATGATGACTGACAGCACACTGTACTCGTCTACCAAACGAATGGGATATTGACTTTTACTGACTACTGTCCCAGAACTCGAGAGCCCTGAGATTGAACTAGACTGATGGGGAGAGAAAACTAAACTGTGATTGATGGGAAATAAGCGTACAGGTGGATAGCAGGGTATACGTGAACGAAGGGCGGTATATGTGCGTGGGTTTGCCGTGCGTGTTGGATCCGCTTTGGTGCTCGCTTTTGCTTGGATGTTACAAAAAGTTGTTGGATTGTAGATTCGGAATTCGTCGTCGGTCTGGTCTTGTCGCCATCGCCATTCTTCTCTTCAAACTCCCAATCTCATCTTCACTCATACGCCCCCCCTTTTCCACGTCAGGCTACAGGGCCGCTTTATGCCGCACCTGGGCACTGGGCGGCGATGTGGCCGGGCTGACCACACTGGTAGCACTAGAAGGAAATCAGCAACATATCTTAGGCTTAGGGAAAAGCCAGCCAACTCACGTTCCTGGTCTGCTGACCCTGGGAGCTGCCGCTTGGGCACTCTCGGGAGATGTGTCCGTCCTGGCCACAGTTCTGACATTCCGTTAGTACCGTAATAATCTGCGCGAAAAGATGGGGTGTACTCACGTAGCACTTTCGGGGAGCACCGTAGCCACCGCCACCACCACCGCCTCGGGCAGCGGAAGTGCAGTCTCGGGAGAGGTGACCAACACCGCCACAGGTCTAGCAGAGAACATCAGCGACCAGCTACCACCCGAGCTCTGTGCAACTCACGTAGCAAGTTCGGGCCTGGGCACCACCGTAGCCACCACCACCACCGCCGCCGTTGTAGCCTCCTACGTCACCGGACTCTGGGCAGTTTCGGGCCTGACAAGAAACGTCAGGATACTCTCATCACGGGACGAGCATCTAACTCACCTGGTGACCTGGCTTACCACATCGGTAGCACTCGCCACCGCCGGAGAAGCCGCCTCGGGCAGCACCGGCACCGGGACCCTGGGGGCACTGGGAGGAAAGGTGTCCCTCCTCACCACAGGTGTAACAGGCTCGGGCCTTGGGGGTTGGGCACTGTCATATTGTCAGATTGGGTTCAATGTGGCCTCGTCGATGTTACCGACCTCTTTGCTCAAGTGTCCCTCCTCTGCGAAATCGAGCGTAAGTACGGTGTTGCACACGCTTGAAAACGAGATTACTCACGGCCACAAGAGTAGCAGGTGGGGGTGCCGCTGTTGGGGCAGGCGCTGGCGACGTGGCCGGCTGCGACGGCGTCAGCAGAAGTTCAAAACAAGTAGCGTGACGCGAATCCAACGACCTGATGGGAAGCGAGGCCATGACCTTGCGCAAGCACATGAGGAGTCGCCCGGGACCACGAGAATCGATCCAAGAGATGATCGAGATGGTCACACGAACAAAACACAGCAGGTCTTTGCCCGTCACTCACGCTGGCCACAGTTGAAGCAGTTTCCTCCTCGAGACATGTTGTTAGATCTGTTTCCGTTTCTGTTGTAGTTACTTCTTTCGTTGTTTCTAGATGCTCCGTTGTTGACTCCGAAACCGATGGCTGCGAAGGGAGTAGATTGGAAGTTCTGGAAGTGGCAAGATCGGTTGGAATGGATTATTAGACAATCAAAATCGATCGACGAGAGCAGGGAAAGGGAAGAAGAAGAGAGCTAGGTCAGCTGATTGCAGGATTATAGCACAGGACTCTCACTCACGGCTCTGTGAACGATAGATGCGGTAGATCGGACCGAAGTGATGAACCGACTCGTTAGCATACGGAAAACTGTAGAGGCGTTAGACACGAGGTAATGTCCAGACAAAAAGGAGTGGGTGTAAGGGTTTTGGTATCAGGCAATCAGGACAGTCGTCTCTGAGGCTTTACGGGCGAGGAGGATGGACTGGAAGTGATCGCGTAGGAGGACTCGAAGACTCACGATTGGATGGGTTAAGGTAAGAAGGAAGCGAACCGGCAGACGAAAAAAAACTTTCCACCAAAAGCGGGGGACATCGGCGAGCAAAGCTGGAAGCAAAAAGTGGGAATCTCCGGAGTTCGCCGGTATGCCCGCACTGATGCATCATATTCAGCTGCTACCGCGCGCCAGCAACTCGCAAGCTCTAAAGCGGATAGCAATCATGCGGAGGCAGCGGGTGAACAGGTATCAGGCGATCATCCAAGGATACATATGGGCACATGAGCATACATTACTGGACAGATCGCGTTCGGCGCAGAGTTCGACAACGTTATAGGAAGTATCTAAATAGTTGGATTAGCGAGTGTCCAGCCAAGCGATCACGTGTGGAGTTGACCTGGACTCACCTGTCACCAAAGTCGCCAAGACCAGGGACGATGTACTGATGTCCATCCAGTCCCTCATCAACCCACGCTGTGATCTGAGATGGGGGATCAGCCGTCGGTCAAGTGCGTATCTGCCCGTCTCGCTCACCAGTCTCAATTTGGGGAACAGCTTGCACACATTGTTGATGCCTTCGGGAGAGGCGATCTAGATCACGTCAGCACTTGAGCTTTCGCCTGGGGAGCAACTAATCTGTTGCTGAGAGAAGACATCGTCACTTACCAGGTTGAGGAAGATGATCTTGTCCTCCTTCACCCCATGGGATAGCAGCACCTCGATAGCTTTGATACATGATCCTCCGGTGGCTTCACGCGATGTCAGCTCAACTCTTTCCGTACGGTGCGAGCCAGCTGACCTAGCATTGGGTCCAGGAGGAGGCAGTACCTCTCAGAGATATCGTCTGGCAGTTTGGCATACTGAAGAGGGTCAGAGGGTTTATCAAGCTCAGACTCAGAGATCTCACGAATAGCTTGGGCTGGGCAGTCTCCTCGTCCTATCCGCTTACGATAAGTCAAGTCTCTCATTAGCTCGACACCAGCACTCACTCGCTGAATGAGGATCTAGAGATCACAAGATCCCGTCAGCATATTTGAACTGCAGCTTGTCTCTCGATCTGAGGCTCACCTTTCCTATACGGACTACGCAACTTGATCAGTTCGTGTTCCCAAAAAGTTGCCATCAGTACTTACCGGACCTGCAGCAATCCCTCAAACCTGCCTCCATAGCCTATCGACCACCGGTCAATGATGTTCCAGGTGACGGATTATCCGCACTATCTCACCTCTCCAGCTGTGTATCTCGCGTCAGCTCGATATTGCATACATGAGGGAGGAGCGCGGCACTGAGCTCACCTCGCATTATGGAAACTCCGCAGATTCGCCCTTGAAACGAAACCCCTTCAAACTGCTTGCCGACGGGCGTAGTGACTGTTTTGGGAACCACGGGGAGGTGATTCAAACCCTCCTCTACCAATAGCCTGATGATCCGGTCCGACGTGCTAGATTCGATAGGTGAGTATGCTACAGCTAACGACGACTCCGATTGCAGCGAGAAGCTGGCCTTACAAGACAAAGTCGCCCCTAAGTGCTCATTAGCAGAGAGTCCTTCCAGAGTCGATACTTGGATGGTACACCCGTCGAGTTCATCGGATCAAGGACCCATGACATAGCTGTCAAGCGCCGCGAACTCACCTCTGCGTTTTCTCGTCCCGAATGATGGTCAATAGCGCTTGCAGCTGATGCGTTGGTGGAAGCACTAGGGCGTTCTCCGGAAGTTGTGCCTTGTTGACATTACACCCAGACGCAGGTAGGGAGGTCATGGCAGGCAGGCGATTCACTATGTTGAGGGGCTGTGGGTTGAGGATCGCTCGAGCACACGAGCACGCTTCGACGTCAAGTCAATTTGATGAAAGCGACAGCTGACAGCGAGCTGGACCTATAGCTAGACTCGATCGCGGAACCAGATTGCAGACATTCGAAGAGATAACCTTAACAGCCGCGTGTCCGGTAAGGCCGGCTTTGGCGAGCTGTAGCAGCTACTCGACGACCTCATGGCCCTCTACGCCCGTAGCCCTGTGGTCCATAGCGCACACCCGAGGCTCCGGCGAGAGGCGGAGATCAAGATGAGAGTCGTGGGGTTCGTTCTAGCTTCCCCAATAGCGAATGAGCCGCGATCTCAGCATTCACTACTGGAGCAGGGAGCTCCCCGCGGAAGTGGGTGAGTCTGCCAGTTTCAAGACTTGGCTTAAGCCTCAGGCCTCAGAATCGATATAACCCTCGCATACCTCTCCGCTACGGCTCCAGAACATAAACAGATAGCCCAAAAGTCGCATTATACACGTTCAGCCACTTCAGCACCTATGACAATAGCCCGGATGATAATACAGGAAAAGTGAGATTGGCCGAGTTCTGTCACCCAGAAGCTGTCTCCCGTACTCGCGCGCCCGTCTACACGTGGTTCTCGCTCCGAGCGCAGAACTCGAGCATGGGTCCGTGTCGGTGGTCTGTGGAGTCTTGGTTCGGGTTGACTCGCCTATAATACGCAAAGAGTCAACATGGATCAGGGGGGACAGCAATGTACATGACGGTTGCGAAGGCGTTGAGAGGATGTTTCGTCCAGGGGTCACAGTGCGCAGCCATTCAGGACTCACCAGTAGTGGACGTGCTTGAGGAAAACGTAAAACGCTGTAGCGAGCAGAGCGCCGAAAGTAGGCCCGACCCCTAGCCCTTCCAGTCAGCTATGTTCGGTTCAGGTTACGGCCTAATCTCCGCTCACAGTAGATCCAGTGGTATTCTGTGAACCCTTCGATGACCGCTGGTCCAAATGCCCTGGCAGTGCTAGAATCCCATCAACCCTGGATTCTCGGCGTCATTCGCTGAAGATGACTCACTTGACAGCACCACCGGTGAAAGATACCGAGAACATCATGACAATAGTCAATGTGAATCCGAATCCCAAGGGGGCCATTGGTGTCAGAGAGTGTTTCTCTACGAAGGTGTGTTGGGTCAGCCATCATTCGACTCTGGACTCAGACAAGGAGTCGACTCACCAGCGGCAAGCATGAATACACTGAGAACCAAAGCCGCCGTGGTGAACATCTCAATGAACACTCCTTGCGTCCTATTGGTGCCATTTCCCAGAGTCACGCCCACAGCCAGTGGACCAGGCGTGAGAGCGTTGAGGAGTGCCGCGGCTACAACCCCGCCCAGCATTTGGGCGGCAGATACCACTTGATGATCGTTAGCGCGAAGACTGAGAAGAGGTAGCGCCGGATGCATCCCGGACGAGGCTATGGGTTGACTCACTGACGAACCGCATTGGCTTGATAGCCCCAATGAGACATAGAGCCAACGAGACTGAAGGGTTGAAGATACTGCCCGTGAAACGGTAGAAGATCGATGCGATGGCGAAGAGGGAGAAGCCGAACGCGCACGATATGTAGAAGTGTGCCTGTGTGGTTGATTAGTCAATCAGGCCCAACGTAAACCAAGCTGCAGATGGAGCCTTCTCCCCCGAGGTGGTACGCGCTGCCAATCACCGCCCAGAATCACTCCCAGCGGATCCCACTTGTCCTCGTCTCGCGGCCCGTCAACAGTCGACTCACCAGCAGTCTTACGGCAGCTGATCCTCGAGGGTTGACACCCGTTTCGGTCTCTGCGTCGATCATGAGGTTCGCTCCGACGGTTTGGACTGCCTACACTGGTCTTAGCTGAGTCCTCTGAGATAGGCACTACTGTGCACCAGACTCACTCCCAGCGAGAACAACAGAAACAGAACCTGCTGGCGTCAGCTCACGCTCCATCCCGCAAACCTGAGCTTGGATGTGTTATATTACTTACCGTTCCGATGAACTCTCCCTGCAGACCAAAGAAGTCAGCACTCTGTCCATCCTCGGAGGTAGGATCACGTACCGCCATCGCGACTAGATCGGCCTTGATAGTCTCCTTGTACCCGATTGGCGTCCGCGTGACCTTCTCATCTTCGGCGCTCTGCACAAAGCTCATGTCGGCAAGTATATCGGAGGTGTAGGTGGACTGTCTGGTACGAGTGCTGTAGCCTCTGGCCCGCTTAAGTAGTGAGTAGATATTTGTTTTGACATTCGTTCAGATCCGATAAGTCAAGGTCCTACATTACCTATGGATGGCTGAGACTTTCACGGGTACCGTTAGTCAGGCGAAAAACAAAAAGCAAGACTGTCGAGTTTCACTGGCTTTGTGTTCCAAGATGTAGCAGCCTGGAGATACCCGAACATGAGTATTTGCTTGCATACACAGTGGTGGTGCGGCTGTGATGTTCCGTCTGAAAGGGTTGTGTCTGTAGCGGAACTGGAATAGTTCGATTCCAGCGGCCGGCTGCCAGAGCCAGGTATCGATACAGCCTTACAGTTTGACACGGACGATCGCGGTGTCTTTCGGCGGTTCCGCCGCACTGCAGGTCTCTGTTGATAGGACTAACGCTGATGTCGATCTCGACGGCCATACGCTGATCAGGCTTGATGTAGCCTGTACCAGCAGGAGGAGGACAATCGTTGAATGATCAACACGCGCGCTGAGGGGCTGACTGAATGCGCGCGACCGTCTGATCCGAAATTGCTCATGACATGAGGTGTCCACTGTCCACACGCGCCACGTGGCGGTCGGATTGTAATCTTGGACCTCCTTATGCCCTTTGGTCCTTGACACCTTCTGCCTCTTGGTGCACTCAATATTCAGTGGGAAGGCCGGTGCCATCTTGTGCTTCTCCAGCTCCGTACGTTGTCAACGCTGAGCGCTGAGCGCTCAGCTATGTCCTCGCTGGTCTTCGGCAGTACGTGGGCCCTCGTTAGCCGATTTCGCATTGCTGAGCAATGAATCCCATGAGCAGCCATATGTTCAGGCACGGTCATGAAACTGCTGAGTCAGATCATCCCTTTGGATCCCACAGCCCGCTCGGAGTATGAATGAAATGGCTTCGGGCAGGCGTTGGATCTGTCGAACTTTCCCATGCTCATTTGAGATAAAATTAGCGCATTAACAGCTTATCTCGGTCTCCGCAGTGGTTGATCTCTGGGAATTACGGTCGTCCTCGGTCATCTCTTGATCAATACCTGTATCGTCCATTCGACTTCGAGGATATATAAGGGTGTGCAGCTGACTGCCTGAATACTCACTCAGCAAGTCCACAGCTCTACACAGCCCAGAAGACCTCCATACAAACTCCAATCACCGCTCCGACTATCACCATGTCCGCACCACTCGCAGCAGCTACCAAGACAAAAATCGGCTTTATCGTCGGCAGCACCCGACCATCTTCCAACGCCTCTGGCATAGCCAAACGCACCCACGCCTTCCTCCAAGCCCAGTTCCCGAACCTCGACATCGAGTACATCGATCTCAAGCACTCTACCCATGCTGGACATCCACTCCCGCTCGAGATTATCGGTGTTCCCAAAGCTCTCCCCCTCGCTCAACTCCCCGACGCACACACAGACCCCAATGTCCGCCTGTGGTCCAAGACTGTTCTTGGGTGGAAGGGCATCATCATCCTCACTCCGCAATACAACTGGTCTATCCCCGCCCCGCTCAAGAACGCCTTGGATCAGCTATACCACGAGTTCGGCGGCAAGCCCGTTTCGGTCATCTCGTACGGTGGTCACGGAGGGGACAAGGTCCAAGCGGCGTTGAAGGTGGTGCTGGAAGGAGCGATGGCGATGGATGTGGGTGACAGGGCAGTCCAGATCGCTTTGCCGTTCAAGTACATCATGACCGCGGCGAGAGTTCAGCCGGAGGATGATTGGCTCAAGGAGTACGACGAGAAGATTGTCGACAGCGTCAAGGATCTCGTTAAGGCGGTAGAAGGGGCGGCTGCGGCCTAGTCGATCGGTCTGCAGAAGACTATCGGTCGATTGGTCGGTCGGTCGGTCGGTGGATGGATCTAGAGGCGTTCGGGTTTCGTACTGTTCATAACATCATGCAGAGATTCGCATGTCCAGCTCCGACTCTCTCTGCTTCCTTCTCTGCGGCAGCACCATGCGCAGCATGGGGAGCGCGTCGCTGTAACAATGACATGAGGACTATGAGGACACATCCACAGCAGGCCCACTGAGGCCCACTCTGGCCCACTGGTGGACAGCGCACCCATGCCACCCGGGGCCATGCCCACGCGCCCACGCGCCCGACAAGCGAGGAGGATGTCACCATTCGGTGTGTCGGGCATCTCCGAAGGGAATTTCGACTTTCGAGCGATCGACAAATCCTTCTTCGGCCAAAGGCCAAAGCGTCTAAACATGAGACGATCTTCTACACATCCTCGCTGTGCTGCACGTGTGCTGTAGCTGACTCAGCTTGACACCAGCGCAGGCCCAGCCGATGGCCACTCAGTCACCTCAGCACATAAGGGATATATCAAGGACTTGCTGACCACTCGACTTCGACTCGATCATTCCGACAACACCACGGACCATTCCCGGCCCGATTCTGCGCGCCAGCTGTTCGGGACTGTATCGATCGTACCAAGGACAACACTACACACTACTACCTGGCCCGTCCTGACCACCAAGATCGCGTCTGATCACCTACTCCAAGTGGCCAATTGACCTACCGCAATCACCAATACATAAAAGGTGTCCAAAACCACAGTCCAGGAAGTTTTCAAGGACAATAAGGGACAATATGACCACCCCAGGCGCTGCTCCGATCCCATCGGACGTGCCCACCTCTGCACCGATTTTTGGTGATGCCGAGCGTGGATACCACGACTCTGAAGAAGAGGACCCTTCTGCGCCAGTCGGTGCTACCAGTGATCGGCGGCGGAATGAGAGCGATACAAGCATGTGCACAGCCGTGGAAGCGGGCCCGGCGCCGCAGGACGACAGGGCTATCCGGATCAAAGGCCACGGAAGGGGGTTGACGGAGGGTGATCAAGGTGGGTATCGCGGCGGTTCAGCATATCAGTATGTTGCTGACTACGGGGCAGATATGGAAGAGCTGCCCAAAAACAACTTCTTGGTCGTCATGCCAGCGTGAGTACGGCGCAACGCTGAGATCATCGACATTGCTGATGTGCAAGGCTAGGATTGGTCTGGTCCTCTTTTTGGCGGCACTAGACATGTCTGTGAGTGATCTCACGATCTCGACCCCAGAGGAGGACTCAGCTCACCGAGAGTTAGATCGTTGCAACTGCCTTACCTACCATCGCGGAGCAACTGCACGCCACGCCCTCGGAATACTCTTGGGTTGGCACCGTAAGCAAACTATGTCATCCTACCCAAACAACAGCTGAACTCCCTGACTCCAGGCATACACCCTTGGAATGACACTGCAAACTCCCCTAAACGGTCGGTTCTCCGATGTTGTGGGTCGGAAACCCATGTTGCAGACCGCCATCCTTGTCTTCACCGTCTTCTCCGCGCTGTGCGGTGCGGCCAAGAGCATGACATGGTAGGTCCCATGAGGATTCGTAGCGCGTCGAAATTGAGAGCCTGATGATAAGTAGGTTGATCATCGCCCGGGCCTTTCAGGGCGTAGGTGGAGGATCTATCATTGGTTTGACGTGAGTTTGCTTGCTTGCGAGTCTGCCCATGGAGGAGAGCTGACATCGGTCTTGCAGCAACATCATTGTCTGTCAGTGGACGCCAAGACTCGTTACATGCAGTATATCGATGAGCTGACATGTAACACAGCTGAGATCGTGCCCTTGAGCAAACGGCCAATGTATCAAGGTGTGCTTGGTGCCACCTGGGGTATAGCCTCGGTGTTGGGACCGATTCTGGGAGGTATCTTGACTGAGAAGGTGTCTTGGTGAGTTCAGTCTTGTACAACACTTGGTGCATTGAGGCTGACTTTTACCAATAGGCGATGGACTTTCTGTATGTGATGAGGCGTTTGCAGCCGCAGCACCGCCGGTCAATGCTGACTGCAATCCGACAGATATCAACCTGCCAATCTCTGGTGTTGCATTCGTCGGTTTGTGGTTCTCCTTAACGTTGAATCCGACGAAACGAGTGACACTCCGATCCGTTCTACAGACATTCGATTTCCTGGGAATGTAAGTGGTTATCTGCAGCAGCGAGCACACTGACTTTGCCAGGTTCTTGTTGATGGCCGGAGGCTCTATCTTCATCGTCGGATTCGCTATCGCCGCCGACCACGGATTCGGTAGACCCGATTCGTACGCTTTGATCGTTGTCGGCACTGTGCTTTTAGGCCTGTCAGTCGTCAACTTCTTGTACACAAAGCGAAACGCCGTCATACCCGCAGTGAGTGAACAAAAAGCGTGGGAGGATTGGAGCTAACAGTAATTTAGCGCATGTTCAAGAACCGAACCACTTTGTTCTTCCTCATTGGGTCTTTCCTTCAAGCCCTGGCGTTTCTACCTTCCAATTATCTTCTACCGCAGATGTTCCAAGGTGTCCGAGGAGCAGGGGCTCTGGACAGCGGCGTGCAACTACTTCCCTATGCTGTGGTAGTCGCCTTGTCGACGGTCGTCGGTGAGTCCTGGACACAAGCACGACCCCGTCACCGCTCGAGGTATATGCTGATATCACTTGGCCGTTCATAGCTGGACAGATCAACTCTCGACTGCGTATTGTGCGACCGGTCGCATGGTTTGGTTACGGTCTGGGCGCCATTGGCTTTGGCCTCTTCTACCATTTCTACCGATATCCATTCTCACTTGCCCTTCAAGAGGGTCTGTTGGTCGTTGCGGCCATTGGAATCGGATTATCGCTGTCCGTTCCTGTCATTTGTATCCAAGCGGCGATGCCTCTCAAAGAAACTGGTGTTGCCACGACGGCATGGTCGCTCACACGATCTTTGGGCGGAAGTGTCGGATTGGCACTGTTCACCGCGGTGCTTAATACCAACTTGAGATCAAAATTCGCCGCGATAGAGGGATATGGTGTGGATTTCCAGGTTCCGGAAGATGCCTCGGGATACAAAGCATTACAGGATCTTCCGGATGGACGACAAAAGGATCAGGTGCTGGGTGCTTTCGCCGATAGTTTGGGTCTTTGCTGGATCATCGATTGCGCAGTGTTGATCGTGGCTCTCCTGGTGAGTGCAATTCCAGCGGGACAGACGACCATGAACATGGCGATGGCTGGTGCAGCCGTGAGGATGGAGCTGATATCTCGGTAATAGCTCACTGTCTGGACACGATCATATACCTTGAATCGTACTGGAGGTAAACAGCAACCTTCTCCCACCACCAGCACTGAGCTCTCTACCGACGAGAAACTGGACCCACAAGACCGAACTCCGGGTAGCGATCACGAAGCGGCAGATCTCGATAGCGACAAGCATGACCATCTGGAATCACCTTTGAGCGAGAAGATTCCATCGACAAACAAAGGATAGCCATTTCACCCGCGCATATCTGGCTTCAACGTCTTCAATCACTGTATCGAATATGGGATAAGTAGTATAATCATGTAAACTTACATCGTTCAGGTAACCCACATGGCAGAATTGGCTGATGGAGCTATTTCTGAGACGGTCTTCTGCATACTTCAGCTCCCGTGCGACTGACGCGACCAATATTGGACACCCGCACGGCAAAGTCAGTTTTGACGCATATCCGTTACCACCTTTGTGAACTGATCCTCGACGATCCCTTTAGTTTCCTTTGACTCGGCTCGCAACCGACCCTACTCACAGGAGGACTGTTCAAAGGGTATGAGCTGACATGTATAGCCTTACCATAATGCGCGAGTGCCAGGGGTGGAGATCTGATGAGCAATTACTGATCAGATCTCGGTTTCTCAGTGAAGGTGGTATAGACGCCGCTTCATCAAGACTTCGGCAGAAAAGTTGTCAAGACCTCTCAAACCTCCAGAGGATCGCTGGACATGACCTACCTCAACCTAATAGGCAGCGACTACAAGCGGAAGCGCCCCCTGTCGGTCAGCGTTACTTTCGGTCCGCCACAAAGAGTGAGAACGAGGAGGGCATATCTATGCCTCTTCGTGCTCTTGTCCATCTACCTCGCCCTTCGTCATTACGTCTTCCTGCCACCCATCAACTATATTCATCCGGACCTCGGCCCATCGAACTCATGGAGCGACGAGTCTACGCTGGACGTACTGATGGAAACGTACGATCAAGCGCGACTATCGGCACTCTCGCTGACGCAAGCTGGTTTGAGGGACATGGAGTCCGTGCTGGGAATGCCCAACGCCTCACTCATCTCTGACAGAAACGAATATCTTGACAGAGTTCAAGATCTAGCCAAGAAATGGTTCTCCACCTCGTCTTCCTACCCCAATATGACCGACGCGATCAACAAGTCTCGAAGGGGAGATCCGCGATTGGGCGAGATAAGACCAGTGATTAGCAGTACCTGTAAAGGTGGGAAGGACTACGCTCCCGTTCCGTTCATCCAATGGGAAGAGATTGTCGCCAAGGAGAACGAAGCTATCAAGAGCAAGAGGGATAGTCAACTTAGAGGTCCAAGAGACATCAAATTCGATTGGGAAGATGCTGGGAATGGCAAGTCGCCTGGGAAAGAGTGGGATGTGGACGTCATGGACGACGAGGACATGGAGGCCACCTTTTTCAGATATGCAGGAGAGGAGACCGAGGCGAACAGTCACCTTTGGAGAGTGTGGGATAATCTAAATTTCATTGTGTTGAAGACTGATCTTCTGAGGTAAGCTACGAGTTCCATGAGCCTCCAGCGGCATTAGCTGATCTGCCCTCAGATACATGATGTTGCAGCACGATGGTGGGCTGTACACCGACTCAGATACGATAGTGAGTTGTCCCAGACGTTGCGGTAAGTTTGCATCTGACATCAAATCTACCTTACAGCCCCGATCCCATCCTGAGCGATGGGGAGAAAAGTCTTTCCAGGGATTGCCAGACTCGATCGCCGCTCTACAAAGGGTCATAGGGAAATACCACGCATCCAACACTTATCACCCGAATCCAGCCTCCCGACATACGGTGTCTCGCCCACGGGCGCCTCAATTACCATGGCAGGAATTCCAAGAGGAAGAGTTGTCCAGCACCATACTGGAACCTGATGTCTCTGCAGTAGTGTCGATAGAAGGTCTGGACTGGACACCTGGAGCGACGGGCCAGTGGTTTGCGCGACCTGGGGTCATGCCACGTCGGATCCAGATTGTTCAGTGGACAATGATGTCGAAAGCGTTTCACCCAATATTCATCGATGTGGTGGGCACAGTGCTAAATGAGCTGGAGAGGCAACTGGACGCCAATACCTTGGACGGGAGTACCGGTGCAGTGAGTGATATCCACCGGCATGTCGGGTGTCGGGATTCCGCGGTTGTGTGCTGATATTTCTCTAGTGTTCATTGACTGGACCTGGACCATTGTGAGTATTGACGCACTCTGCTGCAAAGTAAGCTTTGAGAGTCATTCACTGACGAAACTCGCCGCCACAGCACCGACGCAGTGTTCCGATACCTTCTAGCGATGCAGGGCGTGACCCCTTATGACCTGGCGCAGAGCTACGATGCCTCTGGGACCAACTTCCCGGGACGATTCGGTGATGTCGTAGTCTATAATCAAAACTCCTTTTCTGCGCATTACAACGGACCACAAGATACCAGAACCAACGACATTTTGAGACCCGTGGCGCACATGTACTGGGGCAGATGGAAGAACCAGGGCTGGGATTAGGTGTATTGGAAGGGGGGAGGGAATGACGCTATCCGTATCGATCGTACAGAGAACATTCGCATAGACTATCAATACAACTCAGCAGTGCTTCAGTATATGATGAATCAGTCGTGTCTGCCTAGGCGGTAATCGAAAGTCGAAGTGGAGCTCATACTCTGAGTCAGGATCCTAGTTAGCTCTTGGGGACGAGGTGGTTAGCCGCCAGGCTCGCTTCCTCCTTGTCGTTCTTGGCGGATCGTGAGGATACGAGGTAGATGAGTCCCACTATCGCAATGCAGAGAATGATCGTGGCTTCCTGCCAGTTCTCCATTGCTGAAGCTTCGATAGTGTCTGAGTCGCACATCAGCCCTATCCGATATCCCGATATCCCGATTCGGCCGGTCGGGGTCCTCACTCACTCTGTGGTTCGACTGGCCGCACAGCTACAGGAGGCATAATCATGGGCATGGAGTGTCTTCTCTTGTTCACTTGCTTGCCTGCACCGACAGGTCAGTCGACAATCTGAATTCAGATACACATTGTGAGGTGACTCGACTCACTCTTGATATTGATAGAAGGGCGTTTCGTCTTTTTGCCCTTCTTGTCCTTGTCCCCAGATTGGTCCGTAATCGCAGATAGTTGCGCAGCCTGGATTTGCTGAGCTGCCATTTGCTGCATCATCATCTGGCTCATCATCATCATTTGCATTTGCTCAGTCAGTGCCCCCGCGACTGAGCCCGACTGGGGATTGGCCGGAGCTGGGGAGTTGGCGATCTGCCCGGGGACGATGACCTGGACTTGAGGTCTAGGCGGATGGACTGATCAGCTTGGCTTTGCGAAGTCTGAGTTGGACTTACTGCTCGTACGTGCGGCCAGATCGGCGCTCATGGTCGTGCGATCGTCGCGAGGCTGGTCGTTGCTTGCTTCGAGGCTTATTGGACTGCCTTCCACGAGCACGAGTGAGCCGAGGATCTTGAGTCGAGCGAAGATCAATATTGAATGGCTCGTACTGCACACCATGCTGATCTTGTACCCAATGATCGTCGTGTGAAGCCGACGGGTGTCGTCCGTGGTGGTGATGAGCTGGAAGAAAGTGCTGCTGTGGGTGAGCATGAGGGTGAGGGCGATGGCTTTGCTGTCCTTCCGGCGGGACGGCAAGGTAATCAGTTGGTGGAGTTGAACCTCGCCAGGTCGCGCCCTCCTCAGGGTTGTGTACGTGATGAATAGAGCTGTGAGTAGGCTCGACATCCACGTGAACGTGTTGGCTACCTTCGTGATGATGCCTAGTCTCATCCTGGGTGGCATCCATGCTGCGTACCGTATCGAGATGGACCGAAGACCCGTCGAAGGCAGGATCGAGCTTTAAGTCCGCTCCTGGCCGGACAGATTGTGCCGAGTGACTGTGATCGCCGCCATCGGGCCAAGCTTGAGTTTCGTGATCATCATCTGAAGATGAAAGCTGGCCAGTCTCGAATGTCGCTTGCGAGCTGCTCAAGGCTGTCAGTCTGGCATATTCGGCATATCCGGAACACTCACAGGGGATAGCCGCCCGGCACTGCTGGATGATCCTCATCCATGCTCAGTATGTTTGACCAGGTGACTAAGTCTGGGAGAGCAAGTTCACATCAGTACACCCAAGACAGCTTGAGCTTGACAGCTAGCTTTGAGACTGTCAGCACATGTGCGCAGACCGGCAATAAGGACTATGCCCATCAAAGGACGTCACGGGGTGGTGTGAGGAGGTATGAGGTATTGAATTGGAGATACGTGTTTGGCGAGTCCTTTCAATGACTTCGTCAGCAGTGTGGGCGTTGACTATTTCGACTGAATCCAACTCCCCATTCCTCGTAAGCAAGATGGATTGACCTCATAACCAGTTTAGTGGACCCATGTGACATCATTCCCTGGCTATCGTTCAGCCTGGAGACATGAAGCCGCCCTACGGCAACCTGTCGATCACGGTGATAGGCGGATATGTGGAAACACGCACTTGCAGGCGGCTGAGCGTGTCTGATTTCGATTCGGCCTGCATTTCTCCTCGAGTCGTCACTTCGGCCAATCCCCGTCCCGGCAGAGCCTCGAGGTACGGGTACCCACTAGTGCCACACAGGGGTTACGCTAAGTACGCGTGGAATGGTGGCTGGCTTGAGTGAAGAGTAAGTAGCATCCGGTCCGATCGATCGACAGGCTTTGGGGATGCGAAGGTCAAAAGGTCGTTCTCGATACTCAACGTCTCTCTTTTCGTCCACCCAGAACTTTTATCACACTCGAATTGCTTGGTCAAGTTGGGTCAAGAGATCGACAGTGAGCAACCCAATCTAAGCACGTTGATCATCTCGAGCTCGCTGACGATTAATGAAAAGGAACTCCTGTTCACAGTCTAGCCTATACCCCTGCATCAGCGCGCTCAGAGGCGATCCATCACGCGTATACGCACAAAGCAGCCAAAGTACCACCCATCCACACACACACTCCTTGTGTGCTGTATCGAGTTGACTCCGACCTGAGCGGACAGACCAGCGATATCAAAGGAATTGATCAGCCGAGTGAGTGTATTGTGTCGGTACACCGGGGGGGGCCCAGGAGTCATCCGGTGAAGAAAGGACAATACATGCCCGGCGAGCTACCCTTTCTCGCAACCGTCATCGTCGACTTCATAAAGCGATAACGTCTTTGTTGCTGGATCCAACGTTGTCTCGTTTCTGGTACTGATTATCTCGGTGTAGCTTTGACAGCAGTCGAGGATACAGTATACGTGTCGACACGCTACCCAGCTCGTCGTCAATCGTGAGTGTCCGCCTCTCTCGGATCTTGTCATGCTCTCCCTCCTCCCCCTTTCTCCCCCCGCCGCCTCCTACACCCTCTCGTGTCTCTCCCCGCATCGCGCTTCCGAGGAACAGCGGGAAAACCTCTCGCGTGTCGACCCTTTGCTCGCCCTCGCCGTCTCCGGAGCTTTGCTCGACGGTCACGCTATCGTCCCGGATAAGGAGCGTCAGCGGCGTGCCTCTGGTATCGCCCAACCCTGAGTACATTACGATTCGGACATGGATCTTTGAAGTTTGATTAGAGCTGACTCTGCTTCTTCCCTGGTGTTCCTAATCCCCTCGGCAAACCTCTCGTCTCCTGCCCTCCGCTGACGTATCGATTTCGTAATCGACCTTGGCGATGTCCTATTAATTCTCCGCCCCTCTGCTTGTGCCCCCGACTTCGGCTTGATCACGACCGGTTTCCCACAAATCTCTCGCGGACTAAATCACCAACCACGAACCAATCGACGTCGACCGACACGGCGCTACCTATCCCTTCTTTCTCGACTTCATCCTTCTTTCTGCCAATATCTCAACCTATACCACCCTCGCACGTATATTCCCGGCTTGGTCCCTCATACACGAAGACAGATAACCAAGCATGACTACCCAGCACCCATCGGCGAAAGCCCCGCAGAAGACAGTGGTGAGTCACCGATCTATCGCACACGTGTAGTCTCGCTTCCCTGGGAAGAGCAAGAGCTGATCCCGACATGTGCTCTCTTCAGCTCAACTTGGGTAACCTCCCACCCAAGCTCAAGCCTGCAGACATGAAGGCCAATGCCAGCGTGAGTACAAGTCGAGCTCGCGACTAACTCGTGTCGTGCCGCGAGCTTACTTGGTTGCCAATAGCAATACCCACGAACCCCCACCAGGGTCAACCCAAGTGAGCTTCCACTATCAGGAAATGACGTCCTCTCAGCTAACATGATCCTCCCCAGACCAGCCCCCTTGGCCAGCGTGTAAGCCATGTTAACGGGTTGGCACGATCCTCCAGCTAACCCTTTCTAGTCCGAGGTTACCACGAGTACTCGTTCGCTCATGTGAGCCAATTAGCGCCTGAGAATCCTCGAGTGCCTGGCTGAACTCCCCTCTAGGCTACCATGGGTGTCCGACTCCCCACTATCCTCAACAAGGCCATTGACGACGTCTGGAAGACTCTCAACCAGGAGTACGACGAGGAGAGGATCACCGATCTCCTGAACTGTATTCACCGAATGGAGGCTTTGATGGGAGACCTCCAAAACAACGCCAAGCTCAGGCCAATCATTGATGACGGAGCTGGAGATATCGCCCTCTGGAACAAGGTCAGTCTACAATATAGCGGACCTGCAAGACGCAAGAAAGGCTAACTCGTGCGGTAGGAAATCGCCAAGTTCTTCCGAGGAAAGGACTTTATGAACGCCCCATGGCTCTTTGCCGAGGCCTACAAGTACCGACGACTGAGAGAGTGCTTCTCCCTCTCTAAATTCTGGGTCGACTACGGTGAGCTGACCGGTTCTTGGCTGCTCAGGAAATAGCTGACCCGTTTCCAGACGTCTTCTTCAGGCAGAAGTGTGACACCTTCTCTCGATCGAGTCAGGCCGTCTTTGAGCTTTCCACCCGATTCTCGACTCCCCAGCCAGTCGACAAGGAGCTGTCTGCCGATGCTCAGTTGGAGAAGAACAAGCTACTGTTCCACGAGTTGACTCAGGTCTGCCTCTGGGGTAACTCTACCGATCTGTCTCTCCTGATCGACATGACCGAGGAGGACATCAAGAAGCTCCAGTCGACCGGTGGAGAGGCCCTCGCTGCCACTGAGAAGAACATTCTCGGAAACGACCTTCACAAACTTGCCGACTACGTTACCAAGATCAAGGGCGGCAGAATCGACTTTGTCCTCGACAACGCCGGTGAGTAGGGTGCGAGATCATGCGACGTACACAGTATCTGACCAGCCGCTCAGGTTTCGAGCTCTACTGTGACCTTGTCTACGCCGACTGGCTCATCCAGTCTGGTATCTGCTCCGAGGTCATCTTCCACGGCAAGAAGATCCCTTGGTTCGTCTCGGATGTCACCAAGGCCGATTGGAACTGGCTGCTCAACACTTGTGTCTACGGTCACCTGTTCGCCGACGCCTCCGAGGAGGAAATGAACTCGCTCAAGGCCATGGGACACCGATGGAAGCAGTACGAGAAGGAGGGCAAGTGGAAGTACGAGGCCCACCCCTTCTGGTGTACCGGATACACGTTCTGGGACTTGAACGCCGAGGCCCCAGATCTCTTCCAGTACCTCGCCGAGTCTGACCTCGTCATCTTCAAGGGTGACTTGAACCACCGTGAGTGCCAGGGTTTTGAGATCTAAGAGCTTGACTGACATGTATTCAGGAAAACTCACTTACGATTGCCACGCGCCATTGGACACCCCCTTCCCAGTGGCCATCGGACCTCTTGCTGCCGATAACGGAGCGCCACCCGTCTGTTCCCTCCGAACCATCAAATCCGATGTCGTCGTTGGTATCCCCGCCGGAGTCGGAGAGAAGCTTGACGAGGAAGAGCCAGGATGGAAGATCTCGGGTAAATACGCCGTGGTCCTGTTGTCCCCAGGTCAGAAGGGCTCGGCTTAGGGTCAGTCTCGCGAAATGGCTTAGACGGAGCGTTCAGCAAGCAGATTTATGACCCTTTCCTTACGCAACGATGCACATTTGTCCGTGTTACCCTCTATCGGCTGGACGGAAGTATGTGGCATGATTAGGGCCGGGCAATGGGTATTGCGGTGAGTTGTCAGGGTGACTTGGGCTAGGGTAATCAGAAATCGCTCAAGAATACCGCGCTGATGGGGCCGTAGACTCGACGCTGATCCTCCATGAGACACTGACAGCTTTGCCTGTACCGGCATTCGTAACCTATCCATGTTTCGCCTTCCATTACATGCTGTCTTCTCTCCAGCTCACGTTTGGCAAATGGGACCCGCTCGCCTTCGAATATCGTAACGAGTCGCCTTCCGCAGCCGTCGCCTTCTTCCGCAATGTCCCAAACGCGGTATCCCCACCCCGACTATGTCTCCTGTACCAAGCATTCGAAACAAAGATGATTAGCTCATCAATCCTCCTGTACCCAGTATCGATCGTTGGGGGTAATCTAACGGGACAATCGGTGGACTTACAGTGATATAGTCCACCTGGCTCCTTCTGCAGCCGAGCCAGCTAATCCGGCGAGAACGCTCCGAGATGTCTGATCGGATCACCCACCTCCTTCGGGTCTTGGTCGATCGTCTACCCCGCGACGCGATCCTTCACCCTCCTTTGTGAGGATCACCCTTCTGGTCGTCGATCACGCCGAGACGTCAAGGATTTGTCTCTGTCGTCGCCCTCCCCACCAGCTCTTGCGTCACTAGCACTGGTCTCGCGTGGACCGGCCGATACACTTGGAGTTTCATGATGGCCTTCTGGCTTCTTTGTAAAGTGACCGAGTATCACCTCTGACGTCTACCTGCTCCACTCTCCCCTTCCCCCTGCCTTTTGGCTCTCCTGGGATACGCTGATCTGTGTGACTTTGATGCGGGGTATACATGATCCGCCCATGTGCCCCTCCCTGCCTCGCTTAACGACGTTTGGAGATGATCGTCAGTGTCCTTCCTCCGTATCCACCCGGGCCACCTGTCCCGGGGTGTTATGGCGTGTCAAAGTGGATAAGTAGACTCTCGAGTCTGATCGACATGTGGGGTGATCGTCCTTGTCCGTTACAACCGAACAAAGAAACTTATACCCTCGTCATCGATCGTCTCGTCTCGCCACTCACCCCACAGCATAGATATATAGCCTTGACTCCCTACCTACTCCTCTTTTGTCGTCGAGCCCCTCATCACAAAGCAGACTGACGCTCCACCTCATACCTCCAAAGTCTCAAGTGTATCATCGGCATACGCTCATCCATTCCCGACGACCCCACACCTGCTCGGTTCACGGGCGATAACCCCCAGTGACGTCTCACACTTTACGAGCGGCGTTCTAAAGCAGATCACTCGGGGCTCATCAACGGTCCTCCCAATCTACAGCCCTTCCTCTCTTCTCCACGACTTCCTCAAACACGACATCAGCCGAACAAAATCCGCTTTGGGCAAGTCTGGACAGCGTACTTGACTTCTTATAACTCAGAGTATACCCTCAGCTCGCTTGCCCCACATTGACGACAAAAAGTCTAAAGGCGAAACGGTGATCTGTTGCTCGACCATCCATCGTTCAACAGCTAGAATATAGGTATAGAGTGTTCAGGTAGAACAAAGACAACATAGAGACGGATTTCAGGTGAGCCTTCCAGCCTTTCTCACGCTTGACACATGGGCATTGCTGACGCCTGACGGTAATCAATCAGACACTCCACTTTTCGCCACTAGTATATACCACTACATACACATCCACAGTCCTCGACACCGAACGCAACTGATGCGACTAGGATCAAGTAGTCATGCCATATACCTACCCGTCCTCCCAAATAAACAGTGGCGACAAATATAGATCGAATCATGCCCACAAGCATTCTCAACCGCACTACCCCCAGGTCCAACCCCATCCGCAATCGCCACTAGGACCGCGCAGCCACAGTAAGCCTACATCACCCCACGCCTCGTCGATCTACCTCTCTCCGATGCAGCAACAACGTATCATGACATGGAGGTCCAATTCTGCAAAGTCGACTGCCTCGACTCCTTCAGCCAAATCGGCTCATTCTGCCAGCACGACGAGTGACGAGGCCAAGGTCAAGTCGGCGCCTGCATCAATCACTTTAGCCAAGGGGTCGGTGTCGAGCAGCGGTATTACCAGTAGCGGGGATATGCCACCACCTACTGCCCATCCTTGTCGCAGCTGCACCGTGAAGAGAAGTTTGTGCTCGTGTTCCACCTTGTCTTCGAGCAGCAACAGGCGGGAACACGGTGGTCGAAGTGCTCCACCCAGCGGCACAGCAAGCGGAACGATGACCGGTTCCGGCATAACGAGCAATTCCCAGACTCGACAAAAGAGCTATTACTCCAACAAGAAAAGGAACAAGACCACAGCTTCCACCCTTACACCTCTTACTCCTGTCACCCCGCCTTCGACTACTGCCGATTCGTTCCGCCAGCAGCCTGTTATCGTGGACAAGCGCGGAATGCCATCACCCGCCCAAGTCGAGGCGTTCAACTTGGGAGCTGCGCCTGCGCATCAGTACGGTGCACCTCCAGTAGGAATCATGCCCGAGCCTGCTCTCGCCATGCCCCCGTCGAAGCCTGACCCACCAAGAATCGCAGGGGTGAGAGATCCAATCTCGACGAATTAGTAAGTCAGATCTGTCAGATCACCGGTATTACATCAGCTGACCTGCGCAGCTGGCGACAGATGTTCCCACCGGCTGCTCCTAGAATGGCATTCATGCAGCCCGGCCCACACGTACGTACACCCAACTCCACCTGTGGTGGGAGTGCTGACAGTCTCCGTAGCCTCCTCAGCCATTCGGCGTGCAATTCGCACCGCTCATGAAATGGGAGAGTCCGGGTGACGAAATGCGCCAGTTCTAATACCATGATCGCTCTCGAGCTCGGCCTTCCAATGGTTCTCTCGGCCGAAATCAGACTGTCAAGGAGGTGGCGGTGAAAGGAGACCAAGCGGAGTGATCGGTTGTACAGCGAGCGACATTCACACGAGGCCGATGACGTGGGGATGATCCTTTGTTGATGGCTCGTGGCAGCGAGTTGTAAAGTCGTAGCAGTGGTAGGAGGCGGAAGGATCCTGACACCAACAGACGGGTACTGAGATCATTCCTCCTCATAATACAGTAAAGTTGCCAGTCTGACCAAGCCTGGATCGGGCAGATACCTCGGAAAGACAGAAAAGTAAAGTAAAGCAAGTTAGTACGTCGATCACACCATGTATCCTAGACCCTGAGAACCATCCACGCTTGACTATGTGTCCTGTGTGAGACAGCTTTCCCTCTGGATCCTCAAGACGAACCAGGTCCATGTGCGGCGACCGTAGCGGCTCCTCCAAACGATGGAGGCTGTAATGTCGGGGCCGGAGCTCAGTTCATCGCCAGAGGAAAGCTTTTGGAGCTGAAGGTCGACCAACCCGGCAGCAACTGCGATACAAGCCGTGAGATGGTCGGTGCGCAACTAATCTGAGCTATCGAGTGCGCAGAGCAAGAGCAGAGTGCTGTGAGAGATGATCGATGACATGAGAGCAAGCATGAGAGAGTACTTGGTGCATCGGGTTTTGCCGACTCTTGTCTCTAGAGACCTCCGACTCCAATATAGGAGCCTATTACATCCCCCCACTTTAGTCAGCCAAGTCATCTTAACCATCGTGCAACCAGGTCTGATCAAGACTAAGTGCGAGCGCTCGGCGACGTCAGTGCCAACAATGGACCATCAGGGATATCGGCCGGATTTTGGGCATCCAACTCCTGCCCCAAGTGACAACCTTCCGGTCCACACTCCACTTTCTTACTTCAGCGCTGGTGACGCTAGCGCTCCGCCTCCCAGCCCAGCCGCTACAGTGCCTGACAGCACTGCTGGTGTTACTGCTGCGGCGGCATCGCCAACTCTCAGCGCGGTAGCCGATGCCATCGCCTATGCTGAGGCGTATGATGATGGTGCCAACACCATCATCCCCAAGGATTCGAGGTACGAAGTGAGTGTGTCGATTCCGAGTTTGTTGATTATGCTGACTTTCAATAGAAGGTAAAGAGGAAAATCGAGATGATTGAGCAGTTCGGTACCATCGTCGATCACCCATGTGATCGTTGCTCGAAGCAAGGTGCCACCTGCAAGCAACTCGGATCGTACACCAAGTGCAGTGTGTGTCGCCAGATGCCGCCCCTGAGATACCATGTCGTCATCCTAGGCACCCTAGGACTGCGAATGCAACCTAAAATGTCGCCTTCTCTGCTCAGACGTCAGACGCGGGATATGGGATGTCAGCGCAGTGTCGACCATTCGACGCGAGATCCCATGACCTGCAACGGGGACACGAGGTTTGCAAGAGGAAGGCGGTAGTGCGAGATTGCTGGGGAAGGACCGGGGCACTTGTCGATCGAGGAGCGATTCGGGCTTTTGGTGGTAAGAGAGGCGTGCCAACGTCCACCTTCATGTCCAGGACATGTTCCAGAAACGGATGAAGATCGTGCAATCCTTGACGAGTTAGACGTCATTTGCAATGTATTGGCGAACTTGACTCATCCAGTCCGGGTGTTCCTTCGAGTTCACGCGCAGGTCCGACCAATAGACGTGAGGTAGTCCGTTACCCGAGCTTTGTCGTCCTGGTGCCACATGGGTTCCATGGGAAGATCTCGACCGAGGTTCCTAGCACAATCAGATTCGGTCGCCGATGGCCGAGGTATCGATCTCGCTATGGTCGCTCTCTGCTGACACCGACGCGAAAGGGATGTTGGAGGACAGTGTTGGTGGGAGATCGGGACCGATGAGCTCGACGGTGAAAGTTTGGTTTGGTGGAGAGTATTCGGTATTCGATAGCGAGCGAGTCGCAGGTAAGGTCCACTCATCACGCTGCTCTGGCCAACGCAATATCCTCCTCCTCCTGTCAAAAGAGACTACTGGTGACCAAAGATGAAGACAGATATCGAACGGTGTGGAGCGGCATGTCACCAGTGTATCCGGACTAAAGTCGATCCGCAGGTCTCCAGTTGGAACCCTCAAACCGCTTCCAGCGAACGAGTAGCCAATCGACGATATGTCATCCTCACCAGCGAGATCCGTGTTGAGACCATTCGCCTCTGGCACACAACACTCCCACACGACCCCCCCTTGGCAAACCGAAGATCTACCTGTACATGCGTGCACTGCGCACAGATCTGCGCTTTTCCTTCCTACATCTGCTTCGACTCCTTCGCCCTTGAGCTTCGCGATCCTTAATGTGGTGCTCTGCGGGCCGCAATTGCGGCAGAGTTCATCACGCTCTCCGGAGGCAGCGGCGGCCTTTTGGATATCTGGATCCTCCATCCACGCGCATGGTCCAAGCGGAGCAGCGTACTGATGTGCTTTTGGGCGTTCATAGCGAAGGGAAGGCAATCACCGACCAGGAAGGTATCGAGGGTCGGGAGGAGCATGTCGTCGGCCCAGGGCTCGGGATCGTCACGTACCTTGGCAGTCCTGCTGGATAGTGAGTTGTCCGCCTTGACCTCGTCCGATGCCATTCCCTTCGTGATCTTGAATGGGCCAGACAGAGGAACGACGGTTGTCTTGGCACGCTTCCGGGGGTTGCGTTCGGCCTGGGGAGGGAGGGTCTCACGAGTCTCCTGAGGGCACTGGTCGCGAGGCAGGTGGAAGAGACCCATCCTCATAGTCGAGGAGGTATGCCACTAGGTCGGCCTTTTTGGCGGTCCTTACCGATGGTTGATCAGAGCCCATACCTTCTACTGAGGCACTTTGAGGGCCATGAGGACGTCTGATGGTGTAGATGGGGTGGGCATGTTGTGGTGAGGTGTACCGGGGGAGAGATACAGGTAGAGGGAGACGGCGAAGCACAGAGCCGAACGAAGTCGCTGGGGCGTGAGCGACCCGCCACGGCCCACCATGGCACGTCATGGCAACAACGCTCTCCCGGTCGACGTCGACTTCATCAAGGCCGATGATACGAGCAGCGATGACGCGAGTGATGAAGAGGACTCCAGCTCATCAAGGTCCGACGATAACGCAGATGAGGAGGAGTTTGAACCGGAACAGCTGAGTGTGTACGGTTGCCGAGTAACAATGTGATGCGAGTCGACTACGATCACCAAGTCGAGCAGGAGATTGTGGAAGAGGTGATCGATCCCCGCGCGCTGACCGGTGCCCTGGCCGGACTCGCATCATTCGTCGCCGGGTGTCGTATCGTTGTGGCGGACTGTAGGACTGACTGAGGTAGATGTCCCAAGTGCGATAGGTCCTCGTCGCGGCACTCGGAACCAAAGCGGCTAAAGGGGAAAGTGCATTGAGCGCCGTACCGCGAGCCTTCCTTGCTTATGGAGATCACATCACCAGTCTCTTGCGGACACATTTGTCTCGCAAGTGGTCCAAGTTGGGGCTGCAGACACTCGTTGTCCTAGTGATCCGTGGGCCCCCATCGATGACGTGAGTGCGATGCGCCGAAGTTGCTGGCTGAGATGGAGATATTCACGTGTCGAGTTGCTGAAACAAGTATTCGCCGAAGGGGCCGCAGAAGGTGGGCACACCTGGAGAGCAACACCTATCGGGTGGAACTCGCGTCCACAAGGCAGTACCACTTGACTTGTGTGCGCAGTTCGATCAGCCCCGCACCGAGAACTGTGGACCAATTACAGGTTGAAGGTCGTCAAGTGAGGAAGGGAGCTCCAAGAATCCGCGAGAAATCGCTTGCTGGGTTCGTGGCGAGAATGTTCGCGTTCCAAGCTGTTTCAAGGAAGAAGCAAAGTTGAACGCCGTTCCGGTGGATGCCCAGGAGTACCCTCGTACAGGGGGGGGGGGGGGTGTATGCAAAGGCAGTGTTGGCCGATCCGCAGCTAGCGGACTGAGGGAAGTCGGCGAGATGGTTGGGTGAATATAAACCGATCGAGCGCGACCTGCGTCGGAAGTTGGCGGGGTAGGGTCTGATTCCTGCCCGGTTCAGCCGTAGAGTCGATACCAAGGACCATCGGTGGTTGATACCACCTTCTTCCCCCTCCTGTTCCTATCCTGCCGCACAGCTCGAACAATTATCCTTTCCAGATCGTTCTCAACAGCCTATCCGACATCTGCGCTCGCGCTTCCACCCTATAGGACCGCTTTTGTCTATATAACACCAGGCCAATAGTCCACTTCTTGGGGTCCAGGGAGTAGTCTTGAAATCGACCAGGAAGAAGTTGGGCACTCTTCGACTTCTGGAAGCTGGACCCGACCTCCTTCATTGCCGCTGTAAAACCTAATCGGATCAATGTTCGGCCCTTCCGCGGCGATTAACCAGGAGGAGACCATTACCACCCTTAAGTCGATGGGCTGTGACTGTCGCTGTTGATTAGGAAAAGCGATGATCGGATTCTGTGTCGTTAGATGGCAAAGAACGAGTGGCCGAGTGGCATGCTCTTTTACAACATGTTGGGAATCGACCTGAATGACACCAGGGAGGTCCAATATCGGCCGTGAACCGCTAGCGTCCCTGTGTCGTGCAGCGAAGGCGGGCCGGCTTGGTGTGGTAGATTTGCGGGACGAATATGATTGTGAAACAGCCTTACCTGTACTTTGATATTACAAGCGAACATCACTGGCCGACAGTTGCAACCTTGAATGAGTACTCCGTCGCGTATAGTACTGTGGTCGATGTCTTTGCGCCGAAGCAGGGTCGTACTCGTAGAGTTGTCGATCGTTTCGAGATTCGGGATAGAATGACCGATGTGTCATGATGGGTGGGCGGATGGGTTGAACGTATGAACAATACGTCTGCGCAAGCAGGACGAGCCAGTCGAGCGGTGACGAGAGAGAGAGAGAGAGAGCAGTGATGAACGGTTCGAGGTTTGTCCGAGCCTCCGAGGTCGACTTGTGGTCGAAGTCGAGATCTCGGAAGCTGGTGGAGGTTGACCAGTTTCAACGACAAGAGTCTCCTCCATCGACTCTTTCTTCTTTCAGCTTTGACTCATTACCAACTCGCTACAAACATCGGTCGGGAACTCAATCACCATGCCTTCGCTCAGAGATCGCTCGGCATCCCCTCGGTACGGTCGCGAAGACCGACGAGAGAAAGACGGTCATCGAAGTCATCGCGACGACAGGGACAGAGACCGAGAGCGAAGCCGGCGTGAAAGAGATGAGGACAGGTATCAGGATAGCAAAAGGGACAAGCGGCGTCACGAGGAAGATCATGGCGATAATAGATCAGGCAGGAGAGATAGCAAGAAGAAGCGCTCCGACAGCAGGGACAGGGACAGGCGGAAAGACAAGGAGAGAGAGAGGGAGAAGGAGAGGGTAGAGTCTGAGTCGGAGGAAGAGTTGTTGGATCTCAAGGAACTAGGCGTCAAGGAGATCAAGGAGGATGACTATTTGTAAGTCCGTGCATCACTATCATCCTCATAACAGGGTATTGATGGTGAACTGCAAGCCTCAAGTCTGCCGAGTTCAAGTTCTGGCTAAAAGAGGAGCGAGAAAAGGTATGTGCGAGGGCAAACGCTGATCTGAGGTGTACTAATGATGCTGGGAAGTACCTCGACGAGTTGTCCAGCGAGTCTGCTCACAAGTATTTCCGCAAGTTTGTCAGGGTATGTGAGCTCAGTTGGAAGCAGTGTTGGACTGTCAAGTTGATGGTAAGGCGTAGCGTTGGAACGACGGCGCTCTGAAGGAACGATACTACAAGATCCCCCCGTCCACGTCTAACCCCTCATCTTCCAATACCGCCTAGTGAGTCAAATGCTCAGCTTGGAAGACACCGACATTTGGGGTACCAGCTGACGAGCAATCCACCAGCAAATGGGGGTTCGCGACGAATCGCTCCAAAGTCGATAGCGCCCAGCTCGCTGCTGCTCGCGCCGACGTTGATCGTCTCACCCACGCTTCCACCAGCAACGTTGGTCCCAACTTTCACGATGATGACGATGACGAAGTGGGTCCTTCCCTAGCTGGACCCAGTCAGTCGAAGCTAGGACCCAGTCTGCCCTCCGCGTCGGACAGACAGCTAGCCCTGGAAGATGAGAAGGAGAGCAGGAAAGCCGAACGGAAGCACAAGTTGAAAGACGGGTACGAGCGTGCCAACGATCTAGTGCCCAGGAATACCGGCAGAGAAGGCAAGATGGAGGAGAAGCGGGCTGCAAACCAGGTCAACAAGGAGTTCCGAGAGAAGGATACGACGGGCGGATTGGAAGTGGATGAGAGTGTGCTGCTAGGCGGAACAGATAGCTTTGCGGCCGCGTGAGTCAAAAGGCCCTTATTACTGGTATCATTACGGGTGCTGATGTCGGTATAAGACTCAAAGCAAGGGATGCGGCGCAGCATCGTCGCGCAGAGAAGAGAGCGTTCGAACAAGCCGACAGGAGGACAGCAGAGCAAGAGCGACTTTTCGAGCGAAAACACAAAGAGTCTGCGACAATGGAGATGTAAGTCAGACCAGTCGGCTTAGCCGCTCAAACTTGTCAACTGACGACTCCAGGTTCAAAGCCATGGCAAAAGAGAGATTCGGATGATCGAACACCGATCGGTGTGTAGCCAGTAGATCTTTCAATGCCCATGCACTTCTGCCAGTCCAGCTTCTCCCGCTCCAGATCACACATTGCTTGAGTCATTCAGCCCGGCTCATGCCCCCGCTTGTCGTGACCGCGATGCATGTCACTCGTGAAGTCTTACATGTCCAAGTCTAAACCCAAAGTGAAGCACATCCCTGCTTGGCAATCACTGTTGGAGAGTCTACTCGTCATCCTCCTCCTCGGCATCGTCACCACCCTCGGCGCCAGCGGCGGCCTTGGCCCTCTTTCTCTTGGTTCTACCTGGTCGGCCACCACCGTATGGCGAGGTCAAAGCGTAGTCGACGTGTCTAAGAGAGTCATTAGCAAAGCTCCATATCCTGAGAAGTTCGGTCTGCTCACTTCTGGGAGTCAAGTCGGACAACGAAAGATGGGACGTTGACGACCTGCTTGCCGACTCGGATGTGTCGCTGTCGGATGAGGACACGGGCGTGGTGGACAGACTTGGCGAGTCCGAGCTTGAAGACCTGGGTCTGGAGACGTCTCTCCAGGAAATCCTCAGTCTTGAGGGCCAGCACGTAATCCAATCGCATTCGGCTGTCATCGAGCACACCGATTCGGACCAATCGTCGGATCAAGGCGTTACCCTCGAAAAGTCTCTTGGGGTCCTTGTCCTCGAGCTTGAGGAGCTCTCGGGCAGCACGTCGGATCTGGGCGGCAGTCAATACGAAGCGACATGTTGACAGAGCCGTCTTGCTCACCTTGGACAGCGTAAGCTGAATTCTCCAGATCTCTCGCTTGTTTCGGAGACCGTACTCTCCGGCGAGCTATGATAGCAAGTCAGCAAAGTTTCTCCCAACAATCTCCTCCTTGAATGCCCGGACAAGCGCCAGTACAGTGTCCTCCTAGTCAAGCCAACGGGCACCTTCCCAGCAATTCCCACACCCTCGATGTCCTGATGTCTCCTCCTCACTGCACGGGCGCTGTCCATGTTCATGTCCCAGACTCCATCACCCACCTTGAGCTCGGCGTCGAGACGGGCAGCCTCGTATGGCCTTTTAGGGACCTTGTAGGTCTTGGACTGCTTCCTTGGTGCGCAGGTCATCTGGAGCGATTGATCAGCTGACTGTTGTGGTGCAGTGTTGGGTGATGAAGGGGTCGACCTACTTTTCTTGCTGGTTGAGGATGTCTATGGTAACCAACTTTGAAGCAAGCCAAGCACCAGGAGCGACTGTCGGTCGTCCCAATTCCTCTCACCCAACGGAACCAATTTCACCCTACAGTGCACCCAAAAATCACTGCCCGCGAGGAGAAAGGGGTTATAACGCCGAAATGCCGACAAGCACAGCCAGTGGCGATTTCGGTGTTAGCCGTGAGTATCGGCGTTTAAACCAAATCGCCGAAAAATGCATCCTCGTTTTCAGCGCAACGAGAGCGCAGGGCAGATTTGATTCCGCTGGGAGGAAGCCTGGGAGGAGTCCTGGTTCGCTGCTGTTGTAGACGAAGTGATAGCTGTTGAAGAGGGCTTTCTTCTAACCATCAAGTCGACCCAAAAAGGTGAGCAAGCGGTTACCAGTCCGACACTGCGGCAGCGAGGACACATCAAGGGAACGGAGAACGACATTGGGAGGACCGGTTTGAGGGGACATCACAGGAGTCAACGGGAGCTGGAAAATATTTGCTGGAACTTGGATCACGCAGAGCAGATGATCGGGGACACATTCGTGGAACTCGACTAACGTCCTGCTGCCCATCTAGACAACTCGCCAAAATGCCTCACTCCTTCGGTATCAGGGCGCGAACGCGTCACATGTTCAGGAAGAACTTCAAGGGTGAGCAAGGATGTTGAAGGGGATGTGGAAGATGAGGCTGACGGGATTGATCGCTTCACCTCTATTCGACTCTATCATCGCCTCTTTACCAACGCCATCGATCTGGATCTGCTGGATTGCGCTGCTTGGACTTGTTCTCTCTTGGAATGACGGAAATGCGGGATTGTGCAAATAGACCATGGAATGCCATCCATGTCCACCTTCCTGAGGACGTTCAAGATCGGAGACATTGTCGACATTGTCGCCAACTCGTCCGAGCAGAAGGGTCTCCCCCACAAGTGTGAGTGCGGAGGAGCTACGTTACTGCCATGTCAGATCTGACCTATACGCCTCAAGTCTACCACGGCAAGACCGGTATCGTTTACAACGTCGCCCCACGAGGTGTCGGAGTCATCTGCTACAAGGTCGTCAACGGTCGATACATTGAGAAGCGAGTCAACGTCCGAATCGAGCACGTCCGACACTCCAAGTGCCGACAGGAGTTCCTCGACCGAGTCAAGTCGAACGCCGAGAAGAAGAAGGCTGCCAAGGAGGCCGGAGAGAAGGTTCTGTTGAAGCGACTCCCCGCCCAGCCAAGAGAGGCCAGGACCATCAGCATCAAGAACAACGCTCCCCAGACCCTCGCCGCCGTTCCTTGTGAGTGCGAATCATATCCTGGAAAGGGTAAAGCTGATGATCGCCAATAGACGAGACTACTATCTAAGCAATGGAAGGGATGGAGTTTGCAGGATGGGCTTGTACGATGTCGTATGGATGACATAGCACGATCTTGCGTTGGGGCTTGGCTGGAATTCGTGGCGGAGTGTGGCTTCGAGATTGCGAGGCTGTTGACTGCTCAGGATGGGAACCCTATACATCGCCTACAATTGGGATACAACTGGAATCAATCTCATCGCAAATATCTCATCGCAAATACAACGCCCTCCACCCATCAGTAAGATGCCGACTTGATTTCCTCCCAACCTTGACTCATCAACGACGCATACTTGTTTTCCAAAGCTCTGTACGGTCTTTCGCTGAGATCCTTCTGAAGCAAGTACAGGACATCCTTGAATCTAGTCACTTTTCTCGAGAGAGCCTTGACCAACGCTGATTTCGCAACGCTGTCGATGCGTCAGCTCATTCAGATCGTGACAGATTTAGCTGGACCTACTATTCGAAGTCGAGCTTGCGAACGGTGTATCGCTTCCTCGTTTTGCTCACGGAGTCTTGGTTTTTCTTGGAGGCTTGACGGACTCTGATCCTGCCTGCTGCGTGGGTGTACTCGATCGACAGGCAGATAGATTCTTAGTGGTATCGTCAGCAAGGGGCGAGTGTAATCGAACAAGACGAGCTCGTGCTCGGTCAAGCCGGATCTGTGATTCTGGACGGAAGGGGATAGGCACAAGGTCTGTGAAGCTGACTTACCGTAGATCACTTTCGACTCATTCGGGCTCAAGGCCAGTGTAGTGAAGTAATGCGGGATCTTCATTGCCGTCAGGGCAAAATTGAGGTAGATGTTCATGTACACCCCTTCCACGTGGTTGTGAAAGGTGTCCAGCTGGTCCAGAGTCAGTCAAGATCCCGTCCTGACAGTGCTGGCGTAGTGGACTCACGTAGGCGATCTGATTTCGATTCTCCAATTGCCTGCAGTCGCGATCAGCTACTTCGCCAATTTCGACCAGGTGCGCTCTCAACACACCTGCTAAGCCAACCAGCGAATGCGGCGCCTCTTCGACGAGTGACTCGATTGGCGAACGAGTGCTCCATGGCTGTACATATCATCAGCTGCGGGTCATGATTGAGGACTCAGCTGTGCTATAACTCACGGCTTGCTATGATTCTCTGCGTGTCGATCCCGATATCCAACGTGGCCGTGTCGATGAGGAACCCACAGAACGGGAAATCTAGGTAGTCGTGATCAGCTGGCTGTCATCGGGCGCTAAGTGTCAGATGATAATCACACGTATGGCCGGTCGTCCCAGTGGGGCAGATAGGAGCCACTTGACTCCCTAAGGCATGTTCGAACGAGACCAGTGTCTTTGCTGGGGAAATGTGCGCTCCGTATACCGGGAACCCGGCTGTCATTCTCGCTATGAATCGCCGAGCGAGGGAAAGGTCCGGGGTGATGTACATGAAGTCGTCGATGTACCTGAACAGGATCTTCCAAACAGTGTCAGGCAGTGTCCTGCTTTGAGGTTACCGGGGGACTCACCGATGAGGAGGAGAGTAGTGGTGACAAGTGCTCTTTCTCCAATGCAGAGTAGAATATCGTGCAGAGCATACTGCTGATCATGGATCCTTGGGGGATGCCTTCTTTTTGTCTGAAGCACTTGTTGCCGATCTGTCCAGCTTGTCAACAAACGCTTCGTAGGATCAAGAAGATCGCGCTCACCTGCCAGATGTTCTCCTTGATGTGGGTGTACAGTAGGTCCAAGCAGTAACCTCGACTGAGCTCCTTCCGCCGCAACTACCAAGCAGTCAATTCAGCCCTGAGACCGATTTCCGACGGACCACTCACCAGATCGATGATTACTGCGTTCCTCAGCGGCTTTGCAAGCTCTTTTGCCATATCTCCAAAATGTACAGGGTACCCGTCTTCACCTCCGTCAGCACATCACAACGCTCTGGTTCGACTCACCATCTACTATCGCGCGGGTCTTGTACATCCTCCTAGAGGTGTTCGGCGCTGCTGAGCTCATCGGTGGGAGCAGGAGACAGTACGACACCAACCAGTAGTCGTTCACCTAATTTGTCAGTCTAACCCCCCGAGTCGATTCACTCTAGCTCACCTTGTCCAAGAAGTTGGACACCACTTCGAGCATTTTATCCTGTTTGATCGAATCGAACGCGGCTGTGATGTCCATCTTGACGAAGTACAGTTTTGGGCTGAGAATCCGTATAAGTGTCAGCTTCACGCGCCAAAGGCCAGGGTCGTGGCAGCTCACATTCGGCCGTATTGCGAGATGAGGTCCAGCCTGAGTTGCTGTAATGGCGGGAAGATCTCGTTCGTGCCGAACAAGGCTGAACCCATCGAGTCCGCATTGCGAGACTGTAATCACTATCAGCTCGACCGATCTACGCGAGGGCGAGTGATGGGAGTGACTGACCTTCTCATAGGTGAGAACTTGATGCAGACCGCGCAAGACGTGGTTCGTGCCGGCCTGCTTGCCTTGCGCAGTGATAATCGGAGACTGTTTCTGTGTCACGTCAGCAACGGCCGCCCATTGTTAATGTCTTTGCTTGAGTTAATGCTCACCGTGAAGCGGCCCAAATTGACAATAGGCCTGAATCCATTAGGTTTGGGGATCAGCCTGACCGCTGAGATACCCAATGGACCGGCTAATGCGGTTTCGATCTCGTCCTAATTGCTTGTCAGCCCGGATCATTGCTCGAGCGGAGGATCTTGGTCACCTTGCTGATCTCAACGAGATTAGTCTGTTGGAGACGCTCGAAGTGTGGTTTGGTAGCTTCCATCCAAGCTTTGTGGGAGTAGTATACCGTTTGATACTTCGTAGCCGCGGTCTCCGTGACGTAGAAAGTGTTCTGATCATGGTCAGCCGAGTCACCAACCTCGGTCACTGACATACCTTGATCAGAGGGACGAGATAGTCGTTGAACAACCAGAACATGAACTGCTCCACCAGACCCCTGCGGATCACATCTTGCTGAGGCGTTATCCGCCCCGGAGTCGATGTTGGGGTATCGCTCAACCAAGGAAAGTCGTTGATGCGAATGTCCACGAGTAGGGAGTGTAAATTGATCGGCTCGAACTGTTTGGCGCTGACAAGTCGACGGATATCTGCTCAGCAGATCAGCTGATTCGACGTGGGATCTCATGACGGACACTCACGTCTGCTGATGACCTCCTGATTGTGAAAACTGCCCACAATCTTGAGAGGCACCAGTTTTCGGACCATAGATACTGCATATCGGCATACCTGTCCCATTGTCAGCAGGCCAGACATAATGCTGTAAGCATCAGCAGCTCACTTGGGAGTGAGAGAGGGGCTGTAGTCCTTCCTTAGTGACATCATGCTGTACTTGAAGTAAGCTTGATTCCTAGAGTCAGAGACAGCTGCTCACATCACGATGACAGCAGTGTCCGAGAGGACCCCCATAGTCGATCGACTTGTGGTTCTTGAGGATCGACTTGGCGACTCCAAGCAATCTCTCCGACCGACTGACGGCCGCGGATGTATGATTTCTCAAGGACTCCTCACTCGTCGTTGCGGAGACCAATCGATGCTCGGGGAAGATGGAGGTGACAAGTACCCTGCACAAAGCGTCCTCTGATGTCGGTCCACCCTTCCCTGATGACAAGTTGAGTGTATCTAGCTCGAGTAAGCTTCTAGCCCCCAAACACACAACCCGCGGAAGCCGCTCACGCTGCGCATGGACGCCGTACAGCAGAGATCCATTGGGTTGCTTGCTCGGTCGACCGTAGCAGATCCTCTGCCTCTGTATCAATATATCCGCAGAGCTGTTCCATCATCAGCTGTACGCGGAATTCACTGCCCGACAGCTTTGGCGTACCTGGTCCTCTGCCTTTTGCGACTTGGACCGGTCTTTGGCTCTGCCGTCTTGCTAGAGGACCTCCGCTTCCGCTTCTTCGTCTGTGAGGCTCTTTTAACTTTATGGGATTCTTCCACCTCCTTGAACTTCTGCCTCGCCGCTTCGTCGTAGTGCTCGCTTAAGGGCGTTCCGGATAATTGAGTGAACGAGTTGTTGCCTACTGAGAGGTAGACGGATGTTTGCATCAGGATATGCCGAAAAGCGGCATTCCCAATGCTATCAAAAGATGGACTCAATCTTGAGGAACTCTAATAGAGCTGACGGACATACCGAGATCGCAGGATGGTCCAGGTCGGAGATGCTATGATGGCGGAAGGTGCATCAGAAGACGGTTCATCCTGTCTGGATCTCTTCCCGGATGACTTGGTCTACAGAGTCCTACGTCAGTCGGCAGACGGGACATCTATATAGAGGACTAATGACTCACTTTATCCCCCGTCAGGAGGACATTACGCCTCGACTTCCCGTTGATGTGCCTCAAATCGCTCAGAATCCATTCCACCACCTCCCCCTGCGACCCACTGACCTCGAAGGTGCCGAGGAATGGGTCATGATCCTTTCCTTTCGAGCGAGTCCTCCTTGCGCAAAGTGTGCTCTCGATGAGATGTCGATATACGACGTTATCGCCTGATTGCACCAGCTGATTGGGCCCGGACGATAGGTAAGTCGATAACGGGCGGATATCGCCGTAGTACGCAGAGAGGGTTTTGTGCCGGATACAACCAGGATCACAAGTTCGTCCGCTAGCGGCGGGAGCCTTGCGCTTTGTCATGGCATGATTGTGAGTCGTGGGTGTAGAAGTCTGAGGTCTGCTCGTGCCAGGACTCCGGTGCAATCACCAGTATATCGAGTGTGCGACAACATTGCGACAACATGAGCTTGGAAAGCTTGGTGGGCTCGGGCCAAACATGCGACCGCGACTTGAAACACGGACCTCCACCGGGATACAAGCGCTGATAAAGCGGCCGTTCTCATCAGCGCTGTTATATTAGCCCTCGGCTGTTGTGCGTTGTTCCAGGCTCCAGCCAGGAGCTCGCTCCTTGCTCCTCCCTCAACCAATACTCAACTCGACTTGGCTCCTAACTTAAGCGTCATCAACTCAACACAACATCCAACATCTCAAGCACTAGTGATCGCCCGAGATGGTATACGCCGCCGAACGATCAGTATCTCCGGAGATCCGGGAACGTTCGCCATCTGCAGAGCCGGGAGCCGATGCTGGACCTTCGAAACGAGTCAAGCTCACGCCCGCAGAGTATCGAAGGCGAGAGGTACGTTGGTGTTCTTCAATCCTGCCCCAAGAGCGTCTCCCTTGAAATGTCACCAGGACTCTTCGGCATGGAGCTGTCCTGTGATTCCTCGTTATCGAATCAAAGCTGACACATAATCTGTACTGTAGGTCGAGAGATTGTTTGAGAAACCGGACAGGGAGATCCAGTTGCCCACTGCGACCAAAGAGCGAACTGTAAGAGCGCCAGCGGAGATGATGAAGAACGTGCAGGGCTCGTCGGCAGGAGCTGGTTCCGGCGAGTTTCACGTGTACAAGCAAAGTAGGAGGAGGGAATATGAGAGGTTGAAGATCATGGAGGATAAGAACCGAGCAGTGAGTCATAACTCTCTGTCTTCCCTACATCATTCCCCTTCTTCTACCGGTCATCGCATGTCGTGTAGAGGAGATAACGCTGACGCTGCTTGTAGGAAGAGGAGCAAAGGCAGTTCCAAGCTAGACAGGCTGAACGGGACGCAGTGACCGAAGCGAAAACGGCAAAGAATCGGGCAAAGCGGGACAAGAGGAAGAAAGGCAAGAAGGGCATCGCGGCCGACGGAGACGGTTCCAACGCCGTCGTTGGTCCTGGAGGGCTCAAGAGGAAACTGGCGGGGGCCAGCGGTGTGGTGTTCAAGCGGCCTGGCGAGGAGGCCAAGGACAGTGAGGACGAAGCAGAGGATTCGGATAAGGAGGACGTGGGTCCAACGCTTCCGGCGGCTGCGGTCGAGGCAGCGCCGGCGCCGGTGACCGTGCCCGTGATAGAGGAGAATAAAATCTTGATACATGACGACGACTAGATCGAGATGTAGCTTTGAACACACGATGTTCAAGGTGTTCTGTTCAAGGTGTTCGCGCTGCGCAACGGCCAAGACTGGGCTGGTCGTTCCCTCGGGAAGCTATCTTCAGATGGCCTAAGAGTGAGATACCGTTCTCGACGCCTCGCTCCGCTACAGCTGAGCGCATCGTGCATACTATTGATGTCATATTCACCTACACACAGATGTTACACCTCATCTGCGTACTCCATCTAACATCCGCCAGAAGTCAGCGACCACCTGCCTATCAGTGTGCCTCTTCAATTTGTCAATCTAAAGCTGGTCAGCTCTGCTGCAGTCACTACAGGAATTCAAGAGCTGGGACCCACTCTCATCTCCTTGACGTTCCACTCTTTCACCGTTGGGTTCACCGGCTCATTGTTCCACTGGAAGTATACGCCTTGCACTATCACCATACCGTCAGCTAATGCCATGCCCACCGCGAGGGTAAGCTGTTTCGCTCCGAGGAGAAGAGTGCTCACGATTTCTGAAGAGTACCTTGGGGTCTTGCCATTTGTATGGCCTAAATTGCCATGCCTGACCAGTCGTCACGACGCAGATCACACGGTCCCTGTCATCATCAGCATACTCAGTGGATCGCTGATTAGCAGCACACACCAGGCGTCCTGACCGAACTTCTGCAGTGCTTCAACTCCGTCCACAATGTAGTATTTGCTCGTCGTCTCGCCTGCGATTAGCGGTCAGCTCACTGCGTATCATCAAGGGATCAGAAGAGCTCACCGCCTGGACCGGAACGCTTGCGAATGACGGGCACCATATCCTCAGCTTTGATGTTCCCCTGCGAAGCCTCTCTCTGTCTAGCCACTTCCGACGGCTCGAACCTGCGCAATTGGTCAAAATTGTCGAATCCCACTGGGAGAGGGCGGACTCACACTCCTTGCTCCAGGAAGCGCTTGATGTTCCACATAGTCAACAAGGACGTGGGCGATGAGGATATCATGATGATAGGATTCGAGGATTTTGCCTTCCGAGCACCCCGATTCACATCTACGACGCGTGTTAGCCCATTGAGCGAGATTAGTTTGAGGGCATGCGGCATACCTGTATTGGCCTGAGGCTGCGGTTGTCGACTGCCTGTCGTGTCTAGTGACTTCCGCAAAGCTTTGATCTTCTCCGACATGACGGTCTTGAGGAACCCCTCGAAGTTCTGCAATACAGAATGAGCACACAGCAATCATCGGATATCTGATACTCACGTTCACTTTCCCACTACCTGCTGTACGAAGTACAGAGTTTCTGTCCCGTAGCTCGATCTCCTCTTGCCGCAACTACGAAGAATTTTTGAGCTGGAATCACGGACAAGTTTCGGGCAGCTCGACGAACCCTCTTGCAGAACTCTCTGTCCTTGACGTCCACCTCGTACTTCCTCTTCACCGGCGCAGCGACTTTCGAAGGTCCTGCTTCGTGGTCCAAGGCGGAGGGTAGTGATTCGACCGTAGCCGAAGCAGCAGACGCCGCTGGTTCTAGAGCAGCTACACCGAGCATTAGCCGATGCAAGCCAATAGTCCTGTCTTTGGTAACACTCACCCCTATCCTGTCCCTTTGTGAGGACTCTTCCAGCGCCATCCCCCTCGCCCTGTAGGAAGTCCACCACACCTCGCCTATCTGCCACACTGACATATCCCACACCTCCCGCTTGACCTTTGACCAGATAATCCCTAACACCACTCTCCCGCTCTGTCCACGCTAGCCACAGTTGAGCCAGAGTGTAGAACTCGTCATTGCTGCCCGCCTTCGAGGTGTATCTCGTCGTAGAGTCCTTGATCAGGTGTATGCTCTCCGAAGAGGATGGCTGCGGGAAGGAGATGTAGGCGGCCTCGGTGAGTGATTCGCAAGGTTCGTGGGCGGCTGTGAGGAGGTTGGGCGGGAGCGAGTTGGCGATTGAGCTTTTGAGTAGCTCAATCGGGTCGTGCGTCTCCTCGGACATGGTGAGCTATGAGGACTGGTGACGGGGCAAACAGAAGCGATACCGATGTGGGACGTAGCGGTGTCCTCGTAGGTCCTCTGACTGTGTATCGAGGAGCTAAGGTATCGTTCAATCCAAAGCTCATGATCATCTGCGCCATGGCGGATAGAGCTCGAACTCTCGAAGCTCGCCGTCGCTATCCGCTAAGTGGGAGGAGATAACAACGTATAAGGCGCGTTTCGGATTCCGTGCCTGAAACCCGCAATGTTGACTTTCGGAACGCGTCGAGCAGAGCGCTAACGGTCGTGAACTCGTGATGTTACGTAGTGATTGTGCGGTCCTTCAAGCTATAGATTGTCTTCCTTTCGACTTCTTGTTCATCTTCATCTACATCTGTGTCACACTTTCATGTGCATGGCCACATTTTATCATGTCTTCACCTTCAACTGTATAATCGCTTCCGGATCCGGTTCGCTCTTGTGATTTCTAAAATGGACATTTCATTCGAGAGGTGAGTCATGCAGTTGTTTGTTCCCTGTCTGAGGGGAGCTTTGAGCTGAGCAGGTCTACAGCTTCTCAAGTCTTGTATACAGACTTGGTCATCCACGAATCATACCACCCTCGCGGGAACCGTCGGACCCAAAGGAGATCTTCACCTCATGGCTGCGACAGCATCCGGGGCCGCTGGTCGAGGGCAGCTGTAAATACTTTTTTAGACTGCTCTTCCCTTATGAAGGCTCGAGAAGGCGGTATGGGATGCTGGAGACCAAGCTGGCCAGGCAGCTGGAAAAGATATTAGGACTTCAAGGGCTTAAACGCTGGGACGCTGTTGGATGGGGTGATGAGGGTACTGGCTGTCTAGGCTTGGAACTCGAGCGGGTCTTGAAGGAAAGAGTAAGTCTACTTCCCGCCCAGCAGATGTCGAGCCTACTGCAAGAGGTCCAGTCGTGCTGATATTGGTGTAGCTTGGAGGTGGAGTGACGGAAACCAAATCTGACATATCTATCCGCGAGATTAACGACCTCCTTGACCAACTGGCCGCTCTATCCCCTTGGTCACAACTTTCTCAAGAGTTTAAACCCATTTTCACCTCCTCGCAAATTCTCACCCGGTTATATCGAGATTCGAGGCTCTCCTCTTATGCGTTGGCGGTCCTGACGCAGATCATACTGCGCGATCTGCGACCTCTTGTCGACCCCCTGCCCTCGCTACCGGTCCGCAATCCGACTGCAATGCTACGACTCAAAAGCAACACCGGACCGGCGCAATTGACCCTATTCGCCGCCTTCAAATGCTGGGATCCCAGGATGGCTCAATGGTATGACGACGGAAAGGGCAGTGTTGACTATTGTGCGGACATGGTCGAGAGGGCAGGTGTGTCCGTACCGGCTGGCCCGGTAGTTGGCCTGAATGTCCAGGTAGGTCATACTGTGCGGATTTGGCGGCTCGAGAGCGCAACTGATATCTTGCGACTGAACAGATCCCAAAGTGCTTGAAAGGTCATTCAGTGGATCAAGCGCTCAAACAGTTTGCAGGAACGCGGAATCGCCCATCTGCGCGGATGATCTGGGCAGAGACAAAGTACGACGGAATACGGTAAGCCCAGCCTCATCAGCGTAGAGGCAAAGTAGTATATTGACTCCTGCTCAGTATGCAGATACACGTGCAAATCAGAGACAATGGCGTGCCCGAGATCACGGTTTACAGCAAATCCAAGCGGAACAGCACGGCAGATAGACTCAACACGCATGCGTGAGTCTTCCCCGTTGAAATCCAACATGTCACTGACTTCCTTGGCTCAGGATCATTCTGGCGTCTCTCGGTCTACCCCGGCGCTCGGGAATCCCCTCGCACCCGACCATGTCTCGGCGGCTGGCAAACATCAGCGGTCCTGCAGTGCCCATGAAGCGGTCTGTGATATTGGAGGCAGAAGTCGTGCCTTACAATGAGGGCCAGAGGGAAGGTGGTCGAGGCCCTGGAATAGAAGAGTTCTTTTGGCTGGAGCATGCCAGTGTCCGAGTCGGCAAGTCTGCTCGGAAGTGAGTATACGTATTGAAACCGGTAAATGAGACGTCGCTGAGCTTCGTCAGTAATCGACTGGATGGACCTCGTCATTTTTGTCTGTGTTTCTTTGACATTTTGCATCTCGACGGGAACAATCTCCTCAAAACGCGCCTCTCTAGCCGGCGTCAGCTCCTGGAGAGGTGTATAATGCCCATTCCAGGCTTTGTGAGCTGATCGAACATCAAACAGGCGAGTACCGAGCTGACTGCTTGACAGAGCCTGTTGGCAGAGTACACTCCGATCCCCCTCGACTCGCGACACTTGTCTTTGACCCTTCTCGAGACCGCATTCCAACAGAGCAACCAAAAGTGCGAGGGTGAGTACCAGCACTGAGGCGTCATCATGGATGAAACTGACGAGGAACAGAGGGTCTCATACTGAAAGCTCCTGAGTCATCGTACTTTGACTCAAGATGGCGCTGGGTCAAATTGAAGGTGAGGCCACAATGTCAGTGTCTAGATCTGATACTGACCTGCGGTCGCAGAAAGACTATATACCGAATCTAGGGGATTGTATCGACCTCGTGATGCTGGGCGCCGGATGGGACATGGACCGCGCAAGAGGGCTAAGAGGTGAGTCTATCATCAGCTAGCTTGCATCTCTGAGGTTCGGAGGAAGAGCTGGCTACGCTGACTCGCGAGTAGTCGACACGTCCGTCTTCACGACATTCTACATTGGCGTCTTGACGAATCGCGAGATGGTCAAGGCCAAGCGTGAAACACCGCACTTTGAGATCTTGTTCCAAACGTCATACGGACCCAGTCGGGATCATCTCGAGATTCTGAACGACAATATCAGACACGGTCGATGGCCAACCAAGTCTTATGATAGGGACGATCCGAATAAGCGAGTGAGTACGAGTTCTGCTCCAAGTTTCCGCCCCTGTCATCGATGTAAACGATACTAACGGTCGAGTGAAGCGTTTGCTAGGACTCTCGTGGACGTACAAGATCAGAGAGGGCTTGAACCCCTCGGTCCTGTTCAAAAATCCACTGTGTGTCGAGATTATGGGTGCGGGATTCCAGAAAGTGCCTGGGTCGAAGGTACGCGAGGCGACCAGCTATCTGTCTTCGTCAAGTCCTGAGCTGATGGCATCCGCGCTCAGCTGTACGAACTCCGGTGGCCTCGTTTGCAGAAAGTCTGGGAACGGAACGATCGATCTTGGGTGGACGGTGAGTCCAGCCGTCTCTATGATCACGATCCGCCTCACCACGCTGACTATCTGATAGCGCTCACTGCTGAGCAGTTGCTCACCGTTGCCCACCAGGCTCTGGGTTACGACATCTCGACCATGTCGCTCGCTCAGCTCGCCTCCCCAGAGAGCAACTCCATGAAAGCGATGTGGAGGTCATCATCCAGTATCGCGGTCACCGACATGCCCGACCTCCCGAGTCCTATAGCGTCGCCAGAGCGGCCTTCACCCAGGCGAATTCATTCGGCGCCTGATCTGACGACTGAGCCTACCCCGAGTCCAAGGCTAATAGGGGTCAAACGATCCTTGGCGGGTGGAGGAGCGAACTCGCCGAAGAAGAGCAAGGGGCTAGCGTCCTCGAGGGCATTGGCGAGTGTGATGCTCGGAGGGGACAAGGAAAATGAACACGAGCGCAGTGTGATGGGAATTGGGAGGGTCAAGGACCGGCCAGGCGAGGACGGGAAGGAGAGGGGATGGGGAGCGGATGAGGCGGATCGGGAGGTATTGTTCACGCCATCTCCCCTGAAACGGGCCAGAGTGATCCCAGCTCCACGACATCTGGAGGAAGAGGTGATTGAAGCCACCTATCCCGGTGTGTCGGGTGTCCAAGTCAGTAGCTTGAGCTTTGGAGGAATTCTAGATGGGCAGATCGGAAAAAGCCGGCTGTCCAGGCCGTTATCGCTGCGGTCCAGGATCAGGTTGGCTCTTATCAAGGCGGATTGAGGGAAAGCGCCTATAATTACGCCGTAGCGTCTGGCTGTTGTGTCAGTGTTGTTAGTTGTATTATAGTGCTGTGCTCCAGATATATGGACAATGTCGGATCCTCACCTGTTGGGCCGAATTACTTGAAAAGCATGCTCTGGTTTGAGGAATTGGTCGTCGCGCTGCTCAACTCTTGAAGCTTTTCGAGACTCAACAAGGAGAGGCTGCTGCCTCGAGGGCCGCGGTATGCAAGTACTTCAAGCAGTTCATAATGCTCTGATCCTCGGGGGGGATCAAAGCTTATCACAAGACTATATACAAGGTGACGTCGAAAGGGCTTGTATTAACGAGTATGTACACAGAGCTGTTCATGAGACTCTCTTATCAAGGGCTCCGACAGTGCTCGTACCATGGCGCCTTATCCCGACGAGTACATGTCGCATGCGACGACATGGCAGTATCTTCCTCTCCCAGGTGTGAGCTCCTGCGAACGCCGCGTTTTTACTTCCGTTCCCGACCTCATCTCTTTCCTCGATCAGTTCCCGTAGCCATGAACCGAGTCGATTGACGGGAGCGGAATTAGAAACGCCGTTCTCGCCGGAACTCACACCTGGAGGAGGAGGATACTGTAATGTCTAGCAGCGCAAAGAGGAGGGGGGGAGAGGTAAACGATCATCTCCGCATCGCCAGATGAGTCTTCGCTGAGGGCCCGTTTCTAAATGCGACCAGGTGTGGACGGTACAGACGGAGGCCGATGACATACCAGGCTCTGGAAACGCCGGGCGACCAATTCGTGGTTGGTGATGATAATGTTGATTTTCGAACCGGTACCACGCGGACGATCCTTTGTGTCAATCCCTCGCTTCACTGGATACTTGCTCAACTCCGCCGCAGGTGTGAGTGGAGCAGGAGCCTCCCTTGCAAGAATCTGGACGGTGAGAGGGTCGTTCTCGTCGACACGGTGCATGACCACTGTGCCGCAGTAAACGACGCCATCTATGACGTCGAGGATTTTCCTTTCGAACCGTTTGGTGTCCATGGTTGTCCTGTTGAGCTGAGTACTGTGAGGTGCTGACTTTGCAATATGGCAAATGTGAACGTTATGGGTCGAGGATCTTACTCAGCTCGGCGGCGAGCTGCTTTGTGAGGGAGTTATCCGTCACAAAGAGGAAAGGTGGGAGTGCAGCGGCCGTGCCGAGGGCGGGAAATGGATGAAAGATTGGCATACCAGAGGCGGTCCATGCAGGTGGGTCGTCTGCTCCTCTGTGAGTTCTTAATTGTGGTCAGCGTCGAGACATCGGATAAAGGACGAATGCTTACTCTTTGAACTCTCCCGTGAATAGATCCGGCTTGTAATCAATCACCACCTGTGCTCGCCATGTCGGATCTTGCCGCAGTTTGTCGTGATAGTAGGACAATATCGCAATGAGCAGGGCCATGGTGTAGGTCTTCCCCAGCCCGGCCTCGTGGGCGAGAATGATGGACTCGCCTTTTCAGGCTTGAACACACTGAAATGGTACACGCAGCCGTATTTTGTTTGGTGTTGTAGGTCGAAGGGACTGATTTGCAATGACGAGCGAAGATCTCCTCTTTACGGAAAGGCTGTTCACCGTGTCTACGTCGACCGTGGACGAGCGATCCTTCCATGCAGATCGCCGCCGAATGTCGGACGAAGAGGGACCATACCTTGGATTGTCAGTCAATTGTCCTCAGACCAATGATAGTCGACTCACATGGAAGAATCAGTGACAGGCTGTGAGCCGTTGAGCTCAGCCTCCCTTGCAGCCTCTCTGTCCCTTTCGGCCTTTGCCGCTCGGTTCGCCCGCTTGTAGTCTCTCCGCTTTTGCCTCCTAGGTTAAATCGGGCTCAGGGGAGCCTCGACGTCTACTTGGGTGGTGTCCTCGCCCGCAGAGACACCTGCTTCCTCTTCCTCGGAGCCTTTGGCGTCGCCGTCCGCCAATTGAGCCGCTACAGTCCCTTCTTCATTGTCTCCGCCATCCTCAGGACCGCCTTCTTCCTCGTTCTCCCCTGCGATCGACACTTGACCAGGCACATGGTCCCCGATCCTGTAGCTATTTGATTGCCGGAGCCATAGTCTCCTTGGGCTTTCGAAGGGCAATATGCACCTCCCCGGCCTTCTCAGCGGCGACAGATGCCCCTTTGTAGTTTCGAAAGGCCGTCAAAGGCATGGATTCCATGTACGCCTCCATGGCATCTTTGCACTTGAATCCTCGATCATGAAACACTCTTTGGGCCATTCCCTGAACGGCACAGGGTGGTTCTGTCTTGGATCCGCCCGCTCCCATTTCCGCTCGGTTTGCTGATAGCTGCCCAGACGAGGAAGGACGGGTGCCGGGCGGTGTCGGCTTCTGCAAGCCGCAGTAGCAGAGCATGGACAGATTGACGCACGTCTTCGATCTGGTACATCAGGATTGACAGCGCCTACCGCAATTTGGGTCTCCACGTCCTCCACCGCAGCTTGGGATTCGGCCTGGTGATTACAGTCAACTTCCGTACCTCGATAACCAACAGCCAGACACGCTCACCTCTTCGACTTCAAAGTCTCCGTCATCAGTGTCAAAAGCCTCATCCGAGGAGTAGCCCATCACCCTCGAAGCTAGCTCCGGGTCTGGACTGGTGGGGTATGGCGAATCCATGGTGTTCCCGAATGGTGACCGTCAAGCTTGGCGGTGAGGACCTCAATCGGGACGGAGGAGCCGTGCCGATATAAGCAGGCTGCCTGGGTTGGACTGAATCGCCAAGCGTAGGAGGCCGGGGTGTGGTGGACCAATATGTTCGATGATCGTTGAGGAGTTCCTGGCAGTTGCGGGGGTCGCATTCTTGTAGTCCTTGGGTCTCGTTGTATCCGAGGTATTAGACGAGATACAATTGTGGTTTTGTACTGTTGGTTGAGTTTGGTGTCGAGAATCGATTCGGTCTCCCAATCTTCTTCACCATCGATGATGACGGCTTGAGTTGGGGGTTGCGACCGGTCATCGATGCAGTTGGGTCCGTGAGGCGAGAGAAGGTGAACGTGGAAGACCTTATGAATAGGCATGGTGTCGGGGAGCGAGAATCGATACCCGTGCTCAGAAACCGTCTCCGTGGTTGTAAATGGACCAAAGATCGATCCTCCAGCTTCTTGGTCGGACGAGTCGCTTGATATGTTCAGAGGATAATCACGCCTTGACCGCGAGGCTTTAAGTCGGCGAGGACAGTCGAGCTTCGTCGACGTGATTGGCTGGCCGCTAGTTGAGGTCGACGATATCCTTTTCCAGGTACGTAGCGAATAAGCTGAGATCAAACTCTCTTCGTCGCTGGCTGGCTCTGTCGGTGAAAACTTGTCGAGAGATGTCGGACTGTTGGTCGATATCCGTGTTGGCGAAGAACGGTAAACGTGATTCGAAAGCCCAGGGGGGCGGACAGAACGAGACTTCTGCCCTCTTCTGCCTAGCCGCCAGACCAGTACAGGTTCCGGTGTTGGATCTTGTCTGATCGTAAGTCAACGAGCGGATCTACGACTTCGATCCGCACGCCTCACCCCTCTGCCCGAAGGTATACAGAGAGTTCAACCTGTTTCATCAATCGTACTTACGGTTGTCTCATCTCGGTCATGTCATAGTTTCGGTAGCTCTCCTCCACCGATGACCGAACGGCAGCAGCCGCACAGACGTAAACGACCAAGCCTACGCCGTTTTACGATACGTCTTCCCAGACCTACGAGTATTGTGGGTCGAGATCGTAAGTTATTACAAATTTCAGTTACGAAGTGCGTTCGAGCCTGCCCTGGATTCCAAATGCCTGTACTCGGGTTACGTTACCGGCGAGCTCGCCTTTGACGCCATCGATGCTGGCGGATTCCAGCGTCCAGATCATGCAGGACTATGCTGATTCACCGACCAACAAGTGTCTACTTATAACCCAGCTGCATCATCGACCTCACTCTGTGTGATATCCTCTTCCCCTTCGCTCCACCATACAACGCTCAATCACCCCCAGGCTGGCGAGTATCGCCTCCCGCTCTCGCACAACCGTTTCCCAAAGTCGATCTATCGCGACAAGGGCTATATCTGCCAGAAACCCCGTCACACCTAGAGTCACATTCCCCACCGTCTATCGATCTTTCAACAGTACTTCTATAGTCAACATGCCTCCCATCCCTCCCAAAGATGCTGAGCAGATCGGCGAGTAGTGAGTAGCGCAAGCGAGCAAGCTAGATGCAGAGTGGAATGCTGATTCATCCAGCGATTACTTCGTCATTGGCGGTGGTTCCGGTGGTCTAGCATCAGCTGTGAGTGTGACCTGCATGATTTAGCAAGGGGAATGTAAGGTGTTGACCTTGGATACAGCGTCGAGCCTCGCAGTATGGCGCCAAAGTCGGTCTTGTGGAGGCTACCCACCGACTAGGTGGTACCTGTGTCAATGTCGGGTGAGTTCAAGTGCAGCCATATATGCTGTGCAATCTGTACTGATGCCTGGCATAGATGTGTTCCCAAGAGTGAGTGATGATGTAGCAGAAGACGATGGATGAGCTGACCGGGGCTTGCGAATCAGAAATCATGTGGTGAGTACCCGGCGGGCGTTACACGCATTGTCTCCACATAGCTGACGATCTGGACCTAGGTACACTGCCGACATCGCGGATAACATCAGAAAAGCCGTCGCCTACGGCTTTGGCGATGAGGACTCTGCCTCAAAGATGGTCAACAAGTTCGACTGGCCTACGCTCAAGCACAAGCGAGACAAGTACATCGAGAGGTTGAACGGTATCTAGTGAGTGCTGTAGGCGTATTGATAGCCAGAATGCGAGCTGAGTTGGGCTCAGCGAGAAGAACCTCGTCAACGACAAGGTCGACTACCACGAGGGATACGCCTCGTTCCTCGATGCCAACACCCTCCAGATCAAGTCTCACGACGGCACGACTTACAAAGTCAAAGCGAAGAAGATCGCCATTGCCGTCGGAGGTCGACCCACAATCCCCACCAACGATCAGATCCCCGGTGCCGAACACGGTATCAACTCTGATGGCTTCTTTGACATCGACACTCAGCCCAAGACTGTCGTCGTCGTTGGAGCCGGATACATTGCCGTCGAGCTGGCCGGTGTGTTCAACACCCTCGGCACGGAGACCCACCTGGTCATCAGGCACGACAAGGTCTTGAGGACGTTCGACCCCTTGTTGCAGGACACTCTGACTCCTTACATGGGTGAGTGAGCAGCCAACTTGTGTGATTAGACCATTGACCGGCTGCGTAGAGAAAACCGGAATGAACGTGCACAAAAAGTCGAATGTCAAGAAGGTCGAAAAGCTCGACAATGGCAGACTCAGCATCACCATCGACTCTCTGGACAAGCCGGTCGAGGCCGACGTCTTGCTTTGGGCTATTGGCCGACACTCCAACACGGAGCAGCTGGGCGCTGACAAAGCCGGTGTCAAGCTGGATGAGAAATCGGGCGATGTCATCGTGGACGACTACCAGAACACGAGCCAGCCAAACGTCTACGCCATCGGAGATGTGGGAGGAAAGGCCTTGTTGACCCCCGTCGCCATTGCCGCCGGAAGACGATTGAGCAACAGGCTCTTCGGCCCCGAGAAGTTCAAGGACGACAAGCTGTCTTACGAGAACATCCCCAGTGTCGTCTTCTCGTGAGTCGAGCCACCTGGCTGTTAGATATTGCATTGACGTGAGTTAGGCACCCGACTATCGGATCTATCGGTATGACCGAGCCCGAGGCCAGGGAGAAGTACGGCGACAAGGTCAAGATCTACAGCACCTCTGTGAGTCGAACTTTTGTTAGCAGATGAAGATGGCCGTACTGACGTTTACAATGATTAGTTCAAAGCCATGTCTTTCGCCATGCTCGAGGAGAAGGACAAGCAGCCAACTGCTTACAAGCTCATCTGCGTCGGAGAGGAGGAGAAGGTCGTCGGTCTGCACATCATCGGCGAGGGCAGTGACGAGATCTTACAAGGCTGTGAGTGGTCACATAGTGCTCCTGGGGAGAGGATGCTGATGATGCTTAGTCGGAGTTGCTATCAAGATGGGCGCTACCAAGGACGATTTCGACTCGTGTGTCGCGATCCGTGAGTCGAGTGATCAGTTTAAGGGAGGGAAGTGCTGACTGTATATGGTAGACCCTACTTCTTCCGAGGAGCTTGTCACCTTGCGATGATCGATACATGCATTGAAGTGGCATTATGGGATTGAGCCACGGGGCTCTATTACCTGCTCTTAGGGTGTTCGACTGATGCGGCTTCGAGCTAATTGATGGGCAGTCCAGTGATCAATACAACCACCTACTGCCAGACATTGATCGATGTATAGCTGTCTCGAGAAGGTTAAAGCTATGAAATTTGAAGCTTTGAAGAGCGCGAGGCTGCATTGACGCTGACTTGATGATGTGTTATGGTGAGTCCAACCTTGATTTGAGTTTGAAAATGACGTCTACCCCTTCAGTCATCAATCCTCCGCCAACAATTAGCGTGACACCGCCGCCGCCCCCTTAAAAGGCACGCTCAAAACGGTCAGGGGATCGGCGTCTCAGTCTGCCCCCACTCCGAGATCCACCACGTGTTACAATTGTCATCCACTTCATCTTCTCCTCCGACTAGGATTTTTGCTATGACCGTGCTCGGTCATGATCCCTTTGAGACGATTTGTCCCTATGGGAATGCTAGTGCGACACGCTTATGCACTAGCGACTGACAGAGTGACGATGATGATGTCGTGTCGTGTAACTTAAGTCGTGTCGTGAGTCTGTACTCGAGTAGAGCTTATACCTAGTCTAATGTGAGTCAACCCACCTCTCCCCTCCTGATGGTGATGGCTGATGGTGATGGCTTCTCCCCGCCGGGCCCTATAGATTTCCACCAACGTGTCGCGTCCATTAATCACTGATTAGCATTCGGTAGTCTGCGAATAGCTGCGAATCCATCGCTACAACAAGCCTTGCGCAATCGACACGGCCGGACGGCGAGCAGCCCGTAGCAAGGAGATGATCGACAGCCTCCCGTGATCAAACACACACTTGATCCCCGACGCCTCGACTCCAATCTCGACTTCAACTTTGAGCTCTATCCTTCATACTCCACTTATTCGCTTCCCAAATTCGGTACCCTTACCCCAGGGCGAGTTAGGTCGAGGATACCTCGAGGTATCCCGTTGCTCGGACTTCAAACTTCTGTCGGCGGGTGTAGAGGAACGCTGCGATGCGCTTGACAAAAGGTAGATCCCAATTGGGATCCTCCAATTCGACCACATCGCTCCCACCTGCCCACGTCGACACAGGTTTATCCCCACCAAACGACTTTCCTGTATCCACCTCAGCTGTGGACCTTGCAACGAACGATTTCAGTCCGCCTACAGGAGGACGAGGAGTCAACAGTGCTCGAACGAAGAAGGAGGATAAGGAGAGATATCCCCCCTCTGCGTTCTTCAGAGCTACTCTAGGCAGGATGCGGAGCTTCAAGGGCAAGAAGAGCGACTCATCAACGACCACCCCTGAGCTGGAGGAATCGCCGAGGAGGAGCGAGTCGATGGAATTGAGAAAGAGTGAATCGAGGCAATCCCTCGACATCCCGCTTTCAACCCACCCAGCAGCAACTCCACATCTACAGCCAGTCACGCTCCAGTGAGTCCGAGCTTTTCCAGCAATCGTTAAGCGAAAGCTGACAGGTTTGACTAGCGATTCTCGACACCCAGTCAGCCCAGTCCCACCTCTGCCACCGAGTATATCGACCCCTCCTGACCTGGCTCCATACCCCGACGCAGCGCCCATCGAGATGTCAACTTTGTCGACGCCGTCCCCCCAATCATCTCCGCTTGACAATAGTCCCGACTCGCAGCAACACCTACTTGGAGCTTCAACCCTGAACCGAGCTGGATCCGCAGTATCCTCGAGCTCGTTACACAGCGGAGAGTCTGGTTCAGGCCTCCTCTCTACTCGGTATTCAAACTCAAGCAGGCCTGACTCTAACAGTTCTCACAAGAAGCTGGTCAAACGACGACCGGTCTCCGTACACGAGACGATCGAGCTGGTCAGACCATACCCCTCAACCACCCGACCAAGCCCAAGCGAGAGCAGGTCGATTAAGCCCAACGTGCCGTATGAGCAATATCCCCTCGTCCAGACTGTCTTGACGCCAGACTTCACCATTCCACCACAGGCATACTTCGACTTTGGCTATGACGAGCGGTATGGTCTCTCGCCGCCGGGGTCGAATGTGTACTCCAATTCCCTACTCGCTCGCAATCCCTCTTCGTCCACGGCAGCCAGTCAGGCCACATCTGGCTTTGAGGATCAGACGACAGAAGAGTCGGCTATGATCTCAACCCCGAGGGAGGTGATGCAACAGGACTACCACGCCTCGAGCATCAACAGTGGGGAAGGAGCCGTTGAAAGCTGGGACGAGCATACGCAAAAGCTGCCAGAGTCGGCTGAGAAGTCTTTTTGGAATCATTCCAATTCGACACCTCGGGAGGACGATCAGCTTCCCCTACAAACCAACACAGATGGTCACATCGTCCAAGAGCCAAATCCCCAATCGTCTTTTCCCTTCCACGCAGTCTCTTCTTCGCATCGCACCGTCAAGACCGCGAGCCGAGGATCAATGACAGGTCTAGCACCTTCCCGTCCGGTGTCCCCTTCCCACTCTATCACCTACTCTACCGTTACGCACCATACTTCCTCCACCACATCCACTGCCCGGCAAGCCAGAACCCTCACTCCGAGCTCACCGCCTTCAATGCCCTTGGAGAGGGTAGAGGTAATCCGCCGGAGTGTTGCTTTCGACACCATCGTCCTGGAACACAGCAGAGATGGTTCGACCTCATCACAAGCCATGGCAGGTTCACATCGCATCAGGGCCCGGTCTACCAGTTTGGGCTCCGAGTCCTTCTCTCTCGACATGACCCGAGACTCCATCTTCTCAATCGGATCCATAGGCGAAGTTACCCTTGCTACCAATGCCACGGTGACTCAGGGGAGGACAGTACAATATTCCCGCCCGGCACTGGATGCGTTGGAAGGCAATATCGATCGTGGGGCGGAGTCGAGCGGGACTGGGGAGGGGAGAAGGGCGATTGAAGAGTTGATCGCGGGATCCGAGTCAATGCGAAGGGCCTTCGAGCTGGATCCGTCGTTTGGAAATCGAACATCAAGCCTCGAATCATGGGATCGCCTTGGAGATGGAGGGGCAAACACCAATACCCCCAATCTTACCTTCACGTCCGATGGCGATGATGATCCTCAAGCGTCGAACTCCGAGGTATCCACCGGTAAAGTCAAACGACCGGCAGCTCCCCAGCGCTCCAGTAGTCTAGGCAGTCTATGGCGACGACTATCCAGTTCCAGAAAGTCAAAACACTCCATATCACCAGACGTCAGTCCAGCAGGAGTGATCACCGACTCGCCCAAACCGCCCAAAAGGTCCTCATCGCTCCTACCTCCCGAACAGATTCCCCACCCGCCTCCACCCGTATCCCCATCTGATATCAAGCAATTGATGCGCAAGGCCTCCAAGGGCAAGTTGAAAGTGAGGACCAAGAATCTCACTTCCGACTTGCCGCCCTCTCCCACGAAACCACCCAGAACGTCAAACTCCGCGTCCAGATCGCCCACTGGGCTGGCGACATATATCATGCCTCCATCTGGCGTCCCGCTGCCACAAGCTCGACATCAACGACGAAGGTCGGCTCCGTACCCCCCTTCCGGACGAAGCCCAAGAACACCAATCTCCCCGACAACGCCCCGCACGCCCAGTAGAGTGGTCAGTGCGGCTTCTGGTTCGTCAATAGGGCCAATTGGCGATGTGGATGCTCGAGATGGTTCGGGTCGATCAGCACCGCTGATGTACATCCCCGGAAGGAACTCATCCCTAGTGGACCTCCCACTCGCTGCGACACCTCAGGGAATCTCAACTATGACTACATCACCAGTGGCGCTCGATGGCCTAGTCGAGGATTACTTTTCTGGTCAGCATGCCACCACCGCGAGACCGAGACGTCTTTCCACCAGCAGAGTCGAGGGTCTGCCGAATACGGCGTACGCCTCTGGACTTAACACTGCGGAGAGGAGGCGGAAATACAGGCAGACCTTGGTGGAGATCAAGGATGATGTGGTGTTTCAACAAGTCCTGCAAAACCTGGCCGACCTGGAGGACCTCTCGAGTCAAATGTCCCAAGTGAAGGACGCCCAGGAGGATGTTGAGGAGGATATGGGGCTGTTGATGCGTCCGACCTCCAGATCGGGGCAGAGGGGAGAGTCGAGTGCGAGTGGAGCGATCAGGCAGGAGAGTATACAAGCGTGGTTCGTCACAAGGGAGATCATTCAAGGAGAGCGGAGACATGGAAGGGTGCTGGCAAGAGGAGTTGCAGTGAGTGCTACCGTGGTGCAACTCGGCTATTGCGAGGGCTGATGTGAATGACGACAGACTGTCAAGTCAGCTTTGGAATCTGCATCCTTTAACGTCCCCCCTCTCCCAACCTCACGACTTTCCTCGTCGACCACGTCCACTCTCACCACCAACTCCAGTACGAGCGCCAAAAGCCCGGCCAAGCTACGTCGCAATAGGATAACCACCACCAGTCAATCTCGTCGCCATTCATCCGGTTTCGGCCTCGAGCACGACCTTGCACCCCCTCTGCCCGATAGTCAATCCTCCGTCACTCCTTCGCCAATGGACGTCCTGCTCCTCAGACTGCCGAGGCTATTGGCCTTATCCCTCACTCTGTCCAGTCAATTCGAGCACCACGCCTCACCCGCCGGGCTAGCCGAAGCGTTCCTCGCGATGGAGCCTTCGCTCAGGGAAGAATGTGGAATGTGGGCTGGGGAAATTGGCAATTTGATCGTGATGGGTTTAGGGGACTGGCTGGACATGAACGCTGCGATGACAAGTTCGAGTTCGACAACGCCGAGCCAGACTCCGGGGCATAGTCGGTCCGGAAGCTTGATAGGGAGGTATGGGGCTGGGTCTGAAGTGCTGGGTTTGGTGATGGAGGGTCAGGAGGCGGATGACCAGGAGGACAGGTTGAGCTTCATGGACATCGTGAGTGGTCAGGAGGGGTGTTCAAGACACGCACTACACGGGCAAGGCTGATGTTCGGAAATAGATCGTGACGCCGATACAGCGAGCACTGCGATACAAACTCCTCTTCCAAGGTAAGTCACATGATGACCAATCCCCTGCCGCACATAACGCCGGCTAATGCTCCGCAGAGCTCCTCGGGAAGATCCCACACGGCAGCTCCACCCACCTCCTGGTCACCAAAGCCCTCGAAGCCTCGGAGCGCCTGGCCTACGAATGCAACGACAGACAAACGTTCGACTTAAATGAGCTTCGAAGAGGATCCCTGGAGAACAGAGATTTCAATCGCTCAGGAAGGTCGATTCGGTCAAACACCGCTTCAGGCCTGAATGGGTCCAGTGGTTCCGGGAGCAGGATCTCCTTGGGGGAGTATATGACCTCTGGGGATGAGCGGAAGAAGAGCAAGAGGAGGAAGAGGCCGCAATCGGCCGATCCGGCGGGAAGGCCGTGAGGTGGATCTCGGAGCGGACCGGGTGATGGGCGATAGACATGATGACTTCATGGCTAGGGTGTTCAATTATAATATTTACCCTCCAGACGGCGGCATCGATCTGCCTGACACTGTGCATGGTGTCTCGATGCTATGTACAAGCAACATGTCTATCCTGTTCGCCATCTCGTACTTACACTCGCGGTCGGAGCTTGCTGCGTTTGTACATCTGATCGTATAGTATCGTCCTGTCGTCGTGTATGCTCATTGTCCCAGTACCAGACCACCCCCTCCAGCAGATCTCCAGGACCAGTTGATGTGCGGTCGGTATCTCCAGCGTCATATCCGGTTGAAGCCCATCTCAATGCCGCCTAGACCTGTCTTGCACCCTCGTATAGTACGGCTGGGTGCCGTGCGTAGGTGTGTATCTCCCGGCTTTGGCCTTTCCCACAAGTGTATTCCTAGACCAATCTCTCTGGGAGACCTCGGCGATGCTGTCCCTGCGCTTCTGGTATGCCGTCGCCACGTTGTCATATGCGGCGTCCTTGCCGAACGAGGGGGTTCGAGAGTCGTTCTTCCTGCTGGGTCCATTGAATCGAGAATACTGATTGTCTCGCGGCACCGGCTTCACAGGTGCATCCATATATGGTCCACTTTCTTGCTTTCTTCGATGGTCGCCGCGGTTGGCGATCCCATTTTCGACCATGTGCCCACCCGTTCCTCCTCGAGGGAGAGCTTGGACAGAGGACCGAGAGGGGTGCGACGGTCGGACCGGGGATGTCTGCTGGATCTGAAGTTGATCCTCCAGCCTGGCCACCTGGGCCTTAAGCGCCCAAATAGTATTGAGGAGCTCGTGCTGTCCGCCCAGGGGAGGTCGGCCGTCGGGCGTAGTGGGCGATCTGGCGATATCGTACTCGCCGTCCCCGTGATTGTAGTCCCAACTGCTGGAAGGTCCCGGTCCGGGTGGGTGAACAGATACGATCAGTCCGCGTCCCGGGTGTCTGCTAGATCTGACCGAAGTGAGCTGGAGATGCGGAGGGGAATTAGACTGGACTCACTGTTTTGCCTGGGGGAAGTGATCGACTTTGTACTCCCCCTCCCAAGAGACGCGACCTCGACCTCGATCCGCAGATTGGAGATGAGCGGAGTTCTTTACTGGCCATACGCTCCTTGTGTGGGAAATCTCCCTGCTCGAGGGCTTGTCTGGGGACAGAGGGATCCAGTTTGGCGATCCGCTGGATCCATAGCCTGAGTGGAAGCCAGGTTGGGTCTTGATGGGGGACACATTCCTAGGTCCACGGGGCATCGAGGCATAAGAGCGGCTTCTGGTGTGAGCATCAGAGGTCCTATGGGAGGTCGAGTCGCTTCGATACTCCTCGTGGGTCTTCGACGCGCGAGCGGGTCGAGAAGCGTTGCCAATGTCTTTATGCGTGCTGGGGGATATACGCCTGGAAGCGGAGTCAGCGCCTTGACCTTCATTGCTACGCAGAAAGCGAAGAGACCCACCTGTAGAGATTACCATGGCTCGATATGCTGGAGTCCGCTCTTCCCTTTGAACATGCCAGCTGGTCTTCGGGAGCTTGCAATAGGGCACCGTTATCGGTCCAACCCTCTGTGTGGTCCACATCCTCGGGAGGGGCCTTCCTCTTCTTCCCAGCCAAAGCTTTGCGCTGAGCGAAAGTGACAAAGTTGAGCCGGAGCTCAGATGGCCCACTAGTCGTCGCCATGGCCGAGGAGCTGAGCTCATGGTTGGGGATGCTGGACTCCTCCGGGGGGCGCCTGGTGGATCGCATCGGTCTCCTCCGATCTTCCTTCGAGGAGGACTTTCTGTCCCTCAGCCTTCGACGGAGCTCTTCCTCTCTTGCTCGAGCAAATTCTTCCTCGCTGGTTGCTCGGAGTTGTGTAGTGCTGCCTGTTGATTTGGAGTCCGCTTGAAGGGCTGCTTGAGCGTCTTCTGGCTCTGGTTCCGGCGCCTCAATCACTTCACCGGGTTCAAGGGACTCTTCCCCCTCAGAGTCCTCCTTGTTAGGTGGGGATTCTTCCTTGCTGGATGTTGATCCATTCTCGGCGGATGTGGGTTCCTTCTCGTGGTTTGGCCCTCCAGGCCCCTGGTCCATCGAATTCCTCAGCAAGAACGACTCTGCCATCCTGGCCAGAAACCCAGGTCCGTCCGTTTCACCATCATTCACATATCTGGCTTTCTTCGCCCTGAGCGCGTCCTTGAACTGACGGAGTTTGACCAGAGAATCCACTGAATCCGGCACTGCGGGGGAGGAAGGGAGGTCGTCCTGCGTGGTGTTCTGAGGAGGGGTGAGCGGTCGAGGGGGATGTCCGTGACTTGTCATGTCTTCTTCCTTCACCCTCGGGCCCTCTTGATCCTGGTTGCGGAAAGAGGGATATGGGACCTTCCAGCCTCCTTGATCCGTAGTCGCGGAAGAGTAGATTGAGTGCCGGGAGTGATAGTCCGAGGGGTATGAGCTCCTTCCCCTGTACCAGCCGGTATGAGAGGGGTGGTGGTATGGCCCGTTCTTCCTTCCTCCTCGGGGTCCCAGAGCTCCAGGGGATCCTGCGTAGGGGTGTTGATACTGGTCGAATGATCTCCCTGGCCTGTAAGTCGCAGAGTGAGGGCCAATGCCTCTGCCTCGATTGGAGCCACGCCTGGATGAGTAATTTGGATCAAAGTCATGGCCTTGATAGACCATCTCGACTTCTCGAGGAGGATACTCTTAGTTATGAGTTTAGAGTGATCGACGCGTCTGGATCTGTTTGTTTACGGGTGAGTTTGCGCGCGACTTGACGAGGTGGTGATGGCGGTCAAAGCGTAGCCGACGTTTACAGTTTGTTCCGGAACGTCTTATGGCTGGATGCAAGATACTGTTCACAACAGCATTCCGACCTGACATACCTGATGCACATGTGCTGGCTGACATTTACTGCTTTGTCAGGATCAGCGCTGTCACGTCGGGAGATCGTCACAAAGGAGGTGCAGGGGTCCCGCCCGTCCCGGGAGTCGGAGACAGAGAGCCGTGACGCCGTCCGTGACGAGGATGTGGATCCCATCCTTCACCACATTGCGGAGCCGTAGGATCTGCACATCAGTGCCGATGGACCAAGTCGTTCATGGTCACCTCTCGTTCGCAGCCACCCCTCTCAAAGCATCGTCTTGCGGTCTTGCAGTTGCGAGTCGACTTGACTACTCTCACTCTTGCAAGTCGCAGCTGGCCTTCCGACCAGCTCCCGGCCGGCGGCGCCCGACCCACAGCTCCAGGGCCCCAGGGCCAAGGCAAAGTAGAGGGAGGCAAGGCGCAAGGCAAGGCATCGTTTGTAAATATATATTTTTGCTCACAAGCCGTGGTTTTGGGGCACCTAGAGACCTTGTTGATTGTTTTGGCCAGCGTCAACTGGAAGTTCGTCCCTTCTAGGCATCCCAATAATGCTCGCAATGAGAGGATTAAAAAAGTTTTTTAATCCTGTGGGCGGCTTGTGCCGCGCCTGCAAGGATCGGGGAGAGGCAAGGCCGCGGCGGTCGCCGCCCGGCTTTCTTGTCAACAAGCTCTGGCCCTCTCTGGCCTCAGCTCACCGTAGCTATAGCTTGCGTGCTACTTCAGTACTCAGTGGCCTGCTGAATTATACATTGGGTTGTCCTCCTCGTCTCCGACTCAGTTGCCCGTCACCGCACGTTATCGAGCTGCCTGCAGTCCAGCCTCTCCACTCCCTCCCTTACAGCTCTTGTGTGACCTGAAGTCGAGCTCCCACCCGCACATGACCCGACTGTGCCGACCCACACAATGGCACCGGCTCATCCGCTGAGACGGATATCCACCGGATCACTATCCTCTCTTGCCCGCTCGCAAGATCGCCAACTTGCCTCCCCCTCCGGTCTGGAATTTCTCCAGCCGGCACTCATGGAGTTGACAGACGAAGCGGCGACTTTGGCCAGCAACACACAACAGCTTAACGAGCTGCATGATGCTTTGGGAACGTTCAACGAGTCGTTCGCGGGGTATCTGTACGCTTTGAAGATGAACGCCTTTTGCGTGGAGTGGAAGCAGGTCAGCTACTCGATGTGTGACGAGGGTCAACAAGCTGACGGGAAGATTGTAGGCTCCAGACGAGTCTACATTTGCCCGACTGGCCTCGCTATTCCGTGAGTGCAATCGACATCGGAATACTGCATCATATCCTGATACTCCTTTCAGCCCCCCAACAGCCCGAACCAATCATGTCCCAGCCATCTCAACAAAGCCTACCGCCATCACCGCCCTCAGATACCCACCAAACACAGCTTAACCCCGCGGATATGACATATGCCACTGCCTACTCCTCCAGCCATGATGACATGCCTCCTTCCAAACCAGCACCTCCGGCCAAGCGAGTCGTTAGCAATACCGCTCCTTCGGCAGCTGCGAAGAAGGCAGCTCTGGCAGCGAAGAAGAAGAGAGAGGTGAGTCTCACCAAATAGTTCCTAGCCCTGCGCTGACCTCTATTGTTGTAGGAGCAGATCGGGTCGTATATCGAGATGCTACCGCTAGAGTATAGAGGATCTCAGCCTGTAAGTGATTCTCATGGCACGAGATTCAGCGCTGACGCTTGAGGCCAGTCGCAGCGGATAGCTATGGAGAAGCTCATTGGCAAATTGATGGTCAACCCCTCCGGCCTCGCTAGTGAGTTCGGCTCTGTACCCAGACCGGCGTACAAGTTGTTGACACGGTGGTCATAGTTGGCGATCTGGTCAGTCCGCCTGATCTGCCGCAAGCGAAAGTGAACAAATGCCTGATTGCCCTCGTGGCAAAGAAGCTAGTTTCGAAGGAGAGCGTAGATGTGAGTCCTGGCTCGCAGACACAGCTGTGGTGACCGCGCTGACGAGACTGTGTAGGGGAGAACTTCGTATCGCTGGGTGGGGGCGTAATCACTTGGGAACTAGACACATGTTGTAATGCTAAGCTAGGTTGGCTCTCGGGTACTGATCAGCCAAAGGCCTGATCCAAGGCGCGCAAAATACCACAAGTGCTGATGACGGCGGTCGATCCTTTGCTCGGTAGCTCCTTTGAACGCGTCGGAGCCGCCGTCATAGTGCTGTCTACTGACGTGTGAGGCTTGCAAATAGCTTGAGAACCCCTGGGTCGTCGTCTTCCCCCCGTCCTCATACTATATCCAAGCTCATCCCAGCCCGGCTCCAAACGGGATACCTACCACCAAGACAACAATGTCGGGCACTGACTCAGACGAATTCGATGTCGACAATGGGACATATGACACCATGAACGCATATCTGAGCTCACTCGACAATGCACGAGAACTCACCGAGAGGATCCAAGCGACAGCTGCGCCTACCGCTGAAGACCTTGGGGAAGGTCGGAGGGTCTTCACAAGCCTTCATCTTACGAGCGAGGCCCACGCGGAGTACATGAAGGAAGACTGCGCAGATATATGGGACCTACTGGATGAAGACCACGTCAGTATGATTGAGTATCGAAATCTCCTCAAGATTTCAGCTCAATCTCAGGCTGCCGCATCGGCCTTTGCAAACGGGACCGTACCGGACCTCGCATTTGTGCTCGAAGAGGAGTCCCAAGCTGCTCCGGCAGGTGAAGTGCTTGAGGAAGATCCCCGCCCGAGTGTCAAGGCGGAAGCTGATGGAGATGGAGCCGGAGGACATGGTTAAAGTGACACAGAAGCCAAGGATGATGCTGGGGAGATCGATCGTAACAGTGTTCCACCATCCCACGTGTGGTATTGAGGGCTACTGGACCCGTATACTCATCGTCTAATGGCTAATGAGCGCTGAAGCTGTTTATGAAACCCTTTGACGTTCACAAATTTGAGAGAGACGAAGAGACCGCTTCTGACTCATGGCCGATATGAAGCGTCTTGGGACGAGCTTACGTCCGGAAGGAGATTAGCGAGTCCGAGATTGAGTCACTCCCCAGCCCAGATCCGCTCCTCACTGCCCCACCCTACGCCTTATCGCGGAGTGAGGTGAATGAAAGGAAGGAGACTCAGGGAGACCCCAAGGCATCGACAATAGTATGAGAGTCTTTCGTCATCGGTCAGTCTCATCGTTCTACGGCGATACGCCGTCCTTCCCTTCATCCGAGGTGCTTCTCTCAGCTATGTATGCCTTGCAAGGATTCCCAAGCAGTCTTGCCAAAGTGCTGCTTATACCTTCGCCTTTCTACGCCTCAAGAAGCCTAGATCGGTGCGTAATCACCTGCAGCTCAGCTACAACCCATCTGCCCTTCAACCAGCATAACAATCGCAAGCAACGGTGAATATGAGCAGCGTCCAGGATCTTGTCGACAACGCCATTGCCGACGGGTACACCGCTGAAGAGACCATCGCCGCTGCAACAGAGTTCGCCGTGGAATGTCAGCGAGAGGCTCCTGGCCAGCCGTGGGACATGCAGACTGGCAGAGATGTCTTCGGGGTCGCCTGGGGTGTTACTGCCAAGACGGTGTCTGAACTCGCAACACCACTGCGCGTGACCACCCTGCTGACTGACGAGGGCAGCGAGCCGTACCGCTTCCTTAGCAAATACGCGAAGATGGCAGGATGGTTCTCCAAAGTATCAGAGGAGTTTGCAGCGGGGCGAAAGCCTGATCTGACGTACATCGTCTCTGGTGATGGAGAGATTCCGATAGACGACACGCTGTTCCAGAAGGACTTCGTGATGTTCTTGGATCACACCCTGGCCCCCCAAGACACTGATGACGAGAGGTACAAGGAAAGCATTGCTGCAGAGCGTCAGAAGCTGAGGGAGAAGTACCCTACCATATTGACGGACTGAGTGGTGGTGTCAATCGACTGGAGAGAGGTCAGCAACTCGCCCAATGTGACGATCGTGGGCGTCACATGGCTTCACGGATATACCAGGTCAGAGCAGGCGGAGGTTTGGTGAGGATGAGCGATATACATGCACGAGTAAACACAAGAGTGGGTCAGGAAATCAGAATACTGCTTTCGTTCTTCTTCGTAGTCACGCTCTCAGTAAAACCACCCGGTGCTATCACTGAAGACCAAGGTGCTCCTTGAAGAATCTGACAGTGTCGTCCTTGACGTTCTCGAAAGCGACCATACTAGGGTCATGACCAGTGTTTGGGCGGGAGGCGAAGCCATGAGTGGTGCCTATGCGCAGATCGTCCGTCAGTAAAGCAGGGTGTACCCGAAGCTTTGCCTACCGAGGTGACCGGTTTGCTCGAACGTTTGACCCTGAGCCTGCTTCTTCGCTGCCAGTCGGACCAGTACAGCGAGGTGCTCGTCGGTCATCCAGTTGTCCTTCTCGGCGAGATGCCATGCGGTCGGAGCCTCGATGGAGGGCCACAGACTTTGGTAGAGTGGACCAGGATGGCATATAATGCCGCATTTGACCGACTGGGCATGCTCGGCTAGCAGACGAATGGCGACACCCCCGCCACGACAGTATCTACAGTTCACAGTCGTCAGTGAGACTCAAGTGTACCGTCGAGGCTCGAGCCAATATCACAAACTCACCCGATTACACCGAGGTTCTCATACCCTTCCGCTTTGAGATCCGCAAGAGCCTACACATGTAGTCAGTGCTTTGCTCTGCGGGTAGTACCGAGGTGGTGGTGAAATACTCACCTTGTGCACTCGCGGCATCACAAAGTAATCAAGGACCTCGGGAAGGTAGGGAAGAGACTTGAAGACTGCCCAGATGGTGTTGATGACCTTGGCGATCATGCTCTGTCCAGAGTTTGCCAATTGATCAGGCGCGATTTCCACGATGGGAAGGAAGGGTTCGATGTGAGGAGGGCGGGCTGTGAAAGCCAAAGCCATTAGCATGAACAGCGATCATGGTTGGGCTCAACGCCGGGTGACTGTGTGCAGCTTGAGGGCACACGTGAAAGACTCACGAATGTAATCTGGAGCGGACACATCCACTCCCAGTCTGTCAGCGAACTCGTCGGCAAGCAATTTGGCATTGGGCTAAACCTGGTAAGAAACAAGCTGGCACTTGCTGAGAGTGCGAGACTTACGAGGTTGAACCCGAATACGTCGTACAGCAGGACGATGGCAGTCTTGGGGGCTTGGGAAGCCCCTGTGGATGGCTTTGCGTGATATCGCTTCAGTTGGAGGCCAGGGTTCGTGGAAGCATCTTCCAATTTGCCCCGAGGCTCGCCTTGGAGGACGTATGGGGTCAAGCAACAGAGTTTTGGGAGTGCTGCCATGCCGAAAGTGGTGTCAGTGTTGTGGTTGAGGATGAAGAGCCCCTCGCCAGGGAGGCCAATTAGCGAAGGCGACTAGGTGAAAGGTGATCGATGAAGGATGAAGGAAGAAGGATGTGAAGAGTAAAGCTTGATCGCTATCGACCGCCAAGTCGGTCGGACGAGATTGAGCTGAAACTCCGGTCAACTGACGATCACCTGCTGATAGACACCGAGATCTGAACCCACTGCGAGCTCCCCTTCCTACTAAGTACTGAAGCCGCGTACCTGGCTACGCACTGCGTACTGAATGTAGCTATGGCAGTGTTCGATTCAAGAGATATCGAGCTAGCGAGAGTGTGGGAAAAAGTCCTCTTGAGCTATTCGCAGTGTACGACTATACAAGGCCGAGGAAGGAGCATCTGGAGGCTGTCAGTGGCAATGTGGCATAGCATTGGATGACAGGCTAATCGCTGCCATCGCCCTACATCTCGCCTCTAGGCTACATGCATGGCCATGAAGACCGCCCGGCCGGTCTAAGACCAGCCTGACTTGTACGAGTATCGTGTGCAGTGTGCACGGCCACGGTGCACCTGGGCTGGACCTCAAAGGTGGAGGCCACGTGGACACGGTTCTCATTGCGTCATCCAGCATCCTCCAGTCGCGGCATCCTCGAATCGGTCCTCCATCCATTCCACCACTGTACATGACGCCTCTCTCGCCTTCTGGACTCTGCTAGATGCTTGCCAGAGCAGTGTTACGACCCACTTCAACTTTCACAAGACTTATAGCTCCTGCGGTTCGACCACTCCTCACCGCACCCAGATCGATCCCGAATCTCACTTTCAGAACCATGTCTAGCTCAAACAGCAGCTCCAGCGCCAAGTCTTTCAATGGCCAGAATCTGGCCGTTACAGATCCAAAGACTGTTCCAAACCCACTGGGAGACGGGAAATACATTCAGTGCGTATGGTGTTTATACTGACGGATCGATGCTGATCTGGGCTTAGAACAGCGGGATGTCTCATCATCGGGTACGTCGGACGATAGGCTGGTGCAGCTGAAGTCTCCTGGGCTAATATATTGATACAGAGATGAGGTGTTGAATGGAAAGACGAAGGACACAAACAGCAAGTGAATAGACACGGTAAACAGCCACGCCTCTGATGCGCGATGCTAACTCCCTCCAGCTTCTTCGCCCAGTTTTGCTTCGATCTCGGTATCGAGCTGTAAGCTGTCAGAAAAGTTGTATTGAAGTGCAGAGCGCTGACTTTTCCTACTCAGCAAGCGGATTGAAGTGATTGCAGATGACGAGGATGAGATGTGAGCCATCGATATCTTCGTTTCTGGACGTTGTGCTAATTGGCTGCTTAGTGTTGAAGCCGCAAGGCGAATGACCAAGAACTACGACTTTGTCGTTACATCCGGAGGTATCGGTCCCACTCACGATGGTGAATACTTGGTGCCTCGCGATCTAGCCCGTTCCAGGCTGATTCATGCCTGTGTCGCAGACATCACATATGCCTCTCTGGCCAAAGCTTTCGAGCTACCCCTGAAGCACGATCCCGAAGTCTTGAAACGGATGATGGATCTCGCGACCGAAGCTAGAAGGGAGGAGCTGTCTAAAGCGTCCCCCGCGCAGAAAGAGGCAAGAGAGCGAATGGCCCTGTTCCCCACTTCGAGCGGCAACGCCGGAGAGGCCAAGAGTGAGGTCATCTTTGTGGAGAGTGACAAATGGGTGCCAGTGGTCAGACTAGGAGGAAAGGTGAGTCCAAGCACTGGTGATTGAACGTCGAACTGACATCTCCAAGCTCTGTATCTTCCCAGGGATCCCAAGTCTGTTTCAGCAATTGCTACTTGGTCTCACGCCATATCTGCCATTACCGCCGGCATCCTCAAAACCCTTCCGACACCTCATTTACACAAAGTGCGTACCATCATCTAAAGCACTTTGTTGGACCGTACTGATGCGCAGCTTGTAGGAAGGCGGAATCATACATCGCGCCATACCTCACTGAACTGCAAAACCGGGTCAAGAAGGAGGGCGTAAGAGTCGGATCTTGTGAGCCTGTCTTCCGTGACTTAGGGAGGTCCTCTCTGACGTTAGTCCTAGATCCATTCCTCTACTCTGGTGTACATGTCAGTCTAATAGGCCACGATGTGGAGCGTATTAAGGAGCTCGGACAGGAGGTGAGCTTCTGATCTTAATTACTGGAAGTGCAAAGCTCATTTGTGTACAGGTCGTCAAAGAGCTAGAAGGCGAGGTTGTGTCTACTGGGAAGCTGGGGGATGACAAGGACAAGGCTGCTGCTTCGAAGATATAATCTAGATCATCACTGGATTTCTCCGACAGCTCTTGCTTGCTAACATTGATATTTTCGCTCCAGGGTCAGCCTCGGGATGTATGCAGTATCGTTTCCCACGGTCGTTTCTGATTCCGCGCTTCAAAGTTCAAAGTGATCGACGTTTGCGAGACGTTTGCTGCGGATGCTGGAGCTGGTTACTGGTCAATGCTTTTGGTCAACCTTTCTCCATTGCATCCAGAATACAGGGTTAGGCTTGCTTGATCAAAAAACTCTGGTGCCCAACATGGCCGAGCACAGCACAGTGCCTCCTTCGCTAGCGAATCTGCCTGCACACTCAATATTCGTACCCTCATCTTCCTCCTCGTCCTCGCCCTACTCCAACGATGACGGCTGGGAGCTTGTCCGCGACCCAGATGATCTCGTATATGGCAGGAGAACGAGAAAGATGGTGTTCAGGGGGAACGACCTTCTTCTGGCAGTCGGGAAAGAAGTCCGGATGGCGGAGATACAAGGTCACGGGGAAGAATGGCCAGTGAAGGACGGCACAGTGGGCACGTATCAGACCCTCAAGTCGGCGCATTTGGAGTTCCAGATAAACTCCCTGGTAGTCAGTGATGATGGGAGGCTGCTTGCAGTCATTGGGAGGAGCCAGGTCGTGATTATGATCCTGCCACAATTGGACGGGTCAGGTGACGAAAACGGGAGCGTGGACTGCAAGTGAGTGTCAAGACCTGGTAGAGGGCCACAATGGCTACTAGAACTTTCGCTGATGAGAGTAGATCATTCGCTATCGATCCGATCGAATTCTCGGCAACGTCTGATAATATCATTACCCAAATTGCATGGCATCCATGGGGAGCAGATGGCAACTCGTTATGGATTCTCACTTCGGATGGTAAACTGAGGTAAGCACCCTTAGACTGAACGGCCACGTTGGAGCCAACTGACCCCTGACTCTAGAGAATACGACATCTCTACACCCGATGATCCCAGTCAGACGTTCTCCCTATTTCCATCCTCACCGACATCCCGCTTCACCGCTGTCGACCCTCTGGCACGATACGTCACATCATTCACCTTCTTCCCCAGCATAGAAGGATTCGGAGCTACGATGGTCCATCTGCTCACCGCCACGGGGGACGTGTACCGCCTTGGACCGATACTACCCCTTCGAGCTGAAGTGCCGTCTGAATGGCTGCGGAATCTCTCTGCGTATGCCGCTGGCGAGGATAGCACGACGCGCCGCTGGGTGGACAGGTTGCAGCGACAAGCAAAAGAGGGTCGATCCAATCAGACGCCAACAGCCATGTCGGAGGACGGAAGCGGAGTCTCAATGAAGAAAGGGGTTCGCCTATTTCCACCTCACTTGACGCCCTCGGGTGGTCCTGCTCCAGGAAAGCATAGCCCCATCTGTCGACAAGGCCCGGTCACATTCTCGCCAGCTCCCAACCTGACTTATGGACCACTCGGGGAAGAGGACGTTGCGTCGGACATGGTCATGATTTTGACGGAGGAAGGAGAAGCCGTGATGGGTATAGCTTGGGCGGGAGGTCGGGTGAATGTCGGTACATTGATCGACATGCCAACACCAAAATGGGTCGATGGAAGAGTGAGTCAAAGACCCCGAGCCTGACTGACGACGCTGCAGAACGAAGAGCCCACGCCACCGACCATGGCTATACTTGACTCGATAACATTACCCCTCCCCACGGATGACGAGGATGCTCTCCGCGCCAACTTCCCCATCTTTGTTCGAGACCCTCTTCAACCTGATGTTCTGTACATCCAGCATTCGTTTGGTGTCGACGGCCTCTCGATCAAGCCAATCCTGGAGAGCCTGCGTTCTGACGCTGATCTCGCTTCTGCACAAGTCACCAGGCTCGTGCAGTCTGGGGTATCGCCAATCAACTCGATATCCGGTCTGCAAGTGGTCTCCAACTTGACCTTTGGATACGCTCTCATCGCATTATCTTCCGCCAACCAGGTCGCTGCCGTCGAGCTGGACTATCGAGTCGCCAGCAGAGTGCAACCGCCGCAAGAGAGTCTCGATGTCAAATTGGAGGAGATCTCAAAGTCGCTGCTGGCGCAGCAGCCCTTGGATTACGATACCGTCATCTCGTCCCTGCAGATCGATACCGCTGGCTTTAAATCCAAATCTCGAGGGATATCTGGTGGAGCGCCAATGGAGACATTGTCCACGGTGCAATTACGCGCCATCGCCGAAATGATCACCAGTTTGCAACAGCGGACTCGGGCGATACGCAAAGCCTCTCAGGAGGTGGAGCGGCGATTGGATATCTGCGTCAAGGAGTACGAACGTCAATTGACCCTCTTGAAGGACTCCACCAAGAAGATCGACGGGCTGAGGGATGATAAGACGGTAGTGAGGGCACAGGTGTTATTGGACAAACAGGCAGATCTTGCAGAAAGGCTCGACAAGGTGTTGGGCACTTTACGAGCGGAGCACCGGCCAGACTTGTCCGAAGTGGAGAGGAAATGGTTTGTCGAGCTGGACGGGATGAAGCGAAGAGTCGATGGCGGTCTCGGGTCGACAGGTCTGAGAGATCATATAGCACAGGTGAGACTGATCGATAGCCGGAACAAGTGATGGCGAGGTGGTAGCTGACTGTGATGCCGTAGTTGTCCAAAGAGTCTCAGTCGATACGACCTTCAGTGGAAGCGTCGATGAAACAAGCAGGAGGTGAATCGCCGATCAAGGCGACTTTGGCCAAGCAACTGAGGCCGCTGGAGAATGGGTTGGACTATAGGGCTTCAGAGCTGAAGGAGCTGGAGAAGAAGATGGGGATCCTGAGCGTGTCGGTCGAAGAGGTGCTCGAGGCGAGGAAGTGATATGCAGAATACCAGATGGCCCAGGTCATACGGAAGCAAGTCAAGGAGGATATGCCAACTGTCTGGTTGGTTACGCCACTTTTGAGTCATCTGGCAATGGTCTCGCTTCTTTCTCTAGCAGGTGGGATAGAGTCGCGCCATGGCGTTTGCGAGTACCGCCCATCCGAATGTCAGAACTGGAATACCCCATCAAGGGAAATGGACTAGCTCGCAGCGTTTGACATTTGTTTCGTGATCGACATCGCTATGGAGACCTCGACCAAAGGAAAGACATGAAGTTTGGTTTCGTCATTCGACGGACAATCTTTCTGCTAAAGGATGGCTCCATCTGAGACGCCAGCTCCACCGTTCGACCTCCTCTATCCGCCTTCTTGCTTTTACCGTTTACTGTATAAAACATTAAACGACTCCCAATGAGTATCCAAATCATCATCCAACTCTTCATACTGACATCGCCAGCCTAATCAAATCCGCCAACTCCCGAACCATGGTCAAGAACGTCCCTTCATCTGCGGCCAGTACGGCTCCATCCGTCCCCCCAAGCAGCAATGGCCCAGTCAAATTCCAGGCCGAGAACGCACTTGCTGACTGCACGGACTACACGCATGTGATTCAGACCGGCTTCGACGGCTTCAAATCCCGCGACGGAACCTATACTGTAACATTCATTCATCCGACCAACACGGTGACTCTCGCCGTTACCGGGACAAACTTCTCCTCAGTCAGGACGGAGAATCCCGAAGCCGGGGAGACCGACAACGGGACTGCTGGTGGGCCGCCACCCACTGGTCCATCCGTCAAAGAGCGCGCAGGTCCGACGAGTGGCTGGCAGGCCGTGGTCGACAAAACCAGTGAGGATGGCAGTGAGATCACGGGTCACTTCGAAAGAAGGACGGACGCCTGAGTGGTGATGATACATTCCGCTAGCCCCGGCTTGGCGAGGAATGGCTCATCGAGCCTGATCGAGGAGCAAGGAAGGCAATGACTCGCAGAAGGAGTGGATATACAGAGGCAGATTGTGCTGATACGATCATGCAGAGATACACTGATGAAACTAAGTGATTCGAGCGCTGCATGCCGCTGACATGTGCCGGTGCTGCTTGTGGGTCAAATTTACTTGTTGCTCAATACTCAGACGATTACCAATCGCGGTCCACGGAACACTACAGCGTTGGGTTTTGCCCATCGACCCCGAAGTCGAACATCGACAGTCCTGGAGTCCGTTCTGGTTTCGACTGGAATCTGGAACGCTAATAGGTGTTCAGAACTTCACACCTACAGCGGAGTACGACCACGAAACGCCTCACAGAGACAGATTGGCGATAGCGCATCACGTATCAATTATCATGATAGGCTGATCGATAATCGCACAAATACAATACCCGCTGTGCGGACGATCTACAAGCGCTAAAGGCGAGATATCCGAGGCATCCTTTCTACTCTGAGCGCACGTTGTCGAGATATCTCCCCCACACGTTATCACAAAGACTTCCACTGCCTCAGCCGCCGAGCGGTCGATCCCCCAGCTCTCGGCTGACTTGCTGAGCGCAGATAAGCCAAAACGTGTTTCACGGGGTGCGACTAACTAGACTCGCAAAGGAGCCGCTATCTACTTCTTGACTCCGACGCAGAGGTGCACTTGGGGGCGACAAGAGAACTGGATATAAATCGACCACAAACGGGAGAGACATGTCTTCCACATCCCCACCTTATCTAAGCGCAACACAAAATCAAAGGCCACCACCACAGTATCGTCGACATGTCTACCCCAAACGAATCTTCGAATGCCGGTGGATCCACCTTCATTGGCAGCTTCGTCCAGAGGGCTTGAGATGGTCTCGGCCTCGCCACGGAGCTTCTGAATGGCGCCTCGAGATACGAGACGTCCGCCAACCCAGTCTTCTCCACCGGTAGCGCAGCAATCACTCCCAGTGTCACCGGAGGGTTTTCCAAGAACCAGTCTGAGATCCTCTCGGCCGTTGCGAGCAGGGCTGAGTCGAGTAACGGAGTCAGAGGAGATAAGCCGTGAGAGCGAGAAGGAGGACTTACTGTCTAGAGAGGAGAGTGCGAGTCGGCCTTGCAGGCTGCAGTACATCGCCATAACGCGAGGATGCACGATAAGAGATCTACCACTCACTTATAGAGTGACTCAGTCGACAGTTGGCATCATTGAAGAGTTGAACTCTCGAAGTCCCACTACGAGCGCAATGGTGTGTCAGTGCTGTACACGGTTTCTGGTGGACCACGAGCACTCGGCACTCAGCAATCAGCATAAGCTGCCAGTCCTACTTCTGAGTCCTTGACCGCAAGCTTGCCTCCACTGAATTTGAAACGACTGGCATGTTCGAACTTCGAACTTCGAAGCGATGTGCGAAGCTGGGGGCTGGACAATTAGCCTGAATCTGATACACGTCACACTTGCCCATAAAGGTTGTAAAGGAGAATCATCACACAAAGGAAGGGATTCAGTGAGGTTTCGTCCAGATTGTTCACTGTCTTCCGTAGAATATATATTGCCCACTTATCCCCATAAAGTCTCCTGCCCATAAACCTGACAGTCACTCCACTCTCACTCCACAATCTATAGCCTTCAACGCATTCACACTCACCAAGGTCCAATATCAAACATGTCCGACTCACAGAGAACCGAAGATGGAATCACCTCGAACGGTGATGGAGTCAAGACGGTGTCAACTGGCTCAAAGCTCAGGTCAGCCGTCATGCGCGCGGTCTCGTCTACTGGCAGGAACTTCTGGGAGGGCCTCAAAGCCTCGGGCACAGCTCTTGCCCCCGAAAGCTCGGCTCTGAGCGGCGCATCAAATGCTACCGCTGAATCTGATGTGACCAGTCAGACCAACAATAAGAGAGGTTGAGCAAGGCGATGGACAGCGGGTCACGGTGCCACGTCAGTGTACTGACTCTCGGCGTGGGGACTCGGGTAGAATGGAAGAACTGACGTGAACTAGCATAGCAGGCTCTAATTCCCCGCGTCCTCAAAAAGGTTCAATATTGAAGTCGCTCACTGCGCACTTCAATCCTACTATAAGGCAACGGGCGTGGATCACGACAAGAACGCTCGGGGATGACATGTGGTACTGCAGAGTCATGGTGGTCTTGTCCTCTAGTACTCGCAAGAGTCAAATCAGAGCATGCATTGGCTACGGTAGCTGTCAGGTCGTAGGTTCTGAACTTCGAGCGAGCACTAAAGTCAAAAGTGTGTGAAGACTGCGAAGCGTTAGAAAGAACTGTACCAGTCAAAAAGGAGATAAGCGCTAGCGAGGAAAAGAAGCTTTGGTAAGTTGAAACGCACTCCCCACTTTCATTTGGCCCCGTCTTTCAAGTTCAGTCTGTAGAGTGTGTGAGCTTTCTGACAGTGTCAGAGAGACTGAGATGACATCAGTCGGGCTTGAAAGGAGAGACAAGTGTAAGCGAATTTAGCGAAGGAGAGCTGCGCTAGCAAGTTGACCTGCTGGAAGTTGGAACGTGTCACAAACTCACACGCTCAGCGACTCAGCCCAGGACAGAGGACAATCCTTTCATAGTGGTCCCCGGGAGCCGCAGGTGAGAGGTCTGCTTCTCTCGCATTAGATGATTCAGCACGCAACAAAGGTGGTGTAGGACTAAGTGAGAAAGTCGAACTCACAGTATTCATTACATATATATATTCCTCGAACCCCCCTCTCTCATTCTTACTCCTTCAACCGATCCCCAGTGTGAGTGAGCTTACCTTATGATCGCACGTCTGACGTAGTCACACTACAGTGAACACATCTAATCAAGAATCTACCCAGCAATCACGAGCAGCAGACCGAACGGCACTACCAACACCAACACCAACACCAACACCGAGGCCACGGGATCGGAGGATAAGAAACGCTTCTCCTTCACCTCCGCGGCCCACTCAGCGGCTAGAGCAGTGACAAGCACCGTCAGTTCTGGAGTGAAGCTCTACACTAAAAGCTTGCCCATCTATTACACCCCAGAGGAGGCCAAGGAGATGGAGCGTGAGGCAGCCAACCGAGCATCTGATGAAGGGGAAAGGCCGTTATTGTCGAAGGACGGGAACCCCACTGAGGACAAATAGAGCGTGGTGGTCCATTTGAGAGACACTGTCGATTCACTGATTGCGTCTACGACTCATAGTGATCCCAATATACGGCACGATCTCCTATTCCCTTAGGACCCCCTGTTCCGGTTAGCCAGGCAATGATTTAGTTGACGAGACGGGTAGCGGTTGAGCGAGCTTGAGCATGCAAGCAGTAAGGTCGATATGTTTTGGTGTAGTCTTACACTCGTCATTGTGCAAAGTTCAGTGATTCCAAGAGATCAATACTGGTCAAACGAGAGAGAGACGGCCTCGTGAGTCGACTCTGTCGCGAACTCGAGGTTGACTCGAGGCGGCCAGCTGTCAGCGACTCAGCGTTGCGGCGTTTCATGATTTTATCGGGTCGGAGTTTTGCTCGGCCATCTCGGCCTTCGGTCAAAACGCCACGTGGCGCCGTGTTTCATGTGATGGCCATCGTGCTTATCGAACTCCGGACCTGTGCTCACCGAGCAGTGAAAAACGAAAACAGCAAAGACCTCACGCATCTTTGTCTCGTTCGTCAAACGTCCTGTCTCGTTGACTGGCAGATACTTGCGCCATGCTGGAGATTCCCCTCGATTTCATCGCCAACCTTCCCACTCGGCTGCCGTTTGGACCCCAACATGTCCTATCGGGTCTGGGGCTGATCGGCCTGACGATGTTGGCTCACGTCACACCTCATTCGCCGGGTTGGATCATGTTCAGACGAGGGGTTGCTTTGCCTCTGATAGCGATCGGATGGGCGTATCTGTACTGGGTGCCCATCCTACCCGCTGGAGAGGATCAATGGGGTAATGCGATAGGATGCGGTGAGTACTCTATCACTCATTAGCAGCGATAGTCGTGAACTCGAGGGATGATCTCTGACCCTATCACCTACAGTCAGTGTTATTGTTCGATTGCTCGAATGGACTTTCTTCACAGCGGAGACCCACTGCTTTCGGGTCAGGCCCAAAGGTGGTACCCCTGCCACCGCAACACAGCTCGAAGAGAAGGTCACGTCGAATCAGTCTGCTTCGCTGGTGCTCATACCCGAACCCGTGCCCGAAGGCTTCACCAAAGCCAAGGTCGGATGGGCATTCTCACTGTATGGCTCCAATCGAGGCATTGGATGGAACTACTGGCCTCCCCTGCCCCAATCGTCAATGGTGGACCCGTACATCAGAACATCCAAAAGGCCATCATTCCTCCTCGCTCAGCTCCGGATTCTCATCACCACCATGTTGGTCCACGACACCACACGGTACTATATCACCTATGTCGCTCCCGACTTCTTCACCGGAAAAGTGCCGTACGACGACCTATCGCTCAGGCAGAAAGCGATCTACTCTATCGTCACAGCTGCGAGACCATGGTACACCGCACAGCAGCTGGCGCCGATGTTCGCCTTGCTGCTCGTCGGGCTTGGAGGAGTCATGGACTGGGAGGGTGAGATGTGGAGTCCTTGGGGCTACCCACCGTTCTTTGGAGGATTGACTGAACTGTGGAAGAGACCGGGGTTGTCAACGATGTGGTCAAAAGTGGGTCTTCTGTCTTCTTCCTGGTGTCTCGGCTCCGGCTAATCGGTCACAGACATGGCACTCGTTCTGGAGGAGATTCTTGCATGTCCTCGGCTGGATTGGCATTGGCGAGAAGATACTACGACTCCCGCCCACCGGCCTGTCGAGCCATTCGCACGCCAGGTTGATCGATCCCGTACCGGCAAAGGCCTCCACACAGCCAGAGCCTGCGAAGGCTTCGGAGTCCATGCTGCAGCGTCCGTCCACGCTCTCCCGAACGCCCTCAGGGTACGACACCCCCTCCCACCCTCTCAAGACAACACCTTCGAGGCAGCTCACCACCAAGATCGCCTTGACGAATTTCGCCAAATCCGTCATCGTCTTCACGCTTACCGGCGTTCTGCACGACGCGCCCTTCTTGCTCACCCACCTCAACAAGACACATCCCGTACTGCCAAAATCCATCCTACTGTCAGACTGGCTGGTCGTCACTCCCTTCTTCGTCGCACAGCCATTTGCGATAGTCGTCGAAGCGTTTATCAAGCGGTTGTATAGGAGAATGAAGGCTGCGAGGGCTATCAAGCTTGGGTCCGAGCCTGACTGGCTGGTCACGGTGGAGAGAGCAGTTGGCTTCCTTGCTGTATGGGTGTGGCTGGGTTGGTCGGCGAGGGCCTATGTGAGCGGCATGGCCAGGCTGAACGTGACGAATTGGGTGGGGGTCAAGTCTTTCAGCTTGACAAGCGGGGTTTTTGAAGGGGAGGTGGGTTGACGATTTCACGGGGAGGTAGATGGAAGTGTATGACATTTCGAGAAGATCGATATCGATCTGAAGGTTTATAGATCCTCTTGAGTATACATCACCCTAGTTATAAAAATGTTGGATATGCCTACACGCAAATAGTCAGCGCGGCTAAGCAGATGTCAGTAAGGGATCGTACCGTAGTGCCTCGCGGGATTTCTCGTCCAACGTTGACGTTCATCGAGTAAGAGTTCGATGCACTTCGACCTTCGGTCATCTCGGTCTGAATCCAACAACAACATCAACACCACGTGTAGGTCGTGTTTCAGGCCTCCTGAGAGATCTTTGGCCCGTATGAGATCTATGTCATATATCAGCGACAGCGACCATGTCACTCGAAGAGACTGATTGACGAAATATCGCTGAGCTGGCCTGTCCAGCAGCAAATTCCTCTCCCCCCTTCTCTCTCTGATTTCCAAGGGCAAAAGGGCGTTCGGCGCACCATGGTCGACATCGGGCTGGAGTTCATCACCAGATTACCTGTACGCCAAGCATTTGGACCTCAGCATATTGCGACTGGCATTGGTCTCATGGCTCTAACGGTGCTCACTCACGTCACCCCTCATTCGCCGAGCTGGATCATATTCAGACGAGGTATTGCGCTTCCGTTCATTGCTTGTGGGTTTCTATACCTGTATTGGGTACCCATCGTGCCTGAGCCTGAGCAACAATGGGGAAACGCAATAGGATGTTGTGAGTCGAGCATCCCCCCGGCTAGAGGACTCGTATTGGTGCTGTGCTGAACAGTGGGCGTAGTCAGCAGTATTGTTCGATTGATCGAATGGACCTTCTTCACCGCCGAGACACACTGCTTTCGAGTCATACCAAAAGACCCGGTGTCCACCTCATCGATACATGAGCTCAACCAGAAAGCGGACTCGGTGGAGGTGACGCCCACGGCACTCGTCCCGGAGCCTGTGCCCAAAGGCTTCACCAGGGCCAAACTCGATTGGGCATTCTCGCTGTTTGTCTCGGCCAGGGGTATCGGCTGGAACTATAGTCCTCCTCTACCACAAACTTCAACGGTCCATCCTTTCCTGCGAACGTCGAAGCGCCGACCGTACATCTTGGCTCAGCTGAGGACCATATTGGTCACCTTGCTCGTGCACGATACCACTCGTTACTTCATCTCCTATGTCGCCCCCGACTTCTTCACCGGCAAAATCTTGTATGACGATCTGTCCGTGGGTCGAAAGTCGGTATATTCGATTGTCACGGCCTCGAGAGCGTGGTATATCACCCAACAGAGCACTCCGTGGTTTTCCATAATCCTCGTCGGTCTGGGCGGGATTTTGGGCTGGGAGGGAGAAAATTGGAGCCCGTGGGGGAATCCGCCGTTCTTTGGTGGCTTGACTGAGCTATGGAGGAGTCCAGGGCTGTCGACAATGTGGTCAAAGGTCGGTCGTTTCGTCTATTCGTGGTCGATGGGCTTCAGCTGAATGAGCTGTAGACGTCGCATGCCTACTGGCGGAGGTTCCTGCATGTTGTCGGCTGGATCGGTGTTGGCGAGAAGATCCTGCGGCTACCACCAACTGGACTCTCCAGTCATTCGCACACCAGACCGAGGCATCCAGTGATCGTCAAGGGCCCCTCTACCGCAATACCTACAAAGCCATTAGCTTCCAGTACACAGCGACCGTCCGCCATCTCACGAAGGCCCTCAGAATATGATACACCGAGCCACCCGCTCGAAACCACTCCTTCGAGGCGACTCAACACCAGAATCGCCCTGGCCAATCTCGTCAAATCCGTCATTGTCTTCACTATTACTGGACTTCTACACGACGTACCCTTCTTGCTCACACACTTGAACAAAACGCATCCCGTCCTGCCGAAGAGTATCCCGCTGTCCGATTGGCTGGTCGTTACTCCCTTCTTCCTCGCCCAACCATTTGTAATTATGATTGAAGCTGTCATCAAGAGGTTCTACCGCAGAACGAAAGCGGCGAAGGGGATCAAGCTTGGTTCCGAGCCTGACTGGCTGGTCACGATCGAAAGGACAGTGGGGTTCCTCGCTGTGTGGGTTTGGCTGGGATGGTCGGTGAAGGCCTATGTGAGCGGAATGGCTAGGTTGAGTGTGATGAATTGGCATGGCATCAGGTCGTTCAGCTTGACGAGCGGGTTGCTGAAGGGAAGGTGGATGGACGACTTCACTGGCAAGTAAAGACTGTGCGTTAGTTGACAGGACCAGCAATTAGATCCTGCGATTAGCGCGAAGAAATCGACGGGAGGAGGTAGATGATTGAGCTAAGACTGCTGTTTGACGATCAGTGATGCCTAGATGGGATGTATTGTGCACATCACAATGCCTATGATACCTTATTATACAACCTAGTATGTGAACATGCGCTGATTCGGACAACGGACCTAGTCGTCCCTCCAGGCGACCTCGCCTCTGGACCACCGTTCTGCCCAAATCGCCCTCTTGTGATACGTCTTGCGTGCTGCCTTGAACTCTTGGATAAACTCGTCGATGGAGCGGTTCTGGAAAGCAGTGTTAGTAGCTGTCATCTCGATGTTGAATTTCAATAGATCCTTGGTACTCACCCTTTCCGGTAGATTAGGCGGCGTGGACTCTCCTGGGGCAGGCGAGTCGACCCGGGATACACTACCACTGGCGATTCCTGCTCCATTGCGACCTTCGATAAAGCTACTGGCGATCTTCTCCGACGCTTCATCTTGGGCCGTGATCGAATGTCTCAGCCGCAGGTGTAGGAATGACGGTCTGTGTTTCTACCACCAAAGTCAGTATTGGATTGAACGTAAATGGATGAAGGTGGGGGTACGCACTTGGTATAGATTCGCTTGAGCTTTCTCGATATCTGCCCAACTCGCCTTCAGCCCCTCGGCGTGGGCATATGACTGCGCCGTAGCATCCCGTAGCGCGAACAGCTCGTCTCTCAGCTCCAGATTGCGCTCTAGGCCTAGTCAGCCTCCGCCTCGTGGTTATAGGTGTGAAGGAGTTCGAGGACAACTCACTGGCCATCTCCTCATTCTCTTTGCCCAGCCGCTCGACATCGGACGCTAGCTCTTGAACCTCGGGCAAGGTGAACAGGAACGCTTCGGTGAGCTCAGGCGAGGAGAGCAGGTCCTTGAGAAATGAGGGCGGGTATGCCGCCAGCGAAGGGAATTGCTGGAGTAGCTGCGTCGACATGGCGAGATTTGCGAGGACGGAAATACGGTAGTGGCGAGTGTTCGATGGCTGTAGGGTCGAAGACTTGGCTATAGCAAGCTCCTAGCAAGGACTGGCACGAGTTCGATGAACGCTAGAGGTCAGGCTAGGTCACGCTGAGAGATTGCTGAAAGACGCGGTCAGCGGGCGTTCCTGGCTGATTAGGGTGAGGACGTTGTCAATCCCCAAATCCTAATGCACTCCGTGATCACGGATTAGGATCACTGTTATCAGTTTTGATGCCGCTAATTGCGACTAGTTAGTAACTTGAGACCAGCCCCGCTACCCCGCTTTAGCACTGTTGGGTTTCGGTGACGTCGAGCAGGTTGCCGACAACACAACGGTCTTGCATCATCAAACAAGAGTCTCAGCTTAGCACCATCACATCACCTCCAGCGACTCTCACGGACCCGGAGTATGCCCCGCCAAAGTGATCGATAGAAGCAGAAGTGATCACAAGTGCTGGCGAGCGAAACATCCACACTGGGCAATCCGGCGGCAACCAAACAGATCTTGCACGTTTCACCACTTCATACATCCCAGCTACAATGCCCGGGTCGGCTACTGCCTCTGGATCCGGCAGTGGTCTGTTGACAGATGCAGAGCTATGGGACGTCGACTACGTAGACAAAGAGTAAGTCACACTCAAAAGGCCAGAGCTGCCTTTGTGCATTGAGTAACAAGATGCAGACACTCTGAGGCATTTGCTCGAGCGCTATCAACACCCGATGTCCTGACAGAAGGAGATGCGACACCCTCCTCGCCTCGATCACCTTCGATATCGTTGGATCCAACGGATAAATGGCAGTATGGACCGGAGAATGGGTTGCTGGGACAACAAGGTAGAGAGCATGGTGGAGAGGGCAGGAGGGGCAGAGTGGAGAAGCTTTCGGCTACATCGGACTTTGCGGTGGGTGATGGAGCTCATTTGTGTCGAGACGGGAGGTAGGCTAGGTGAGAATGTGCTGGCTGACGAGGTCTCTGTAGCCAATTCACCAAAGGGTCTCAAGGTGGGTCAACAGGTAGAGCATAGGGGATGAAAATGCTGATCGAGATATTAGACGCCATACGAAGTCTGCTCAGCAAGGAATCACGTATCATCTCATGAGATGGCCTCTGCTGGTAAGTAAATTACAGCTTCAAGCTTCTCACCGAAGGCATCGGAGCTGAACCTCTCGATAGTGGTTCATCTTCTTCATCATATCAATGGAGTTCGGAGCGTATGTCGTCACTCGACAAGTGGTCAATGTGTTCGAATACCTAGTGGCATGGAGGGGTCACAAATCGACTCTACGCTCGGAATTGCGGAAAGCGCAGACGTATGAAGACTGGGTCAAGGCCGCCAAGAAGCTGGACGAATACTTGGGCTTTGATGAATGGAAGGAGACCGAGGAAGACGGCTATTTCGACTGGACGCTGGTCAAGCGGGTCGACCGGACTCTGCGGCGTATGCGGAGTGCGAAAGACTTCAGAGGATTGATGGACGCTCTGGCAGTATGTGTCAGGAGCAATTTCGCCGGAACGGAGGGCGTAAAGATGTACAGCGAGGTGAGCTCTCCCAATATCTCGGCTGGTGGCGTGTCACGCTGACGGAGACAGACATTCCACGGAACGAAACGAGTAGTCGAGGCGCATGTCAACGAAGTCGCCGCTTGTCTAGACAGTATCCGGACCTCGACGGACATCTCCCTAGAGGAGAAGCGGGCATTCTTCAGAGCCGTCAACAAGAACTATGGCAGTAGCGCGTTATGTCTATCTGGAGGCGCGAGCTTCGGTTACTATCAGTAAGTTCTCAGCTGGGAAACACTTCCCAGCCAGCTGACATGATATAGCTTTGGCGTGATCAAGGCTTTCCTCGAAGCGGACCTCCTACCACGAGTCATCACGGGTACCTCGGCAGGTGGTCTTGTCGCCGCCCTGCTGTGTACCCGCACCAATGATGAGCTAAAGCACCTCTTGGTTCCGAGGTTGGCGGACAAGATTACCGCTTGTTCAGATCCATTCAGAGTATGGTTCAGGCGGTTCAGGGAGACTGGAGCGAGATTCGACAGCGTGGAATGGGCTCAGAAGGTGGATCCAACCTGTGATCGCCGAACACTACATTCACTAATGATTTTCGCTAGGCCACATTCTTCACTAGAGGCTCTCTGACGTTCAAAGAGGCTTATGAGAGGACTGGACGAGCACTCAACGTATCGGTCGTCCCGTCAGACAGGCACTCGTGAGTAATACCACACACATACCTCTTGATTCTGTGCTCATCCACCTCCCAGACCTACCATTCTCCTAAATCACCTCACAGCGCCAAATTGCGTGATATGGTCTGCGATCCTGGCTAGTGCTGCTGTACCAGGCATTCTCAATTCGGTGAGTCCGCGCGCACGCTCAAAATCACAGTGCTGAGTAGATGGCATGCAGGTCGTCTTGATGGCGAAAGATCGTAATGGACAGATCAAACCGCACAACCTAGGCGGCTCGCGATTCAAAGACGGCAGTCTGCGAGAGGACATCCCTCTTGGAAGTCTGCATACCCAGTTCAATTGCAATTTCTCGATAGTGTCGCAGACGAATCCCCATATCCACCTATTTTTCTTTGCCCCTCGAGGATCTGTCGGTGAGTGTTTCAATCTATCCGGCGAGATTGTGTCTGACGTCGTCACAGGCCGACCGGTCGCGCATAGAAAAGGCAAAGGTAAGCGAATCCCCATTTGACGGTTCGTGTCGATTTATGCTCAAGGACACAGGCTGGCGTGGAGGATTTATCCTATCTGCGCTCGAGTCATACATCAAGTTGGATCTCACGAAGCATTTCAAGGTATGTCCTAGTAGATCGGAAATTAATGCGGAGCTTACTCGTTATAGGTCATTCGGGATCTTGATCTCTTACCCCAGCTTCTGCAGAGCGATTGGAGCGGTGTCTTCCTGCAGCGGTTCAGTGGTGATCTGACTCTGACTCCAAGAAGCACTCTAGGAGTAGGTCCAATCACTGTTTCGACAGGGAGGTCCGAGCTGACAGTTGGCTAGGATTGGTTCCGTATTCTTTCGGATCCAAATCGAAGTCAGCTGGAACGGATGTTTGACGTCGGTCAAAAGGTCGCCTGGCCAGCGCTTCACATGGTACGAAACCGAATGATCATCGAGGTGAGTACAGAGCCTGGTTGACGTAGTATTCAAAACAAGTATTGACTTAAACTCCCACAGCGCGCCATCCTTCGTGGACGCACGGAAGTGCGAGCGGCGCTGCACCGAGATCGAACAACCATCGATCCTGAGCACGTGCGAGAACCATCCTCCGACCGAGAGAAGCGCATGATCGACGGACTGCCAGGCGGCCTTACGATACAGGTCCCCATCGAATCGGATGCCGATGCCGGCTTCTTGCAAAGGTCCAAGAAGGCGAAATCCCACCGTGGACTAGCTGCGCCACCTGGAGCGTATCAGCAGAACAATCCCTTGAGGAGGAGAAGAGGTGGTGCTGTCGCAAGTGGTGGAAATGGCTCAGGAAGCTCGAGTAGACGGCCTTTCCCAGCGGCTGCTGGACTAGAACCCCCTCGTCGAGGACATACAACCGAGCAACCAGCTCGCCGATCGTCTACGCCTGGGCCATCCCGAGACGACCGTCGCCGAGCAGTTTCAGAACAGCCAGAAACGACGCCTGTGCGTGCGCAAGACCCTAGGGGATACACCGCTACTATTGGAGATACGCTTCGACACGTCCGTACGTCTTCCATATCGGCCTTCACTAGCCCGTTCCGCTCGAAAGCGAGTCTCAACACCGCGGCCAATGCCGGCGATCGCGACCGCGCCGGGAGCACCCCAGAGGATTCCGGAAATGAGAATCACCGACATCGGTCCCAAAGAAGCATTTCCAGGTGGTTTGGTGGAATCTCCGAGTCATCCACATCGGATGAAGCGGAGGACGATGGCGAGTTGGGTCGATATGGCAATTTGGTCAATGTGAACGGGACCAACGGCGGGTCTCATGCCTATGGCCACAGTAGGACCAGGAGTAATGGCAGCACCGAGGATGATGACACGCCGAGGTTTAGCCAGAGAAGGGTGTTGGGCCTGAGCGAGGGCGAGGGTGAAGGAGAGGATGGGCTGGACGAGGAGGTGCTGGTGGAAGACCCAGATTCGGCGTCTGATATTGGAGAAACGAGAGAGGGGAGTGCAGGGGAAGGTCGGATCCCGATTCCAGGCGGGGAAAGGGTTCGTCAGAGGGATATAGATGCCACAGCTGCGGCTGGCCAAAGGCTCAGAGTTGTCGATTCCCAGAGTCAAAGGACTCCTCAATATAGCCCACCTCAGCAGGACCAGTGATCTATAGGTAGAGATAGGAGACATAGATGAGCTGCTTAGCTGTCCCGCTATAGAGAAGGAGCTCGTACAACCCCTGTATCTGACGACGTAACGATAATGCATGGACACCGCCAATACACCAATGAAGACCGGAATAAGCTTGAAAGAGGGTATCTCTAGTGAAGGGCGGATGTCGTCTGCGACATGCCGCTGTCTATAGGAGTATGGTTACACACATACAGTCGAGCCAGAAGGACTCGAAGAGTAGCTAGCCTAAAGTCGGGGTTCACAACGCTGCGTTCTGCTCGCGCTCCAGCTTCTCTAGTCTGGAGATTTGCCTACAGTGGGGTTTGAGTATCAGTAGGCGCATCGCATGTCTTCGTACAAGGACAAGGGACTTACTCGTCACGTTTTGCCATTCTCCATCTATTCAACTTCGCCTGCTCGTTGACTTTGAATCCGAATATCTTCGGCTCGAAGAACTCCGCCTTGAGTCCCGCATTCGCCGTCGACATGACTCCACCCACTGCCGAGACCAAGCCAGAGTCCCGGGAGCCGCCTATTGTGTTCACGGCGGACATTGCGCTCGAACCCTGGGACATCATATTGCGCGTCATTTCACCAACGGCATTGCCGAATGTGCTGGGTGTGGCGGTAGAGTGAGATGCGCCTGTCTGACTGATGGGTGGCGTCTTTGAGGGGATGAGCTGGGGGTACACCATGAACAGCATGTGGGGGAAAGTTGTGCCAAAGTATGCTCCGTCTATAGAACCGTGTCGGTTGGATTTGGGCGAGTAAATGTCCTCGCATCGAGGGCAGTATAGCTTGACGGCTTTCTGGTAAGGTATGTCCGAGAGGCCGACGGGGAGTAGTGGCTGAGCGTAACAGTATACACGGGGACAACGGCCAAAGTCTGCTTTTCGATACTTATCGAGCTGCAAGTCGGTCGAGATGAGTCTTCCTTTCTAGTGCATGCTGCGACAAGCTCACCATTTTGCTCAGCCCGCGCGAGGTGACGATGTATCTGGCGTGTATCAGGCCATAGAGGAATCTCGCCGACGTCTCCACCATCTCCCGCACATCATCATCTAGCTCTTCTTCATCTGCGAGGTGTCAGCTGTTGGAAGGTTGTTTAGGCATATCTCGGGGAGAGAGACAACTAACCCAACGAGTCCGTTATTAGGTCCAGTGCCCGGTTGTACTCCTGTACTACGTCGCTATTCAGACCAGTCAAGTTGAACCTGTCCAGAATATAATCCTCGTCCACTTCTGCGAAGTACTCCTGCGGCAGGTCGTCAGCTGTACTCGACGACTGTGGACTGGTGGCAGCTTACATTGCCCTTGGTCGATAGAAACCAGGAAATCCAGCTGTCCAATCTGCGTCAGTGATGATGATCTTGCCAGTCAAAGCCTTCCACTGCCGTTCGCCCATGCCTTGATCACTCACGTGTTCGAGTAATCGCTCTCGGAGCCCGTTGATAGATCGTCCATGTTGCCTGTGTTGCGATAAGGCAATGCTTCGGAGTTTGGTTTTTGGTTGGATGGCTTCTGCAACGGCTGAGGTTACGATGCTCCTGAGGCTGTACCAGCAAGATGAGCTGTAGTGTAGACGTCAAAGAGTAGTTGGCAGTGAGTTGGCAGTGAGCAAGACGAGCGTGTATGATCAGCTTGTCCTTTTTGTGAAACAAGGAACGGAATCAAATTCAACTGAGCCGAGCCCGGCCCAGCGAGTCTGCTATGACGCCAGTATATACAAGGAGGTCTTGACCATCATATCACTTGCATACTATACCCCGCTTGCTTGAGGTAGCGATATCGAGACGGGCTCCAGCCATGTCGTCAGTAGCAGGTCCATCGAAACCGTCGGCACAAACTTCGCACCCACCCGCACCGTCCACGTCCGGCGACTCGGAGTCCACTCAGCAGCAACAGCCACAGCAGGAGAAGGGACTGGATGTGGGAGTTCTCAGAGAGCTGACAAGGACCGCTCTGGTGGAGAGACTCAATGAGGTGGGTACAGCTGTTGTGTGATAGTCGGGGATGAGCTGTTCTTGGGTCTGATTCCAATCTGATCTAGATACAAGGCGCCAAAACGCTAGTCCTGGACTCTGTTCTAGCCGGGCCATTGGGTTTGATCACGGAGGTAGCTCTTCTCAAGGTCAGTCCGAGTCTAGACTGCGACTCAGAAATTCAGTTGTGCTGATAGAATCTTCACTAGCACCAAGCGGTCGACAAGATGTTCTGGCTGGAGTCCGGGCCTTTGAATGTCAATACGAGGAACCTAGTCTGGCTGTGTCGGCCGCGGATGAGTCATATGCGGATGATAGCCCGTGAGCTCGCTGGCATGAACTCCTGTGAGACTATGAGCTGACGATAGCGTATAGAGCAAATACGCTCGCAGCAGAGCACACCCTCGCCCAGTGGTCCATTGGTCTACACGATTCTCTTGGTGCCTCGAGTGACTGAATTATGCCGCAAGGTTCTGGAAGACGAAGGAGTAGCTGGAGATGTGACTTTATCCTTGGTAAGCCTGTTCGTCGGATAGCTGACTTGTGCAACATTGACGTGGTCTGTATAACCAGTTCAAAATGGAGTTCATACCGCTAGAAGACGACCTGCTCTCGATGGAGATGGACGATGTAGCGAGGGACATATACCTAGTGCGTACGAGCACCCTGTCCGATACTCTCGCTGACATTTTACAGGACGGCGATGACACCCCTCTGTTCTACTCGTCTCTGGCCCTCATGACCTTTCAACGCGCGTTTGGTCTCTTCCCCCGCATACTGGGCAAAGGAGATGCAGCAAAGGTCAGCAAGGCATCGGCCCTCATTGACCGTTGGCTGATGAGCAGTAGCGGTTGTCGGGTTTATTGCAGCGGCATCGCTCATCTGGGGATAGCGACTACAACGACTTGCCCACTTCTGATCAGGTCGACTCACTCATCATCATTGATCGCTCGGTCGACTGGGTGACCCCAATGTGTACGCAACTCACCTACGAGGGGATGCTGGACGAGTTTGTCGGGATCAAGAACGGTCAGTCCCCAAACATCGACCACACTCAGACTGACACTATCGCTTCGTAGCACATTTGGAGGTCGATATCTCGTTACTGGATCCACAGGCGTCTCAGCCTACGCCCGCGGCACAGCCATTACAAGCGCCCAAGAAGCGCAAACACCACTTGTCCGCTTCCAAGGACCGGTTATACTCCGAGATCAGGGATCTCAACTTTGCGGTAGTGGGATCTAGGCTGTCGAAGCTGGCTCGACGCTTAGAGGGCGACTACGGCGGAGCGAAAAATCTCAAGAATGTCTCGCAGATGAAGGAGTTTGTGGGGAAACTTGGCGGACTGCAATCTGAGCAACAAAGTCTTCGCCTGCGTGAGTCCTCCATATCGTCCATCATTTTAAACCTGCTGATCAGGGCGTTCTAGATACCGGCTTGACGGAACAGATCATGCCAATCACCCGGTCTGACACTTTCAACAAGAATCTCGAAGCGCAGCAGAATCTGGTCGCCGGCTACGATCCTGCCGCCCAGCTCGCCATTATTGAAGATCTGATGCTGCAAGAAGTGCCCTGGCCGACGGTGCTCAGATCGCTCGTCTTGATGAGCTTGACCAGTGGGGGGGTCAAGCTAAAGGTCCTGGAGGGATTCAAACGCGATTTCCTCCAAACGTACGGGTATCACCACCTGCCATTACTAGTCGCGCTACAGGATCTCAACCTGTTGGTAAAAGCACCGAATACGGCACCGCAGCCATTCCCTTCGTTGCGCAAACCTCTTCGTTTGATAGTGGACGATATCGACGACGCGGCGCCCAACGACATTTCCTACGTGTATAGCGGGTACGCGCCGTTGTCCATACGCTTGGTGCAATGTGTTACGCAGAAGAACTCGGTCATGGCGGGCGCGGCGGAATCGGCCGGCACTGCCGAGAATCCTAGTGGGAGCAAAAGGGAGATTCCAAAAGCCCACCCCATCGTGGGGTGGAGAGGCTTCGAGGATGTCTTGGGAAGTATACCCGGGGCGACGATCGACGTCAGGCAGAAGTCAGAAGACGCTCGACGGGACACAGGTGTGTTTCAGACAACGCGCTGTACTGCCCCTGCTGATTGATCTTCGAATAGCATTGAGGGCGGAATCTACGGCTACCACGGTTGTTTTCTTCATTGGGGGTTGTACGTATGCGGAAGTGGCGGCCCTGCGGTGGATGTCAAAACAGACGAAAGGGAGACGGTTCCTGATCGCCACGACGGGCATCATCACAGGATCATCTGTGAGTTCATCCCTCGCTGGGGATTTGGGGTACTGCTGACGATAAACGGCAGCTGATAGAGAGCTTTGGGGAGAAGCCATCTGTGGCTCTGCAAACAGGAAGCTGATGTACTGTGCGAAGATCAGCCGCCGGCTATGCAGAGATGTCAGGCAAATCAGACCGGTCATGCTGACAGCGCTGCTGATCATAAGTCACTGATGTCGATGGTCATCTGGTTCGGAACCCTCCCAGGGGTCAGAGGCAATCAATTTACTGTCGCTCTGCATACGCCATACGCAATACTCGACCATCAAACAATGCTCTCTGAAAAACATTGAACGGGGTATGACCAATCCTCAAACCCCCTCTGTCAAACTGACCGCAGCCACATCTTCATGGTCTTCCTTACTGTCTCCCGGCGCGACCACGGCGACAACCAGCTAGAAGTCGATTCCCGGCTCCCGCGGCGCCCTACACTTCTTCATCGTCTACGTCTTCAATGGTGATTCCGGCGTCGACGATATGGTCGACCAGCTTGCAGCGTCTGACCACGGCGCCTTCCTTCACATCGGTGTTATCGAGCTGTGAGTCCTCCACCGTGACATCCATCACGCTTGAACGATTGACGAAGACGCTGCCTGCTACCTTGCTTTTAGCGCCCACGATTTCGGAATCACCTTCGAGGGTGGTGTTGGTGATTTTGCTCCTCGAATCGGCGAAAGACCCGGACTCAGCGGTGACATTGACGTGGTTCTGGAAAGGAATTGGGTCCACAGACCCAACCCCATCTGGACGACCACTCTTTCCCTGTTTGATCGTCTTTCCCAAGTCGAGCCAGGGTTCGTCAGAGTGAGAGTCGGATCGTTTCCAGATGGAGTATCCGTCCTCTGCGGCAAACTCGGCGAGACGATTGGCATCGAATGTCGGGCCGTCTGCCTTTCGACTCTCGTCAGTGTCCCACTCTTCGCCGCCGCGGTAATATATGCAAACCCCGTCACTGAAGTAGTATGTGTCGACGACACCGTCGGTGGCGATTACCGCGAGCTCAGTGCCATCGTCTTCGAGTCCGCCGTGATCGGACATGTTGAGTTTGGGGCTTTGGTGGAAAAGTGTGCCTGGCTGTGGGTGTGAGAACGAGGATGGAATGGAGGAAAGGGGAGAACAGATCAACGGGAAGTCTTCGGCTGTGGATATACTATCCTGACCCTGTAGGTCTGATTCGCCACGGGCACCGGTCGATTCGAGCTGCTGAAAGGACAGCCAGGCTTGAACCGAGGTTCAAAGGAAAGATCAGACGTCTGGCAAGGGGTGCGGGGTTTAACTTATCAGTGACTCGTGAGCGTCATCACCCTCACGGCCTTTGTGCTTCTCGCCTCGATCCTCTTCCAATAGGCTGCGAAGGTGGACTCTCCTTTCACTCTATTGCCATCACTCGTTACAAACGCGGGTCACGGTCAACGTCAGGCAGAAGTCACAGGATGGTAACGGGAATGCAGTGGGTTTAAACTTACAGGTCCTACGTCTCCCTCGCTGACCGTTCTCGCGATAGCTCTTCGACCTGAATCTACGGCTACTGCCGTCGTCTTATTCATTGGGGGTTGTGCGTATGCGGAAGTTGCGGCCCTGCGGCAGATGTCGAAAACAGACCAAAGGGAGACGGTTCCTCATCGCCACCACGGGCATCATCACAGGATCGTCTGTGAGTACATCACTTACCGGGGTGTGAAATTTTGCTGATGAATATGGGCAGCTGATAGAGAGCTTTGGCGAGAAGCCGCCTATGGCTCTGCAATCGGGAAGCTGATGCATTTCTAGATGGATAGACGCGGCCTATGCAGGAACTCAGGCAGAGGAAACTGCTGACGGGCTTACCCATCGATGGCTTACTCACTGCGCAGTCTGCATCAATGGGACCCTTAGCGCAGGCAGACTCCAGTTTGCATTCGGCTCACTCCACCATCAAACACTCTCGCCTACTTGCTTGACTAGCACTACGGTTACGGTCAGATGTCGCCGGACAGATTGATCGGAGTCACTCCTTCAACAGTCTCTCCCTTCTTGACGGCAACGTTGACCAGCGTGGACTTTCTCACCGTGGTTCCTTCGTCCACGTCGGTCTTAACGAGATGTGAATCCTCCACCGTGGCATTCCTCACGCCTGAAAGGTTGTCGAGGAAGCTGTTCGTTACTTCGCTCCCAGCGCCCATGATCCAGGAATGACCTCCGAGGATGGTATCGGTGATGATGCTCTTTGGATCGGCATAGCACCCTTCCTCAAGGGTGACATTGGTGTGTCTGTCGGAACGAACTGGCTCCACGGATTCAATCCCCTGTGGACGACCACGACCCCCGGTTCTGGTCTTTGTTCCCCAGTCACGCCAGAATTCGGGGTCGGTATCAGTGTCAGATCGTCTCCAGACACAGTGTCCGTCTTCTTCGGCCCACTGAGCGAGCTCATCGGCACTGAAAATGGTCCCGTCGGCGGTCACTCTCTCATACCAGTAGCCGCCGGTGCCGTAGAACCTCTTCAGTCCGTCACTGAAGTAGTATATGTCGGTGCATCGTCCGTCAGTGGCGATCACCATGAGCTCAGTGTCGTCGTTGGTGGAGTGACCGGACATGTAGATGCTGGAAACCCAAAGGAAAAGTGTGTCAGGAGGTGTCGGCCTGTAAGTGCGCGAACTCGAGGAATGGGATTGAGGGGATGGGAAAGATAGGTCAGCGGGAAGTCATCGATGATATACTATCCTAAGACTGAGGGGATGATTCGCCACCGCCCCCAGGTCGAGAAGGCTCGCTGAAAGGACAGCCAGGCTCGACCCGCGGTCCAAAGGAGAGACCAGATGTCTGACAAGGGGTCCGGGGTCTCAGACATCAGTGAGCGTCATCCCCCTTATGGCCTTGTCCTTCTCGCCTTCGATGCTCTCGCGATAGGCTACGCAGTTGGACGACTCTCCTTTCACTCTACTGTCAGCAGTCGTCTCCAGTACGGATCACGGTCAACGTCAGGCAGAAGCCGCATAAGTCAGAGGATTGTCGACGGGATACCGGTAGGTTGGGCATCAAAGCGGTGAAGCTGTTGTTTGAGCTGTTGTTGAGTTTTGCGCTCGGATTTGTGCGTCAGCCAAGGGTGAAAGGGCTGATCCAGCACCTTCCGGACGATTTCGCGTGCGGATCTTGGTCTCGTCAAGCGACACCGTCCGAATGCATACTTACTCAGCTTCCAATCCCGCGATGAGATCCTTCAGCCTCGCTGGACTCCGCCCTCGGCCAGGAGATCACCCTGCGCCCCCTCGGCATCCTCCATACCCAGCCAGTTCGTCATCACACCGTTGAAGTCGAGCCGGAGCAGTACTACCACACGTCAGCCCTCATATTCCCTACAGGATCCTCATGTCACCGAAGCGCACTCACACTGCTCCACATGTCTGGCCATCAAGCCCTCCACCTCGCTCGCCTTATCCCGCTCTTGACCCTTTAACCCATTCGTCGAGGTGACCGGCTTGGAAAAGCTCGTCTGGCGGGACATGATCCGGGTCGAGTGGAGTAATTGAGCAGCACGAGCCGTCCTCGAGAAAGACCTTCCCGTGGTAGAGCCAGCTCCCGTCCCAGTTCCATTGGAAGACATGTCGGCGTTCGAAGTCTGTGGGTTCTGAGAGTCTACCAATGTCCGGAAAAAGTCGAGAACCAAAGTATGCAGTGTCTATCGCGCCGTCAGTAGACTGCTCTGTCCAGTCCATGAGGGTATATGCAGCAGACTGACCTCGGTGATCTCCTTGACCGCGGCTGTCCTCTCCGCTACTGCGGCCTCGAAGACGTCCTCCGAGCCTGTAGAGGCAGGCTCACTGCCCCGCCAACGCTCAATCAGGCCCGCGAAGCGTTTGCACGTGTCGAGAATGTCGCGAATCGTCACGGCCAGATCTCTGTCCGCTATCAAGAGCCCTTGACGTAGGAAAGCCAGGTGTCGGGTGTGTATCTGCCTATAGCGTGTTGCGTGTCAGCTGGAATCTCATATTGGCCTACAGGGTTTCACATTTCACACTGCGGAGTGGGAACTCACCTTAGGGTCAGAAAGTCAAGGTGGTTGGAGGGCCGCTCGGTCGGCGTTGGGGGCACTCTCGATCGAGCAGTTTGATTGTCAAAGGCATAAGTCGATGCGGGTGATCCGGGCATTTTGGCCTCATCCCCCAATAAGCTCCTCGTCCTGATCTGAGGAGAAGCAGAGCCTGCCCTTCGCGCACTGCCCCTCAGAGATCGAATGGATGCAGAGCGAGGAATACCCGTCGGTTCCGCAGGGTCTGACACATCTGACAGTTGGTCGAGAAGGTTACGATGTTGAACTTCGATTATATCCGTTGTGAAGTGGCTCAAGAGGGTGTCGAGGAAGAAGAGCATGAATCGGAGTAATGCCCACGTCGAGCGATGTGAGTCAAGGCTGGGTGTACTTCGCCTGCGCTGGCCTCCGGAGATGGTGGACCAGGCGGAGACGACTCGTTGACGCGTGTCCCTCAGGGCGAAGAGGTACGCCTGGATCTCGGAATACACCGATCTCGCACTTGGCGTGATGAAGAGATCCAACGGCCACGCGACTTTCATGTCCGATATGCACGAAGAGCCAAAGACCGAAGTTGAGAACAAGTCGATTGTGGAGATGGCCGGATCCACAGCTGAACCCCCTCTGGAAGGCTTGGAGGACTTTGTGGGCCGGATCGATCCGTCGGGGAGAGTAAAGTATAGCCGTTCGAGGCTCCGATCGTATTCTGCCCCAGTGCCGACACTGGCTCGCAGTATCGCCTGATAGAGGTCCTGCTCGCGGATGACCGACGAGGACGAGGTGGGTTTCGAGGTCAGGATCTTGTCGTGGTTCAAGCGGTGTAGCTCAGAGAGGAGGGATATGGCGTATTCCCCATTCCGGGTGAGAAAGTAGTCCCCGCTGTCAAAGGTCAGCACGACACAATCATGACCTGTGGTGGGTTTGCGACTGACTATGTTTCCAAGGCTTGGAAGACTTGTGGCCCAGTCAGGATGTTCTGCCATAGCCACCTGGATAAACGTCAGCGTCTAGGTATGAGACATCAGCCTTTCTGCCACTCACTCTCCCACCGCCGCTCTGGCGGATGACAAGGCTTCTTCCAATCCTCCTCCAGAATCCAGGCTCGAGACTTGCAGCAACTCCTCTTGCAGCTCACGCAATAGACTCTGCGGCAGCTCCTTCCCCTCTCGCCTCAGCGTCGCAGTCACCCGTCCGACATACATGATACTCTCCCTCGCCGAGGGTCCGACCGATTCCGGGATCAGCGCCTCGTTCAGGCGATACACCCGATGTCGATTGCTCCCAGGATCAATCCCGTCGTCCGTCGCGATGGCCATGGCGGAGGGAGACGAGCCGGGAGGGGCGATACCGTGCAAGACAAACGTGACGAGGTGGGTGAGGAATAGCCTCTGCAGGCTGCCAAGGAGTTTGGAGAATATGGCTCCGAGCTGCGGGTTTCCCGTTTGCGAAAGTGCTTGCAATAGCTGAATCGACTTTGCTGGCGTCCACTCCATTCTCTGGCCTGTAGCACCTTCTCTTGGCACAGTGTTGGCATTCCCCCCTGAGCTGGAATCGCTGAGTTGGTGAGAGGTGGTGATAGTGGTGATCAAATTGTCCAGGGCGACCATTGGCGCTTGCCACGATGAAAACGTGGCCACTACCGTTGACAGAGGCACAAATCCCTGTTCATCCTGTACCACCGTTAGATCCAAGCTCAAGACGCTACTCTCCACTTGAACGATCAACGCGTCGTACTCCAACAGAAGGTCCAAAATGCCATTCGCCATTGTGACGAGGTATTGATCCGGAATGTATCCCGTGGGTTGAGCCCTCTCCTTTCCCTTGCGAGAGCAGACATAAGCTGCCTCCCGGCCTCGCTGCAGAATGTCGGTGGCCCATGATTTGATTCTACGATATCGACTTGCCAATTCGGCGAGGGTGTTGAGCGAGGAGACCTCCCCTGGGTGAAGATACTTCGCGAGTTCGGGAGCGACAGTTAGAGTGGTTGTCGAGCTGGATGTCTCCGTGGAGACGAACAGCGAGGATGGATGGCCGGCAAGTAGACATAGCGTCTCGGCGAGCATTACGCGCACACAGCGGCCAGCTTGGGCCCGAGCTGTGTATGGGATGACTGGTCGAGAGGTTCAATGTTTGAACATGAACTGTAGGATCACGTTCACGTTCAGGCAGCGCAACCTGATTTTTGAAATCTGAAACACGTCCGAGATCCGAAACGATTTCACTCTGATGAGATTGCTCAAAGCTCATGCTTCCTACTGCCTACACCGCGTCTCTAGATCATACAACAGGGCATACAAGCGTAGACGATGGCTTACAACTTCAATAAACGTATCAGACTAACCTCATTAGCCAAAGCTCCACACCTTCAACAACTCTCCCCCGCCCGTCTTCCCACTTTGGCCCAGCGGCACTCGCTTCGTCGGTCTGAACACATCCTCTTCCGCTCTGACCAGGCCGACGATTTTCTCCTCGTCAAACGCCAGTTGTCGTATAGCCGGGGGAACGTCCATCATTTCCTTGTCCGCTGGCGGTCGGGGGAGGAAGAGTGATCTAGCGGCTGCGGAGATCGACGCAGGGTGCGGTAATCCCCTCCTCCCCCTTGAGTGATCTTCGGCACCTTCTTCACATTCTTCATCCTCATCATCATCCTGGTCGTCATGGAGGATCGGTCCTGAAGGCCCCTTCCATTCCCTCCTCCCGCCGCGCTTGACCTCGACATAACCCACAGTCCGGCCCAATCTCCCTTCTTCCTCTCCAGAATCGTCGACGTCGTCCAATTCCCATACCAGCACCCTGCCGTCCCGACCGCCAGAGACGCACCGCCCGCTGAAGAGACTGATGCTGGTCACGGCGGAAGAGTGCGCCAAGAGGGTTTGCGAATGGACTATCGAAGAGACCCTCGTTGCTGACGACGCGTGCTGTGATGGCGGGGTGGAAGATGGCGAGGGCGTGGTTGTGGGTGTGGGCAGAGAGTAGACTTGGATTTGGTTGTCCTCTCCTGCGAGAACGCACCATCGGCCATCTGTGCCGACTCCAACGGCTCGGCCCTTGACTCCAACGACGGGCTTGACGCGTCGTGGCCAGATATCAATGTCGTCCACGCCATCCTTGCCGACATGATAGCACTCGCCTCGAGTAATAGTTCCAGCGAGACCAATGTCGGTGAAGGGGTTCGATATTGTGGGCGCAAGGTCGACATTGAATTCCTGCACCGCGATCGTCCATGAGGAGGGGTATAGCGGGGTGCAATATGTCAAAGCGGCGCGAAAGCTCTGATCGCCGCCGGTATACCCTGCAGTATCGTCATCGCTGGCCGGGAAGAGCGATAGCGCCGCGGGATGGAACGAGACGTCCGAGTGTAAGGTAGAGATATGTCTAGGCTCGGTCGGTGACGCGCTGCTCGAGGGACCACGACTCGTGGTCAGCGAGTAAAAGGACAAGTGGAAGTCTGCCGAACAGGCAAGTAAGGCCGGATAGTGTAGTATCGCCAAGACCACAGGGTCCCCTTGATGCGGAGAGTATGTCGTAGGGCGCCGCCTGAGCGATTTCGGGCGGGACTGGGGTCGTCGAACGGATTCTCGTGACCAGCTCAAGAGCCCGTCTTTCAAATGGACCTTGACCACGACAAATCCACCAGACTGGTAGAAGATCGCCACTCGAGCAGGCAAGGCGGTTTGTCGATCATCTGTACCAGTGGACGTCGATGGGTCGTCGGGTGGAGCCACAGACTGGTCTGCGCAGATTGCCGTGACGGTATCCGGCCTCGAAGGGGACGACCACCCAGGTGGCGGAGGGATGATACCGAGTGGGACGGAGGATGAGGCCGAGCTGGAGCCTGATCCGTGGACGTGGACCAATGGCGATGTGGGGTTGGACGTGAAAATGAACGAGGGGAACAAGGCAATATGCTGTTCGCTATAAGGCGGAACAGAACGCGTTGGGCTCACTTCCCCGTCCACCTGTGACACGGAAGCGACAGAAGGCGATGGAGAGGGGGGAAGCGTGATAGTAGTTTGAGTCGTTGCATTTCCATTCGACCTGTAGGGCGTCAGCACACGAGAAGGGGCATTGAGGAAGCTGTCTGGGCCTTTCTCACCAATTGGTTCCCAGCCTCAACATGACTTTCCAGTCCACTCCATCGTTTCTGACGCCGTATCCAACTTCATCCTGCAAGGCTTCCTCGTCATGCTGATTCTTGCCACTGCCTTCATCCAGTGCTTCCGTTCTGCTCCTCTTGCCAGTCGTGCCTGTTTGTCTCCCAGGGGGCGCTTTTTCCGGCCTCAAGGACGGCGAGCGAGATGGCGATGGCGGAGGAAATGCTCGAGAAGGTAGTCTCGCTATGGGCCGTAACGAGCTCGATGGTGTAGAAGATCCAGACGGCCCGGCAGTTCGAGGATTTGACTTAGTGTCCCGGTATATCAAGCGCGATTGATGTGGATGTGGGTATTGAGCTGCAGGGCTGTTAGCTTATTTGCCATAACATCGAAGAGCTGGAGGTCAGCTTACATAGGTACAAGCGTTTCCACAGCTAGCAGAGGATCAGTTATGGTCTTGATGAGCGTGACCAAGCGACTTCACTCACCTGCGGATCAAGGGTCATGCGCGACCAATACCGATTGACACTCTGCACCGAGGCCAGATCCGTGGGTGATAGGAACGAAAGCACGCGTAGGAAGAGCTCCTCATACCGGAACAGATTGGCGAGCTGGACGGAGGAATCCTCCGCCTTCCTTTTGCCTGCGCCCATCGTACCGGCTCGGCAAGAGTAGGAGACAGATACGGCCGTGGACAATGGGTGATCCACAAGGCGAGTTCCCCTGACCTTCGCTCTTCCGACAACTTCTTTCCCCTTCTCTCCCGCCCGCGGTCTCCGATTGTACACTACAGATGGCAGATGTTGAACTGATGTTAGGTCGATGGTGGGATGCTACCTTGTTGCCCACCTGTGGCCGAGGGTGACTGACCTCCACCTTCGATTGGGATCGGGTGGCAAATTACCCCCCGCTCGCAAAGTGCCACATGTTCTCCTCACTCGTATGGTGATCGGCGTTATCTCTCACTCTGCCTGGCTGTGGTGAGATAACGCCGAGGCTTCCCCCTGGCTCCGTTTACTCCCGCGTCCAATCGTTGGCCTACGATTTGGTCGGGGACCTCGAAGCCAGTAGAGTGTCAACTGTAAAACCAGGTGGTGGTGTCTCCTCTCTTCTTATCCCTGTCGCATACACCCATCGACCGGCCATGTCCCTCTCAGTCTCCAGGATCAACCTCCTCCCAACGGCGAGAACGCTCGCTTCCGGTGTGCCAGCCGCCGGACGTCTGAACCGAAATTTGCCAGCGGACCACGCTGCTCACGGCGAGCATGGCGTCTTCGGACCTAGGACGGATGCGGCCCCAGCTTGGGCCAGGGGACACAGCGGAACCGCCGCTTACACCAGAGTGAACGGTGAGTGAGGGTGAAGACAGTGGTCTTTGGTCGATTGGAGATTGGAGATTGTGGAGACAGCTGGACGAATGGGATCGCAACGGGATGACGTCGAGCAGAGAGGTGTCGATATTATCGCATCGCGGGTCCTACCAAGAGATTGCCATATCTGCAAGTCTAGGAAGGATCTCGCAGGAAGACCGTCCCTGTTTAGACGAACAACGGACAAGCTCACTGACCCCTCCCAGCCCCATCGTTCGCCTCGGTCCAGGCCCGACGAATGCACACCTCGGCATCGACATCCAACCAGACCCCACCCTACATCACCGGCGGTCTCAACCACTCGGCCACGGCCGACTTCCGAGCACCATCCGGTGTCCCCGATTTCAGCCCATACATGTCCAAGCCAAACTCGAACAGCACGCGAACAATCTCGTATTTCATGGTCGGCACCATGGGTGCTCTTGCCGCCAGCGGTGCTAAATCCACCGTCGCCGACATTCTTAGTAACTTGGGCGCATCGGCCGATGTCCTCGCTCTGGCCAAGATCGAGGTCGAGATGGGTTCCATCCCAGAGGGTGAGCACTATTGCTCTTATTGGGCAAATCGCTCTGAATAACTTTGCTGACTCTACATAGGCAAGAACCTCATTGTCAAATGGAGAGGAAAGCCCGTGTTCATCCGACACCGAACTGCCGACGAGATCGAGGAGGCCAATGGTGTCGACGTCAAGTCGTTGAGAGATCCCCAGACCGACGAGGAGAGGACGAAACGACAGGAGTGGCTCGTCATGCTGGGTGTCTGGTGAGTCTCGTCTCGCACCTGATCCTCCATATACACCGAGTGGTCCGCGCTGACTGTGCTCAGCACACACTTGGGTTGTGTGCCCATTGGCGAGGCTGGTGACTACGGAGGTTGGTTCTGCCCCTGCCACGGATCGCACTATGACATTTCCGGCCGAATCAGGCGTGGACCCGCCCCTCTGAACTTGGAAGTCCCAGAGTACGACTTCAACGACGGAGAGGAGAAGATTGTCATTGGTTAATCCGTCGAGTCGCAGAGGGTCATCCTGGGATTCTGGTAGAGGACGGGCTGTGTGGTGCCATGGGGAGAGTCGGGGCAAGTAGCGCCAGACAAAAACCTCGGTCGTATGCCTAGCTCATCGTAGGTTGAGACTTATAGCATGGATGTGAAAGCCATTTGTGTTGACTGGGCGGGTCGGGCACGGGGCTGGGTATTGCCTGCAAGGCACCGCTAATACCATTTACCCTGTATCCCGACATTTGGTCAGTCCTCTGATGCCTGCTGATGCGATCTGATAGCGCATGTCGAATGATCGCGTTTGGTGCTGACGGACAGTCTGGCCGTATGACCGTACAAGCCCTAACTGGACGCACTTGGATCATGACGGAAGCTGACAATTCGCAAGCTGCAGCAGGCGCTGACTGTCAACTGACTTACATTGACTACCGTCCCGCTCCAGTGCTGACGACACCTCAACCGCGCAGCACATACAGTACGGAATAGAGCCCACAGTGCGATGCCTGCACCAAGCATCGGTATCGCCCTGTGAGCTGAGCACAACTACAGTCAATGAATGCCTATGCGAGCCTAACCAATCGCAGCCTAGACACCTCCGTAGAAGTGACCCGGGACGTATGCTCAGGCTGCAGCGGCCTCATTCGACACAATACGGTCACTCTGAGTGAGCTACTCCCGAGAGGGTGAGGCTCCTAAGAATGCAACACGATCATCGCGCTGTCATTGATTGTCATGCAAAGATCCATGCTGTATGCTATTGCGCTATTGATGTCCTACGAGTGTACTGGCGCATGGGTGAGGTTTCAGAAGACATGTCCCGTCCGCGGGGGGCATCGCTGCCATCGCTCGTCTATGACAAGCCGTCCTGCGGGGTTTATCCATCGGTCCATTCTCATATTCCTGCTCTGGCCCAAAAGCCCGGCCAAGCCATCATGGCCAGGCCAGCTCCCTCCGGATCCGCTGCGCGGATCCGCCGCTAATCCAACGACGCACTCCACGTCTCCCCGGCCACACCGGCCACACCGTGCAACTCCTGCTCGGCCTGTACCCTCATCTCCTCAATCTTCCGAATGAGCCTCTGATCCCTGAACTGGACGGCGAGGTGCGGCAGGACGTTCAGGTGGAAGGCTCGTTGGGCGGCCGGTGAACCGAGTTGGGTGAAGATGCCCCCGAGGATGGCCTCGACGACACTGCCCTGGATCCTAGGTCGTCCGGCGCGGGTCACAGGCTACGGCGGGGTTAGTACGTGTCCTTCGGGGTTTATTCTCTCGAGAAGGGGGAGTAGGTCTTTCCACTCTGAGTTGGTGTAGCCAAGCTCCCATCCCCATCCCAGCTCCTGCTGACAGTCTGAGTATCAGGCGGTTACTCACGTTGTGCGTGTCCCATCGCATATGGTGCATCAAACGCCATTTGTCACCGACCAGCAGACCGAGATTATCCAGCTCTCGAAGCTCGTTGATCTTGTCATCCAACGACGCACTATTCCCCATGAAGCTCGGCAAGTCGCGCGCGTCGTTGACGCCCAACGAGGCGAAAGACGAGTGGAGGAACATTGCCAAATAGGCAGAAAGCGCTCTCCGACCGATAAACTCCAGTCTCCCACCGTGGTTCGCGAGCGAGTTGCCCCCCGTGGCAATACTCCTTTCGGCGTCCCCAAGCCCGTGGTCAAAGTCGTCCCGGTACCACTGTCCATCTCGTCCACTGTGCCTTTCGTTCCAATGCTTGATTATATGGACGTTGCGATACGACTTGTGCGTGAGCATTTGCAGTGCGAGATCTGGGGGGAAGGCGTGCGAGCTGGGGAGTTTGAACAGATCGGTCAAGTATGCTCGAGCGCTGGCTCCGGTGGTGAGCAGACTCGTGTCCGGGACTTCGGGTACGTTCATCGGCGGCAATGTCGGTCCATCACCCCGACGCCTCGACGGGTCCGCACGCCGACGATCTTCCCCCTGACTTCGGAGACCAAATTGCTTCGACGGGCGGGGGCGGGAGGAAGAGGTCGAGGATTCCGCATACGATCCAGAAACGTCCAGCTGAGGCGCTACCCAAGGGCTCAGCGAGCACTCGACTATCATATTGGTCACTCACGTAGAGACGCCCGCGCGGCGTCCAGGTTCTTCGAGCTCGTACACAACATTCTCCTCCCTCTCATCGCTGACCTCAGCGCAGATGTCGATGATCCCGAAGCGAACGACATGGCACAAGTCGAGGCAAGAGTCTAGTTTCGTGTATGGTCGTCCGAGGCTCAGAGTTGAGTCGCTTCACTCCGTTCCGTCCGGCAATTCCGTCCAATGCGATCGATACGGCGAGACCGCGAGCGAGCAGTGTCTTGGGAGCTCGGGTGGGGTCGTGCAAGCAGGTCCGATGTCGCGACTTGATGGCCTCACCGTACTGAAATTGTTGGATCGTATACCGGACTGTATGCTCTCGGCGAATTGCCAACTTTTCAGAATTCAACCAGCGGGATTATCACTGTGGCACTAGAGTCACACTGTCACATCCTTGTGCATCGTCATCGTCGTAATGCATTCTCACGTATCTAATCGTCCTCACTATGAGGGATACATTGGGTGCACGAGCATGGGAGGCCCCTAATCTCTATGCCAGATTACACCCCCCTCCCCCTCCGCCTCGTGCGTTACCACCCACAGAGCGTCGCTACCCATTTCGCCATGTTTACCTTTTTCGACTCGCTCGTGAGGATGAACGGGTGTTGGAGCAATCGCCACGGATAAGGTCTCTCCGTCCCAGAGCGAATCAAACTAGGACCATTCGCTTCAGCTGTGTCTCCATTGCTACAGATGGGGGGACTCACCACTGGCCCATAAAGTCCTTGATGTTCGAGGTCCAAGTCCGGCCCACCGACTCGTCATCGATCATCAGGGGTACTGGTGCAGTGACGATATAACTGAGTAGTTCGATCGGGGCCACGTGCTGAGACTCCCCCTCGGGCGGGAATGGGAATCGCAGGTGTGCGACTTCGTGCAGGGAGAGACCTAATGACCATACGTCCGCTTTGATCGTGTACGGCTGACCTTGGATTCTCTCGGGCTATCGACAGTGGCGTCAGCTCAACGCGACTACAGAGCAGCGTTCAAAGCTGACTCACGGCCATGTAATAACTCGTGCCGGTGAACGTGCCGGCCACGGAATCAATCGTCTCCCCGCTGACGCCAAAGTCGCACAGCTTGACGCTGCCATCGCGCGTGAGCAGGATGTTGCTGGGTTTGATGTCGCGATGGACTATACGCCGTTTGTGGAGGTAATCGAGCCCACGGAGGACCTAAAGTACGGTCAGCATGCGTCGGGATTGTCATACTGGGTCAAACGCCTTGTCCTCGGATGGTTCCGCTGGGTGTCCCGGCTCTTGACCCTCTCATTCCATCCCAACAAGAGCAACAAATTCACTCACCGAGCTCGCTATCCTGCCCAGAACATGCTCGCTACAGCGCATATTTCCCCGCCTCATCTTGCTGACCAGACTATCGAGACTGCCGCCTTCTGCATACTCCATCAGGATGCCAATCTGCGAGTCCCTCTCGGCGAGAAAGGATCCGTAGTGCTCGACGATATACGGCGAGCAGCACGCGTCGAGGAATTTCAGCTCTCGGAGGAGTTGCTTGTGCATCGCCGGGTTGGTCGTTCGCGCGATCACCTACAGTGGGGGTAGGGATATCAGCAGTGTCCGACCGTTGGTGAAGGAAAGTGTAAGATGCTGCTCACCTTCTTCGCCATGACTCGACCCGTTCTCGTATCCCGCACGAGGTCGACGGAACCACCTGTCCCTTCGCCCAATCGTCTGATCAACTCGAGTCCCGAGGGATCAATTGGCTCCAGCACATCCCCACTGCTATCAAAGCTGTCGTCGGCGCCACTGCCACTCCTCACGCTATCCAGACTCCTCCTGCCGTCGAGCGGGGTCGACGAGCCGGACGGGGCGGAGCGATCCCCGAAATCCCTGGCGCGGGGCTTGGACGGTGTAGCTATGCTCAACCCTTTCAAGGCGGACAGATCGTCTTCGAGCGAGTTTGTCGCTGAACCCCTTCGAGAGGAGTTGATGGAATTGACATTCGAATTCGCCCTTGATCTCGACCGGACGGACGGGTTGGGCGAGTTGACACCTCCGTATCGCGACACAGCCTCCTTGAGCGCTGCGGTCATTGCGTCCTCGTCGTCCACACCCGCGCCTCTTGCTCTCAACCCGTTATTCCACATTCCATACCCATAAGCACTCTCCCCGCCGTCGTCATTGTTCCTAGCTTGGAGTGTGGGGTTGTTGTCCTCGAGACTCATGGTGCCCATGTGGACCGAGCCGGCGCCGACTCTGGCCAGGGGGGTGCGTAACGTGTCTCCATCCTCGTACGAGTAGACCCCTAGATTGGAGGTAGAGGACGATGCCGAGGCATTTCCGGAGGAGTATCCACTGGGCCCGTTGGAGACGGAGGGGAGGGCGATTTTGAGCGCAGGCGTGGGTTTCCTATTGGGAGCGCTTCGAGCCGACGACGCGTGGAGCAAGGGCGGGGGTTGGGTGGATGGGAATGAATTATCGCCTAGGTCCAGACGGGGCAAGGAGGACGTGTCGTACGGTATCCCCATCAGGGGGGGTGTTGACGACGGCATGGGCGAGGAGGTGGATCCTAGGGATAGTTTGGGTTTGATAGCTGGTGAGCTGGAGGATGAAGAAGGTCCACCCCGAGGCTTCAACGCTAGCGAAGGGAGTGATTGGGGATATTGCCAGCCTCCTATTCCTGGCTGTTCGTTATATTGTCCTGCTACAACGAGTTAGCTACTGCGATCGCTTGGACGATCGCCAGGGGGGGCTAGTAGGCGGTGAAGCGCAGCGCAAAGGATCACTCGATCACAAGGGTGGTACTCACGGACGTTGTCCTGCGGAATTTTGAGCTCTGGCGGGGGTGGCATACGCCCGTTCGAGCTTCCATTGTTCATCACGTCGACGTGTCCGAGCACGAGGTTGGGATTCGGGCTAGTCCCAGCACTGGCACTGGCGCTGGCGCTGGCGCTGACGGTTGAGCTCGACCCGGGTTGACTCGTGGGCGCGGGTCGCGCCCCTCCCGGTTTTCGGGGCAGACTGGGCGCTGCCATGCGCAGCTAGTCCCAAGCGACCAAGGCCAAAGGCCAAAGGATCCGTGAGGAGCGTGAGGAGCGTGAGGAGCGTGAGGAGCGTGAGGAGCGCGGGTGCGAAGGTGGTGAAGATCTGCAATTGGTGAAACGAGGCGCGTGACGGTTGAGTACTGAGTACGTTGGGTACTGACGAGTGATCGATCGTCCGTGTCGAGGTCGCGGTCAGGGTGATTCTTCGTGGACAAGGCAGAGAAAGTCGTTTGGCGTCTACGAGCCGTCGTCGGTAGCTAGGTGGGTCGGTTGAACGGGGGACGGATGAATGGTTTCAGGTCCACTCGACCGGATCCCGAGCCGGTCGTTTCGAGCGAGCGCCAAAGTCCAAACGGTTGTCGGCGGGGGTGGTCACTACGTCAACGACTGGTCCTGCTGCTGTGCTCTCTCTCTCTCCGCCCTATCCTCCTGATCACCAGGCAGATCCTGTCGAGAGCGATGTGATGCCTGTTCGGACGATGTGGTATGAATGATAGACTCGAAATCAGTGCCCACTAAACCTCACTTTCGTCAGGATTACGAGAAAGCGGAAAAGGCTATGCGATCAACTCGAGATCCATCTTCGTCACTTGGGGTCCTACTGACGGTCACCAGCACAGCAGCGACCCTCGCAACCTGGCATCCTCACGAGTCCTCACGCCAGCAGTACAGCACAGCAGCACAGCTCACCACGCACCGATGAGCTTTGGAATCAGGCCGGTGCGGACTTGCACCTCGATACGGCTCTCACTTCGACAGATACATTCCTCGCGGACATGTCGCTCGCATGAGAACCCACTGGTGCGTCACCTTCATACTTGACTATCGAGTGGGACTGAGACGTGATAGGGGATTCCCCGGCGGGTGGACAATCCACCACCGACTCTGCCCCGCAGAGGCACTTTCCAGGGCAAGACCCGTATCAAGGGTGTGAAGCGGGTCGTCGTGGTGGCCAGTGGAAAGGGCGGCGTTGGGAAGAGTACAGTCGCTGGTGGGTCTCTCACCTCCCCCACCAATGCTCTCGGTACTCTCTTGACCTCGCTCACACCGCCTAGGATAGCTAATCTCGCTCTGTCGCTATTGCAAACTGCGCCCCCCTCGACCAAGGGGACCAAAGTTGGTTTGTTGGATTTGGACATTTTCGGGCCTAGCGTGCCCAAGCTGTTCGGCCTGGAGGGTCTGGAGCCAGACCTCTCTGGTGAGTTCATCTCACTAGCCCGACCATCGACCATCAGCACCGTCTCATACAAGCGGACTTCGCTCCAAGGCTATTCTGACCCCCGCAGCCCAGAACAAGCTCGTGCCATTGCGGAATCATGGCGTGTCGACAATGTCCATTGGCTACCTGCTTCGTGAGTGCCCGCTGCTCCTGCTCCTCTCGTCGCGCGCAGTTGACGCCGTGTAGCCCCTAACCCGGCCAATGACTCGCCCGTGGCTTGGCGGGGGATGATGGTGATGAAGGCCGTTCAGCAGGTGTGCTATCTCCCTCGCTTGATGGCCAACACCTAGCTAATCGTTCTCAGCTCCTGTTCGACGTCGAATGGCGATCCGACTCTGGCTACGGGGAGGAAGACCTCGACGTTCTGGTCATCGACATGCCGCCAGGGACGGGCGACGTACAACTGTCCTTGGGCCAATTAGTCGATGTGGACGGTAAGCGCCAACAATTCGCAATGACCCCGCTGACCTGCGTGCGTAGGCGCAGTGATAGTGTCCACCCCGCAGGATGTAGCGCTGATAGACGCACGTAAGGGTGTTGGCATGTTCAGAAAGGTTGAGATCCCGGTATGTCTGCCTCCACCTCAACACTCCTACTGCTCCAGGACATGGTAGAATCTGTCTCACCGGCTTTTCGCAGATCATTGGGTTACTGCTCAACATGTCCCATTTCACTTGTTCATCCTGCACGACCCCACACGAGCTATTTGGCTCTGCGGAAAACTTTGAGCAAGCGGCAAGTCAACTCAGTCTGCCGGTGTTGGGTGAGTGGTCCGGGCTGTATCTCTTCTCATTCTCCTCCACTCCATTCTCCTCCACTCCATTCTCCTCCACTCCATTCTTCTCCACTTCATTCTCATTCTCCCCCAGCTCCCGGCTGTAATACATCGATCCGCCTGGCTCATCTACCACCCCTACACCCCCGCTCGAAGGGTACCGCATATCTCGCCGTGGCTGACCCTTCAGGCGCAATACCCCTCGTGCCCACTGTCAGCTCGGGCGGGGACGCCGGTCGACCTGTCATGGTACAGTCTAGCTCTCAAGGCGACGATGTGAGACAAGTGATGAGGACCGTTGGGGAGGGGGTATGGTCCTGGCTGGCCTCGCGGCCAGAGTCCACGGCCGGGATGAGGGGTTAGCCGAGCTCGTACAGTGCTATGCTAGCGATGCGCGGATACTTGATGTATGATAGGCTGCTGGCGCCTAATCGACTCTGCGGACGAGCTGTGGAGGCCGCTCGGGGGCATATTGCCAGATTGATAGGGATCGATGACGATCGGGCGACGGTGCAAACGTGCATAGGCAGATGCGAGTCGTACAACGGTGTACAATGCCCAGAATCGATTCAACCGATCTCGCAGGGTACGCTAGGCAGCTGATGCGCTGACAATTCTATGCGGGTAGATCAGTAGAGATCAGTGCGATGGGTCACATGCTACGGCTTGCTATAGCGGCGATCACCCAGACCGCCATCGTGAGGTACTGTGAGGTACGAGTACCATGTCATTTCAGCGATCGATGTTTCCGAGGGCCGGGCTCCATCCCCTGTGCAATGAGCGCTGAGCAGTCATCCACAGAGTATCTCTGGGCCGGACTAGGTCACAGTCATCCCCTAACCAGAGCCAAGGTGATATCCAGCGGAGCTGAATCCAAGACCATACCGTTAGACATAAACACACCGCCGCGGCACCCGGCATCGTCTCGACCGCCATGCATCGCTCTGTCTAGCTATGACATGACTCCCAACGTATCCTACAATTGGGGCCGATTTCCCATACTCCCTTCTCCCTACTCCGTGCTCCGCACTGCGTGCTCCGCGCTCCGCGCTTAGTCTTTGCCGGCGGTGGCTCGGGTGTAGACGAGCTGGGCGTTGTGGTGGACGACTCGCTTGATGAGACCCTCCTTCTCGAGGTAGGCGATGGCCCTTCGGGCGAGCGAGCCGTTGATCTTCATTCGGTCGATGAGGGTGGATTGGGAGATGACTCGGTAAGTGGGGACCTCTTTGACGATTCGGTCGCTACAAGCGGGGTAGGCGTCAGCCTACATCCTAACGAACGTCGAGGGGTGTGCTCACAAGGTGGCCTTCTCGAGGATGACGGCGTTGTTGGCCTTGTCCTTCACTTTTCCTTTAGACCATTTCTTCTTCTTACTACGGGGGGTGTTAGTGGATGAAGATTTTGACGTGCCGTGCGTCGGAGAATATCTCTCTATTCCCTGTTCCTCGCTCCGTTCTCACATCCGGCGGCACCGAGGACAGCGATGGGTGGGAAATGGGGTGTGTGATGAACACTTTCACACCGCCACCAACACCTCCATCGATCCATCGATGCCTCTCATAATCGCCTCGCCTCCAATCCCTTTACACACCGAACTACCTCTGGCATCACTTACCCAGCTTTGGAACCGGCCTGGGCGGCGGCGGCCTTCTGGGCCTTTGTCTTGACTTGGGGGGGCATGTCTACGAGTCACTTGTCAGTATGTTCCCACTATTGCAAGTCCAGTCCCCATCTCCAACTCCATCCTTTCCCGTCCCTCTCCTTCGTGACTGACCTCCACTGACTACTGCACTGACAAACGAAGGGGTTGCGAAACTGTACTCACTGGTTAGTTGACGAACAAGTCGAGAGAAAGAGTCGATGGATGAAAAGCGTCCAATCCCACCGACAGCGCAGCCCACACCGTACGGCACCAGGGTGGCTCAGGTTCTTCTTTTTTCTATTAGTTTCGTCTGATTTTGTTCATTTTCTCCCGAGCGGCATTTTACCCCTTTGGGAAATTGGCACAACCTCAAAGTTCTCACGGTACAGAGGGGATAGGCGGGGGKGACCGATGACACGTGGTCTGAATCGAGGTGCTGCCCAGTGGCAGGTGCTTGCTACGCCCGTGATGCAGACAAGGCCTATGATGCATGATGCCTCACTGCCTCTAGGTGGCGGACAGCACAGGCAATTCCCATGCATGATACAACTTGACTTTGTTCCTGCCACCCACTAATACCTTACATCGGCATGCAAGGTCCCTAACCTTTTCTAGGACTTGACCGTGCTGAACATCCTATCGCCCTGCACAGCTTGTCAGCTCGAAAGCCCTCGCTGGGGGCCACAATCGTCGACCGATGACTCACAGCATCGCCCAGGCCGGGAGAGATGTACCCCCTATCCGTCAACTTGTCGTCCACTCCCCCGATAAAGATCTGCAGATCCAAATGTCAGCGTGATCTCTTTTCCTTGACGTGACCTGGGGGCCCATTCCTCGGTGACTGGCTTGTGAACAGACCGCGACCCTTGCTACCACCCACCTCGACCTCGGGGAACTCTTCGTGAACGTGGTCCACGCCCTGACGGCTACCGAGCACTGAAATCAATTTGAGCTGTGCCGGCTTCAATCCCCATTCCGTCAACATGCCCAGCGCAGCCACCGCCGTGCCTCCAGTCGCAATCAGTGCTGCCCATAGGAATCAGCAGTGCCCGTGATCCCGGAGGCTGACGTACGATCGAGAACAAAGACAATGTCGGCAGTGACTTCGGTCGGCAGTTTTGAGTAGTACCTATCAAGGCTTAGCACCTTCGTGTGAAGCGCGTATTGGCACCCACTCGATTGCTTGCAGGCTGACTTTATCACGGAACAGCCCGAGGTGGAGCACCGTTGCGTCGGGGAACAGGTCCAGAGCGGCTAAGCGAGTGCGTGGTCAGCGATCTGGAGACGGGTGAGACTTCTGCGGCATGATGACGGGGAGGGAAGACTGGTGACTGGGCGATATCGCAGATTGGCGGGACGTCCTGGAGTAGTTCTTGTGCTATGCCAGCCCCTCGCAGATGCTGGCGTGCGATCTGCGATCCAAGTCCTTTGCGCTTCGACCTGGAGGCGCAGACCGCCGTCCAAGACACCGCATGGCCAAACCTCCTCCAGCTCATTCCCCCAGGTGCCCTCGGTACACCCCTCTCCCTCACAACACCTGACAGACTCCTCTCCCTTCTAACACCTGACAGACTCCGACGACCACGCTCGTACTCGTGGCACTCACCATCTGTCATGCCGATACCGGCCCTCAGGATCGGCGACAGGCCTATCCTCTTCGCAATGGTCTGCCCGGTAAACTCCGCGATCGGCGAGTGCAACTGTACGCCACCTGGGTCAGCTGTACTTCGCCTATGCGGTGGCTCGACTCACACCGGGGACGTCGGACGTGGGGAGTGAGCGCGTGGCTTCGTAGAGCATCATCGAGCTGGGGGAGTCAGCATCCCGTCGAGGCGCCATACAGTCATCTGAAGTAGTGGTCGGCCGAGGCGGGGATGGGTGTGTGAAGGACCGTCCCTGTAACGGAGTCCACACTCCCAGTCACGAATCCCTATCCCCTGCCACCATCCCATCCTACACTCTATCCCCCGGACTGCTCTCCGTCATGCCCCTCGAGCTCTCCGAGAATGACAGATGAACAGAAATAGAACACGTTGCACGACCCACCCGATCGCCTTGATGCCCTCTCGAAAGTCCTTGGCCGGGAGGTCATGCAGCCTCAACTGCGTCAACTTCGACAGGACCAGCGGGTGCTGGGAGACGTGGATCGGCATCGGACCGGGTAAGTGTTCACTTTCTGAGCTATAAGCGAAGAGTTTGAAGGTGTTGCGTGGCTGTCGCAGCGATTGATGGCCGAGGGAACGCGGAGACCTTCTGCTGATGTCGTGTCTAGTGCCTACTGGCGATGGTTCCACTCGTAGTTTGGTGCCAGTGCTTGGATGTCCTGATTGAGTGTACGTGTAGACCACCGTCTGCAGCAATGTACAGACGATACCCCGACGCCAGCTACACGCAGGCTCGACGCACGCGCTGATAAGCACTGGAAGATAGAGGACGGGTCGCGCCGGGAATAGCCGAAGTCCGGCTTGGTCGGGGCAGCAGATCCTCTCTCACGGTTGCTCGGACGGTGTGCACCCGCAGCGAGCGCTGCACTGCTGATTCTACTGGATCTTTGCTGCCTCTGCCAATCTACCAAGGCTACTGCCGGCTGCGGCTCGCAAACATAGCGAGCAGGTATACCATACACACACAGATTACCGAGAAAAGACCCCGCAATTTCGCCAATCACGCACTAACCCGAAAACGATGCCAGAGACCAAGTCCACCACTTGTAAACCCCACCACCCCTGACCATGCCCCGATCCACTGATGAGCCTCATCCGCCTTACAGGTCCAGCACGCCATACACCTTTCCCGTACTCTCACCATATGCCTCATCGGAATCCGACCTGGAATGGTCGTACCGCCTCCACCCACTCCCACCGTTCTTTGCCCCTCTATTCCACGGACTCATCCCCATCACCCTCGGACTCGTCTTCTCGCCCACTGTCACCGAGTACGGGCTGTGTAGTTGTTCATGGGCGTCTCTCCCGCTGTCTATGGGATGGAGGGGCACGGCATGGCTATCCAGGCTCGGGTTGCGATGGCGATTCAGGTTCCCCCGAATGGTTGCTGGGGTGATAGTAGCGACGTCGTGGTCCCTCCATGATTGGAGGAATCGCGAGGGCGTGAGTGGAGGCTGGGTAGGTCTCCTCGGTGGAGATCTCGCCGGTCGATCATGATCGTGGGTTGACTCGCCAGTGTCAACTTCGCACATGGCGCTCCGGGGCATACAGTACGATGCGAGGAGAGTCAGGGAGTAGACTTTTGAGATGAAGATCATGGGGAAGTCCGACCACGAGGTGTGGCTAGAATTAATGTTAGCTACTGGTACTCATGGTGGTCGCGCTTTGGGCAGCTGACACTCACCTCTTCAAGTATGTGATCAGCGCGGCGATCTGGAGTGCCGTGACGAGGAGGCCGCTCTGGGCGAGGAGGTGGACCAAGGCCCAGACGGCTCGGCTGCGTTTATCTCGACGGCGCTAAGAGTGTCTCAGCTGATGAACTACTTGGCTGTCCAGGAAGCTGGACTGACAATAGCTGACCACACCTGGGTGATGATAACGGCCGTCACTAGGATGTCGGTCGCCTATACTGACGATGAGCGAGCTGAACAGGCGATCAGAATAGAGACCGGCAGCTCACCGCAGTCGCACTCAGCCATATCGTCGTGAGTGTCGGGAACACGCCATCGCTGTCGACCACTCTACTCGCGTAGATGCTAGGCACGAAGGGTCAGCTTGCAGTGGGCAATCGTGACGCTACCAAAAGCTGACTAGTTGGGAAGCATCTATACCCGATGGTCAGCTGAAGTCTCCGAAGGCAAAGAGCAGTGGCCAGCTCACCCTGATGTAGATGGCGGTCCCCAGCCCTGCTCCGAACCCAAGCGCGATCCCCAGAGCCAGCAACACGCATATCGACCAGAATTTGACGACAAACGCCACGCTCGATCTTCCCGTCGGGGCTACGCCCGCACGATAGAAGGTGATGCCCGAATGGGCGAGATAGATTTGGACGAGGGTACATATCGCCGCACTCAGCGCCGGCGAGAGTACCTCTTCCGGTCGTACGCGGACGTCGATGAACTGGGAGGAGGGTGGTCAGCGTTTCACGTCAGGAACGTGGTACATAGGCTGAGCTAGAGATGATCGGCCTCACGTGAGTCAAGGAGGGGTCGATGATAGTGATCTTGATGAGGCGGGAGCAGTCGGAGACGGTCTGCGCGACATTGAGGGAGACGACGGTCTGGAGATCGGTTTACAATCAGCTGCGACAGCGTGGCCAGCTGACGACGTACGAAGAGCTAAGGCAGAGTCACAGAGTCAGCTCTATCGTCGCGTGGAACTAGCGCCCGCTTTCTCCACTCATGACTCACTAGCAAACGCGTCCGTCGCTTGTGAATTGGATACCGGTCGAAGAACATGATCGTCTGGAGTCGGATGGTGTAAGACAAGAGGAAAAGTGTACTTCTCGCTTGCTGGCACTCACTCCCATCTAACGCAAGAGTCAGCTTTACCGTTGATTGAGACACATCAGACAAAGGGAAGCTCACGATCAACGCGCCTGTGCCGAGGATACCGATGAACGTGCCAATGGCAATAGGTCCGAACTACTCGCGTCAGCTGTAGCTGCTGTACAGCTCGAAGCTCGTCGCGACGACCAACACAGGAGCTGTACTCACGATCGGAAAGTTTGAGAAGGACTGCAAAGGGGGAAGACCGCCTGGTCCCTCTCTGGCAGTGGCCCCAGCTGCTCCACTGGGCACGAACGTCGACATGGCTGACGCGAGGTGGGTGGTGGTGCCGATGTGAGAGTGTAGCTATGAGGAGGAAGAGGAGGTGCAGACTTGCAAGTGAGGTGCGCGTGATATTTAGGTATGGGAGACTCGCACCTCACCATCGGGATGATCGGTGGGTTCAATTCCGCGATCGAAACCTCACCTCGTTCCAAATGCGAGAAGAGCGCGAGTGCTAGCGAGTGCGAGCGAGTGCTAGACCTGCGGACCGGACTTGGGTTTCGGTTTGTTTCAGTCACCGACTCACTCCTTGGTCGGAGGGTGAGCACGTGAGACGATTGGGGTGGCAGAAGCGATACCCCAGCCTGGGGCTAGGTGGGATGGCGAGTAGGCAGTCGGGAGTTGGAGTAGGTAGAGTATAGTCCAGACTTGGTTGCAAGGCACAAATGTCAGAAGCTGATGGGTGGCGAAGAATCAAGGCACTGAGAGAAATCAATCGCGCTCGGACCGCCACTCGGAGGTTGCGGGCCACGAGCTGGTCAGGTACGATCGGACGCACAGACCTCTCAACCTCCCCACCTGCCACCGAGGGCCACTTGTCTTATTGTGCTATCATGCCTATCTGGCGTGCCGGGTGGAGCTGACTGACACTGGAGACTGAATTGCAGCACTATAGATACATGCGGGAATGGCTGGTACTGAAACGGAGGGTTGGCCATGACGCGACGTCGCGAGCGTCGGAATGGTCGGTATGTGACGGTGTTGCGAAGTCACAGTAGAGGTGCATAGTCAAGTACAATCGTGGCGAATGCGGTGGGATGTCAATGCCTCGAGTGGTGAGATGGAATCCGAGACGATCCAGAAATCGAGCGATTCCTCGATTTCCGCACTGGTGAAAGTCCCTAAAGAAGCGCGAGGGACCCTCCAAATGGTTGAATCGCCGCTGAGCGCAGTTGGATGATTTCCAAGCCATCTAGTAATCGTCGGCTTCTTCGCTCGAACTGCCGCCATTGGCTACCACTCCGACAATCAGCTCTCCGGGTCAATACTCGCAGCCGACCACTGCTCACCGTACGAAGGATCCTCATCTTCCGCGCTCTCCGGGCCCATTTCCAATGGCATCCCCGGCAGGGATTTCCTCCCGGTTGTACCCTTGCCCCCGACGGCGGTGCTCTGGCTGCTGATGATGGAGAACTCGGGTGAAGGGGAGTTGACGGGGCTACTGTTATGCACGCTCGAGCCGACGGTGGGCGGCCGCCCGAGCTTGGAAGGGGGCAGGGAGCCTCTTGAGAGGTTTGCTCCGAGCGGGGTGACTGAGCCTGACAGTTTGGACTTCTTGGTACTTAGCGGTGTCGACCTCTGTGGCGAACGACCTCGTTTCCCATTCCCATTGATCGGTTCTAAGCGAGCGTTGTCGATCAGCTGGGTCTAAAGCGCGAGTGGCCGATAGCTGTTGCAAGCAGAAGATGGAGAGAAGGGGGAATGCACCCACTCTTGGCCTTTTTCCCACTGACGGAATCCACATCAGAGTCGCCGTTATCGCTGCCCGCCACACTGCCGAGGTACGGTGAAGGACTTGATCGATCCCCATTCCCCATCCTCGCTTTCACCGCCGCCGATCTCGCTGCGCCGCGCCTCGTGGACCCATTCAGGCCGAGACACGAGGATAGATGCGGAGCGTACCGATTCGACGATATCTACCATCCCCCATGTCAGCGTTGGAACAGATCCGATGCTGCGGCGGCGACCTACCGCTCGACTACAGACCAGACAGTCGAAAAAGACATTTCCGCTAGCGTCCATCCGACCACTTCCACTGCCTATCCCGGTATTGCCCCCCGTCCCCTTTTCCGGCCCAACGGTATGCCCTCCGTGCCGGCTGCTCTCGCCATTGGACTGTACGCCCACGGCATTCGGGTGGGAGGGTTGGGGCGATGACGTCCGGGAAGGGGGGTGGGAATCACTTTGCAAGTGCCCAGGTAATGTCGACGAAGCTGGAATCAGAGGGAGATGCGCTCGACACCTTATCAAGGTAAGCGGGTGCCTCTAGGCCACAAGATGCGGTATGGGACTCACTTTGAGCCGCAAGTTCCGCAGACCACCCGTCCTCGTTTGATCTCCCGGTGCGCCGCTATGGCCGTGCTGAGGATCAAGTCCTCCAGCATCTCGGAGTATATGAGACCGGCCTAACGCGAGTATCCACGTGAGTCATGGTCAAGCAGACGATACAGGGGTTGACACCTCAAATAGAGAGTTCTAACTCACCACAGCTCGTGTCTCCGCGTCGGCGGGCATGACTGTACAGTGTTCACTTCAGGTCCCTTTGCGATTCAACCTCGATTCCTTGGGTCGGTTGCGGGAGTCTTGCCTGTGTGCTTTGCGGTCACCAGGCCTTCAGAGCGATATCAACAGTTGTTGAGCACGCGATTGCTTCTCGACACTAGACGAGCCGTGTCGATCTGTACTGACAGTCTGTCACTGAATGCCCTTGCTTGGTTTGAGCTGGACTGCTCGAACGCTCGTCCGTCATGGATCTGAAACGTACACCCCCCTGGCACATCACGTGATTCGGTCCATGCATCTGTCGGCAATCTCCGCCTCCGCCGGATATTCACCGCATTCGTCATGACTCATGAGCGAATTCATCGCACCACAGCACAGCAGTGTGGTGTTGATCTCATCTCCTGCCAATCCCTTGTTCAGGAGTACAGCGGAGAGAGCAAGCTCAGTCAGGATCATCCAGTGAACCCGCCAGTGACGATCATTGCACAGCCTGGCCACCTGGACTGCCTGCCTGCTTTGTTGACAAAGGAGATAAAAGGGGTACGGCGTCGGATCTTCATCTCACTCCGCTCAATCTACCGCACAATCAGTATCTTAATCTCCGCATTCTCCACCCCAATACACCAATATACATTTACACAGTCCTCGCACGTTACATCCTAGCTTCCTGCGATGTACGGTCAACAACAGCAATACGGCGCTCCGCCCAACCAGTACGGCGCTCCTAATCAGTATGGCGCGCCGCCAGCTCAGCAATACGGCGCACCACCCAACCAATACGGTGCGCCTCAAGGTCAATATGGTGCACCACCTAATCAATACGGAGCGCCCCCTCCGAACCAATACGGTGCTCCCCCTCCAGGGCAGTATGGCGCTCCGAGCGGTCCTCCCCCTGGTCAGTATGGTGCACCCCCTCCGAACCAGTATGGTGCACCGGGCGGTCCCCCTCCCGGTCAGTACGGTGCTCCGGGAGGTCCTCCTCCAGGACAATATGGCGCTCCTGCCCAAGCGCCCTATGGCGCACCTCCTCAACCTCCCTATGGCGCCCCTGTCCAGCAATACGGTGCACCGCAGCAGTCCTTCGGAGCCGGCGGTGGCGCCGGAGGCAACAGGTTTTTAGGCGTTCCTATACCCTCGCCGCCTCCCGCTATCCCAGTGTCCAATCTCCCAGGTTACAACCCCCAATTCGACGTCGATCGGATCAGGAAAGCCACAAAGGTCAGCTAGTTTTCGTTTTTGCTCGAGACACAGCTGACCCCCCGTTCAGGGCTTTGGCACGGATGAGTCAACGATTATCGACACTTTGGCACCGCTCGATGCGTTCAAGATGGACGTGCTGAGTCGGACCTACGAGCAAATGGTCGGAAAGACCTTGAAGAAGACTCTCGAGAAGGAGCTCTCTTCATGGTGAGCCGTTCTTGAAACCGAATGAACACTATTAACAACCTTGTTAGGCTCGAATACGTCCTTGTTCTGCTGTCCCTCGGACCGCTGCATGGAGACCTGCACCTCCTTCACAGGGCCTGCTCCGGTATTGGAACCCACGAGGATTTGCTCAATGAGATCTTGTTGGGCAGGACCAACGAAGAGATGTTCTTGTTGAAAGAGGGGTACAGGCGAGTCTATGGCAAGGACCTGGTCGCGACCATCCGTGGCGAGCTGAGCATGAAGACTGAGCGGTGAGTGGCCAAAGCTGCCTTGACTACTCTGCCATGGCCGGTGCTGACTGTATAGACTGTTCAACATGGCTCTTAGTGGAACGAGGGATGAGAACCCACAAGTCAATCACCAACTGGTGCAACAGGACGTCGAGGCGCTATACCGCGCTGGTCCCGGCAAGATCGGAACGGTGAGTCTACCCCTATTATGCTATTTCTTGGTACCTGGTCGCCGTGACAATGCTGACCTTGGTTCTAGGACGAGATTGCCATTTGCGGAATCATGCTCTCTCGCTCAGACGCCCATTTACAAGCTATCGCCCAGGCCTTCCCTCAGCGCCACAAGACCTCTCTATCTAAGATGTAAGCTGGCCCAACCATGCCCGATTGCCATACTGGTCAGCGTTGCTGACCCGCTGCTTGCAGGGTGTTGTCTGAATTCAGCGGACACATGCAGGACGGCCTATACTACATTGCCCGAGGGGCGGAAATGGACGGTCAGGGCGTTGTGCGGGATACAGAACTGCTCGAAGCCTCGATGGAGGGCGCGGGAACAAAGGACGAGAGGCTGTGCTATCGACTGGTCAGGCTGCATTGGAACAAGCCGCGTTTCCAGGCGATCAAGCAGCAGTACCAGACGACGTACAGGCGTACTCTGCGGAAACGCGTCGAGGGGGAGACGACGGGTAAATACGAGAAAGCCCTCGTGGCCATCATCGAGCAGTAGCCTGCAGGCTGGGCAGGCGAGTTATACGTTGAAGGTAGAATGACAAGAGGATGAAGGGGAGGTGAGGGAGGATCAGAAGCCATATCTAGTGTTCTCCACTTGTAGTCTCCAAAGTAATGTGTCGCGACAAAGCGCGCAAGTACCTTATAAATATTGATGTATCGCTGTTGCCCAGAGTCAACCTCCCCGCCGGGTTCGATGGAAAGAATGTGTTTAGTATGAGTACGGTCATTCTTCAAGCCGGTCAGTATCGTCCACTGTACCAAAGTCGAGAATCCCTCGTACAGAGGCGCTTTCTCCGCACTTATAATGACGTGAACGGCATTCCACGATCGTGTCCTTTGCCAGCAGCCCAGGCTCGACCTCCTCGGGACCACCGTGTACCCAATGATCGCAGCGTGTCCCTGCCCATCTGCAAATGATCGAAACATCGATGCTCCTGTCTGACTCCGCAGAGGTGTGATGCGTGCATGATGGATTATGTGGTAATACAAGGTGTTGATACAGTCTAATGCAAGTCGCAGCTGCATGGTGGATCAGCCTCGTGCCTATAACGACAAAAGACACGGCTGAAATACTTACCTGGGATATACCAACTGCCTCCCTTCCTCTCGCCCTTTCTGTCTTCTGATCGTCGGCCTCCAATCCGCTCTCTCTCCCTCGCTTTCTCTGATTCTTCACCTCGCCTGTCCCGCCTAGAACACTGGGACGAGAGCACTGCTCAAATCCGATCGGATGAACACCACGCCAACAACGAAGATCGCCGTTGCTTTCAGGATACTAAACCCGGGCCATCAACGCTGTTCCCGATGAAACCAACGAAGCGCTTAGCGCACTCACCCGAGGTTCTCCGATCTGTGCTCTGGGGCCATGACCTGATCGTTCCAGAACGCAACCATTGGGTTTCGAGGTGCAGGGGCGTTCTTGGACGAACCGAGGTATTGCGGCTGCAGCTGCTTTGGCTCGGACATGATTCTAGTGTTCTAGTGTTGGTTTTTGGGTTGGGCGTGAGGTGTTGAAGATGCTTGAGAGTGCCGCTGCTATCGATGTTGCCGCTGTCGCCGTCGTTGGACATGTCCTAATTAATCTTGAGGTCTCGGGATTAGTCGGCTTTTTGAACTGATTAGCCCCGATGTGGCACACTTTCCACCAGCTATATTCACTCGGACCTCCACCGAGCAGGTCCACTCTAAGTTAGCTTTCAACCTCGGAAGTGCTCTGCGAAGGATGTCAAGTGAGAGTCGAGTGACTCACATTGGTCCGCAGTAACTCTCCCCGACACTCTGATCAATACCCTCTCTCGCTACGCTCGATGTCGCATCAACACTCGCACGGCTGCGGGCACGAGCACGACGGCGATGGACACTCGCACGATGTGCCAATGGAGTCCGGGCCCTCGGACAATCTATACTCCCAGGTTGACGTGGAGCACGTCGTGGCCCTCAACGCCGAGGGCGGGGGAGAGACCGGGAGGAAGGTCATCAAGTGGGTCTTGGGCGAAGAGACGCCCAGCTACAATCTTCGTCGTTGCGGAGGAGAGCTGAGCCGAGCTGATGAGTCATAGGCCTTGGTCGGATAGAGATGATGAGACCAAGGTGAGCTCATATGCACCGGAACTGTCTAGAGATTTGAGCTCTTACTCCATGAAAGTGGTGCGAGAGTGAAGTGGACGACAGTCTTATCATCCAGAGTGAGCATCGAGTTCCTCTTCTTGTCCGATATCCACCGCTTACGCCTTCAGTCCCGTTCATCTCGTCGGTGTCACTGCGTTCAATCTCCATAAAGGCCGGTCCAAGCGGCCGCACGCCCGCAAAAGTGAACATCGTGAGTATGTTCCTATCTTCGTACATGTCTCAAAGGGTTCATTCGTGTTGAGAGGACCTCGCTGACGGGAACACCTAGTTCAAAGACTCGCCCGGGATGGATTTCTCCGATGCCGACTCGTCCACGCCGACTCAAAGCCTGGACATGGTGGAGAGCAGGGACGTAGTGGAGTACCAGGTCAAGTGAGTACAAGTCCCCTCCCGACGCCCACCCCGCTAGCAGCTGCCATTGCCGCGACTGACCCAGCTGACCACCTGTCTAGAGCGGCAAAGTTTGCTGGAATCACTTCTCTAACTCTGCATTTTCCCGAGAACAACTCTGATGGAGAGGAGGACACCACTCGGGTATACTACATAGGTCTCAGGGGAAAGTGGACGCCGGTGAGCTCTCAAATCTACTCCATATACCCCGATTTTCGCTAACGGCGTAGTATAGCTGCCCAATCGCCCCGGAGTGATCATTTACGAAAGTGCCGCAAGGCCGACGGATCATAAGATGGAGCACGTCACAGAGTCGATGGGCTCCAGACCGGGGTACTAGGTCCTCCCGGGCGGACCTCCATAGTGGAGTCAAGCTTGCCTCCAGCGAGCTCTGCAAGACTGCAGAATTGGCCATTGGGATGATAGCAGCCCGTGGCTGCTGGAAAATAGGCTTTGATTGCAGACTTCATACCTTGCAGGATCGCAAGACCTGAATAGCCACGAAATGCCCTCTGCGTACTCAGCACGTATCGATCTGCACCTCCTCCCGCCAATCTAGGGCCCTCCCCATCACGTCTCAAATGTCAAGGCCGTTTCTCTGATCTTGACCCTCGCCTGTCGATTACCCGGCCACTCGACATGCACATCGCTCAGCGCGCTCGTCTCCGCCAGGGGGCCTGTGGGTTGGGTTAGCTGACTCCCTCCCTGCTCCTTCTTCGTCGCCCTTGCGCCCTCGCGCTCTCGCGACAAGAGGCCGGCCTGGGGGCCGGACTCACCATCATCCGCCCGCTTGAACACTATCCTCTTAAAAGGCTCTCCCCGCTCTCCACCCTGTCTGGGCGGTCCGCCGACGTTGAAAAAGCCACTTAGACTGCTGCCGACTTTCCAAACCGTCACATCGCCATCGTTCAGGGATACAGTCAACAGCCGGCGTCCATCGGGCGAAAAGTTGACCGAGGATATCGCCTTTTTATGCGGTTCAAGCACGTACAGCCTAGACGCGGTTTTCAGGTCGTACCTACCAGAGTTAGCCGACAACACGTTTTGCGGGAGAGTTTGCCTCACATGATCAAGGCGCCTTCGTGGGTGCCGACGGCTAAACGCTGGGTACCGCTGTGAAAGTCGATAGTGGAGAACCTAAGTGTATGGACTTAGCCCTATCGTCTGCGACGATCGGGGACTTACGCAAGAACGAGCTCGTTCAGAATGACGGTAGCGGCTTCCCAGACGTCGTCGCGCATTTTGCCTATATTCGGATCCAGGCTTTTCACCACTGCCTCTGCGATCCTCGGCAGTCCGTTTTCTAGCACTTGTGGCTTCTTCCTCGCCATAAACACGCACAGCTTCATGATGCTCGTCCGGCCCTCGACCGTTTTCGCATCGAGTATGTCCATGCTCAGTGTGGACATGAACAGCGCGGGGTTGCTCGACGCCACGTGAAGCACTGCAAGGCGGGACTGCGCGGACAGCGAAGCTGAAGGTGGCGTGTGCGTGGATAAGTGGAACAGCAGACGTAATAGGTCCATGGGGTCGAGGTACGTTTGCCAAGTGGAGAATCCCTTGGAGGCGAGTTCGATCGCGAGCGCGAGATGGGGCGCAGTGGCGTTGGAGAGGTAGAGCGAGATTGACTCGGCGGTGCTTTTCAGCGTGCTGTCAATGGACGTCAGTGCCAATACATCAGATCTTTTCTCCGGGCGTGAGAGCCACAACTCACCCTGGGCTGAGCGATTGATACTTAAACAGCGCAATCGCTCCAATCATCGTCAATGCTTTGGCCGCCTGGGCCCCGTTCCGGTCTTGTCCGCGTTTCGACACTGGCACTATATCAGAGCGTCAGCGACTTCTCAGCAGAGATATCGATACACCACTCACAGTCGTCCTGATACGCCGAGATCACAGCCTCGATCTCCCCCTCCGACATCTTCTCCAGGCGCGCCTCGAACAACATCCTCGAAGCGAGATGCACGTCGTGCGAAGGGTCCATGTAATACTGGGCGAAGAACTCGAGCGAAGAGCTGGTCGAGCCTGTGTTGCTAGAAGCGTAGTATGCAATCACTTTTGCGGCGCTACCTGCGAGATCTGCATCGATTAAGCAAAAGTTCCCCCAGAGACGTGGTGCTTCGACGGGTCACTCACCGGGCTCGTCGAGGAATGAGCGGAGTAGTGCGATGATGCCCAATTGCCGAACGGGGTCACACGTGTTCTCGCCCTGGGAACTAATGACGACTTCGCCGAATGACCTATGTGCCGTGGTCAGAGGAAGGATACTCCAGACATTGTATGACACTTACCCAAGGGCTCCTACTGATGATGGGATCTTTGATGGCGGTATTCCCAGCTTGTCGCGGCAAATCTTGCCAACACCCGAGTCAACACCCGTCGGCAACAGCAAGGACAACAGGGGTCGAACGACATCGAGATGTTTGCCATTTGATGACCGGCTGCCAGTCTTCAGATCCCTCAAATTGAGTAACAACGATCGACCTACACAGCCATCAATCAGTCCATATCCTCACAACCGTCCAGTTTGTCGGCAACGCACCTAGATCCGATGATGGCGATATCGCCGAGTGAGCCGTCGTAAGTGCTTGCCGCGCTGGACTGGTTGTCTGAGCTTCCGACTCGCTACTCAGGGAGTCAGCTTCGCAATTGGGCATAGTCGTCAGGGGGCAGCGCACATTTCGACCCAAGTTCCCGATTGGAGCATTTCCTCTGCAGCATCCAACCCGGTAGACCGCCTGAACTCGCACGTCTCGACATTCCACACCCTGGCTTTGCCGTTCGCGTAGGCCAACAAGATGTTTCTGTCGTCGATGAAGATCCGTCTCAGTGGGACTCGGGATGCGGGGATCAGGAACAGCCTATTGATGGAGGTGTAGGTGGGTCCCCAAATGAAAATTGGACAGTTGTGAATGAAGGGGAATGGCGTCCCGTCAGCATTGTACACCAGAGGGGGATATCGAGACCCACTGTTCCATGTCCTCGAGGGAGATGATGCCAACGGTTCCATCCACAGACACGCAGAGGAGACTCCGGCGCAGCGGGCCTTTTGCCTGCTCATCTATCAGACACACCCGGGAGACCGGATCCGCGAACAGGGTCCAGGAGCCTTGCAGCGAGAAAGGCCTAGAAGCGGATCAGCGCTCCATCGTCCACAGTGCAAGTGATTGGCAAGGACTCACTCGGCTGTCCATATTCTCACAACACCATCTTCGTCCCCTGCAACTAGCAACTCTCCCTGGCCAGAATTGACGAGCTTCATCACGGTCACTGGACTATCCAGTCGATCGGAGTCCAGCACCGGAGTTTGGGACGGGGTATCTTGCAGGAAGTGCAACAGGCCTTGCTTGGTCACATTGCCCTTACCTACCGTCAAATCAGCATCCCCACCTTCGACCGCGAGGTTTCGCTTGAGGGACTGACCGTCAGAGACGAAAAGCTCGCCAGAGCTTGTCGGCGCTAGGGCACCAAACGCCAGAGGAGTCCCTTCGACCTTGATCGGTATGATTTCCTCTGCCTCGCTTGAGCCGGTCAGATCGAGGACCGATATTGAAGTCTCATCGGAGACAACAAGGCAAGATGCGCTGCCGAGCGACATGGCCGTTATCCGATTAGAGGTCGATTGTGGGGTGTACCTGTATCCATGATCAGCTGTCGTGCCTCGGGGAGCGACAGCTGCCTCACTGGTCATCCGAGCCTGGACTCCTCTCGTAAATCGCAAGTGAGCTCTGAGACGGGGTAAGCTTCTACCCACTGACACAGCGAGGATGGTGCGTAGACATACTTCCGACGACACAATGAGATACCTCTCCTCATCCGCCATGGCTACCTCTCGAATGTTGTCATTGGGTCCGACGGTCACCGACGACCTGACCGACATTCTCCGACCATCACACGAGAATACCTGAACGGATCAGTCCAGCCATGACTCCCAGGTTGCTGATGCCATGACTCACGTCAACGGAATCCCGGCTGATTCCCGCGCCAGCACCACTCGGCTGCAGAACGACTCTGGTCCATGGGGCATACCCATTCCGTTCAACCTCGACCCCTTCGCCAATACCGGGCAAGGACTTGTCGACCTGTTCTGCCTTTTGGTTTGGTGGTCGTTTCGCGAGGAATTTCGTGAATCGCTTCTCCTTGTCCTTTTCCCCGGCGGACGGTTGTGCCTGAGGCAGGAGTGATTCGGTCTCTGCCGCATCGCGTGCAAGGCCACTCCCGGAAGGTGGGCTTGTGGCTGAAGGTGAGGCTGTATCCCTCCCAGTAGCTGGAGCTGAAGGTGTAGTCGAAGGGAAGATAATGGGATAGGAAGTCAGTGAGTCTTGCAAGAAATGCAGCAGGAACGATTCTATCAAACCCCCGTCAGCACATTCCTGTTTCGAGGGTAGACGATAGAGCATCGACGTACCGTTTGCAGGGCGACAAATTGCTATTCTGCCTTGACCAGGCAGCTCGAGCCGACTCGTGATGCCCCATGAGGCTTGGGTCTGGGTTATTGCCACGACCCGGGTTACTTCGCCGTTGGGACTGGGTAGATCGCTTGGCCAGGGTACCCCCTCGGCGAAGACCATACAGGACTGGCACAGTTCATGGTCAACTCGCGCAGACCCGGTCACTGGACGGACGACTCACCGTGCCATTGTGGGCTAGATGCAGACTCTGCCAGAGCCAGAAAGAAGTCAAGTAGGGAGTCTTGCCCGTGGATCCGGTTGGACCCGTTCTGGGCTCTGGTTGCTCCAGGTTGATGTGCCCAGATACCTTAAGCGTATCAAGCTGCACAAGGTCGACAATGCTGGAGTGACTGTGTTAGCACTTGCAGTATATCAGAAGGTGAACAGTAAACTCACCCAACATCTCGCAATACCGCCAAAACGTTGATCCTGTCAAATACTGCCAACTGAACGATCTTCCCAATCCCAGATTGCGGCAGTACCAGCCTCTCCGTCTGAATGGCAAGTGAGTCGTCCTTGGGATCTCGCTTGATCGTGTTCCTCCTCATGGTTCGCTGAGAAGGTCTCCTCGTTGCTTTCTCCACGACTCTTCTCTCCCTCTGCTCTTTATCCTCCTCCTGAACCTCCCGCTCCATCTCTCGCTCTACTTCGACCTCGTGCATCCGCTCCTTGAGGCTCTCTCTCTCTTTCTCCCCATCGTCGTCGCCACCCTTCAGCCAGGCCCATCTGCCCGATACAGTCCGTTCCGAGCCCGTTCGCCCACTATCAAAGCTCGACACGGACCGGGGCGACTGTGCTCCCGTCAAGCTGTCCTCTCGGGCGGCTTCGTGACTTGTGACACCTTGGACCCCGCGTCTTGTCAGACCGGCGATATTGTGAGAGATACCAAGTCCATAGACTGCTTCCTCTCGCTCTCGCCCCTGTTCCCTCAATTGCTCTCGCAAGTCATTCTTCTCTGAAACACTGGACCGATGGGCCCTCTCCTCGCCCCCCTCGCTACCAGCAGTGGCTACAACCGAGGTGAGGGTCGTCGACACGAGTTGTCTCGAAGATGGGGGAGGAGAGAATGTCGAGACTTTCCGTCTACCCGAAGTCGTGGTGATAACGCTCGACGCGGTCGAGCCCGCTCTTGGTCGGGTATATGACCCATGGCGACTATTCGACGGTCTAGACCCTCTCACAGGACTTGTCTTGGAGGAGGCCAGCTGAGCCGAGGGTGCGGAGGTGGTTGTGATGGTTGGAAGGGGTGAATTGGCCGTAGCCGGTGACAACAGAGGCGAGCTGTTGGACCCTTTAGATGATGTAGTGATCCATAAACTGTTATCAGGCCCTGCTGCTGCTGTTCGGCGGGAAGGTCCAGCAGGCGTCGTGATCATCCATGTCGCAAGGTGAAGAGGCTGAAATGGGATGGCGGCCGAGCCATCCGAGCCGCGATGGTTGCCGGGGCCGCCAGCAAAGTGGATCGGTAGACTCAACGGCGGCGGCGACATTCTCCGGTCGACAGTCAGCTCCAGACGCCTTCAGGCGGAGCTTAGTAGGTGTATACAGGCGTGCACATGCACGATTCACGCCCGTCAATGTGTTTGGAGGATTGACGAGCAATGTCGAGGTTGGATCTGGAGTTGCAGGAGGACGAGGGCAAATGGCCGACCTCCACCGGACTGCAGGTGACCACCAACGGTGCGGTACTCTACAGCGGCAAGGCCGCTGGCAAAGGTCTACGTTCTCTACCATGCCGCTGGCTCTACCTCTGTGCCCAGCAATGGCCTCTACGCTCCGCATACACAGCCGGAAGCTTTCACAGTCAGGCTCCCGACGCACCGCGCTACCCCCAACAAATGCATACTGCCTGCTGGCTGTCGATACCCGTACCCGTACTATACAATCAGAGAAACGGGGACACCGTCTTTCTTAGCTCCTTCAATGCTGCCTCCTTCTCCGCCTCCGAGAAGATTGGTGGCTACGTTTGAGTCAGCTGTGAATCCTTGCACAAAGCCATTTCCAGCTCACAGGTAGGTTACGCTCCCTACGACCGTGGCGTCAGTATAATACCTCGAGCAGGTGCGCGACTGTGCGCGGCAGGCTTGACTCACCATTTCGTGCCTTCGGGAGCAGTAGGTGCTATCAAGGTCGTGAGCTGACGCCAGGAGTGGAATACAACTCTACTCACGTCTGTACGGATCTGGGTGTAGGTTCCTAGCTAAGTTCTCCTCGGCCTGCTCTAGAACGATGGCCAGTGCTCTCGGGTCGGTGATGTTCCTGCGAGAGATCAGTAAATCGTCTGACAGGCCGACGCCGCGATTCCGTACTGGCCATCCTAGAGGAAGGGGAGAGCTAGGGATAGTCTCCCAGATGGATTCCAGCCTTTAGCGTCGTATCCACCTTCCGGAAAGCGAATCCCTCCTCGGCCCAGCTTTCAGTCCTGCAGATCCCTCTCTCCTCCAAGGCAGACAGCAGTGATAAAGCCACCTGAGAGAGACCCATCGACCCACCTATTCCTCTCAAACTCGGCTCTGATCTCAATGGCCCTCTGACGCCAGATATCCCTCCTGACCACCCAGTTCAGCGAGTTGTTCAGGTAGCGTCTGTACAGGGACTTGACGTATGATCTGTATTCGGGATCCCATTCGTAGGCAGATTTATCGGATATGGGGTGAACACAGTGTCATGTGGATTGGGCCGGAGGGTGGAGTGTCGGAAGTGGTGAGGGTCAAAATGGCATCTCTTGTCAGCTCTCCCCAAGAGGTCCAAATGCCGTCCGGGTTTCCACTGACCTGTGTGCGTTGGAGAACTGTATGGCGGCCGGAGACGACATCTTGACCTCTAGACAATGTATGCAGGACTTGGACGGATCGCTCAATGGTCAAGTGCGTGGCTACCGACACCGTACGTAGAGGTTGAAGCGACGGTGGAGCGGGATCAAAAACAGGAGCCAATCAAGGTGTGGCAGAATTCATGTCCTCTACCAGCAGCAGAAGCAGGGAGCCCTCAGACTGGGGAGGTCGCGGAGATGCGAGAGCCTCAAGCCACTGCAAGTGGTTAACGAGCATGCGGCCGCTTGTGACAGAGGTACAGCCTTCTCTGACGATATGTGAAGACACCGCGGAGAATGTACACAGGGGCGGTCTGCGCCAGGCCTCCAAAGTCCGAGCTGCCGAGCGCTCCAGGCTCCAACATGATCAGCATCCCTGTGAGTGCGAGGCTTGGGCCTTGGTCAAGTGATGGCGGATCTGCATTCTTCCCACTGGCCGAGCGATCATGCAGAGAAGGTGTACTGGTGTAATCATCGCAGTCAGACTGCCAGGGGCGAGCTGGCGATCTGGTTGAAGATGCCTTCCTCTCTGACGCTCTTCGAGCAGTGCTCAGTATTTCGAGCGCCGGATGGCCTGTCCGACCGCTACACTTCACTCCGAGCGGCTCACTCCTGCGCAGATACCAGACTTCAGTAGCTCTTCCTGCCATCGCAGGCGGTCAAGACGCAAGAACAAGGTCAAACAGAACGGCCACAGGCCGGGCCATCTGGTCGGCCACGTGGAGAACGCAGTCTGCCCACCTTGCCGCTAACAGCTTACAGTCTCGCTGATCCCGCTATCCGCCCAAAGCTGGTCACGTGATAAAGCGGTGATTCCCCGTTCGGCGTTTCGGCGATTTGATATTTGTTGACAGGATCACGCTTTGCTCGGGGTGGAGGTGGATCACCCCCTTCGTGCTTGCATCATCACCCAGGCGATACGGCGTATATAAGTCAAGGGACATCCACGTCTTCTCTTCCCCTCATCAACATTACAACTTTCTCACAACCACTCAACTAAATCTCTACTTCCAACCTCACACCAACACACTCCGTCACAATGGCCCGAACCAAGCAAACTGCCCGAAAGTCCACCGGTGGTAAAGCCCCACGAAAGCAGCGTGAGTACTTGCCCCTCAGTACCCCTTCCCTTCCTCTACCTCCCTCGCCACCCTCCTTGGTCACTACATCAATCGTAAGGCACCCCTGCTGACCTGCCCCAGTCGCCACCAAGGCTGCCCGAAAGACCGCCCCCGCTACCGGTGGTGTCAAGAAGCCACACAGGTACAGGCCCGGTACCGTCGCCCTCCGAGAGATCAGGCGATACCAGAAGTGAGTGCAGCTAAACTAAGACTCTCATGTAGTAGCTAACCACGACTTGCCTCAGGTCCACTGAGCTCCTGATCCGAAAGCTCCCATTCCAGCGATTGGTCCGAGAAATCGCTCAGGACTTCAAGACCGACCTCCGATTCCAGGTCAGTTGCCTGCAGCTTAGCATAGTTGAGAACATCAGCTGATTCATCCGCTTTTAGAGCTCCGCTGTCCTCGCCCTCCAGGAGGCTTCTGAGGCTTACCTCGTCTCCCTGTTCGAGGACACCAACTTGGCCGCCATCCACGCCAAGCGAGTGACCATCCAGCCCAAGGACCTGCAGCTCGCTCGACGACTCCGAGGAGAGCGATCGTAAGCGCGCTATGACTTCAGTGGTCGCTGTAGCCCTGGACACGGGCCTTTTCATATCTTTGTTTTCGCTCTTCTAGTTGTTTCTCACGGGTCGAGCCGTTTATATGTCGCCATGCATCAGAGCTCCCCAGTACGGTTCGCAGGCTGCACCATCGACGTGCGAGTGCAGGAAGCGAGCATCGGACGCGTCTATCTGCAAGAGCGTGTTATTCACGACCGTCGGAGCGACTCGGATAGCTCAGCAGACTAAGTGGTTCGCCAGTGGTTCGCAGGTGGTTCGCATTCGCAGAATCGCAACATTCATACGCCCGTGACTTTGTCCTGCCTAGCGCCGATGCCTTGTCCAGCTCATGATCGCCGTTGTTTGCCTACATAGACTCTCCTGTCTCTGAGCTCCTCGAAACCGTCGAACGGTAGATGCATATGTACACAACAGATATTGAGCTACAAGCAGATGAGACCCTTCACCAAACGGGCCTCATCCTGCCTCACCCTGCCCTACTCATGAGTCATGAGGACTGCAGCTGGAGACACTCTACAAACGCCGCTAGATCGCTCTGACGGACTTCCACGACTGACGTGTCGAACATGTCATGCTTGGCTCCCGCTCCACTCTCCTCTGCGGCCTGTTGGAACGCAAGACCGAATTTGCTAAATACCTCGTCAGCTACCAGCCCATTCCCCTGCGACTCGATAGCGGCCGCGACTCACTTCTTCCGCACGTCTCCGAATTCTGGAGCGCCCGTGACGCCTACTACGAGATACGTCCCCTTGTCCTCGTTCAAACACGCCACGACGAATGGCAAGGCCTTGCCCGCGCGGTTCTGCCTCGCATCCTTCTCCGCCCACTTGTCCCTAGTGGTATCCACGAGCCAGAGCGCCAGGCGGGACAGCGTGGACGGATGGGAGAACAGCTTGAGATCGGGACCCTCTTTGAGAGCGCAAAAGCGGAACGTCCGTAATGGCCGAATAGTGTTTTTCTCCAGGAGCGACGACCCCTGTCTGATGATCGAGCGATGTAGTGACATTGCCAATGGCAACGATCGTCTCATCAGTGCAATGCTAACAATCGAGTCAATACTATCTTGTGAGGAGGCAGCGGTCGGGACTCTGCTCACTCGTCTAGAGCATCATAGCCGATCCAGAAATTGGCGATATGCCAATCCTGCTCCCCCTTGGCTCTCTTCTCGCCATCCCCATCACCTTCCCCCTCGCCAGCTTTCCCGTCATCATCACCCGAGTCGTTCTGCCTCCTGGGATCAATGTTCTCCTTGTTGTCCTCGCGGTGGCCTACGGACCAAGTGCGAGTACCGCCAAACCACTCGCCCCCGTTCTTTCCCCCTTCCTTCTCCACCTCCAGCTTGACCCCTCGGGCGGCTTCGAGCAGAGCCGAGATCCCCTCGACCGCGTCCGCCGCAGAGAGCGAGGACAGACTGAATCCAAAGGCCCGGGTAAAAGAGGGATAGGACAGCTCGACGAGGCCGTATTCAGGGGCGATGGAATCCAGTTTGGCGGGTAAATGCCGTTTGAGGTCCATGTCCATGTGCGCATAGGCTTGTTGACACTGTTGGAGGGAGAATCTACAGCGCGTCCCGGCGTATCAGCTGCGCTCTCAATGTATCCCATCGCACCTCCCATAATGGTGCCGATCAGAGAAGAAATACTCACCCCATCTTCGCTAGCAAACCCTGTAACCTCTTTCTCCCCTTTTCTCTCCAGATACCCATCCGCCCGGCGACATAGCCCGAGTGAAGCATCGCGTCGTACAGGTTCCAATGCCTGAACATCATGAACCTCAGCTCGTCGATACGCTGTATACTCCGATCATCCGGGTTGGGCACTCTGGCACCGAGCGGTATTGCGTTGAGACGTGCCACTTCATCTTGGTACAGAACGTGGTAGGCTTCGTACCGATCACGGTCTATCCTCGAGGATATGTATTGATACGTTGTGGCGAGAATAGCAAGCCAAAGCAGGTCGTTGTCCGCGCGCTCGAGCACCGTGGCGAGGATGTAGAGTGTCTGGGCGACCGACATCCCCGAGGACGTTCCAGAGTCATAGTACCGCTGTATCCGATCGTAATGAGCGTTTCGCACCGCTCGCGGTAGCCGCCGGGGCTAAGGTCACACGATCAGTACGGATGATTCAAGAGGTCGTCTGCAGCCATCTGAACCGACCTTGTCTCCGTCTTCCTTCCGCCTCTTGTTTTGAGAGCCACTGCTTCCCTCTCGACGACGTCTTTTGGGTCGACTGCCTTCGGCCGTCTTCTCACCATCTCCCCCCTCCTCTTCGTCTTCGTCCGCTTCCTCAACCTCATCTTCCTCCTCGGACTCGTCATCCTCGGAATCATCATCTGAATCACCAGAGTCTGACGGCTCGTACTGCCAAAGAATTAGTACGACAGAAGGGCCAATTCGACTCACCTCAAGGGCCTCCCATGACTTTTTGACATTACCCAACTGGCTCTCCTCTCCGTCGCCCCATACCCACACTCGACCCTCACCCATTGCCTCACCATCGTCATCGGGGTCATTCACATCTAGCGCGAATAGGTTTTGCAAGTTCCACGGGCGATGCGAATCGATGATATGCAGGTGACAGCCTACCGGCAGAGTGAAGTAGTTTGACAGCGGTAGCAAAGATCCAAGTGATAGCAATATCAGGGTATGCAGCTGATCACAGAGTCAGCTCTAAGTCCATATGAATTGGACGTAGCTGACCTCTTCTGAAGCGAGGGCTTCGTCTCGTTTAGCTTCCAGCTCAGAGTATCCCCCCACCGGGACGAGTCTGTACGGCACGTCGTCTTGTTTAAACAGTGTGGATAGTATCCGAGCAGCCAACAGGCCGTCCTGGTTGCAAACATCATCAGCATCCCCGGAAGGGAAGAAGATCACGGCGGGACTTACAACGTCCACTCCAGCTAGGATGACCACACCGCCAGATCCAGAGCCGGAAGCGCGGTGCACCCTCGAGACTATTGAATTGTAGGCATGGGTGTAAGTGAGCTCGGAGGAGCGCAGATCCGGCGCCGGAGGCTGGAGCAGGGGCATGGATGCGGGCTATGGCGATCCGAGTAGTAATACGGGAGCCGTCGTGAACTTGGGTACAGCGGAACAGTCAAATTCGATTCACTGTGATCACCTGATCCCCTCCTCCGCTATGTGACCACGATGAGAAGCGGAAATATGGGTAGATGGTCGTATACTTCGATCCCCGTGCGTATGCTGAACAGGTTTCGCGTGCTGGTTGTCTCTGGCCTCGACTTGAGTGGCCGGGGGCTATGATTAGAGTCTCTGGTATGACGAGTGGTTGCTGTTCGAGGTTGAACACCTTGGACTCTTGACTTTTACGCGTTCGATCGCGTGGTTGTAATGTTTTCGCTCAAAGACGCGTTTGCAGCCTATTAGGAATTTACGTAACCTTATTTACGGCTAAATATAATTAGCTGCCGGTGATGACATCGAAGAAGAGCACGGCCGAGCTATGGGAGCACAAAGGTGATAGATAGCGAACAACGACATCACACACTCCAACAGCTTGCACCAGTCTATACATCATGTCAGTGCCATCTGCCGACGTGGCTGCGGCCACGGAAGACAAGCCGAAATCGAGACTGTCCCACTTTTCAAAATTGAAGAACAAGCTCGAAGCAAAGGTGGACAATCTCTCCTCGGACCTGTCAAAGCTCGGCGTGGCGGTCAAGACGACTTGGAACCCGAACCACAGGCACGATGAGGAATGGGAACAGGAGGTGGATCGAAAGATGGAGGCTATACGCGATGGCCATAGGTTCAGGTCGTTTGCAGGCGAGAGAGACGGGTGAGGGTTTGCGTCTCTATGTTGCAGCCCGGGAGAGGTTGGTGGCTAATACAATGCTAGGAACACCGTCAAGTGGCACGTAGATGGTCATGGCAAGTATTGATGTGAGAGCATGGGCCACATTCTGACCGCAATTCGCAGACTACTTCTGGGCTTTGTCCGAGTTGATCGATTCGGCAACCGAGGTAAGCCGATGCTGCCTGACGGAGGGTGAGACGTAACTGATATGTCTAGACCATCATGATCCTCGATTGGTGGTTATCTCCCGAGCTACAGGTATTGCTCTCTACAATCGCGACATTGTCCGAAGTACTGACGTCCCGCAGCTTAGGCGACCGGCGGCACTCTTCCCCGAATGGCGACTGGACCGGCTCCTCCAACGTAAAGCCGAAGAAGGTGTCAAGGTCTATGTCATGGTGTACAAGGAGGTAAGTCCATTCTCACAATTCCCTCAAGTCGAGAGTCTGATCTGCGGGGCTAGGTTACAGCTTCGATGGCTTTATCGTCGAAACACACAAAACACGCTTTGGAAGACTTACACGAGAATATTGCGGTAATGCGTCATCCTGACCACTCCGGCGGTATGTCCTGAACCAGTACCCCAAGATATACTGGGGAAGACTGATAACACCTATAGGCGAGCTGGTGTACTACTTCTCTCACCATGAGAAGCTGTGCGTGGTGGACAATAGGGTGGCAGCGATGGGCGGTCTTGACGCTTGTTACGGTCGTTGGGACACGAGAGAGCATCCTCTGGCTGATGTGCACCCTACCGAATTCCACAAGTCCCTCTTTCCTGGACAGGGTAGGTATTCAGGAGTTCGTAATCGATCAAGCTGACATCGAGACAGACTACAACAATTCACGAATCATGGACTTCCAAGTGGGTGACATGAACCCAATCAAGAGCAATTTGGCTGAGAGTACCTACAGACGGTGGAGAAGTACACTTCGAATGCACTGGCCATTCAGGACGCACCCCGAATGCGTGAGTAGCTATCATATGTTCGTTAGCAGAGCAGCTATCTAACCCGACGTAGCGTGGCACGACACGTCGCTCACCCTTCTCGGGCCGAGCGTGGTAGATCTCGTGCAGCACTTCTGTGAGAGGTGGAACTTTGTGAGTCCAACACGCCGTCCGCATGGGCACTGGATTTGGGCTGAATGACTCTTCAGGTGAAGAAGATCAAGTAAGCAATGGCCAAGGGAGGACTTTGTGTACAGGTGACTGATCCCGCACTAGGTACAAGCATGATCATAGGATGGAATGGCTTTCCCTTCCTCACCGTGAGTGATGCCGAGCGCGCCTTCAACCAGAAGCTCACATCTTCTAGCTTGGGACAACGTATGCGCCAAGCAGGACGAGGAGCACAGGCTCAAGCACAACGAGTTCCGCGAACATCATCCCCATCTGGCCGAATGGGCCGAGGTGCGTCATCCTGTCAGAGCTGTGCTCCGCTTGGCGATTGACCTTCCGCGTGATAATAGAAAGGACGGGCTTTGGCCCATCCATACCACTTTCCACCGTCGGAAGCACCGCGTGCCGCAGAGGAGATACCCCATGGAACGTGTAGAGTCCAGGTATTGCGCTCTGCGGCAGATTGGTCCCATGGAATCCTGCTAGAGGACAGTATACAGCGTGGGTCATATTCCTGTCACCTTGACAAAGTTACTCGCTGATACTGAGGCAATATAGAGGCGTATATCGGTATGATCAGGGAAGCGAATCATTGTATCTACATTGAAAATCAATTCTGTGAGTGCCCTTCTCCGGCCAGTCATCACCTTTGACTAACTCATCGCTCAGTGTGAGCACAACACATCGGTACTTGTCATGGCTGTTCCTCTAACGCACTCAGCATCTCGTCTACGAAGACGGGCCAGCCGGTGGAGAACCAGATCGGAGCCGCACTCGCCGAGCGGATCATCGCCGCCGCGTCAGAAGGAAGGAAATTCAAGGTCATCGTGGTGATTCCCGCTATCCCGTAAGCTTGGCTGTGCTCGATCGTACCGAAGCTGATTTGGACTCTCCAGGGCCTTCGTGAGCAACAGCTAAATTAGCGTGTTCCTTTCCGACACTGACCCCTCACAGCCAGGGGACATCCAGAGTCAGTCTGGTATCAAAGCCATCATGGAAGCTCAAGTGAGTTGCAGCTATGGTTGCGAAGTACCCGCGGACTGACGCTTGGGGTAGTACCGCACGATCAACCGCGGTGGGGATTCGATATATGACATGATCAGGAAAGCCGGTTTCGATCCGTAAGTACTGGTCTTCTACGTGTTGAACCGCTCGTGGCTGATATCCCGCAGAATGCAATATATCACCGTAAGTGGCGATTGGGAAAAACGCATACACCGTCATTACATGCTGACGGAGACTGGCAGTTCTGGAACTTGAGGAGTTATGATCGGATCAACACCCCCTGGGGCCAGATTGCCGAGATGGAGCGCAAAGTGAGCGCTGGGCAAGATTGCGTAGAAGACTCGGCTGACGTGTATAGTCCGGAGTCACGTTCCACGAAGCCCAAGTCGCCCTAGCAAGAGTCTACGTCGGGACCGATGATGTCGATGGGGATTCCGACGAGGTGGTCAATATTGAGAAACCGCACGATCAGACGACAAAGGTTGATCAGATTGGAAAGAAGGATACGGTGGAGAAGGCCGTCAAGCTGCCCAAGTCCATCGAGGAGGTGGGGGAAGCCGAGCCGGTTGAACAACACCGGAATGAGGGCTGAGACAAGTCTATTTAGGCCAAGGACATCATCCACCGATTCGAGAGCGCACTGGAGAGAAGCGACGATGCCATGTGAGTAGGGCTAACTGAACTGGACCACTGAGCGGTCATTGAGGCTGACAACGATTTCTAGCTCGGACAATGGTATGTAACAGCTAAGCAATCTTGCAATCTTGATCAATGTCGCAAGGACCAGCTGACAGTGTTTCAGTCGGTCAGCACGCTCTGCAAGAAAAGACCAGTCTGTACGACGAAAAGTGGAATGGAACCGAAGCAGAAGAGCTCTCGTGCTACGTCACCGAGGTGAGTCTTCAACCATGCCCAGACGATACGCGTGACTAAATCCTACAGCTCTGCTACATCCACAGTAAACTCATGATAGTAGACGACCGAAGGGTGATCTGCGGGAGCGCCAACCTGAACGACCGGTCGCAGAACGGGGACCACGATTCGGAAATCGCAATCCTGATGGAAGACCAGGATATGGTCGAGTCTACCATGGACGGGAAGAAGTACATGGCGTCCAGGCTGGCGACGACTTGGCGTCGGACCTTGATGCGGGGTGAGTCGGTCCTCATCCTGCGCTAAACGTTGATGTTCACGACGCGGTCCCTAGAACACCTTGGGCTGCTGCCTGGCCAACCGGCGTTTGACTCACACAAACAGCCTACGGCGGCAATGCATCCTGTGCCTATACCCCACGACTACGATTTCCACTCGGAAGAGGACGCCGCCGTTGAGGATTTCCTGGGAGAGTCTTTCGAGAAACTATGGGTGGAGACGGGTAGGAACAACAGGATGGCATTCGAAAAGGTGTTTAGGCCCGTGCCGAACGATACCATCAGGAATTGGAAGAGTTACGCAGAGTATCTCGCTCCAGCGGAGGGTATCACCGTGAGTGGCAGTCCTTCCCTTGGACTCATGACCCGATGCGAAGACAAGCTGACCAGAACAATCATTTGGATAGACGGGCCACGTGGCAGATCGGACCTTGAGCTTACAGCAGGTCAAGGAAGAGATGAGTAAAGTCAGAGGACACCTCGTTGACATGCCTCTGGATTTCCTGATCGTGAGTTTGGCAAGACGCCCAGGTGGTGAGGCGACGAACGCTGACTTGGTGGGTAGGAGGAGAAATATCTGACTGGAGGGGTGAGTTTAGCCACCAACGGCTCGCCGTGGGCAATGACTGGAATGGTACTGACTCGCGGATAGGACTGGCTTGCAGTCAACGCCATGACGCTGGCGCTGTACGTGTAGGCTCGAGAGCGGTATGGCAAGGAGTCAATGGGTGGTGTAGCTCTGCATCGGGTCGCGGGGTAGGCGGCCATGATTGGCTCGGAGTGGGATAGTATGGCGATTCCTGGCCGGTACGGATGAAGACGATCGTATATAGACTAGTGAAGTACTTGAGTACTTGTATCCACGACGCCAGAGACATGCACGGTGTCCGTGGCTCAGCTCGTCACCACTGATCTGGACCGCTTTGATAAAGTGTCGAGTTGCGTCAAAGGTCACATCAAGATCTAGTATAGATGTTCCCCGCTATACAAGCACTACCTCCGCCCGTACTGCACTTTGATCCCAGCAGCTCTCGTCCAGATCCTCGACTACGCGCGTAGATCCTCGATCACTCGCCCAGCTCTCTCCGTATCCTCTCTCTGACCTCTCTCAGCCCGCCCACCCGCCTGATCTTGCCGGGACTCGCCGGACCCGCCAATTGCGTCCCCGCCATCCTCGCCGGCGTCGGCGAGACTGGATGGGACAAGGCTCCCATGCCTGTTCTGAGACCCGTGGGCGTCGTCTCGCCGTGAGGCGGCAATTTCCTCCTTGTGGGCGTTGGAGAGGTGGGTTCTGCCAGCATGGCCCTAGAGGGCGACGAGTACAACCTCGGACTGGCGTCCAGGTTGATGGCCTCGCCCAAGTCGATGGCGGAGCGTGATGGCCCAAGAGGGCTACTGCTCAGACCGGCAGCTCTCGCCATCCCGGACAGTGCGGCAGTGGAGGATCTAGAGGGGGACATGCCCGCCGCCGCTTGCAGAAGAGACGAAGAGGCGGATCCGGGGGATGGACACGATTGCTGGACTGCAGGCGGCATCTCGAGCCATTGTTTCCTGGCGACAGTTTTGATGGTGAGGAAGAATGGGCATAGCTCGGTAAGCAGCTCAAGCGAGGTTGTGGCTTCGGCTACAATTCGGAACGGCGATCAGCTGGACCACGATGGACAGAAAATGTGTAGAAATCCTACGTACCCGTTGATATTGGCGTTTTGGACGATTTCACTATCACATCAGCTACCTCCGCCATGGGGATGGCCCTCCTTCGTCCTCGCGGCGGAGTCGGCAGGGTGCTCGGTCCAGGGGATGGGGCGGAGAACATCCTACAGATAGTGTCAGCGATTCTCCAACTTTTTGGAGGGATCCAAGGGCAAGTGTAAGGAAGCACACGCTGGACTGGGCACTCACATCCACACTGCCTCTGCGACCCCCTCGAGACGGCTCAGCGTGCTCCTTCGCTTCAACTCGTCCTGCGTCTCCGACGCCGACATTGTCGGTCTGATAGATCCCAGCTGACCAGCGGAAGAGCCCAATGTTGCCACAGGGCCACCTTTGCCTGACCGAGCTTTGATCCTATCCATCATTGCCTTGCGCCTATCCTCGACGGAACCAGTCCGCGAGATTTTTCCCTTTACTTCGGCTTCGGGCTCGTCGAGGACCAGAGCCGCTCCCAGGGTTGGTCTCCGAGGGGTCGTGCTGAGCCCAGGAGATGTTTCAAGGGATGAAGGTGATGAAAAGAGATTGACGGCTGGAGAGAGTGTTGAAGATGGGAGGTGGGGTAAGGGTAAGATTGGGATGGGCGGTACTGACGATCGCTGCGACTCGCTCGTCGAAGGCGTCGGCAGCAGGCTCATCTGCGCCGAAGGCGGCTACGACCAACGTGTCAGATGATAGCTTAGACTATAAAGTGGTCCATGGTGGCACTCACCTCATAACCCCCGTTGAGCTCCACCCATTTCTCCAACCTCGACCTCACGACGTCCTCCCTCATCTCGCCGTTATTACTCCAACGGCCTATCGCGCCCATACCCCCTCCTTGGCCTCTATTCCCGAGTCCTCCCTCTGCCCCTCGGGCAAGGACCTGCCTCGTCTCGCCGACCTTGAGCTCGAGCTCTATTCCAATTCCGTACGTGTGTATCCGCCTTCCAGAGGCTGGATCCAGCGTTCGCGTAGGAGTGATCAGGTAGCTGAGCCCGCCTACTTGGATCAAAGATGTAGCTGGGGTCGACCCCGAGTCTTTGACTAGGAAAGGGTTATCCGCCTCATCCTCGAGCATCTTGTTCTTCCCCTTTGCGTGGCTTTGACTCAGGGTGAAGCTCTTGTCCGAAGGCAGCGCCTGGCCATCCCAGGACCATACCCAGGCAAGCCGGGCCATATCGGTGGTGGTGAATCGACGTCCGGAGGTGCGCTCTACTGTATCCTTGATGGAGGCGAAATTTGTCAGGTTGGGCAGATCGACACTGGTGGCACTGGGCGGGTGAGGCGGAAGCACCGGGGGCCGCGTTGCGACGTGTAGTGACAAAGCGAGGTTGAAGGCATTATGCAGTCGGAGCAGAGTGTCCAGATGAGGCGGTAGGCGATTCGTACCGGCGGCTTTACTCGAAGATGCGATGGGTTGCGAGATCGAGTTGTCGACAGTGCCAGAGCCAGAGGATCGCGGTGTGCCAGGCGGGGTGAGAGAGGGGAAATTCGGTTGTACCGGCACAGTAGGGAGTTTGTCCTTTCGATTTCGAGTAGCTGGTGGCGTCGGAAAGGGGACTAGGGGTGGGTTCGGAGCTGGAGCGCTGGGCAGGAAGCTCGGATCAGTATGCCTTTGAGATCTTTTTGATGGAGCTGTTAAACTCTGTAAGTACGCACTTTTTACTCCTCGTCTTCGTCACCGATCGAGGAGGTAGGTCATCCCCGCTGATCTTTCTCTTCCTAGGAGTGGAGGTTCTCGTACTAGCGCTCATTGCGTTGACAGAATACTCTCGAATGGCCGGACAGGATACGATCAGACTAGCTGGTCGAGGTGTTCGTATCGATACCGTTCGGACAGACCAAGCGCTGCTCGGCTGATGATTGTTGAAGAGGTTGTTGTGACCGGCACGTATACGCCTCGGGCGACAAAGAACAAGACAAGCGAACCGACAAGACCACGATCCCGAGTTGAGATGGAGATGGAGATGATGTTGAGATTCCCAACGCTGGACATTACCGTTCCAGGGTCAACGAGAGGGAAGAGGTGGCTGGTCTGCTCGTTTCAGATTTGGTCCCGTCGGAATGGGATATTACCTCCACCCGGGCGGACATGTCCGCTGCACAAGTCTTAAAACTTCAACGCGCGCTGCTGGCTCTGGCGTCCGCTGCACCGAGGCTTCTCTGGATGATGTATTGACGAGCAGCTATCCGTACACTCTACAACCAAACACCAACAGATCGACGTACTGCGTGGAGGAACACTAGACCCACACCCATCTGACGCCTCCACTCGCAAAACCGATCAGACACTATCGCCATGGATGACATCCAGGCTGGACCATCAACGACCGGCGCCGCGCTGACTCCTGTACCCCTCGCCGCGTCCAAACAGGGCAGGAGCGCAGGTACCAAAGCGCACAAAGCACCGAAAGTCGCCAAGAGACAGTCGTACCTCTCCGAATCAATAAAGACGCCGTTCGAAAAGCGTAAAGAGCTGGAGAAACGAAAGGAGAGCACGAAAGCGGTCGAGCAGGAGCTCAAAGAGGAGAAGCAGGGCGAGAGGGAGAGGTGAGTGTGGGAGGGATGTGCCGTCCGGCGACTGGGTCTATTGTTGTCGTGAACAGAGTAGCTTGGAAAGCTAGAGGGGTCGTGCAGGCGCAGGGAAACTCGGAAGTCAGGTGTTGCAGTAGGAGACCGGAATGGAGGAGGTTCGGTCTTCCTTGAGACGGCGACGGCCTCCTGGCCATGTCGTCAGAGATAGACTCCAATTTGGGCTACTCTGGGAACAAAGATCAGTGGCGAGGCTTACCACGAGCGACAACCATTCGTGCTTCGTGCACAGTAAAGCTGACCCCCTGTAGAAAACGAACTGCCATCCGCGATCGTCGTGAGCGGGAAGCTGAGAAGAAGAGGCTAGAGGAGATGAAAGCCCGAATGTCAGCCAAGAAGCTACAGAGGATGAAGAAGGTGAGTAGGATCAAAGTCCAGCGCTACAACCTATATCAGGCAATGCAGAAGCTGATCCTATTTCTAGCGACAAGGCAGGACGAAGAAGATCAACGGATAGGCACGTTGCCGTCGTCGTGCTTTCCACGGATTGTTCCGAGTGATGGGAACCACGGTCGCTCGTGGTGGGAACAAGACGTGCCTTCGATTTACTGGGAACGCTGTATTCAAGCTTGTATGTATTAGTCGCCGCTTTGTCTCTCTCCGGCGATCATCACACAGCTTAAGCTAGGGAACATCGCCCTGGTCGAGATTCGCTCTCACGTGTTGCGCAAGAGCAGCTAAAATATGGTGCTGCGGTACCCAGCCTCCAAGCCGAGGCTATGGACTACTCTGACCCCGACCTGTCGGCCCTCCCTCGGATCCGAACTCGAGCATCGGTGCATCGGTGCATCGGTGCGACTGACCGACTGACGTTCACGGTTCCCTCACAACCCTGAAAGAGCATACTCTGTGGACAGATGGCCTTGTTCACCGTGTTGCTTACCCCGAAGGTACTGACCGGTCGTCAGCACAGCCAGCTAGCTGCACGCTCACCCACCGTATGTTCACTCAGGTTCACTCCAGCTCGAACATGCGCCATGGCGCATGAGGAGACGGCGCAATGGAGTGCAACACTCATCGTATCCTCGGTTCAGCGACTGCGGCTCACAGTCGACGTAGACGACGCCGGGAGCTCGGGCCGAGAATGAACGCGGTACACTCTACACCGAGCATGTAGCCTCCGACGGGGTTTAAGCTCTCACGGCCGAGTGAGCACCTCAGCACAGTGTGTGCTGATAGGTGCTGATTGCCTAGGCATTGAGGTGCCTCTTGAATCCGGACAGCGGAGCAGGTGCCCGTATGCCCGTGCCCGCGCCCGAATCCGAATCCCCACTCTCCTTCCAGAGGTCCACCTGAGATTTGGACCTGCGACTTGCCTTGCCTTGTACTGGATCTCGGAAGCTTCTTTCGTCCGGACGTGGCTCAAGCCTGTTGCCAAGATACGCCTCAAGCCATCGACGCTGCGCAGCTGCGTATGTTACAGCCTGTAGAACCCTTTTGGAGTCGTCATATCTCCGGTCTCCCTCGCTCTCCTGATCCTTCTCGGACTCGCGACGCGAGGGGATACGTTGTCCTACTGCCTCCTACTGCTTGAGTGTCAAATTTATCCGACCTCAGGCGCTCTCGTTGGCCGTTGCTCCCTCTCTCTCTCGAGTCCTTTACTTGCCAGACCCTGCCTGACCAGGCTTGACCCGGACTACTGATCGTCACCAGACCAATGGTACACGGATGTAGTCAAGCTGTGCAAGTGACCTCCATGCATCAAGTCTATACAGCAGCCAGCAGCAGCTGCAACGATTGGCGCACGCGACACTCCGGCGCTCCGGCACTCCAGAATGCATTCGCTGGAACACCGCTAGCCCACCTACCAACTACCAAGCCACATCTCGTATACCTTCGCGCAGTCTTCGCGCACTTTTGTATCCCGATTTCGTACCCGAGAATCCGAGCAGTAGGAGCGCCACGCATTGTGTGATGTAACGAGAACATTGCGAGATCGACACGAGACCTCGGAAGCTGCATAGACAGTTCTGTCAAAGCCGCCTGTCTGGATAGGTGTATGAGCGTGTATGAACGTGCGACCTTGTGTGACGGGTACGTGCTGCGGCATGACGTGGTAGCAAACGCAATGGGCTGGGTTGGCGTTATACACAGTGCTGAAAGCTGCCAGTAGCAGGGACGACCGACGACAGCACGAGAAGCCCCGAGGCGTGGAGGATACTGGTGGCCGGTGGCCCCCGGGCGTGAGGTTCCTCCAGCTTCCCGATGAGTAGCTACCTGCAGCTATCCGCCGGTCTCGGAGCACCACATCAGTCGCTACATCCTGCTCTACGCCAGATCATGCCTTGATGCAGTAGTTTCACTTCTTCGACTGCTAACCCTCTGCCACCCGCGCATCGGTCGCCGGGCGCCACGGACCACGAGGAATGCCATAACGGGTTCCAGCGTTCGCGATACCGTCATACCAAGCTGATGATCCATCGATCCAGTTCGCCTCGATCCGACAGGATAGGCCAGGATCTGCTTGCACTTACGGGGCGTAGAGGGGCGATACCTCCGTACATAGGAGGGCTGCTGGGGACTGCTGACGCGGTTTACGAACATTACGAGTTACGTGAGGACGTGAGGACGTGAGGTTACGTGTCCGCGTGTCCTGCTGGTGTTGTTCCGGGAGGCGTCACGACTCATTCCGAGAATATGACACCTGCTTCCTATGCCGAGTATGCTGACCCACCTGCTAGGCTGTTTGGGGGCTGGAGCACGAGGCAGTTGCTGTGTGCAGATTCCAGCGAGTTCCCCGTCGACCGGAACGAGAGTGCCAATGGGTCCGACTGTGTGCAGTCATTACTCGGTGTAGCTCACGTATGTTCTTGTACACATCGATCCTGCCATACTCACGGGTACAAGTATACATTGCTCATTGCAGTAGCCAACAACAACACCCACTGCTCCTGGTTACACCCTGGGGAACCGATATCTTATCGCCGCCTCTCCGCCCATCCCCCAGTCTCCAGCGTCATCCTCCTCCGCGGAGCTCCAGGATTACGAGATAGCAGTCGGCCAGGGCCCGCTGCATCCAGGATCAACAGAAGCCTACAGATCACAGATCCGCGAATCATCGAATCCGAAGACTTGAAGCGACGCTGCGCCGTCTCTCTATCGAGCCCTCAGATAGAGCATCCCTCGACGCCCTTCGGCGGTCACGAACAAGTACCGACACACCGCATCGAGCATCGCTCCTAGCACTGCTGCTGCGCGACTAAACACCGAGATCCGAAACTCGAAACCTAGAGTGACGGGATCGATATCGATCGGAAAGGAGCGAGGACTATTGAAATTACGACTGAGCATCATTTCGGCTCGATCGCTGCGACTGCGGTGAGTCAATTACCGCGTTGACAAGTCCTGTGCCTCTGTGCGATTAGTCACCTAGCTAGTCACGCCTGGGTGTGCTCGAGCAGGAGTCACTAGACTGATGCTATGTCTGCTGTAGCAAGTGATCTTCGGGAGGGGGAAGCGCAAGCGAACAGTAGACCGCTCTGAGTTGGGCAGCAGCTCGAGGTTCGATCTCAGACACCTGCTCTGCGGAAAACCTCGGATCTTCCTCCACGGCACAGGCAGGACCTGGACTTGGACCGTAACCGCCCCTCGTTCAAAGGTTGAGGTCTTTTGAGGTGAAGGTCGGCCGACGCTCTGCTTCCGAACTGGTCGCGTTGTGGAAACTTTGACTCGACCACTTGTTCCTTTGGGGATTTCAATATCGACCGGCTTGACCTGTTGCCTTGGGAACCCTGCCAAACGGTCAGATTTGGCTGCGACAGGTGAGTCGAGGTCTCGTGTTGTTCCCCCCTTGCCCCGCTCTCCCCTTGGGGTAACGCGGCAAGAGCCAGTCCCTCCCAGAGCTGGGCACTGTCCGAGCAGGCGGTACAGTGTGCAGTGGGCCAGAGCCAAACTGCTCAGTCAGGCGGAGAGAGGGCCAGGCAGTCTGGATTTTTCATCCATTACTACTCGTACCCTCACCACCCAAAGCCACGACGATCTTTCAGCACGAGTCGAGACGTGCAGACTTTCGAGTGGTCTTGTCGTTTGACATATAACCATCGCATTGTTGAACTCCTCTTGACTTGGTGTCAATCACGTCGATATCGAGAACGTCGCCCAACTGCGACACACGACCGCTGACGCGCGCTAGCCCATCGACTCTGCTCGCCAGGCGACCAAGCAAGAGCAAGAGCGAGCGTCATCGACGCGAAGAGTGTAGAGCCAGACCAAGTCTGCTTGGAATCACTGGTAAGTCTGGGCATCTGCATCACCTCAGGGAAGAGTTTGATCGTCGCTCGGATCACCCCTGCCCTGCTCGTCCCCGCTTTGACCTCCTCCCTCCGTCCTTTGCGCGTCCATGCCAAATCCTATTCCCCCGTGATGGTACCTCGTTTCCGATTTCTGGGTCCTTCTGGATCCTTCTCCTGCCCTATTGGTGGAGATTCGGAGCATGGGGTCATCGGGTCGGGACTGGCCACACGATCACACACCCTCCGGCCGTACTTCTCATACACACTCGTCTCGTCGCGTTGGGCATGAAATCAGATCATGAGAGAATGATCGCTGATGTAACTATCTCTTCTCTCCAACTCGTGACTTCCCACTTCACTTCCCTACATCTCATCGTTCTGGCCATTGTCGATGCGCTCAACCCTATCCTCCCCGTCAACCTGTAATTTCTGATCGTCGCGTCCACCGACCTCCACGGGGCCGTACAACAGCGAACGACGTCTCTTCGATACCCCGCTCAAGCCCTCCTCTTCACAACACTCACTCGTCACCATCCTGCAAGACACTGTGAACGAAAGTCCGATCGATCAGAGCTGCTCCAACACCTGAAGCTCGACCCGATCCACCCTACTTTGTCACACGACTCGCAGCTCCACCTCGTGAGTACGCATCATCCTCCCAGTCGATCCTGCCTTCTCCTTCTGTCTCTTCTTCCCACACCTTCTCAGCACCACTTCGCGTCAGTTCACTCGTTCCCATCGGTCAACCCCTTCCTGGCTTATTGTCATCATCGTCATTATCATCTCCATGCCTCGTGTTGTTTTGTTTGGACGTCGCGGGGAAACCGCCGATCACTCCAGTACGATCCTCTTCTGGCTCCGGGCCCCCAACTCCCTAGCTTCGGTGATGGCGACGCTGCTACGCACGAGAAGGGCTACGCACGCTAGACCAAGCTACTGCGGTGATGCTGTGGTGCTATGCTTGTAAATGTGTGCATTGGAGCTTGTTTCGTTTAGGCCGATCCTACCAAGACAGCTTCCGGTCTTGTGTCTATCCCTTTGTTTCCCATATCTTCCCAAGCATCCCTGGCCATTTTTTCCCACGCTCTCCCCGGTCGTCTCACCTTTTCATCAATAGCTATCACCGCAGTGTCTTATCTATCCACTCTACAACCACCTCCATCCTGATCACGACTGTATTGCGCTGCAGTACGCTTTGACTCTGGCGCAAGCATCTCTCCAAAGGTGTTTGACCTGGAAGAAAGGAGCTAGCTTTTGGCGAATATTACCACCGCTCGACTGCTTACGGGAAAGCGAGACGCGTCGGTCTCACCCGAGATCTCCCATCCCAGCCTGATTAGTCAATAGTGGATCCAGATTTCCTTTGACCCATCGCGTCCCCTTGTACTCTCGGCCTTGATCTCGGTCTACATCTGCTACACCATCCCACTTGTGACCTACCTGTTGTTTTTGCTTGTTCTCATGTTGGAGTAGTTTGTCACTGTCTATCCTCGACCAACCCACCTCCGAGAAGGCGCTTGTCAGGAACGCCGAGTGCGTACGTCATTTGCCACTCTTAGAAGCCAGGTGGGTTCAATTTCGTAATCTCGCGCCCCTCCCCCTGAAATTTGATTTGATTCCCCTCCTCCTCTGCCCTCCTGCCATTTGGGCATACTGTGCCATATCGAACCCGTTCTCATCATCGTCTTACTCAACCATTTCTATAATCCACCTCTCTTTGTAGCCATTACTCCTTGCCAACTCTCGAACACCGCCCTCCCTTACCGTCATCCTTGCAAACCCCCTCTTTCCAATGCTTTCGTAGAAACCACCACCGCCAACACCGAACACCACAACGAGCCGTCTCACTGACGCTGGACTTTTTCCCATCCTCGTTTAGAAATCTCCAGCTCGTCGCCTCGACCAAACCTTTTCTCCCACAAGCGACCAAACACCCCATCTGTGCCCCTCAACATGCCATACGCGACCCCAACTTCCCCAATGGCGTCTCCAGTCAAGGAGTTTCCAACATCCACAGCCTCGTCGTCACGAAAGGGTTGGCTCACACCGCCGACGTATATCGAGGATGTCGGATTTGACGGAGAAGCCAGCTCGTCTAGGGCTACAGGACCAATGCCAGGAATCCCTCGTCGACAATCTTCCAGCCACCCTTCCTCTGGCCACACCACCCCACGAAGGGGCCTCTCACCCAATGTCTCGCGAAACCCGAGCGCGACGTATGATATACCAATGTCAAAACCGCTAGAGGGTCTGCCAAGGAGGACTCACTCGGCAGCCACTTCAGTCAACGGTATCCATGGGAGGAGTCATCATGCTGTGCCCGGACTGCCGAATGAGGGACACAGCAGCCTAGGTCTCAAACTCCATCCATCACCAGCCAAGCCGAACGCGCCCTCGATGCAGCGAGGCGCTCACGACTCGACATCGTCCACATCTACGACAGAATCCGACCTCCCTCTTACTCCCAGTGACGAGCCTCGTACTTTGGCCATGACGACGGACGAGTCGGATATATCATTCCCTCCGTTTGAACCCCCACCGCCACCACGTCGACCAACTCTGAGTCAGCCGTCCAGATCGTCACTATCACCACCTGCGCGCCCGAGTGCAATTCGCCGAGGATCGTCTGGAAGTGGTCATCACAGAGGAATTGGACAGAATGGCTCGTTGCAGATTCCCTTCCCCACTTCCGCCTCGACATCTCAGTTGGCTCCTCCCGGCTCTAGTCCACAATCGCTACGTCCCGCCAGCATGATCAGGAAGAAGTCTGGAGAGGTGGTCAAGCCCTCGCTCAAGATCAGATCTATGTCCACGCCAGACCTCACTCGACAACGCGACAACGTCTCGGAACCGGGAACACCAGATACCGAACACCGCGATTTCCCAGACGAGCGTTCCAAGTCGGTTCGATTCGCCGACGCCAACGACGACAACCCAGGCGCACTGGAGAATGTCGTCTTGTTCCTCCGAGAGCAAAAAGTCACTGCGGTTGGCAAAGCGGCCGACCCAGAACGTGCCGGACAGATCACCGACACGGAGACGGAGATGGATAGGGATTCAGACGCGTCGGACTTTGTTCAGTTCAGGACGAGGAGGAATGCTGCGGCGAGAGCGGCGGACGAGGCCTCGCAATTCGTCCTCGAAGGTGGAAGTAGGGTGCCGAGATTGAGGACCGACTTTGCTCCTGACGCCCGTGGGTGCCTCAACGGAGAGAATGTGATCTTGGAGAGGGTTGAGCTTGTCACCACGTCTGGACCATTGTCGCTCAGAGGAAGCGTCATTGTGAGAAACATCTCGTTTGACAAGACTGTCTCGGTCAGGTTTACGATGGACCACTGGCAGTGAGTAGAAGCTGAAATTTGTGTGAAGGACCCAGCTGACATGCTATGTAGGACCCGATCGGAAGTCACTGCCAACCATGTCTGCCACATCCCCTCGTCGACCACTGGAGACCAAGGCTGGGACCGATTTGCCTTCTCTGTCAAACTCGAAGACTTCAAGCGAAAGTTGGAGGAGAGGCAATTGATCATTTGCGTCCGATTCGCCATTTGGGATCAAGAGTTCTGGGATTCGAACAACGGGATGAACTACAACTTCACGTTCAAGAAGACGACACCGAAGCGAACCACTCGATCTTCTGGCCCGGCTGCCTTTGGCAACGGATTCATGCGGCTGCAAGACTCGGACGTTGCGTTACCGGGCGTCCGAACCAGATCGCCCAATACCGGCAGCTCGAACCTCAACAAAGTGTTTGGCGTTGCGCCAGAAGCCGCCAAGCCGACAGGACCAAAGAGTTGGGTGTTCCCCAAGCTCGCCGCTACGCAGATCAACGACGGACCCGCGAGACCAGATTCTCCACTCACCAAGGCACCGCCCCAAGCCTTTGTCGTTCCACCCGCTCCCGACGTGCATACTCATCTGTCATTGTCGCACTGGTGTGCACCGTCCCCGCCTCAGTCACCACCAAAGGTTGGAACGGCATTCTCTGCCCAGTCGCCTCATGAAGAGAACAAGCAGCTGGACGTGTTCAATGCCAACGAGCAAACGTCAGTCATTGGAGCTCCATATGCCAATGGCGGCCGACCCGAGCTCGAGCACGAGCGCCGATCGAGCTGGAACGGCGGGAGGACGGGATCTTGGGATTCCTTTGCACAAGTCATGGAGCATCTGGAGGATCCAAACGAGCATGCCAGCACGCCAAAGCACTCTAGAGACGTGTCGATGTCCTCGACCGATGGTGATTCGACCCCGCTCGCCAATGTCTCGCGATCACCTCTCGACGGCGTGATGCTGAGCGGATCTCGAGGAACGTCCGGCACATCGAGCGACTCGTCCCCGGAGAGATCTAGGCCACTAGCTTCGAAACGATCCATTGGGGATTTGCGATCGCTGCTCGATGCCGCCGAGGACGGTACTGGATTGCTCACGCCTCCTTCGTCCAACCTGTCCAGCCCGCCGTCGCCAACGCTTCGCAACCTCCCCCGAGGCCAGCACCACTCTCACAGCCACGGCGGACCGCTGTCCCCGGACTCGAGCAGCGTGGCGTCGACTGGCGAGTCCAGCCCGGTCAATACGTTGTCCGACGTGAGCGACTCTGCGACCGATCTTACCGCGCTGGATGGCAGTATTGATCCTGAAGTGCGGGGAAGGAATCCAATGCCAAACTACAAGGCCTTGAATAATTCCTACCAGGAGTTTGTGAGTCGATCTCTACGTGATAGGGGTATAGCTGACCTTGGGATAGCTCGACAAGTTCTGCTTTTTCCAATCGCCAAGCATGACGCCGATGGAAGATGCCCCGGTTAACAACCGACCATCGTACATTCCCCTGTCGGGAACCGCCTCGCCCAATGGTTTCCCATTCTTTGCCCACGCGTCCCCGCACGCCAACTCGCCGCGCAACACGCCCACCCCGGGCAGGATGTACGACTCTGCCAGCGACGCGTTCAACTTTGCCAATGCGATCCACGGCCATGGCGGAGATGTCTCCGGCGGCAACGGGAGACACCAGAACGGGCTGGCCAATGGAAACCTCACGCCAAGGGGCTCGCCTCCCATTACCCAAGGTCATTCCGCGGCCGACGTCAAGAATTGGACACAACAGCTTCACGGATCCTCTCCCTCCCTCGCCGCGCAATAGATCCATCCGCATTGTGTACACACCTTGATGTTGATATCCACTGTACAATATCCCCCTCGGCCACTGCCTCGACTCGACTCGTATAGTGTATCGTAATTTGGACATGACGACGTTTTTCCGACTCAACATTGGTTTCCCAACACTGCATCGATTACTCTCCCTTTGGTACCGTATACGCCTTGGTATCGCAACGATTTTAACGACACACTCTCGCCAAGCTCACCCCTCCTCAAATATCCGCTCTGAACGGGCAAGAACACCAGTAGTGATTCCCTCGGACACAGGTCGCGAGGTTATGATACCCGCTGGCTGGTGGTATATGATGTGGGATTGAGAATGCGGGTTTTGTACTATACATGCATGTCTATATGTCTCGTACTCGTACATGCCAACGTCTCAAGTCGAGTCATGATTCGCTAGGGAACAACAGTGCTGAGAAAGCCTCGAGAACGAGTCGGGCGTGCTGTAGTTGCGCTAAGGCCGGACCGATCGATCATCGAGTCTTCGACGGCCATGACGAGCTTATGGCGAAGGAGGAAGTGTAAGTGTACACGGTCAGGCGGTCACTCTTACATGGTTCTACATTGTACATCATACTATACACTATGCGCTCGAGGTCATGAAGGTGAATGATACTCAGAAGCTAGAGGCTTGAACGGTCTTCTGGCCCTTTACCTCACGCCAAGCTGGATATGGGGAACTGGGGGGATACAACTGAGATTGAAACTTGGCATACAGTCGAACAACGTGACTCGTGGCGTCCGGAGCGGTGATATGGGCATTGATCGTCCCTTCAATCTACCTTTGGTCGATCGGGACTTCCACCGCCACCACTACCTGCGCTCCAGCCAAACCAGCTTCCTGAGCGTTTCTTCGGCAAGCCCGGTCTCCCGGCCGCATTGGCCCTTTGCTGTTCCTCCTCGGCAAGCACTTCTGCCCTGTTTATATCCTCATAAGAGCCCATGTCCCCACGACTGGACCGCCTCGATCCAAGGCTCTCCTCTGACGAATGGCGGTTGGAAGCCCCCCTCGTTGGCAGGGACTGCGATGCGCCAGAGGGCGTCCTGCTGTGCGAACCGGGCGTTCCTAGCGATCCAAACGAGTACCTACGGGAGGAAGTGACGCCGAGTGATTCTTGACCATGTTGAAAAGTCCTAGATCGTAGGTTTTCATTCGAAGGCGCCACCCTGGGGATCGGCATGGCGATCGTCTCTTGGATGGTGGAGGCGTATTCGACGCTGTAGCCCTCAGAGGTGGTCTCGTGTCTTGCGCCAACGCCGGCTTCGCGCAGGATCCCAGAGAGAGGACTGGTCCCGCCAGCGCGGCTGCCTTGACCTCGTTCCCAAGCGGCCTGTAGACCGGTGAGAGCGACGGGAAGCAGAGTCGATGCCTTTCGACTGAGAAAGCCGTAGAGCTGTAACGCGGCGCCAGACGCTGGATCCTGTAGCGAAGGCGGCTGAATGGTGCCGTTGGGGAATTGGGCCGATCCTTCGGATCCATCAGTCGTGTAGTATGGCTGACTTGGGTCCTTTGAGCTCGAGCTAGCAGAGACCTAGGGCGTCGAGGAGAGTCAGCTCGTTTGTCAATGTGTTCAGTACTTCGCCAATCGTTCTGAGGCTGCACTCACGGCAAGTTGCGATCGCAGCTTGTCCCAGAGCCACTCTGCTCCTCCGACCAAGGCGACAGACGCCCTTGACCGAAGTGAGGCGAGGAAGGAATCGATATCGCGTTCGTGCTCGTTGAACAAAGGGGCGAGGTGGTTGTAGTAGAGGTACGTGGAGCCCTAGTGTATGGTCAATACGTAGCGTCGCATTGTGCTAGCGGGCAAACACGCCAGCTACCCACCTCGGACTGCGGTAGAGATAGATATAAGAAGATGATTGTCTTGAAGATCGAGTAAAATGGTAACCTGGGTAAGGGGAAATGACAGCGTCAGCTCTCCCTACTTGTCTTTCGACTGCATTCTGAACAGAATCGCTCGAGGCGTGCTACCTCCTGCGATATACGAGACTGAGCACGGACTCACCAAGTGAATGTCCATCCGGCCACAGCCTCCACTGCGGTCCACGTCCCCACCACTGCCCAATACATCAACCACCGCTCCACCCCACTCCGCTCGACTCCGCCATTCCCACTGGGATCTTGCACGGGGTTAGGGTAGGTAAGCGCTTTGTAAGACGCATACGCGGGATAGAGGAAACAGCAGACGTTACTACTCCACGTCAGCAATAGTCCACTCTGGGTCACAAGATTGATGGCGCAGAAAGGGTGGGTAAGCGGAAGAAGTAGAGACCATTTAGGTCGTAAGGTGGGCGTACGTACCAGATCAACCTTGCTGCCAGGGTGATGAGCATCATGAGCGAGTGCCAATGAGGCCTAGGTTGCTGATGATGATATACAGGGTCGCAGAGAGCCGAGTAGTTCACGGAGGTCGACTCTAGGTCGACTCAAGGTCGCAGCAGTCACGGGCGGACGGATCTAGCCGAAGTGACCAAGTCGTTGCAGCGCAATTTGGCTGGGTGGCAACAGGGTCAATCTCTGCCGTTCGACGTGGCAGACTGGCAGTGGTGGGACCCACGATCCAAGTGCTGTGTACTGTGTACAACAATGCATCTATCAATCTATTCACAGTCCGGAGATGCTCGACAAGCGATGCCCACCATCCTCACTCCTCCCCCTCCCACATCAAGATGCCAAACCCGACGCAGATCATGCCTACCCCAATCATAGTCTGCAGATCCGGCACGTCGCCGACCCATACAGCGTCAACAACCGCCACGAGGCCAATGGTGAGCAGGTTGGCGACTGAGGAGGTGGTCGGTCCCAGGACTCCAATGAGGATCATAAGTCCGGCATTCTATCATACCGTGATCAGCTTCATCGCCCGAAATGCTGAGAGGTATCAACTCACGTATACCGCCCCAGTCCATGATATCACCCCGACCGCCATCCAGACCTCTCCCCCGCGACCGACGACCTCGCCCGGCCATCGGATAGGCTCCCATCCGATCCAATGCAACAGGGGGATAAATATCCACAGTAGAATGGCGGTCACAAAGCCAATTGAGCTGGTGAGGAAATTGGCATGTAAAGCAGCGGGCAGCTCAACTGGATCTCTCTGACCGTGGTGAAGGTCTATCCGCGCGAAAGATTGGTGCGCTGCCTCGTGAGAGTTCCTGTCCTGCAGAGACGGGCGACCATTGGATAATGAGATGGCAGAGGCTAGTGGTTCTGAAGGATCGACATCCTGGTCGGATGGGTGGGGTGATGGCGGAGTCTCGACCCGCAGGAGGGGAGTTGTGGATGTTTGGCGGTTGAGCTTTGATCCGCGAGCATATCGCAGCTCGTCAGAATTGCTCGTTGGCGATAAGGGTATGGCCTCGGCCGATGACAATGTCTCAGCGTGCTTGACGCCTTGCGGCCGAGCCTCGCCATTCATCACGGGGTCAGGACGAGGCGAAAGGGGCGAGTCGGTCTCCAGTCCAGTTGGCTCCTGGTGCAGAATGTCATTGTCCAAGTCGGCGGAATAGACGGGGAGAGAGGAGTATTCGTTGATATCCTTGTCGTTTCCTCCATGCGGCTTGACCCCGCCGTGTCCTTCCGGAAGCGCGAGCTTGTAAACGACCTCGTATAAGCCTAGCAGAATGGCGCCTATTCACTAGTCAGATTGCCACTCCCGTCGAGCGGCTTACCTATCAACATGACGACGTCGCCCAAGAGTGGATTTGAAGGCCCACTTGGCTTTTGCTGACCGTCTCCCGGTCCATCCTCCTCGGGCATCTGCTTGACACCGTCCAAAGCGAGCAGCACGACACCGGAGAATGCGAGGGCGATACTGCCAATTGTGACCTTGCTGAGGGGCTGCTTGAGGAGTAGCATACTGAAGAAGTAGGCCGAGAACGAGCTCGAGGCGTATATTGTCGTCGTGGCCAAGGATGTCGTTAGGGCAATAGCCACGAACCAGCATAATGCGGGGATGGATACGAGGATTGTCAAATAGGTCACTTTGATGAACCACGGATAGGCAATGTCCCTCCATTCCTCCCCCGGACGAGCTCCTGTTCGACCCAACCTCGCTCCCCGGCCGCCAACACCGGTATTCTTGCTGAGCTGATGGGCAATGACCTGCCGCAGGGCGGAGAGGTAGGTGGAAATGGGGACCTTTGGGTGTAGGACATAAAGGACGAGTAGGTGTAGTGGAAAGATGAGACTGAATGTGATGTGGGTGCAGTAGAAGGTGAAAAATGTCTGGTTGTAGCCTATCTCCGAGGTGAGGTAGTGTGCGACTTCAGTCTGAGTCGCAGAGGCAATGACGATGCCCAGGAGGATGATCAAGGGGATGATGTAGGCAGAAAGCGTTTTGGGCGAGAGGTGGATCGACGATGCTATCGAAGTCGTCGAAGTCGTCCGCCTATGAGGAGGTAGCGTAGCCGGCATTGCTCCGACAAGCAAGATGGGTGAGAAAGAAGTCGCCTGGACTGGGTGAATGATGAGTGAACGATGAAGATGGGAGCGACCGAGGGTTGGGCGTTGAGAGACACTAGTCCATTGAGGGCTTGTTCTCCGTCTTCATGACAGGATGTGCGGCCAAGTCGTGGGAGGGAGGGGTTGAGACTGCCCGCATCGAGACCTAAGCGGCTGTAGCTGTTCTGAAGGTTGAGCGAATGATCGGAATCTCGAAACAACAACGAGTTGTTGACGAGTTGCGAAGTCAACAAAGTCAATCTCGTCTCCCGAATTTCTGATACCGGCCAAATACCGGCGGTTCCTGCTCGAAGCGACGAAGCTAGAGCGTAGGCGTAGGCGTGCCCCAGACTATCGATCAACTGGCCTCCCAATCTTCTCGTTCATTCCTTCCATACATTCGTGTTTAACCAGAGCTTCACGACCGAGACTTCTACCACAAAGCACACTATATATCTGTATCCAAAGACAACCGACTAGATCTCTACTCGCCTCCACCATCGTCACCACCACCTCCGTCGTCATAACCCTCCTGATAAGCCTCGTTCTCGTTCTGCGCCGGGGAGGTCAGCTCTGTGTGCGAAAGCAATCACATCGTAGAAGCTGGGTGGACTCACATCACTGATCATATTGCCGATCATCATACCACTGACAGCGAGTCAGCAAATGTACCATTAGACGTAGCAGACCCAATGCTCACCCCAGGAGACCACCACCGACACCGAGAGCGGCGGCTCCACCGGCACCCATACCTCCTCCAGGCCGTCTACCGCCCATGCCACCACCCATCATGCCGCCGCCCATCATAGGTCGGCCGTACATCGGCTGCTGACCGTACATGCCTCCTTGCTGCTGGTATCCACTGCCATAACCTTGTTGGGGGTATCCCCCGTACTGTTGTGGAGGGGGAGGAGCACCGTAGTGACCTTGCTGGCCGAAACCGCCGCCACCGGGCGGACCGGCAAGTTTGCTCTTGAGCTTGTTCAGGAAACCGCCGCCGCCACCCTGTCTCTGTTGCTGCTGCTGGAATTGCTGGTTGCCGTACTGCTGATCCTGGTATGGCTGCGGAGTGGACGATTGTCCTGCTGACGGCGTGCCGTATGACTGGGATCGCTCTTTCTCTTCAGACGTAGGGGGAGGTCCGGAAGGCGGGGCATAGGCCGATGGAGCGTCATCAGCGGGGCTAAAGAAGTCGGTCAGTAACCTTCTCGTATCCGACTGTTTGCTAACAGAGAGAGAGCACTCACTGTGTCCATTGTGACTTTGGCCCTCCTGGTGCGTTCTTGTTCACGTAGAACCAGGCTTTGTACTCTTCGTTGAACCTACAAGAGTCAGTCCCATTGAGTCACAATAGAAGGCCAAAGGCATGACTGCTCAGGCTACCCTGAGTCGTATACTGTAGTACTCACTGGGTGATCCACCCATCGGGCAGATATCTCGAATCCGGATTCGACGCCATGACTGCCGTGCTCACAGTCGATGGTGAACAGGAAGATGAACGACGTCGAATGAGACGATGTCTTGGACGTAGTGTGTTGCTTCGCCCCCTCTATGACTCGCCGCCGTGATCGTCTTGGCGGGTAGTGGGCCGGAAAGTGGCGGGCCCGAATATCCCGCACGAGCCGGTGCACCGGTGGAGGTCAGAAGCGGCGGTCGCCGGTACACCCCCCCCGATGTGGTCATCGATCGAAGTCAAATCGAAGGGCGACACGGTAGGACAGCGGTAGACTGGCTCTTTGACCGAAATTGACTTTGAGACACTTCCCGTCAACAAAGGGCATCATACACAGGCTACGGCTGGAGCTACTCGAGGTGACCGGGGAACTCGATAACGAAGCAACAGCACGACTCTCTCTCCTTAGCATCACACGCAGACTTACTGCTGTCCAGCTGGCAACACATCATCCGCCCACAACCCAAAGACCATGGCGCTCGTAGCGTCGTCAATAAGCGGAGCGGCATATGCGCTGAACTCGGGCGAAGACAGAGAAAACTCGGGAACGGGCTTCGAGGTGGGCTATAACTCCAAATGGAAAGGAGTGGTACAGGGAGACGAGTACTGATGGCGTCTAGTTCACGAGGCGGAAGAAATGGCCTCAATTGCTACTGCAAGAGATGTCCGGGTCGGCACTGTTCTGCATCAAGCCTATAGCCCCGAGCTCGGACAATGGCTCAACGACCTGGAAGGTGGGTGCTTCGACCCCTCAGACGCACTGTCTAAGCGTCGGTGGATCACTTGGGCTGATCATTGCTTGCAGATCATGTACGCCTCGCCATCCGTCGGGGAGATGACGGATCAAAAGCACAGTGAACTAGAAGGACATGATTTCCTCGACTTGATATACTCTCCAGACCAACTACACCTGACTCAGCTCTTCCAACAGTTACTCTCCCCCACGGGAGGTGACCCACCGCCTTTGACACACCACCGCTCAAGCACATCCACGGAAACGACCAGCTCGTCATCGGGGTCTCAAGCGCCCGGAGCACACGGTCTCAACTCTACATCACCGTACAACCAGACGACGACGTCAATCACCGGAACGACCTTTGTCAGGATATTGTCCAAGGATATCGCCCAGAAAGAGACGGTTTCACCTCCGAATTCCTCTTCAGAGAGCTCTGCTCCTAGCAGTAGCAGCGGGGACAATAGTCCCGCTGACGTTCCGACGGTGGTATGGGAAGTCCGAGCGCATGTCACGGGGATAAAAGATCCAGCGCAGGGCACCGACGGCACGATCATCGCACCTGCTGGCGGGGGCTTCAGGTTGAACGGAAGCGGTACGATGGCTCCCGATATCGGAAGTAACGCGCAGGGGGCGAAGGGAGCGCAAGGGGAAGCCGAGAGTCTGAAGGGAAAGGCAATCTGGTTGATGGGTCGGCGGGTTGGCGAGAATCAGGGGGAAGCGGATAGTGCAGGAGGGCAGAGTGGGCAGAGTGGGCAGAGTGGGCAATCGTGAGTGACACTGACAGTAGTCTTCGGCGACCAGTAGCTGATACTTCGGATTCCAGCTTGGACGCCTTTCTCGAATTGAAGCTGGAGAACGAGAAGCTGCGAGAGGAGCTGAAAGAGCTGCAGCTGGATCTGGACGAGTACGAAGATTTCTGTGCGTCCACAATAGAGTACAACATCGTGGCCCTTGAGATACCGGCTGATACGTCTTCAGCGACCCACGCTTCCTACGCCGACGCCTCACCGTCCAAGCCGACCTACAACGCCGACTCTTCATCCGAAGAGGACCAAGACTCGTCGATATCTTCCTCTCCGTCGTCATCTCCTGAGCCCAGCTATCAGCCGCCCTCGGCTCGAGGATCCACCTCCGCGGCGGCCGCTAAAGCCGCTCGACCGAAGGAAAAAGCGGCCGGCGAGCCAAAAGAGAAGAAGAGGAAGAAGGAGAAGAAAGCTCCACCCGTTGTCACCGCCAAGACGGAAGGAGGACCGGTGCCAGCTGTCGCAGAGGGGATGCACGTGTGCGTCACTTGTGGAAGGACAGATAGTCCAGAATGGCGCAAAGGCCCGTTGGGCCCGAAAACCCTTTGCAACGTGAGTCCAGGTAGTCTCCGACATCCCTGTAGCTAAAAGTGTATGGTGTCGCTGATCAATACACAGGCTTGTGGATTGCGGTGGGCAAAGCGGAACTCGACGGCGCCTACGAGAAAGGATAGGAAAGCGGCGGCAGACAAGAAGTAGAGTATGAACATGAGCAAGAGTGATATCGCGACACGAGGTCTTGGGGCCAGAGCTGGCCAGAGTTGGATAGAGGGACAATTATTGTCTGTTGTACAAGTATAGATACGGAGCAGGAATGCATTTTGGCCATGTACATTACTCTCATCTGAATGGCCAGTGGAAGTGGTGGTGTGAGCTTGCCTCTGCTTGCCTTGCTCAAGCGGATACCGTCGTCCGGTTTTGATCAGGTCAGGCGGGACCTCGTTGATTAAAGGGGCAACAACGGTGTTGCTAGAAAGGCCTACTGACCGAGAGCTCGTTGATTAGGCTTACGGGAGCTCTCAAACCGAGGTTCGAGACTCGTTAGGCGTCCCTCAATCGCTCATTATGCGCCACTTGGAAAGCAGTTGTGTCTGCGCTCTGATTGGCTCGAAGGCGATCAGACCTTGATCACAAGAGGAGAAATAGACGGGCCTAGTTCGCTTTTGGTCCCAATAGGCAACCGTTCCAACGGTTCCAGCCCGAAAAACGGGAGTTAGGCCTCTCCAGGCACCCCCATGTGCACTGCTTTCGCTCTGATGGCGATCAGACCTTTTTGGCTTGTTTTGAGAAGCCTACCTGGAACCGATTCTTAGGCATCGAGTACGAAGCTCCGTGTGTTCGATAGGCCTCCTAAAACCCACGTTAACCTATCCGGTTGCGCTCTTCCACTGTGCTAAGAATTCGGGCGGGCACTGTCAGTGGGGCAGATGAGCTAGCTAGCTCACTTGTCAAACTGTGTACGCGTCACGGCTGCACGCATCTGTAGCCAAGGACAAGGATTCGGTGGACGGACCCTCCGTCCTCTGAAAAATGCAGGTTTGCAGTGTTGGCACAGTACATGCTACTCGTACATGCATTGCTCATAGAAGTCGGCAGCGTCACTGTTTGCCTCTGCGCACGGTATTGAGCTTGGCCCACGACTCGCCCAAGCTCGCTCAAGCCTCCAGCGCCGGCCTACTCCAATCCCCCACCCCGCCGTCCTCCTTCCACCCCCGCTTCCTCTCCCTCGACAAGAGCGCCGCCTCGCCCGGCTTGAGATCCTCAATATCCATGCCCACCTCGGTCATCAAATCGACCAAAGCGGCCTCTCGCTCATTATCAAAGATCTCAGCTCGGGCAAGCGATTCTGAGAGGTTGGTATCGTATTCCTCCCTCGTGATCTCTTTACCTCCTGTCTTCAACGCCCTGCCATCCGTGCCCGGTCAGTATTGACCGCAGGCGCGGGCACTGGTCCCACTCACCCGGCTAGAGACCCTCCAACCCAGCTGACCAAGCCGGGCGTCCATCTAGGCGCAGTACCGCCTCCACTGATCCCCTCGGAGCCGTCAATCGGACACGGGTCGTTCAAAATGGCCACCTTGTCCACGAGGCCGTATAGCGTTTTGTAGGGTTCGTCCTGTCGTTTCCTCCACTGGCGGATCTCCTCTCGTCTGGCCTGGGGCGAGTGTACCGACATCGAAGGGTCGAGCGGCGCTTCTGAGGACGAGACATCAGGTGGAGGGAGCAATTTCGACTTGAGCGTGATGCGCAGGCGCGGAATGAGACCAGGCAGGGAGGCTGTCCCGCCGGTGATCAGCAGAGAGGATATCATAGGGCTCTTGAGGTCCGTGGGCAGCTGAGATAGAGTCAGGCGCTGCTTCAGAAAAGATCGGCCACTCGGAGACTCACCTTGCTGATACAGTTTAGGATCAAGTCTGGGTGGGATTCGGCCTCGTCCTCAATGTCTTCTTGGAAAAAGATCTCGCCGGCTCTTTCTCTCACCCAGCCGGGAACGACAAGTCGACTGGGGCCGAACGCACCGTGACCTGCGTTGGTATATAGAGACCAATCTTTTGCTGCCGAGGTCGATCTGTATCGGCTGCGCAGTTCCTCGGCGAGCTGCTGATCGATCTGGTCTGATTGACTGGCTGCTGACGGCTCCTCCATGGTCACATCGGTATCCCGACCGCCGCTGATCGGGATACTCCCGATGAAACATCCCTGCGTGATGACCTTTTCGACCAGATGATCCGTCAATACAGCTTCGGGCGGAAGAGTGGTTCTGCGTTGGGTGTCTGTCATAGAAGTGGGTGGGTGCTCTAGCTGGCCATGGTGCCGCAGTAAAGCTTTCAACCTGCGATGCAGGAGACGACCTGCCCGTGGCGTCGATCGAGAGAGGTGGTACATGGGTCTGGAGTAGTACACCTAGAAAGCAATAGTCAGCTGTGGGGCTTGAGCAAAGGTTGAATCAAGGCAGCGGACAGACCGGTGTCACAGTCGTCTCCAGCCATCCTATGTCCACAACCAAACCGGTTATCCTTCCGCAAGCAGCCAGTGACAGAAGACTGGACGGGGTGAACGAGATTGACGGGACCTGACAGAGGACTAACGTCAGCTCAACCCAACCCTGGAATTGCCTATGCGACTCGCCTTTAGGTTATCAAACAGAGTCTGCGAGATATGCTCTTTGACATATGACGGCAGATAGGTATTCTCCACAATGATCACCTTGCGGGACTTCGAGTCTGTCATGAGGTATCTGAACAACAGGTGTATCAGCAAGCCAACCAATGTGTTAGGGAGATCCACAGGCGTACTTGCTGTATACTTCTCGTATCCTCCTATTGATCCTCGCTGCGATCAACCTATTTGCCTCGGCTTCGTCGCCATTCGCTCGATTCAGCTTTCCGAGGTCCAAATCCCACATCTCGCCTGAGGGCGCCTCTCTCTCTTTGCCCTTGTGAGACTTGGAGAACGGGTCGTAGGATTGAGGCAGGGCCGATTCGTCCGTTTGAGCCCAGAACACGGCTCGAGGCTCTGTCTCTCCCGAGAAGCCAACTTTCCATATTCTAGACCCGGGGCTAGGAGAAACTTAGCATTTACATCCTCTAGTGTACAGGCTGCACTTACTCTATTACTATGCGATCCTCTATGCCATATAGAGAGTGTCGTCGGGAGCTCTACAGGATCGGGTTCTGTCAGTCTGCTAACGAACGAGCTGAAGCAGCAGGCAGCAGTCTGACTCACATAAGCCGGTGAGGCACCTTGAGGAGAAGCTCGACTAGGTCCTGCTTGTGTCGTACTCGTGAACGCCGCCCGCTTCGTCGGCGTGACAAAGGGTGCGGCGGGAGTATCACCGCCCGCTTGCAAGGACGCCATCAGCTGCACTGAGGGCCGAGGATTGAGACTAAGGAGGAGCGATGCTCGGTTGCATTTGAGAACATGAGAACCTCGCTGAATTCGCTTTTGCTGCTGCTGCTGCGACGCGTTGAGCAGAGAGATCTGAAACAACAGGGGAAGAGCCCGGAGTTTATCTACTCCCCTCATGTTTCCACGTGGGAGAGTCACCTCCACTCTGATGGCCAGAATTTTCAAAATACGACCACCTGCGATCTCCTACTAGTACTGCGAGGAGGTGTGCACGATCTACAGCAACACACCTGGTAGCATATAGCAGAAGCCCTTCGGTTATAGCAACTGGGGCGAATTTAGTCAGCCCTCAGAACAAAAGGCAAATAGCCAACATCCGACAATGGCCTACGAAGGCAAATCCACCGGCGGGTTCAAGTCCTCCAAACCTCGAACATCAGACGCTGGACCTAGCAAACCGAAACAGACGACCGAGCCTCGAGCTGCACCTTCGTTCGTTTCCACGTTGCAGGATGAAGGAGCAGACTTTCCGCGAGGAGGAGGATCCGCCCTGACGCCCCTTGAGCTCAAGCAGACTCGAGCAGAGGGCAGGAGAGAGGCAGAGCAGGATGTCGCAAGAGAGGTGAGCGCGAGAGGGATATGATGTTTTTTTTGGATCGAGCTGACCAGATTGTCTTGTTCAGCAAGGGAAAGGTGTCAAGAGACGGAGACAGATCAGCGAGCGTGAAGCCAAGAGGTTGAAGAAGAACGAGGTGGACGAACAGAGGAAAGAAAGAGACAAGGATACTATCCGAGTAGAAGAACTCAGCTACAAGGTGCGTTTGAGGTCCTAAGGGTCCGATTGCTAGGTGTCCAGAATGCTGATCTTTGCTCCAGAAATTGATACCCGGTACTCATTTGTTGACCCGAGTTCACACCGTTCTGCCCCTGCACCTGATCCTCTCCCTGCCCAACAACCTGCTCGCCCACGTTCCTATCACCGAGATCAGCAACACCCTCACCAAGCTCATCTCGGCCGAGGAGGAGAGCGACGACGAGGACGAAGACGACAAAATGTCCCAAGCCTCTTCTTCCCATTCCGACACTTCGGGCAAAGACTCGGCACCGGATCTTGCGCAGCTCTTTGTGCCAGGGCAGTACGTCCCCGCAAAAGTGATCAACTTGTTCCCCACGGCATCGCAATCCTTCATCTCGCAATACCCCGTGACGGAGACAACGAGGCTCGCTGCCAGAGTGGAGATGAGTCTGATCCCAGCCAAGGTCAACTCGGAAGTCGCGAAGGCGGACTTGAAGAAAGGCCTGAATCTGTTCGGAGAGGTGCTTAGCGAGGAGGATAAAGGATGGAGAGTCGGCCTTGGCCTCAACAAGGATGAAGGCATGGGGGACATTGAGGGCTGGTTGCCAAAAACCGAGGCGGCTCATTCTGCCAATGGTGAGTGGACTGCCGTAGACCACTGTGCAACAAGACATTCTGACCGGAGATTATTCAGCCATCGTTCCCGGACAATTGCTCGCCGTGTCCATGGCGGATGTCACGGCAGGCGGACGAGTCGTGCAGTTGTCCATCGAGGTCGAGAGATTGGTCGGATCGCTTCTTGGCGAAGTCAGCAACGTCGGCTCAATACTTCCGGGGCATCTTGTGTCGGCGCTAGTCACAGCGGTTGTGCCCTCGGGACTGAACGTCAAAGTGTGCGGTTTCTTCGAGGGCACCGTCGATCTCGCTCACGTCGATGCCGGTGGAGAAGATCTGGAGGAGAAGTACAAAATTGGAAAGAAGGTAAGCATCTGATCATCCATTAGTGCTAGTTTACTAACCATTTTCCATTACAGATCAAAGCTCGAGTTATCTACGACACGCTCAGCTCGACGCCAAGGCACTTCTCCCTATCTCTTCTACCTCACGTCTTGTCACTCATCAGCCCCGTCATGCCTGGTACCGCAACGCCGCTGGAGCAGGCAGTGCCTATCGGCAAATTGATCTCCAGTGTCAAGATCACCCGTGTCTTGCCAGAATGGGGTGTCATGTGCCGAACGGACGACGGGTTGGAGGGCTTTGTGCATGTGAGTTGCATTTCACTGGATTCTTCGGTATCCTTCTGACATGCTTCGTGACCTCTAGATCAGTCACATCTCTGATGAGCGGATCCCAGCTTTGTCTGGTTCTACGGGTCAGTTCCGCGTGGACACTCTGCATCGAGCTCGAGTCATCGGTCATTCGCCCATGGACGGTATCCTGCTGTTGAGTTTCGAGCAGAAAGTGCTGGATCAGGTATTCATGCAAGTGGACGAGTTGACCGTCGGTCAAGCATTGAAGGTGAGTAGCTGGTCTCCCTGATTCTGCTGCTGGTCTCACATTGACGTGTTATCCAGGGAACGATACACAAGCTGTCCGACAAAGCGCTGTTTGTCAATATCTCTGGCTCGGTTGATGGTGTTGTTTGGCCCCTGCACTACGCCGATATCCGACTCAAGCACCCGGAGAAGAGGTTCAAAGTCGGTGGAACAGTCAAAGCTCGAGTGTTTGCCCTGGAGCCCGCTCGTTCGCGGGTCATTTTGACTTTGAAGAAGACGTTGGTCGACTCGGACCTCGAGATTCCAACTGGATTTGCCGATGCGAAACCGGGAATGATCACGCCCGCCGTTGTGTCAAAGATCCTCGACAAGGGGTGTATCGTCGACCTGTTTGGCGGCCTGAGGGCGTTCATCCCACAATCGGAAGCCAGTCAGAACTTTATCGCCAAGCTATCCGACATCTTCTTCGTTGGCAAACCCGTCAACGTGAGGATCACAGAGGTGGACAGTGTGAATGGCAAACTCGTCGCTTCCGTTCGACAAGCTCTACCAACTGCCTTGACCGGCGATTCGCTCAAGATCGGATCCGAAGTGTCCGGGTTGGTTTCCCAGATCCACGCCGAGCAGGTGGTTGTCAGTCTCATCCCTACTCAGCTCACGGCGTTGTTGTCCCTGAGCAACCTGTCAAATCACCGGCAAGAGGACATTGAACAGGTTCGATCGAGTCTCAAAGTCGGAGCTAGGCTGGACGATCTTGTCGTCGTTTCCCGGAACGAAAAGAGCGGTCTGCTCATCGTCGCCAACAAGCGTACTGGATTGGCATTCCCCTCTGTCAAGGAGAAGAAGTCGACAGAGGGCACTGCCTCTGGGATCTCAAAGGTCGTTAGGGAGATTGACGGTATCACACCCGGACAAACCATCTCCGGACAGGTCGTCTCCTACACCCCTCAAGGCACCATGGTCCAGCTTACACCCAGCGTTAGAGGAAGGGTACATCCCACCGACGTTTCGGACGACTTTGAAGTCGTTGCCAAAGGACAAGGACCTTTGACCGAGGATGAAATCGCCAAGTGCTACGTGCTCAAGGTCAACCCCAGCACCAAGATCATCGACCTTAGCACCAGGCAGTCCCGCCTCGAACCCGATAGCGGGGTCGACATCATCGACAAGGAGATCCAAGGTGTTCAGGACTTGAAGGAGGGCATGCAAATCAGAGGTCTGGTCAAGAACGTCTCGGATCACGGCGTCTTTGTCGCTCTCGGACGGAATACCACCGCTCGAGTCATGATCAAAGAGCTCTTTGACGAATATGTCAAGGACTGGCAATCCCGATTCGAGGTCAACCAACTGGTGTCCGGAAAGATCGTCTCGATCGACCAGAAAAAGAGGACTGTGGAGATGACGCTCAAGAAGAATCCCGACTCGAAGGCGAGCAAGAAGGTCGCTTTGCTAGGTCTGTCCGACTTCACAGAGGGTCAAAAAGTCGTCGCGGTCGTCAAAAAGGTCGAAGCCTATGGCATGTTCCTCAAGATCGAAGGCAGTGACATATCCGGCTTGTGTCATAAGTCCGAGGTTAGTGGACTTGAATTCCAGAACCAGCCGTTGCTGCTATACTGACTCACATATAGCTCTCCGACAACAAGAAGCAAGACGTCTCCAAGGCGCTGAAAGGCTTCAGAGCTGGCGACCAAGTCAAAGCCGTCATCATCTCGATCGACAGGGAGAAGAGACAGGTCAACTTCTCGATCAAAGCCAGTCTCTTCTCAGACAAGGTAGTCAACGGGGATGATGACGAGGAGATGGCCGAGGATGTCGACGACGCCGAGGCCGGTTCTGACGATGAGGATGATGAGGACGAGGATGCCGATGAAGATCAACTGGAAGGCCTGGACATTGAAGGCGAGGAGGAGGGCGAGGACGACGTCGAAGAAGAGGAAGAAGAAGAGGATGAAGCGGCTGAGGATGACAGCGACGACGACGAGGTCAAGGTGAGCTATACTGCGTATGTCCCAATCAAAGCTGACTCCGCATTCCTAGATCGACCTTGCCTCAAAACCCGCTGCGACAACGAAGAAAGCCAAGTCGACCAAGTCAACAGAGCCCACCGCCAGTCTGAACGTGGCAGGCGGATTCGACTGGACCGGCCAGGATGCCGCTTCGGATGCCGATTCGAACGAGTCATCCGACGAAGACGACGAGGCTGCTGACGCCACCGCTGCCAAAGTCCGCTCCAAGTCCAAGGGCAAGCAAAGGGCCCTAGACGACCTGACGTCGACAGCGCCCGATGCTAAACCCGAGTCTGATACGGATTTCGAGCGAGCTCTTTTGGCTTCGCCAAACTCGTCCTTCCTGTGGATCCAGTATATGTCGTTCCAGCTGCAACTCCATGAGATTGCCAAAGCCAGGAAAATCGGCAGAACCGCCCTGGAAAAGATCAACTTCCGAGAGGAAGAGGAGAAGTTGAACGTGTGGATGGCGCTGGTCAACCTCGAGATCGGGTTCGGTGACGATGAGACGAGAGAAAAGGTCTTCAAGGAGGCAGGAGAGTATAATGACAAGAGGACCGTTTTCATCCGATACGCAGAGTCTCTACTCGCCGCGGGCAAGGAGAATGTGAGTGACGTTGGGTCTTGGTATCTTTTGAGGGAGACCCCAGCTGAATCATGCCCTTCCCCTTAGCTCGCCGAGGACGTGTACAAGAAGCTAGTCAAGAGGTTTTCTGCCAACCCCGACTCGTGGAGCAGAGCCGCAGAGTATTACTTCAAGAAGGGCGACACGGACGAGGCTCGAGATCTCCTGCCACGAAGTCTGAAGAGTCTGGACAAGTCCAAACGTGAGTCAACCAGCTTGATTTCTCCTACTTGGGGAAAATACTGAATACCCCATCTGTAGACGTGGAGATGATCGAGAAGATGGCTGTGCTCGAGTTCCGACACGGCGAGGCAGAGAGGGGCAAAACCCTGTTCGAGGGTCTCGTCGATCGATACCCGAAACGACTGGACTTGTGGAACGTCTACATTGACCAAATGGCCAAGGTGCAGGACATCCAGGGCGTCCGAGGTCTCTTCTCCCGGGCCCTGGAGCAAAAGCTCACGGCCAAAAAGGCGAAGTGAGTTTCAAGCCCTTGTACAACAGGGCCAGTTGCTGACGAGTCGCTCTTAGGTTCTTGTTCAAGAAGTGGCTGCATCTTGAGATGAGGCTGGGTACGACGGCGAGTGCGACAGAGGTCAAGGGTAAAGCGAGCGCTTGGGTCCAAGCGAACACTGCTCCCAAGGCGGATGACGGGGACAGTGACGAGGAGTAGGCTTTCCGGTCATAACACATAAACTGTATTTTGATGGACATGCACTTGCAATGAGAACATCGGGATAATGAGCTGTGACGGAGTGCTCTGTGGGCACATCATGACCTGTCTTGACTTCTGTGTGATCGACTAACCCCCCCATTTCGATGTCTTTGGAGCCCCGCACGTTTCGCTGAGGTGTTGGTCAGAGTGCGCGCTCTGTCTTCGCCATGTTTTGACCATTCTTGGACCAATCACTCACATCACAAACGGACATACTGCTCCTGTGCCACTCGTAAATTCAGTCACTGTCCACGGAGGAGGGAGTCGGAGATAGATAGAACAGGACATTCGGACCAGAATGCCCTTTACGCCCGCGTCCTCGTCGACCAGCGGTCTTTACGAGGCGATCTTCCACTCGACTTCGCTGGATCTACACGTACCCCCTGCGGACCACACGCATGTCCCTTCATCTCCAGGCGAGGTATCCGACTGGTGGAGATCACTGAGAGATGCAACTGCGAGGAATGTAGCTTTCCTAGGTACGCGACAGTCTCCAACCCTTCCGACGGACAACTGATGGACGTGCCCCGATAGACGAGAAACTGGCGTACTTTGTTTCCATCGACATCCCCAGCCAGGTTCTCGCAGGCACGAGCAGTAATGGAGGAGACCAGCCTCCTAGCGAGCTACTGCGCTTTCTTGCGAGATTACAGCTCACACTGAACGCATCGTTCTTACCGCCCCTATCACCCTTACGCAAAGCCCCTCCGCCGAATCTCGACCTGGATCCCAATGAGACCGCTTCGGCGAGCACCTTGGCCCCGCCCTCTGCCTCACAAGGACATTTTGCCAGACTTCAGAATGAGCCTCGCTCCTCCCGGGGAGAGGGTTCAAGCTCTGGATCCTTTGGGGACGGGGGGATACCCATCACGCCAAATCCCTATCCGAGCATGAACGAGGGAGAAGAGCAATACGCCGATGTGGAGGGGGTCACAGTTTGGGAAGGAATGGTCGAGGTCCCAGAGGATACGATATCTGCGACAGATCACAAAGGGCATGTGGACGTGGACAAGGATAGATGGATTGTCAAGACGCCCGACGGATGGACGGTCATCTGGAAGGGCGAGGTCCCCATCGGTGGGTATAGCATCTTTTAGACAGAATTTCGATCCTCACTAAGCGATACCTTCTTTAGCCTACGTTCGGACAACAATACAGAATCCTCTGCTGTCGCTAACAACTTCGATCACGCTCCGGGACGCCGCGGTTAAAAGGCGGACGACCAACGTGGAGACTGGGTCACTGAACAGCGCTACGGAAACGATACAAGGTCCAGCCGAGGATGATAACGTCGAGGCTTCAGACTTCGCTGAGATGGAAGAGATCGACCTTTTGGGCGGTCTCACGGGGGGTGAGCTATCTGGACCCGTAGTGTTGCATCCGACGTGATGGGGCTGACATATCTAGGCAATGGCATTATGCCGTCGTCTCGGCTTGGAGAGTCTCATCGTCAAGACCTGTCATTACCACCCGTGTCGCCCAGCTCTGCCCTTCCCCTCACGGCCATCACACCATCCACTGCTGCGGCTGAATTGACTCCGACGACTGCAGGTTCCGTGCCCCTACGAGAACGAGCCCAACCGCACATCACCCACGAAGCCGCCTCCACGCTGAGAAAGTCGTACCGCAGGGTCATGTCGCTCTCAATGGGTTTACGTGTTCGGATGAGGACCCTCTTCCTACCTCAACTCCTACCCCCAAGGCGAAATGGCAATACGTCTGGTGACCACGACGAGAATGATGGAGAAGGCGAAGGGGAGAAAAAGGTAGTGCTCTGTGTAGAGGTGGAGAACCCCTCAGAGAGCGAGACCCTCTCACATGGGTTTGAAGTCAAGACTATTTCTGTGGATATTGGTGGAAAAGGGGGCAAAGCTACTGCTAGTCTGGTGTGTCAACCTTCAGTGAAAGGGTCGGATGGCACGAACAGCGCAGTGTTCCCGCTCAAGCTGGTCCCAGTGGAACAGTACAACCTCCTCTACGCGGTGCATATCGCTTCCGCCCCCGAGGACAGAAATGGACAAGGCGTGGAGGAAGCTCTTGCCCGGACGCTAGGCAAAGGCGACGAACAGCGACCTGTAGCAATCACCATCATCGGCAGACCATATGCCATACCACGGACGGCCAACGGATCGCTCGAAGGTTCCGGGGCGGAGAATGCTTTAACGACATACCCCACCACCGAGTTCAGCTCTCGTTGGAACTGTACCCTCGACCTAGTCTCGTTTTACGCTTCACTCGCCAATACGACCTTGCCTCCCGTGGCGGCACAAGCTGCTGCGAGTAGGAACAGAAATAGCAAACCGATACCGACGCCCGCCAATGCCATTGCTGGGGATAAGCGATATTCCCTTGCCAGCCTCCTAGCCAAGTCTGACGGACAGAATGGGCCCAATGGCAATTCCCACGCGGTACGACCAGGTCAACAGCGCTTGGTGTCCGGTACGACACAGCGGCCGATCCCACTACCGACAACAGCGCCCGATGGCCGGGTCATGTCCTACCGAGCTCCCAATCAGAGGTCGATGGAGAGCTACGGTCTATTGGTATCGGTGAAAGTGCTTTCGGATGGTGGACAGCAGGGTATAGCGCCCTTGGAGGCATTCAGCTTGGAGGTCTTTGTGCATAATCGCACGAACGAGGTCAGGCGATTCAGACTTAGCGTACCCGGTCCAGACGACTGGACGAATACGATACGGGATATATGGGCCAAGAAGCGGAGGCGGACTGAGGGCGAGGTGGAATGGGGTGTCGAGGAAATACGTGAGTCACCCTCTCGTGCGTGGACTATGGAGAGCGACTGATGATATGGCCGGCAGTACTGCGGACGTCGTTGATATCGAATTTGTCGCGATCGCCGGCATTGATACCGCTGGAGGATGACGTGAGGTGTGGACCATTGTTGCCGGGAGCTAGCATGTCCTCGAGGTTGCGCTTCATCGCCTTGCGTGCCGGCGTACACACCCTCGAGAAGATCAGGATAACGGGAGCCAATGACGAGTTTGACTTTGTCATGAGGTGGGTCAAGCGATAACGCTTGTCATCAGCGCGATGCTGACCAAAGCCCAAGTCCCGTACTGGACGTCGTAGTTGGCTCAGGATCAAACCCGCAGCAGAGCGGATTCTGACCTGGTTCCGAAACATGCACTCTCACACAGACTGCAATCTCAACTACGACTTCCCTCCATCTACCTGGCCACACACTGATTGCTTGAGAATCGTCTTGATACCTCATCGTCTCGACGAATGGACAGAACCCAAAGGCCGCTTAAAGCTCATTATGGACATCGGATGGTGGCCCACATCTCCCTTTCTTGTCGTCGTCGCAATGAAGCTTGAAAGTCGGGACTGAGCACCCTGTCCCGGAGGGATTATTGATCATTTGCCCTAGCTCGCTCGTGCCGTCTTTGACGAACAGCGTGGTGTAGATTTCCTTGGGGTCGGAGACAAGGCTCAAGTCACACTACCACAGCCGAGGGATCAGCAAGGGTTGCTCTCTTCACGCTGGGCCATTGAGCCTATACTCACATTGATGACCTTGACGCCATCAGGACTCGCAGAGTCGGGAATACTGAACTTCACTGGGGTCTCATCACCCTCGGACATCCTGAACGATGACTTGCCGGATGTGAGCGAGGGCGAAGTCATCGATTGGCCATTGCGCATGACGACTTGAACGTTGTCAGCAGCGTTGAGCGATACGTCAGTGTTCAGTGACTTCTGGCCGAGGGCGGATGAGACAAAGCTTGACAGAGCAGTCGCCGCTGTGGTGAGTGTGCTGAAAGAGACCATGCCGATGAGCCTTCAGGATAAGATTTTATGTGCTTGAATGTGATGAGTGTAGGGCTAAGATCTGGTAAGAAAAGAGTGATATCGCCACTGCACTCTGTGGGAGGACTGGCTGATATGTGCTTAGCTTACGCGTCCGTTGGGGCAACGCCTTCCTCTGCGTACGAAGGATTGCAAACCCCTTCACGATGACATCCTGGCTTCGGCCGACGACGATACGTATGGTACCGCCGAACCAAATGGCGTTCAACTCTAGTCCTAATGGCCCGCAAATCTCGGCGGACTACCGTATCATCATTTGCACGACTGGCAACTGCAGTCATCAAATCTTATGCTTGCAGCATAGGCCCGGATCATCGCTGTCGGTTATTGGTGGCACATTGTGCGACATCAGATTCTGTCACATGTCATACTTCGCAATCAAGGCGGATGCCATTCACTGAGTAATGAGTACCGACTCTAGCTGCCTAGCACGATTAACTTCATGACTGCATCTCTTCAAGGACCCGAAAGGGCGTCAGCATTTACTGTGTTACTAATCACACCGCCAACCTGCTCCTCCTTCACATTTCCAATGGCCCCGACTCGGCTTCGCTCGGTACTCTTGACTCATATTCCAAAACGAGCTTACATTGGCTCGGAAGCCTCAGTGCCAGACCCGCAGTCAAACGACTCCAGGGACGCCCTCGATCGGTCACCCAGATCCAAGACGTTCGAGTGCGTGGTCACTGTGTACGTCTCCACTTCCGCAAAATCGAAAGGCCCGTCCTTGTCTTCAATGGTTTCACCTTTCGAGTTGGTGGTGTACGCGTCAATCTCGCCCATTTGTTCCCCCAAGTTCCCTGACGCAGTGATGTGAAAGTTGGCGCCGGCTGGGTTCTCCAGTACCGACAGCTTGTACTGAGACTCCTCGTCAGCACGATAGGAAGGTCTAGGCAGGCAAGGCAGCCAACGTGGTGGATATATTGATATGAAGCAACGACTCACCGTCACGGTCGCATCATTGCATTTGCCGTCATATGATGACCTGGAGAAGGTCAGTCTGGCAATTTCACCGCCCTTCATGTGAAAGCCAGTCCTCTCCGAGACATCGGAAGAGAACCTGGCTCCAATCTCGAGCTTGACGTGAACGTTGGGGCTTGGCGGTCGGAGCCAGTCAGAGATTGCGCCACGGATCTCTGTGTAGACAAAGGCGGGGAACGAAAAGACTGAAGTAGCGGCTGCAGTAGCGGTTGCTGCCGTACTGCGAATTGCGTCCATGTTGATACGTGATAGATGGTAAACGCTGTGTGAACGATGTGGAGAGCTGGCGTTGATCCTGAGTGGCTGGATCTTGGATGGCGATGGAGTAGGAAGTGATGAGTGTAAAGTCTCGCCACTTAATCCTTCTGAGCTCTTACCTATGACTGATGAGCAGTGCTATGAGCTAATACCAGAGTCTTCGCTCGATAAGAAAGGAGGGACAGCCAAGTCTTGCATTTTCCAACTGTTTGAAGGAGACGTATATATAAAGGAACAGTCCTCGGCTTTCAGCAATTCACGTCATGTGACCCTGTGAGGCAGTGAGGGTAAATGACGTGCGGGTGTTTCGGGTGAAGTGTCGACGGTCACTTGGTCTAAACGCCCTCAAGATAAGCAAGATAAGCTGTAGACGAGGGGAGATATACCGGCTCCTGTTAGAGTCCGTTACACATCAAGCTGTCGAGATGCTACGCTAACACACCGACACAATGAACGATGGCACACGAACCGCTTCCATCATCGAGCGATCTCTGCCAAAGCCTTCGCTGGAAGAGAAAGGATGTACAGTCGAGTCTAAATATGTGACACATGTGTCATGGGGAGATGAAAGGCAAAGGAGGGATTGTCATCTGCGAGCCCCTGACGAGTCTCGACATAGAATCAAGAGTGTGCATTAAATCCATGAAGGTCGCCTCTTATCAGTCGTAGACTCGTAAGCTACTTGAGGGTTAGTATGTTCTCGGGTCAAGCGGATGGCCAATCATGGCCTAGGCCTCGATCGCGGTGCCCAGGCGAGCTCACAGCGCGGGCGAAGGGCTTTTAGTCGCGCTAGTGGGGTAAGACGACTTCTGGGCGGGTGCCGATGCTGCCTCTGAATCGATAAGGGATGCCGGAACAAGCGTTTCGAAGGTGGATGGCCCATCGACTTCAGAGCTTTCATCCTTCGAGCCGGCGGAACGAGTATCCCATTTGACGATCGACCTCCCTCGGTCGTCGAGCACTCCCCACGGAGTGATCTCGATCGCAGTCTCAGCCGGAGCTTGCGTCCCCGAAGCTTTCAACTAAGGATGTACGTTAGTACTCAGCGGTATTTGAGTGTTGGGAAGGGTGGGTCGTCCAAGTTCCAACGCACCTTGACCTTCTCGGTAACAACCTTACTGCCGTCTGTCCATTCCCTAGTCGTGGTGACAACTTCTCCGCCTTGCATGGGGATTTTCCAGCTATGTCTGTCGTTAGGAAAATCACAAGAGGGCCTCCATCGGCCAGTACTGGACTCGATGTGGACGGTGGGAATGGTGGGTCGGTTGGGCCCAAGCCAGTCCGAGAGGAATCCAGTGATCCCTGTGCGGACAGGGGCAGGGGAAGAAGTCAATGAAGTAGTGACTATAGTGATGGCAGCTACAGTACGGCGATTATCGTCCATGTTTATAGATGAGAAATGCTGCGTTGGCGTTGTGGAGTCCTGGCCTTGCTTGTTATATGAATGCTGTCGGGGGTGAGAGCGTAGATTTCTTGCCACTGAAGTCCTCTTGCTTATGAGTAGTGAGCAGAATTCTTGAGCCGATGTCATACCAGAGACGCCAATCGATGGGAAAGGAGGGACAGTCAAGTGTCGCACTTTCAATGTGTCACAGGAGACTTAAGCCAAAGGAGCAATTGTAATGTCTGACACGTCGCACCTAGCAAAGAGAGTGAAGGGTGACTGAGTGTGGCATTCAGCTTCGCACACCCCTTCAGAATACTATCCTGTACTCAGTGTACTGTCATGGTGCTGTGTTGCCGATATACCGATGTGCATGCTGGATATGTGATACAGACGATGTCCACTCTGTCTAGCCTGACACACTATGGCGTCGCTCTGTTCATGTATCGAGGGTACAAAGAGCACTCTCTCACGGTGTATCGCTTGAGCAACCATGCGAGGAGTCGCTACGAGGTCGGCGTTAGCGAATTCTACTTGCACACAGAGACGCCGTTTCGCGGATGCTCACCTCGACACCAAGACCGTAACCGCCGTGCTCGGTGGTGCCGTACTTCCTCTGATCCGAGAACCAATAGTATGGCTCTGTTGGGATTCCGTCCCGCTTGTAACCCTCCATCAACTCTTGCAGATCGGCAATACGCATACTGCCTCCGACGACCTCTCCAACTCCTGGCACCAGCACGTCCACTGATTCGGTGAACTCTGGGGCGGAAGGCAGAGACTTCATGTAGAACGATTTGAGCGCTTTCGGGAAGTGAATCAACATGATCGGAAGGCCGATCTGGTCCGTCATCTTCCTCTCGGCGGCTTCGGCAATATCGTCACCAATGACGTGGTCGGATCCGTCCTCCTTGGTGATCTTGTGCTCGTTGAGGTATTTGATGGCGTCTCGGTAGTCGAGTCTCATGAACGGTCGCTTGGGCGCAACGAAGTCGGGGTTGAGGGTCTTGATCACCTCGGAGGCGACAGGGTCGGCGAGAAGAACGTCGACAACCTCGCAGATCTATCCAAGTCAGCACAACCTTACAGTGATGAGATAGTATGAGACGCACCATATCCTCGAGGTGGTCGAGCAAGTCTTTGAACTCGATGAAGACGAGCTCGGCCTCCAGATGGGTGTACTCGGACAAATGCCTTCGAGTCAAACTCTTCTCGGCACGGAAACTCTCCTGGATACAGTAGACATCTCCAAGGGCGGGCAGGACGGTCTCGAGGTAGAGCTGGGAGCTCTGGGTGAGGTAGGCCTTGGCACCGTAGTAGTCGAACTCGAACAAGGTCGAACCGCCTTCCACCGACGTCTGAACCATACAAGGTGGGGTCACCTCGGTGATTCGCTTGGCGTGGAATCGTTCTCGGAACGCTCGCAGCAGAAGCGCTCGCACTCGCATGACCGAAGCGGCTGTCTCACCACGCAACTCGAGGTGTCGCAGGTCGGCTCTGATAGAGGCGTCGGTGTCCTAAGAGGTTGTGGTTGGCGACGATTATTGGCGATGCTCAGAGCCAAAATTTTCACTCACCTCTCTCAATCTGCCCTCGAAAGAGTCGGCTCCTCCTGGAGCGCTACCCAGGATCTTCCAGTAGTCAACAAAGACCTCGACACCGCCCGGAGCGGTCTGTCCGTCTTTGACCTTCTCCACGGTCCCGACAACCTCTACTGTCGACTCGACAGTCAAGTCGAGGGCATCGAGCGTCCTGATGCAGTCACCGGTGAGGATGACCTGGGCGAAAGCGGTTCCGTCTCTCAGCACCAGGAAGTAGTGCTTGGCTTGAGGTCTGTACCTGTGAACCCAGGCTTGTAGTCGGACTCGAGAGCCAATCAATTCTGGCAACTGGTAGATCTTGGCCTATGAAATGCGAGCAAGATCAGCTTTTGCTACTGAGCTTTATAGGCTTTACTGACCTTTTTGGCGGCCCCTTTGCTCTCGTCGTCAACGAGAACGACGCTCTTGGCCTCTTCTCTCCTCTTTGCGTCCCTCTCATCGGCCTCCTTCTTGGCCTTCTCAGCCTTCTCGCCGTCCTGAGCGAGTTTCGCCTCTTTCTTCCTTTGCACCTCGATACCCTTGATCAACTTCTTTCTGGCGCTCGTGCCCAGTTCGACCCATTCGTTTCGCTGCACAGAGTCGGGCTTCCTGACGAGGAAGTTGGCAATAGCGGTCGGGTTGGCGTCGGCGGATGCAGGCGCTTGAAGAGATTGGTAGGCGGCAAGAGCGCTGGCAAAGGGTGCGAGCTCGGCGCCCGTGCCCGTCGTGTCGGAACCGGCTTTCTCATCAATGTAGAGGGTTGGGAGGTCTACCAGGTTTTTAGCTCTCATATCCACAATTCAGGCAGCTAAGTAATCCGGACATACCTGACTTGGGACCCTCTGAGCTACCAGCACCTAGATGCAGCGTCTCGCTGACAGTTGCTGCGAGCTTGGAAGCTGCATCCTGCGCTTGGTCCACGAGTGAGGGTTGGGACGACATTGTGAGTTGGATCCAACGGTTCTGAGGGTTACTTGTTGATATCAGGCCCGGGAATCGATTTCTGATCCTGTCTCTATATCCTCTGTCCGGATATATATCGAGTCGAGATAGATAAAGGACACTTGTGTGACCAGTCGATGTTGAGCGAGTCGAACAGCTCTCTGTTGGTATTTTCGACTAGACTCTCACCTGAAACACCTGATAAGAGCGACAAGGGGTGACAGTGATAAGCCTTAGGGCGGTTTGAGAGGTATTAGACAGACTAAATACCACGTCACGGAGCTCCTTCTTCGTATAGCGTATACGTGTCTGGAACTATGCAGGCGTTTAGCGTATACCCGGTTTTAAGGTTCCGCCGGAACCGGACTAGCTGCTGTTTACGGGTTTCAACTTTAAGGTGATCGAGAACTGATGTCATACAACCAGCGACTTGGGAAAATGAAGCCACCTCCAACTCGTCGCGGCAAGATATCAACCCACTGAAGAGGAACGGCATCTCATAGACAGATACAGACAGTGACCCTCAAAAGTCATCATGGGCTTTGGTACACCCGCCGTCGCGCTCGCGACGACGCCGACCGTGGTCAGCACGTTCTTCTCACACTTCCTCTCCAAAAAGTCAAGAAAGGGCAAAGCAAAGAAATCACTGAACGAAGGCGGTCCCGGAGGAGGACCAGAGGACGAGTTGAGCTATGAGGAGGGGTTGAAGCTTGTCAGGAGATTCCTCGACTTTGCCAGTCACCATGGTGTGGAGGAGGTGCAAGCCTTCACGGCTATGCCATTGCCAACTCCGCGTGCGTAGTTTTAGGTGCGAGATGGGCGTGGCTGATTGCAATTGGTCATTAGATTGGGTGAATAGGAAGGTGGTAACGATACCCACGTCGACGATCACTAGGGCCGAGGACATACTGGAAAAACACCTAGGGACCTATGGTCCAGAGGGCAAGACTGGCGGTGGTATCAAGCTTGTAGGGGGAAGCAAATGGTGGAGAGTAAGAGGAAGGGAGCTGGAGGGAGAATGGATTGAGGTGAGCACTATCATGCCTGGACTAGTCCGAACGGTAGCTGATGCCATGCTTGTAGATGCAAAAGGACTACCTGAGGCGGACAGCAAATCGACCAGAAAGCGCGTCGCAGCCCTCGCCCATATCGCCCACTTCCAACGGCGGGAATGGAGAACATAACCATCATCATCGCTTACCGCATCGACAAGGTACTACGGGAAGTGTGAAGGATAACTCTGGAGCAGAAGTAATTGGCGAACGAGTAATCTTGTACATTCACGGTAAGTCGATCTACTTTCGCAGCTAGATTTGACTGACGGCGTTTCAGGCGGTGCATTCTTCTTCTCATCGCTGGATACCCATAGATACCAAGTTCAGAGACACGCCAGAAAGGCTGGTGCTAGGGCATTCTCCCCGGCATACCGCTTAGCTCCTCAGTACCCATTCGTGAGTGCTCCTTGACAACCTCGGGCCCCCGCCTGATCAATACCTTAGCCATGCGCTCTCCTCGATGCTCTAGCCTCCTATCTTTACCTCCTAGATCCTCCGCCGGGTGCCCATGCCCCGATCCTGCCCACATCCATCATCCTGATGGGTGACTCTGCCGGAGCGGGAATGGTCATTTCGCTCCTTATTGTTATCAGGGAAATGGGTTTGCCAATGCCCGCTGGAGCTAGTCTAGTCAGTCCTTGGGTCGACTTGACGCATAGTATGCCAAGCATCGGCGGTTGGGATGGAGGGGACTTTATCCCTTCATCAGGGTGAGTCCAGCGTGAGCCCGAATAGTCAACACCGCCAATTCTGACCATTTTGCAGGTTCCACTATAAGCCCTCGTCAACATGGCCTCCTGTGCCCGGTGACGGAATCTCTGTGAAAGATGAGGAGGGGAATGTGCACACCTATAACGAGCAGATACAGATGTACTGGTGAGTACGAATCCCGCTCCATGATCATACTGACTCCCGTGCAGCCCCAACAATCTGCTCACGCATCCACTGGTCTCGCCAGTCAATCAGGGATCTTTAGGAGGGCTATGCCCGATCCTCATCGTAAGTGATCTCAGCTCTGCCGACTGATTACATGTATGAAGACGCTAATGGCTCGCAGATCGGAGGCGGAGGAGAACTGCTGCGGGACGAGATGACATACCTCGCCTACAAGGCGGCATCGCCCACGACGTACCCGACCGCATCGGGTGTTCTTGCCTCGTACCCGGACCAGAAGGCGTTGATCGACAAGTACAAGCCTACCCGATTACACCTCCAGATCTACGATGGATGTTGTCATGTCGTGCCGACACTGAGTTGGACGCGCAGCTCGAAATACATGTACAGGGCGTGTGCGAAGTGAGTGTCCCAATGTCCGAACTTCCGTCCGAAGATGGGGTGCTGGATCGATGGCTAAAGAGACTTCAGCTTCAACATATGGGCATACACTGCTGCATCGAAAGCTCTGATTCGTCACCTCACCCACAAGTCGTCAAATTCGAGGATCGGTCAAACTACCTCCAGATCCTCCACGCTCAACACATCCGACTCGCAGCCATCCACATCCGCTCCCTCGCCTACAACTACTACCGCGGCATCATCGTTGCCTGGCAGCAAAGCTCCCTCTATACTCGACCTGACGAAACCCATCATCAACAGCCGCGCGGCGAGTGCTGCCAACGCCGAGGACCTCGACGAGAGGGATGCTCAGTCCGAGGCATCGACCAGCTCCGAAGACACCGACGCTGAAGATGCCGAGGATGACCCCAACGACGACAAGGTGACCGGCGTGGTGACTGTCAGAGGACGAGAACCGATCTTTGGAGCTTCCCATATCATTGCGGAGCGAGTTTCCAACCACGGCAAGATCAGGCCTTTCGAAGCGATCAACGCCGTGCCGGCTCTGGATCCAGCGCTGAGAGAGGTTATTGGGCAAGTACATCCCGACGGGGCGGTCAAGAAGTGGATGGCGAAGCGAGCCGAGTGGGACGACAAGTACGCAAAGGATCTCAAGAAGTGGAGGGATATCAAAGCGAGGGATAGAGGTATGGCCGAGCAAGACGGATTCTTGACCAGGGACTTGCATGGAGAGAAACCGCCTCTGGCGGCGTTGGCGGGTGTGCATGATCCGGAGCTCGCTAGGAGTATTGGCAAGAGCGTGGATGAAGTTGGAAAGAAGAGCAGTATGGGTATGCTCCTCTGGGCCAAGATGTCCTCAAAGGTCAGTCGAGCGTGATTAACCTTGTTGGTCGTGAAGTAACTAATGCTTGATGTGTTAGGCCGACGAAGAACACTCTGGGGGCGATAATCTCAAAGAGATCAAGGAGACGGTCGAGGTTGAGATGGTCAGGGAAGAGCGCAGAAAGTCCATCAGTCAAGCGGACAAGGATGGCAAGAAACCGATTCCGATCGTTACCGAGTGGACAGACTGATTCGGAAGAGCAGCACTCTCTAGATGTAGAACCTATAGTATAGATGGACATATATAATGCCTTGTTCGATGCAAGCCTGCCCCAGCCAGGCCCCGTCAGCGCTCAGCGCAGCTTCAAGTTGGTTGGTGTGTCGATCAACTCGTATATCTCAACTCGTATATACAGAATTCATTGGCAGGCACTTCAGGGTCTGATGGGCAGTTGGGTTCAGGGTCTGCCACTGCTTAGAGCTGATTAGCATCTGTTTCATTCTGCTCACATTAGACATTCCGCTTATTGAAGTTAGTCATTAGAAATATCTCTAATTGCCGAGCGGAAGCAAATTTTAACAACAGCGCTCTGCTCCAAAGTAGCCTCGGCGCGGGGCGCCTCGGTTCACGTCTAGTCTACGCGCGGAATGGTTTGTATTTTGATTCCGCTCCCAGCTCAGGGCATCTCCCTCCTGTCTCGTTGGACACGAGGGCGGAGATTCGAGAACGTACAGTGACAAGAGTAGAAGAGTGTCCTCTTGCTGTTTGCATCACACCGCGCCAGTACAGATACGAAAAGCAGCACAGTAGCTGTTCGTCCAGACTCCCCTCACACATCCTTAATCTTTCGATTCCTACAATGCCCCCTCCTACCTCCTCGCTGAAGCCAGCTGCCGGCGCCTCGGGCAAGAAATCTCCCGTCAACGGCAGCAAGGGCGATGCCACCCCGGTAGACGCGGAGAAGAAGGTCGCAGGAGCTGCAGGTTCGAGCAAGCCCGATCAGAGCAAGTACAACGCCGAGCAGGATGGGTACAACAAGGAGATTGCAGAGATCAAGACCAAGCTGGTGAGTGGTGTTTGGGCGCCATGCGGGATCTGTGTCTTTCTGTCTTGCCATGTGGTGAAGTCGGCATGAGCTACGGTCGCGTCAGAGTCTGACGGGTGTGGAGCACGTGAATGCCAGCAATAGAGTTCGGTCTACAGATCCACTTGCTGACAGTATCCAACAGGACGCGGTCAGGTCCCGAATCTCGCTCACTCAAGCGCCCACCTCGAACGACAGGCGATCCGTGCTCAAAGCCGAGATGGACTCGTTGCGATCCGAGCAGGGCAAATTCAAGGCGGACCGAGGCAAGACGTTTGACGAGATGAAGCGTCTGCAAGAGCAGGTCGGCAAGAAGATCAAGGATGCTCAGGCTCAAAAGGGCAAACTTAGCTTCAAAAACGTTGGCGAGATTGACGACCGTATCAGGTAGGTCGGCGTCCTCCCCTCTTCTTTGTGAAATGAGCTGACTCGACGTAGCGCTCTGGACAAGCAGATTGAGTCCGGGTCGATGAAATTGGTCGATGAGAAAAAGGCCCTGCAGGAGATCACGACCCTTCGTCGAGCTAGAAAGACGCTCGAGTCGAGCGGATCTATCGAGGATGCCATCCAGGCCGACCGAGCCAGGATCGACGAGTTGAAACAGTTGCTTGACGACCCAGAGAGCAAAAAAGTCAGCGACCGTTTCGACGAGTTGAAAAAGGAGATGGACGGGTTGAGAGCCGAGGGCGACAAGGCGTACGAGGAGAGGGGTAAACTGTTCGACGAGAGAAACGCGCTTTCTGCCAAGCTTGTAAGTATAAGCGCTCCCTCTTGCGTAGCCCACACGAGGAATTATCGCTGACTGACCCGTAGGACGAGTTGTATGGCAAGAAGAGGGACTCTGCCCAGTCGTACAGAGAAGATAACGACAAGTGAGTCTCGTCTACCATGTGCGGGAGCCTTAGGCACGGCATCTAACGGCTCGTTCACAGATACTACGCCAAGGTCCAGGCTGACCGACAAGCGAGGCAAGAGCGATTCAAGGCTGAAAAGGCCAAGGAGGACGCTTCGAGGCGAGAAGAGGAGATCACCCAGCTCCGGGAGGAAGCCAAGAACCCGGCCTACCTCGCCGAGATTGAGGACTGCAGCGTGCTCATCGGCTGGTTCAAGGGGAAATACGGAGGCGGAGAGGTTCCAGCCACCAACGCCGGGGGTAAAGCCGCTACTGCTCAATTGCAAGGTGTAAAGGAGCTCGAGATCCGAAAGGTCGAGGGCGACTTTGCCGGCATGACTTTGAAGAAGAAGGGCGATGATGAGGAGATTGGTGGATTGTTTGGCGGTGGAGGCAAGAGCAAGAAGAAGGGAGGCAAGAAAGCCGCCAATGGTTCGGGCGCTGCTACTCCAAGCTCCGAGCCCCCGGCCACGGCCGGTGGAGCTGTCAACCTGCCCATGAGCCTGCTGAGCGCTATTCTCGCTCTGGGTATCCCCCCTCCTGCGGGCAAAGACGACGTCCAGAGGACGATAGACGATCTCGAGACGAAGAAAGCCTGGTTCGAGGCAAACTCTGCCAGCAAGACCAAGGTGGATACTCCGCTCACGACATGCCTGGGAGAATTATGCTGATGTGTTTAGGCCGAGATTGAGCGAGTGGAGAAATTGGTCGCCAAGATCCAGAAGAAGATCGCTGGCGCTTCTGCCACCGAGGACGACGATGCCGTCGCGGACGCAGAGGAGTCTCCAGAGCAAGGCGGTGCCAAAGAGCCTACCCACAGTGAGTCCCCAAAACCACTCCGATAGGGTCGAAGCACAATAGACTAATTGAGCTTTAGCGGTTGCCATCTCTGGAGAGGCCAGCGGCCCGGACACTGTGCAGGACGATGGATCTCAATTGCCCTCTGACGCCTCGCCGAACGAGGAGGTCAAGCACGTGGACAGCGCCTTGGAGGAGATCCTCGAAGAGCAGAAGTAGATGGGACAGTGCGGATTGCCGGAGGGCCCTTGGTGCATATTGTTACTCTCAAAATTAGCTCGGACGAGACATCTTTTGGCATGAACTAGTATCAGATCTCGATCGTACGCGGCATCTGGGAGGGTGTGTTGCAGCTGGGGTCGATGTAGTGGCTCGAACGTCGAGGAGGACAGAAGATCAGAGAGATTGAGCTCTGGTTCGTCGGTAAATTCGAAAGCCGGGCCGGTCCGTGCATCGCCGTACAGACACCGTACACTCTCTTGTCGACATTCCGACCTTGATAGCAGTCACGCAGATCAGAGCAACGACCATGCCGAGACTACTGACCCCGCAGAACACTGTGCTTCTGGTATGCGACGTGCAAGAGCGATTCCGTGAGTTTCCGTCCTTCGCAGTTCCCTGGTTCTGCTGGGTTTGCAGAGTGGAAGGCCATCAATCGTCCTATCGGACTTCCACTACGGCCCGAGGCGAGGAATATCCCAATCGCTATACCATTGCGTCTCAGGCTGATAGCTGATCCCTGCAGGCTCCGCCATATTCGGCTTCGATGCAGTGGTGGGGACTATTGTCAAAATGGTCAAGGCCGCTGGGGTGAGTTGAAGCCTTAGCCCCGGTCTACTTTCTAGCCACTGTGTTGCTGTGACTGACCCGATCTAGTTGCTACAAGTATGTGCAAGCGAGGAGTAATGGAGCTGCACTAAGATCGCACAGATGCCAGTGGTCACAACCGAGCAGAATCCCAAGGGTCAGTCCAAGTCTTACACCTACGCTGTCTCCCTAGTTTGAGGCTGATCCGTCTTAGCACTTGGCAGCACGGTCCCAGAGATCGGACTGGACTCGCTACCTTCCGAGCTCAATCTCGGTGTCATACCTAAGACAAAGGTGGGTCCAACCAAGACAGGTGGTGGGTGGGCTAACGTCGGTAGTTCTCAATGATGCCTGATATCCTCTCACTGCCGAACAAGCCCGCAGGGCATTTCCAGTCCATTGCCCAAAACGCAATCATCGTCGGGATCGAGGTGAGTCATCTCCCCTCCCGCACTTACACCCTAGTGTACCCTCCGTCCTGGCCCGCTGTGGATTAGCGAGGAGGGGGGTCACAGTACCCAGCTCATATCCGACTCAGTCGCACGTCTGCGTGCTCCAGACTACGCTCTCCCTCCTCGACACCGGAGTCTCAGTATACGTCCTAGCCGATGGAGTCTCCTCTTGCAATAGGCAGGAAATACCTATTGCCCTGGACAGACTGCGCGCCGCGGGGGCTATCATAACGACCTCCGAGTCGATCTTGTTCCAGCTAGTCGGTAAGTCACCCACCCACTTTATTCAACTGAGCCAACGTGTGATACTGACCTTGCGCCTGTAGATGACGCGAAGCAGCCTCTCTTCAAGCCGTTCGCCTCGTTGATCAAGGAGAGCAAGCCGGCGACGAGCACGGCGCTGCAAACACTCCTGGATGGCTCGTCGCAGAAAAGCAGTCTGTAATCCGTGTCGTGACCGGAAGGCATAACACGGCTGCACGAGATCTCGACTCTGCACTGTATCACATGACCTGGGGCGTATTGTCAAGCTGTGCATACACATGACATCACGAATGGACCCGCGGATCAGGCATGTATCTTGTACTTGTGTCCGTTTGATCCTGCTTCTTTCTCACCTTCCCCTCCACTCAACCACCGAGTCCAGGCGTGTCATGCCAGCTTCGACTAGAGCTCATCATGTTGAACATCCTCACTCGCACCCCCAGCTTTTCCCTTCATGTCCTTCCAATCCAACCACTGCCCGCCCGCCAGATCATCCTCGTGCCCCGCCGCATCCTGGTTCACGAATGTGATGTCGTCGTCGAGGTTGTTCATCGCGTTGTCAACGCCGTCCTCGTCCAGCGGGCCCATGGCGGTAGGGGGAGCTGGTCGAATCTGGACTTTGGGCTTGGCTGACAAGGACACGCCGAGGGATTTCCGCAGGAGGGCCTCCACTCGCTCAAAGTATCTGCAAGAACTGTGTCAGCCACCTTTCTCCCCTATAAATAAGATTGTAGGCGCTTGTGTGACTCACGTCGTAGGGTCCGCCACGGAGAATCCACTTCTGACCATTGTCGTATCGAACAACACCCTCACAGTCTCTTTCAACTCTGCCGACTCGTCATCATCCCTCACTGGCTCTTCTTCATCCTCCCCTCCTGCTGCGCCGGGCAGGTCGAGTACACGCTCGAGAAGCCCCTCGATCAAAGGCGACTTTGGATTGATCTCCAGCACTTTCGGCAAGTTCTTCATCATCTCAAACATGGGATCATTCTCAGCGTCCGCCTGGGCGGCCATAATTCGGGCCATGTTCGCAGACCACCCGAACGAGTCTATGAGATGCGTCAGCGTCGACAATGTCGAGTGAGAGAGCGTACTCACCGACGACGATGGTACAGGGTGAAGTCACCAGTCGGTTCGTCAGGACGACTAAATGGATGAGCTCGATCAAGGCTGGACAGACGGTGAACTTACCATCGCCGACTTGACCGGCGAGCTCTTTCTTGAGCCAATCGGTCAATGGTCTGAATGCCACTTTTTGCGCTTCAAGCTCCTTCTTCTCAGCCTCATCTTCGTCTTCATCGCCGTACTTGAGTCCCTTCTTCGACACGTCCTGCGTAGTCATTCCCCTACGCCAGCGTTAGCGGTCATACTCTGGCTTTGCATATGTCGAGCCAGGGGATGACCTGCCACCCACATGAAGTTGCCCAGCGCGCTCATCATTGGTTCGTCCGATGGTAGACTGAGCAGAAGCACTTCGTACCCCCTCGCAAAGAGCTTCTCGACGAAGGGCGATCGAGCGAGGTCTTCTGGCTTTTCTCCCACACCGGCCATGTAGTAGATCTAGAAAGGAGAATAGTCAGTGTTGGAGGGCCTCGATCTGGTTTTCGTCAGACACACCTGCTTTTGGCCCTCTTTTCGGTTGTCGACATACTGCAACGCCAGTCAGCGTGCCATCCTTCAACGCCGCCTCTGAGTGGTTGAGTAGAGATAGCTGACTCACCTCCTCGAGTGAGGTGTACTTTGAAGTCGTGCTCTCGAACCGGAGCAATTTGGCCAGTTTGATCTTATCCTTCTGACTCTCCAGCATACCGATCCGCAGGGCATTCCCATACAATTTGGACACTTCCTTGTATGTCTCGGGCTCGTCTTGGGCAATACGACTGAACAGGTCGATTGCCTTTCGGACCAGTATCCTCTGTAATTGCTGAAGGAACCGGTGATTCTGCAGCGTCTCCCGCGACACGTTCAGTCTGAGGGCAATGTCAGCTACAATGGTATTTCGGAAGGCGAATGGCTCTCACGGCAAGTCGTCGGCTGAAGGCGGTTGTATTAGCAACATTCCAGCGATCATCATGGACACGACCCACCGTCAACGGTGACCTTGAGGAAGCTTAGCCACCGGGGCATGTATTCCTCCCCAAGATCGTCCGTGATGAAAACCCGTTTGACCATCAACCTGACATTGTTGATCCCAGCCCCGATCTTTTGCCAAAAGTCCTTCGGAAGCTGAGCGGGAATGTACATGATCGAGCGGTACGACACTCCTGAACCCGTGTCGCCCTTTGCTTGGGTGTTAGCGAAAGTCCATAATCCCTCTCTGAGACGCAATATCTGCAGGACATTGGACACACCTTGAAATGAGACCAGCCTAGGGTCGTCGCAGAGGGGTCCTTCGCTACTGCCTTGTAGAACTCTCGGTACTCTTCCTCAGAAACCTCTTTCGGCTCGCTAGGAGCTAGTCAGCGCTTGCAATATGACAGCGGGACCGACGTACCGCATCCAGATTGGAGCCTTGTCGTTGACTCTGACCCAGTTGTCCTCGGTGACGGTCTCAAATTGCTCCTCCGCGTCCTCGTCGACTTCAGCCTCGGGATCCGCTTCGAGAGCCTTTTGGCTCGTTTGCTTCTCGTTTATGTAGATCGGGAAGGTGGTCGAGAATGTCGAGTGCTTGTCACTGTCGGGCGTCAGCGACAATCAATCTCGAAGGTCGGGCAGTGAAAGTGTCGGGTCTTGGTTTGGCCAATGAAGACTTCCTCCAGGTCTAATAGCGCCGCCAAAGGGAATCATAGTGTCTACCTCACTCACATGAGCGCTTTGAGCTTGTGCACGGACAGGAACTCGCCCTCATCCTCGCCTAGGGTGAGTACAATCTCTGTGCCCCTGCCCAAAGTGTTCCCCCTTGGATCGGGGAAGATTTCAAACGAGTCGCCGGACGAGGTGGACGTGAAGGTGTATTGCACCGGATCGGGATTGGACGACGTCGCCGGCGGGAGGGACGACACTCTGACAGTCGGAGAGACGAGGAAGCTGACACGTGGCGTCAACATGGTTTCCTTTGTCGCGGAATCGTTCCTTACTTACCATGAGTAGAATCCCAGGCCTAGCAGTCAAAATCATACGTCAGTCACGTACCTCCAAGGGAGAGGTATAGAGGGGTGAATGTGAGAGACGGACTTACCGAATTGACCGATCAGGTTGCCATCTGGGCTACCGCCCTCTTCTGCCTTTTTCAGGAACTCATTGGTTCCACTCCTCGCGATCGTTCCTAGGTTTCTAGCCAGCTCATCCTTTGTCATTCCAATACCGGTATCTAACCCACCGTATCAGTCTCGGTCTCCACACAACCGGACCTATCAGTCCAAGGAGCCTGGGACTCACCTCGAATGATCAACTGCCCCGTAGCGCCTCCTTCATCGAGATTGACAGAGATGGTCACGTTCGCCTCACCACCCTTCATCACCTCTCGGTCCGTCAATGCCGTCAAACGGAGTTTCTCCAGAGCATCATTCGCATTCGAGAGGAGTTCACGGAGGAACACGTCTTTGTGGGAGTAGAGCGAGTGAATAACGAGCGAGCGGAGTCTAGTGATGTCGGACTGTGAAGCGCTCAGCACCAATCCTGACCACAAAGGCAGTCGATTCATCTGTGCTAGAGGAGCGCTCGCAGCACAAATGGAAAGCATGCTCTCGAGCTCGGGACGCACCTCGTATTTGAACGTTTCGGCCTCTTGCGCCGACGTCAGACTCGTCAAGCACGCCAGTGCGCCCAGCGCTAGTGCCTTGACCCTCATGCTGCGGATCTTCGATATGCAATGCTGCTCCTATCGCAGGTCAAAGCAAGACAGTGAGCAAGAGCTTGAGCAAGAGTGCTCTTATGGCCTAGGAGGCAGGAGGAGAGAGTCGTGACGTGGAACAACCGAGCGTTTCAGATCTCGCCCCTCTGCCAATTCCGTCGGAAGTGACGTTTTACATTTTGCCATTACAAAGGCTAATCTGCCAGACTCGGCTTTTCTAATCAGGCTAGGCCCCGTTGCTACGAGTAATCCTAATCTACCCGTCCCAAGCTATCCCAGCTTTTTTCCCCGAGCGCCCTGTCCTGTCCCTTGCACTTCGCCCTAGAACTCATCATCGTCCATGGCTATAGCATCCGGATTGACGGCCTGTCCCTCGCCCTGCCCGGCGTCCACCTCCGCGTCGACGTTGTTCGTCGTTGTGCGCAGAGTGGAGGCAACGAACGCGGGACCGCCCTTGGCCATACTCCTCTCCATGGCGGCCATGGGGTCCGCGGCGTCTTTCGCTGCTGTCTCGGCAGCGTCGGTCGGTTTCTCCGTGCCGTTGGACACTGCGGCAGTTTGAGCGGCGACAAACGAGGCTTCGGTATTGTACGAGGCTTGGACGGCCCGTTTGATCCGTAACATCTCTCGGAATGTGTCTTCCGATCCAGTGTCGACTGTACAGGGTCAGCGACCATCTCAAGCACTAGTCAAGTGGTACTGGACTCACTCTCGAACGCATTCCACTCGGACCAGAACTCGGGGACGACTCTGGGATCGCAGAATTGACTGGCATGGGCGTAAATCGCCCTCGCACGATCAATCTCGCCCAACTTTCTCTCCATGCTCGCGAACCGTCTGCACATCTCGGCCGTCTCCTTGTCCGGCAAAGACTCGATAGCCCGCTCGTAGATCGGTCGGGTGGCCGGTAATCCAAAGTTGGCAGTCGCTTTGGCAATGTAGATCGTGTACATCTGGAACTTGTCCGTGTCCTGGACGGTCGATGCGGCACGGTCGTAGATCCCCATTGCGCGTTTCGCCAGTCCGTGCTCTTCCTCGAGTTTGGCGTACATCAGGAACAAGGGCTTGCAGAATTTCTCGGGGCAATTCTCCAGGGCCTGCTCGAATAGATCTCTGGCCCGTTCCAGCTTTTTGCCGCCGTATCGCTTGACAAACTTGGACAGGTAGATGTTCCACAGTTCGAAAGCGACGGGGAAGTGGAACAGCTCGATACCACGCTCATAGACCTACAGCAGGGGATACTCGATCAGCGCATGTCCATATACTGGCACACAACGAGCACTGAGACCCACCTTGAAGCTCTCCTCGAAGTACTTGTTCTCCTCGAGGAACGCGGCGTAGTTGACAATCACTTGCGCATTGGCAATCTTCAACTCCATGATCTTGTCGTAGACCGCCTTTGTCGACTCTACCGTCCCGATGGACTCTTCGAGGTCGCTGTAGAACGACCAGATCTTGAGTGACTTGAACAGCCGTTGTTGCGGGGGAATAGACTAAGAAATGTCAGTCTCGCTTAAACCTCAACCCATCCAGTGGAATTCACTCACGTCGTTGTAGAAATCCACTTTGACGTTCTTTGGCAACGTTGTCGCTCGTTGCAGCAATCGCACAGCTTCGTCATAGTTCCTGGACCGCCAATCAGCCCCTATCACTTGGACTTAGAGGAAAGCTGTACTCACTCATTCCTGAGCTCCATCTCTGCCCACTCGCACCAAATCTCCGCTAGCTCATCGACCGATTTGAAAGGCACTTTTGACGCCTTGTCCAGGATCTTCCTTGCCTCTTCCAGGTTTGGCTCGGCCAAGGGTTCTCCCGTCTCGTCGACCTTCGATCCGCCTTCCTCGTAGAATTTGGCGAAACCGACATAGAGGGGATATAGCGGTCCGGTGGCCTTTCTCGGATTGACAGTCTCCAAGGCTTTGAGGTATGTCTCGACGACTTTTTCGTCGTTTGTATTGCCATAGATTGCAATCCTCTTTTCCCACTCTACCACATCGTTTGGATTTCGCCTGATGAGCACGTCATTTACCAAGAATGGCCGTCGGTCCATCAATTCCTCAAATGCTTTCATCCGTTCGTCCAGATCCTTTTCCGTCTCTTCAACGTCGAAGTCCTCGTCGTCGAGATTGTCCTCGTCGGCCACGGCGTCCATGAGCGTCGAGATCATCGTCTCGGAGAACTCGGCGTAGGCGTCGAATATCTGGGTGAAGTCTCGAATGGTCACAACGGCAGCGAGACCTCGTTCAAAGGTGGCAGTGGCACGTTCGAATTCACCCCTCTTGATCCAGTACGTGGCGAGACCGGTCCACAGTCGTCCAGCTTGATCTTTGTAAACTGCCAAACCGTCCTTCTCAACGATACCCTCGACATCCAGCGCTCGATCGCTCGATGGGTCGATGTCGGCGTCGTAGACTTGACTGGCTTGTGCGACCTTTGCCGTTGCCGTGGACACGCTTTTAGGTGGAGCATGGATTTTCGCTTCGCCGACGGGTATAGGTGGACCAGCGATTCTCATCAGTCGTCCCTCCAGTGTTGCCGGTTCATCCTTGGCCGGACCAGCATCTCCACTCTCATCCTCTGCCTCCTCCTCGCCGAGCGCAGTGGCCGAAGCATTCTTCAACGCGATTGTGGCCTCTTCGTCCATTCCTACGTCTTCGGCGTACTTTTCGACCAACTCCATGAAATCGACGAAAAGCTGGTACGGCGATTTTCCATCTGCCGCCTGGAATTCGTTGTTGTTGGCCTGTCTGGCGATAGAGAGGAGGTACTTTGCCGCCGTCAACGGTCGTGGCGGGGACGAGTTGAGGAGGTAGTCGATATGCCTCTCCGTGAGCGAGTTGTCCACCTACACCCAATGGCATTAGCGCTTTATCCGTATCATTCACTCGTTTGCGCTCCGGGTAGACTGCTCACTCTGAGATACCTCCTCCAAACTCTCTCACCGGCGTCACCACCTGTAACCTCTGCCCAACGGAGATACAGACCCCAGATCCTGCCGTGCAAACTCGGCGGCAGGGTCCTCAACGCCCTGTCAAACGTCCTCCTAGCGTAGGTCCGCTTGAACACACCCGGGCATTTCGGATGCAGCAAAACGCCCAGGTGCATCAACCACGGCACCGGCAGGTGGTTCAACCAAGTGATCATCCTCTCTCCAACCCCGATCAACGCTTTCCACTCTTCGAACCCGACTACACCGTCCAGACCGGCCTTGTTCTCCCAGACATGCGATTCCTCCGCGCCGTCCAACAACTCCTTGACATTCGTCTTGTAATTGCTCCCTCGTTTGCTCTGCTCCGTCCTAGCCTTCTTCGCCTCTACGCTCAGCGGGCCCAGGATGAACGACTGCCTTGTTTGGAAGTACGATTTCCACAATTTGAACGATGTTGGGAAAATCGCCAGCGCTCGCTCGTAGATGCAGACCAAATGCTGCAAGCCTTGTCGGGCCTGATGGGTGGCTAATGGTCCCAAGAGCTCTTCTTCTGGTGAAAGCACTATTGTGCTAGAGGAGGAGCCAGTCGGGCGCTCGGGAAGTGATTTCTCCAAACGATCCTTGATTTGATGGACATAGGATAGCCATCCTCGCAGGTTGTCCGGATTGTGGAGCAGATCCTCCTCCGTCGCTAGGTCGGCATTTGAGATGAGGTCCGAGTGCGTCAAGGGCGTAGGAACGGGGATGGTGAGGGGGAATCGAGATGATAGGTCGGTGACCAGAGACGAGGAGGATGCGCTAGCAGATCCGTTGGCTTCTTCGGCGGCGGCGGCTGAAGCTTTCGCGGCAGCTTTGGTTGCTGCCGTTTTACGAGGCGGCATGACGGTGGGGAAGAGGACGGAGTGAGGGTATGCAGTGTGTTTAGAGATCAGTAGCAACACCTCGAGCTCAATGACTGCAGCACACCAGCCTGCAGCTGAATTAATGTGGTCGGTAACAAGTTCATGTAAAGTGGAGGGCAAATTTAACGCCGAGAGCTGCTGCTGATCTTCGGTTCTGTCCTCACAACCACGACCTCTAGAGACCTTGTGGTCAACGAAGCTCACACAGGCGTCGCCTCTCGCAGTAGCGTCGAGCTTGTGCATAGATATGACGACTAGCGCCAGAGCGATCAACGCCCATCAAATTACATACTAAAAACTCAATCACCCCCCGGCGCTCAGCGTCGGAACCCGCGTGAGATGTGATCCTCGCCCAATCGTTTCGGTCGTAAAATACGAAGGGTGGCTTCTTTGGTCGTCTTGGAGGCATTATGGCATAAGGAGCGTGGAGTCGTCAATGCGTCAAAGTCGTCGAATACAAGAGGCGTAGGATGTCGGTCGGTTCGTCGGATCTATCGCAGACTCGCGAGAACGGTAGCCATGAGGGAGGGTGCGTGCTGTATACCTCATCAGCTTCACACCTTGATGATGTCCAATTTAGCTTGACTCACATCAGCCCATTCCCAGAACATGATGCCCCCGTTCCACCCCTGCGTCTGCGCTTCGGACGCGCACTTCGACAATGTCGCTGCGTCAATGTATCTAAAACCGCATGAGCTTTGCATGCACGACTTCGGGTCATCGTGGAGCTCACCCGTTGGCGGCATCACCTGAGTCGAGGGGCTTTCCAATGACGATCTTGTCGAGCGGTACCCCAGCATACGAGTTGATTTCCATGACGCTAGTAGAGGGCCATGATCCGCCAGACTTGTACACTAATGTCTGCATCGGTCAGCACCACGTCGACAACGTCACGGAAAGGAAAACTCACATCGCAGTCACCGTACACCCCATCGCCTTGGTTGTAGAATTGGATGTCTGAATACAGTCAGCTACGAAACGTCAAGTATACATAGCTGGACTTACTGTAGAAGTCGATTCCAGTGCCGGTTTCCTGGTGAACCTTGACGTACGCTCCGGAGGGATAGGCATTCGCCGAGGTGAACCACGGTGCAACGGGAGCTACATCCCTCTGTCAGCCCCAAGGTCCACACAGTCATCTTCGTACCGCCTCCGACTCACCATGGGAGATCAGGTATGGAGCCGGCAATTGTCGCCTCAATTCTGCCTGGAAGCTGACAAGCCAAGACTCCGCTTGGTCATTGTTCATCGCAGTCATATCCTCGTAATCGATATCCACGCCATCTAGCCCGTACTGCTTGACCCAATTGGCCAGTTTCGTGGCGGTATCCACGGGGTCGGCGCCGTTTGTCGTCGGGGAATCGGTAGATCCAAAGGCCGAAACCATCAGTGCGATACCGGCAGAGTGATACTCTTCAATGACCTGAGCTCGGTAGTCGGCATCGAATTGTTCCCAAGCTTGGGCGTTGTCTACCGCCCCAGGCTGGACCATCCAGAATGCGAGGATGAATCGGTTGTACGAGCCCAACTCGGCAGCGCCGGGCATCTTGCTTAGCCAGTCTGCAGTAGTCAGTCAGCCTTTGCATCCAGAAGTCAGTTCGCACTTCTGCACTTACTGTCTGCGTAGATCACGTAGTGAGGTGCGGCGAAGGATCCGGAAGGAGGCGCGACGGAGGTCGCCTGAGCGGCTTTGCTCGACGAGGCAGCAGTAGCACTGGCCGACTGTCTGCTTTTCGACTTGGCCCCTCGACTACTGGCACTGGCACTAGCACTGACGCCACCGCCGTCCTCCACGATGCCGCTTGGAGACGGGCTGGGACTTGGCTGGGACGCACCAGTCGACGAAGGTGACCACCAATCCTGCGTGCTGCTAGAGGCGGACCAATCGGTGGAAGATGACTCGGCCCATTGACCATCGTCACCGGTCGGGGATGATGAGGCACTTGGCTCAGCGGATGAATGCCTGTTCTTGAGTACCATCCATCCTGACCGTTCTCTCCCGCCCAGAGGTTCCCGCCGATAGCACTCTGCGAGGGCGATGGCGAAGGCGAAGGCGAGGGCGAGGGTGAGGGCGAGGGCGAGGCGATCAGTGTTGCGCTGGAGACGGTGGCGAGGGTGGAAACAGGTCCATTGAGGGATGCCGAGGGCTCATCGCCATCTCTAAGGATTGTCAGCTTTGTTGACCACGATCTAGGTACGCTAGCTGTAAGAGATCGTGTACGCGGGAATTGTAGGAAGTCGCGTTGGTTTTAGACTCACTCGTTCACATACGCTCCGCCATTACTACTCGTTGCAGAGACCGTAGAGCTGCTCCATTCGGCTGTGTTGGTCGACGTGATCGCGCTGGAGCTCGCCTTGAGACCGGCTGAAGGCGAAGGCGATGAAGATGGTTCATCCGAGTCACTGAGCTGCCAGGCCCAGACGCATCCTGTCGCCGAGTCGGTCGCGCTACTGTAGTCAGCACTGCCTAGCTGGAAGTATGAAGCTCAAGTTGGAGAGGGGATAGACGGAATGTGATGGCTGATCTGGAGAAAGAACAGAGAGGGGTGACTCACGAACACACAGTGTCTCCAGTACAAGTCGCCACGGTAACCCAAGTCGTAAAGTTGCATCCTGGCAACGGAATCAGCACTCTCGTACGTCATCTAACCTTATCTAGGACCTGATCCGGATGGTGACACTTTAGACGGAACTCACGCTCCAGATTCTGTCCATTACACTGCCATGCCCCGTCCTGAGTGCAAGAGGCTCCATCGTCCGCCCTGCCTTCCAACTTGATGTCAAACTCTCCAGAGTCCCTGCGTGCCCTTATGCTAGCGAGTGTGTCGACAGAGCGTCGAGCTGCGACGGCGGCTTTGGCATGATGCCGGCGGTGGAGATTGCGATGGGGCGACGCGTTGGTGATGGCGACGGAAAGGAGGGGTATGATCAGTGCAGAGAGCTGCATCGCGGGGATTGGGGTGTCGGGTCGGGTCGTTAGTAAGTGCCGAGGTCGCTGCGTCGTTGTGTCGTGAATGATCGTTCAGTGGTGCTGACTCGCACCTGTGTATCGGCGTTACTTGTCGTGATCTGTCGCGAGAGGCCTCAGGCTGCAACGAAATTGCTCGTGACTGTCGTGTGGATCGTGCCGGACGATACCAGGGGAATGGGCGAAGAGAAGCGTGAAGAGAGGAGGGCGAGGAAGCTAGACTTGATGAAGAGGAGGAAGATGAGGTTGGGAGTGACTAGGATAGTGGAGTTGAGGATGATGAGCGTTGAAAGAGAGTTGACTGAAGGTGGAGAGCCGTACTAAGACCTAGTTCCGACCTGCTGCGACATCTACGAAAATAGCACTTTGATCGTCAGTGACCAGGTATTGGGACTAGGATGCATTCGGTGCCTTTGCGTAAAGGGTGACTGGAGCACAGTGAAGCATCGGAGGCTGGAAAGGGGTATCAAGCAGAGAGCCGAAGGGGGGAGAGGCGTCGATCAGTCACACCAGGTCAAGGACCGACGGTGACCCGACCAGGATGTCGACAATTGGGAACAAAGTCATTTGGTGCCTTTGAAACTGGCAAGGGGGAAGGGGAAGGGCAGAAGATGAGAGAAGATGGCACAGCTGACCAGGAAGGGGGGGAATTGGGTGTCTAAGTATAGGTAAGTTAAGCCTTCATCCGCACCCACGACTACGAGACCGCGCCGCAGCCCTGTGTCCGCCATGTCCAGCATTGTGCAGCGCAGAGTGCTCGCGTGCGTAATGTTCCAAACGCGAAGTGACCAAAGCGCAAATCGAAAGAGGATCGAGGACAAAACGCGAAAGTGGAGAGCCTTCGGTTAGCGGGTGCCTGACCAGCGGATGGCGGTTAAGGCGAGGTTGCACGCGCGGAAACGGTTTTTGCCTTCCCAGGCCCAAGCTTCAACATGAAGAGCGAGCGAGCACTCTGGAATCTGGATGCTGGGTCCATCATTGTGCTCTTGCTTGACTCTTACTACGCATTAAACTAGACGCTACCTTCCATTGCGCACGACGAGCAACAGTCACCTAGATCTATCCCGAGGAATAGCCAGACTCGCCAACCGTTTCAGAAACCCTACGCCAGCTGAACCCACCAAACAGGCCACACCCCTTCCGACATGCAGATGGGACAGTACATGATGCCCGGGATGCCAGGCCCCGGACAGCCACAACAAGGGGCACCGGGACAAAGGCCAGGACCAGGACAGCAGCAGATGATGATGGGGATGGGCGGACCACCCGGACAGCCCGGACAAATGGGTCAACAAATACAGCCTGGTCAACCGGGGTCATCTGGTGGAATGGGCATGGCCAATGGTAGCAACGGCATGAACAATCTCAATATCCATTCGATGCAGCAACAGCAGATGCAGCAGCAACAACAGCATTTGCTCCAGATACAAATGCAGCAACAGCAGCAGCAGCAGCAGAGAATACAACAACAGCAACAGCAGCAGCAGCAGCAACAACAACAACAACAACCACAATCACAACAGTCACAACAGCAGGCACCACCACAACAGCAACAGCAACCTCCACAGCAGCAGTCGAAGCCGCCTCCAAAGAAGAAAGTGAGCTCAGCTGCTGGACCTCTATTCCTCTGATCCGTCGCTTCTTTTCTTCGAGGCAGAGTGACCATGAAGCATTTGACTGACACACACCATCACCAGGGCCGACCGACCGCAGCTGCACAAGCTCTCGCTCGTCAAACACCCAGTATGGCCCCACCCCTTCCCTCCGACTTCTATCGCCAAAATGCAATGGCGCCTCCGCCACCTCCCATGTCCCAGCCGCATCTCCCACAGGGTCCCCCACAAACCGCCATGCCGGGGATTGCGTCCCACATGCCCCAGATAGAGGGTTTCGTCAGTGGAGGCCTTATTGTGGAACCATGGGCGGATGGTCTGGATGAGATTGATCATCGGGAATTAGCAATGGGTCGGTTCAGAGCTCGTCAGGAGATTCTCAGCGAGATCTTTGGTCCGGAGAGACTTAGTAAGTGATGCAAAGCGACCACTCGCGGAGCGAGTCTTGACATGGAGAGAAGTACGCATTAGCTGACAGGTCGGCAGAGGATATACCGCCGCCTCCGAGCGATGCCTGGGCCGGCTTGGGCATGGATGGGGAGACGTTGGAGATGAAGGTGGTGAGTGAAGCACGGCCAGCAGTACATGAATGGGGCTCAGAGCTGACCGGATAGGCCTTGTTGGAGAAGGAGAACGCAGCGCTGGAGTTAGAGGCGAGCAAGAGCTTGGACGAGTTCAGACATAGATTGAAGGAGATTGACGAGGGGAGGAGTTGACCTAGTCACGGAGTAACAGAGGGTCGAGTGGGTGACAATCTGTCCGATGCGCATAGATCTCTGTATGCATACGGGGGTGAAAAGACATCCCAGGACCTCACTCTGATACTCGAGCGTGGTCTCTGTGTTATCTCTGCGCAAGTGATGCACTTGCCAAATGCGGGTTGTCGTTGTAGATCTGCTTGCGTAAGATCGACGAATGGCGTCAACCTTCGCTACCTTCGGGCCTTCGGGCGTTGCGTTGCCGTGGCAACCGTTGCTTTGTCCTCGTCGTCGTCGCGTCTTCAGCTTCGTCTTCCTTCGCATCCTTTGCATCCTTTACTTACCACGACCACTCGCTTCTCACTCATACTCAACATCAGGACCTGGCGTCTGTGTGTATCCATTTCTTCATCAGCAAGCACCACTACCAACACATCACCATGGCCGTGAGTCAACCCGAACTCCCACCTACGACTCCTTGCTGACTCAGCTTTCGCTGAAAGGATATCACCCTCCCCGCTTACTACTACGACGTGAAGATGACTTGTGGAGGATGCTCGGGTGCTATTGAGCGAGTGCTCAAGAAGAATGTCGAAGCTCGTGAGTCAGCTCTGTCGTGCGGTGGGGGATGGCTCTTGGCCGTGTCGTGCGAAGGTATCGATGTAAGGCCCTTGTAAGGTGGCGAGAGCTTTGTCTACTGCGCCCTGTCACTTCCACAGGTTCCTGCTCGACATCTAGTGAAAATGTCTGGAGATATTGCCCAAAGCACTACGCAACCCTCTGCCTCATCATCCCATTCTTGCTCAACGCAATGGTTCTCTGCTTCCAGTCTCCCTCCCGTACAATGCATCGTACTGACGGCTCCTCTCTGTAGCCAACGCATTCTCCGTCTCCCTCCCCAACCAGAAGGTCTTTGTCTGGGGTCCAAACCTACCCGCCTTCGATGTCATCACGGAGAAGATCGCCAAGACGGGTAAAGAGATCCGAAGCAAGGAACTCGTTGAGGACAAGGAGAAGCTCGCTGCGCTGCAGGCATAAAGCGCAGTGACTCGCATACGGAGGCTGTAAGGTGGAGCAGGGTGCAGTCGTACGAGTAGAGACGGGAGAGCTCTCGCCGGACGGAGGTGCAACAGGAGAGGAAGGGAATGGACCTCTTCGATTGGGTCCGTGATGTTAGCTAGAGTTTCGGTCAGTCCATGAGTTAGAACAACGTGCGTAACGTCTGAGACGGGGCGTATCGATGCATATATGAGTACAACCTGTTCCAGCCTGTATCATCTCTAATCGCTCCCCTGGGTCCGCCGCTGATCCGGGGACGACTCCCCTCTGCTTGCTATGCTCGAGGAGCTTACCTCGGCACGCTCATCCTTTTCCGACCTAACCTCGCTATCCGATGTCTTGACAGCCTTTCCTTCCGCAGCAACTCCCTCGCCTTCCGGTCCACAGCCGCAGTCATACGTCTCGTTCAAGGTCAGGCAATCGAATTCGGGTTTGCCCAACCTCTCGTTGACCAGGTTGTGCACGTGACATAGCCACATCGATGCAGATTTCCGAGACGACGTCTAAGATGGAGTCAGCACCCGTCGATGTCCATGCTCTCGCTGGAAGACCCGAGGCCGGGTGGATCTTGATACGTCTAATAGGGTTGGAATGAGGGCCTCCAGACGATCCAGCATGGAACAAGCTGAGGCTGATTGAAATAAGAAGAGATAAAGCCTACTCACCTGAGGCGGGTATTCTTTCAGCAATGCCTGAAACTCGGCTGCACATTCTCCACAGGGGTACAACCGGGAGAACAGGTGGAAGTAGGATCTGAGCGCTTCCCTGTCGTCGTCCGAGGGGGTCTGCAGCAGAGAAGGACAAGTCAGCAAACTACAAGTCGCAGAGGCAGAGGTAAACCGGAGTTAATGGAGCAAGATACTCACCTCAGGATACCGCAGAGTCATCAGATGCAGCACTTTCCAAGCTGCTCTGCCCAGCTCGGCTCTATTGCGATGAGCGTCCTGCTCCGAAGTGGCCATCAAGCACTATTCCACTCACTTCGCAGTCTCGTTCACCAATTTTGGCATTATCACTCCTCCTCCTAGCACTCCATCACTGACACCCAGTCCCTTGTCGTGACTGTCCTCCACGACTAGCACATCCTCCTTGCTTTGCGATCCTCTCGTCCACTGCTCCTCCTCGGCCTCCACCTCCGCTTCGGCCGGAGTCCATCGAGGCTCTTCGTCAAATTCCGGCGTGATAGGCTTGTTCCAATGTGGAGAGTCGATACCGCCCGCTTCGTAATGATCAACGAAGTCGCCAGGGGATTGAGCAACGTCGTGATGAGGATAAAGGAGGTACAGCGACCCTAATATGATGACCCCTGTGGCTATCAGACCCAGTCTAGCGAGTCGAGATAGACCGAGCATAGGCGTTCAGGTAGTGCAGTCGGGTTGCTGCTATTAGAGAGAGTATCAGAGGATGCTAAGTGAACAGGTGAGCACGAACAGCCTTTGGATTGCCTCAGCTCAACCTCAGCTGGTAACGGTTGTCATGCTGGAGAGAGGTCTTGGGTGGCAAACTGGGGTCTCCAAGATTACAAATTTTGGTCCCGGGACGCGTCGGCCGTCTCCAGTTCGCGCTCTGTCAAGCGATGGCACGAGTCCATGTCGAAAGTAGTTAGTGTCAAGGCGGACAGGTCTGCAGGGAGCAAGGTGTAGAGCACACGTGTGCATCACCACGCCACGACAATAGAGGCAGCTTGAGGTGTGAAGCATCTGAAACTGTGGCATCTTGTATCGACTATCGACTCGTGTAGCTCGACGCGTTTCACCGACAAAAGCATTTTGGATTCGAGCCAAAAGTTTGGTTCGAGAGCTCAGGGAAACAAGCGGTTGGGAAGACGCCTCTGTTCTTGGGACATTACACAAGACGATAACAAGCACGTACAGGTAGAGATCGAGCTGGTGAGCTCACAGGCTACAGTTAAGACGGTCGCTCACACAACCAAACAGGCCCATCACTTGCGACAACACACACACTGTATAATCTTACGCGACAGACACCGAATTCGCAATTCGCGCTCTGGCCGGCCGTCGACCCGCGTAGACATTGGAGACTAGTCACTAGTCACGATACGATCAAGCTCGAGCAAAGGGGTATTGGAAGGCCACTCATGACCTTGTGATCGAAAAACCACCGCGCTTCTTGCCATCTCGACACCTGAAGCTCAAGGACCCCCTTTCTCCCGGAACAGCACCGACATGGCAGTGACTTCGCCCACGAAAGGATCAACAGCGCCGACTATCACTTCACCCCTACTCGCCTGGCCATCTCGACCCACACCGCGATCATCGCCATCGACAAGTCCAGTCGATGCGAGCAGGCTGCCCGACAACCCATATGCGTACGCCATGCCGGTAGCCAGTGGGAAAGGGAAGGAGAGAGCTCGAGCGCCGGAAGTGCGGATCGTCCACCCTAGTATATCCCACAACTTGTCATCAATGGCCGGGGAAGGGAGTGACTATGCGAGATCTCACTCGACTCCTACGGGCGATGCCGAGCGGGAAGATGGAGATAGCAGGACTGTCAACTATGGACCGCCGAGGAAACCGCTCACACCTCATCAACTGGGTCGTATTGCCCAGTCGTTCGGTATCGCCATTCCCTCGCTCCCTCTCCCCTCGCCAACGCACTCCCCGATAAGCAGCAGCAATCACGCTTCATCCTCCCGCCATCCCATGTCCTACTCCACGAGCCGATCGTCAACACCGTACCTCCTGACTGTCATCCCGCCATTCGCCCTGCTCAACCTGCCATCGGCAGATAACTCGAGTCAGGACGTGAAGGATAGGCAGAAACGATGGAAGAGGGGTAAACTTCTGCCCCTGCAACCGACTATCGGCTCAATGCTGCTGAGTATAGCACGGGAATACAATCTCCCTTCGACGAGTGGAATTGGGCTGTACCTAGTTCACGCGCCGGGAACAGGCATTGGCAGCTCGAACTCCTCTGCCGCTTCGTCGAGCTCGTTCGGTGGAGAAGAGGCAGTTGGACCTCAGATTACATCACAAACGTGGTCCAGCTTGTTCTCGACGTACCTCCTCAATGCTGCTTCCGCCTCGTCACCCAATTATTCCCGCTCGTCAACGCCCGCACAGACGCCAATGAAGTCATCAGGTCCATTAGGCAAGGATCTGGTAAATTACCCGCCTTCGCCGCTTTCCTTAGTAGACAAATTGTCGAAGACGTCCAGCTCGTCGTCGGGACCAAGGACCAGACTGGCCTCTGCGTCGGCTCTACCGGATGCTCGGCACTCGGACGACTTTCAGCCCATACCCCCAAATCCACCATTCTTCCCATTACACTCCAAGCAGTCGTCGACATCGTCCTCCGGCGTCCCACTCACCCCTACGTCTTCGGCATCTGCAGGCGCAGGGATGAATGGCGGAATGTCGAGTCTAATTGTGGGAACGATCGAATTCGACGTAGACCCAGAGGAAGCCGGCTGGTTGGAGGACTGGAAGCGAGCGGGTCCTAGCAAATCTGGACATAGACGCAAGGCGTCTAGCGTATCAGACTCTGGGACGACCTCTCGACATACTGGACATGGTCAGCGACAACTGCGATTGGTGAGAAAAGTCAATAACGAAAGGCAAATCCGGAATATCGACTTCAGCCCTGTTCTCATGAGCTCGCCACCAAGTCACAGCACCTTCAGGTCGATAGACACGGAGATCGCGACTGCCGACTCGACTCTCGTTGATGGCGACTCGCAAAGCTCTCTAGATGGACACTCCAGTCAGCAGAGGCCCAATATTCGGAAGTTGAGCGACGCGGAAAGACGATTCCAAATCACCGATCCGAGCGCTGGCATCGTCTCGGTATCCCCCTCATTCGATCATTTCCCCAATCCCGACATTTCAATCGACCTACAGGATGATGGAGATGGGGACAGGTCTGCGAGGGAGATTCAGGAGTTGCTGTCCATGCTGTCGCAGAGTGCCAAAGAGGAAGATGTGGATCGATCAATGCTGGGCGGAGAGAGGATGCTGGGAGACGACCTACTGGCGAGTCCGATCGAGCTGGATAAAGGACAGTTGAGCAGGGTTGTCCTCGCTGGGGTGGATAAGCGGGGTAGCAGCTTGGTCATGGCGGAAGAACTGGACGATCTCGAGAGGAGTGAGTGTAGTTTCAGCTTACATGCGCTGGTGATGTGTCAAAGGAACATGGAGCATAGCTGACAGTCTGACCGCTAGTCATGCGACAATTGTCGCCTCGGGAGATCCGTATCACTTCGCCAAGAGTCTTGACCCCTCGAATGGCGGCCAAGGTCGCTGCTGCTAGAGTCCAAGCCGCCAACCTGTCCCTTCCTAGTCCGAGCGGAAAGCCGAAAATGGCTTCTTCACCTCTCGCAACCGGATTCGCTGCGCAACAACGGCACAAGCTCCCCTCGTCCACCACCATCGAGCGACCTCCGAGAGGAGATGCCTCCAAGCTCGATCCAACGAGTCATGATGATAGAGAGTTGGAGAAGCCAGCCTGGCCGGCAGTCCCATTCGCCTCGCCCTCTTCGCCCACAATAGACGATATCTTCAAGCACGCCCAGCCCGCTCAATCTTCTTCCGGGGCGATCTCAGCCGAGACACTCAAACGAATGCAAGCGTCCCCTCCTCGTCAAGGAGCGAAGGAGTGGAGACCCATACGCCCACCTCGTCCTCAAAGCCCAAAGCTCGAACATCAACGCACCCTCTCACATACGCTCTCACCGGAGCTCACGAGTCAGCTTCGCTCAACGCCAGGCCAGCAGGTGCCCCCGGGTAATGGGAAGGAATCGCCAATGTCACCTGTGAACGAGGATGAGGTGGTGGAAGCCAATGGGAAGCCACGGCTGAGAGGCAGGGCTGGGAGCATATCGGTAAAAGGGCTCAAGAAGCAGATGAGCGGAAAGAATCTCAGCCTCCGATGGGGTTCGGAGCGGGATAGACAGCAGTCGGAGTCACAGGTCCCTATCCCATCATCGAGCAATACCGTCGATCGACCCGACTTGGCCCAGCGATCCGTTAGTGAGACTGTCGGATTGTTCAATTCCTCTTTATTGGATACGACCACCGACACCTCGTTTGCCAGTCTGAGGGAGGGCAATGTCGCCAGATCGACTTCTCTCAAGCAGGCCAACAAGGATCAGAGTGGCCCCGAGTCCAGTCTGCCCTCACCTCCAACTAGTGCGAGCTCTGCGACCTTTAAATCCGGATTCGCCAGTAGGATCCTCGGCAATTCCTTCTCTTTCGGCAGGAAGAACTCTACCTCTTCCTCCGCACCCAAAGACGCATCGACCGGTCATAGTGACAAGAAGGCCAAAGGATCATCTCAACGCTCCGCTTCGATCTCAAGTCCTATAGCCTCGACATTCCATAAAGTCGATTCTGACGCTGTCCCACTACCCGTCCCTGACGGTAAAGTCGCACCTATTGGATATCTCATCGAGCCAGACGTCAACATCCCTCCGACGACAGCTCTTACCACGCCGAGAAAGACAGGAAGGGCGGGCACAGGCGGGATTGACGATTCTCCATCGCCCACTTCGCCAAAGAGTGTAAAACGGAAGCCGGTCCCAGCACCGCGACTACCCCCAAGACCCAATGGTCATACCGCGGCTCAGGGGGGTATGGGGAGGAGCGAGAGTACTGGCTCAGTGAGCAGGTTCGTCCTGGAGGATCCACCCAGGCGGAAGATCACCATGCTGGGGGAAGAGGTCAAGTGAGCAGTGAAGACGGAGGGGGAGGGGAGCAGGATCATATTGGGATATGGAGGGATATATAGTACACCTTGCTCATTTGTATCTGATGCCACAATGAGGCAGCCGACGCTGTCAGTATAGCCACAGCTACTGTCGGGGCACCCCGTTGGGAACAGATGGCAGCCATGTTGGCTCCGAGGATCGGCAGTCATAATTCGCGGTTCTCGCTGGCTATGACGGATTTGGCGCTTGTGCATCGATGCTAGCTGCGGAAGGAGCCAGCAGCTGCGCCCTCTGGCCTCGTACCTCCTGGTACCCGGATCTCAGATCGCCTGGACCGGTACGAGTAAGCAGGATTTACCGTAGACCAGCTGTGCCTAAACCCCAGGCCAGAGCTGGAGCGCAGAGGAACGGAACCTGTGTCGAGATTTGAAATTCGAAACATGAAACAGCAGTCGAGATCGCAACGACAGGCACTGAGGCAACGTCCAAGGTCATCGGATTTCATCGGATCTGCTGAGCAGGCCAGTCGTCCCATGCACTCTCTGCCTTGCCCATCCAGGAGGAGCAGCTGGGGGGTACGCCATGTGGGTCTCGAGTATGAGGATCTCTCAGCTATGAGAACAACGGAACCCGGAAAGACTGCAACGTGTCGTCGACTCGATCCGTCGAGGGAATAGGGATACAAGAAGTCGCTCAAGCCTCGATATCTCAAAGAGCTCTTCGTACTTACACCACCAGCCATAGCACGGAACTGCTCTCGACCATTCATTCACCATACCCCACGGCCCCGCGACACCATACGACATAGCATCACCTATACGTCCGCGTCGTTAGCACAAGGTGAGTGACTTCCCCGAGTCTGCTCACTGGGATTGAGGCGCGTCACGTCTGATCCAGTCCTACTCCTCAAGGGGTGCAGCAATGCTGTATGTGTTTCGATAGTCGAGAGGATCTTCCTCTCTTCTATTGAGCTCATCTCCCCATAACGGATAGAGCATTGAAGGACGGGACAACCTTCACTCCCATTTGTCTGGTGGAGACGCGTCGTGTCTCTGACTTAGTCCGATGGGCTGTTCACTTGGGGACGCTCAAGCTGGACGGTCTACTTGTGTTGAGTCCAGGTGAGGAGTAGGTGACGATTCCTCACTTGGCGAGACCTCCTCTCTTGGAGCGAACAGTCAGAGTCGGGACGTTTCTTCACTTGAACCTCGTGCTGCGCTGAGAGCCGTCCCAGCGGAGACCGAGACGAAAATGACCTGCCGGGTTGCGCTGACGCCTGGCAGTCCGTATCAACCACCGTTCCCCATCGACCACTCCGACCTACGACATCAGCTACGCTCTTGGACTGGGGCGAACGGGTGCTAGGGGAACAAAGCTGTGAGTCGCTTCTCCCGAGGCACTCACCCGAGGTGTCTTTCCCAATTCTGATCCAGTCCCGCTGTCTGTGGAGCCTGAAGAAGGGCATAGTGCGAGCGCTCGGCTATGTGACCTGGGCAGGAAGGGATACCCGGGGATCCTCACTGTTTTGCGCTAAGCTACAGTAGCCTCCTAGGGCAGTTGGTGCACTGGTAGATCATCGGGTCATTTCACTTCGCACGGGTTTGGCGGGGACTAGCAACCATGGGCGTCACTGGGGGACGCTCCGGTCGATTAGCTCCGTTGTCTGGAATCCGCATTCACTATGGCTTGTTTGGACTGGATGTGGCGCCTGTCCTGGATTTGGGATGAGTGTTGCGCTTGGTTTGGATGGGCTTTTCGTCTATAGTCATGTGGTGGTACGCTTCCTCGTCGCGATCTCCCACGGGGTTTACTTTTTTATGATCCTTCAGGTTTGATGCGGCCCCACATTTGTACTGTTGTAGTTGTAGCTCGTGACTTTCAGCCGTAGCTTCATTAGACCTAGACGACAGATCCCAGTACATAGCCATAGAGTCATAGAGTCGCGGTCTGCAGCTGAAAAAGAACAAAGATGGCCCGCCAGGGTTGAGCTGATACCTGGTGGTAGAATACGAACGATCGACAATCCCCCACTCGACATCCTCGTCATCCGAACATCCCATCGACTACTGTACGGGTCCACGGCCAGCTTCCTACCCCGCCTCGCTCGTCACTTCACAACACGGCTGCACCGGGGTGGAACATTTAGGGGACAGGGGTCTAGGGCATAGCTTCGCTTGTTGACTCAACTAGTAGTCTAGTACTGGCAGAATAGCGAGTTCGTACTTTGTACTTTGTACTTCGTAGTTCATACAATACAAGCAAGCCTTCATGTATCTAAACGATTGCGAAATAACGCCCTGTTCCAAGCTCTTAGCCTTCACTTGGAAGAGTCTGGTTCGAAGGATCCATTCCCATTTCCCCACCCGTGAGCGTGATCTCAAATGGCGGTCTGATACGAGGAGGAGCAAGCGAGTCGTTTCACCACCAGGGTACGGGGTTGCGAGGCGATGCTCTTGCCCCCAAGCTCTTAGCCTCCAAGTGGAAGATTATGAGTCGGAGGATCCATCCCCCACCCGTAAGCGCGATTCCAGATGGCGGTGTGATAAGAGAAGGAGCAAGCGAGTCGTTTCACCATCGGCGCATGTCTTCGAAGCAAGGACTCCACGCACTGATTTCCAATCTTGCAGTCGACGGCATGTCCACCATTCATCATGACTTGCATTTGTGCGGAGTTCTCAACTTGTTGCAAGTTTCGCTCACCCACTCGTGTATCACATCCTCATCTGCGCCGTCAACGCCGTCATCGCCCGAGGGCATCCTTTGTCCCCTTCGCTAGCTGATACGTCGTATCGACTACATCCTCACAGCGGGGCTCGACAACCTGTTAGACAAAAGATGGAGTCGCTGTCGCGCTGATGCGCGTTTCGGTTGCCCGCCGCTACCTGGATGTCACATATAAGCTGAAAATCTTAGTCGTTGCTGCACTTACACTCTCCTCCCTAACAGTTCCAAAGGGCCACATACCTTCTCTTCGCCACATTTCGCCGTGGATAGGCCTACAGTACACATGTCAGACTACGATGCCAATGACCCCCAAGGTCTTCTCGGCGACGAGACACGTCAACACGACCAAGTCCGTCTACTGGCCCCTCCTGAGGAGATCGAGATGAGCGACCTTACAGGCGACATGCTGGAGCGGCAACCAGTGCAATATAGTGATCTCCTTGCGAGACAGCTTGAACGCGGCCCTATATAGCCTGGACGCGGCCGGAACCAGGGTGATGCGTCCATGGAACAGTCTCGCCCAGGACACTAAAAAGTTCATTCTGGCCACCACCGGTCTTACCGCAGTCGTCCTTGCCTTACAATATGGCCCAGGCGTACCTAAAGACACCAAGGTCGTGGTCACTCAGCCTACCGGGTACCGGCTCACCAGCGTGGATGCCAGCTGGCAAGCCACGTGGCCTACGCAAGAGGTCAGTCAGCCTGGCGAAAACGAGAGAACCGAGATGTCCATGCCACGGGGGTCAGATATTAAGATGACTGCGACTGATCCAAACGGCGCAAGCATTGACGTGAGCATCCCACCAGTTGACCACGAAGTGGCATCGTATGGCGATATTGGGAACTGACGTTATATATGTCAACAGTTTTCAGTTCGAGTTGACAACGGCAAGTGGTCGTTGAGCTCGTGGTTGTACAATCCCGAGTTCGAGGTTATCCCAGATGATCAACAGGTCCAGATTAAGATTCACTCGGTCTGGCCATGGGTGAGTGCATGGAATGAGTGTTGAATGCGGCGACGGCTTACCAGTTGGTGACAGGAGGACCAAATCAGCCGAGACACTTGTGGATACCAAGGGCCGTCCGACTTGGCAGAAGGAGACCTCCTGCCTGCAAACGACTGGGATTCGGTCGAGTACTCGTGTCGACTCAAACGTCCTAGCGCGTGAAAGCTCGGGGAATGGTGCCCATACGGGCGAAGTGGTGGGGACGAAGATACTTCCCAGCTTAGCGCTTGAGTCGTGCATCGATAGAGCATGCTGGATAGTGAATGGTGATGACTTCCAAGGCTATCCTGAGAGAGTGGCTTGGTTCTGATGACTCCGACGGCGCTGAACTGAGCCGAACGGGTATGCGTTAGTCTTTGAGTCTCGCCGATGCTGCTATCTCTCAGTGGGAGCGGGCTCAATCTATGCCATATCCTTTTCGGCAGTCTCACTTTCGAGTCCGCTAAAATTGACCTCTCACGACTCGCAGTCTAGTAAGTCGTTTCAGATTCCATAGTCCAACAAAGTCCTCTTCCCTCATTGGTTCTCGCAATTGGAACCGCAGTCTTGGACACATGGTCCCTGTGATTAGGCGTTGATGCGATGAGCTTGAACGGGACGAAGGGGGCACGCTGGCTAGAAGCTGTAGAATACCAGACGACTGCTCGATGACTCGAGGACTCGAAGACGAGCGGACAGAAGCCAATCGACTTTCGTATAATGGGGGGACGAAACAGATTTGCCCTTACCCGTCCACATGCAGCTTGTCGCTGATCGTGGGAAACCGAATTGCGAACGCTGATACTGCACCCCGCTGCACTGGGCCGCAGCAGCCGGTAGCCAGCAAGGCAGTGCACGTGCACGTGCAGTCCACCCAGTACTAACGTGGACTACTCTGCATAATTTACAAAATTCCGGTTCCGAGGACACACAGCTCGCCTGCACGGCCGGGCTCGCTTTCACTGAAGGTGCCCCCCTTTTTGCAGACGTGGTAGTGCGATCCGACCGCCATACCCTTCCATGATCGAAGTATCGAGATTTCCACCGCACAGCATCCACAGGCACGACACACGCGGGCAACACGCGGGATGCCAGTGACTTATGCCTTCCGGGCCGATCTGGAATCCAATTTAACCAGACCGAAAACGTTTCACTGCGGTTGAGATCTCAATATGCTCGCACGGCCAGAGGATCTTGCGTACGTCCCGGCTATGAGATGCGACCGATAGCAGATCCCTGGGAAACGGAGCGCATGCCTCATAAGCTCGAGGTACTGCGCGTCGACCGCTGTCTTCCATCCGATCTTCGCACCAACGTCGAACCGTCGACGAAATGACACGAGAATGGACCGTACGACATGGTTACCCACCCACTCGAGGGGACCTTGGCGTCGGTCCTGTGGGTCCGAACATGGATCCAATCGAGCGAGCACTAGAGACCATATTGGATGGTCCGGATCTGACCCATGCGATGGGGTTACGATATCAACGCACGTGGCGAGCTGATTCGCGAGAAGCGATACCATGCCATCTTCCATTCCATCCTCAACATTGTCTACCTCATATTGTGGCAAATGAACCACCTCATCAACCGCGTGAAGGCAATGTAGTACCAAATGGACATGATGGACATGATGGAGGTCGAAGAGATGTGCCGACAAACCGACGATGCTGAGCCTCTGAGCCTGGAGGACTCATCAGTGGAAGATTCATCGGACTCCGCAAATGAGGACGAGAGACGCATGTATTTCCTTAATCAGACGGAAAGGAGAATCGTAAATCGGTTGCGCAGGAAGGAGGCTCTAGCGCGTCAAGCAAAAGCGACATGCCCAAGTGAGTGTTCGAAACTCTCTTGACACGCATAGGCTGACGCCGCTTCGATGACCAGTTGAGGGAGCAGCTAGCCCTGTCCCGTCTTTTCGGACCTCCCGGGGGCAGCCTTCTACCTGCCAAGCGGGTCCCTCAACACCGAAGCGACGTCTCACGGAGACAATATCTGACAGCGACCGAAGGCAGACACAGCGTAGGAGCTGTCGATTGAAAGAGTGAGTACTTCCTCCTACGGAATGCTTGCTGGGATCGGGAAGTCCCGATCTTGATTCAGTCCTGTTGTACGTGGTGCTCTGAATAAGGGGCTCAGTGGCCGGTGCTGCTGAGAGCAAGTCGGCAGGAGGAGGGATACATCCTGTGTATACCCAATTTCTGCCGATTTGGTCCGCCTATTGCAGCATGGGCACTGTCAGGATGGGGCCTTCTCACTCCACTTCTTCGTCTGGTGGTAATACGCCTCGTCTCTGACTCAGTCCTATGGACTGTATACCCCAAGGGACGCCTTGGGGCAACAGCTCACATGTGTCAAGCCGGGTAAGGAGTTATTCCACGATTCCTTTCCCGAGGAGACCTCCGCTTTTGGAGCGATCAGTCAGAGTCGGCGGCGTATTTTCACTTGACTCTCGTTCCCCGCTTGGAGCCGTTCCTAGCGGATACGAGATGAAAAGGACCTGCCGGGTTGCGCTGACGCCTGGCAGTTTTCATGCTACCATCACCGAACCATATGGTCGAGTCTACCAGAGACCTTTCCTCCTCGGCTCTACTACACCACTTGTCACGGCCCGTCACTTCGCCTCCCAGGGCTATCGAGATTGTGGTCAACCTGGCAGCTCAAGTTTCCTGTCCAGTGGTGCTACCGCCGCGAATATTGCACATTACGTCTGTACACGTTATGAAAGTACCTGTCCACCTCATTCGTAGTGACACTATATCGTGAGGTATCCCGAAACCCTTTGGCTAACCTGCTGTGACGGAATTGGCAACACACGTTGTACCTACGATAATGTGTCCGTGTAAGGCCGCGCCGTGCTGCAGGCTACGCTGATGCAGCATTGACGGTCTACATAAGTTTTGAGGGAGGTATATGAAAGGATGAGTCCCGTCTAATCCCCTTCCTACGTCTCCCTCAAACATCTCGGAGCAGGTGGCAAGATGAATGGGCTGCCGCCGGAGGGTGACGCTCTTCATCTGACTGGCTCTCGCCCTCGCATCGGAAGTGATCATACCGCATTACTCCATTCGGTATTAGTTCATCCGCCCCCTCACAACCCAAGCCCCTGTCCAGCCTCAATCCTTCGCTTCCCTACGTAATGCCCGACGCAATATCCACATCCTCCCGAGATGACGAGGCCACCGCACCGCTGCTGGATGCCGATTCGCAGACCGGAGAGCCTGAACTCGATTCACGACTGGGAACTTCAGCAATACCGACTGATACACCCCCACCATACCTGTACGCTCAGCCCGGCGACCAGGCAGGAATCGAGCTGGAGGATCTCAATGACTCCAACCGTAACCGTCGTGACCTTGACATTGAGGCTCAGACAAATGCCACTTCGTTCCCCCCCAGCTTGACCCGAAGGGCACGGAACAAGTGGAGTTCACTTAGTGGAGGGACCAAGACCGCATTGAGTGTAGCTGGGATACTGGGAGGTCTGACCATAGCAGCTCTGACTGGCGTAGGGATCAGCCACGACACCAAAATCTACATCAATGCTCCACCTGGGTACGAGCTGACCGCAATTGAGCCTAGTTGGAGCTCCATACTTCCCATTGTCGAGAGCGAATCTGATCTGAGGCGTTCGAGATATTCCGTCAGTGTCCCAGAAAACTCCCTCCTACAACTGTCAGCAGCGGATTGGCAAGGTCACCAAATACAGGTAACCCATATATCGTGAACTTACTGAGATCCAAAGCTGAACTTTAGGTCTGTGTAGTTTGGGATCAAGACAGCTGACGGCGTCTGGTCGTTTGGGCCATGGGGAACACACCCAGAATTCACTATCTTGCCAGAAGAGCAGAAGGTTTACATCAGTACTCACACTCCATGGATTCCGTTTGGCTGGGTGAGTAGTTGGTAAGGGGATCTTTACTGCGGTCGATCGAACTGACCAGCATGTTACGAATAGGATGACGCCGAGTCCAAGAATACTTGCAAGTACCGAGGTCCCGGAGAGTCAGAGCTGGGAGATCTGCTTAAAATCGAAGAGTATCCCGGCGTGTCGTATCGATGTCGTTTGGTCCAGCCTTAGCCAATCTTGGAGTTATCAAGAAGGTCAACGACAAGACTCGTGAGGCGGAAAAGACATGACATGGGTGTTCGGGAGCTTGAAGCTGGCTGCTGTTGCGAATCTCTCGTGCAGGCCCAGGGGACGTCAGCGGGATGCTCTCCGAGGAAGGGTTGGGCGCAATGTCGGAGGGAAGGGATTTGGCCATCTGTCATCATGGTTCATGAGACACGTCCCACGAGATAAGCCTGCACGAGCACTTCTCGTTTCGTCTTGATGTCCTTTGTACGATGGCATGACGACGGACTAGTACCGACTGCATACCGGTGATATCCTCCTCCTACTCGGCTGATAAGCAAAGCAGCTTGCCAGCTACCTCTGCTCTGACGCTTCAGCAGCAGCCTGGCCGCCTGGCGCAAAAAGCGACGAGAGAACCTTTCATGATCAGCGCGGTATCAGCGTGTCTTTCGAAAATCCCGGCAGCAAAGGATCGTGAATCTCAAACGAAAGCGAACCTTTGACGACCTCCTTGCCTGCAAAATCGCGCGTGCGTCAGGCTTCTTGGGGGTGACGTCTGAAAGCTGCGTGATAGGCTATAAAGGGTCAGCTTCAAACCTGATACCACATCCTCGCCACCACTCAGCTATCATCGTTTGACCGAAGCACCTTCTTGCACCATGACGTCCAATGCCACCTACCATCAACTCTCTCCAGGTTCGCAAGACGGAGAAGACGATCGTCAAGCGGATGATGCTCCTCTACTGGGAGAAGACGTAACCGAGAGAGACCCCGACTTCGTTCTACACGCTGATGAGGTAGAAATGTCAGTGCTGACCTCAGAAGGCCGCAACGCAGAGCCAGACTTGGAGACAGGACAATCGTCCAGTAGAACCGCCAGGCCGAGCCCTCGTGACCGAGTAACCAATTGGTGGAGTCGAGCCCCAGTGCCCACCAGGCTTGGATCTGCCGCACTGGGGGTGCTTGGGTGTTTGTCTCTCACCCTACCCAGTCTCATCGAGATGCTTGACAAGACACAGGTGACGGTCATTGTCCCGGCGGAATACAACACCATTGAAGTCGATAGCAATTACAATCAAGACCATCTCACCTGGAATACTGAGCGGAAGGGTCAGAGTCTTGTCCGCCACTTCGAGCTGCCCCGTTCCCGTGGTCACGAGGTCGAAGTGACTGTTGAGGATGCCGAAGGAAACAAGATCGAGGTCGGTAACGATGACTTGGAAATCCGTTCCCCGATGATTTGTACTGACGAAGTTGTTGATAGCTCGGTGTTGCTCTCTCGGAGGGTATTTGGAGCGCGAAGACCAAATCTGATATCGCTTTCGAATTCTTGCAACAGCCATCATTCGTCAAGGTGACGATCACGCCATCGTCCATCTTGGGCATCGATCTTGTGGTGAGTGCAACTTTGATACACTTACAATGATGTGGATTTGGCTGACGCAACACAAGAACAAAGAGGAGCACTGGCTATACTGCGGTCAGGCAACCGAGTCCGACTCAGCCCTTGGCGATTGGGAGCCGATCAACGAAGGGAAGGACATTTTTTACCGATGTCGGATTGAGAGTAACCGAGGTTGATCAGTGCATAGTGGCTGCCGATACGATAGCGTCGACACTCATGGAACGGAGAGTGGTGTGAGTACTTTTGAGTACATGCATTGATGGTGCGGATTCATGACTCCAATCGGTTGCTTCTTTTCAATTGGGTCGATCTTGAATGCTCCACATGGGCGTGACGGGAACGTCGTCTTCAGCCATTCGACTACATGAGGGTGATGCTGATATGAGAAGAGGCGCCTCACAAGCGCATGCATAAGCATGTCTGAACGTCAATGCAGGATTACCGTAGCGGCTGGCGGCATTTGTTTATGTCCCTCTGCTTTTCTGAATTGGCGTGCTCACTGCTCATGCCTCGTCTGGATAGAATAGCTTCAAGCTATTCTGCCAAGCTGCCTCCGCGACTTCTTCCACCGAAATGCCTTTGATTCCCGCAACGATAAGGGCTATGAGCTTGACGTCGCAAGGCTCGTTCCGACCTTTCACGCCGTGGTCTTCCTTCCACTTGTCCGGTTTCGACACGCGAGGCAGAGCATTGGTGATGTCTTTCGGCAGAAATTTGTGTGAAGCATGTGTTGTGGTGATGGAACACCAAGGGGCGTCTAAGAGCCAGAGTCAGATTTGCGTACTCGATGATCATCCGGCTAGGTGTACACTGACCTGTTTCCAGCATGAGACTCTCCAGTGGTAGATGTTTGACCATTTGAACATTCTCATCTGTTTTAAGCGAACAGCCGTTGATGCCGACGTACATTCCCATTGCCACCTTTGCCACTCGTCAGCTGAGTCGTAGTAGTCATCACAAGTGCGAACGCACCCATTCGTCCGCCTCTTCCCTGGTTCCAGTGAACGAATGCACCACTCCTCCAGGCCAGTCTGCCTTGTTCCATCCTACGTCGCCGAGTATCTTGATAAGATCTCTCTGCGACTCGCTGGTCCTGGAGTGGAGAAACAACGGTAAAGAGTAGGTCTTCGAGAGTCGCAGTAGATCGGCCAGGTGTTTGAGTTGCGTCTCGCGATCTGAGAAGTGAAGTCGATCGTAATCTACGCAGAAGTGAGCCTGGAACAACAATTATGCTTGTATACTCACCTAGTCCTACCTCTCCGATAGATATGATCCGCCTGGAGCCTCCCTCTCCTCTGTCTTCCTCTATCAGAGCTCTCAAATCCCGGATGTAGCCATCGACTCCTTGGGGATGTTTATCGATCTCTGATGTGGACGTAGGGTGACACCCTGCTGTACTGTGCAGCTCTGCGCTGAATGAGCTTTCGTCGATCTTGGATATCCGCCCGACGACTGACCATATTTCTTCGCTAACGCCAAAGCCTCTCTACTCTCTTGCAGTGATGTGCCAGTAATCAGGATCTTTTCTACCCCTCTTGCTTTCGCTCTGGCGACCACTGCATCAAGGTCGGAGGGGTGTTTCGACTTTCCATGATACACCCCAGTGTACTGCGGATCGGTGAGATTGACAGCGATGTCTGATGCCCTTGAGATTAGTCCGACCCTAATGCTTGATTGAGATCTGTTTTTGCGCACCAGCGAAACGAAGCGAAGACATCGTGGGGCGAAATCGATTCGGTTCGACTAGCCGTATCGCTTTCAATTGGCGCGAGACGGAAAGCAGCGTGGTGGGCAGTGAGTCGATCAAGATATCGACCTGTCCTACTGTACAGGCAAAGTTGTAAGGAGGAGCTGGTGACGGGAACCCGCCGAATCAACTGTGCGTTTGCGCTACCTACGAGTAACTAGCTCTAGGTCTTCCAGGAGTCGACTCCTCCTCGAGGAGTCTCGAGAGATCTGAAACGAGTGTGGGGTCTCCACGTCCGTTCCCATCTCGCACGAAAACAATATGCGAGGCCTTCTCGATCAACGTTCTTGAGCTTCTGGACCCATAACAGCACTCGCAACAAGCCAGACGAGCGACTCTAGGACAGCGACGGAGTGAATATAGGTCTGTGTTGCTGAAAAGCTCACTCAAGCCATACCTACAACATGGCTGAACCCAGCTCGCTGAGCGGCACCTCATCTCCGGTCAAGTCGGCTTCGCAACCAGATACACCACCATCACCTCCCACGCCAGCTGCGGGCTCCGTGCGATCCCCAACACTCCCTTCAGCTCACCTGCCGAGCCGACCGTCGCCACTTGGCTCCTCTAGATCGGCTCAGTTCGCAAGCAACACCCCTCCCAGCCGCACCTCCCAGGCTGGATCCTTAGAGTCAAGGAGGGTGTCTGTAGGAGGTCTGGACAGCGGCAAATCGGGGAAGTTGAGGACTGTATTGTCGCGGACTGTATCAGGAAATAGAAGGACAGGACCCACTAAGATCCTAGGGATTCAAGATAGGTTGCGTAAGGAGGTAGATGGAGTCGTGAAGAGGCGACAGGGGAGTGTGCTAGCGAGAGGGTATGTGGATGTTTTGGTGCCATTGGATCAAGCTGATGATATCGTCATCGGTTCAGATTCATCCTCAAGACCGGTAAGCAGGAGGCCATCTGGTAGGATGTTGCTCATATAGCCAGACCACTATCCGACTGGTCGAGCGCTGGACCTGGACCTAACTATCCAGGGTGCTCCCAACTTCAGAGCACCAGATGAAGAAGGCCTCAACGTTTACGGGGTGGGTCCGAGCGATCTCAGTGGTAGTCGTCAGGCTGATAAGATCGGATAGGTTGCCCAACCTACAGTCCCGGGTCTGAAATCCATTCTGACTATTCTCGGCTGTCAGCCCGATTCAGTTCTCCCACCGTCGTCCTCGCGCAGGCGCTCTTCTGCCGTCCGACGGGAAGATTCGGATGTACCACTGCAAAGATACAAATCTCCTCCAGCAGAGGGAGGCTTGGAGGGTAGTGCTCTGGCGGACGATGCGAGTGACTCCACAGCTGGAAGAGCTGTCTGGTTCAGTACAAGAGAGGAGACGCTCAGTGAGTTAAAAGCTGAGAGAACATGCTGATGCCGTCATAGTCTACTGGTAGGCCTACCTGAATGACCATTCGCAATATTCACTGATCCTCTTCACCAGTAATGGTAGACCATATGTCTTGAGAGACGCTACAACGCCGTTGAACACCTTGACCTTGTCAGGCCGAGCTGTCAACCTGGAAGACATCGAAAGACGCCTCAAGCTGGATATACTAGACGAAGCTCGTCGTTACGGTGGTATGATTTTGACACATGACGAAGTCGGAAGTGGCGATATCATCCCTACATGGGTGAGCGTCGATCAGGCCAGCATACAAACGCCCAGAGAGGTCTGGGAAGATGTGGAACGACAAGGCTGGCGGGTCGCATACTCGAGGACACCTATTGCTCCAGATAGGCCAATCGAGGTGAGTACAATCATACTTGAGTTGAAAGCGGCGCTGAATGAATCCAGGACAACTATCTAGACGCTTATGTCTCGGGACTTCGTGATGTCGATCCCTTGACCACATCGCTTGTCTTCAATTGCGGTATGGGTGTGGTCCGAAGTGAGTGCCGTTCTCGTGTATAATGCGCATCGCTGATCGGTCGTCATAGCAACTTTCGCTATGTGTGCCGCCCTTCTGCTCAGGCGAAAGCAATTCATGATGAGGAATCTGGAAGACCCATTCCAGCTCACTGCCGGCGGATCTGGTTTCGCGACGGTAAGCTGGATTGTCACTGACCATCTGTGTCGCAAGCTGATCCCTTTTGCAGCCCTCAGGTGCTGGACCTCAGGCGGCTCAGTTCTTAGAGCAAGCGACTCATCAACAAGCTCTCAATCGATCTCTCCTTAGAATGACGAGAATTCTAGAACGAAGTGAGCTGATTGTCGTCGCGTGAAGGAGTCAGCTGCTGATTTCCGACTAGACCTTTCGCAGAAACTCCCATTCAGCGCAATTGACTTACTAGCAGATCAACCCAACCTTCTTGACTCGCTGAGGAAGGCTCACATGGGCAATTATCAGATCGTCCTCTCTTTGCTGTCGAGCTTGGACCACGGCAGAGAGCTGAAGCGCCTAGTCGACCATGTCATCGATATCTGTGAGTTGAATGTGGGTTCTGAAGCCTGTAAGGCTGCCAGCTGAATCCACTCCTTGATCAGGCGGAGCTGTTGTGAATTTGAGGGAAAATGTGCTGGAGCAGCGTCTTCGTTACAGTGTCGCGGCCACAGACGACAAGCATCGACAAGCAGTCCTGGAGAAAGCTCTACGATCGGTACGTCCACTTGTCTTCTTTTCGCGGCCAGGCATTAATCATATACTCAGCTTGAGCAATACTTCGACTTAATTGTATTCTCTGCGTATCTGGAGGACGAGGATGCCGGTGACACAGGCGTGACATTCTCCAGGTGGCTGAAAGTGGGTACCGCTAATCTGAGCGGTTCTGAGGCTGACCAACCTCCTATGTAGAGCCGACCGGAGATCTGGAAGTAGGTCATGACAGCACATTTATTGAGGTCAGGACTGATATCTGTATAGCCAGATCAAGTTGATGCGACGACAAGGAGGAAACCGACTATTCGCCTTCGCTCCCGCCAATGATCTCAGCTTGGTCTCACGATCGTCTGAGCTAAATGAGAGGCAATCCTCAACTGAACGACACAGAGGTGTCGACTTACAGGGAGGCAAGGTGCTCGGTGATGAGTGGGCCGATCATGTTGTGGTCAACAGGAAAGGGATCATGCTGCGAGCTTCGTGAGTGACACTTCTGACAATATTGTTATTGTGTGCTTACCGTCACCTACCTAAGAACTCTGCTTGTGAGTTATGATGCTTGCCGTGACCTGGAAGCCGAACTGATGTGGTTTTACTACAGAAATCTGATCTTTGGCTTCACGAATCCGCCTCATCCTCTGAAGGTGTCCGAGGTGCAATCGGTTTCCGACAAGTCCGAGGCAGCTCAGTCTTTACCACCGGGCAGCCTACTCAAGAAGCTGTCTCGACAATCATCTCTTCGGTGCACGAGAGGTGTCCTACCGTCTCATGTGTACTATGGATCTGTTTGCGGGAAGAGCCACTTGTCATGATCAACGGTATGTCTTAGGCAGGCAGCGTACCGAGTTATTCTACTAACGGCATCGACCTCAGGCTCACCATACTGCTTGAGACGAGACAGCACGGCACTGCGTAACATGCGAGACTATACGGGGGTTTCGTCCTCGAGAATTGAAGTCTTGGAGGAGAGACTGAAGAGCGATGTCGTCACTGAGCTGGGCGAGTTCCAGGGTAGACTCCTGCTACATACTGAAAATTCGGATGGCGAGGTCGTCCCTGTCTGGGAGAGCGTAGACAAGACGGATGTCGCTTCTCTGCGAGAGATCATGGACGTCGCTGCTAGCAGCTCGAAAGACGTTCAATTGCAATTCGTTAGAATCCCAATCACCTCGGAGTCATCCCCAGACGTGAGTACTCACTTTGTCGTGAGGCTTCGCACTTGATCCGAGCTGATGTCATCGACAGTTCCACGATCTGACCGACATCATGGATGTGTGTATGCGTGCTGATCTCGAACGAACCGCTATCGTTCTCAACGATCAATTGGGTCGAGGAAGAAGTTCGACAACGGCTGTCATTGTGCTTCTCATCCGCAACTGGCTGCGTAAGGGTCGGGACACGCAGAGCAGTAGTCAGGGAACGCCAGCCAAGAGCAGGTCCAGGCCGCCCGTATCTCGCAACACCAACACGGCCGCCATGCCAAAGACCAGCTGGCAGATCATTAATAGTTGTTTGCGGGTGATCCGATCTGGACTGGAAGTCAAGAAGGTAAGTTTTGTCGATATTGAGCCTCCTCGCCCCGATGCTGATACCTACATAGACGGTAGACGAAGCGATAGATGCCACCGCCACCCATTTCAACTTAAGAGATGCCATAGAGGACTTCCGAGTACGAGCGGAGGAGACCTCTGACCCGGCTGAGAAGGCATCTTTTATTGAAAAGGGTAAGAGAAGCTTGCCATCAGCAGGGGTTCGCCAGCTCACACCTGCTTTGCAGGAATCTACCATCTCCGACGATACTACCACCTACTTCTGTTCCAGGCGTACTTGGACGACCGGACTCCAGACGAGGAAGATCCTTATACCTTCGAGTCGTTCGTCAAGCATCGACCTGTTTTCAAGACATTGGAGAACGAACTCGAAGAAGGAGGTCTGCAGGGGTTAACGCCAATAGACCGAATGGACGTTTCTGCGGGAATGGCTCTACCCGATGAAGTCGCACAAGTGGTTGCCGGAAGATCTGGTGCCATTCTATCCGCCCAAACGATCCTCAAATCCGACTTCTTCTCCGGTCTGCAGAAGCAAAGCCTTCCAGACAGAGTGGACGGAGCCGCCAATTACAGAAGAGCACCTCTCATCGCCCCGATAGACGGCTCCGCTACAACAGACGACAGATTTGTCTATGGAACTGGTATGCCCAGTGCGCCTGGACTAAGAAATGCTTTGAGCATGATGGATGCTGCGCCAGGAGCGAAACGACAGGTGGTGTGGACTTCCCTCCGTGAAGAGCCGGTTCTCTATGTCAAGGGACGTCCTCACGTCCTCCGACTGCTTGACAAACCGTTGAACAATGTGGAGTGAGTCTCTTCCCGTAGCAATATACGCCTGCCGATGCTGACGATGAGCAGGACCACAGGAGTGACGGCAGCTGTGGTCGAACGTATGGAAACTGCTCTGAAGCAGGATGTCCTACAGGAAATTCAGCGAGGTGATGGCAGACTGCTCCTCCACGACGAAGTGCAGACGAAGCCCGGCGTCTTCGAAGTCATCCCAATCTGGGAGACAGTCAAGGCGGATGAAGTGATGACCCCGAGGGAGATGTACGAGGGCGTCATCGATGAGCAGTATCATGTCGATTACTTGCGAGTTGCCATTGTGAGTAACTGGATCTACGGGCAGTAAGCTTTCGCTGACAACACTCCCAAGACCGATGAGCAAGCACCATTACCGGGCTCTCTGCAGGTGATCGTCAACAGAGTCACGAAAGGCTTAGCCGAGGGAAAAGACTTTGTGTGAGTTGGCAGCCAACAGTAATAGATCAGTACCTGACGAGACGGCGCAGTTTCAACTGCCAAATGGGTCGTGGAAGGACGACGACGGGAATGATAGCGGCTTCAGTCATCGCCACTATCGAAGCGGGACATATGACCGCTGACACCCTCACCGAAGATGAAGATGACTACAGCGATACCGAGACGGGAGAGTCGGCAGCCGCAGCTCAATACCTGAACGGTGAGCTCGTCTTGTTAGGTCCTACTGTGATGACTGAGCTGATGGTCCCACTTCAGGAGAGTACAAGATCATCCTTCAGCTCGTGACAGTGCTCAGCCACGGCAAGGGTAAGTCCAGTGAAGGGACCACCCCGTAATTTGCCCTACTGACCATTCCGCAGAGGCGAAGCGTCTGACGGACAAGGTCATCAATCTGATGGAGGGCGTGCAAAACCTGCGTAAAGCTGTCTATGAGTACGTATTCCATTCTCACTGGTCAAGACTCTGACTGATCGAGATGCGCAGTTTCAAGTTGAGGGTCGATGCGGCTGATCCCGGTTCCGCCAAACACAAGACGCTATTGCAGCAAGCTGCAAATTATCTATACAGATGTGAGTCGCCTCCTTGCACTCCATGTCACTTCCGCTCACCGCTTCTTAGATGGAACTTTGATCGTCTTGACGAACTTCCTGCTTGAGACGAAAGAAGCTGGTACGCCGCTGGAACAGTCTGACTTCCCTTCTTGGCTGGAGAAGCACCGCGAGATCCGCTCCGTCTTGTCGAGAAAGACCTTGGAGTAGACATTGTGCCATACAAGGCAAGATGGCTTTTAGCACATACTATAGATACAATGCATAGAAGTATAACATGGCAGACAGCAATCTGCACAGGATGCTCATCTACTGGTACTGACCGTAATGGTTAGGGAAGTGCTGTTGCTGCTGTGGGTTCTGCGTCCATGGTTGCGGCAATCCGCCCTGCGGAGGGAACTGATTCGCAAACCTGGGGTTGATTGCTGGACCTGAGCCGCTCTGCGGTGCTTGCCCTTGGCTGTGCATTGATTGCTGGGGGTGGTACGAGTCTTGCGGGAGGAAGTTGGGTGGGAAGAAGCCCCCTGCCTGCGGGAACATTTGCTGCGGCATGCCCATTGGCATTTGAGGCATGCCCTGGAATTGCTGACCATAGCCCATTTGCGGTCCGCCTTGTTGAGGCGGAGGTGGTTGCTGATACTGTTGTCGTGGCTGCTGCTGATGGTTCGACTGCGAGTGATTGGATGGCTGCCAGTGTTGGACGGGCTGTGGTCGAGAGGGTAGATTGGAGGGCGGAGCATGGCCCGAAGACCCGTCTCCTTGTTTCCTATCATCCCTTCTGCCGCCGCCTCTACCTCTGCCCTGACCGCGACCGCCTCTGCCTCTGTTGTCTCCTCTTCCTCTCCCACGTCCCCCTCGACCTCCTCTTCCACCTCGTCCGGCTTCAATCTGATTGTTCTCCATTGGGCTATCGTCAAGATCGTATGGCATAGGCATAGGTCGACCACTGGCGGTGGAGAAAGTCGAGCCGGCGTAAGAGGATCTACCGTCCGCGTCATCGTCGCCCCCGTCGTACATACTGGCAGTCTCCGACCCTGCATAGTCGTCCTCTGGTGGCGGTTGGTCGAAATGCGGCTTGGCGGGCAATCCGTGGAAACCTGGTCGAGCGGATACACCCCCGGCGCCACCTCCACGGACAGAAGATGCTGTGCTCATGACTGAACCTGATCTCTGGCGGCCTTTGCCCTTGTTGAGCTTTTTGCGCCTCTTTGCCTCTGCCTCCTTCTCGTCATCGGACCACTCTTGCTCGTCCTCGTCAAGCTCCTCGTCGTGTAGGTTGGATGCATCGGTGCCCTTGAATCGGGGGTCTCGGATCGCGTGCATGTTGACGAATGAGCGATAGAGCGGGTTCAAGGGGTAGTAGACTCTGCTGCCTGTCGCCAGCATCTCTGCCGAGGGGTAGGGGTAAGGTGGAGGCGGTAGTCGGACAATGTAGAAGGGTGATGTCAGAGGGCCAAACGTCTCCGAAACCTATCAATACATTGTCAGTACTTGGAGCTGGAGAATCGCCCTTCTTCACACTCACCATGCCGAGGACTTTGCCCTGCTCTGTGCAAACGATACTACCCTCCTCCAGCCATCCCTCGTCACTAGCCCCTGGTCTGCTCTGCATCGCCCGTATTACGATCGTCCCTGCCGAAGAGAATTTGGGCGGCGTCGCTTTCTTCTCCGTCGAGATCTCCTGGGCCTTGACAGCATCTGCCTCTTGCGCAACCTCGCCCTCTTCTGCCTCTGTCTCCGCTGACTCGACAGGGCCCTTCGAGGCCGAGTCTTTGAGTCGCTGCTCCTCCGCCTCCAGCCATGCTTCGACCTTCTTCTCTCGCATCCAGCTGACGATGTCTCCCGCCAGACTGGTCCCCTCTCCTTCAGGCAGGGTCTGGATTTTGGGCAGCGGAACAGGAGGTGCAACCACCTCGTGTGCCGAAACGATCGGTTCCGCAGTGACTGGCTCATCATCCTCGATGTTGGCCATCATCAACCTGGCGGCCGCGAGGTCAAATTCCATCTCCTCAGCATCTTCATCTTCCTCCTCGTCTGATGAGAGATCCGTGATGTAGCCCTCTGATCCGGCGGTTCCTATCAATTTGTCCAGACCATATTTATACGCCGCATGTGTCTCCTCGGTGAGCGGACCGGATGTTGGAGGCGGTATATTGCTGGGTTCTGCTTCTGATTCCTCCTCGCTCGAGCTCTCCTCTTCACTGGACGACTCCTCACTCGACGAGCTAGCGGCCTCTGCCGCTGCTGGCGCGCTCGCGGGCTCCTCCTTCGCCTTGCCCTTGTTCCTGGCTCTCTCTCGCATACTCTCCTCCACTAAGCGACGCTTCTCGCTCGCTGCCATGTCTATGGGCGGTAAAGACCCGACCACTTCGTGCGAAGCTACCATGTCCATGATGATCGCCAGGTCTTGGGGGATTGCTGGGTCGGTGGGAAGACGGAAGACCGGCCCCGGGGGATGAGGCATTGTGGTTGATTGAGCAGAGGGGTTCGCGCTCGGAGTAGCTTGAGGCGCTTGTGACGCTGCTATTGAGTCTTCAGGCTGAGGCTGAGGTGAAGAGGCCGTTCCTATTGCCGCTGCTGGTGAGTTGGCGTGGGCAGATATTTCTGGCTTTGAGGTCGACAGTACTTCTGCCGGTAATGGGGCGGTCTGAGACTTAGGCTTCACCGAGCTGTCCAGTTCCGATACCTCAATCTGCTTAGTCGCTTCCATTCGTGGTCCGGCATCACCTCCATATTGGACAGCAGTAGAGGCATCAGGTTCCGGAGATGGCGAACGGGATGAGACTTCGGGTAGGGCGAGCTCAAGCTCGGTGTCGGAGTCTATTTCCATGGTGCTCTTATGTCCAATAACCTTGTCGCTGGGCGTGCAAGATGCAATCTCGATAACTGATCGTGTAGCTAGCTGTCTATGGGACGTTAGAACTCGCTACATCGACGAGGGCAAGCACACCGGCCGGAAATCTCAAAAACCGGCAATCACGTGACGATGGTTGGCAGTGACTTGGGAGCTGTGGCCTGCAGACACCGTCGGTTGACAGTCGCAGAGATGATGCAATGATGTATGCTCGTGTACCCCAAGCCATAGGGTTCCGAGTTCCGATTCTCTTGGCCTACATATGGCGGCTTGACCTCCCCCGGTCAAAAAGTGAATGCGAGCAGAGCTGCAAAGAGGAAAACACATCTTGGTGTGATGACAAAAACAATTTCTGAGGCCTACCCGATTTGAACGGATGACTTTCTGATGTCTCGTGAGGAAGCACTTGGAATCAGACTATCTAACCAACTGATATAAGGCCCCACATAGGTAAGCGCGTTTCTGTAGTTGTTTAGATACCGATGTTCAGCCCCCTGACATGCCCCAGGTCCACTTGTCCCTCCGTCCGACGTTGCAGGTGCTGGTAGTGTGATGGAGCGCATCCGCTGAGTACAGCCAGTGTCCCTCTGAGCATGACCAGAACTGTCGAAGCATCCGCTCCCTCGCTGATACTCGACCAAGTTCTTCAACTCAGTGTGTAAACTTGGCGCGCCCTCCCTGAGCTTGTGTTTCGACCGTTGTCTCCCTCAGTTCCATATGTCCCGAGCGCCTGGGCTCTCTCCGTACCGAGTCGTAACAGTAAAACCTGGAGTGGATTGCGGGTCGCTGCGAGGTGGGAGATGATATGGCGCTGACTAGTCGAATGCTGTCTACAGACTATATTGATGTTCTACGCTCCGTGGATTGCTTTCGTTGCGCATGCGAGGGAGGATCATTCAAGAACGCCATGTCCGTTCCCTCGCTCTTGTATCCCGACCAAGATCCTTACGCCCTGCGGCTCTCCCTAAGTCTCTCCCTTCGATTGGGTCACTAGCTCGGATACCTGCTTGTCGCACTGTCGCACTGCTTCATGCACAAACCAACGTCGACGGTATGGAGTGCAATCACGAGTGTGGGGTGTTAGAGTGTCATCCTGTATCATCTGGAGACTTTTTCGCTGCTGGTCTTCTCTCAGCTTGTACATAGGATCTGACTGCAGTAGGCAATAGGCATCGCAGCCAGTCCTATTCCCCCCTGGGAATGGTCTGTAGCGCAGCCATCTCATCATAGTCGGGGCGTCTCTGATTCTCTGCTCCCTAAGGCGTCTGCGGGATGTGTTTCCAGTCCCATTCAAGGCCCTAAGCCATGCTGTGCTAAGGCATGGTATGATGGGACCTATGTTGATGTAGGGAAAGCTGTGTATGTGCAGCACCCGCCGAACAGAGTTCACGTTGTTGCAAGTGTAGTGAGTCGAGATGAGAGATCGGGGATCGCTACTCTCTTGCTATGAGTATGCTTTCGGTCAGACGGATACCTGCTGGACTAAAAAGCCTTAACTTGTTTGCATTCTCTCTCCATGGGCGATGATCCAGTCAGCCGAGGTACTGGGTAGATCCTCCCATCTCTCCATCCCGAAGTCTAACCCAAGATCTCTAGTCCATACACCGTCACCCGGTCGTGATGATCGCTCGACGTTTCGAACTCCAACTTGAGCTCGGTGATGAGTGGTGGACCAAGATCCTCTGCGGCCTGTGCGTTCTCCTGACCTTTGATGAGCGACGCCGCCTTCTCTCCTCCTCCCTGTGGGTTAGGCGGGACTTCCGTGACGATGGTCGGACCGTCTTTGCCCAGGTCGGTAGTCGGCAGATCGGCAGTGTTATCATCCACCGATTTGGCATGCACTGGCCACTGGATCCTGCAAGTACGATTAGCGAGGCTCCTTACCATCACAGAAATCAGAATCAATCCACTCACTCAAACACCTGCCGCTTGTTCTTGTCCTCTGGGTAGATCTTGCCTCCTAAAGCCAGACCCAAGCTGACCTTGCTCGTACCGCCTCTGGGTATCGTGGCCACGTACATCGATATCGAAGTTCCCACGAATCCACCCTGGAAAGTGAGTGATATGTGGGTGGCATCGGTGATCGGAGTGGGAAAGGTCAAGTGGATGGCACAAGGCAATTTGGCTTCCCAGGGCGTTTCATTCTCCTCTTTGAGTATGACCTTCTTAGATGAAGTGCTCCCTGGAGACGACAACCTAGGAGTGAGTGATCAGCAAATGTCTCCTCTGTCTGGCGATCGCTGAGCATGTAACACCTACGAGACCTTTGCGTCCGCCGGAACCAGATTCTTCGACTGCGAAGTCATCGATCGAGCAGTGTTGGGGAGGACAGTGAGCTCCGGGAATGGACGAGGGGGAAGTTGGCGCAAGGATCGAAAGGATCGGTACGTGAAGGAGAAGAGATACCAATCGCTCTTTGACTATCGTGCATATATATAGCTGACATTTGTGTAGAGTCGTCGACGCTATGTCATAGTTGCACTTTTGCATTTGGCTGGACAACCAGCTTGGCCGGCAGATCTCTGACCCTGATGCAAGTTTCCCACGGTGTCGTCCTGTTCTTCAGTTGGGTTCCATCCAAAAAAGTCCTTCGGAATCCGCACTGCTCATCACTTGCTGTAGCATATCATCGCACTATCGATCACTTTGTACGGCTACAGTCAACATGTCGCGGACAGCTACGCCCCTCATGCGCACACTGGCATCGTCCTCAACGAGACATGTCGCCACTACACAAGTCAACGCTCAACGGGCCTTCAGCAAAAAGCGAGTGCCCAGCAAAAAAGCTGGAAAGGCTGAACTGGGTATCACCGTACCAAAGCCATCCAAAGCCAGCACTGCTACCGCACCCGTGAGGGTTCATGCGTCAGACCACATGTCAGGCGACACTTCGTCGGTCGATCGACTTGTCCTTAGAGGTATCCCCGGATTCCTTCACAAGCCAAAGATGGACACCCTATGTCAATGGCAGACGGGTCTATGGTTGCGGCTACAGTCAGAGGTCAGAAGTGAGTCGCTCTTATGGCCTCTTTCAGGGCTCTTAGACTGACATCCTACCAGACCACCCCGAGCTGCTCGAGGTCAAGCAGAAGTGGGACAGGAGTGGCCTGGATATCACCCATTTGTTATCCCACTCTGCCCGAGAGCCCAGTCTGTCGATGGCTTTCAACTACGCCTCGAATCTCCTGAACAACTCCTTCTTCCTGGAGAATCTGGTCAGTCAATCCGATCATCAATAGAATTCTACGAACATATCGCTGACTTGAACACCAGAACCCCGGACCAGTACAAGAGGTTCCAGCGCACTACAAGAGGTTAGAGGACAAAGTTGCGGCTTACGCTGAGGGGATCGTCGGTGGTGGCTGGCTTTGGGTGAGTAAAGCTCTATCCAGTAGCGTAGTCATCTCGCTGAGATTCCTAGCTTGTCCGGACCGGAGGCGAATTGAACGATCTCGACATAATGCCAACTTTTGCAGCCGGCACAATGCTAGTCAGCAATCGAGCTCAGAGGGGACGGGAGGAGGTACCAGCGTTCGGAACACCGGCGACTTCATCAGCGCTGCCCACACCCGAACCAGTCTGGAACAAGGAGCTCAACAAGTTGATACCCGGGGAGCCTCACGTATGGGATGAGGAGAGCAGGGAGTTGCAAAAGTTCACAGCAACAGGATCGTATCGCGCTGCCTCGGCCAAGAGCCCCTCGGGGAATGCTGGCTCGGAGGCCGCGGCTCCCTCGTCGACAGCTATCCAGCCGGCGTTCGTCCCAGCATCGTCTAGACTCACAGGAAGACTCAACAACATCGGGACCTCCGGATACCCAGCCCCTCTAGCCGTGCTCAACCTCTACGAACACGCGTACCTCGGATCGCAGTACAACGTGTGGGGAAGGAAGAAATATGCCGCAAACTGGTGGAAGCATCTGGACTGGAACAAGATCGGTCGTCGATCCTCGCAGCTTGGATAAACGGCTTTGGGTGTGCGAGGTCGAGTACGAGATTACATGCATAGTCATGGAGCCACCGAGTCGCGGAAACAATACAAAACGGACACTTGGACTTGTCGCTTACACCAGGGAGATTTCAACCTTCAGACCTTGGATGTTACTGTGTACCACACGGCCATCCTTGACAATACCTTGTGTGTACTGATGTGGTTTGTTCAAGATGGTCACATCCTCCAATGGGTTGCCCGATAGCAGGAGCAAATCGGCAAACGCCCCTTCCTTTAGGCATCCGATCTTGCCCTCCATCTTCAGCACTTTGGCTAATATCACCAAATCAGCTCACTGCACACATCGCTCTGTATGCCGAAGTTGACTAACCGGCGTTGCAAGTAGCCTGCTTCAAGACCACTGGACTGGGTAGGACTTTGGCCCGGAGGTCAAACTCGGACAGCTGGAGAGGCTGCATGGACGAAAAAGTGTCTGTACCATAAGCGATGTTGACGCCACACTCGTGAGCTTTCTTGAGGGTCGTGTAGCCCATTTGCTCGACGTGGGTGAGTTTCTCTCGCGACGATGGCGGGATGATGGCATTGTAGGGCGCTCGTGAGAGGAGCTATTTGGGGGTCAATTGGCTACTCGTAGGTCTGCACGAGTAATCAAGACTCACATCGCAGACGATCAAGGTAGGTGTGAAGTGGATCCCCTTCTTTGCCATGAGTTTGAGTGTATCCTCGTCGATGAGGTTACCGTGTTCCTGCTCAATCATCAGACTGGAAGGACTTATACTTCGGCAAAAGGACTTACGATACCCCCAATTCCACCTTCGATGGCATTTCGAGCACCCTCACTGGTGAAACAGTGTGCAGTGACCAGAGTTCCGCCCTGCATATACCCCCGTCAATTTCTGGCTGAGGAGAACCACAGAGTCAATTGCTCACCATCATCCGGACTGTATCGGTGATAGCTCGGATCTCGGGAACAGTGAACTGGCTCGACTCAAGCTTGTCGGTCAAAGAGGCAACACCGCCAGACGAGCAGATCTTGATATGATCCGCGCCAGCCATCATGAGCTTTCGGGTCATCTTCAAACATGCGTCGACTAGATGACGGTAAGTATGGCGCGATGTAAGACTGGTACCCACTGACCTCCATCTACCACGGCTCCGAGGTGGCCCTGACCTGGGGTGATCGGGCAGCAGGAGACGGGACCATCAGGGTCAGACTGATCGCCTTGAGGTAAAGGAAAGTCAGCGGGTGTCACGAACATGTGCATCGAACAACACTCACCGTGACCTCCGGTCTGTGACATGACTGGACCACCTTGGAAGATTCTCGGACCCGGAATCAACCACTCCTCGGTAGCTTGCTTGTAATGCCTGTTGGCACCTCCAACGTCTCTGACGGTAGTGAAGCCTCTAGAAAGCATTCCTGATAGACTAATAAGCTATAAATCCATATATAGCGCCTGTAGAGACTCACCTTTGAGTACCCAGGTTGTCTTGAGCGCGGTGGAGGCTTCGGATGTGGGGATGAGCTGACTAGCCTAGTGCATGATTAGAATATCTCATTTTGAAGGAGAAGACACAGGTACTCACCGTCTCGCCGGGTACCGCCGTGACATGTGTGTGGCCTGAGAAGCAGTTAGCGAGAGCAGACAGCAGACGGGAGCGGCTCTCACAGTCGATTAGACCTGGACACATATACAGCCCAGTAGCGTTCGTACTAGCCCATCCTTCCTCTTGCATGTGAAGGGCAGATGCCTTGGAGATGGAGGCAATCTTTCCGTCTTTGATCTTGACTGTCATGTTCTCTAGGACCTTGCTATGTTCCACATCAATAACATTGACCCCTGTCATAGAGTCAGATAAGCCCATAGCCAGAACTGCGACCACACCCACCGACAAAGCTCATGGGCGCTTGAGCGGGTCTGAGCCAAGGTGGCCTGACAATGTCATACTCTGCTGGCACGGGGTTTGGGATCCAATGTTCCGGTCGCCATTCGTAGGGTGAATTCTGCTCGGGTTTACCCTCTTTGGCTTCGTCGATCATCTCGAACGAGCCGAGGATAGAGGCGACTTTATCGACCGAGCCGCGCTGGCTACCGAAAAGTGTGTTGTACAGCATATTCGAGGTGATGAATCGGATCGTCAAGGAAGCAAGAGCACCACAACAACAACCACAACAATACTATCCAACAGTCCAACAACAGTCTGCAAGTCATGTCCGGCGTAATAGAGCACTCACTCTTATATAGCACACGCTATCCATCCTCCACTCTCGGTCTTATCCGAAGGAGGTGAAGCGGAGATGGCCGGCGCTTGTCGCAGATAAGCTGGACGGCTGCGCAAGTGACTTCCATGCATCCTTAGACCGGAGCGGACAGTAGTCAAGAGTCGACACGATAGGAGTCTGCCGTCCTGTCGAGGACCTGAGCAGCACGCGAGAGACACAGGCGAGCTCAGCACAAACTGCCGCATGGGGTTGTCTCACACTGACACAGTGTCAAGAGTCCGACGTATGTTTCCGATGAAGTCATCGGAAGTGAGCCAAAGAGTTTCGCGAACGATATAGAAGGTCCAGGGTCGACAAGTATTTTCATAGCGTGCGCCGTGTACATACTATGTACTGAATGTGCAATATTTGCTGCCGTAGCACCTCCGAGCAGGACGCTTGAGCTGCCAGATCCAAGATTGACCATGACCTCAATAGCCATGCGATGACGAAGTGAGGGGCCGTAGCAAATGATGTTGTGGAGCCGAGGATGGCTTTTGGTGAACTGGACGACGTGGTCCGGTGATGGTAGCGCGAGAACTGCCAGGCGTCAGCGCAACCCGGCAGGTCATTTTCGTCTCGTATCCGCTAGGAACGGCTCCAAGCGGGGAACGAGAGTCAAGTGAGAATACGCCGTCGACTCTGACTGATCACCCCGCAAGCGGAGGTCTCCTCGGGAAAGGAATCGTGGAATGACTCCTTACCCGGCTTGACACATGTGAGCTGTTGCTCCAAGGCGTCCCTCGGGGTATACAGCCCATAGGACTTAGTCAGAGACGAGGTGTATCCCCACCAAACAAATGAAGTGTGACGACCCAACCTGGCAGTGCGCCAGCAGGCATTGGAGGGTCAAGTCGACGAAGGCAGAACCCCACAAGGAATTCCTTCTTCTATCTCCTCGCGCACAGCGTACTGTACCCCTTTATCAGAACTCCGCAACAAGCAGGACTGAATCAGGATAGGGGCGTCTCACTTCGAGCAAGTAGAATCGTAGAAGCTACTCACGTCTGTCATCGGGCAGTCCCTTCTATTAATCTCCCTCGCTGGAGTCGGTGAGGTAGTCGGTGCCCAGAGGGATTCCCGTGGAGGTCGAAGGTCCTCCCTGACTCGCATGCCCGTAACCTGCAGCGAGAGTCAGCTTGCTGTGTCTTATCGCTGCACCCTCCGCCTTAGCAGGCTCTGCATCATACACGGCTCGCTTTGAGGCAGAAGGATGTGCTGTATGGGACAAAGGGATGATTTCTCCACTCACTCGCTTGATAATCGAAGTTCACACCATCCTTGTGTGTTCTTGCGTAGTTTGATCACAGATCGCCTCTCTGCCCTGGTGATCGGAAAGAGATGTAGCGTATTGTCTTCACATAAAGGTGGTCCCAGCGGCAAGTCGTCGGAGGGCTCTTGATCGTTGATCTGTCGGCACATATCTTCGACCTCCATCATGTCTATCATGTCCACCTGGTACTTCATTGCCTTCACGCGGTTGATGAGGTGGTCGATCTTCCACAACATGAGGTAGACGATGTTGAGGATGGAGTGGAAGATGACATGGTATCGCTTCTCGCGAACCAGCTCGCCACGTGCGTTGATATGGTAACCCATCGCGTGGGTCAGATCCGGACCATCCATCACGGTCTCTAGTGCCCGCTCGATTGGATCCATGTTCGGACCCACAGGACCGACACCAAGGTCCCCTCGAGTGGGTGGGTAACCATGTCGTACGGTCCATTCTCGTGTCGTTTCGTTGACGGTTCGATGTTGGTGCGAAGATCGGATGGAAGACAGCGGTCGACGCGCAGTACCTCGAGTCTATAAGGCATGCGCTCCGTTTCCCAGGGATCTGCTATCGGTTGCATCTCTTAGCCGGGACCATCTCAAGATCCTCTGGCCGTGCGAGCACATTGAGATCTCGACCGCAGTGAAACGTTTTCGGTCTGGTTAAATTGGATTCCAAATCGGCCCGGAAGGCACCAAGTCACTGGCATCTCGCGTGTTGCCTGCGTGTAGCCGCGTGTTGCCTGCGTGTAGCCGCATGTGTCGTGCCTGTGGCTGCTGTGCGCTTGGAACCGCGATACCTCGATCATCGAAGGGGGGCACCTACTGCAGAAGAGATCTCGGGCGAGCTAACTAGCGTGCAGGCGAGCTGTGTATTTTCCTCCGAGGCCAAGGATCGAAGTTTGGCAGATCTTTCAGAGTACTCTCAGTTTACTGGGTGGCCTGCACGTGCAGTGTCTTGCCGGCTGCCGCGGCCCATCGCAACCCGGCGCAGCGGGGACTCATGGTAGCTGAGGCTGAAATGACTCAAATCGAGCAGCCTACCTGGCTCTCCGAAGGACCGTGTGCAGCCAATACCACACCCGTTCTACCCATCGGCCACGTGGCTACTTACTTGCCACTAGTTGTGACGACGGAATCAAATCTTTGGTGACTGCGCCAGCTGCAACTTGCAAGGCTTCGCTGAAGAACTCGCTTCGTTGACTGAGAGTATACAACGTTCACACTACTCACTGGACGAGCGAGTGCGATATGTTCATCAAACGAGCAAAGTCTCGTCCGTCTCTGAGGGCGAAGGAGATCGACGAGGAGTCTCCATCGGCTTCGTCCTCAACACCATTGTCCAAAGGCGCACTCAACCTCACCGAGGGGGATGATGGGTCCGACCAGCCTTTGGAAGAAGGGGGAAGTGTAATGGAGAGGAAGAAGGCCAAGGGCAAGGAAAAGAAAGGGCCCAGTAAATCAAGTCGACTCAGTCTCGGAGGTGACACCGAGCCCGGAGCGGAGGGGACACCGTTCAAACCTCGTAAATCGTTATTGTCACAAACATTCAAATTGTCAACACCCCAATCAGCTCCCACCGCATCTTCTTCGAGACCGAGCCATTCGTATTCGAGTGAATACCTCTCCGAGTTGAAGGCCTCGACACCGAGCCGAGCGCCAAAAGCGGCTGTAGAGGATGAAGAGGATATAGATGAAGAGGATGGTACTGGACTGTCTAGAGCCGCTAGGAACAAGTACGCCTCGAACTTTGTGGAAGATACGACTGCTGGTTTCCCCGATGCAGCTGCCATCGCCTCCGCGAAGAACAAGAGGCAAGCCGCCGTGGAAAGCAAGAAACACGGTCTGGGAGATGACTACATCTCTCTCGGCAATGGTCAAATATCAGTTTACGACGGGGAAAAGGGACCACATCCAGAAAGCCGGCTGATGCGGGAGGAGGATGAAGGAGAGGAAGGGGATGAAGGCAAGTCACCTATCTCTCGCCGTTGGAGTCGCCGCATTAGCTGATATTATTGCAGAGCTGGCGGATTACACGGAAGTCAACGAGCGGGTGCACTTAGGCAAAGGTGCCAATAGAGCCGCGGCCAGGAGACTCAAAGGCGAGATAGGCGAGCTCATAGCGGACAGGTATGTCCATAACGGCTCGCGGTTCAACCCAATATGCTGATATTGAGCGATTCAGGGAGGCGGAGGACGAGGATGACGAAGAGACCAGAGAATGGGAAGAAGCACAAGTACGGAGGGCCGGCAACATGGAGGTGGAGCGCGCTCCAGTCGCCCACAAGCCAAGCTATACCCCCGCCAATAGTATGTCGATATGGACTGCGTGTTGATCTAGCCCTGCTAATTCCGTCTCTTAGTTCCCGCCGTTCGACAAATACCCACCATTGCTTCCGCCCAAGCTCGCCTGGCAAAGGGCATTGCCGGTCTGAAACTCACCGAGAAAGAATCCGAGCACAATCTGGAGGTGACGCGGAGAGAGCTGGTGACTCTGGAACAGCAGGAGCGGGACTTACGTGTCGAGGTCGAGAGGGTTGAGGGTAAGCGCGAATGGGTTGAGGAGTTCAGAGGCTGGATCGAGACATTGGGCAGCTTCCTCGAGGAGAAGGTATGTCTAGGCTGCAACTCTCTCTACACTGTGCATCTCTGACTCTCCTAAGGTACCCAAGCTGGACGACGTCGAGGCGGACGGTATCCACCATTACAAGGAAAGGGCCGAAATGACCCACAAGCGTCGGTTCGCAGATGACGAAGACGATCTTGCCCTATTCCTCGGATGCCCTGCGGCCCAAGCAGAAGACGTGGAGGTCGACGAGCTGGGCCGATCTCGGAATACGGAAGCCGGACCAAGCTCGAATATCCGAAGAGCTCGACGGAACGAACGCCACAACCGTCGACAACGTCGTAGCAGTCGTCAACCACAGAAACAGGTCACCGACGACAACGATGGCTTCTCGACCGACTCTACCCTTGCAGAGGGAGATGCACAGGATTATGCTACGGCGCAACACAATCTTGAAGGCAGGGTGCGAGGTCTATTGGAGGATGTTAGAGCGGAGGATTTCCGAGACCCAAGGAAAGGTCTGGCTGTGCGATTTGGCGATTGGCGTAAACGCTATGAGGAGGAGTATATCAATGCCTTTGGAGGTCTAGCAATGGTTCAAGCTTGGGAATTCTGGGCTCGAGGTGAGATGATCGGCTGGGAGCCATTACGAGTGAGTCTAAATTCTCTCTAGCTTGCATCATGGCTATAGGTACTGACCGTTGTTTCGAAAGGGATCCGCTCCTTTAGAGTCATTTTCTTGGTTCACAGCTTTACATGACTATTCGCGTCCCAAGCCCGCTTCGAACGGCAATGCCAATGGTGCTGGAACCGCAGATGACGATATGGACATGGACGACGATGAGCCGGCTGTCGGAGCCGAGGGCGACTTGGTCCCGGAGATGGTGACCAAGGTCGTCGTACCCCTTCTCACCAAGGCTTTCCAAGCTGGGGCTTGCGATCCTTATTCCACACCACAGACGCGTCGAGCCGTTGATCTCGCGGAGGTGATTCGAGATCTGGCGGGGAACGATAGTCGGAAGTATATGGCAAGTCTTCCCTGTACAAGCGGTGTCGTCATGCGAGTGTAGCTGACGAGTGAAGCAGAACCTGTTGAAAACGATATTCGAGGTGTATCACAAGGAAATCACCAGATTATCTGAACAAGTCTTTGCATCTTCCTCATCGACATCGATACCGCCGCCAGCCTTCGATCCGGCATCAAGGACCTCGATGCAAAGATTCATTAGGAGACGCATCAAGTTATTGAGGAATATCCTCCTGTGGCGACGGGAGAACCTGTCTGAGGTCAAGGTTCTCCTCAATAGATTGATCGGCGACGTCATCAGACCCGCTGTCCATCGGTCTTGGACGGGAGGGGGCAAAGAAATGGCTGCGCAGGTACGTCAAATCCCAATTTCTCAAGCTGCAGGGGTGCTGACCATCCATCAGGTATTCAGTGTTGTCGGCACGGATATTCGGCCTGATCTTGCCGTTGCTCTTCGAGAGGGTCCGACCGGGTTCAGGTAGCCCTACAAACTTAGTAATACTACATTGCATGTTGTATAGAGTCTAAGCCAAATCTTTACCCACACATGCTGACGGCGGCTTCCCACAAACGCTGACTGAATATACCTCCCCTCCCCTCCCTTCGCAAGCTGGTTTTGCTGTCGATCCTGCGCCTTCTGGCACCTCCAACAGGACGGCGCTCCCAGCTATGACCACTCTCGGGTGGTCTGCGCGAGACATTGATCGAATGGGCACTCTAACCCGTTTTCCCAGCCACCGCAATCTCTCCGTCCTTCTTGGGTCGACAGAGTCTGCTGGCCTTCTTACGGATCACGAGGCATGTTCCGCTCCTTACACCTCAATCCCCATGATTGATTTGTTCGTACTTTGAATGGTCGGGTTGTAGGATGTATCCGATATCGCTCGTCACCTTGCTTTGGACTCCGGCGCAATATCAGCTCCTTCGAGAAATCCCCCCTCCGCCTCAGCGTCCAACATAGCTTCGTACTCCTCCAAAGACGTCTTTGATCGTTTGGCCACTGGCTCGTAGATGTCCTCGTCGTCCATAGGCGGAGGTTCACTGAGGTCAGAGACTCCGTCGCTCAACGCATCGATGTCCCGTTTAAGCGATATTGAGGTAGTCTGGTCCAGATCCGCGTGCTCCACTTCTGGAGGCACGTCTTCCACATCCACAGGACCTTTGAGCTCGTCTAGAATCTTTGAGCAGTGGAGGATGCCCCTCTGCCCCCATTCTTCGACGTCCGGCTTGAAAGAATTCTACAAAACGGATCAGCTGGTGGCCGGAGATTGTAAGTCAGGAAGGTGCCTACTCACATACATGTGCATCCCGATGCGATTCAATTCTTCCACTTCGTAGCTGGCAGCAAGGAGTTTGAGCGACCCCATAACATGTGGGGTGTAGTCCTTGAAGGCTTTGGTAATATAGAAGTACGCCTGCATTGCTAATTAGCAGAGTGGACGCATTGAGGCTCAGCAGACCCACTGGCGAAGGCGTTACAGGGATTCCCCTCTCGATGGCTCTCCAGGTGCCATCCGGTCTTTCAATGACGGGTCTAATGGATATGAGTGCTTGAACCATGGCAATGTCGTTGTTCGACTCACATTCTAAACAGGTTCAACGTCAGTAAAGTCAACTGGCAAATCTGGAAGATCCGGAAAATCCTTTGATCTGAGACAACTCACTTTGCTTTAAGAATTCCGACCCAAGGCTGCGAGCTGCCGATTGGATTGGCGACTTCCTTCTGCTTGCCCTTTCGATTCCACCCGTACTTGGATTGTGCTTCTTTCTCTGCCTTTTTCTTGAGGAACCATGGCTCGTCCCCAGGCAGCTCCCGTAGTTCCTCTTCGGCGGCTTTGGTCTCCTCCTTGTTAAGGATATTTCCCAGCATCAAAGCGTGTTTCATCGAGGACAGATGGACGTAGACGTGGGCGATGGAGAGTGCTTCTTGAACATCAAAGCCCATCCGCAGAGCGACGGTGTATGCCCATGCTGTCTTCACCGGGGCTCGGTTGACAGTCACCGAGACTGGGATGAGAACCTGCAAAAGGAGTTAGCTCTCTCCAAGATGAGGCTCTGGGCTGCGCAGCGACTGCTCACCTCTTGATCAGTAATGACTTTGAAATCCAACGACGCCGGTAAAGCTTCCTTCTCCGCTCGGAGGGGCTCTAACAGGTCCGAGTCCTTCGTCCTCTTCTTAACGAATGTCTGAAACAGTTCAGCATATGCTCCAGCAAATCACACTGCTCCTGTACGTATGCTGAGCTTTCAACTCACCTCTCCACTGTCTATCCCCTTTACAGCGTTGACCACGGTCTTCCGCGCCTCTTTATCGGGTATCAAGGGCGTGAGCTTCTTTGCGTCGAGCTTGCTCAGCTTTTCACGAGTATTGTGTGTATTGTATCTAGTCAACTCATTGAGCTCCGGCCCTGATCACCTCAGAACGACCTACATTTTTGCGGCGAGACCCATTCCGACTCTCATGTTGACGCCCCGCCCGGCTAGCAATTTGAGCCAATCCTGCAACGGCAGTACCGCCGTCGGCGAGGGATCTTCTTTCGGCGGCATATCGGCTTCCCACGACAATATGTGGCCCTTGTTACCTGCCAGAGTGTGGTGTGTAGTCCGCGAGGATGACGAGGGAGACGACTTGGAGACAGCTCCTTGGTTCGATGGCAGCTGCAGGAAGCGTGCCGTCATCACAACATTGAATCGGGTGGCAACAGATGTTCATGGCCACGTGGCGAGTTGCGAATAGAGCAGGCCAGCTGAACGGGTCCGCCCTCGAACAACCCTCCAACAGCCCCTCGAATGCGGACGAGACTGCTTTCACAGGTTCGGACATCGCCTTCACCCTCCCTGTAAGCTCTCGGCACGAGTCTGAACCGTCCCGGCTCGAAGATTAGGTCGAGCACGATTCTGCTCAGATTCACAAGGCGTGTCGGAGTCCGAGTGACGCTGACACGAGGTGGTTACAGTCGAAGAGCCATGTCGAGCTCATTGAGTGACTTGCCGAGTTCTCTGTCCAAGGGGAGCTTGCACTTGGTTGAACCCATCCCGAACAATTGGCCTGGGTCGGCGAACTCGGTCGATGCCACCGACAAATCGGACAATGTCCACATCTGCATCCTGGACTCATCTTTCAATCCACCAACTCTTGCACACCTCGCTTTGGCCTCTGCCCCTTTCCCCCCATGTAGCGGCTCGACATCGCAGGACGACTCACCATACACTTCGAGGCTGCTGCTGTTCTCCTTGACCAATGTCGAAAAGAAGCCCACCCCATCGGACCCATCCTTGCCTCAGCGGTTCAAACTCATTCAGCTCTTGGCCCAGGATATTCAAGCTCGACAACCCGACACCCCGGTTGCCATCGGGTTGATCAACGAGCCTACATTTGCTGGTAAATCACGCATCATCCATTCATACTTCAAAGACCGCCAAGTAAACTCGAGTAGCTCGACCAGTGCACCCATCAAATTGTCCTGTATCGTTGGGACCGACACGTTAGTGCGGTTCTTCGACCCCCGCTTCTATCAAGCCACGGAGGGTGGCATGGATGGCGCATTCTCCACTTTCTTCAACGACGAAGGGTCGACTTTGGTATCCGCCAGAAGGGGCGATGAGAAGGATAGGCGGACAGAAGAGAGTTTGTTGAAGAGGGAGGAAGTGGACAAGTGGATTCAAAATGGATCAGTCAGGCTCATGGGTGAGGGGAACGAGGAGTGGGTCTCGATGAGCAGTACCAATGTCCGCAAAGCTGTCGCAGCGGGAGATTGGGTCCAAGTGGACAAGTTGACTATACCCAGCATAAGAGAGTATATCCAACAAGAAGGTCTGTACAGTAATGCATAATGATACCGCATCGCTAGAAAGCACAGATGGTGGAACAACAAAACTCATGCAGTGTGGTGTATGTAGGTTGAGAGATGCAGCTAATATACACTTCCGTCCTCGCCTATGCCTCTCATCCGGTCATCCTCGCACCTTCTCCAATAACGGACCCAGCCTCTGCTTCTTCCACATGTCCAACTGGTTTCCTCGGAGGTCCCATTCCATCCAATCTAGCTTTACATGAAGGATTCGTCTCGGTCCACTCGTAGTCGGCTAGCACTGTTGCGTATTCTCCCAGTGGGGAGGTGGACTTTGCCTTTGTCTTCACCTCCTGGACGAGGTAGAAGGGGGCGAGAGACTTTGGATCTTTCCCTATGAGCTTTAGGCGGAGTCGTTTTTTCAGCCCCAGGCGGATCAATAGACCAGGTGGGACGGTGAAGTTGAAGTCTTCCATATCCTGGATCAACTGCACCATTTCACTTTCGACCTGAGGCGAGACTGGAACGTCGTATACCTCCGGCTCCTTGGTGGTGAGGCGGTTCCTGTGTAGTCTCTCCTGGGAGCTGATCAATCCAACGGCCCAATCCCCTCGGTAGTTCTGTAAACCCCATCGCTCCGCCATGGCCCGGATCATCGCGTTGAAGAGGTAGGCGTCGGGCGTTACAGGTTTTCTTCGCTTGAATTGACTGGTGATGGGATCCCAACCCGCCTTTCTCCACTTTTCCCGTGCCATTTGGTATGTATCCCGGATCATGACGTAGGAGGCTAGATCACGAGGTGACAGTTCGTGCCCGCGAGGCGGTTTCCATCCGAATGGGTACATCGAGTAACCGGGCTTCTTCCAAGCTTCATTTCTCACTTCATAGCTCGCCACTCGCCTTTGCTTGTCGAACAGCTTGATGACGCTGGTGTAGACATAGACGGGCAATTGTTGAGATACTGGCACATCCTCTCCTGATGGGTAGGCCTCCAACCAGCCTCGTTCGGCCTGTAACGCCAGGTTGAACGTCCGCCGGCCCAATCCTGCCAATCTGAACTTCTCGCAGCCGTTGAGGATGACAGCGTACAGTCCAGGCGAGAGCAGGGTGGGGTTTTTGCTCGCGTCTTCGGGTAGTTCGTGGGGCGCTGACTCGTTGAGCTCGGACCCTCGGGTGTCGAATGGTCGGGAGTCCGAAAACTTCAAGAACGGATTGATCTGACACACAGTGTCGAAGAACCTCTCCTTGTCACCGCTCGCAATGAAGTACATCAGGAGGGCAACGACAGACTGCTCGTCCGGTTCCGTTGGCACCGTTGGTTCTGGGATGCTCAACGTCTTGGGATCATGTGGAGTGCCAGGGGAGAACCACCCAATAGCCGACGCTGTCGTAGATCCAACAGTGAGGAAACTCCCTCGGAAGAGATGTGCTGCCGTTTCACCTGCTGCCTTGTTGTCGCGTAAGATCGTAGTCCAGCGCAAGACGAAGTTGTACACCTCGGTGATCTCCTTTGAGCCGAATCGTTCCTTGATGTGGTTCAAGAGTGGTCTGATTGGGTTGACTCGACGAATGACGATCATGGTCCAGCGTATGAGGTCCAAGCACATGGTGTAGGAAAGTGGACCCGTCATGTAGCTGTACTTCCGAGCAGGAGGCTGTGGGGGTTCCGTGCCGTCTCTCTTGGCCAACTCCCATTCCTTCATATATGCGATCAATTCCGGCGCTTGAGGTGGAAATAGTACCATCGATTTGATAGCGAGATGGATGTGGACATAGGCCGTATATGCCCATTTATCGTTCTCCGATAATGTGGCCGGATCGATGTATTCGGGATAAACAGCGGGGACGGGCGGAGCTTGGAGGAGTTTGTTGACTAGGTGACCTTGTGATATATATGGGATCGTCCGATTGAGCACCGTGCTGGATAGATGGGCGCATGCTCGCATCGAACGTCGGAAGAGCTCAGTCTCATCGTTCTCCAATTCTAGGCCGTTGAGAATATCCAACAGCTGGAACAGCGAAGGTGCTGGGACGAGCGAAGGAGGTGACGAGGGAACGGGGAATGGGAATCTTCTGAGTTTATCCGGCAGGGCCAGTCGTTTTGGGTGCCATAGGTCCAATCGATCGTGTGGGGACAGTACTTCTCCAGGCAAAGCCCACGATCTCACTCCCTTCCACCAGACTTTGAGCAGGTCCGAACGTGCCTCCAATACCTCTCTCCCTTGTCGATGTGGACCTCCACCCTCGTAGAAATGCTCTGGCTCTGCTCCTTCTGCGACTCTCCCCTCGATGATCCATTCTTCCACCTGACCCGCGAAGATCTTTGCCGCTTCATCCGGCAGCCCTTCCAGCATGCAGCGTGTGATGAGTGCGCCATAGACGAAATCGTCGCGTTGGTGCCGAACAGACTGTAATGCCGAGTGTAGCTCGATGCACAGATCGAGATCGTCTCGACCGGAGGGCACTGCACGCGAGCTGAAGAATCTTTCACCGGGACGATCCGATAACAGCCTTCCACTCAGGCATACCGTTTGGAAGACGCTGTCGATGAGGCCCATGTCGAAGCGCAGTCGGACCTCGGAATCTTTCGCTAGACCGACTTGGATAAGGCGGATCATGATATGGGCAACATCGACAGATCGACCTTGAACAACCAAGAATCGCAAGACGGCCGATATTTCGCTTTCCGAGAGATCTTCCCATAGAAGCATGCTGATATCTCCCAGGCTGAGGTCGATTAGGACTTGAGACATGCCTTCATTTCCATCGAAGAGCTTTCGTATTCCGCTCTGCCGATCCAACCTCTCCAACGCTGCACTTTCGGGGTCGAACATGTCGTGAGGAGAGTCGTGGGCGGCATAGGGCAAGCTGGATGGTCCGGGACCGTAGTCATTGCCCCAGAGGTCAACAGGTCGAAACTCGTCTTTGACAGCCCATTCGGGGGTAAAGTACTTTCCGAATGACCTCTTTGGCAGGACGATTGGCCGTTTCGGCACAAGGCGTAGCCTTAGCCTAATATTTCGTAGCATGTTGCTCTGTGAACGAAGTCAGCCTCTTCAAAGCAGAACTATCGGTCTTGATACTCACTGATCACCGCTCTGCCATCGTCCTATCAGTCTCCGTGCGGTCGCTGTTGCTCTTGGGCGTCGGTATGAGGCTGTATGAGGTTTCGAAATGTTCAGCTCGAAGTTGCCGACTGACTGATCGCTGAGCCGTCGACAAAAACACGTGAAACTTATCAGGCTCGGTTGAGTCCGCCGGCCGACTACAGTGTGTTGTGCGATATTGTATCAGGCTCACGTTTTGACTTGCCCTTTGTTGTCATGACAAGCTGCATCATTCATCTCTCTCATTGTCTCTTGTCTGTCTCTCAATCATTGTCTCCTGTCAAACACACATTGAGTATCCTGTCACATAAGGAGAGGAGTATAGGAGTGGCCAACACCGACCTGTCTTTTGTTTCCTTCAAACACACGTTGTTTGTCCAAGAGCGAGCGATACCGGTGCTGTGGAGTAAGCCAGCTTTCGTCTCATATCAAGCATGCACCTCTCTTACCTTGTCTGTCTAGCATGCCAGGGAGCTTTCAATCCTTTACATCCAATACACAACGACCTACCCCACAAAGAGCGAGCTCCAGCTATACATCATATTCAAACCCTCCCAAAGTCTCATCCCCGACCTCATCCCGTGGAGATCTCCCCCGTCGTCGACAAACTGCCCGTCATCTTGAGCACGAATACATGGCGGAAGATAGATCCCAACCGGCGACACCTACGCCCAAGCGTGGTCCGCGGAGGCGGAAGCCTCGGGCACCGGGGCCTGGTGGTGTTGATGGATTTCAGCAAGCGACCAACAATGTCGGAGACGCCTTTGGCGGTGGTGCTGGCGAGGGACAGGGCTATGAAGCCGATGGACCAGATGCAGGACCTTCATCCGAGGATGACGAGATGTTGATGGATCTTCTGGGCGTACAATCACCACCGCCATCAGAACAGCAGACCGCCGCTGCGGCTTCCATTCCCGGGTTGTTGGCTGTATCAAAGCAAGATCTGAACGAGTCGAGAGGCAAGCAGAAGAATGGAGCACGGAAGAACAAGTCGAGCAGGATGGACGACGAGCTGGACGATCTGATCACGAAGGAGGATGCCAATGGCGCCAGTCCTGTCCCTACCGCACGAAAGACACGGAACCGGAAGGCACAGACGAAGCAGGAGGATAGCACCTCTCTCTCGGAGGGAGAAGCAAAACGTCGACCAGGCAAGCCATCGGGGGACAACGACCTGACCGTCTCCAACCCTGTATCCAGCTTGAGCGCCTCCCGTCCCAAATCAGGCAAATCTCAACGTAACGGTATTCCAGTCCCACCCAAATCTGAGTCGTCCACGCCCTTCGAGATGCTGTCTCTGAGTCAGAGTCTGCCCACATCAGGCTTTATGGCCCCTCCGAAAGCCTCGAAGAATGCGAACGGGAAGAAGGATGCGAAGGGCAAAGGGAAGAAGGAGGCCGCTGCTGGGGATGAGAGCTTGGTATGGGATATGCCGGATGAAAGTGGTCCCAGTTCGAACCAGGCTCTCACGTGGCAACAACAACTCCAATCGACCGGGCCAAGCAATGACTCTCCTCGACGATCGAAGCAATCGACTCCCCAATCCGGCTCGACAAACTCGGAACGCAAGTCTCGCTCCCGACCTGGTTCAACCCAGAACATGCTTCACATGCCTAATCCACCTTCCGCTATGACTTCATCTCCACTAGTGCCCAGACCAGCGCATGCCAGGAGGCAATCTGCCGATGGATCTATTCCAATCAGTCGATTCGACGATACTATCCCCTTTCACACTGGCTTTAATGTCAATCGAGCTCCCCAAACGCCAGCCAAATTGCCCACCAACATGACTGCCGCGACCTCGCTGCCCATCGTACACGGCGAGTTCCCAAGGATCAAGGGCAATGGTGGAGCAAAAGGCCCATTGGCCAATCTCGCAGCAAGCGAGGGTGGCCCGGGTCAAGATGGCATCAAGTACGCTGGACCCACCTTCCACAACTCCCCCCACGCGGCTAGCCTTCCGAAACCCGACATGGACGACTTCTGAGGGAGTGTATTTCAACTCGTCAATCGCTTTTGTTTCTCTATCTCGCTCATCTCGACGATCACACTCAACGACACAAAGTGCATGTCCGCGTTCACATCCTGGATCAATGTCTGTTGTCAACTCCCGCACTGTAGAATCAACAAAACATCAAACATCAATCAACGTCAGCACGCCATTCTCGGCATCGACTCTCACTTACATCACCATCGTTTTTAGGTGAACAACCCCGTTTTAATCATCTTTTTCCGTCAATTCTTCACACCGGTCATGTCATAGACCGCATTCCGACACAATCCAAGTCCTTGCCGACCCCCAAGGCCTAGTGAGAGAGGAGGAGCGGAGGAGAGGAGGAGTGGGGCAGAGGAGGAGGAGGAGTGGATTTGCAGAGCAGTTCAACCTGTCTGTGAGGAGGATGTCCCTAGAATGCAACACATTTCGGGGAATGTGCAATGAGTGCTAATTCGCATACTGATACAACTGTGATATCTGACGAATAGCTACATGAAATCCGCGGCGCCCTTCCTGCTTGCCAGCTTCGGTTGTATTGCCGGTTTCTCCACCCACTCCTCCTCGCCCTCGCCCGCCATGACGACCTCTCGCTCCTGCGCTTGCTCTCGCGATTCCACGTCCTTGGGCCGTTTCTTCTTCTTGTCGATCTTCACAGCCGTGGCCTCTTCCTCGTCTTCGCCCACAGCGAAGGAAAGTGCTCCTTGGCGCTTTCGCTTCTTCTTCTCCGATTTCTCCTTCTTCCGCTCCTCTCTGCTCTTCTCGTCATCGTCATCACGCTTCTTGAACACGGGCTTGAACGTGGCGAGGTCGACCGGGGCCTCTTTGACAGGGTACGGATCCTGTCCGACCGTCACGATCTCCGTATGAGCTGTCTGCCCATTCGCAGTCTGAACTGGTGGTACAACTTCTTTCCCTTTGGCCTCCTCTTCCTCATCATCGTCCTCTTCGTCGTCGGAGGCGAAGATGGCTTTGAAGATGTCGATACTGGGTTTTGTATAGCTCAACGTGTCCCGACCTTGGTTGATGTCCTCTGCCATTCCCACCTCGCCGATATTCCTCGGTCTTCTTTCCTCCTGGCCATCCCCATCTCCACTTTGTCCCGGCGCCGGCGTCGAGGATGCACCATCGGGAGCTTTGTAGATGAATTTATCCTCCCAAGAAGCGTCGTTCTTTGGCAGGGGCAGTCCATCGGCCGTCCGAGTGCCATTCGAGGTGTCGATCGTAATTGTCTTGGGCGCACCATCGGGATGGGGGTCTGCAACGCCGAAACGCTTGCACAGGAGTTTGACGGGATAAAAGTCTGTGACCACACGAGTCATCTTGCCGTACATCCCATTATGGGCTGCTTCCTCCCTCGGCGTCATGTCCTTCTTGACGTGCAGCTGTTCCGCCTCTTTGGCCTCTTTCGCCCTTTCCATGTCCGCTTTCGCCTTCTCCGCGTCGTACATGTGCAGACCAGGTCTGGCCTGTTTGAGATCCGAGCTGGCCAGAGCGCTGGAACCGGCGGTAAATCGGCTCGACATTGCGAAGCTCATGGGCTTGAAGATTCTCGCTGAGGCAGCAAAGTCGTCGAGCTCCTTGTTGATCTCGTCGAACGTGCCAGAGCGGAGTTGAGGATTGGGCTCTTTCGTGTTATACGTCTGTGATGTTAGGTATGATCGATATCGTTCTTGCTTGGGAAGATCATCGCCAAAGGGGATAAAGCCTTTAAGAGCCGCAGAAGCTGTTCTTGGGGATAATGGCGGTATGACGACCTCGTCCGCCGGTGGAAGAGTTTGGGGCTGCCCTTGATCTTCGGACATTGCAAGCGGTGGAGGGGGCTGAGACCGGGATGATTTTGCTAGAGCCGCCATACGCTCTTGATCCTTTTGCGACATGTAATCGTGAACCGATCTGGCTTGCGACACACGCTGTTCTTCACCCAGAGCGGCTCCGCGCTATTCATAGATCAGCACCGATCCCTCAAATGATCACGACACAGTCTACACACCTGCTCGAACGTCAAAGGTCGGCCCTGTTGACCTCTGATGACCTCCTTAGTCTCCTTCTTTGCGCCGGGGCCTTCGTCCCACTTCCGCGTCGTGCCCCATACTCGGGCAGGCCGAGGTCTCCAATCAGGCGGAATCTCTGGCATCTCGAACCTGCGCTACAGTCAATAATCTGCCTGAGAGAAACAGGTCGGATTCACGTACCATTTATCTGGGGGAACACCTTTGCTATCCAATTCGAATCCAGGCAACACTGGTCGGCCATCGTGCCATTGATGCTGATTTGCCTGACTTGCATCGCTCCGTCCAGCTGGCTTTTTGAAAGCCGGCCTGGATGGTCCTCCCATGACGATTACCTCGTCCTCCTCGTCTCCAAAGTCATAAGCGACACGATGAGAGGTGGATGATTCCTCGCCATATGGATCGTCCTCGTCATCATCTGGAGCTCTTGTCCCTAAGACTATCGGCGAGGATCAGCAACCAGTCACTGGCATGTGCACCGAATACAACCGGCAGCCGACTCTCTCACTCACTTGCTCGCTTGCCGGGTAATGGTCCCATCCCTTGACCCTTCTCAAAGCCCAAACCCTGTTTATCCTCCTTGGGCAGGAAAACCAACAGCTTAACATCTCTTGGTGCGAATAGATGTTTCCCGACAATCTCCTCATCCTCCACATCGTTCTCATCTTGGATCTTGCCTCTGGCCAGTTTGGCTTCTTGAAGTCGTAACTTTCTTGCTGTGACTCTCGGTCCTATACCCTGACCCGGTCGCCAGCCCAGTTTCTGCAACAACGTCTCCCCTATCGAAGTCCTGGTCGGGGCGATCAAAGACTCCAGGGCTGACGGCAGGCCTTGAGCTGCGGGAGCTCGTTGACCGGCAAAGGCTTCGTTCTTGAAGGTATCAGTGTTCTCGAGATGCCTATCCGATTTCATTTGCTCGAGATCCTCTTCATCCATGAAGTCCTCCGCTCGTTGCACTTTGGAAGCCCGGTTATTCCGGGAGGATTTGAAGGTCGATGGTGCCCATCCTGAATGTTGTCAGTACGGGCATGACTGGAGATCACCGGAAGGACAGCCTATGACACACCTTCCTTGGAGCCCGCAGTGTTGAAGTATCCTGCAGAGAAACCTCCTGTCCAAGCACCATGGAATCGCCGCCGCCCTTGCTCATCCCTCGCCTATATATCATTGTCAGCATGCAGACTCGACTATCGCACGCCGCTGTCGACTGAGTGTCATGGCAGGGTGTACGGTACTCATACTCACCTCTTGCTGCCATTCTGGAACATATTCCAGTTGATCCTTCTTGTGATTCGACAGCGCCGGCAGAGGAGTACCAATCTGAATGTGATGGTCAGCTGCAGCTCATCATAATCGAGGTTGCAGATCGTCTTGGTTCAAGGTGTAGCTCACCAGGACAAAAGATTCGTTCAGATAGGCACTGTTCAAGTTGATGTTCTCGAGCTCGAGCTTGTGCTTCAGCCGAGACGTCATTTTGGCCTCCCTTCTCCCCGACCTCCAATGCTCCTGGAGACTGCGGCTACTCAATGATAGTGAGCTGAGAGTAGAGTTGCTCACCGCAACTCGCAAGAGCCTGTTTCATCGTCGTCCACCTTCCCAATATTTGATTCCGTCACCACCTCGTGTCCACCTCCACTCGACGTGTTCACCCTTCAATCATTCACCGTCTATTCTGTCGTCAAGTCGAGCTAGCCTATACCCACACACCTCAGTCTACCCTGCAGTCTTCGATACCAGCATAGATATACAATGGCTGCTTCACCAGAACAAGCGGCTCACGCGCACGGCGTCCTGCTCTCTTCGCTCGAGAAGGCAGCGGACCGATACCCCAAGCCAGAGGGCACCAGCTTCTCGTACGGCACTGCCGGGTTCAGAACCTTGTGAGGGGCGATGTTATGACAACATAAGGATATATGCTAATCGATGATGGTAGAGCGACCCGACTGCCGTCTGTGGTGTTCAGAGTCGCTCTGCTCGCTGTACTGAGGTCAAAGCGCCTCGAGGGCGCTACCATCGGAGTGATGATCACCGCGTCGCATAACCCAGAGCCAGTGAGTTCGACCGGATCCATGGATCTTCAATCACTCGACCGCTATGTTATGTTGAATCAGGCCATGAAGTTGACGATTGTTCTAGGACAACGGTGTCAAGCTGGTAGACCCATCAGGCGAGATGCTCGACCAGTCCTGGGAGCAACACGCGACGGCGTTGGCCAATTGCCCTTCAACCTCATCCCTCATCTCCACATTCACCACTCTCGCCACCCACCTCCGTGTTGACCTCTCGACACCAGCTTCCATCGTCTATGCAAGGGACACGCGACCTTCAGGGCCTGACCTGTATGCCGCGTTGGAAGCGGGTTTGCAAGCATTCGGAGAGAGTGTCAAGACGGTCGACGTCGGAATCACGACCACCCCTGTACTTCACTATGTGGTCAAGGCGACGAATGACAAGTCGGGCGAATACGGTGTTGCCACGATAGATGGATATATGCAGAAGACGGCGAAGGCGTTCAAGACACTCATTGTAAGTCGATTTTGCTCTGCTGTCTCGTGCAATTTATCCTTCAGCTGATCATCCGAGAATAGGGCAGTAGAGGGCCTCTGCCACCGCTCTACGTCGACTGTGCCAATGGTGTTGGAGCTACAGCTCTCAAGCAATTCAGCCCTTTGGTTTCCGATATCATCTCCCTCGTTCCCATCAACGATCACTTGTCTACGCCCGGTGCGCTTAACTCGCAATGTGGAGCCGACTACGTCAAGACGAAACAGGCCCTCCCGCCTTCTATCGTCTCTGAGGGCATCTTGACGAAACCCGACACCAAAGGCTGCAGCTTTGACGGTGATGCCGATCGTCTGATCTACTACTACCTGCGAGACGGCAAGGACTTTAGACTGCTCGACGGGGACAAGATCGCTGTTATGGTGGCATTGTTCCTCGGGGATCTAGTCAAGAAAGCCAAGCTGGCCGAAGGGGATGACGGCTTGAAAGTTGGTGTTGTGCAAACAGCATATGCGAATGGAAGCTCGACGAAATACCTCAAGAGTGTAAGTCTAGCTATTAGGTCTGCCCTTATGAGCCGACACGTCTTTTAGCGAAACATTCCTGTGACTTGCGTGCCCACTGGAGTCAAATACCTGCACCACGCTGCACAGCGATATCCCATCGGAGTGTACTTCGAGGCCAATGGTCACGGCACGGTCGTCTTCTCCGCTGCGGCACTGTCGACTCTCAAGAACGCTGAACCGCATTCACCCGACGAGGCCAATGCCATCAAGCAGCTCATTGCGTTCTCAGACCTGATCAACCAAGCAGTCGGGGACGCACTCTCCGACATGCTTCTCGTGGAGACTGTGCTCGCTCATCGAGGATGGGGAGCGCAGGAATGGGATGCGGGTTATGAGGACTTGCCTAATCGATTGGTCAAGGTCGAAGTCCCGGACAGAGGGCTGTTCACGACTGAAGATGCGGAAAGGAAGCTAAAAACGCCGGGTGGTCTGCAGGGGATGATCGACGACGCTGTGAGGAAGGTGGACATGGGACGATCATTCGTTAGGCCCAGTGGGACTGAGGACTGCGTTCGAGTCTATGCCGAGGCGAAGACGACTCCAGAGGCTGATGGTGAGTGCCCCTGGAAATGTTTTACATCGATGACAGGGATGCTGATGAGCCGTGCAGGTCTCGCTTCCACTGTGACTGATTTGGTCAGACATGCCAGTAACATGAACTAAGTAGAGTTCAGTAGAGTGCATCCATTGACTCCGCTGTGAGATAGACGATGCACTTGTTTCATGTTGCCGGCTCAGTTTGCCGCTTTGCCACCCGGTTGCGTCACGACAACCGGGGCTCCGGTTCTCATTCGCAGGGACACGGCCCACCCGCCCACGGACGGGGTCGCAACTCGCATCATGTCGCATCCCTGCTGGCGGCTGCTGCTGCTGCTCATAACGAGCGTGTCGCTGGCGTTACTCCATAGCACCAGCAAGCTCAGTGACAGGCAGACCTGACCTGAAATCTCCGAGCGATAGTACTAGCTGCGAGTCACGTCTGGACGAGAAGCTCTTGGAGCGAGGACAAGCGTCATGTCCGCCAGGTGAGCTGAAAGCCGTTTGATGTTGAATGCTCAGCTCATGCTCTGCAGTACTCGAAAGGCCACGCACGCTGGAAGCTGGTACACATCCAGCGGTACGCTGGCACGGCATGAAGGCGCCCGAAGTAGCTGACGAGTTCTTCAGGTACCAAGCTGGAACAGGAGCTTCAAGCCAATTTGGACAAGGTGACACCCTTGCCGGAACTCGACTACAGTCCCCCGGTCCAGAATGCCAAAGCCATCATTGCGCCGTGAGCCAGCTGGCACGTCTGCAAAGGCGGCTAAAAGCTGATCTGAGAGCAGTCACGCCGGTTATAGCTACTCTGGACCAGCGGCAGCATGGGCCTATGCCGCTGTGCCGACGGACCAGATGTGAGTGGGATATGATCCAGCTACATCCTCTGGTATTAATTCGACTGAAATGTAGCTGACAACATGCTGCAGCAAGAGAGTCATCCTTATCGGACCCTCTCATCACGCTTATATCCCCGGAGTGGCCATATCACCCTTCAAGTCCTACGACACACCACTCGGTGATATCCCATTGGACCTCGACGGTGAGTGCTATCGGCTAGTCCACAGCTGACGAAATGGGCTCCAGTGATCAAAGAGCTCGACGCCACGGGACACTTCGAGCATGTGAAAGGTTCGGTAGATGAAGATGAGCATTCGCTCGAGATGCACCTCCCATACATCCGACATATCTTCAAAGGGTATGTACGCCATTCCACAGATCGCTTTTCAGTGCTGATGACAAAGATTAGACGAGACGACTTGAAGCTGGTTCCCCTGATCGTGGGCCATCCGTCTGGAAACAATTCCGAGAAGGTCGTCTCGGCACTGGAGAAGTACTGGAAAGACTCGGAGACGTTCTTCATCATCTCCAGTGACTTCTGCCACTGGTAAGTGGTCGTTATACAGCAGCCTATCCATTGAAGGTTGGCGGGGCTTGACTGACAATGTCCTGTTTAGGGGATCTCGATTTAGATGTACCCCATACTACCCCAACGTCCCATCACTAGCGAATCCCGTTCCACCAGTTCCTCAGCGCAGCCGTCCTGCGTCCAGCGACCCTCCAGAGTTAGTGAGAACCTTCAAAAAGGCCAGTCCGGAAGTGCCCATTTGGCAGAGTATTGAGTATATGGATCACGAGGGGATTGATCTGTTGAGGCAGCCAGCCAGCAAGGGTGCTTTGGAGAAGTGGGAGGCGTATTTCAGTAGAACCAAGGTGAGTTCATGGCCCAAAGGTCACTCCTTGGCTCGGGAGAAGATTGCTGACATGTGTCCCAGAACACGATCTGTGGTCGAGGGCCGATCTCCCTCCTGGTCCAGTTGATCCAATTCGTACATGCGGAGCAGGAGGGTCCAAAGCCAAAATTCGTATTTGTGAGGTATGAGCAGAGTTCGCAGTGTGTCTCGGGGGACGATAGCAGTGTGAGCTATGTGAGCGGGGTGTTGAGGACTCCATAGTGAGCCGCAATGTGTAAATGTAGCGGGGTCGTAGATGAAGTAGACTGTGTCAGTACACCAACAATGTAAGGTATTCAGAAGATCCAATCTCCCCCAACTGAGCTACACTGCGGGCAGTGCAAGAAGCCATGTCGTATGGGCAACGTTGTTGGTTTGTCGACATGTCCAGCAATTTCCGAGCCCTGCGCTTTTCCCGACATTGTCACCTTAGGCACCTGAGAAACGCGGCAAGGTGGGTCCTGTTCAATGATACATCCCATGGAGTATCGAAAACGGCTATAGGTGTGTGGGCGCATCCTCTTTCTCGATCTTCCTGAAACCCTCCATCTAGGCGGAAAATCAGCATCACACCCGATACAATCTGCCGACATGAGCGGGGGTCTCACCTTGTGCGACTTCAACATGCCAAGATATCTCAATGCCAGGTCTTTGCAATGCTCTGTAGCGTTGACGCCTTCTCCCTTGTAACACTTGTTCAATTCATCCCGGACGAGTCGGATTTCCATCGTCTTGACCCATTGCTCCTTGATGTGGGCATCCTTCTTGGCCATGAGATCTACGACAGCGATCGGAGTGAATCATGAGATCGAGTTCCAGGGATTAGGAGAGGCAGTGAGGTGCGGAAGAGATTCAAGATTGTTTTCGGACGGAGAGTTAGGTGGTAGGGTAACAAAACGTCAGCTCTCGCTTTCATCGAGGACATATGACCCGTTTCCAGCTATTTGACTCACCCTCGATCTCATTTGGCGTGGGGACGAATGATCTCTGCTCGCTCATGGTGGTCTATAGCTGGTCTAGCTGCAGAAACTGTCACCCATTTCCGGTTTAGAGCGAAGTGAAGCCTCGGCTGAACGAGGAGGGTCGAAGGGACGGAGTCAAATCTGGGAGTAGCGGAGATGGCACTGAACTCCGATTTTAGACTTCACTTTGACCTCCACCGGCTTGGTCGTGACTGGTTTCAGACGACCACCTACGCTCCGCCAGACCGTGCAATTAAGGTCAGGGATCCTCCTCTTCTGTTCTCACTATTCGCATTCCATCTTCCTTCCTTACTTCATCCTTGGATCGACTTCATCCCCCCTTGACATTTCAAAGACGACTTGGTGACCAGAAACGCCAGACCCCGTGTCATTTTCCTTCAATGGCATGATCTGAGACTTCGGTCATCGCGTCTATCCCTCCTGTAGGGTCCTCATCTCCTCTTGAAAGGCACATCGCGTCTCACCTCCTTCACCCTTATCAGCTTCACTTCCATCCACTTCATTCAGTCAGAGGTATCTCAGGCTATCTCTTATTCATACTCGAAGCATCATCCCCATAGTTCTAGCTCCATTCCAACATGGCTTTCTCACCATATTCCACTTGGACACCAAAGCTCACCGCTTCGTCACCCCTCCACACTTCATCTTCCCCGACTCTTCGCGAAGAGATCCAGCCCACCACTCCAAAGTCGCCAAGTATGGAGAACGTGTCGAACTTCAACGATCGCTTTCGCAGCTGGTCCACCGTCAATGCGACAAAGAGTGGTAACGGCTTCACCTCGCTCAAGAGCGAAGATCCGATATCCGTACCGCCGAGAAAGCCAGTGAGTTCTGTTCCTTCCAGGTGCCTGTCTCTTGTGAGCTACCTCATAGATGTGGCTGCTTTCCACTGCCGATGCCAGGCCCAAAAAAGCCTTTCAAGCCTTCTTCACAGCCTCCCTTCCTCCCCTCATCGGTCTTCCTGGTCAAACCTGCTCGGACTCTTCACATCTCAGGACATATACGACAGGGGTGCTTTCATATCAGTCGCTGACACTTGACAGTTCTCGGCGATCAACACCAACATCCATCCTTCTCTCGGGCTGGCTTCACCCTTCACTTCGTCAGACCCAACCTCTGTATGGGGTCCTCCAATGCCAAACCCAGTCAGGCAGGTGTCCCTTGAAGAGGTGAACGAGAATTGCCACTATTTCCAGCTCGTCTGCTGACAACCTTTCCAGAAACTAGCACTGGCCGAAAGGAAAATCAGAGAACTCACGCTTGAGAATCAGCAACTACGAGGAACTATCATGGTGGGTCTGTACCTGTTAGAACCCCTCCGTAATGCTGGACAATGTGATAACCTCGATAACAGCAACCTCCAAGGCAGCCACCCATTAACATCACTCCTGCTCTCAGCAGTCATTCTTCCCCTTATTTCGAACCAAGATCACGCCCTTGGGGCATCTTCCCGGGAACAGGATCATCATTGGATGATCCACAAAGTATTGCTAGCGCATCTCAGGTGAGTCTTGCGTTCCTCAACTTCCTACCTACATGCGCTCAATGTTCCTTCAGGACGACTATACCCCACCACCACACATGATAGCTGCAGTCCTTCACGGAACTTTCAGCTTCGCCGAGATGGCACCAGAATACATGCGGCCAATCGTTTGGATCGTAGCTCACGTCCAGCCCAGAAACAGTGGCGAGAGGTGAGTCTCTCCTTCCGAGTTATCGTAAAGCCTTTTTCTGACTGAATCAACTAGTGCCGGACTGAAGACAGCAGTCAATTCGTTGGCGGTAAGTCAGACCTTTCATAAGCCTCCACTACCACTGACTCTCTCCAAGGGCCGACTAAGTTTGCCTCGCGAATCTGACTCGGCTAGCATCTTGATCAATGCTATAACGGAATGGGCAAAGCCACTTTGCTATACCTCCTGCGGAAACTACCTATGCCAACAGTTGCTGGAACGAGGTGAGGTCGAAGACAAGGAACGCTTCATCGACATCATCAGGTAAGTCTTCGAATAATGAAAGGCGCTAATCCTCTCAGAGACGACATCGTCGCTATTGCTAGCGACAAGTTTGGCACCCACGTACTTTGCAAAGCTATTACCGTGCCGGAGCTGGAGGTGAGTACAGCTCCTTCGATGCACCTCTGCGCATAGCTAACCAGCACTTTTCCAGGCTTCCATATCGGAAGCGCTCTTCAAGCATGGTATCTTTGACTCCTTGAAGACCGGAGCCAGAAGACTTTGGAGAGAGGTACGTTCCACTTATGGAGGGCAGGCGCTTACTTCTTCTAGTATCTTGAGAAGTGCCGCTTGGCCGACAAGGTTGAAGTCTTTGAGATGTGAGTTGCCGGTGAAGCTTGGAAGAGGATGCACTGATCATCAATAGTATGAACAAGGAAATGGAAGGCCGCTGGGCTGAACTTGCTTGTGTCAACGAGGTGAGCAGGCTCGGCCAGATATACGAGGTCACAACCAGACGCTGATAACCTCGAACAGCACGGGTCCATTGCGGTTCAGCAGGTGTTCGAGGTGTTTGGGTCTCGAGCTTTGATGGTAAGCGGTCATAGTGTCTGTAGAGAGGAGATACTGACCTACCCTTAGGAGCCTTGCTTCAATGAGGTGAGGCGGATGACTGACTTCGCAAATGCCGCGGCTAATCGTTCCTCAGATCTTGAAAGACGTCTCGAAGATCGCTAACAACCAGTTCGGCCAGTTAGTACAACTCACAGCAGCCAGATTATTCCCTCTTGACGTATTGCGTAGCTTCGTCATCACGAAATTGATCGGCTACGCCAACATGTACCGCGAGACTTGCGACGCAATACTCGAAGCCTATCCGCCTGTCGCGACATCGCATCACGGCGTCAACTTTGCCAAGATCGCGCTCCAGGAAGGCGGTAGGAACAGCATTGTGAAGTATCTCGACGCTCTCTGCGCGAATGATGCTGGGTAAGTGACGCTCTGCGGTAACATTGACAATTTCGGTCCACTGATCATGCTCGTAGACGAACGCCAGGCCTTGTGGCTATCGCTACTTCGTCGATTGGAAAAGCCCACTTGAGTGAGTCAGCTTGTCTGAGCGGCAGGTCGACGCGCAACGAGCTGACCAGCGCTACTCCAGCCTTTGTACTGTCATGCGTGAGTCTTGTCTTGACAACGTTCGCGGACGATACTGACGAGTTGTAGCTTACACCCTCGGAGCACGTTCGCTTGCGACAGATTTGCCGCTCGTACAGCACCACCCTGAGGAACAGCCAGAGTGGAAACGATCTCCTTCGTACCCTGTGAGAGAAGCCGCAAGAGATCATTGCTGACAGACTCAGCGGACTCATCAACGCCGTCGGCTCCAAGCACAGATCGACAGGCTAGACAGTTCCCGACGTTCTTCGATCGTCTTCGTTCTCACCTTTCGACCCATCATATGTCTTCACGTCCTTCACTCCATTTCACGCACATCATTCCCTCACGACCCCGATTATTCCATGTTCCACATAAAATCAGCATACAAAAACGACACAACACCATCATGACCTTTCGCGCATTCGTCAGCATTAGACTTTCCTTCATTCCTCATTTCACGCCTCAAATTTTAGACACGAGCATCAGACCCGGCTTCCATTCCAAACCGTTCGAGTCAAAGATCCAGTAGAAAGTCATCGACCAGTCAGCCAGTCATATCATGTAGATAGAGCATCTCCCGACGCCGGCGAAGGCATCACTACGTCGGGAAGTCAGGGAGTTACAGTGACGATTCGTCTCATAACATGTTGATACCACGGCCATAAATGGTCATATGCACGTTCATGTTAATGACGCAGACGGTGGCTTGATCCACAAGCTGTGGTGAGCTGTGGTGAAGGCCGATCATGAGGTAATTGCCAGACCGCAGGTGCCGTCAGGTCGATGCATGTAGGTAGTACGCATATGATACAACAAGAAGTGAAGCCGCGAGGGCAATTGCAGCGAAGTCGAGGGTGAAAGCGAGCTTGCGCCGGAGGATGAAAGAGTCAATATCCAAATGGTCGAAAAATCGATTTATAGCTGATTCCTCTTCTTTGACGTTCGGAGGTATGGCCTCAACAACCACTCCACATCCGCCTCTTTCTGATCCAGTGTGCCCTGTCGGATCTCATAGGCTAAATTGAGTCAGCTCAGAATGAGAACATGCTGTACGGGGCGCATAGGAGACATGGAGAGGAGATCAGGGACACACTCACGCTTGGCCTCGAATCTTGGTCCGACCTCTGCTAGCTCTACGTCCTTGTGCGATGTTTTGGCGAAAACGTGGTGTCTAATTTGTTGGTCAGTCCACTGTGCTCGTTCGCAGTGATTGACATCTGACGAAGAGCCTTGCACATGAGAACGTTCTCTTGGTCCACTCCCATGCGCGCATTGTCCCTGGAAGAGCCGTAGATGACAAGAGCCTTGACTCACCTGAAGGAGATAAAGTCCTTGTCGTTGACAAAACTCATAACTCTCTTCGCATCGTCCTTTGGAACCGGGAACAGAGCTTTGATAATGCCCATTGTCCTTTCGCCGAGTTTGGTAGAGAAGTTTTCGAAGATCAAATTGGGATATTGCTCCGATACGGTACTGTTCGCATTTGCGCTGACGTCGTGTCGGAGTGTCACGTTGTGAAGGGTGAGGGAGAGGGTGGGTCCATGAGGGAGATGCGAGATGATCATGGCATCGGGCCTTCCTCGAGTTTCGTGAAGAAGGATGAGGTCGGTCACATCTTGTGCGCGACATGCCTCGACGAGAGAGCCGACGACGGTGTTACCCCTGTTGAGTCGATAAGAATTGGGAAAGACCAGTCTCAGCTCCTAAGATGGAGGTTTCAGCTTCTGGATTGTGATCTGAGGATCGATGGCAAGCTCACTTTTGAGAACTGTAATAATCGTGACGAAGGCGATCTCGATGTTGTGATGACGATTTTGGGATCGTACGTCCCGACCTTGGCGTATTCGTCGTCGATGTGATTGGAGGGTTCTACGCCGTATATTCATCAGCCTTATCGCCTCACATCCCCCATTGCGCCGATCATCAACGATTCAGCCCATCCTGCTCACCAGCCTGAGCTTCATCCAACACTAGATCCTTCCCGCCCAGCGCCCGAGCATCATTCCTCAGCTCGGGGGGTATAGGCTTCCCACTGGCCAGTAGCTCCTTGATCCGCTGCTTCCTCTCCCATATCGACCTCTCCTGCGATTCTTGCGACTTTTTGAAAATGTACTCTCGCCTCTCTCGCGTTTGGCGTCGGAGCTGAAGAAGGGGTCAGTAAAGTCGCTGGCTCGACCTGGTTCAGCTAGATGCGCGCTCCAGCAACGGGAGCAGGCTTCCCTTCACTTACCATGATGGCCTGGATGTCTTCTCTCCACGTTGAAGTTACTGACCAAGTTTGACATGCACCGTTCCGAAAACTGGTCGTTGAAAGTGGAGGACCCGAGGTCAAGTTGAAAATCAACAAATCGACGAGCGCCTAAAGACACCCCTTGCATTTAGGCGTCCAACCCGCGGAGATCATGCCGGATCCCCGCTATAGTCCTGCGGCCGCTGCAGATCGTTCCTGACACACGTTCAATCTCTGTCCGGCTCGTCCTAAGGCAACTCATGCGCTCTCTTGACTCTTCAACCGGTCTCGCGTGCAACAGACACTCCCCTAGTCTCGTATTGGCCATACGTGGTGCAACGACAATCAGGAGTATTCTCAGGATCTCAGGAGTCACCAGGCTTGATATAACTGGCTCGTCGCAACATGCGCCAGTGCTCGATCCTCGCCGTCCTCGCGTTGGCCCTCACCGTGAACGCGGGCCAGGCGCCCCCGACGCGTGGTACCGGTCACGCGACTGAGGATGGGCTCAAAAAGCGACGTGAGTGTCTATCAGCTATAGGTACTGTGGAAGGCGTCTTAGCTGACTTACATCGCTTCAGCCCTCACCGGAAGGTTCATACACATCACGGATTTCCACCCGGATCCGCATTATCAAAAAGGCGCGACGATAGATTCTGGTTGTCATAATAAACCGAAGAAAGACAAGAAGGGCAAGGGGAAGCACTCGCTGTCTGATGAGAATGCTCTCGAGTCAGACACTTTAGTCCTCGGAAACGATTCGCTCGAAGATGAGGGCTTGGGTATCGCGAAGAAGAGGAAGACCAAGAAGAAGGATGACCTGGCGGGGCGTTGGGGCGTGGGCGTCTCGTGAGCTTTCAGTGCAGTGTCCGACTGCTACCATCAGCTCACGAAAAATCTGCAGTGATTGTGACTCGCCAATGTCACTCGTCAATATGACCTTCGACTGGCTCAAGAAGGAGTGGGCGGACGAGGTCGACTTTGTCATCTGGACAGGGGATAATGCCAGGTCAGCTCTCCATCGGAGACGCGTTTTCTCGACAGAGCTGACCCTGCTTTGACAGACACGACATTGACCGAGCTCTACCCCGTACACCCAACGAAATCTTCAACTTGAATCGCATGATGGTAGACAAGATGAGGGAAACATTCCCCAATCACGTCACCATCGTACCCTCCATTGGCAACAACGACATCTACCCTCACAACGTCCTAGCCCCAGGTCCCAATCACGTCACTTCAGAGTTCCTGCAGTGAGTAATACTATGGCGTAGCAGAAGTCGCGTCTAACACCCTCGAAAGCATCTGGAAACACTTCATACCCGACGACGACCGACACGTCTTTGAGCGGGGGGCGTACTTCTCGGTAGAAGTCATACCAGACAGACTTGCTGTGATCTCGCTCAACACGCTATTCTGGTATGACTCGAATACGCGTAAGTGAAGCAGCCCTGCCAATCAGATCCCTCGCTGACGACTCGAATAGTTGTAGACGGATGCAGAGATAGGTCAAATGACCCTGGAGCGCTTCAGATGGACTGGCTAGACGTCCAGCTCTCTGGCTTCAGAGATCGAGGGATGCAAGTCTGGATGTCAGGGCATGTGCCACCGCACATGGGTCATTACTACGAGACGTGCTGTGAGTCATGTCAGGAGGGAAATTTCGCTGATCCGGCGCAGACTTGCGATACGGAGATCTGGCCTTGAGGTATCAAGATACCATTGTCGGACACTTGTTCGGCCATATGTGAGTGCAAGACGCTGCCATGAAGGAAGTTCGTTAACCCTGGCCACAGGAATGTCGATCATTTCTTCTTCATCGATGTGCAGGAACTGGAAGAGACTTCGACCGGCTTCTCTTCCCAGGATTCCTCCTTCACCAATACATCCAGCAATTACGTCTCACCCTACCTTGACGTGCGGTATGGTCCATACCTCTCGCCCGATCAGAAGTACAGGATAACAGGGCGATCCGCGAACAATGGCTTGCAGGATGAGCTCAAGAAGGACTTTGGAGAGATGCCTGGACCTGAGAAGTTGAAGATGAAGGACTATGCGGTGATGAACGTTGCGCCAAGCGTCATTCCCACATACTTCCCCGGTGTCAGGATCTTCTCGTGAGTCTAGATCTGCCAATCCGGCTAGATGAACTGCGCTAATGCTGGATCAGGTACAACATTTCTGGAGTCGAGCGCGGAGAAGACGATCAATTCCCCGAGGATGATTTCAAGAAGCGCAAGGGTGGACACCGTCACGACAAGCCGAAGGACGATTGCTCGAAGCCTGAAAACGAAGACAAGCCGCATTGCGTGTTCAAAAAGCTTCCCCGGTACTACGACAAGAGATCGCCCTCACGCAAAAACGGTCCCTTGACTCCATTGGGTTATACTCAGTTTTACCTCCCCGACATCGACACCAACCACGAGACTGCGCCTGAGTGGCAGGTCGAATACTCGACTTTCAAATTGAGAAAGCTGTTCCCGAACCAAACGGAGGACATGGAACAACCGCCTCCTGTGCCATTACACCTCCTACCTGGATTCGAGCCGGCATTGCTCGCTGACCAAGTGGATGGAGAGACTCAAGAGACGAGGGAGAAGAGGGTAGAGGCGTTTATGTGCGGATTGAAGAGGATTACCCCATTCAAGATGAAGGATCTGACGATTGGCTCCTATATCAAGTTGGCGAGGGAGTTGGTCGCGGTCAAGAAGATGTGGAACAAGTTCTCAGACCTCATGTGAGTGGCACCTCAGGCTCAGAGGGTGTCGTGCTGATACCATGTCAGGTTTGTATCGACATAATGTACCCCCAATCAGTTGTATGATCCACAAGTCAACGTGCATAAATAATACGAATGGCGTCCATTGGAACTTCAAAGTCACTGGCATATCGATCTCCCAAGCATCTCATTCTACTAAATGGTATCTGGCTGATTTTCCTCCTGTCTTTGGATGGTGCTTCGAAAGCCACCACTGACTCGATTACAGCAATTCGTACAGCTGATCGTATTTTGGAGAAGAGCTCGCATGGTGTAAGGGTTACTAGCGTCCGGCGCGTAGCCATATCTCCTCGTTTCGGTCATCACCACCTTGGCGGCTCGACGATACAATGCTCGATTGCTGCCATTCACGCTGGCATAGGTCTGACATCCGGCTTGCTTGGGTCCGGACTTCTTGGGTAGGCATTTCTTTCCAAAATCCGCAAAGGCCTTGGGGAAATTCTCTCCACTCTCCAGAGCACGGTTTAGTGTGTGGAAGGATCGTTAGCGGAGCTGATGAAAAGCTTGTAGTCGGTCGTAGTAGTCGCCGCAGATCTCCGTGTTTCGCAACAACTGATAGGCGGTTCCTTGCATCCAGTCCGGAGATCGCCCATACATTTGCCCTGATATCCCTTTGGCGATCGCTTCCTCTCCGGCTGCTGCGGCGATGGTGTAGAGTACGAAAGGGTGACTGTTCCAGAAAAGATCCGACGCCTTCTTTGCCAATTTTGCGCCAAACGCGTGGATCATGCAGAAGTCGGCGACCCGCAAACTGCTCTCCAGGCTTTGCAAGACGTCCTCGATAGTACGACCCGCAAGCCAATCCAAGTCCAGGACCACATCTAACACCATGGCGAAAGAAGCTGAATTGGCGGAGTCGAGGTTGACAACCTGCTCTTGGCTGACGTGATCATTCGACGAGGGCGGTACGTGGCTGACAGCACCTAGATCTTCGAAGAAGGTCGAGTGCTCAGCGAGGAGGGAGCTTGACAAGTGGAAGCAGATCCCGTCTCCAGTCTCGTCAGCCACTGGAGTCGATGTCGGCGAGTATCGCTGGTGATACTGTCTTTCGGGACTGATTGATGGTGAGGTGTCCTTCTCAACACGGGGCTTCGTGATTGAATCGGTTTCGACTATGGGAGGCTCTATAGAGGTGGTTGGCTGGAAGGAGGGGTACTTGGGGCGAGTCGATATGGCTGACGTGAACGACGAGGCGGAGTCAGAAGAGGGGACTGAACCGTCTGACGGGCTTGCAGAGGAGATGTGGCTGGCTGAGCCATTCGAAGACTCTGGGACGCTGACTAGCGGACCGGGCAAGGTGGTCTCTGGTTCGAGCATCTTGATGTCTCGATGCCTTGACAGTTGAGGTGAAAGGTGAGTAGCGATGCAGAGACAAGTTGAGTGAAGGGACGAGACGTTAGATTTAGCCGGGGTTGGGAGACAGGCGAGACACCACTCGGTCCAGCATATACATACACACAGATCAACTTGGTGTTACAGACCCGATCCACATGGCCCGAAAATAGTCGATCGTCCCCGACGGCCAACATCACTACGCCCGTCATAGGCAGGCGTACCCGGCTTCTGGGCATTCTCGCGAGCATTATTCCCTAACTCATCCTATACTCCATCGTAGGGATTGTAATCGCTGATCTCCTCTAGTTTCTCATCGTCGCCCTCGATTTCATAATCTGGGAAAACGAAGACACGATGGAAGGCCCAACTCACTCGATGCCAACAATTCTCGCAAGGGATCGTCTCGAAGATCAGGAACCGGGCGAAATAGTCACTATCATAGTCCTCGGGGTGTAAGTTGCCCTCTGCCTTCATCCTTTGCGTGACCTGGACAGCAGCAGCTGTGACCAATGCGCGGAAGTCGCTTTCGAAGAGTTGGTAGGCATAGCAGCCATCTGGAAGCATATCCGAAGGCCGGCATTCCCGTCCGGACCATTTTGAACTCTCCTCCAACTCTACCGTGCTGTATTGGAAGTCGTCGCGATCTAGGTAATCGATGTCGCTGGCTAGGAACTTGGCGTCTAGTCCGTCCAAGAATGCTTCGTGTTCCTTGTGTACCTCTACTAGTCTGTCCAGAAAGTCGCCGAATATTATTGTATCCCCCATCATTCCTTTGGCCCTCTTAAACGCTTTGCCGCGGAGCGGTATGGCCAGTGTGCCGTATGCGGCTTCTTCAACCAGTTCCGTGCTGGGATACAATGCGCAGACGATGGCGAACCTTTCATAGTGAAAGTCCTGCGGCCATCGGGTGTCTCCAATCCACTCCGCAAGATCTTTTCGACTCATCATGAGGTAATCCGCCGCTTCGATGATGTCGCACATGTTCTCGACCACCACGGAGAGTTCCATGACGGGGACATAGTCTGTTGGAGGCGGATTGGATCGCACACGTGAGTAAAAGAGCTCTAGAACGAAAGCCAAAGCTACCGATGTCACACGAGGCAGTTGAACGACGGGCGCTTGCATTAGATTTCCATCGTGCAAAGTGACCAAGGGACCAGATTCTGGCGATGGGCGTTGTATGCCCACAAGGTCCCTGTAGAAGCCAGATTGTGCAACCAACACAGGCAGATGGGTGAGGTAGAAGACACCGTCGTTGGATTCGAGGATCACCGCGTCGGACACAGCACCTATGCGTCGATTATAGTAGGGAGCGAAGACGACGGTCGATGCCTCAGTCGACCGCGTGCGCTTGCGTCCAGCTGGACACTCCTCGCTTCTACACTCTAGAGCGACTTTGGAGCGACTCTAGAGTATCGATGCCATCGAGCTCAACACATCGCCCTATGAAGCAACTCGGCACTGTTGACACTCCGCTCCTCAAAAGACAGCATGGAAACTCGACTTTCGTGAAGGCTCCTCTATTCTTCAAGTTCTGTTCAAGAGACTCACTCGTCGATCATTATGCAGCTCACGCTCCTGGTCCCGGGCTGTATGGAGTAGGGCAGCAAGCACCACTGGTCCAAGCGGCCAGAAGCTAATGCATACAGACCTGTATGGCATAGCTCGGACCCATCGCTTATCGCATCTTCGCCTCTCGCAACATCACCAATTATGGTCGTGATCGCCGTCATCCTCCTCGTCCACGTATCCATTCCAATTACCTCGCCATGGTCGGCATGAGGAACAGCCACAGATATCGGCGTGACTACTTGTGCTGATATCATCAAGAAATTGGTCGTTGTAGTAGTCGTAATCGTTGACACTGAAGTCGGATTCTGCTCGAGTTTCGGCCTCGTGTCTTGCTGCGATTGCGGGGTCGTAGAAGTCGAACGGACGCCAGGCGGCTTTCTTCCCCGGCTTGGATTTGCTCGAAGCTTGGGCTGCACCGTATTGTGGATCGAGTGATCCGAGGCTTGACGTGCTGACAGTCTCTCCAGCGAAAGATGCGATGTCCGCGAGCTGATCTGGTGTCCCGTTGAGCTGACGAGCAGATTGCCATAACAATGACGGGAGGTTCGGTATCCCCCATTCCTTCGCGACTTCCTTCGCTGCCGCTATGACGGAAACGATGTCTCCAAGCGTCATCGGTCCAGATCCTGAGTATGGCGTGATGGAGATGAGAATGACCGTCACTATGTCCGACTCAAGGGGGACTTTGAAAATGGGTATCGTGTGAGTCGGATCCCACCTCGATATCAGCATGGGCGTATCGGCCTGTCGGCTGAAGTGGGAGGTATGTCGCTTGACATCGGAAGAGCGAAGGTGATAGCGGATCTTGCAGAGATCCTCGAGGATTATCGAGTCGGGAAACCATTGCGCCGGCTTCGGGAAGGTAGGGTGGTATGTCACGGTGCCGGGTGTCGAGTCCCCAGCGGAATGGTGGGCTTTTGGGTCTAACTTGGGTATGACCTTGTTGAGAGGAGGTGGTATGATGGCTGGTGTCGAGGTCTCGATCTTAGTGAGTGGTGTCTGTTGCTTCTGCGGAGTGGTTGACTGACGAGAGGTCTTCGATGCGGCCTTCTCAATTGCTTTGCGATTACGCTCTTCCTTGATGGCTCGTCGCTCCTGTCGGAGATCCTCCTCCTCCTTCGTGGCGTACTCTGGTGTCCTGTCCTTGGAGCGTCTTGCCATGTTGGTATGTGTTTAGCGAAAATATACAAGGGACTGAGAGAATGGCGAGACAGCCTTTGAGCCCATACTACCAGTACAAGCCGGAGGCTGGGTGCTACTCCTCCAACGCTTCTTGTGCCTGAGATTACTGATGGTCACCTCGATGTCACGGTGATGACTTCGAGCTGACGATGTCAGCATGATGCATCGCTTCAGCTCGGTTCTCAAACGCCAGCAAGACAGTCACCATTACATGCACAATTGCTACGATCAGTATGTTCAAGTATGACATGGTTCACGCTATCCACGTTCCTCCTCTATACCATCTTCCTGTTCTACAATAAAAAACCTCTATCACACTCCACGACAAACCTGACCCACTTCGCCGTCACCTCCCTGCAAGACAAGCGTCACATATCCTAGCATCCGTCCAGTCCGATCGTATGACTATGAGACGCCGAGAATGTGGCCTGTCGAAGGGTCTGGACGGGGCGAGCCTCAATCTTTGAGTTTCAGCGTCGACATATGAAGCTTGGTCGGTGTATGGAAAGCCTGGCTGAGCCTGGTTCTGCACTTGTCGCAAGTGATGATGTGCTGGAAGCTGGCTGCAATGTCCAACAGGAGGCTCGAAGAAGTAGCGCTGAGAAACACCTCTGGGAACTTGGTGACATGGGCCAAGAAAGCGGCCGCTGCTGATCGTCGAGCGGTGTTGACATCACCCTTGAACGCTCTGAAGGTGTCGCATCCCGATGGCGGATAACCCTTGCAGGACTTGGAGAAGTCCGGAAAGTCGTGTTGGTGCCCAGTGGACTTATCGAGGGCGAGTTTAAATTCCGGGAGGTATTTCTGGTGATTATCGTGCAGCTTCTGCAGACCTCGATAGATGCCCTTGTGTTCCGCTCGAAGGTATTTGGTGACTCCGACTGGCATAGTATCGAAAGTGGTGATGAGGGTGTGGTATCGCATAGCTCGAAATTCCGGTGTTTGAGCCATGCCAAGCTGGAGCATGAAGCCGAGTGTGTAGAACGGGGCGGAGGATCGATGATTTCCAACGATGGTCTTGTTGAAATGGGTGCGAAAGTCGTGAAAGTCGTAGGCGTCGACGATCACCATGATGTCGGCCCATCGGGCCCAGATGACGGGACACACGGCGACAGAGGATGAAGTATCGTTTATGATCTCGAGGACATAGTCGAGGGCGGTGGATGAGGCGGAAGGGAGGTCGATGATGAGTGAATTTCCAGCTGTCACTTCTTCACCAGCTCCAAGCTCCATATCGTCAAGGTTGGCGAAGAAGGTGGATTGCGAGTTGAGCTTTGACCTGGATGCGTAAAACTTGACATCGTCCGAGCTGCGTAACACGACGTCGTGGTAAGTGAGGAAGACAAGGGATTGATCAGGATGAAAGCCGTCGACGGTGGTTCGGGGAGTTGGCGGGACTGCTTTCAGACTTTGATTTCGCTCTCGGGCGATTCGTTGGTCGTGCTTGTGTCTTCGCTTGGCGACTGGCAGCTCGGATGGCTGTTTGGTTGATACCATGCAAGCCGTCGTTGCGTTGGGACGTTTGTTGCCATTGCGGCCGGAATCTTGGGCTCGCCTGGCTCTTGCCGAGAGTACTTTGTTCACCTGGACATCAAGGGTGGGCATTGTGCTAGTCGCTGTACTGTGAGGATCTTGGGATGTCCTGGTGAAAGCTGACGTGGGAGCGAGTAGGTGAGAATCAAGCAGGAAGTGACAAGTGTATGAATGGTAGGTATGGGAAGGAAAGAACACCTGGAAGCTGGCGACTTGCCTCGTGTTGTCGGAGAATTGAATGAGAGAGTGGGACAGGCACGAGGCCGAGTGGCACTTGAAGCCTACTAACAGTGGTGCACTGGTGTTGGGTCGTAACCGTATAGTTTAGTCCAGGCTATGACTATCCCCTGATGGGTTGCGAAGCATACCCTTCCACTGTCAAGTCGACTGTGTGATCATGATCGGCAGATCGGCAGTGCGTCTCTCATATGAGGCAGCGAGGTCTGAGCAGGGACCGTCGGAATCAGTGCAGAACGTCCGACGCTGTTCAGCCTAGAAGCTTGGCCGATGCATCTGCCAACGCATCCAACTCCGTCTTGCTGGTCTGGGTGTCCCACTCAGAGCCTAGCTGCTATTCGTGACCACCACCCTTCTTCCCTCGTCTGCTTATCTTCGATCTTGTCTTTCCAGGCGTACCACCACTCCATACCCACCACCTTGGACTCATCCGGCAGACCCTGTATCACCATCTTGAAAGCAGCCGATGCGAGCTCTAGTCTATGGGGATTGTCGACGGGTACTTCCATTATAGCCTCCGCCACCTCGTTCAAATGCGATAACAGCGCTGGACGCGGGATGTATGGTGAAGATAGGATGCTGCCCATTCGGGAGGTATGCTTGAATGGATCGCCGCGATTAAGCGTTTTGCGGATGACGACGAGTTGAGCGGCTAGTCTTTGGACTAGATGTGGGTCCAGCTCAGAGGCAGCTTTCACGGCGAAAGGGTATGCGGCTAGGAATTGCTCCGAGGTCAGATCGCCAGAATGCCCTTGCTAAAAATACGGTCAGCTGAGGCAGATCTAGCGGACTATCTTCAGCTCACCTTCAGAAGGATGTTCGCGTAGATTGGCACCAGCTCTTCCAGGAAAGACCGCTGTACCGCTGCCGCCTCGGGATCTGGCGCACTGACGGCTAGTAGAGTGATCATGAAAGCGTGTGCAGCTTGGAAGCTTCCCGGATGGAGCGTATCGACAAGATGCCTGTTCTACGTTCAGCTGGAGTCCATTAACAAAGGGATGGTTGCAGCTGAAGAGACTCACCTGAAGCATAGAGGCAGTAGAACGTCTCTGAGCGTCCGGCCGTCCATAACCGACAAGAGCTGCTCCTCCAGTTGCAAGATAAAGGCCGCTTTGGCGGGGCTGACGAGTGACAGCCCCACGAGCTCCTTAAACAGACGCGACACGTCCCCGCTATCTCTCCCTGAGGCTATGATGTCGAGGCTGCCATATAGGATCTTGTGATACCCTTCCAGTCCGCCTTCAGAATGGTCCAAAAGGTTAGAAAAGCTTCCCAGGGTGAGCAGTATCTCCCGTGCCAGCTCCGATGGGCGGTGGAGAGATACAGGGCTCCCTCCCACTACGATATCAACGATGCTGGTCGCCGGAATGAGGAAGGAGAATAAAGCGGTCTTCTGTGCTTCCCAGTTGTCCGAGGAAGGATCTGACGAGGGAATCAGCTCAGCTGGCCGGTACGACAATCGGAGACCGTGACGCAGCCAGACTCACCGGAAACTGGTGTACCACTTCTCGACCCTGCTTCTGGCTTCCGCGCCTCAATGCAGAACTCGAGCATGCTGTCCCAAGCCTGCGCACGGGCAGATGGGCCACCGTGATCCATAACGACGAAGAACCGAGCAAGGGCTTTGGCAAGTTGAGCACATTGATCTGGATCGCCATTATTCCGACTTCGGGCTAGAAGCTGAGCCTGTACTTCCAGCAGAATTACCTAGTTCACCAGGGTAAGCTATACTTGTCTTCAAGCAGCACGTAGCTCACCTCTAGATCCAAGGCCTTCAGCCTCGACTCATCCACGGTAGCAGCTGCCACACTGAGCATCTCCAGCCTTTCTTCGGAGGAAGTTGACGCTATTGCGATGACCAGCTCTTCTTCCAACTGAGCCCTCGCTTCTCCCCATTCCACCGAGCGATTATCCTCCAGTCCCTCTAACAACCCAATGATTATGTATCTTTGATCTGAGGCATTATCCGAGGAAAGCACTATGCCAGTGATTTCCTTCAACCATTTCCGAGCTAATCGATTCCTTCGGGTAGTAGCGAGATAGCTGTTCTCCAGGTTCTTCTCTATCAGACCCACTTTACCAGTCACAGAAAGCCTGATAGCATGGACGATGCCTGATGGTTTGATCGATTGACTCGACCACAGGGTTGGCGAGGCGACTAAGGCTTTGGTGAACTCTGTCAAGTCTGCTCCAGAAGCGGTCGAGAGGAAGTGGGTGATAGCGCCAGAGACGGTGTCCGCCGGGATGGTGAGAGCATTACTGGACTCGAGCGCTGCGATAAAAGACCTCAGAATCTCCTGATCATCACCTCGGGACTCTGCCATGATTCAACTGGGCTGTGCTGTCGATAGTGGACAGAGAACAAGAGAGCTCTAGAGAGGCCCGTTGTAGAGGCAGGCTGTTTCATCGGCTACGACGATTGACCGGTCCACCCCGGTATCAGATCGACACGTCAGGGTGTATTGTTAGCTTATCACCTCCACCCATTTAATCCATGGTGGCCATTAATCGAACTCTTACCCAAGAGCTCTCTACAACAACTACTCTCGAGCATGAGCATCAGTCGACTCTAGCAAGCAAGACTTCCATCGCATTCAAAATAGTCACAGCAATGTCTCGTACAGCCTCAGAGTCCAGGTCGCCAAGTCCACCCAGGTCAAAACCTCGGGCAGCGTCTCCTACGCCCAGCAGGAGTGCTAGCCCCGAACCACCCTCCAAGCGGAAGAGGTGAGCTCAACAATATCTTTAACGGTGTGGTCGTGCTAATGCGGTTTCAGGTCCGCGTCACCTTTGCCTCGAGACAGGACTCAGTCCCCGCCACATAGACGCCGACGGTCGGTCTCGCCCAGTAGAGCAAACGGAGGAGGAGATGCGGATGGTCAATTGGTGAAGAGTAATGGAGGGGATGCTGCCGCCCGGGATGAAGCAGCCCGACGAGCAGAGTTCGCCCAATTGCTTGGATCGAGGAGTGGAGGAGCGTATATCCCTCCCTCAAGGCTGAGGGCGATGCAGGCCGAGGCGGCGAAAGACAAGACAAGTGCAGAGTATCAGAGATTGAGCTGGGACGCTCTGAGGAAGAGTATAAACGGTCTCATCAACAAGGTAGGTACCGCTCCACACTTCAAGCCCGTCTTGCCTTTTCGCGTGCAAACTGATTGACATCATCTAGGTCAATGTCTCGAATATCAAGCATGTGGTACCGGAGCTATTTGGAGAGAACCTGATTAGGGGAAAAGGCCTGTTTGCAAGGTCGATCATGCGAGCTCAGGCATCCTCGCTACCGTTCACACCGGTTTTCGCCGCTTTGGTCTCGATTGTCAACACCAAGTTGCCGCAAGTAGGAGAGCTAGTATTGATCAGATTGATCGCTCAGTTCCGAAGAGCGTACAAGCGAAACGACAAGGTCAGTATCGAGTTCCAGCCTCATTTCCGTCCCGGTCGGTGATACCTCTGCACAGTAAGCTGATCCCGCATAGACCGTCTGCAACGCCACCTCCACCTTCATCGCCCACCTCTGCAACCAATATGTCGCTCACGAAATTGTCGCCCTGCAAATCCTCCTCCTCTGTCTCGAGAAGCCGACGGACGACTCGATCGAGGTCGCCGTCGCATTCATGAAAGAAGTGGGATTTTTCCTCTCGGAGAACGCGCCAAAGGCCAACAATACCGTGTTTGAGCGATTCAGAGCGGTTCTACATGAGGGTGCCATCTCGAAACGATGCCAGTACATGATCGAAGTTCTCTTCCAGGTCCGAAAGGACAAGTACAAGGACAACCCTTCGATACCCGAGGGACTGGATCTAGTGGAGGAGGAGGAGCAGATCACGCACAGGATCACATTGGATGATGAGCTGCAAGTTCAAGAGTCTCTGAGTGAGTTACCAAGCTGGTAGCAACGTGAGCGGGACTGACAGTTTGCAGATTTGTTCAAGGTTGACCCGAAGTTTTTGGACAATGAGGAGCGATATGTCGAGATCAAGCGGGAGATTCTGGGAGACTCGGATGACGAGGATGAATCTGGAAGTGAAGAGAGCGGTTCCGAGGATGACGACGAGGACGACGATGTGGCGCCCGAGAAAGCTGGTATCACGGATATGACCGAGACCAACTTGATCAACCTGAGAAGAACGATCTACTTGACGATCATGAACTCGGTGAGTAGACCGTCCGAGGTAGCGTAATGATGCTGACTTTTCTAGCTCAACTTCGAAGAAGCCGTCCACAAGCTCATGAAGATCAACATCCCCGAGGGCAAGGAGGTGAGTTAATGATGTTACCGGAATTGGGCGAGATCGCGCTGACAACTGTTGCAGATCGAAATGTGCAACATGATAGTCGAGTGTTGTTCGCAAGAACGCTCCTATAACAATTTCTACGGATTGATCGGAGAGCGATTTTGTAAATTGAACCGGGTCTGGACGGACAATTTCCAAGAGGCCTTCGCCAAGTACTTCGACACGATCCATCGGTACGAGACGAACAAACTGCGAAACATTGGTCGATTCTTCGGTCACCTGCTCGCCTCGGACGGAATCTCCTGGGCGGTACTCAACGTCGTCCACATGAACGAGGAAGAGACGACGTCCTCGTCCCGAATCTTCGTCAAGATTGTCATGCAGGAGATGATGGAGGAGATGGGTATGAACCGAATGGTCGAGAGATTCAAGATTCCCGACCTTAGACCTGCCTTTGCGGGCATGTTCCCAATGGACAACCCCAAGAACACGCGTTTCGCCATCAACTACTTCACCTCTATCGGTCTCGGCAAGTTGACAGAGGAGATGAGGACATACTTGCAAAACGCGCCCAAACTCCTTGCGGCCCAACATGCCGCTATGAAGGCCGCAGAGTCTTCGGATTCCGACTCGTCGTCGGACCTCTCTTCGTCCTCGGATAGCGACACTTCCAGCGATAGCTCCAGTGATAGTGATGACAGCTACGACAGGAGAAGAAAGACTAGGAGGAGGAGTACTTCCACTCCACCCAGGAGAAGAAGATACTCTTCGGACGAGGATTCCCCACCAGCAGCAAGTCGAAAACGCAGGGCGTCACCCAGTCCCTCTCCACCCAGGCGAAGGAGGTACTCCGATGACTCGCCACGACGAGCTTCGCCTCAAAGACGGGGATCACCACCCAGAAGAGCGTCACCGCCCAGACGAGCGTCGCCCCCACGACGCCGATACTCGCCGTCCCCACCGCCCAGACGAGGTCCCAATGAAGTGTCACCCCCGCGAAGAAGGGGTCCAAATGACGTTTCCCCCAGGCGGTCGCCCCCGAGGAGGAGATACCCGGATTCCAGGTCGCCATCCCCTCCGCCCCCACGAAGGCGGTACGACGACGACTCTCCCCCACGAAGGCGACGAGACGATTCGCCCCCGAGAAGGAGGTAGAGCGGGGACCAGCAGGCACGGAATTTACAAAAAGGGTCACAGAACGTCTGTGGAAAGCACAATCATCATTAGCTCATGACGATGTAACTTGTACAACGAGAGTCTGCGACCTGGTAATTGCATGGCAAGATGACTGACTACATTGATTGACAACTTTGATTTACAGTGCTTACTTCTGAACTACTCATACGCTTCACCACCCTACAGCCGGCTCTTGACCTTTCCAGCATCCACCCTGCCTCGCTTCTCCCATTCCTTAACGAGCATGGGCTTGATGTCCTTTTTCACCACTTTGCCATTAACGTTCCGAGCTATCCAAGATCAGCTTAATCCCCGCTTACTCCAGCGGCTAAATTACTACTCACGCAATGCCCCGCTGTGGACAAGGATGATCGAAGGCCAAGCAGGTCTCCCGAGTCTATGCCCGTCAGCTCAAGACAGCGCTGTTACGGAATATAGGAGGGGAGACAGGACATACCGCGTTTTTACATGTTCCAGCAGGATATCCTCGGTCACTCCACCGCCGGACTGTTCTCGGAGGGAAACCACAGCGCCGACTTTCTCGCCTAAGATGTCGTCGGGGACTCCAATGGCCACGGCTTCTGATACCCCCGAATGGGCATACAGCGCGTTCTCGACGTCCGTAGACGCGACCTATCGGACCTGTGTCAGCGGGATTCCAAACGATACGACCAGTCTTGCGTCACTTACATTCTCGCCTCCCCGGATAATAATGTCTTTCACTGTCAAAAAGGAAGGTGAGCTCTGAGCCGGGTCGCGGGTGGGAAAGACTGCCTGAGGCAGCTCCTAAGGCCCACTCACGTCTATCCTTGATGTACAAGAAGCCCTCGTCGTCGACCATGCCAACGTCGCCGGTATCCAACCACCCCTCTGCATCTATCGCAGCTTGGGTCGCGGCTACAGTCTGTCACCAAGGCATTCGCAGTCAGGGTAAGAGTCTGAAGACCAGCGACTCACCCTGATCCGCCACGTAGCACTTCATGACTTGTGGTCCTCGCACCGTCAGCAAGCCGACTTGACCTGCGGGTAGGGGCTTCTTGGTATCTGGATCGATTATCCTTATGTCGCAAACGGGCACTGGAGGTCCACTGAACTCAATCAGTGGTGAGTTAACAAGCTAGGAGGAGTGTATCTCACGTGCTGTCGGGCTGCAGAGATGAGTCAGCGGTGTCACGTACCGAGATCCTGACATCGGCTCACCCTATCGACGTAATCTTGCCCAGCTACCGAACAAACATATGCGTTCGTCTCTGTAAGACCGTAGCCCTGTACTCTGCCCCTCTATCAGCCCTTATAGCTCTATACAACGCAATGCAGACTCACAAGCCGGCCTTGGGCCATCGAGTCTTGACCTCCTTGGCCAGCTGCTTGCTCGGCGGGGCGCCACCGTAGAAGACCGTTTCGGGGACTATACTCCTATCCAAATCCGGACTCTGCAGGATCGAGCTCACCACCGCCGGCACCCTACCACAACGGTCAATACCGCCATCTCGCACGTAAAGTAGCGTAGGGGACTGACCCGCCAATCACGGTGACTTTCTCCGAGGCAATCAACCCCACGGCCTCCTTGACGCTCCATCGGTGCATCATGACCATCTTCGATCCCCCGAAGAATGCCCGCATGAGCCATGATAGACACCCCGTGACGTGGAAGAGCGGGATTGAAAGCAATACGACCTTTTGCGGATCGGTCGCTTTGGGCAGAGGTGGCACAGCGACACCAGCGCGCAATGCCGCTCGAGAGGGTGCGACCAGACCAGACCATAGATTCGTCAGGGCCATACGCTGGCTGCTCAGTATAGCTTTAGGCTTGCCGCTCGTGCTGCGAACGGAAGTGAGCTGCAGTTTTGGCAACGCTCATGGTAGCTCACCCGGATGAGAAGAAGATGACACCGTCGCTTTCTGGTCCCAATTTCTGCAGAAACTCGCCTTTGAGCATACGCTGTGTCTCCACCTCGCTGCTTCTCCAAGCGGCGTCAAGTGTCTGGGTGGGATGGTCATAAGGTACATCTCCCACGAGGGGCTTGTTACTCACCGGTGTATCGCTCTCGTTTTCGCCCCAGCAGTAAGCCTATTCCGGCATCAGACTGAGCCGTCGTCCTGCCAAAGAAGACCAACGTACCTTGCCCACGCCGTGCTTGTATAGTTGTCTAGCTACGCCATCTAGCAGATCGGCTCTTTCCGGATCTACCAGTATCAACTCTGGCTGCGTCAGAGCGAGACAATGCACCAGCTGGTCTATCGGCCTGCCATCATCGTCAATTCCTTGTCCCGATGATATACCTTTACTCACAGCCAGGCATTGAGGCACACTGCAACTCCGCCCAATAGATGAATAGCGACAAAGGCAACTACCCAGCTACCCCGCCATTCCGTCAGTTATGACCTCATGAGTGACTTGGATGACCCACTCTGTCGAGTTGCCTCCGCCGATAGCCACCCTACACCCCTCCTCCATGCCCTTTTTCCTCAGCCAAGCCGCCAACTGCAAACTCTTCTCCAAGACCTGCTGGAACTTGACCGTCTCCCGACCCGTGGTGTCTACCGTTGGCGAGGAGATGAACTCTCTTGAGGCATACTTGGCGATCGAGTCAAGGAAAAAGCTCCTGAACGTTTTCGGGCACTAAACACCGTCAAAGAGCGTCAACATCATTTCTTCGCAACCATTCTACGTCTCCAAATTGCGATGCTGAGCACGGAGCTTGTCCAACACTTACATTCTTCCATGTGCGGACGGTGCGTCCATCCAGAGTCAACTCCTCCATCTCCAGGACTTGGCCCGGGGCAGTAATGATCCGGTCGCCTGATCCGTCAATAGCTGTCTTGGCGTTACGGCTCTCACTGGACTCACATTCTTCGACAGACGGCTTTGCTTTCGAGGCCGACGCCATTTTGAGAGGATGCCTCGATTACAGGAATTCACTTCGACAGAGTCCAACGGATATAGGGCGCCAGATGTACAAGTGAGTGTCGCCTGTCGGCATGTCGGTGGTCGCACATTGCCCATTGATCTTTTCGGCTAACAACTCATCCGGTCACTCGCTCATCTCCGCCTACGGTGCACGGTACATTAGACCGCAGCTTGGCATCTTGTTCATGCTCGATCTCGCACAAGGTGACCATATGTGCAGCCAAGCTGGCGAGACGCAGCGTAGCACAGGTAGAAACTCATTCGCGTCCAGGCATGCATATTGAGTACCAACGATCAAAGGCTCAGCATTTAACGGCCCTTTTCACTCTCCCCCAAATTCTTCATCTCCACCCTCTCAACATGCGCCGCCCTAGCCATCTCCAACAGAGCTCCCAGGTCACGAGGACCTGTAAAGTTCTTCCTCCCGTCCACTAGATATGTGACCACGGAGATGATAGCTGCGCGCGATCATTAGCAAAATTTTCCCGGGGCAGCAATCCTGACAACTCACCGATGACGCCCAGAACGACGACGGCATAGTTCATGTTCGAGCCGGTGACCGGTAGATCGGGTGGGAACAGGAAGAAGACCGTAGTTAGGACGGTAAAAGCGAGTCCGATCTAAACATTTCGCATTAGTGACCAGATGTCATAACGAAGCTAATTACTCACGACATTGCATATGGGACCCAGGATTGGTCCGAGAGAGAAAGGCGGTCTTGCCATTGAAGCAGGTCGCAACACGCCCCTTCCTCGACACAACACCAAAAGGACTACGAAATCAGCACTCGGTATGTCAACCAGGAGTAGAGGGATACTCACTTGGAATCGAGTAGGAGATGTTCAAGAAAACGACACTGCTAGACAAGATGGCGCTGAGGGCAGTATTGCTTCCTAGGTAGATACACCCAAAGACCACTACGCAAAGCGTGCTGAGCAGCACCGAGGGGATTGGTACTCCGTTCTTGTTCATGATAGAGAAGAAGCGAGAGAATGGTAGACCGCGGTCCCGGGCGAACGAATAGGACATTCGGGAGGAAGCGCACATGAGAGCTTGAGCCGTGAATGCCATTGCGATAATAGGGAAGACCTTCTCGCAAGTCAGCTACACGTAGAATGGATGTCGAGGAATGGATGTCGAGGCAGCTCACCTGAAGACAGACTGCACCTGCTCGCGAGCCAGTGGCCTGGTACATTGACTCGAGGAGAGCTCCAGCCGAAGACGAGTTGACCATGTCGACATCCTTGATCGAGAATAGTAGACAGATGAGGAAGATAAACGAGCTGGAAGCACCGATGCACACTGCGGCAATCATGACCCTTGGCGCGTTGATGGATGGATTTGGCATCTCTTCCACCATGTGCGAAACGGCATCGTATCCAGTAAGACCGAATGAACCTGGGCACCATCAGTAAGACCCCGATAGTGATTGCTCCAGGTGTATACTCACTTTGGAGCAGTCCCAGAATCCACGCCACACCGTTGTTCCACCCAGAGTCATTGATGAAAGTTCGGAAGACAAAGTCTCCCGACTGGAAAGTTGGCGATGCGGTGGACAGACACACGATGATGATGACCACTGCTCCAGTGAGCGACCTAATTCCACTATGAGTCAGCTTGTAAATCCTTTGGATGGAACAGGGCAGCTGGCACCCACCAGAAGATGGCAGCCTTGTTGATCGACGACAACAACCGCAGACCGAAGATGTTCAACAGCGCGGCACCGATCATGTAGCTGATGTAGATGACGAATGTGAGCCACGACTTGATCTCGTAGTCTGGGTGGTAGAGGGCGATTGCTCCGGTGATGAGTTCGCCGGCGAGAGAGCCAGACGTTGCTACGAGGGCAATCCATCCGGCGACCGAGAACCATCCGCAAACCCAAGAAATGGCCTAAGGGATGTCATTAGCACACGCTGTCTGCAGATATACTGAGCACTCACTGGTGCCCACTTAGGCGGTGCAAGAATGGCAGACCAGTGATACTGTCCTCCACTGTGATCGTCAGTGAAGTCCGAATGACATGATCTTCTGCGCTGCTCACTTTGTGGGATAGACAGCACATCTAGGAAAAGCAAGTAAGCCTCACGCAACATGTATCCTCCTCAAGATCACTCACATCTCCGCCAGACTTGCAGCCATTGCCAAGTTTCCGATGAAAGACGGAACGATACCCCAGATGACCGCCGTGGGTCCTCCTGACGGCAGTGCCAATGATAACGAAGCAGCCATTGCCGTCCACCTAGACAAGCTCAGCTAGAACACCACTCCCAACCTCGTTACTCACGAATTAAGCACGGCATAAGCCATCCCAACTATCATAATGTTAATATCCGTAATCTGTTCTTGAGCTGACCAGAATTTGACTTACTCAGCGATAACAGGACAAAATGCCGCTTTGGCTCTCCACCTCCTTCGAAAATGCCGGCTCCTCCTCCGGCAGGATAGACCTGTTGTCCATTCTCATTCAAGGTAGCTTCCGTTGGTGACGATTTGGAGGGATGCGACGTCGATGTCACCGGCGACACTGTCGTATCGGAGCCCATAATGGCAGTTGGGAAGGGGTCCAGGGAGCTGTCAAGTCGGGTTCCAGATGAATGTGCTGATGCTTGTCCCGGCTCGGAGCGTCAATCTTCAGTGGAAAGCGGTATAGGTAGCAGCCAACAGTCGGGGTATCGGAAGCGGAAGATGGTGTGGATTGGTGATAATCGACCTGTCAACAGTGTGAAGTTGACCACCCAGTAAGTATAGTAGAACACCAAGGCGAGTGCTCTCCGAAGTCGTGTCCGCGGGACAAGTAACGGGATGAGGTGAACTTTGGAGCGATTGGTTTCGGCCTCAATCCTACACGTCCGTCCAGCTTCCAGCTTCGCTTGGAGATAGACCTCTCCACTTCCAGTTGGAATGACTCCGGTCGGATTGGCCGAGGGATACGTCTCAACTTTTCGGGGTTGCGGAGGGTCGCGGATCGTCTTACGGCCTTGAACAGAAGCGGTTTGATACGTCGCCTCTGGGTGCTGACTGCGCTGCTCGAGCAGTGAGGAGTGCTGATAGAGGACGCTAAAAGCGGATTCGACTGCTGCAAATTTAAGCGAAGCCGAGGATGCGATTAAGGGTGGTCGACTCGTCTTCCCCGCAGCGAACGGTGATTAAGCGATGAATTTTGGTCAGACGGCGGCGAAGCAACTCCCAATGATCTCTGTGAGAGTTGAGGTTGTGGTGAGATGAACACGTCTCCATGTCAGTCATCTGGTAGCCCCTCACTCCTATAGTCAAACCAGTTGGATCCTCCATGACGCAGACTGACACAGTTGCCACAGACGTTAATTACAGAATGCCGTAATTAGCATCTCCGAAAATAGCCGGCCGGGGCAATCAAGGCACGGGCGGAGATAAGCCGAGTCAGGCTGACCGAAGGCTGATGAGCATATCCTACACACCTCTCCACTCTGACCGCTCTCACAAGACCAGCTTGGCTTGCATTCGTGTACGCAGACGTCGTGATAGGTCATAGTAGGTGCCTAAACATCGGCAAGCATCGAATTCACCACCTTCACAGGGTCCATCAATGACCTGCGCAGAAGATCATTCGGATTATCCCCGGTTCTCGAACTGCGCGATGGCCTGGCTGACTGATCCTCGGGTCTTGTGGCCAAACTGCTTCCCAAGTCAGCTGGTGGAACTCAGACAACATTCGGGCAGCAAAGCTAGTATTACTCACCGCACCAGCTGATGCTATCCCTTTACCCCTCTTTGGGGCGTAATCTCCACTTACGCCCACACCCCCAGATCGCTCACTCCCAGCCTCATTCTCCGCGGCGGCAGGTGGAGGTGTGGCCAAAGTCGTGTCTGATGGAATCGACGATAGACTCGGGGTCATCGTATGTGAGACGTTTCTCCCCGGAGCGGGTCTGGGACCTCTGGCGCCCCTAGGTCCTCGGAGTCGCGAGACTTCAGAGCTAGAGGCGCGTTTCAATCCCGCTATTCCTGATCCCACAGCAGATTCGTCACCAGAGGGCGCATATTGATCCATGGCATCAAGGATGGACGCAGTAGGCGAAGTCACATCCTCGTCAAGGTCCAGTCGGGGTGTAGGAGACGATGAGCGGGTCGTGTAGACAGATTGCGAATGCGGGGTGGGTGAGACCGTCCTGGAGGTCTCGTCCGACACTGCCTCGGGCTTGACTGGGTCAGCCAGGGCCACTGGTGCAGGTGGCACCGCGACATGGACGGTTGTCGATGGGACCGTGGCAGGAGCCGGTGCAGGGACTGCTGAAGCTGACGTAGCTGTTGAGACTGGGACCGGGGCTGTGGCGCGAGGCTTCGCTTTGTCATCCTCGTCATCCGTGTCCGCGGGCTCTTCCATGACGGGCGCACCGAGACCCAGAGCTGAAACACCAGTGACAGGGTTGGACGCCTCCGGAGTTGCTTTTGGGGGTGTAGCATGAGTCGTAGCGTGGTGCTGCTCGAGGACCTGCTGTTGCTGAACTTCCGTCAGGCCATTGGAGCCAATACTGCCAAATGAGGCTCTTGAGATCCTCTGGTCGACAAGCGCCGTCCGTTTGCGAACGGGGAGGACCCGTTCAGCTTCCTTCTTCTTCTTGTCCACTAATGGCGGGAAGACAGTGTGATATGTCGTGATCAGGTCGGCGAGGAAGAGGGACGCCGTTCGATCTCCAATCGTCACTTCGGTCTCTCGCTGTGGACGGAGCACACCTATTTCAAACCCGTTAGCGGCATCTTCGGCATGAATCATTGTCCAGTCTAACTCACATCGGCCTAAGGAAAGTGCCAATTTGGTGATGTACACGTTGTCAGGTTCGGCAGATTTAGTCGAATCAACGAGGCTATGACACGATCAATGACCAATTATCCTGTAATAGCCGATAGCCAACTCACTGTCTGAAGTGCTTGACAACAGCATCCAGTGCGTAGAGATGTGCCCCGGGCAGACGACCCAGAACTGAAGTCACGGCACTCGTCATGTCCCTTTGCAAATCGGCTCCAACTAAAGACGGTGATCAGCTTTCATAGCGATGACAATTGGACAGCTAGCTGCTTACCGGACGGGTAGACCGCTTTGGCATCCTCCCACCCTTCCCAGCCCATAACTGGCGGGTTCAGTTCTAGCAAGTAGAGCTTGATCACCCCAGCTATGACAGGCGCATTGAACCTCTTGATGGTAGCGGACAATTCCTCAACGCCAGATCTTGAGCTGTTGATCGCGCTTCGAAGAGTGTGTGTTTCCACTAATGGCACTTCGTAGATCCAAGATCGGCGTCGTTCTACGATAATATGATCAGCTTAGCTATTCAGCCATTTGAAAACGGGGAAGCTGATATATTGAGACATCGCCCACCTTCCTCCGGCAGACCGGTATACACCTCATGGAGCGTGCTCAGGAGCGCTTGTAAAACCTCTGGAATCGCTCCCTTCGGCCTCGTTGGCGATTTCAACATCCCCTTCCAGCCCAACTCTCCCGACCACTTCCGTAGATCCACTCCAAAGTTGACGTCGGGGACATCTGTCTCGATCGAGTCGTAGATATGAGGCTGTGGTCTGAATGGTCCAGTGCGATTACCCTCAATGAGTGCTTTGAGGTCAGCTTCGGGGTTGAACGCCTCGACGGATAATGATGTGGAGTCGTGTAGGCTCGAGAGGCGGGAAGGAAGTTTCGCAATAGCCTCGTCATACTGCTTGAGTACTATAAGGGGGTTAGCGACAACATACCTTCAACTCGAAAGCGGAAATTAGCGAGAAGGACTGCTAACTTACCCGACTTGACCACGCTCAACCTCTCCCTCTCCCATCGCTCCCACACCCGCAGTCCACGCTCGATACGCTGCTCCATCTCCAGTCTCTTCTCCTCTACACTCCGCACAGCCTCTCGGTACGCCTCGTCCGCTTTCGTAGCCTCTCGTCTCAGCCGAATGTGCGGAGGCTCGTCGTTACCTCCTCCAAGTCCACTTGGGATGTAATTCTTCAACATTGTTTGAATGTTCGTGCTAGTTGCTGGGGAGAGGGGCGATCCGACGGCAGAAAGTGGATTTGTCGATTGGCTAGGCACCATCTTGAGGATAAAGTATGTATCGTAGTTCGGGTCAAAGCCCCTTCCGACTCCAATTCGGGATAGATGACCCATTTGATATAGCTCGGTAGCTGCCTCGACGCATCTGTCCCAGTCACCGCCGAAACCCTCGACGTTCTCCTTCAGCCACTGCACCACTTCTTCGCCGCTAAACGTCTTTTCGTACGTCCCGATGATCGATCCCCGCTGTCGGCTTGCCAGGGCTGCGTTGGAGCGGGACGAGGAGTTTGAGGCGAAAGATGCATCGGAGTACGGGGCCGGGTGGGTGAGGAGGTATGTATCGAGTTTTCTCAACAGCTCTTTGAGCGCCTGCGAGGTCAAAGACAGGCCGGATAGGAGAATAGGGCTGACGTATGAGTCACCATTCGCGGAAGATATCGAGGATGTCTTGTTGTGGGACTTGGGAGGTACAGCTGGTCCACCGCCTTCTTCTTGAACTTCCCGGAAAGTAGGTCGCCCATGTGGGTCAGAAGGTGGAATGAACGCGTCTTCCTTGGGACTGTTGGGACTCTGGACGATCCCTCCATTACCGTTGTCCTCCAGTATCGCATGTGGGCGTAATGGACTCGGAGGAGCAGGTAGCGTCTTGCCATCCACCATCAAGGGTTTATAGGGTTGTGGCGTTGGTGAATTTGATACGCTCGCAGCGCGTAGCTTCTCATTGATTCTGTCGGCGACAGTGCCGGATCGCTTGAGAGCCAAAGCGGCGGATTGAGGTTTGGGTGACGAGGTGTAGTTGTCCATTGGGGGCGATTGGACGGTGGCAACAGGTGAGGCCGTTGCTGGGGCAAACTTGGCACTACAGCTCAAGTCAGCTTCCTTCCTTTCCATTACCAGCCGGAGTCAGGTAATGTCACATCACTCACTCATCCTCGCTGTCGTCCGCAGCTCGGCTCTTGTTCAAATACGTCTGCCTCAATCCCGACAATTTCTGCACATCCTTCTCCCAGACTCCCACGACACCCGTCTTTGTCGTCAGATATTCATCTTTGGCGGCCCTAATCCTGTCCTCGTGCCGGACCTTCCACTGATTGAACCCCGCGAGAACCTTCTGCTCCAGTTCCGCCGCTAAAGCATTATGCGCCTCGCCACGAGCGGAGGATGCTCCACGGAGAGATAGTAAAGTGTGCTGAAGAGAAGACGAAGTTTGAGACGAACTCGAGGAAGATGGGATAGGTGGAGAGAGCAACGTCGCAGCTAGCGCCTGGTGCGCTTTGACCTGCGACTGAAGGGAGGAGTGAGTGATGACTCCTCTCAGACCACCTCGACCGACGAGCTGCTACAAAGAAGCGAGAATCACAAGATACGTACCTCAATGAATTCTGCTACGTCCTCATCCTCCAAAACACCCTGATGTAGCTGCTTGAACAGTACCTCCAGGCCGGTCCTGTAGTCCGGCGACCAGAACGAGTTGTAGAACGATGGTGGCAGTGTCACTGGCGCCATCCTGCTGTCGCTTTGGTGACACTGTCTATAAAGGGCTCTCCTATCTCCTTGCTTGTTCTGTAGACGGACTGACCACTGCTAGAGTATGTTGATGACCTAGAGCTTGGATTGACCTCGAGATTGCCTCGAGAGCTTCGTGTGATCGAGGCTGTGACGCGGGGGGGGGGGCGGTGGTCTTCGGATAAACTCCTGGCTGCCACGTGGGTGACGCGTGAATGATTTTCCCGGAAATGATGAAACACCAAGTCACCAACTCAACTTGAACTCGGAGCTGTTGACATGCTTAGCTTTCAGCTTGTCAGTCACTGATCGACGACCGCCACATCCACAAGTCGGTCACGACCCCATCAACATTGCGAATATGGTAGCAAGATGTCAAGAGAAGAGTTAGGCAGACGACGGGAAACTGTGAGGGGGTGTACCATCGTCTGGGCTTAGGATCAAACATCAAACCCGAGGAAGCCAGTCGTGTCACCACCACATCACTCACGCTTGTGAATCTTCCCTGACACTCAACTCCCTTCACCTGAATATCGTGTCAGACGCGGAAGCCTTCCACCGGACTCGTGCGTTGCGTTGTACCCGTTATCTTTTGATCTGGTGAGCTCTGCTGTCCAATGTCGGCAGGAAGATATCATTGACCAACGAGCTAACTGTCGTACGTCTCAGGCAGTTTTCACTCCTCGCCAAGTCCTCTGTAGTGAATGACCGGGCTTGTTTTTGAGACACATCGAACATAGACGACGATAACGTCGTGCGAAGATGGAGCGGTCGATGAATACCGCGCGGCTCGGTCACCAAGAGTCAGCGGGGATCTCTGTGTCTGGGTGTCCAACCAGACATGAGAAAGATTCCTCGACGGCCAAACTCCACCGACCCGCGGCCAATACGCTCGGAGGCGACGGCCGAGCATCGTCATCAAAGCATACTTCGATGAACAGGACCGAGCCGGGCGCTTCATCGACATCCTCGCCCAGAAGTGGCACCAATTCGTCTTTCCATGGGGTCTCATTCGAAGGAGGAGCTTCGGGTGCTATACATACGGCCAACTCCATGACCGGCATCCGCTCATTTTCCAAAAGAGCTTCCGAGAAGACGGCAGGAGCGGTGGCTTCTCCAGGCACTTCGACAGGAAGCAGTATCGCAGATCCGAAGCGACCGCCTAAGACGCCTATCGAAGCATTCAACCACCTGCGTGACTCAACGGCAAGCAAGTCAATCAACAATGGATCCACTCTGTTCTCAAGGGAGTCTTACAATGCACCACCGGTTCGACGCGCAGGTCCGATTTTACCATCTACTCGCTCGGCTCCTTCCCGGACGAATCCTATCCCCTCAGGTCGGTCCCCCCACGAAGTGCATCGACAACGACACGAGGCGACTCGCCAGCGAGGGTCAATGGACACACCCTCTCTTCCGCTGTTTATCCCAAAGGCAAGGCATCATCTTCATCGGAAGAGAAGGATCGGGTATCCGGAGTCATCCACCACAAACTCGCCCTCGTCCGACCACAATCCTTTCCCCTCGGGTCACCCCGCTCTCGATACTCCTCATTCGTCTCAGATCGGTCGCCCAGCTCAGACTGATCCCTCAGGCCTGAAGTACCATCCACCTCATCCTCCACTATCAACCATGAGTACATCTGAATTTCCCGAGGGTACCCACACGTCAAAGAAGCGGAAGAAGGAGTCCGAGTATGAGAAGGCGATAAAGTTGGAGAGAAGGGAAAAGGGAGCGAGGATACGTCTGGCGGCTCTCGAAGCCGGTAGAGCCTCTGCAGGACATAGACGAGCCGAAGGTGACCCAAGGAACGCCAAGTCGAATACTGTTTCGCCAACCTCTCCAATACCACAGCGCCAGCGTGTACAGACGGTCCGAGGCGCAGGTCCGAGCTCGACGTCCACTAGATCAGCTGCCCCCAAGACAAGTCCCAAAACCTCGAATCAGTCAGGGATTGCAAAGTCGATATTGGACGTAGCCCCACCACTGGAGACTCAATCAACACATTCAAGCTCGTCCTCATCCGCGTCCCTGCCGGCGATCAAGGTAGCCCAGCCGCGCCGACGGGTGATCATATCTCCACCGCCGAGTGATGCTTCTGATTCCGAGGCAGACGTGGATCGTATAGTCCCGGTGGCTCTCTCGCTATCATTGAGCCCCAATCCCGCTCTGCCTGCCATCTCGGATGAAGCCTTCGACAACTTGCCCGCAGTCGATCATTCTCGCTCGCCGCAGGTGGCATCCAGAATCAGCAATGGTGAATCGGCATCACTAGCGACAGCCTACCCTTCACCAGGGCGTACGTCAGTGTCCTCAGAGCGATCAGCCCCTTTCGAATTTCCGGAACTACGCTTAGACCCTATCACCGAATTGAGCACCCCGAGGCCGAAGCCACGTACTCCCGCAGAGTCGCCAAAAGTCACAGGACTTGTACTGGACCTCATGGCTAGATCTGCAGCGCCACTATCAGCGCCTGCAACTCCGATTAGTCGCCCTCGTTCACCAACTGTTGAATCAGACGGCTCAGCCGATGTGACTTTACCAGACTCGCCAAAGTCTGGCCGACCCTGGCCCGAGCTCGTGTCCAGTCCTACAGGTTCGTTCAACAACCTGCCGGTCAGAACTGGGCCGCCCAGTGTCTACACTGTACGCTCGACCTCCCCGGCAATGTCAGATACATCGATGTCCGAGTCTTCATATCCGCGCTTCAGAGGCAGTTCGTCGCCAACCCCACTTGGTCCGCCCCGTCGACGAAGAGGTCTCACGCCGGACTTGGTCCCCAGTTACCCCGCTCGATGCTCGCTGTCCTACTATCCCGGCAAGAACTTTGGCCTTCGAGCCGACGAGGATCTCAAGCCAGGCGACATTATCGTGCGAGAAGTTCCCTTCATGCGAATCCTGCACCCCATTCTCTCGCACCGACTACACGAGTCTTTCTCCCGGCTATCGTCTAGGCATCGAATCCTTTTCTTGAGTTTCACGGCGACAGTGACCAGCGAGCCGGACATCTACGTCAGCCTCGCGGAGACAAACTGTATCCCGCTTGTCGGGATGAGCAAAACTAAAGGAAAGGTACAGAGGAGACCCGCTGGAAGCAGCAAAACGGCCTTGGTGGATCATGTGGAGAAAGTACAGTCAAAGCGGTCTCTGCAGAAAATGGCTCGGAAGACCAGCGGTATCTGGTCAGTCATCAAGTATCCTCTCGAGCAGAGAATACCGGGTGCCAAGCCGAGATCGATCCTGCTCGGTGCAGAGGAAGACGACGGGCCTTGCCCTTCGGGCCTCTTTGAGACGATATGTCGAGCCAATCACTCCTGCTCGCCTAATTCGGGCTGGGTCTGGGACGAGGTCAACGAGGAGATGCGTGAGTAGCCGTCTCGTTTTGACCACACCGACTTTGAAGGAATACTGATGGCGCTGCAGTATTGATGGCGTACGATAACATACCCAAGGGTGAAGAAGTCACAGCGGCCTATTCCAACGCCTGGGAAACAATTGCAAGCTCGAGCGATCGCAGAGCGAAACTGCTCAAGCAATTCGGATTCGAGTGTGGTTGCGACGCATGTCCACCCTCCACCGAGTCCGCCGGGTCCGCCGAAGCTGTGAAAGCCATGGAGGCCGTTGACAAGGATCTCCGTCGCCTCAAGCATCTGACCCGCGATATCGACATGGATATCCTGGATTATTGCGAGTCCCCACAACAGCGGATCAGAGAGCTGAACGAGGCCATCGACATCTGTCGGCGGCATAAGAAGACAGCGGTCCTCTGTGAGATCCTGCCCCAGCTCTACTATGTTCACGCGCTATGGGGCGATGTGGAGCAGGCCAAGATCGCAGCGAGGGAAGCGGCGGAGATGAGGCGAATCACTTTCGGCCCGTTGGCCGATTTCGGCGACGAAGTCACGTTTTTGGAATTGGCAGAGAAGCCCCAACTTTGGAAAACCTGGAAAAAGGCTTTACAGGTTTGGAGGCCGGTCGTGAGTGCTTTGCAGTCTGTCGCGCCTAGATATGTTGCTGACACAGGAGTGCTAGAATGACGACGATTCGGGCGATAACGACTCGGACTTCCAACCTGGAGGGGAGGAGGATATGGCAGCTCAAGTCGCCAAAATTCACACTCGTCGTAGTAATCGCAGGAGACAGGACGACGCAATTCCCACTGGACGCCCAAAACGAATGAAGCTCAGCGTCCCGGCAAGCTCTGCACCTATCGACTCTTGCAGAAACGCAGAGCATCGGGAGCCCGAAGTGGACGCCAATCACGAGATAGAAGATTCGCTCTCGGAGGACGGCCTTCCCCTCAAAGAAGCCTACTGTCAATAGGAGGGGTGTTCCAGGTCTGAAGCCTTTGACGACATTGCCGGATTGGTCAATCACCTCCATGCAGGTGAGCGATGCGCCACGTACCGTGGCGTCTCAATCTAGATCTGCGGACCGGTGAGAGAGTTTTGCTGACTCGAGATGGTCAGAGCACATAGTCAAGGGCCGGGACCACTGCTGTTTCTGGAAGGATTGCCCGAGGAAAGGGCAGAAGCAGGCCACACGACAATTCCTCGGATTACATTGTCGTTCTCATACCGGCGAAAGGCCGTACAGATGCGCACAACCAGGTGTGTCGAGGAGCTAGTAGAGTAGGCCTGGGATGTATGGGGACGCTGACGGCCGATTTCCAGATTGTGGCGCTTTATACACTCGTAACGAAAACCTCACTAAACATCTCCGGAGCGTGCATCGGATCTAAACCGGTTCGCTAAATGATCAGATGCCCAAGGTCAAATCACACTTATCGACAAACCCAATCGCAACTATCCCGACTCCATCAACATCCACCACTCAAAGGTGATCGCGGGAAGTCTTCATAATATCGAACAGGGGAACGCTCGTGACACCGGATTCTTCCAGGGCGTGGATCTTGTAGCGGCTCTGACGCTGAAGCCCAAAATCGACTGTCGGATGGACGACGACGGCCATGAACCGGAGACGGCGAAGATCACGGGAAAGAACTCAGTGGGACCGAAACATGGGCTTGGCGGCTTGTGACGATGGGTTGCCGACAGAAGGGGATTTACCAGGTGAAATCCAAGAGATGACCGAGACGACAGGAGCCCCCCTGGGATAAGCTGCTATACGACTTTACCGCCTTATAACTTCAGCAAGTGTCAGTTGGACCCGTGTACCTATACATCTACTGTACGAACATATCGAGACACACAACTGTATATGCTATAATCTTGTGTTATCCGTGCTTGGACAGCGAGGCAGACTGAGCTGTATTACCTGATACATGGTGTATGGTACAAGATGCTGCAATGCGTTATGCCATGGGAAGTGGAACGACAGTTGGTCGTGCGAAAAGGCGTGTCCAAATATGTTCGTGGCTGCGTTTCCTCGCTGTGCAGCCACCCTGCCCGGTCGAGGTGTATTATGCGTGGTGTGGGCCGGTGACCCCGCTGTGCCCAATCCCGATGCTAGCTCCTAATGCCACTGACTCCCTCGAGCCATAATGGACAAACTGTCGGAGTTCGTGAATTGCGCTAACACCTGAGATTCTGGATCCTGAGATCGCATCCCATGGTCCCAGTCCTCCAGTTCAATCCTCCAGTCCTTCCGCCGGATGTCCTACCTAAGGTTGGCCGCCCGCAATCGTCGTTGTCGTCCCGTGACCTGAATTTTGGTCCTCTGCCTATGCCTCGATTCGCTTCTCCCCCTGCTCCCTCGCCTGCCTTGCTGCATTGGCCAGCTCTGCTTCTTGGAGATTCTTGTCGTACTTCTCCCTCCATCTCCGAATCTCAGTCTCCGTCGCAATCTTGCCTTCCCTAGCGAGGTCATTCCGAGCCATGCGCCGCAACTCGTTCTCCTTGACACGGAGGTGATGTTCATATCGGATCAAGTGCGTGTCTATCTTCGGGATCAGTATCTCCCCCTCCGCATATTCGTCCGCGTTGGAGGTAGTGAGACTCACCGGCACCAATGACGAGACCGGCGACACCAGCGGAACTGGTCAGAAAGCCTTTCAAAGCTAGTGTCTGGCGTCTAGCATGATGATATTCAGTATTGTGATTCTGGTTCAAGACCGCTTCACGGATCGAGTGAACTAACACAACTCACTGGAACAAGGGCCAGGTGAAGTGTGCGACGGTGCATCCTATTGCTCCGACGATCCCATATGTGATCATGCCCTAGACAAGAGTCAGTACAAGATGGCCAAGGGAAGACGAAACAGTTTCGATGTGGCGGATACCCAATCACTGGTCGAGAGGTCTTAATTGGGACGCCATGCAAGATACACGGGTGAATGGACGAAATGGCTCACCTCGATCCCGCCTTTATACTGAATCTCATACTGCACTTCGTCAGCACGTACGCTGGGCCAGTCAAGAATGGTGTATTCGGACAGATCGCAGGCTCACCGCTCGCTGCGTTTGAGCATTGTTCAAACCCGTGATCCGACCTGACATGATTGTATCGCGACTTCGATGATGGACCTTGGTGAATGGACGAAGAACGATTCAAGCGGAGTAGCCTAGAAAAGTCGATCTGGTCCGAACAAGAGTGCTCCAAGTGCCCCTAAGGTTGATGTGTAGGATCTGTTTGACGATACAAGGCCAAGTATGGCAGCGATATGGAGCGTATGGCGAGCTATGGGCAAGCTATGGGTTATGCGGTCGTCGGTCGAACTTCGAGGTCTCGAAGACGAAGAGGATCGATCGGATTTCCAATCTGTCCATCCGGCAAATTCGGCCGGATGATCCGCGATCTGCCAGCTCTCGGTGCTGCTACGACTGAGTGGTCAAACTGTCTCTACATCTACACAGACTTGAACCTGTTCATTGGCGCTTCGGGTGAGAGTCGGATGTCAATGAAGGCGTACATGTCTGGAAACCGGAGACCCATTGCCAGTACATCTCCAAATGTCCACTCAAACGACCTAGCGGCTAGCTCGCTCTCACTTCCCATCCTTGTACACTTCACCCTTCCGCCTCATTCTTCCGATACCCGCATATGCCGGTCCTTTGCCCTAGGGCTGTCAGTATCGTCAAACACATGCTCGCTGGTTTCAGCTCACAAGTGCTACTTCCCCTCCGGGATGGCGAAGCTGACTCCCGACAGTGGTCTATCTCGCTTCTCTATCTGACCGGGGGGTTCGAGCGTCGAAGGCGTAGATATTGTGGAATTGCGATGGTTGGCCTCTGTACCGATCGTCAGATGACGATACTGACATACCCTCACGATGTCAAGGTGAGGACTCACTGTCGACGGATACTGAACCCCTGCTTTGGTCGTATAGCGTTCCAGAGTCTCCGCTGAGTTGGAGCTCGATCTCTCCGCGATTCGAATTTTGGCTGAGGTTAAGTAAGCTCATAGCACAAGCGACCACCATCATCATCTGTCTGACGACTGGAGCTTTGAGGAGCACTGGGCTGGTGTGGGGGCAGCCACTGCTAGGAATCAAGCGGACACGCCCTGTACTCGCCTTCGAGGTCGTCGTTTGAGATAGTACCAAATCACCACGAAGGTTAGAATCGCCAAGAAGAGGATCGTGCCGAGCTGGAACAGTGTCAGCTATGCCTCTCCCCAAGTCGACATCTACAGCTCCCAGGCTGGTGGTACGCTCTACAGGTCTCAGTGTACCGAATCGAATTTACGTCCTCCTCCAAGGCTTCAAGCCATACTCCTGCTTATTCCAGGAACCACAATTGACTCACTGTACCTCCGAGGATTGGCGCGATCTTCTTGCTCTTGCTCTTTGTATGACCACTCTTGCTCGTAGTCGTGTGATGGATGCTGGACGTGGTCATACTCCTGGTCGAGCTAGTTCGGGGGAGGACCAGGCTGATGGTGGACAATGGCCTTCTCGCTCGAGTGGACCTGTTGACATCTTCAGCCAATGCCTCTCGACCAGAACTCACATCTTGAGCAGCTCAGAGTTGGGTGTATACCGTCTATCTGGGAGCGATTCCTCTTCTTAAGTCCTGGACCTCCTCAAGCTGTGGCGATACGACCGCTCCTTGATCGACGCACACACCACACGCTCCCGCCTCGAGGCTTCCCGTCAAATCAGATCTTGACGCCACACCATCAACTCGGCTCCCAGACGTCGTGAAACTCGGGTCCCGACGTCGTGATGCTTGCATTATACGTTTCTTGTATGCTACAACATGTACCGCAGCGATCCTACCTCGCGATCGCGTCGTTCTAATGATATTGAGGTCGTGTGCTGTACCCCATGTCTAAGTGATTCTCTCCGACCAGGTGACGATCTGACGGTCTACAAGCTACTCGGTACAACTCTCCGGGCTAGGGCTGGACTTCCTGCCTCTGTCCATATATCACCGATATGCCACCTGGACTCTGGTCTATACTTTGCGAAGGGTGACGATTGTCGGGTGAAGTGGGCTGCGGGGGCCTTTGAGGCGTTGATGTGATGGTGTAATTGGGCGGTATGCTCTGTGTCTTTGTGGGTGTCAGTATGAAGTGACGCTATACTAGACAAAAAGACTCACGTATGCTGTCTGCGACTCGACATCACCTACTTGCGCACCTGCAAACTCTTTCCTCTTCACACTGCTGTCTACGATGGGTCAACACATGTTCAACACATGTTCTCAGAAACTCGGGAGTAACCTTGACCAACTCACCATCCATCTCATACGACACATACGTCGCATCCGAGCCTTTCCTCCTGTCCGCAGCTTCATCCTCTCCTACGAGCGTCGCTCCGCCTAGCGATTGTTTGCGCTGCTTGTTCCGCTTCCTCCCGTGCCGGATGATGGCGTATATGACCGCTACTATCGACGCAATCGCAACTAGTATGCCGACCTACAAACCAGGTCAGCTATAGAAACGACTCCTGGTCGGGTGTATTGGCTCACCACTATGCCCGCTACTGCGCCTTTACTTAGATCCGTGCCGTACTTTGGATCGCCGCCGGGACCGTTGATTCCCCAATCAGGCATAGGCCAGCCGTTACTCGTTGCCGCCGCACTAAGGTCTGCTCCTTCGGCGTCCGCTCTAGGAGTGTCGAAGCTGTTGTCCGTCAGTGGCAAGCTCGGAGATCAGACACGCAACGTTGAGGAAGAGGCAGAGGAGAGGAAGCATCGTGGAAGACAACTCACGCATCGCCCAGTCCCGTGGTTCCAGGGCGAAAGTCACGGACGATCATCTTGTTGTCTGAAAGGTATTGTAGGGGCGACAGTTTGGATGAAGGTTGATGTTGAGCGAGCTGCCAATGCGTGCTCTTGATGTACCTTCGAGCAGTCGGACGGGTATTGTCGTCGGTATTTCGGACGATCAAATCGTGCAGTGAACGACTGCTACTACCTTCGTACGGGTGAAAGCGATATGGTCCACCGTTCAGAGCGAGTAACAGAGTGCGAGATCGACAATATAAAAATGTCAAGCGTTTCCTTGCTGTATCCTCGCCTTTGCCTCTGTCCAGCCTATTGAACCGAGCTACTGAGCTACTGATGAGCTAAGCGTTGTCGATAGCACTACGGTGTTGCTGGGTGAACACTTGATGCTCGACAGGTGCCGACCGATGACAGCGACAGACGAACGATCGAGGTCCAACCCGTCCTTTCGATTAGCGTGCTGGCCGGGCCGGCGAATGTTGAGCAGGACACGAGACTCTAGTGCAAGTAGTGTAGTGTCCGAAGCAAGGCAAGTGAGGTACCGATCCAACGTCCTTTGATGCTGGGGTCGCTTTTGTGTGTCGAATTTGATGTTCCGTGGAAGGTAGAAAGGAGCGAGTTGAATCGACCTACTCCGTCGTACTTCAAGGTGAAGGACTATGATGGGGCTATGCTTGGCTTCGTGTTGGACTCAGTTTGGCTCGACTTCATCTAATTCGAGGCCTAGGTCAGCTAGAGTAGCTCCTAAAGCTACTCGTAGCTAGCGTGTCAGCCCAAAGTTTGACTTATTAGCCGCTATACTTCCCGCACTACACTGCACTTGCATGTAGCCAGCCTAGGCCATCCTCCTCCTCCTCCTCCTCGAACCCTCCCAAAACCCTCCTCTCCCTGTCAGTGTCAATCGCCGTAAGAAGAAGACGCTAAAACGACATCAACTCCCTGGCGACAACAACTTTGTTTCAACGCTAGCGTCCTTTCTAGCGCGCTTTTCCGGCTCGGAACAGAGCGTCCTCGGCGCAGTGCAGCAGAGTGCAGCGCGACGCAACTCCGAGTCATCCGGGCGGGCCAGTGATCAACGGCATCACCCAGCCACGTCCATATCGCTATAGCCAGAAGCAGTCTGAGAGAGCGGCTGAGGAGGGCCATCGATCATCGATCATCCTTCGCTCATCACTGCCTCCTCCTAGCTCCTCCTACAGTCCTCCTGCACCTCCAGTCAGGCTCCTGCCTGCTCTTGCCCACATGTCCTGCCAGGTCCTGCCAGCTGGTCCTGGCAGACAGGTTCATGCATGACACACGGGTACGGCACAAGGCGTCCCGAGGGCTCCCGGTGGCGTGGAGACCGCATGCTATCGCGTTTGATGCATAACCGGGGTCGTGGTACGCTTGGCAAGCCTGGGCGAGCTCTGCGAGTCGACTTACAGCATCTTACCTCATTCGTCAGCGGTCGTTCAGAGTCGTTCAGAGTTGTTCCTACAGACACTCGCAGACTCAACGTGGGAATCACACCACGCCGCAGCCACGTCACAAGTCAATGGTCCATCGTAGATCCACAAGGCCGGTATGCAGCTACAAATTCTGCGCGGTACACCATAGTACACCATCCATGACTCGACACAGCATGACACAGCTTCCCATCTTGACGCACTCGAACACAGCCGGGAAAGCGCCTCTCCAACTTTAACGATTATAAATCAGTCGAGATACGAACACTTACGGGCCAGCGATTACAGTATGTAGCTGAAGCTGGGCAATCTATTCCAAGCGCAGTCGAGTTGTCAAGGGGATCTGACCAGATCTCACCGATGGATCTCGAACGATGTTTCACCACGATCTAGGATCGAAGAACCAGGATGGGCCTGTGGTCTCTAGGACGCCAAGTGACCAGCTTGGCGACGAGTCTGGATCGAGGCCGCTCGTCTACCCGTTCCGGTCATCTCGTCTAGGTGATGAGTCGCAGCGTGAGGGGAGGGACAGCGAATCGAAGCCGGCCTTTACGCCTGACAAGTCGTGTGGCGTATCTCGAGGAGGATCCGGGGGCTGAGAGGTTGGGTATACCGGTGTCGAAAGATCTCAGTCTCAGAAACAGTCTGGTGGATCGCTGGACATGAAGCTCGCCGTCGTATGGCCTCCTCGTCACCGGCGCGGACTTGAGCTACCGGTCAACGACCATTCCTAGCCGCCTCATAGCTCGGCAATTGGTCCCCATCCATTTGTACTGGCCTAGCTGGCTGCCTCGGGGTCGACTCTGAAGACTCTAGGCGGACGAAATTCGACAGGAATGGATCCGCCCGAACGCTCCGCATAAAGTCGGAGTCGGTTTGAGCTGGGGCCGTAGGACCAGACGTCGCTGCGTACGCTGGAACAGTGTCGTTGACCTCGGGGGCGGTGGGGATGAGTCTGCCGGTGCTGTCCCGCCTGAAGCGGGAGACCATGGCGGGAGTGGACGTCGAGCGAGTGAGGCTGGTGGTGCCAAACGGACCAGGAGTGATGGTGCCACGAGCGCAGGTGTTGGTGTTTGCCATATAAGGTGGAGGAGCACCGTCGCCAGTTGCCTCGACGTCCGGGTCTGGTAGTGCCTCGCTGTGGAGCGGTCAGCGGATGATTCAAATGCGGTATTAGCGATGCTCACATCTGCTTTCGCAATTTGTTGAGTCGGTACGCATACACCAGGCAGCCGATGGTCAAGCTCAACCCGACGATCTGCATTGTGTCAGCATGTCGCAAGCAGTTTCAAGATGACAGAGAAATCTTGAGCTGACTGGGATATAGTTGACTCACGATGATCGGGATTGCAAAGCCAAACCAGGGGACACCGCTGTGACTGGTGAAACCGGGACTTGCGGGGGTTGCGCTGAAGGCCAATCGTCAGACCAAGTCACTGTGCCGTCTCCACCGCGTATCTACTTTTCAGCTGGCCGACTGCATGCTGCACAAATAGGCCGAGTGGAAGGGGTCCACGAGATGCGGGTCAAATGGGAGTAGCTCGTCCACTCACGTCGCTGAACGGGTGCTAGACCGCGTCGAAGTGTACGAGTATCGACTGGTAGACCTAGTCCATCGCGTTGCAGTGACACTGTAGCCAGTCCGGAGCGCGCTACTGACGCTTCCAAGCGAGGTGATCCGACCTGGACTAGAGGCTGTGATACCTCCAACAGCGGAAGTTGGCAAGCCAACACTCGAGGAGCTCAGTGTGGCGAGGGGATTGGTGACGGTATTGGTGACGGACATGTCGAGTCGGTGATGACCGAGTGCGGATAAGGGTCTTCACTGGGTTGAGTGGTATGACCTTGAGGCCTTGAGGGCCGGTGTTGTCAAAGGAGGTTGATTCCCAGTCCTATCGTCCATATAGGGAGGAGTGTTCTTATACACGTCCTATCATGCTCGGTCGGAGCATAGAGACGTATGACCTCGCCGCTGCCCGGTCCAACATCCTAGCCGGGCAAGAGCAACATTCCGCCGAATGACCCGTCGACTCGAGCTTGCTCACAAACGTGCTATCTCTCGACCGTGACAGAGTTATCTCTAAGCCGACCGCCGAGTGCCGAGTAACGGACGGCGGACCGCGACGGCCCACATCAGCCCACATCAGCCCACATCAGCCCACAGGCCACAGCCCCGATGATCATGGAAGTTGGTACCCCTTGGACGGAAGGGAGAGGAGGGAGGAGGAGGGAAAGTGGCAGACCGCTGTATCCCGTCCTTCGGCCGTTGCGCCATGACAATTGCATTAACTAAGCTTAGTGTCTTGGCGCCCGTGCCTGGCTCCCTGAGCTTTCGTCATACGTCACTGATAAGATCCAACGGAACTCAGCGGCCCACCTTTTGGGTCCACCAGCAGGCAGCAGTCCGCAGCAGCAGGCATACCCGTAGCACAAGCATAGCATGACTTTGGTATGACTAGCTGCTCTAGCTGCTTCCCTCTGCTTACAAGGCTCACACAGCCTCACACGCTCACACGCTCACGGGACATCGGTTGAGTTGCTCTCTCACGAAGCTTCGTAGCCAACGTGCGAGAATAATTTGACCAACTACAGGTTGTGACAGGCCTCTGCGAACGGCGAACGCTGAACCCACTGGAATGATCAGGTGACTTGATCGTGGAGGCACGACGTACTTTGCTGGTGGGCGCGGCAGCCATGATCACTTGATACGCAGCGGCATGCATTAATACAACATGGAACATGTTTAGCCTCAAGAGCGTGCTTCTGTCAATACTGCTGCGGGTGGATATATCCTTAGCATAGCTTACAACAGTTTGTATCCAAGACTCCCGGACTCGTCACTTCCTAGTATATATGTACAACTGCTCTCGCCCTGAGTCATCAGTGACCTTCCTTTTGGTCTATCCCGCTCGTCTGTACCTTCCCAAACCAGCTGATATTACCGTCCTGGACTTTCCTCCCATGTCGACTCGTAACTCGGGGGCAGGCCGCCTGCCCGGTGGGCATCTGATCCCTCTGAGGCCCCCATGCCATAAGCTGAGGGGTAGTAAGAGCCCCTGGCAGCCTCCAAGTCGGCGACATCCCTCGTAGTAGCTCGTGATGATGGTCTAGTAGGGATGAACGGTGTGATAGTAGGAGCGGTGGACATGGGCGTTTGAACTGGTGCAGAACCTCGACCGCGTGGTTGATTCTGGAGAAGGGGATTGAGAGCTAGAAGGGGGTTTGGCGAGGGTGGTTGATATTGCTGAACGGGATAGTAGCTCTGCGGAGGGGGTTGAGCTTGGGGTCCAGACGTTTGGTAGTCTAGTTCCAAACGATCAGCATCCTCCACGCTAGCCCAAGGTGTCCGGGGAGAAGGACTCACTGTATCCTTGACGGGGGAAAGTCGAGCCGGGCGCCCCGGACATCGGCGTACCTGATGTCAAAGCTGGAGGATAGAATGGTCCAGGTAGCACAGTGCCATTCAGCCCTCCAGGTCGATCCACCTCGAAGCGCGTCGGACCAACTCGTCCACCATTACGCCGCTCGAAACTGCTGAAGCCGAATGTGTGGCCGCATCGGTGGAGAGCAGTAATTATGGCCCCGATGATGACTAGACTGCCCACGACGGCGAACGGGATGATGAAGGCCTTGGGCGGTCCAAAGCCGCTCGACATGTTGAATCAATTGTTGGACAAGGTCTCTGCTTTGGGGTGGAGGTGATAGGGGTGGTCGGTGGAAGTGATGATGTCTCCTCAGATAGCTGGGACTGCGGATCTGGGGATCAAGCTGTATGCGTATTGCGTAGATAAGGCAGCAATGGGATTGTCCGCAGACCGCAGGAGTAGTGAGGGTGGACCGGATCCCTGATGGTAAGCTGGCAAGTCAATGTACGTAGTGGGGTGGGTCCGTTATGATGGCGAGGTAAGGATGTGTGACACGATCAATCAGGATCTTTGTTCCGCATATGTATGAACGTCGCCACTGCTGACGATCCGACGATCACTGCTTCGCTCTCCGCGCACTTACCCTTGACGACGGTGCGAAGGCGCGAAGGACCTTTGACGGACCTGGTTGCGGTGCTACAGGGGTGATAGAGCCGGATACAGAGATACCCGGTTGATCTTCTCACCGCCCAGGAGGCCGATCATCTCGGGTTAGCTCACCAGAGCTCAGCACCGCTCAGCTTGGCTCCTGTGCACACAGCAGCACTTCGTCAGAGAGATAAGGAGTACGACTATCGAGTTCCGACGGACACAGCAAAGAGCCGACAGTTCAAAGTCAACCAATGAGATGCTGGGAATCGTGATAGTCACTTTGTCCGAACAGGAGCCGCCGAGCCGACCATCCGTAAAGTCCGTCACCATGTCGTCATAGATCTCGCGGCACAGCCGGAACTGAGCCTCTGAGGTGGCTTCCAAGGTGACTCTCAACTCTCAATAGCCCTCACTGGAGTGGACGCTGAGAGGATATGTGAGGCTAGATGATCACCAACTCCAAGACGGCCGAGTCGCCCAAAAGTCACAGCTCCCCGATCGGCAGTGCCGACATCCTCGGTCGAGGCGGTCACTACCCCGGCATGACGGCTTGCAAGCTGCTTCACCTCATCCAGCACTACATCCTACGACAAGCGCAGTCTTTATGTTGTATCTCCGCCTAAGCGTAACGATCTGAATGTTGCTTGATCCCACTTCGACCTCGGCGCTCATCTGGCATCCAACCTCGAGCGACTGCGACAATCTCCTGCCCAACTTGCTCGCCCATCATGGCTTCTTACACATAGATGCAGCCTTACTTCAGGCGATCTTTGGACAGGGGGTCTTTCGGACCATTTCGATGGGTTGACCCTACAGGACAAGCCTGTATCCCACCTTCACCCTGCATCTAAATTGACATCAGCTCCGCTTCCCCATGTCAAGCGTGCTCCACTTGATGGAAATAACAGTAGTCCGCACCCCGCAAAGAAGGTCCTGATAGTATGTGCGATGTCGCCTGAAGCACTCACGAAGAAAGGCCATCCCTGTCCGAATTTCCGGTATGGCGCCTGGAGTCCAGCCTGAGTGATGAGATCGATGTGTGTCGGAGACAGAGGTTCGATAAGGCTATCCTGGAGAAACGGGGCCTGCTGGGAGATCATGCGATCGACCTTTCCAGTGGTTCTGAGTCCCTAGTCAGCGATCGTCTTCCGCCAAGCCTCATCAACAGCTCGATAGAGGATGAGCGGACCTTCACGTCTGCCCTCGTTCGCCCAAATATTCGTACCCTCCGAGGGTTTCCTCATCCTGCTGGATCACTCGTCCGGAAGCACTCACGTCAATACCACCCCTTGGGACACCTGCTGCGCCCACATCAACAGGATCTGCCCTGCTGTCTCCTCAGCTCCCATCTTCAATGCAGACCAGGATTGCGTCGGCTCCACCGCCCTTGCCTTGATGACCTCAGCAACAGCCTCGTCCACTGGTCCGCCGATGTGCCTGGTGATCGACATCAACGGCGCATAACACTCAATGACGATGTTGTGCTCCTTGCAGAGGGGCAGCAGAGCTGGGAGGTAGTGAGCGAGAGAATATGGATGGAACTCGATCTGATTCACTGCCGGCACGATCTGAATCAAGTCAGCGACTCAGCATGCAAAGACCACTGTTCTACACAATGTACACTTACCTCGCAATTGTCAATGATCGCCTGGAGCGACTTCGTACTGAAGTTGGAGACGCCGATCGACTTTGCTAATCCCTCCCTTCTGATCCGCTCCATCTGTCGCCATGCCACAGTCACATCCGCCTGGACGAGAATGTCCGCGTGAAGCTGATTTGAGTGAGCACGGTTCGCTCCATCTGCACCTCACTCACCAGATACAGATCAACATAGCCGACTCCCAGCTATAACATCATCAACCACCAGTCTGCCGTATCCTTTCGGACTGGGATCCGCTTACATCGCTCAGGCATTGGTCCAAGAAGGTCCTAGCGTCGAACGATTCTGGGTCTGCGTGGAAGTCTCCCCCTTTGCTTGTGATGAAGAGATCCTCTCGGCTGAGCTTCACTGGTACGTCCTCAGCGCTACCATGCTCAGAATCCGGAAGTGAACTTGTATTCTTGGACGAAGAGATCGCTTGGGATATCGCTGCGCCGGTGTGTTGCTGATTCTTGTACCACCATGCGCAATCGAGGTGTCGAAGTCCGACACCGAGGGCCTGAGTAACGACGGCACTACAATCCCCAAAGGCTTGGCTGGTGCCTATACCGGATGAGAATGAGCCATCCAGATCAGCTCTTTCTCAGAGACGATATCCAGCCAAGACGTGCCCCACTTGACTGTTTTACCGGGTAACTGAGAGGGGACTCACCTGTTCCGAAACCAAGGATCGGGATTGAGTTCCCGTCGTTCAGCTTGATACTCCTCACAGTGGACATCTTGGTTGTCAGTCAATGATATTCTGAGAGCGACACATCATCGGGGGGAACAGTCAAGATGTCCCAAGGGTCTCCCCAAATCTAAATGTAGCTCAACCCAACACACACTTCCCCCTCTCAGCCACGCGCGTTGGTCGCGGTGTTCTCAAGTACAAGTAGTTAGGGTAGCTCATCCCCTGCGGATGTTACATAGTACATACATGATGATGTGATCGCAATGTCCAGATGCTCTTCTGTGATGCTATTGTCGATTATCTACAACACTTCTTCGCTTCGTACTGTGCTTTCAGCGAGCGGTGTCGCTGTTTTACTACTCTCGATGACCTTCATCTTCCCCTGCTGCCACTAGGGTCATCACTCGGCTTGCTGCGTTTCGAGCGAGTCGATACCATGTCATCCTCGTCCGGGAAGAACGAGGGGAACTACGGTCATCAGCAAGCAGCTCATCACGCGAGCCTGGTCAAATCGGTAGCTGCTCACTTCTTTATCTGGCTGTGTATCATCCAGCTCATCTTCATCCATCTCCTCGTCGATTCCCTCTGCTGGTTCCTCCTCCGCCCTCTGATCCTCCTCTATCGTCTCTTCGACTTTACTGAAGCCACCTCCATTTTGACCTTGGTCATCTCCGCCACCACCAAACAACGAGCCGTTGCCTTCTGGGAGGTTGAACGAGTCTTGCATGATCCCATCGTCCCTGTCGGGTCTGCCACCCCCGCTCTCCGCTTCCGCCGCCAATCGTCTCGCTTCCAGCTCGTCCGCCTCATCCTCATCATCTAGCGCATCTTCCAATTCACTCATTTGCCCGAATCCCGTCAGCTCCAACAATTCCTGCTGAGACAACACCCTCTGTGATGGTCCTTGGCTATTGGAGAGGAAGAGAGGTTCCTGACCATTCTGTCTTCGTTGCGATCCGGCGGCGCTGTTACTTGGTCCTTGGCCGGAACGATGTATGATGGATGTGGAGCGTGATGAGGTGTTTGCCGAAAGGTTGAGAGACGGCCGTTTTCGCTTACCAGGCCCCTGAGACTCTGCTCTCGATCTCGCCGTGCCGGATCTTGAAGCGCGGTCGTCTTGTGCATCACCGTTGTCGTCATCGTTCTCCTGTTTCGAGGGTGGAACAGAGCCTCTGCCACTACGTCCACCGCCGCCACCACCGCCGCTTCGGCCACTGGGTGGTTGACCGGTCGGGACGACGTCACTGAATCCGGCAAAGTCGGTTGTCGCGATAGCGCAGAAGATGTCAAAGTCCCAGTCTTTCGATTCCTCCACGTCGGAGGTGAGGGTGAGGGGTTGGGTCGCCTCTGAGAAGGCGATAGTGAGGGAAATACTGAGCTGCTCGGCCAGAGTCAGAGCGGCCTGATGGGTGCGGACGGATTAGCTCACGTCAAACATACACCTGATACAAAGCATCACTCACTCTGAACTCCTTCATGGGCAGGGTCAAGTCGACTCTTTCCCCTTCGACCCAATACTCGTCGAACTCCCCGTTGTCGACTTTGATCTCCGTGCTCAGTCCACCGACTCCAGCTCCTGCTTCATAGGTCTTGACTCTGACTTCCCGCTTCGCAAACATCCAGCCTAACTGATTCTCGGTTCTAATCCCGTTCCTCTCTCCTCCGCCCGACGCACTTCCTGTCGCTATTGAGAAGTGGTCGAGCATATCTCTGAGCGCTCGAGCTGATACTGTGAACGATGAAGGGGTGGAATTAGGGTCGACTTCTGCTCGAAGAAACTCTGATGAGGCTAGGTGTAGGGAGTGCTTCTTTGTCACACCTAAATCACCGTAAGCTATGCTCGGACCAAGGGGAATCCATTCTAGCTTACCATGCTTGCAGACTAGCTTCATGATCAGTTTCGCTTCTATGCCCGAGTTGACATCGTCCCCCATGATCTCTTGATAATCCGCTTCATCCTGCTCATCCTGGTTGGTCAATCCGGAGGATTGTCTGTTGTTTCTCTTAGGGCGGAGTGACTGTTCAGGGTCGATGATGGTGAGATCGAGCCTTTCTACATTGTTCATCGTGGTCGCTTTGCCCAGGACTGCTAGGACAGACTACGCTCGGACGTCAGCGGAAGAAGGGCAAAGTGTAGGGAGAGGAAAGGGGTTGACCAGCCTGAGTAGACACACCTTGACAAGCAGCAAACACTTGACACCACGCCTCTTCTGCACTTCTGTGTCTCCATGGGCTTTGTACCTGCAGAAGAAGCTACGTTTCAACTTGAACAAACAGAAGGCCGATCTGCTCGAGTTGGTCACCGCTAGTTCCCACTTCCAAGATGTCAGCTGACAGATGCACAAGCGAAGCAACGGGCAGATGACTTGGCCAAAGATCATATAAGAGACTCACCTGATGTTGCGTGGCGTGCATGTTCAGATCATCGCCAAATTTGGAAGCGCATTGTAGCAACTTTACAAAGTCTGAAGGAAGGAATCAGCTCATAATCGGGATATTCTTCTTCGCTCCAGCTGTGATCTCACCCTTGATGTGAGGTTCTCTGATGGATGCCTCCATCTTGATAGCGAGTTACCTATGGTCCAGTCATATGGTGGTCCTTGTGGTTCGTTGATGCAGACGAGAGATTCAAGGAAGCAAGAACATTGAGAAACTCGACGTGACTGTGAGTCACCTCCACCGGGCGACCAAAGAGGCCACGTGGCAAATCGTCGCGTCAGCTTTCTGTGTTTGAAGTTGTCTTCACACGGTGATACAGTTGACGGCTGTTGCTGCCCTGCATTCTACGATTACAACCAAGATGCTATAGCTCCAGTACCCCAGCTATGCCGCGCTGACCTTTTTCTTCTTCTCCCCATCCTTCTTCTTCTTCCGCTTGACCCTAACCACCTCTATATCTCCCGAGGCAGCCGCAACATCGGTCGGGGGCTGAGGGGCCGATCTGCTATCTTCCTCTTCGTCTAGCTTATACTCGTCGAACCTGGCCGTACTCGATGCACGGGAAGGTTGGGCCGAAGTCAGATCAACGGCCGCCAGTCCAGACTTGACCACTGGGCTTGCTGTAGCTGAACCATTTAGCGGAGGTGGCTTGGCATCCGCGGGCATCTCGCCAGAGCGGTCCAAGTCGACTATATCGGCTTTACCCTTCTTCAGCCGACTCTTTGGCTTCTCATCTATCACTGGTTCATCTGTCATGTCGGCGTCAGCGACATATTGATGTTCATTGAGCCGATCAATACTTACCCGGAGGCAGATCCGAGATGTCTAACCGGACTATCGGTATATCGTCTATATCATCCTCGTTTCCGTTCTTCTCGTCTTTTTCGTCGTAGAGATAGTATGGATCATCTTTGGCTCTTGCCCTTCTTTCCGCTTTCCGCTGTTACATAGATCAGCTTCAGATCATTTCAGGACCAACCAGCTGAATCTCACCTTTTCTTTCGCCTCCCTCTCCTCGGCTGTGAGTTCACCCTCTGCCTTTCTCGACTTTCCTTTACTCTTCTTCCCCTTTCGCTTCTCCCTGTCCTCAGCTTCCTGCTCCCGAATCACTCTTCTCAGCTCTTCCATTCCTTTCCCACCTCCTTCTCCTAGCTGAGTGACTTCCTCCTCTACCTCGCTCTCCTCATCGGCCAGCTCCGCGATATCACCGAAACCCCCTCCTGCGACGTATTCAGTGTCGAGGTTCAAACCGTCTGGAACTCGTATTGACGATTGAGCCTGAGCCGCCACCGCGTTGAGCTCGTACGATGTGTATAGCGGCTCGAGAAGGAACAGGGATTTGGGATAAGGTGGGTTGTCGTCCGATCCTCCATTCGGCGTGCACTCTTCGAATCCGCCCTCCAGCCCTTCAATTGCTGCTTCCTTCTTTTGGGATGATACTGGCGCTTTGTGGTTTTTCAGGTCGGCTTCGATGAAACTGAGCAATTGGGTCGACTCCACGGCGCGTTCTTGAATCTCAATGTCGGAAGCCTTGGTGAACGGCTGCAGGCCCTGCTTCACCGATGCCACCAAGTTCTGGAGCTCCTGATGCTTCTCCTCTGACCAGGAACTGGAAACAGCGGCGGCATGCCGGGCGAAGATCTTGACAACGGCTTGTAGCGACAACGCCACCATCGAGGTATCTGATTGATGTAATGTGGGTGATAGAATGGCAGATATCGCACTGAGAGGCGACGAAAGTTCACTATAGGACGGTTAGCGTTGGAAAGGAATCTCTCGCTCGAAGGTGGACCGACCTGGCATATTCTCCGCAGATCCATACAGCAGCTTCCACCAACCCTGCCTCTGCACCCGACTCCCTGCTCTTCTCTATGAGATTCTCATCGTCGAGCGCTTTCTCCAAAACGTCCACCGCGAATCCTCTCACACTCCTAACCCTCCCGACGACATCCAGCAACAGACTCTTCACCTCGGCCCCCACATTGACATTGCTGACATATGCGACGTCGACAAGTACCGATACCACCCATTCAAAGTCTGAAACATTGACGTATGTGTCGAAAGAGATGACCGAAAGGATCTTCTGCGCAATCAGTAATCGATATGCTGGAGAGAGGGTTATTGAAGCCGAGGTTGTTGATGGATCTGTTGACTGGGACCCTTTGGCAGTCTGACCTACAGCAGCGAGAGAGGCTGCCGCCGATGGGAGGGCGGTGTTGGTCGTCGGTGGGGCCAAGTGAGCTAACAGCCTGTCCACGATGGACTGCATGTTATCGCGGTCCACCTGCAGGAGTATGAGCAGTGTTCCGACCGTGGAACACTAGCTACTTACCATCGACGATACCAGCTCAAGAGCTCGGATCCGAATAGAAACATCGGGATCGTCCAGACTTTGCAATATCTCTTCCTGGTATTCGGCGACCATTTGAGGCTGAGTTGGGATGATCTTGACCATCGCCAACAAGGCGATGTATCTGACTGCGATTGACTTGTAAGCGAGAGTTGATAATCGCCTGTGACTCAACACACGATTCTGGTCTCCTCCCTCGTCCCTCAAGTACCCTCCCAGCTTCTCCACACAAACTCTTGCTAGAGCCTCGCCCTCTGCCCGATCGGGATCGAGCATACCACCGACTATACACGTCCTAACACATTCGTACAGTAGCGAAATCGCCGACGTCGATGAGATGAGTGCCGTGATGGGAGGCAGCAATTTCCGCACCAACCGGGGTTCCAGCGGTGTAAGAATGGCAAACTGCTCCTTGTATCAGCATGACGAAGTGCCAGCAGGGAGTCAGGACTTACCAATTTGACGACCTTGATCAACATCCAATTGTTGCTACTCCCCGTCAAGATGCCGAAGAGGTCTGGCGCCAGTGGGAGGTAATTCTTCCCACCTTGCCGCCTAGCGAGCTCCATTACCACTCCCACCGTTGCTCCCACTACCCCTTGATCGTCATCGAGAAGCCGTTCTCTTATCCGAGGAAAGCCTTCGCGCAGTCCTTCGGGATTCGACTCCCAGCATGGCAACAGACAGAGAATCGCTCGTTTCCGGATCCGGGCTGATGAATGCGTGAGGAGATGAAGCAGATCTGCGTGCAGCGCGACGGCGAGAGAGGGAGACAAGGTAAGAAGATGAGGAAGCGCAGATAGAGCGAGGGGCGGTAGCGGGGCGTGAGGTGATAATAGGTCCTACAGCGGTGTCAGTCACCTGGACATGGGATTGATAGTATAAGCTAGAGTACCTTCTTCATTCCGTTGATTGTCAATACAATCTCTTCTGTGTCACCAGAGAAGGCCATTGGAGATGCGAGATAGCCCAGCTCTTTCAAGCCATGTCAGTCTCGCAGTCATCAAGGACGATACGGCACTCACGCTTCAAGTGATACTTTGGCGAGCTCATCACTTCGACTACATGGAACGCGAACCCCGGTGGTGATGGCAATGGATACAGCATCATGAGCTGCAAGCTAAATCAGCTCATCTACGCTCGATATAGGTGGAGCTGAACCCACGTAGCACATCTTGAGCACGCCCTCCGCTTTGAGGTTCATGTCCTTCCCCTTGAGCTCCTCCCGAATCTCCACCATGGCCTCCTGGAGGAAAGCATCTTCCTGGGCTTTTGACGACGCTTTGTGCGCCCTCAGGCCTCTGATGAGGTCCTGAAGCGTCCTCTCGAACATGTCCGGCGGTGGTGCTCTTGGTGAATGGATGAGAATGCTGTATACATCGTCGTCACGATCACCGCGAGCTCGAGGGACAACCGGGACGGACACCTCCGCCTGTGATCCAACGGAAGCAAAAAGTCCACCTCTGGGCACCTCTGGAGGCTCTGCTGCTGCATCATCGACCTTGCGAGCGATCCTGACTGTTCAACGACCAATCTATCATCATCGGATAGCCTTAGGACTGGGGAATCTAGCACGATGGACGTACCGAGACTGATAAGAACGCAAATTACCTCGGCGGAATTGGATCCCCCGCAGGAGTTGGTCACTGGTAAGAGTCAAGCACTCTGTCATCGTATCTGTTCTGTGCTGATTCCACTTTACAGCGCTCAACAGCGGATCGACCCCTCTATCAGACGTAGTCAAGGGGCTCGGACAATATCTGACATCTACAGAGGACGATGTGAGGCTCAAAGGTGAGAAGAACAGAGGTGACTTGGGTGCAATCTGCTGAATACATCAAATAGGCTTGACATTCCTGTCTAATCTGGTCAGGACGATGCAACCGAATCGTATAAACCGGCCAGCAAGTGAGTGAGACGATACGATGACAGCTAACCTATCTCAGCGCAAACCTTGACTTCATTCTTCCTCTCTAAGCTGGACGACTTCGACTCCTTACCGCCAACTTTACAGGCATTGACAGTGCTATCAAAGCTGCCGACATTCGATGATGGCGCCGCGGAGGAGGTATACAGGGGGTAGGTGTCCCTCTATATAGTTACGGTTCTCGCTGACATAACGCAGGATTGTCGCTGAGGTCAAGTTGAAGTCATATGCCCAAGCAACGAGACATCTCGTCTATGTTCTCTTGGACTCGTTATTAGCTAGCCACAGGAAAGGTGAGCTTGTATCTGCCCAACCAAAGCAACGTACAGAATGCTGATCTAAATTCAGCTCTGAAGGACATGGGAGCAGACTTCCTCAATAGCTATACCCAGTTGGTAGATGGAGAAAAGGATCCCCGGAATCTGCTACTCCTATTCGCCATGGATCGAGTCATTCTACTGGAATTCGACGTCTCAGCACATATTGAGGTGAGTTAGTACACAGCAAAGGCTTTTGAAGCTGGCTGACGCCATTTTAGGACATCTTCGACGTCACGTTCTGCTACTTCCCTATTATGTTCAAACCACCTCCAAACGATCCCTATGGCATCACGGCCGAAGACCTAAAGGTTGCGTTGCGGCAGTGCATGTCTGCATCACCGTTGTTCGCCAAAATGGCCATTCCGCTGTTCCTAGAGAAGTTCTCCACGGCAGCAGGTACCGCGATGGTGAGTTCCTCAACCGTAATCATCAGTATCGCAGAGCTGATCTCGTCGTACAGAGAGACCTGATGCAGTCGATGGCACAATGTTTCCCTGTCTACGGTGCTGCAGCTGTTGGGGAGCGAAGCAAGGAACTCTGGGAAGGTATTAAGACAGAGGTGGGTGCTGAGTTGACCCATGTGAGTGGCTCGCTGACTTGTCCAGATCATGTATTCGTCCGATACGACAATAGAAGCTGCCGCCTTATCCGCATTGGAAAGTCTGATCAGGACAATGTATCCCACGAAAGCGGATACTCCATCGGGACTGGCGCAGGATATCATCAAGGAGTGCCTGGAGATCCTGCAAGAGGAGAAAGCGACGTCTCTTGCTGCAACAAAGGTGCTGGCAGCTCTGATACGTGCATCGCGTATGTCCACGGCCATCTTCTCGACTCCCCGAGCTGATGATCTGCATAATAGCCTCGGCGGGCCCATTTGCAATCTCTCAGGCCTTGCCCCAGCTCTTCCGACAATTCGATCGTCCAGTCCTCCCAACCCACCGCTCCGCCATCATAGGCGCGATTGGCGCCCTGGTCATGGCAGCGAGCACGGTCTACGCAAAACCCGAATCTGGCCGGCGATTCGACGATGAGAAGAGTCTCGAGTCTTGCAGGGGAAGCTTGATGGACGTCATGCGAGAGGGTCTTCGGACGGACGATCTGAGGAACTGGGGTATCCTAGGCAGTGTTGCCATGATTGAAATCCCAGGATTCCTCTCAGCGTCGGAGGCGGAAGATCTGATCAAGGGCATGAACGAGATTTTGATCCACGACGACGATGAGCAGAACAGGTGCGTAGAAGTCTACCATATGCGAAATCCATACTTATCATCATCCAGATCCGCCGTGATCAAAGGCCTAACAGCCGTTTCTGCCCGGAATGCTCAAGTCATCGATGCTGTTACCCTACCACTTCTCTTCCACAACCTACCGGACCAAGCTCCATCGATATCAGCTGTCAAGGAGCGAGAATCGTATCGGCGGATATTGAACTCGCTCTCCCAGCTGTGCATCCAGCCATCACTGTTCGAGACGTTGGTTATCCGCGTGACCACCAAGCTCGAACTATTATCGCAAGCCCCGACGCAGTCAACCACCGATGTAGACATGTCAACGGGCGATGGCGCAGATGTGGACGACCGAGAGTGCAATGTCGCTTTCGCCTACGATCTGCTACAGTGCTTGGCCACGGTATTGGATAGCAAGATCAAGGAAAAGCACGTCGACGTCGTCAAATACTTCGACAAGATCATCCCTCGGCTTTACAGCCTCGTCATCTCTGCTGCGGGTCTCAAGAACAGTGGGCGGGCGCCATTCTTCCAGGATCGGCGGTTGCTTAGCATCATTGGGCGTATCACCGAGACTCTGATGTGGGAGCTAAGCGCAGAGTGAGTCTGACTTGGGGACCAATGGGCTACTCGCTGACTCTTGCAGCCGCCAAGCGAAGCAGTTGGGTTCTGTCTATGATGCCTTCGAAAAGGGTCAGATGAGTGGTATCGTTCACGATCCATCGGCTATCGCTTCTCAATCCGCTTCACCCCTACGCGTATGTCAAGTCCACTCAGCATCAAGAAATATCAGCTCACCCTTTGTAGCCCGACGCCTCTACGTCGGAGCGGAATCTGATAGCTGTCTACTCGTCCACGATACAAGCCATCAAGCCGGACGTGAGTATAACTTCGTCGCTGCTGCTGCCGAAGTTTCGCTTGGCTCATGACAACTACAGTGTGCCGATCCAGCTCCATCCGCTGAAGCGTTCCTGTCGAGCAAGATACACTGGGCTATCCACGTAGCCAGAGACGCTTATCAGCTGGAGTGGGTGTTGGGTTTGATCACCGCATACGTCAATAAGCGCGTCAACTGTGAGTGATGATATTGCGAGTTCTTGGCTTCATGCTGACTTTGCTTTTCGAAAGTCCTGGAGAAGACACTGGCAGACGTCTTGGAGATGGTTTGGGTCAAAGAGGTTGTCGATACGGAACAAGATAGCGCCACGAGACAGCGAGGACTCGTGGTTTACCTACATGTGAGTGATTCCATTCAGTCTCATGACTATTTGCTGATGTGAGTGTGGACAGGTGATCAAGGCGCTGTCCCTGCTCCGACATCCATTGGCATACGATGGTATCGACCGGGTCATCGCAGTGCTCAAGTTGTCAAACTTTGACCCTCACTTCGTCAATGAGGCTGCACAAGGCTTCTCCGTTGTAGCACAGGGCAAGGGCAAAGGCAAGGAGAAGACGTCGCACCTTACTTCCAAAGTGAGCTAGCCGGCATGCGGGCTGAACGCCTAGCTGACTCCTCGAAGCTCCTCTTTGCGCAGAAGATGTGGAACCACTGCCTACCGCAGCTGATACAAGGCGACAAGGACGCGAACGGGCGGGATCGGTTGCCATATCTGGTTGCCTTTTCATCTCTCCTCCCTCTGATACCTGCCTCGATATGTCTGTCTGATCTGCCAACCGTGAGTACTCATTCTAATTTGAAGGCCACGGAGCACTTGCTCATGACGCTATCAGATTCTGCCGCTGTTATTGAGATCATTGGCACTACCGGATCCCGCTCAGCGCAGTAATAGTATCGCTACGCTCATCTCGATACTGGAGACGCCAAATCTGTCTGCGGATGCGGATCGCTTGTTGCACCAGCACACAAGCGCACTGGTTGACAGCCTGCTCAAATCGGCCATAGCCGATCCTTCCAGTGGCATGGCTTCGTCGGGGGTAAGTATATTCCTTGGCCATCTGAGACTTGAAAGCTGACTTGGTCTGTGATTAGAAAGTGCGAGCTGCGGCACTGAGAGGCCTCGCCGTCGTGCCGGAGGCCATAAGGGCAGACACGCTTCGTGACATCAAGCCTCTAGTCCTCAAGGACCTAGGGAGGGCATTAGACGATCCCGTTAGGATTGTCAGGCGGGAAGGTGTAGAGTGCAGAGCGAGGTGGTATCGTCTCTAGGGGACAATCAAGACCAATCAGCATCGATGACCTCGGCTCATTGACATGCATCGCACAATCACTGCAAATCTACCTAATAGCGACTGCAACTGGTCTGCCTGGCACTCGCGGTGATTAATGCTTGTCCATTCGAACAGTCTCCTCGGTGTTCAGCTCGGAGCAGTTGGCGGTGACGGTCAGCCTGGCGAAGAGCTTGCTCTTCTCGCCATCGTCAAAGGTGACGGTACCGACTTCGCCGAGAGGCTCGTCGAAGACGGTCACTTGACCCTCCTCGTGGATCCAGAATGGACGCATGAAGGCGCGATGCTCGCTTCTGTGTTCGACGGCATCGATGATTCCGCCTGCGGACTCTTCAGCTAGACGCACCAGGTCCGGAGCAGCATCGAAGACTGTGAAAATGGTTCTGATGCTACTCACCGATACTGACGGTACCCACTCTCTCAGATGGGACTGTCTCCATTGTCTTGGATAGAGCAGTAGAGGACTCCGCCTGACCCTTGATGGTCTCAGGATCCGTGGTGAGCTCGACAAACAGCTTGTGAGCTCGCTTGACGTCGCCTCTCGCATTCTCATGCTTGTAATCACCTGCGCCTGAGATCTCAGCCGACGCTTCGTAGCAGAAACGCTCTGCGTCAGCGTCAGACTCCCGGTCGATCTTGTGGAAAGTCAGTGTCTCCGTGTCGTATCTGGCAGCTACACTGGTAACACGCTGAGTCAGACTCTTGATGTCCGAGAATTGGTAGGCGGCGAGACCTAGTGGCGAACTATGATCAGCAGGATGATTGACAAAACCTGCGAGACGTGGCACCACTCACTGCCTTGACTGATCATTGCCTGTCGAGTGGCGGCGGATAGACCTGCGTTGCTGGCCATGTTGGTGACAATGATGAATGATGTCGCGAGGCGAGAAATGTGCTTTGATCTGTGGTTGTGAGATTGTCAGTACTCAGTAGAGTGCGGTCGATCAGTTGTGACTTCAAGACTGGTGATTTGTGAAGAAGGAGGGGCGAAGCGATATCTGGGCTTCTTCTTAAGTCCAGTCACAAAACTCGCAACGGTCAATCACAACGCATTCCCATTTCCTCAAAACAGCTGGCACGCTGACACGCCGAAGTTCGGACTGGCATACCTTTGTCGAGTCACGCCTCCAACCGGAAGAAACGTTCACACGCTACACAGCGTCACTAGTGAGCTCCATTGTGACACTAACCCTCTTGTGAAACTCGCCGCTAGACCACATATGAGGCAGAGTCACTGTCAAACGTCATGATTCCTAGTATCCGTGAAGCAGTCAGACTCGGCATTGGCAAGCTTTTCACACTGCCTCAGAGATCGTGAGACACTGTCATCATCACACAGTGACAAGGGGGCTGAAGGGATAGTCAAGTTCTCAGTCGCCCAGTCCTACTGCTCTGTGTACTGCTCACCACTACTAGTATGAATCAACACAGAAGTCTGAGTGGTCTTTCCGTGATCTGTATTGCCTTTTGCGATCATGACTCATGAGAACGGAGAGATCGCGGTGATGAGAGGTATACGAACACTTGCAGGTATTGCCGAGTGCTGGCTCTGAAAGTACGGTGATCCTCGTGACTCACTAGTTCACTCATCAGGGCCGCCTCTAGCAGTAGTGACTCGCGTCGCTATAGTCGCTGCTGGTAGCCAGTAGTAGCCACAGGTACGGTTAGCCACAGGAAGCCATAGCAACGATCCGCCGACCCACCGACCCGCCAGTGGAAGCCCGCCCACGTCTTTCCCCCACTCTTCCATCCGCAGACTCCGCTTCTAGCCGTTCCGATGCGGCTTAATCAATCGGGCCGATAGAGGCCGGTTCGGAAATCAAGTAGTGCTGAGTGGTCACATGCAAAGCAAGGTGCTTAGGCGGACCGTACTGGAAGTGAAGTGCGATGGTATATAGCCAAGCCCAGAGACGTCTACACGCTACCCGGTCCTTCACATCGCGTCTTTACTTTCTCGATTCACACTCGTATCTCAGTAACACAGTACTCGTACAAACAGCAACAGCATGGTCGTCTTCTCTGACAAATCCGGCGGATCTGACCACTACAGGCGGGCCAACCGGTTCGCCAAGTGCAAAGCCCAGGTGGCTCCAGTCAACGACGACTCACCACAATGGTGGAAAGACTTTATGAGAGATGGAGTGAGTCGGTGTCTCTCGATCTGTAACAAGGTCTCACGCTGACTCCGAAACAGTGGGCTATCATCAAGGGAGCCGTGCCCAGAGAGCGGGCCGACAAGTACGCCGATCAGGCTCATGCCTGGTTGGAGGGCTTCAACTTGGGCTACAAGCGAGACGACCCGTCGACCTACTTGAAGAAGAACCTTCCTCGCCATGACAAGTGAGTAGGCTTCTAGCCACATCTATGTGGGAGACTTCACTGACGGCGGTACTCTAGAGGTGGACTGTATTCTCAGTGAGCCAAGCTCTGATTAGACCGCACACACATATCTAACTTCTCGCAGATACTCCATCGCTCACGCTCAATTCGTCTGGGACGTCAAATCTGAACCAGGAATCGTCAGCATCTTCGAGCACATCTGGGGTACAGACAAGCTTACTGTCTCCTTCGGTATGTCTCGTCGAGACGAGTCTCACACTCTTACTGACACGGAGAATAGACGGCGGAAATCTGGCAGTCCCCTTCCCTCCTGCCGAGCGAGGTGATATCGATGTTCCATGGCCCCATGCGGATCAGTCTCCTCTCAAGCCAGATCTCGAAAGCATCCAAGGTCTTTGCAACCTATTGCCCAATGGACCCAAGGATGGTGGTCTAGTTGTCACGACTGGCTCTCCAGCTCTATTCAAAGAACTCATTGAAGCATTTGAGCATCAGAAGGTGAGCATGGTCCCGCTAAGTCGTTGATGATACTGATACGCCTCAGCCCGCCGATGGATGGTCGGCCCATGACAATATCAGGATGAACGACGACATGCTCAAATGGCTCGCCGACAAGGGCTGCAAAGTCCTAAAACCGAGCTTGGAGCCAGGAGACTTCATCATCTGGGACTCTAGAAACTGTCACTATGGTGCGGCTCCAACTGCTGGCAATCATCGTTTCGCCGTCTGTAAGTGATATGCATGGCGGAACGAGCAAACGAATCGTACTGATCGGCGCCACAGATGTCTGCTACAAGCCGGACGAATACCTCAGTGACGACGCGAGAGAGGAGAAGAAGGAGCTTTTTGAGAAGGGCTGGGTGACCGTGAGTTTGCGAGGTCCGGACTCGAAGACGACAAGCTTACTCGAGGTTGTAGAGCCACGACCCCATCACCTTCATCCCCAAGCGAGACCAGGAGGAGGAGTGGAACATCAACTTCCCGTACGGCAAGCCGAAGCTCAGCGAGAAGACGCTCAAGGCAGCTTGTGTGATCCCCTACTAGATTGTATAGCTGCAGGAGCTGGGAGAGGCTCTCGAATAGGCGTTTGGTTGTATCAATTTAGTGCGATATGGTCAGTGTAGTGTGAGGTCGATTGAGATATATGAATTGCGTCTATCAAAATGATGCATTTGTCCCACTTGACACTTTCGTACGCCTCCTGGATCTGTTCGCCAATGACAAGCTTGATTCTGGTACTGATTTTGGTGCCGACTGGCTCAGAGCTCTGTGACATGCCAGGCAGCTTGGGCTTGACCTCTCCCGAATTTCCTATGGTCTTGTCCCAGGCGGTGCGAGTTGAATCGTGGATGTACAAGCTTGGATTGAACGCGAGCTCGGGATGTCTCTCCTTGATCACCTCCGAGAGGGTGATCGGCCTTGGATTGGTCATCGGCCAGTCAGCCATTTCCGCTTCCGTGATCTCTACCTCCGTGGCTTCGCGACTGCCATAGTCGACTTCGAGATCAACCAAGCTTTTGAGCTCAGATACTTTGCTCGTGTTGATCGCCAGATCCGCCGTGTGGTGAGTGATATGATAAGTGCAGTGATAAAAATCGGTTGCGGTCGTCCCAGTCAGCCCGACTCGGCCTCGGCCGGGGATAGTCTCAGTGCTGTGATAACGGAACTGAATGACGGCCTCGCCAGACTCGGTGATATCCAAAGACCATGGACGCGCTCGGGCCGTCCTGCGTGTCTCCAGGGCTGATAGATGAGCGGGGAGACATACGTACTTCTTAGGGTCGTCGAACATGAATATAGATTGGGGCGACATTGTTGGGTCACTCAGAACGTTGTTTGAAAACAGAAACTAGGCAGATTCGAGGTCATCCTTGCCTCTATGATAATGAGCAATGGCGTCAGTGGCGAGGAAGTGAGCAAGTTCACTTGTGGGCCTTCGACAGAAAACATCCTTTGAGGTTCTCCAGTCTGTCGTCGTCATCGATCATCGGTGGCAAGATCTGGGACCCTGGGTGAGCCGAGTCAAGCCCGCCAAAAAGCCAGAGCAAGTTTTCATTAATCTGCATACCTCGCTTATCGACGGCGAGACGCATTGCCTTCGGCCGACCTCTGGGCATTGATGTACACATCTCTACGCAATAGTGCCCTCGCTTTCGGGGTCCTCGCCGATACTCATCGCACTCAAGGTGCCCGACAAGTCAGACATATCAGCCGAAGAGCGCGTGGAATGCTTCGCGGCATTTGGCACCTCAAGGAGATCGCCTACAGAGCCCTCTTCGCCCTCTTCGCCCTCTTCGCCCGAATCATATGCCTGTCCCCCTGGGGAGTCTACCATCTCACCTAGGGCTAGGTCGAATGGCGAGGGGCCTCGAGCAGGGCTTGGGCTGAGTCCCTTCACTGTCTCGATGTGAGTTAGATCATATCCGTCTTCGTCGTTCACTTCGCCGTCGTCGCCGGCGAGCGTACAGGGTAAGGTGTTGCCACGGTCTTGAGAGCCGAGGCTGAGTGTAGGCGATCGTGCGTCTCCAGGAATGCCTTCTGTGTCGTTGTTCGTGATGACAGAAGCGTCAACAATGACCTTGATTCTTACGGAGAGATCGACCGGGGTCTCAATGCCGTCTTTGTTGTCGTCATCATGTAGGAAGCCCAAACATACGTCTTGAACGGTCGTATCGTAAAGAACGGCATCGGTGTCGCAAGATTGGGGTTGGAAAAACATTGGCAGGTCGATGGGCACGTAGCTCCCGGCTGTGGTCAGCATTTCTGCCCACCTCTTCTCTTCGTTCTCGGTCCATCGAGCTTCAAGTACTTTTCGGTCCCAGTCGCACTCAAATCTAGCAGGACCCCTGTATCCATCAATAAAATCAGAAGTCTTGAAAAGCTCGGAAGTCTCGAAATCCACCTCGAGCCGTGCTTTCCTGTTGTAGAATGGTTCGCCAGCAGAGTCTCCTCTGTACAGGCCGTCGAACTCGACTATGACAGGCTCCGCAGTCGCGTACTTCAGATAGTGCCTGTGCTGGCCGTAGGGTCCATCTTCCTGTCGAGTCTCTGTCGGGTTCATGGTGATCACCGCCGTTTGCGCTCGAACCTGGTTCATAGCCGCTTCGATGTTCGAGGCATCGTATACCTCTTCCTGCGCATCGCCTGTGATCGTTACTTGTCAGTCATAGCGTGGCGCAAGCCCGACAGAGTGGAGCTCACCGAGACTTCCGATCGAGCAGTCAAATGATTCTCCTGCGAAGGTAGACATGGTAGTTGGGGTACGTGGGGCGTTGAGAAATGCGTAGGTGTAATGGACTATGGCGCTCACTTATATGCTGTGATGTGGCTCGACTAGAGCCATGCTGAGACTGAAGGAGAGGAAGGCGCACAAAGCAAGGAGCTCCGATGACACGTATGAGCCACTTGAAACATGTACGTCGGCGGATCGGAGTGGCGTGATAACCTGATAATCACAGTCGGTGTGAGGGGCAGAAAAACGCTTCTCCGACCTGCCTCTCCTCCTAGCCCTGATCAGCTAGATGCCTCGATGCCTTGATAAGGTATCAGGCGCATCCTTAGTACTCCGATTTCAAACGTTTCTCCTCGTCATGACGACAGATACGAGGAGGCTTCGACTTGAGATAAAGGAGGTATGTAGCAAGGGTAAGACGAGAGTATGTGCCGCTGTACGATCGGCCTCGTACTGCCCGCGCGGTAAGGCCCTTTGATCTAGGTGGGGCCAAGTGTGCAGAAGGGACAAGCGAAACCGGTGTTGACGGATGAAGTCGATGCAATGTGGGCTGGACTGCCAGGACTGCTGCCCGATCGACCGATAAGAGACCAAACGTTGCAAATGTCGTGTCCATACTCGATAAGGCTCGATGCCGGTCCGCATGATTCGACGTATGAAAGGGTTGCAAAGAGTCATGCTACTGTAGAGCTATGACATGTGAGTAATGACACATAGCAGCTAGCAGGCTAATGTGTCACATGTCAAGGACCAGCTTGAGCCTGAGGCCAAGTCTGACCCATACAGCTGTTGCCTGTTGGTCACTTCACTCGTGACATTTGCAAAAACGCGGGATCAGAAATTGCCGACAACAACACCACCGAGCAACCACCGAGGCTATGAAGCTCGCAAGACTCAGCGGACAACATCATACCTCTCATCAGTTGCTTATCAGAAACTCTGCGCACGCAAGCATGTCTCATTGTGAGCTCACCTTTATGCATACGAGACAGATTAGCTGACACAGATCTCAGTACGTCGACATGCCGGCCGTTTCGGAACTCACACTTCAGCCGAGGCCTACCAACGGCAGATCACAGCCCCGTGAGTAGAAGGTTGGCTGTGGGGGCAAGCCGTTTGCTGACCAGTCCACCAGAGTGAGGAAATGGAGAAAGGTTTGGGTGGCGCCAACTGGACTGCAGCCAGAAAGCTCTTACAAGGTGCGCGCGACATCCCGCTTAACATGCCGCTATCTATATTGACGATCATTAGGTCTGTAAATGGATCAAATTGGACAAGGTGAGTGACCTGTATGCGTGATCGTTTAAGGCAGCTCACGCCATGACTAGACGGAGGAGGACGCCGACGAGGCTTTCACACCGGCTGCGGATGGTGACGAAGACGAAGAAGCCGAGCTGTTAGACGGTGACGAAGGGGAAGGGGAGGGTGATGCCGACGATGACCTCGACAAGGAAGCAGAGACACCTGCTCTCGCTACCCCGGCAGCAGGAACCCCTGCTGTCGAGACTTCAGCCCTCCCCACGCCCGATAGCGAAATGCCGCCTCCGCCTCTTCCATCTTCAATACCGGCACAACCGTCAGCATTGTCCGAACCTCCGATAACAGCTGAGTCGGTCGAAGAGACAGGGTCCGCTCCAGAACCTAGTCAAGCTGAGGTCGTGCACAACAATGCTGTCGAGATCACCAACACAGCACCCGGACACACGGAAGAAGGTCTAGGAGAAGCCGGTCAAGCTGGAAGTATCATCGAGATGAAGGTGCCCGAGGTGGAGAATGGTCCAGCAGAGCCTGCCGCTCCTCTAGCTACTGTCGACATGGCGGCCGCTGTAGATGGAGATGTGACTATGGAAGGAGCGGAACCAGAGGCGGCCAAGAGCGAGGAAGCGTTGGTGCAGGATGAGGGCTTGGTCATGGGCGAGATGGAACCGCCTCAGCCGGAACTAGCAGTCCAAGGAGGCGATCATGAGCCGTTGGAGAGCGAAGCCAAGTAGTCAAACCTAGCATGCAGCAGCAACTTCCTGGTCTTGGGCAGTAGCACCAAGAGAGAGTCGAGCCGGTCGAGCACGATTCTCATTCTACGAGTGGTGCCATCATGCAGCAGGTGCCAGCTCGGAGGGAATGTTGATGCCGACGCGCTAACACGTGGCGAAAGTAGTGGCCAAGCATAAAGTGGGTGTGTTGAATAAAGGTGGAGCGCCACTCGCTTTTTGGCCGGCGCGGTTACCAGCTCGTTGCTTTGCGGTTTCGGCTCTCTTTATGCTCTCTCTTTGTTCAAGCAAGTACTCCAACGTCAACAGCGTACCCGACATACGAGAGACCATAAAGCAGCAAATATCACTGGCAGGAATCGATAAGCCCATAAGCAGGTGACGAGATTGTATCGACACATCGCACATCCGCCCAAAATGAGTTGGCAACCTCAGCAACAAGGCCTCGACGAGGTCTTGAACATGCTGAGGCAGACATCAAGCGATGATACGGAAGTACAGAGAGCCGTAGCCCAGGTATGTCTGTCGTGATACCGCCCGCTATCATGGCCGTGTGAAAATATCCGCTGACATCCTTTCAGCGTCTGGAAGAGCTCCGTTTCGTACCCGACTTTCTCGCCTACCTCGCTCACGTCCTGATCTACTCAACTGGAGAGGAGGATTCTCACCGAGCCGTCGCTGGTCTGTTGTTGAAGAACTCGTTGAATCAGAGGACAGGTCCGTCAACGGATGAAGCAGAGGCCAGAGCTATCGGATACGTCAAGTCGACCATCCTAGCTGGTCTACAGGACAAAGACCAGATCATCAGGCAGACGGTGGGAGCGGTCATCACCAGCATATTGGGTTCGGAGGAGCCTGGATCATGGCCCGAGGCTCTGGACGCAATCACCAAAGGAATGGGGTCGCAAGACTTCAACGTGGTGGAGGTGAGTCTAGCATCAAAAACTTGTTGCTGATCCGTCAGGGCTGCTTCAACACGCTTGCCAAACTGTGTGAAGACTACCCACACAAACTAGACTTCCAAGTCCAAGGCAAGAACCTCCTCGATCATCTGGTCCCAGAATTCATCAACTACACCTCGCACGCACAGGTCAAAGTCAGATTTTACTGCTTGAAGATCCTGCAATCCCTCTCGGCCATCCGGGCACCCGCCGTGACCGCCAACATCGACGCGTATATCCAGGCATTGTTCTCGCGAGCTCGAGATGAGTCGGCCGATGTACGAAGGCTCATCTGCGCTGCGCTCGGTTTGATCCTCAACACCCGACCCGACAAATTGGTTCCCGAGATGAACAGCGTGGTCAACTACATGGCGTTCTGCACAAAGGACAAGGATGAAGCCGTCGCGCTGGAAGCCTGCGAGTTCTGGCTCACATTCGCCGAGGACCCAAACCTCAAGGACCAGCTGAAACCGTTCTTGCCGAAAGTCGCGCCATTGCTGCTCGAAGGCATGGTGTACTCTGAGATGGACCTCATGTTGCTCGACATGGATGATGACGACGAGGCCGTGCCCGATAGAGAAACCGACATCAAGCCAAAGGGATACTCTGGAAAGGTTCACTCTGGACACGAGACCAACGACCCATCGTCGTCGAATGCGGCCGGTGGAAAGTCCAGAGAGGCTGGTGACAAGGCTCTGGACGACGAGGAAGAGGATGATGACGACGAGGACTATGACGATGAGGACGATGACGAGGGTGCAGGAGAGTGGAACATCAGAAAGTGTTCAGCAGCTGCCCTGGATGTCATGTCCGTTTCGTTCGGTGGGGACATCTTGGAAGTCCTGCTTCCGTACCTCAAAGAGCGGTTGTTCAGTGAAGAGTGGACGCACCGAGAGAGCGGTATCTTGGCGCTTGGAGCCATTGCCGAGGGTGAGTACTGTGACCATATCGCTACTTGGACTTCACTGACGTTCCTAGGCTGTATCGAGGGATTGGAGCCTCACCTGCCCCAGTTGGTCCCCTGGCTCATCTCCTCGCTGAAGGACAAGAAGGCTTTGGTGCGATCAATAACATGCTGGACTTTGGGTCGGTATGCCAGTTGGTGTGTCCAGTCGAGTCCGGAAGACAAGACAAAGTTCTTCATCCCGACGATGGAAGGAGTGAGTTGCATCATATGGTCATCATATGCTGTTGCTGACTTTGGTCAGCTCTTGCAAATGGTCCTGGACGGGAACAAACGAGTTCAAGAAGCTGGATGTAGTGCGTTTGCGACGCTCGAGGAGGAGGCTGGACCCGAGCTCGTGCCTTTCCTCGAGCCGATCCTGCGGAACCTCACCTTTGCCTTCAACAAGTACCAGCAGAAGAACTTGCTCATCCTGTATGACGCTCTTGGTACATTGGCCGATTCCGTTGGTTCTGCTTTGGGTGCGCCACTGTACCTGGAGATCCTGATGCCACCCCTGATTGAGCGATGGCTCAAATTGGGCGACTCGGATCCAGATCTCGTCCCCCTGCTTGAGGTAAGCTCACAGACTTCAGTTCAAGGAGCATCTCAGCTGATGATCGTCGTCATAGTGTCTATCCTCAGTGTCCATCGCTGCCGGTGTCGCATTCGCCCCTTACACCCAGCCGGTCTACCAGAGATGTCTGACCATCATCCAGACGTGTCTGCAGCAGTACCAGACCTTCGAGTCTGACCCCTACAACTACGAAGAGCCCGATAGGACGTTTATCGTGGTTGCTTTGGACCTGTTGTCGGGTCTCACTCAGGGTCTCGGTGACACGATACACCAGCTCGTCGCTTCGAGTCAACCGCCACTGCTGCATCTCATGGCCGTTTGTCTCACCGTGAGTGATATGATCAGCTTCGTTTTTGCCTCGTCATCAGAAACTAAGCTGATCCGTTATGTAGCATTTCGAGCCGCCTATCAGACAATCCGCCCACGCCCTCCTGGGTGACATGGCCATCTCGTGTTTCCCTCTACTGCAACCGGTTGTTCCGACCATCATGCCATCGGTGATCGAGCAGATCATCGTCGAGCCGACCCCCGACTGTGTCTCCGTGTGCAACAACGCCGCTTGGGCTGTTGGAGAGATCGCTCTGCAGTACGCTGGTGACGCATCGCCCCTGGAGCCATTCATCCCCAGCGTCGTTCAGCGCTTGGTGCCGATTCTGCTCAACTCGAAGTCGCCGAGATCGTTGTCCGAGAACGCTGCTGTCACCATTGGACGACTCGGTCTTGTCGCTCCCGCCATTGTCGCCCCCGATCTGGCAACTTTCGCTCAAGCCTGGTGCACGGCACTTTGGGAGATCAAGGACAACGAGGAGAAAGACTCTGCATTCCGAGGTTTCTGCATGATGATTACGACAAATCCCACTGGTATTGAAAACGTGAGTCGTGCAGTATCACAAATGCTTGTGAGCCATACTGACGAATTGTCTAGGCCTTCGTTTGGTTCTGCAACGCAGTGTGCAAATGGCAACACCCATCCACGCAGCTGGACACGATGTTCCGACAAATTCTGCAGGGCTTCAAAGCGAGTCTCGGAGCAAGCTGGGATCAACTCACGACCACCTTCCCTCCTGTCATTCGACAACGTTTGGCGGAGCGATACGACGTCTAGGCGATCCCCGCACGGAACGGTATCGACTCTGGAGCGCGCTCGACGTTCGACACCTTGTCGCCAGATACCCACCTGCAGCATCTCTTGACCGATATTCCCCGACTTGACGATGGATCTGTACTTGGCTTGTAGAACGGCGGCTTTACGGAAGAGCTTCGATTTCACGACCCCAAAAAGTAGTAGTAGTAGTAGGTACCTGACACGACCACGTCCATATAGCATAGATGACTTGACTTGACCTTACGTCAGGCAAGCCCGAGATTCGAGCATACATACATTACATACATTTATACAGTAGATAGCATCGGAGAGCAAGAGTACAAGTAGAATATGTAGGGTCGCACCACAGATGCACCACAGCCATGTAACCGTATAGCGAAGTAGGCCTCGAGGCAAGCATGTCCACCTGCTATCACCGGGTGGGAACGTGCTTGCCTACCCACGGTCACCAACTCCAGCCGAGCTCATACCGAGATTTGATTCCGCTCCACGCGTCGCGTCCGACCAAACAAACAAAAATACATGACCGCACACCAACAACATGAGGCATTGACTCGCTCAGTCACTGTATCATCCACTGTATCATCATTCAGCTGCGCCATCATGCCGCCTAGGAGACCTACCACTGGTCCAGCCGCCGCGGCCGCCGCGTCAGGTCGATCAGCAAGGACGGCATCAAGCTCAAGTCGTCGAGCGAAAGTCCCCTCGCCGGCACCCTCCGATAGCGATAGTGGACTCCCCGACGAGGACGAGGAGATGGTCAAACCAGCCCCGAAGAAAGTCACAAGAGGGCGTGTCTCGAAAGCCACGGCTTCTAGGCCATCGACATCGACTAGGCGAAGTGCGAGATTGAGCATGGCTAGTAATATGAGCGAGGGGTCTATATCGGAGTCAGCGCAGAGTGACGCCTTGAGCCAGGGAGAGGAAGAGGATGAAGAAGAGACTCTGAAGCCGGCAAAGGCGGCCAAGGGAAGGAGTGGATCTGCTGCGGTGTCAAAAGCGAAGAAACCTCCGAGTAGGAAGAGGGTCGTGGAATCGAGCGATGAAGATGAGGAAGAAGAAACGCCGACAATACACCCATCCAAGGCTGCGATCCCCCAACTTGTCTCCGAGGATGAGAGTGGGAACCAGGAAGAAGTGGATATAGATGCGACACCAGCACCCAAACGGCCGTCGAAGATCGCTGTAGCGTCTGACGAGGAAGAGGAGGATGTTGAGGCTACGCCGGCTCCCAAACGATCGACAAAGGTCAGGATGGATTCAGATGAGGAGGACCTCGAGGACTTCGAAGCGACGCCCGCACCCAAGCGTACCGCACCTTTCGGTCAGGTGCCTGTGATCTCGGAGCCGGTACAGTCGCCACAGGCCACCAAACCAATATCACATACCGAAATCGACGACGAGGACGCAGAAGAAGCCGATAAGACGATCACGCTGGAATCCTCCGACTTGGCCGGCAATCTCCCTCCAGTCACCCCTCCACGGCCCACAGCCTCCCAAGACCCATCGTCCTCGCGAATCCCGCTAACTCCTGGACCATCTACTCAACAGGCACCCAAGCCTACTGGACCTAAACCCCGTTTGACCATTCACAAACTCGTGTTGGTCAACTTCAAGTCCTATGCCGGCAGGCAGGAGATCGGTCCCTTCCACAAGTCATTCAGTGCCATTGTCGGGCCGAACGGTAGTGGAAAGAGTAATACCATCGACGCGCTACTGTTCGTCTTTGGTTACAGGGCTAGTAAGATGAGACAAGGGAAATTGAGCGAGTTGATTCACAACTCGGCTGGGAAAGAGGGACTTGAGACTTGCTCTGTGGAAGTCTGGTTCCGAGAGATTGTCGATCTGGTAAGTCGGTGCTCAGATGGTGTAAGAATGCCATTGCTAAGACAAGCTTCTAGCCTGGAGTCGACAAGTTCCTACTGGTGCCAAACTCGCAACTGGTGGTCACGAGGACTGCATTCAGAAATAACTCATCCAAGTACACGATCAACGACAAGACGAGCTCTTTCTCCGAAGTGACCACTTTGCTCAAAGGAAAGGGTATCGACCTGGACCATAACCGATTCTTGATCTTACAGGTGCGGTCAGCTGAATAGCTTTTTTCTGAGCGAAAGCTGACACTCGTTCGGTAGGGTGAGGTCGAGTCGATTGCCCAGATGAAGGCCAAAGCCCAGAACGAGCACGAAGACGGTCTTTTGGAGTATCTCGAGGATATCATCGGCACGACAAAGTACAAAGAGCCCATCGAGCAGGCCTCACAGGAAGTGGAGACGCTGAACGAGGAACGAGGCGAGAAGATGAACAGACTCAGAGTGGTAGAGCGGGAAAAGTCGGCTCTCGAGGTGAGCTCATGATCTGACAGTACCAATCGACTAGCTGACCATCGATTTAGGACAAGAAGCGCGAGGCCGAGGACTTCTTGCGAGACTCGAACGAGTTGACGAGAAAGAAATCGCTTTTGTGGCAGTTCCACATGCACACGCTGAACAACAACTTGGACATCACGACAAAAGCGATTGTAGGTCTTCCATCGATCTCCACCATGTACGGAAATACTGACACACCTGTCTAGGACGCCTTGACGACCGAGCTAGCCGACGAGCAACAACGGAACGCTGGGCATCTCGCTGAGATCGCTGATCTGCAGAAAGGCTACGAGGAGAAATTGACAGCTTTCGAGGTGAGACATCGCGGAAGCTTCAAGGATGTGCGAGGTGGCTGATCGCCTCGGCGGTGTAGGAAGTCAAAAGATTGTCAGATGCTCTGGTCAAGGATTCGAAGAAGTTCGAGAAGGAAGAGGTCGGCTTGCAAGAGAAGAAGAAGCACTTGAACACCAAGTTGAAAAAGCTGAAGAAATCTCTGACTGATGTGAGTACTGCTTCAGCTAGCTACGGACGAGTTGGGCGCCGCTGATGGGACCATCCAGGATGGACACTCTAAATCCGAAGCTTCAGCGACGTTCGAGAATCTCTCCGCGGAACTAGAGACCAATCGAGCCAAGGTGACGACCCTTGAATCGAAATTGGAGACCGAAGAGGCTGAGTTGGAAGAGATCCGGGACGGCCTGAAAGGTCAGCTCGCAGCTTTGAAATTGATGACACTAGCTGACTCTATCGTAGACAAGACCGACGAGTTCACCACTAAGATTGAAGCCAAGCAGCGAGAGCTCGAGCCGTGGACCGCCAAGATCAGCGAGAAGCAGTCTGCAATCGATGTAGCCACCTCGGAGAGGGATCTCCTGATACAGAAAGCCACTGGAGCCCAAACCGCCTTGGACGAGGCAAAGGAGAGCCTCAAGTCGCTCAAGGAGGGCGGTCAGGGTAAACAGGAGCAATATGCCGAGCTGAAGAAGGAGGCTGCAAAGGTTAAGAAAGCGCTCGCTGAGAAGGAGCAGGAGTTTGAGGTGAGCTAGAACATGTGCCTTTTCTCGTTGTTCGGTTAAGGCTGACAGCCAACAGTCTCTGTCGAGCCAAGCAGAAGTCCTCAGGACAAAGGTGTCCACGTCGAGGTCCAAGACCGACGAGGCGAGGGCATCGCTGGCAGCAGACAAGTCGGAGAATGCGGTGTTGAGCAGTCTAAACAAGTTGAAGACGCAAGGCCGGATCAAGGGCTTCCATGTGAGTTGACTGATACTCGACTGCGTGGATATGTCTGACAGCATCGTAGGGCCGATTGGGTGACCTCGGTGTCATCGACGACAAGTACGACGTGGCGGTCACTACAGCTTGTGGATCCCTAAACAACCTGGTAGTCGACACTGTCGAGCAGGGTCAAGCCTGCATCGAGCATCTCCGAAAGGGCAATGTCGGTCGAGCTTCCTTCATGGTCCTCGAGAAGCTGCCACCCAGAGATCTCAACCCCATCGAGACTCCCGAAAACGTACCGAGGCTCTTCGACCTGATCAAACCCAAGGACCCAAAGTTTGCGCCTGCATTCTACAAAGGCGTCTTCAACACGCTCGTCGCGAACGACCTGGCCCAAGCTCAACGGATCGGCTACGGCAAGAAGCGATGGAGAGTAGTCACGCTCGCCGGTCAACTGATCGACCCGTCTGGTACAATGTCCGGAGGAGGCACAAAGGTCTCCCGCGGTGGTATGAGCTCGAAATTCGCTGCGGACAAGGTGGCCCCTGAAGTCGTTGTCCGATACGAGCAGGAGAGCGCAGCAGCCGAGAAGAACTTTGCAGAGTTCCAGAGGAATCACAAAGAGGTGGAAATCGAAGTCTCACAGCTGAGAAAGAGGTTACCTGAGATTGAGATCTCGATGGAGAAGATCGAGATGGACGTGCAGACTGGTGCCAAGAGAGTCGCAGAGGCTGAAAAGCGTCTTGCGGAATTACAGTGGGTCCCGTCCCAACCGGGACTGTTACTGGAGGTGCAGGGCAACAGCTGACCTTGCCTGACAGGACCCAGAGCAAGCCTGATGCGGCCGACGAATCGAGGATCAAGCAGCTCAAGAAGGAGATCAGCTCGCTCGAGAGTGAAGTCGCCAAGTTGCGCGAGAAGTCATCTGGTATCAGCGATCAGATCAAAGAGCTGCAAAACAAGATCTTGGAGGTGGGAGGTGTCAAACTCCGAGCGATCCAATCCAAAGTCACCGTCACCAAGGGTCTCCTTGATATGGCCAACGAATCGATCACCAAAGCCGAAGTCGGACAAGCCAAAGCTCAGCGAGATATCGAAAAGCTCAACAAGGCTTTGGAGAGCAACAAGGTCAAGATCGAAGAAGCAGAGGCCGACGCCGAGGTCGTCGATGGAGACTTGACCGCCTGTACGGCAGACTTGAATGTCTTGAGGGAAAAGGTTCAAGAAGCCATGGACGCCAGTACCGATGTGCAGGAGGCTTTGGCAGAGGCCAAAGCGGAACTGGACGAGAAATCCGGTCATATCAATGCTTTCCGAGCACTCGAGGTGAGCTCTACCACAGGCTTCTTGGCGGCAGAAGCTGAGCTGACAATGCTATTAGATGGATATCAAGCAGAAGATTGAGGACAACGCTCGGATCCAGAAAGACAGCAAGAACAAGTTCGAACACTGGAGAAAGAGGCACGATGAACTGGAGCTCGCCTTCGTCGAGTGAGCTGCCCCCTTCCTACATGAGATCAAAAGCTGACCATACATAAAGCGAGGACGACGAGGAAGAGGAAGATGGCGCCGTCGAAGAAGACGAGAGCAAGACGGCAGGCGACATCACGACTCAGACCGCCGAGACTACCGAAGAAGGGGACCGATCAGTCCAAGTTGATAAGCAGCCCAAGAAGAGGTCCAAGAATGACTCGATGGAGCTGCCAGAGTACAGCACCGACGAGTTGAGGACTGTCGACAAGGAGATGCTCAATGCCGAGATCACCCAGCTGGAAGGTATGTCTGCGACGCGGATCCGAGAAGTCTTTTGCTGATCTCAATTGCAGAGGATATCGGAAAGGCGAAACCCAATCTCAACGTCCTGGTCGAGTACCGAAGGCGAGAGGCCGAGTTCCTGGATCGAGCCAGGGACATGGAAGCAGTTACCTCGTCCCGAGATGCCGCAAAGAAGCGGTACGATGATCTGCGGAAAGTTCGACTCGACGAGTTTATGGCTGGATTCTCCGCCATCAGTTCCAAGCTCAAGGAGATGTATCAGGTGAGCCTTCCCAGGATATGTAAAAGACTCGGCGCTGATCTCCCGCTCGCAGATGATCACCATGGGCGGTAACGCCGAGATTGAGTTGATTGACAGCATGGATCCGTTCTCCGAGGGTATGTGAAGTGGATGCCAAGGTTTGAGAACTTCCTGACACTCCATCTTACAGGTGTCGTACTGTCAATCATGCCGCCAAAGAAGTCTTGGAGAGCAATCGCCAATCTGTCCGGAGGAGAGAAGACGCTGGCTTCCTTGGCTCTGGTATTCGCCCTACATGTGTTCAAGGTGGGTACCAAGAGACAGTCATTGGTCAATAGCTGAGCATCTCCTAGCCAACGCCACTCTACTTCATGGACGAGATTGATGCCGCTTTGGATTTCAAGAACGTGTCGATTGTAGCAAATTACATCCAGTCAAAGACACAAGCGGCTCAATTGTGAGCAAAAGTCAAATTCAATGGACGTTCAGGATGACTGACTTTTGCTTAGTATCGTCATTTCCCTCCGAAACGACATGTTCGAACTGGCCCACCGACTCGTTGGTATCTACAAGACATCGAATGTAAGCACCGAGTCCTGAACATCAGCGGTTAAAATCACGCTAATGATCTACTTAGTGCACGAAGTCCGTGGCTATCGACAACAAAGACTTGCGGACGCAAGCGGTGCCCAAGCCCAGACGGCCTTTAGGACCCGGATCCCCAGATAAGACTCAGCAGAGACCACGGCCATCGCATCTGACGGTACCCGCGACCATGCGCAAGTTGCCTTCTGCGTCTCAAAGCTCGCAGCCTCCCCCTGCGTCGCCGTTGGCATCGAGAGTCTGAGCAAAGGTGTGATTTGCTGGCTCGGTATAATCATCTAGATACAATTTTGGCGTACTATTCGTTCACGGTATGAGTACAGGACATTTCCGTTGTATAACAGTTCTTGGGGGTTCGCAATGACATTGGGACGCAGAGATGTGATTGATGCATTGATGCAAGTGCAGAGACCGAATCTATGCCCACTCTCTGGGGTTCTTCAACAATTCTATCAGATCGCCCTCCTTGGTGCCCGGTTTGCCCATCTCGGACATGTACTCCCATCTCGCGGTTTCAGGCAGACTGGCAGAAGATCAACGCCACTAGCATAGGCATCGAGCCGGGACTCACCTCATGAGGATACTCTCTATCCTAGCTCCTGGGGTCATCAGGCCAAACTTCGTCCCTCTGTCATGTACCAAGTTGAATTCGACATATCTCCCTCTTCTTAGCAGCTGCCATCGGCGCTCCTCCTCTGTCCAGCCCATATCCTTATTCTTCCATACTATAGGCACGTATGACGGCAGGAACGATGAAGAGACATCTTTGACAAAGCTGAAAATCTCATTTTGATTTAGATTTTTGTCCGAATGAATGGGCGAAGAGGTCGTTAGGTCGTCGAAGAAGATTCCACCTACACCCCTAGATTCGTTCCTATGCGTGATGTAGAAGTATTTGTCGCACCATGGCTTGAACACGTTCCAGTATCGCTTGTCGTGTTTGTCACAAGCGTCCTTGAGCGTCGAGTGGAAATGCTTGATGTCGCCTTCGTCAGTGTACGAAGGGGTCAAGTCGGAACCACCGCCGAACCACCATGCGACAGGGTCACCATTGGGGTTTTTGGGGTCTTCGACCTCGAAATAGCGATAGTTTAGGTGTACTGTTGGCACATGTGGGTTCCTGGGGTGAATTACAATTGAGAGGCCAGTTGCGAAGAACGGCATGGATTCGGTGGAGATTGGTAGTGAGGAGTGATCCGCTCGCATCTGTCGCTGAGCCGCTGGCGGTAGTTGACCATGGACGATAGAAACATTGACACCGGCTTTCTCAAATACTCTGCCGTTGGCGAGAACGCATGACGAGCCTTCACCACCTTCAGGTCGGATCCAGGCATCTCTCAGGAACTTGGGTGGTGGTGTGGACGATGGTGCAGGGTCGGATGGGTGGGGTGGATGTGAAGCCTCGATAGCTTCGAGCGTAGTGACGATATGGTCTTGTAGCTCTTTGACCCATGTGGCCATCCGTATTCTCATGGGGTTCTGCGGAAGGTTCTCGTCAGAATTGTATACTAGAATGGGTCCAGGCCGTCTCATCGAGTTATAACTGCTCACCCTTGGATCATCATGCTCATACGCATCAACTGGTTTCCAGGGATATCCATGAGTGTCGACAAACTCGATAGCCGGTGCTCCATCACATCTCAGTTTGCCCTGATACCGGATGGTGCAGTCAGCATCCTCACCAAAATCTGTGACTCTGCTACGGCCACACTCACATCGTCAGCCGAGACACCTCGACCAAAGACCACAGTTGCGAGACCAATCCCGAAGCCCACAGCTGCTGGCACGGCTAACGAGCGAGCGCGAGACGAGCTTCCTGGTTTTTGACTTGGCTCAGGCCCTGTGGAATTGTAGCGTCTCTGAGATGAGCCTATGATAGATCCCGAGTATCAGCATGGACAATCCAGAATTGGGCTGACAGTTTGGTAGGCATACCGGGCAGTGAGATTATCCGTCGAGGAGCAACAGTCTTCGAGCTGGTCGCTGATTGTCGCAGGCTCCCACGGAGCGATAGTCCTACACGGCTCATAGTGCTGTGATCAAGCTGGAACGAGCTGAGATCCAAATTGAGATTGCTGGTAACATATGCTTACAAGGCTAGAAGATCGAAATTGGGTCCGAGACGGATGGTCGATGGATGCCGGTCGTGTCCGAAGCTCGAAGTTGCCGTTGCCGATAATTTCAACTGCCGCTACAACTCTACAACTGTCCACTATCGGTCCACTGTCACACCACGATCCGAAACCGAACAGCTCGACTGCGACTCGTTCCGACCCCAAGTCTCTGTACCGGCTACAGGGTATTCTTGGACCACTATGTTGTCCTCAGCACTGAGGGTGTTGGCTCGATCTGCGGCGCTGCAGTTGGAAGAAGCGGCTCTGGCATCCCGATCGTCAGCTCGCAAGGGCAAGGGCAGGGCAGAAGGGCCTTCAGAAATCCGGCATGTCAATCAACCAAGATCGTCTTCTCAAACGACATGGTCGACAAGCACTGCTGCGACATCGGAAGCGACATCGCAACCTACGTTGGCCTCATCGTCGAAATTGCCCGATGGGATGTTGTCACCTCGGACGATCCCATCTTCTGCTCCCGATACCACGACGAAACATCGCGGGCCGGATTCGCACCGACTAGATGAGGTGGTGGTGGACATACCAGTAGCTGATTCTGGAGGAGCAGAGGTACCTGGTCAGTCTGGACTGGAGGCAGATCGGAAACTGCCGGACCGAAACCTGTCACCGAAGATTCTTCCGCAAAGTCAGAGTGAATCGACGTCACCGCTTCTCACCAAGATCGACCAACATAAAGAGGATGTCACTGCTCCTCTGGCGTCTCTCGATCCTCCGTCTTCTATCACATCTCAGCCTGACAACTCTCCACTCACAGCATTCGACCCCTTGAGCCCGCCGGAACCACAAACAGCACCCGAGTCGAAGGCCCAACCTCTGAAGGTCGAGCCCGAGAACACTATTCTAACATCGGAGGAAGATGATGTCAGTAAAACGATCCTCTTGGTATCTCTATGGGGATAGGGCTGACATATTATAAGGCGCCGGTCACACTGCGAGCGTCCAAAGTCCCTTCATCAAGAATCGGTCGTTTGTTTCACTATGGCTGTGAGTCACGCTCGAAGTCTGCAAGAAATGGTCGTGCTTACTTGATTCAGCTCTTGCCGCGTCACTTTCAATGGGCGCAGCGTCTGAATCCTTCAGACGGTCGACTGGAGGCGGAGGACAGGGCAGCGTTTTCATGAGCGATGCCAATGTCAAGCGACTGGTAGCGACTTTGGGGAAGATGCGAGGGGCAGCGTTGAAGCTCGGCCAGTTTATGAGCATACAGGGCGAGTGCACGGCCGGAAGTCTGGAGGGAGTGACAAGCTGACTCGTCGTAGACAACCACATGTTGCCCCCTGAAATAGAGAAAGTTCTCCAGCAGGTCCAAGCTCATGCGAACTACATGCCAGATTGGCAAATGGAGGTGGGTCTGCTTCACAGCTTCCTGTGTCTAAGCTCATACAGGATGCCTAGCGAGTCATGTCTACGGAGCTCGGATCCGATTGGCAGAACCTGTTTTCCTCATTTGATCGGATGCCCTTCGCCTCGGCCTCGATCGGTCAAGTGCACAAAGCGACATTGGCTTCAACAAACACTCCAGTCGCGGTAAAGATCCAGTTCCCCGGTATCGCCTCGTCAATCGAGTCGGATCTGTCTAACCTGTCTATTTTGATTCGATCCTCGGCTCTGCTGCCAAAGGGACTGTATCTTCAGAATACAATCGCTGTAATGAGACGGGAATTGGAGGATGAATGCGACTACATCCGGGAAGGAGAATCGGGCAGGCGGTTTCACCGAGAGCTCGCCGGGGACGATTTCTTCGTGGTACCTCAAGTCTTCGATGAAGCGACCACCGGAAAAGTGTTGACGAGTGAATGGATGAGCGGGAAGCCATTGAGCAGGATGAAGAACATGTCTCAGGAGACTCGGGACAAGGTGTGTCCAGCGGTCGCAGAGGAGAAGTGCTTGACTGACAGTCTTCGCCAGATCGGCAAGAATATCCTACGACTTTGTCTCCAGGAGCTGTTCAAATTCCGCTTCATGCAGACGGACCCTAATTGGGCAAACTTCATGTACGACCAGCAAAATGACAAGCTGCAATTGATCGACTTTGGCGCTTCGAGGGAGTACACCAAGGAATTCATGGACGGGTGGTTTAGACTACTCAGAGGGGCTTTGACGGGAGATAGAGAGGTTATGCGTCAGGAAAGTCTGAATTTGGGATATCTTACGGGAGAGGAGAACGAGGTGAGTGCAAGACAGCAGAGACGATGCAACTCACTGACCGGAATCGCTATACAGGAAATGCTGGACGCACACCTAAAATCAATGTCGCTGGTCGCTTCGCCATTCTGCCACGAGGGCAAGTATGAGTTTGCCAATCAGACCATTACAGACTCTGTCAGGGCCTTGATCCCAATCATGCTTCGACACCGACTTACGCCTCCCCCGCCCGAGACGTACTCGCTAAATCGAAAGCTGAGCGGCGCGTTCCTCATGTGCGCGAGGCTGGGTGCCAATGTCGACTGTCAGCAGCTATGGGAGGAGCATGTCGCGGGGTACAAGGAGGGACCGGAGTAGAGACGCCATCCCGATCATGAGCAGGACCGGGTTTGACACCAGGGCTCAGCGGTCCGCTTATCCTGCATAGGTAGTTGCGCGGCAGCTATGACATTCTGCTGCTCCGCTTTCGGGCATCTGGCATCGCACGTGTGTCAGTACTACGTAGATTGCCAATGTCGCAGAAAACAACAGAGTACAGCATGCATACGGTTACGACCTGACAGAGGCCCCATTCCTGTTCACATCTTACCTTAACCAGCCCAACATCCTTGATCGACTCCACCAGGGAGAGCTCCAAAGCTGGAGCAACCTCGGAATCGATGCTACATGGATGTTGGGCGGGCCAAGGTAAAATGTGAACAGGAGTCCAAGCCTGTGTCCCATCGCCTCGGTTGAAAGCAGGGTGCTTTGGGTTGGGGACTACTCTCATGTTTGGTGAAGTGGTACCTAATGTCGCGATAGAGGGTGGCATGAGGAGGGGCTACCAGGTCCGGCCAGCGGAACCTTCTTGACCCTTTGCCAGCTTGACCGAGGTGTCGGGTTGCATCGGGAAGGCCATATCGAGAAACAGTGTGACTGAGCACGTGAGGTCATTGACCACGTGGAGGGACCGGGCGAGCCTGGGCGAGCTGTCGGTCTGCAGCCAGCGCGACAGTACTCTGGGTCGTACCACCATCCATTTGCCTTCTGTCCAGTTTGCTCGCACAGCAGCTATCGCCTTCTCCGATGCGAGTTTAGATTCCATTCAGAGGCCCTGTCTTTGCGTAGACCAGGAATCGGGAAGAGCCAAGGTCATGGCATAAACCAGGATCGAGTCGGAGATCTTTCATGACCTAGAAGCCAGTTGGGTATAGGCAGAGAGTAGGGCGGCTCCTCATCGCCAGGTTGCCCTCTTACACAAGGTCACATAAGAAGGGTTCCACCGGCGGGCGTGGGGGGTGAAAGCGATTGGCCCCGGACCTTCGGTACCATATACCATCCAGCTGTCCAAGCGTTTGATAGGGCGGGAGAGGATGTCGGCGGGATTCTCGCCTTCAGGTGGAGTAATGGCTTGCTGTCCAGGTCCTGGGTGGAAAGTCTCACCATCGAGAGCTCCATGATCACCTAAAAGCAAGAAAGCATGATGATCGGCTGGTCGGGAGATGTGTGGTCGAACCAATCGGACGCAAATCCTCTCTTCAGAATCCGAAGCCTCGCTGACTCGGCGGGAGTCCCCTCTGCTGAGGAATTGGTGTTTTGGGCTAAGGACTTGAGGCGATGGGCAACCTGGTTGGATAGTACCATCTGGGCGAATTGGGTCATTGGCTCGACCCCCATGGGCACGAATCCCCGAGCGGCATTGGTAAGGGGCGAGGAATACAGAGCAGAGGAACGGGCGCACGACAACCTTCCCGGTCACCCTGTAGAGCGCGTCGAGGCTGCGTTGGAGTCGTAGTCGAATTTGTTGCCGCGGTTTCCGACCGGCCAGCTCGGAACGACGGCCAAGACTCCTAGCCACGGTAGGTTCTTGTAGGATGTATCCGTCCGTTTCCAGTTGTCTGCACGAGGCCGCGACTTCGAAGCGCCCTCGGAAACCAGGAGAGTCCAGCGAGCCAGGACGAGCAAAGCGACGGCAGATAGATGTCGCGATTTCGAAGCACCCAACTTGACGACCAGGAGAGTCCGTCGAGCCAGGACGACCGATGCAACAACGGAAAGTCGATCGCCAGCGGGTCGATGGATCACTGCTTTCTGGGCGCTCTCATGCTGCATCTTCCAGCCCTTTTCTACCGAGTTCGGACGCACTCTTTCGTTGTACTTGGTTAATTTCCAGGTATAGGTGACTTTTACGAAGCCGTCGCTATTCGATTTCGAATGTAGTGATAGTGAACGTCGGTATGCGTATTCGACCTGTGAGGCTGCCGGTGTTCAACGAAAGCGCATCCGAGGTGGCTGTGCCTAATCAGATTACGGTCGTTGAGTGAACTCTAGTGTGCGCGTTGCTGTCTGCTGTAGGTCAACTGGCGAGAGGGGAAGGCGCATGCGATCCTAAAAAATGGTGTCCGTGATCGATCTGGCTGCACCAAGGATCATCGCCAGTGGTCATCCGGGGCTCTCGATTGTCTCCATAGTGCCGTCCGAGATTCCCTGCATGGTCGAAACCTGCACCATATCCCCACGGTGTCTTCCTTGTACACTCCCTTGACTTTTGCCAGTGCTGGGGTTGCTAGCGAGGTTACCAGTGCCAAGTCCTCTGTTGGTAGCGATGGCAACTCGACTGTTTCATCTACTGTCGTACTACAACCTTCCCGACCAGTATCGAGACTCCACATGAAGGCGAAGGCGACGATGGGATTGAGACTCCGATCCCTGGAGCATAGAACTCTCGATACGAAGTGCGTCGAGTTGTTCATTGTCGAATGATTGTGCTGATCAGTCGTAGCTCGATAATAAGCGATCCCAGCTGATCGAGCAGTATGGTACCACCAGCCGGTGTCGCGCCGCCCGTTGAGCGGATTGAGACGAGCTGCGCTCAGTAGAATTTGCGGATGGGCCGAATGAACATTGCTGAGCGAGTTCATTGATCCTTGCTTTATGATTGTAAGTTCCATTCACCGAGGCGACAGCTTCAACCGGCTTAGCGTAGCCGATTCGACCTTCCGCTGCGAGGATGTCGACCGGGAACCTCAAGCGGCGACCGACAGGCGTCGAGGTGCCCCAGAGTCGTCGGGATCTCTCCGTTGAAGGCCATTTAGGGAACATCACGCACCTTTATTACCCGCGAGAGTCTAGAGGCTTGAGGCACCGAGGACGAGCGGGGTCGAACGTCCCGGCAATCCGGATGCACCAGTACTGATCCGACTTCCGAGTCGAGCGAGATCCGATCGACATTGAACCTACCTGTCGAACAAGGTCGATAGCGTATAAGAGAGTAGGGTGCCAGCCAGTCTATGCCAGGCTTTCTTCCCTTGATCTTAATTCTTACCTCAATCTTGCGTCAATCTCGCTCCGCCGATCCGTTGACAGCAAGGTTGGCCATCACGTGATCTGGTTGATCGCGCGTGCTCTCCCATTCCAGAGGCCTTCGAAGGCCTGCGAGTGCTTGCGAGCTGCAACTTGTTGCATGACACACACGCCCATGCGCAATTGTGAACAGAATAATTCTTGCTGCATTTTGACTATGAACTTGAGACTGATCTTTCCCGTAACGACGCTACATCCCCATGACTAGGCTGCTGGCAGGCATTGGCCGTGCTGGTAGGCAGTCTTGACTCAATCCAGTGTCGGTTTGACCAGGACGTTCACAGCACCGCCAAGTCTACCTCCCACACAGTCGAGAGCTTTGTTGACGTCGTCCAGCGCGAAAGCCTTGGTTTCGAGGTACGAAAGGTCGATGACTCCAGCTGCGACAAGACTCGCCAGCTCGTCGATTTGGCCCGGCGTGAACCAAGTCGAGCCGACGATGCCGACGCTTCGGTTCATAGCGTCCGAGTAAGATTGGCGGATCTCGCCCTCTGCTCCGCCAGCCACGAGGATAGCGTTTCCGCCTCGCTTGACCTTGCCCGACAGTGCTTCTGTTCCCTTGGCGTCTCCGCCCACACCCAGACAGTCGATCAAGGTGTCGATACCGGCTCCACCTGTCTGGTCATCCACCCAGTGAGCCACATCAACGTCCTCCGATGATACCACCGTGACGCGTTCAGCCGGGAAGATCGATTTGATGTGCTCCAACTTTTCCTTGCTCCTGCCAATCCCAAGGATCTGCACGGCGCCGAGACCAAGAGCACAACTGACGGCGGCGTACCCCAGCGTTCCTGTCACACCATTGATGAGGACCGAGCTACCAGGCCCAACCTGGCCAACCTTGAGAGCGGCATACGATGTGCCGATGTAGCCGAATCGAGCTGCAGTTTCGAGCGAGACGTTCTCCTTCAACACGCAAATATTGGTATCGGGCGAGACGACGTAGTCGGAGAGACCTCCGATGGGGTAGCGGTTGAGAGTTCGAACACCGGCCTCGCTAAATGCAAAGTACCCACGAAGGGCTGCCCCGCTGCACAGCGTAATGTCGCCTTGACGTCAGTCAGGCTTCAGGAGGACTCAGCACTCACCTCTGCGACAGGCCTGACAGGTCCCGCATGTAAGCCAGGGGTCCACGTAGACTCGATCACCCGTGTTCAGGTTCTGCACATCCTTGCCTACAGCCTCGATGGTGCCAGAGACGTCAAGACCGAACGAAATAGGAGACACTGCCAACGTAGTCGAGTCTGGCAGTTTACCATGGACGAGGTTGTAAGTGTTGGGGACAACAGAGCATGCCGCAACTTTGACCAGGACATCTTTTGGTCCGAGTGCCGGGCGTGGTACTGTTGTAACCTCCAGAGGGCTATCGATGCTGACTATGCGGGCGACCTTGATGTCGGACATGTTTGATGTTGATGTTAATGTGTTGTCTCAACATTGGAGTCCTCACGTAGCATATATAGGGGAAGATGGGACTGCTCCTGACTGCTCCACAGAATCGCTCGCTGATCCCAGACAGAGCTCAACGTCATTGGCGAGAGTGATCGATGGTGACAGAAGATCGAAAGCAAGTTTTGTCATGATGACCTGATCGGAGTCTTGGAGTAAGTGCTCTGTGCTGCTCTGTGTCTCGCTTGTGCCAAGGCGTGAACTTCGACGATGAACATTAGGGAGCTGCCTGGAGCTGCACAGATTGAGGAGCAGGATTGGATCAGCGAGGGGTGGAGCATCTCAGCGCAAGAGACAAGCAAGAGATCAGGCGCGTCATGGATTATGCAGTACCGCCCGAGGGCCCGAGCCGCGGTGATATCATCTTCCGCGGAGCGCAAAGCGTCTGCGTGACGCAGTTGAGAGCCTCAGACAGCAGATCCGCTGTTTTCCTTTCAACTTCTCTGAGTTCTGTCTCGTGGTGCTGAACTATGATGATGATGCTGAAGAAGTAGATCGGATCACCATGTACTGCAATTCTCTCGCCGCAAGACTGCTATTGACGACATCTCATGCTTCGGTCGACGACAGGCCTCATCCGATCAAGACAAATCATGCCAGCACTTCGACAGAGCCCGCGCAGCTCGAGTCTCACATCAAAGCCGGTCGATCAGTCATCGAAGCACATCATTTCCCGCTCAAATGACCCCAGCAATCGACCTCGAGTCAGTCCCACGAAGAGTAAACCTTCAGAGACCGCGCAAACGAGCGACGTCAAGCTTGCGAACAAGAAGGTCCGGCAATATCTCCCTTTTGCGTCTCAAACACCTTTCCCGGAGTTCCTTCGGCCCACCGTGACCGAATGTCACGACGTTCACGATCAACTATCTGAGCTCCATCAAGACGCGGTCGACAGCGAGCTCGGCGACGGAGAAATGCCGGAGACTTTCCCACATGTCCTGGATGCCCTCATTGTTGCCATCTTCAGCCAAGCTACCAGTTGGTCCAATGCGAAACGAGCGATCGCAAGCGTGAGAGAGGTCTACGGCTCGACATTCGCCTATCAAGCGATCTACGACCAGGGAGCCGCAAAGCTTGAAGAGACGATTCGTTGTGGAGGACTGCACGTCCGCAAGACGAAAATGATCATGTCCGTCTTGGGCGAGGTGAAGGAGAGATACGGGGATTGGACTCTTGATCACCTTCACAACGCGAGCGACGAAGACGCGATGGAGGAGTTGCTGGGATACAAATACGTTGGGGTCAAGACAGCTTCGGTGGTGATGAGCTGGTCGTTAAAACGACATCCATTCACCGTCGACACACACGTCTTCCGGATAACCGGTCTCTGGGGTTGGCGTCCGGCCAATGCGTCCAAAGAGGACGCGCAGGCTCACCTGGAGTATCGGATCCCGAAAGATCTGCGCGCAAATCTGCATTTTCTCCTCATCCAGCATGGACGACGGTGTCCTGCATGTCGTGGCGGCGCTAAAGGTGCGCGCACTTGTCCGATAAAGGTGGATCGTGTGTCAGTGGTTGGGAATGCCGAACAATAGTTTCGGGGATGGAAGCGGACGCCGTTTATTGTACGAGTGTATGCACCGTCATCAAGCCCACTGAGGTCCCGACAAGCTGAGCCTTGACAGAGCAATGTTCATTGCTGGGCACCGTCTCAGCGCCCAATGACCAGTTCGAGATATATAGCTCGAAGCTGTCCATACCCATGGCTCTGCAGCGCAACGATACTCCGTCCTCAAGGTTGGTCCGCCGGTCTGATGAGGGTACCGATAAGGAACCAAGTGATGATAACAGGAATGACAACCCATGGCGTTCATCGCCATTTCGCAAGCTGCACGGGAGACCACAGGCTGCGTTTAGATTTCATCATTGTCACTGCATTGACAGAATATCAGAATTTCCTCAGCCTCTCCGCGGTCATCATGGCGACCGTCTCTTTGCCACTCCTCCACCTGATTTCCCAACAAACATGACTGCGACCATGTTGGAAGTAATGTACTATCTGCGTTTGTTGACTAACGTCTTGCTCCCCCCGCGCAACGGGGTGAAGGCCTTTTCGGCCTGCCACACTTTTGGTGCAAACACCACCACGACGTCGGGATTGTTGTTGAACTCCGACGGGTCCACGATCGGACTCGAGGACCTTTGATCATTCTGTCCAATTAGCACTCAGAATAACCCAGAGCATGAGACTTCCTCCAACACCCTCAGCTTCTCTGGCGCCATGTCGACGTCGTCGACCTGGGCGATGTCCATCGGGGCGGTCATTCTTATTAATGGATCATGACGTGGAGTTTTGTCGAGCAACGAACGGTCTTTGGGGTGTGGGATCTTCAACCAAAGGGAATATCGATTTCTTGAACTCTCGAGCTTGTCGATAGACGGTACACTACAGATGAACTGTGCGGAGCTCAAGAACGATCCCGACGTGGTGGTCTTGTTCGCACCAAAGGTGTGGAAGTCCAAAGACTTCACCCCTTTCCGCGAAGGGAGCAAGATGGGGATCAACAAAGGCGACTGAGGTGATACTTTCAACATGGTCGCAGTCATGCTAATCGGCAATTCAGGTGGAGGAGTGTCAAAGTAAACGGGGCCATGAAGGCCCCGAAGAGGTTGAAGAAGTGCTGATGTCTTCACAAGGCAGAATTGATAGGTTTTAATGCAGCAGCCGGCCAGATGCATCCTGTGTTGACCCGCGCCATGATGTCATCACTCTGTCTCTTATCAGTGCCCCCCACGAGACTCAGGTCTGAACCGTTTTCTAATCTAATCTTGACAATACAAGACTAGCTATGTAGTCCCGTAACAGTCGTAAGTACTACACAGTCTGATTACAATTTTCCCATCTACCCCCGCACCCCTCTGTGAGGGCATTGAAGACGTTGTAATGTGGTGAAGCTGTTGTATCATTTAGAAGCTGCAATTAAGCGAAAGTCTATTCGTCGTCGTTACCGCATTAGGAAGTGCGTCGCCGTACATATTAATGATATTAACAATATTTCAAATGATGCCCGATTTACGTAAGCGCAGCTGAAACGCGTCTTCACGCGTTTCGGACAAGGGAACAACAAATTCATCCCAGTAATGTACTTCTGCTACTCCATCCGGCTCGAACGACTTTGGGCTGCTTCCCTCGGCTAAGAAGCGATCGCTTTCGTACACAGCGACGAGAGATAGGAGGTGATGAGCCGGGAACCCCAAGGCAGGATCGACACATAGCAGGAACTCAGCCTTCACCGACCGAACACTATCTCACAATGTTCAAGTCGAAAGCGCAGCCACTGCCGCCCGAGACCGACTTTACCAACAATCTACGAGAGACATCATTCTATCGATATGGTTTGCTGCGATCACTTGGCCTGACGGGAGATGTCACCGCCATCGCCGTGGACCCAATCTTATCGCTATTCGCAGTCGGTACCTCGTCCGGCTATGTTCATTGCTTTGGGCAGTCAGCACTGCAATTCTCCTTACCGGTATCTGCGGGTTCTACCTCTGTGCCCGTCAAGGGAGTCAAGTTCCTCGCTTTTCACCCTGGGCATCAGCGACTGATCATCATCGACGATGGCAACACACTGCATACCTACGATCTGGCCAACATCTCAGATCATCCAAACCCCACCACACATCCGCCCTTGCCGGTCAAGGAGATCTCGTACACTCTCTGGGGAACGATCACCTCGATCGAACAGCCAAGCTCGAGCTATACCCACCTATTCTTCACCATGAAAGACGGAACGACACTCGCTTGGGACCTGAGTAGGAGAATGATCGGCAATTGGAAGATTGGCAACTGCTGGCATGAATACGAGGACAGGATGTTCAGGAGTGGTATACCAGGAAGGCAAAGGACAGCAGGCGGGTGGGTCTTATGAGTCCTTTCAGTCGGTCTTATCTGACGTGTGACTAGTCCCATGGCGACATGTCTGGCTATCAACCCGAGAGACTTGAACATCATGTTGATCGGGTACGAAGGCGGAGTTGTTGCATGGAACTTCCAGAAGAACGCGGTGGAGAAGACATTCGAGATGACTCTGCCGCCTGGTGCTCCAGGAGGTGGCTCGTACCAGGACGCCAGTGGGGTGAGTGACTCCCAATTTCATGCTCAATCACATGTAACGAATCACTAATCCTCTCTCAGTCTTTGTGGACGGAGCGTACTCCCTCGGTCAGCTGCGTATCGTGGAGGCCAGACGGACAAGTGTTCGCTGTGGGCCACTTTGACGGCTGTATCACATTCTGGGCATATGGCGAGCCCGACAAACCGCTCATGGTCCGCACAATCACCCACGAAGACGTCAACGTCACCGATGCCGATGAGCTGTTCAGCGCCGGAGTGCTCGACAAAGGGAAACCTCGGGAGCGAGATGCCGATGGGCAGCTGGTCATCTCTGCCGTCTCGGCCAATCGAGAGCCGATCTTCAAATTGACCTGGGCCTCATTCCCGGATCAAGCGAGTCTACGACTACTCGCCACAGCTCAGGCAGCCGACGAGACGCTGGAACCAGTGTCCAACGCGACTATGGAGTATGCCGAAAGGGGCGAGACGTTGCTCTTGGTACTTGGAGGCCAGAGTCCTGGAGAGAAGCCCGGTATCAACATCTTGCAGTTCCCAGCGTATCAACCCCCTCTGTCGCAAAAGGCCAGGCCGAGCTCTCCAAATTCCGAAAGCATGCCTGTTCAAGAACGATATGCCTACCGAGATTCATTAGCCCCGACCGGTAGTTCATTCTACGCAACGGCTACTCCACCCGAGGACTTCGTGCTCATGCCACGGAACTCGCCATACTTCAACCTCTCTCTCGACCCGATCGCCATTTTCGTCACTCTGACGCCCGATCCAAATATCGCCAAACCTGAATCAGGACGGATGGCCGAGAGGGGTATCGAGGCTTGGGCGTTCCCTCCCCCTCGGTCTACTGTCATACCCGCATCCCCAGGCAGGAAGAATTATGTGCAACCCGGCGAAGGGGAAAAAGCGGTGGCTATGACACCGGCACCAGTCTGGACCAGTCCACAGATGACCCCAAGAGCTGCGTCTCCCAGTGCCGGCTGGAGACTGCCTTGGTCTTCTGGTAGTCCAGCACCATCACCCAAATTACCACCCTCACCGCTCCTACGAGTCCCCACTCCCGACTCTGCCGGATCATCAAGCTCGCTCAATCCGATCAGAGCTAGGACCAAGATCAGAAAGCGATATCGCCTTCCGGCGCAACTATGGTCAGGTGCGACATCCGTTCTCACTAGCGATATCCACTCTCTACCGACGCCGCTATTCAAGAGGCTCATAACGTGGTCTATCGATCATGCTGAACAGGACCTTGCGTCGAGAGTGCCACTACAGGGCGGTCTAGTGGTTCCCGACCTCCAATCCCACGGAGCACCCGATGTCAAAGTCGCCAAGATGGAATCTTACCGGATCATGGTGACATCGCATTCCGACGCTACCGTCCGATTCTGGGATATTAGTCCTCATCTACTTTTGCTCCCCTCGCCGCTCCATTTTGAGTATCCGAATCCACTACCACATCTCACCATATCAATCGCAGAGTATCTCAAGCATCCAGATGTCAAACACCTTCCCCTGGCGAGACTCTGGGAGCAGGATCGATCCAAAGTCCGCATCAAGTCCGTTCACCTGGCTAGAGAAGCATTGGAATGCACCATCACCATGGTATCCGGGGAGGTCATTGTGACGAAGTTTGGAGAGGCGAGGAAAGGGTCAAGGCATACTCCGGATGAGGACGAGGATGATTCGCCAAAGGACAGCTACTTTCCTAAAACTCCGGAACCAGCGCAAGTTGAACACAAGGTAGAATACGTCGAGGAGATCACGGAGATCGGACATCTGGCAAAGTGGAACATGGACGGGTTCAAGCCTGTTGCGATATTTACCCTGAAGAGGGGAGAACCGCTACAGTGCTCCGTCTCGGATATCGGTGAGTCTGCTTCTATGAACACTGTCATATGCTCGGCTGACACGACCGCAGGTTTCATAGCAGTCGCGTTCTCGGCAAACTCGCTGGCGATCCTTGACATGCGTGGTCCGGATGTCATCCTGCGAGAAGGCTTTGACGAGGACGGAGTGATGGTGAAAAAGAGACGGAAGAAGGGCAATGTGCAGAATGTCCCCGGAGAGACATCTCAGGTTGGAGCACTACAATGGGTTGTCGCGGGGCTAGGCAACGATCCATCCCCTCGTCCGAGATTGATAGTGTCTTATGTCAAGGGGTGAGTGAAGACGTGTATGTCGGGCCTGTGGGGTGAGAACTGATTTGCGAATTCGTAGAATGACAAAGATATACACCCTGGCGAACGTCCTGGGAGAATGGGTGGTAGAGGCGAAACCACCGACTTTCACCAACGAATCGCTCTCATTCCCCGTTGCCTCATTCGTCATCGAGCCGCTCGGAGGTGCCGAACTCTTGCCTACGGCTGAAGCGCTGCAAGGCGCAATGCAGTCACACCACCAGGACAAGAAGGATGGAAGCCCACACTGTCTTTGGATCGCTGTGGCTCGGAAGAGTATTCGGATTGCGGTCAACTTTAACGGGGAGCGAGTGTCCAAGGTGGAGATGATGGAGGAGGACATTTCCTCGGCATTCTACGTCACCAGGCATGGTGAGCCATCTTGTTAGGCAGGTGGGCTTTAGCTGACGTTATGTGCAGGTCAAAAGGTCCTCGTGATCATTACAGCAAGAGGATCGGCCGTGTTCTACTCATTGCCCTTCTTGACGCTCATCACTTCTCTGGAGCTGTACTACGGCCATCAACAGTGAGTCCTAGAATGTCCTACCGTGTGCGATATCTGACGCGTATGACAGACGCCCAATTGGCCGTATCTCGATGGACGACCGTTCAGGCGATTTCATCGAGCACATCAGTCCTATAGATATCAACCTGCGGACCTTGTTCCATTTCCGAAAACCTTTCCCACCGCGATATGACCCGACCCATCTCAAACGAGCTATCCCACCACAACCCCTGCCTCTGACGTACTCGACCATAGGCTGGTTGATGGGTTCGGGCCCATTGACTGGTGCTCAACTGGATACCATAGGTGAGGGCAAGGGCTCCTACTTCAACACAACCCAATGCTAAACACCCATTTATAGTGGCAGGACCATCTAGACCTCCTCCACCCAAGACGACGCCGTCGAAGCCGCTCATCTCCTGGGGAGCTGCCGCGCCGTCTGTGACGTGGGGCAAACCTGTCGAGAAACCACCTCCACCTCCGCCCCCTCCCAGATCAGAAGTCGCAATCAAGCGAACAGCAGTGACCAAACAGACGGGACCTAGCAGGGACCACCGGGAAAGGGAGGATGCGTAAGTCTTTGGAATCTGCACCTGGTCACCTGCTGGGTAAACATCTGGAAGCGATGTTGACAAGCGACGCAGGTATACCGAGATGAGAAATGCGACTGCAGAGAGGGGGAATTACCTCGATACCCTGGGAGACTCGATCAACAACGTCAGCATCTCTGCTGGCAATTACCTCTCCCAAGCCAGGAACGCCGCGGTGAGTGATGCGAGATTGGCTCATGTGGATCTGATCTGACCTCGCGGCAGGTGAAAGAAGCGGCGAAGGGCTCGATCAAAAGCGCTTTTGGGAAATTGATGTGATCTGAGCCGATATCATCAAGGGCTGATGGGTCTGGAGATGTGAATACTTGTTGTACGGGTTAGGGCAGGCATGTATGACGATCGCGAACGAGATATATTTTGCGCTCAGCGGAGCATGCGCTCCAGCAGGTCCGTGGCCGTGAGGATCTGCCTGTCCAGTGAGCTACCCTGATACTCTTGCCAGCAAGCTGCAAATCAGTAAAGACTGTCAGAGCAGCGGCTGATGAAGCCTGAACGGCCTGGGCACTGGAACACTTTGCTCGCTGCGCCGTGATGAATCCAAAATATGCAACAAACCCTACTCTAGTCTAATCTAGGCCGCCGTTCTTCTTTGCTGACCGACTGCACCACCTAGACCACTCTGGAAACCGCCCCTTCCTCTGCCCCTGCCCCTTCCACTACCCCTACCTCCGCCTCTCCTCTCTCCTCTACCTCTTCCGCCGGCACCGCCACCCTCTGCTCCAGCAGCAGCGCCCCGTTCTCCACGCTCTCCGCCCGCTCGGTCGTTGTTGCCGAGCTTCTGGTCCAGCGTCTTCTCATTGGCTTCCACCATGATGACGGCCTTTTCGGCCAATTGCTGAGCGAGCTTCTGGACCTCTGTGGCCTCGACCTGGTGGAAGATGACAACGTCGTCGATGGGGTCGAGCGAAGCCGTCAACTCGTCCGCGTAGATCATTCTCGAGATGATCGAGATGATGGCAGATCGAGAGAGGGAGAAAGTGTCGGACAAGTGGGATAGGGATAACGAAGCGTAGTATGGAGCATAGGTGAACAGATACGTTCGGAGACCCTCTTCCTGGATCTTCCTACAAGTGGAGTGATTGTCAGCATTGTACAAAGTTAGGAATCTCCTCCTTTACTCACTTGGCCAGCATCTTCTTGATGTCCTCAACGTTGTCGAGCAGCGTCCAGACCTTTATACTCGACACCAGCTCGACCGCTCGCTCCCACTCGCCGGCCTGCAGCGCCTTGGACGCCTTGATGATATGGTCCCTAGTGTTCTCGGGAGGTCCCATGAACGCCTGCTTCTCGGCAATGTCTAACAGCCTCTTGAAACCTTTGCTCGCGACTCGCCTCTTCTGGTCCTCGGTGTCGACGCTTGCCAGCAGGGGAATGTCGATCAACATGCACGAGGTGAGGTATGCGGCTTCGAGCAGCTCGATGTTGAGGTGCATGTGGAACGGCAGCAATCGTCGTTTCTCGATCAACTCCTGTTCAGGCGAAAGCTGGACATTGTACCTCTGGATGGCCTGGGCGAGCAATTCCTTCTGTCGCTGTGTCGAGAACATCTCGGAGAGGATCGCCTGACACTCGGTGATGTAGCCATTTCGGAAGGCGGCCAGACCGAGCTGCATGACCGATCGGTTGTACAGGATCTGAGTGGTGACGTCGGCCTGAGCGACAGTGTCTTGCAGATGCGACATGAGAAGAAGGTCTCGGGCCTGGTGGTAGTTGCCTCGGGTGGCGTGGTTGAAGATGTGAGCGAGAATGGCTCGAGCTCGGAGCAGTGGTGCGTCAGAATGGTAGATGTACACGGCGAGCAGGTGGACAAGACCGGCAGCGTCTCGAGACTGGTCGAAGGGGGTGACTTTGCTCGTCACGCCCTTGACATCTTGGGAAACGGCGCTTTCGAATCTGTCGATGATGATGTCGGGCTGCGGATTGATCAATAAACTGCGCCGTACGCCTTGACTATCTACTCACCTTGGCATAGATGTGCTCCAGCCTTCTCATAACAACTCGAGCAACAGCGTCCGACCGGGCTTCACGCTCGAAGAGTGCCTGTGCCTTGACCACAGTGGTGTACAAAGGAATCTCCTCTCGCAGTCGGTCCATGTACTCGGAGCCCTTCTCGTGGGCGTCTGTGTGCTGGAGTGTCTTGGTGAACTGATCCGGTCGTCAGATCAACTCCCAAACGCCGGGTCCACAATGACTCACCTCGTTGTCCAAGTTCTCCACCAAACCGACAATGCTACCAGCGATCCTGACAGGCTGAACCTTGCCGTTGACCTCCTCCGGTTCTCTCTCGACCATGTCGTCATACTCCTCCACTGCATCCTGCACGATGTAGTCTGGGTTCTCGAGCAGGACCGAGAGCAGAGCGTCTAGTTCTTGTCTACACGACGTCCATGAGTCCGTTGGCATCGACGTCAGGTTTTGCGAGTAATCCAGACGAGCGGGGATCAGGGCGAGGTAGACTCGGATCTTCTGGTACGTCGATCCGCAGACGTCGAGCAGCTTCATCAAGATTCGGATGGTCTCGGCTCGGTCAGTGTTCTACCGGTTAGATTAGCGTCATTTAGAGAGCACCGAGTATCACACCAGGAACCCACCTTTCGACCTCGCTGCTCGAAGATGTCTTTGAGAGTCTTGAAGACGCCTTCCGTGGTCAAGTTGAGCGACCTTCCACCTCGACCAATGGTGGTGAAGTCATCACCACCCTGCTCCTGATCGCCGCTAGCAACTTGAGCGACCTTCTTTGGCGCTTTGGCAGCAACGTGAATGGTGTTGGCCGAGTTGTACGCGGCAGCAAAGGCGGCGGGGTCCTAGTGCTCGAGGTCAGCCGAGCCCATCTAGCGTAGCCCGCCGTCACATTGACGCTTACCTCCTTGTACGACTGCAAGCTGGCCTCAAACTCCTTGACCTTCTTCTTCAACGTCTGCTTCATACCATTCAGGGCCTTGGCTTTGACTGGATTCATCTTCTTCGCGGCAGACTTCTCCGATTTGATAGTCGAGCTGACCGCCTCGTCGAGCTCGATGAGGGTGGAGAAGAAAGCGGGGGGAATGTGACCGGCAGGTGGAATGGTCGAGGAGATCATGGCAGTTTGGTGACGGGCAATGAAACGAAGCAACTTGTCCATCTCGCTGTTGGCGAGAACCCAATCGTTGGCGGCTCCATCAGAGTGTTTCGTAGCGTTCTGGATGTTGTGGATAGCGGCTTCCATTTCGGCGAACCTGCCCATGGATCAGCACAACTCCCAGGAACCATACCGTCTTCGCGCACCTCTTGTCCTTTGCACTCAGAACGACGGTCTTGTCCTCGTCATCGGAATCCTCGTCGCTTGACGCAGCATCCTTCAAGAATCGGTTGGCCAGGTTCTACAATCACAATCAGCCCAAAGCTCGTTCCCTTGTTCGTGCAGTTGTCTGTAGTGACAACTTACCGCCTTGTCATCCTCGCTATCCGACATATCCTCGTCCTCGTCACTATCCTCATCCTCGTCGCTGTCGTCGCTATCGTCATCGTCGCTCCTCAGGAATCTCGAAGCTTTCGCGTTGACTGGTTTATCATCCTTCTTCTTCGTTGGCTTCTTGGACGCAGCCAACTTTTTATCCTGTTCTAGACCTTCCTGTCCGGAGAGGATGGACTCCTCCGACTCGGATCCAGAGGACGAGTCAGAGTCGGAATCCGAACCTCCAAGTCTGGCAAAGAAAGACATTGCGGGTGGGTGGGTTGATTTGGTTGAAATGGGTTGGACTGTGAATTGTCCTTTTGTTGGTTGTTCAGGTCGATATCGGCTCCCTTTGAAGTAGGCGAGGTCGATCGGTCTGTTTGACTGAATCTACTCCTTGTGCAAGATCTAGTCGTGGCTCGAGGCGCTTATGGACCGAGTCTCTTGAGTATGAGCAGTCTATACACCACCTCCCTTTGGACATGAGCCACGCGAAACAAAAAGTCATGAGAGCAACGGGCCACAACTCCCACTGAAATTATAATCCCGAAAATCACCGAGCAGTGTGGCACCGCCCATCTCCTCCTGCCCTGGCCTACACTTAAACTGTGCATGCGGCCTTGATCACAGTGATTGCGTGCATCAACCCCGAAAACCATGTACACCTCATATGAGCATTCACACCGAACCTCATCTCCCTCTGACTCCCGGATTCCCTATCACATCTGCGCATACCGAAGCCTTTGATCGTCATATCTCTAGCTCATCTAGTCGTCCGGGTCGTATATCGGTGTCTGGATCTCAGTGTATATGAGTCCTAAAACGGGGAATCAGCAACCCTGCTTCTCAACTGACCTGACCTTGACTCACGCTTCAAGATCTCCCTACTCAACACTTCGTCGATATTCTCAAAGTCGAAGAAATCAGGCTTGAGCGGAGCTGCACCAGGCTCATCCGTAGGGTCATGGTATGGCTGACCAAGTCAGTCACGCCCACAAGGCCATTCGTCTCCATCAAATTCACTCACCTCGAGGTACGGATGTCTTAACAGTTCTTCCACGGTCAACCTCTTCGTGGGGGAGAACCTGTGATACGCAAGTCAGACCAAGGACCGAGCGAATCGACAATTGATCACCCACGTGAGACATTTCTTCATCAAGTCCAAGGCCTTGGGACTACCGGTAGGACACAATAGCCTGAGGTCCTTCTTCCTCGTGAAGGGCATCGATCGCTGCAGGGCCGCGCAAAGTAAGCTTGGATACACCTAACGTTTGCATGTGGGACCCACCAGGTACGTCCTGAGAGCGAACAGATTAGCTGTGATCACGGCCTCCGGACCGAAGCACTCACTTTGATCCTTCCGAAGTGATCTCATTGAAGTCGTCCATCTAGAGGCCCATGAGCAACATGATTCCCCTCCCACTCATCGGCAGACTTACCAAGGGCGTACCAAGCACCTCAAGGATCATTCGTAGTTCTGGGCTCAGTCAGCAGGGAGATAGTGTACTGCTCAAGACAATGAACCCACGATCATGGTAGTCTGCGATCGCGGTTATCAGCTCTGAGTGTACGACATAGACTTCTTCGGGACCGACTCACCCTCTCCTGGGAACAATGGCTGCCCGTTGACTACCCAGATCAGTCAGTCAAGCTCACGAGTATACCCTTTCCACTCACTCATTTCCGCTAATATACAACCTATCGACCAGATGTCGATCGCTTTGGAGTACTCCTGGAACGCTGAAGGAAAGACTTCAGCTCGGAGATCCCTTAACGAACAACTGGGCAATTTCGAGTCTGGTGCAGAATGTATCGCGAGGATTGTAACTCACACAACATGACCTCTGGGGCTCGATACCATCTCGTCGCAACATATTCCGTCATGAAGCCATTCCCACCGGCATCAGGCGGTGGTGTAGCCGCTGATCGCGCCAGACCAAAGTCGCAGATCTGCCACAGGTCAGTATCCTGTATAATATCCAGGCGCTATTGAATGTGAGATTCACCTTCAGATCGCAGTTTGCGTTGAGTAGCAAGTTGGACGGTTTCAGATCTCGATGCAGGACGTTCGCACTGTGAAGGGCTTTGAGTCCTCTGACGGCCTGCAAACGAATGTCAGCTTTGCGCCTGTCCGTCCGTCTGGCAGCTGGCGACTTACTTGGTAGAGGAAGTACTGGCAATGGTCGTCGGTGAGGGCCTGTGTTCTGATGACTCGATGTCTAGTCGTTGATCAGCAAGACTCCATTACCACGATCGAAAACTCCTCACAGATCAGTCTCCATCAATTCCTGGACCAGGTAGACCTCATTGAAGAGGTGATAGGAAGGAGGTGCAATGATGTCAAGAATGGCGATAATGTTCTCGTGGCTGTCACTGTCAGCGATACCCTTCTCGTGGCAATGCCTCAAGTAGTAGAGGAAGCGAGCTCGATACCCACCGGAAATGCCTCAACAGCTTGATCTCTCTGAGAGTCCGCTGGCAGAACATGCTGTGTTCAAACGGCGTGATCCTCTTGATGGCAACGGGCGTTCCAGACGCGACGTGCACGGCGGCCCTAGAGTCGAGGTCAGCATGAGTCATTTACCTCGTTCTATGTCAGATCCCCGGAGGGCGACTCTAGATGTGTCCTTGCGATAGCCGCAGTGCTATCACCACATCGCTGCTGCACGTCAAGGTGACTGGCCACAAGTCTCCAGTGCCCTTCATTGAGTCTCCTGACACCCCGGACCGTATATCCGTCACTGGAGCTCGATCCACTCACGCTACCACGCCATAAGCGCCCTCTCCTATGATCTCATTCACTCGATAATGCTCTGACACGTTGAACGGGACTTCGCTCGGGTCTACGTCCGGGTGTTTCGGGTTGGCGAGCGGCATCGCGTCGGTATCCAGCGGGTATTGGGTATGGGCCGTACCGTAGCTATATGTGCTGAAGGAGAGAGGAGTGGAGGACAAGGGGGAATGCTGGGGTCAACGGTGAGCAGGTCTGAGCTATCCAGTAGCTTATGACGGAAGGAAGAGCGCGAGTTGACGGCCTGAGCTGTTGTCAATCAGAGATCGTGATGTCCCGTCGTATCAATGGGATGCTCACTATCGTGCCCGTTCCTCGCTCTGATGTCGATATGATAGTGCGACTGGCTATCTCTCCGACGATGATAACAAGGACGACGCGGTTCGAGCAGATACCCAGAGTGAGTGCTGGTTGCTGGTTGCTGGGCGAGAGCAGTTGACCTGGGTGGACCGTGCCTGAAACGTTGAAATCCAATTCCGGTCCGTCTACCTTGGAACAATAAGCCGCCTGTCTCTTTGGCCTTCGCTGGGATGTGCAGAGCTCACAGTGGAGCGATACAGCTTACAGAGACCTTGCTACTGCCGGTCGACAAAAGGCGCAGAGAGCACCTTCGAGCTTCTATTGTCCTACAGAAGCGGTATGGATGGCAACGCTGGCCCGGCCTGGCAGCCTCTGACACCCTGCCGAGTTGGGTAAGACGCCCCCGTTTCAGAATTCATCGTTTGGGCGCCTCAACGTCCGGGATCGCACGCATCTGCATGCATGTCCCGCCCAACGGGCTCTATCAGCAGTGGATACTCTACCTTAACGACCGGACGACCCGATCCTGAGCATCTGAAACGGGCCCCAACCTGCTCCTATCCGAGTCCAGAACATGCAGAGAGGCTAAAGAACATGATATGGTGACGTGCATGAGTTTGGTCGTGTGGTCCCGTTACCGTACTACAACTGAGTACAAAAGACCCGTTGGTCTATGCACATTCTATGCCCACTCGTGCTGTATCGTATAACGATATTGTCATCAGGACAGGGACGTGATCGTAGCTCGTAACTCTCGTATACCCAAATCGATAAGATGTCATCTATGCGTCCAGCGGCCCGCAACCTCTGTAGAAGGCTGCGCCACTCGTTTTCTACGCTGCCATAGGGTCTAACACAGCAGTCTTCGTTACATCTTGAAGAGAAACCCAAGCTGAGAATAGGTCAGATCCTGATCGTCTCACCCTCCCGCGCCAGCAACTCACATCCTCGACGGTCAACTTGCCCAGAGCTGCGTCTGGGTCCGTGTTCAACGCGGCTTCTGTCATGGCGAGCTTCTTGGCTTGTAATTGGACGATCTACTCGAAATCAGCAAGAGGTCCTTCATGTGATTGACAAGCATGCCGCTGGGCAGTGCAAGTCCGAAGGTAGGGAAAGAGTGTTGATGGTGTAACAGTTGAAGTGACGTAATCACCCACCTGATCCTCGATCGAATCTTCCACTACCAACTTGACGACCTTGACAGGTCGTTTCTGGCCCAACCTGTGGATTCGGTCCATTGCTTGGTACTCAACCGACGGGTTCCACCATGAGTCCATCATGAACACCATCGAGGCTTCAGTTAGATTCTGGAACATTCATCAGCGTTGCTTAGGCTAGGTGACAGCCTGAGCTACTCACCAGAGCGACACCACCGGCTTTCAGCGAAATCAGGAAGACAGTGACTCCTGGTTCTTTCACTAGCGACAGGTCAGTTTGGTAGCACAAGCCAATCGCAAGGGGGACTGACTGAAATGCTGGATCGTCGCGTCTCGCTGTTGTGGCGTCATACCACCTTCCAATCGACAGATCTAGTCTTGTCAGCCTCATCGCTGTAGCTCGTCGGCTCATTACGCACATTGAAACCTGCCCGTTGGAGACGGAACGCGATGAGATCGAGGAAAGACACAAACTGCGAGCTGCCACCAGTGTCAGGAAACCTACCGCAATCGGTTGACCAAGTCGTTACTCACAAGACGAGTGACTTGATGGTGCTGTCCTGATTTCTGAGCTTTTCCAGTTCCTCCACCAGTGCCTCCAGCTTGGTAGAAGATCTCCAGCTCTAACGCAAATTAGCGTGTTGACCCTCAGAGTCGCTGACTCACCTCGAGGTTGAGTCGACTCAGGATACCTTGCCTGGCCTTCTTCGCTCCGCCGTCATCCAGATCAATGGCCTCGGCCTCTAGGTCGATTGAGATTTCAATATGACAAACAGGGCATTCGGGCTAAATTGGAAGCATGATTTAGCAATTGTGTGTGATTGAGACGCAGCTGACCTCACCCTGCGTCCTCGGGTATTCTGCACTTCGAGGTACTGTCTGATGCACTCTCGGTCGAATACGTGTTTGCACTGCGAAGCAATCGCGTCTTCGGCCTTCAAGCTCGTCAGCTCGGTTCCTGCGTCAATAAAGGAAAAGCTGATTACAAACCTGGTCATTGCACAGTCTGCAGACGGTACCCTCCGGCATCTCTACATTGGCCATTGCGGTCTTGGACTTCAGGACCAGATCGGGATGACAGGCCATTTGTCGCACTGTGCTCATTAGCCTACGCATCAGAGACTTGCTTGCCTTAACTCACTCCTCGTGATCAGGGAGAAAATGTTGGAATAGTCTATGAACCAAACGTAAGCGCCGAAGTCGCCGAAAGGTGTGAAATAACCCACTGTTCAACACCGTTCCTTGGTCGATGTACGTCGCGAATTGCCTTTTGGCACCGGTGAACAAGGACGAATACAGCTCTTTCTCGGCCGGGGAGAAGTAATCCCTTCGGACAGTGATGACTCGCGGTGGCAATCCCAGATCATCGGCTCTCTCCAGCTTTGTTCGCCTTGAGATCATGTCAGCTTGAGCCTTTGAATCCTCAAGAAGCTAACCTCAGCATCATTCGGTCGAGGAGGATTTTGAGCTTCTTGAACGCCGTGTGGCCCGGGTTACCGGTTTCAATACCATACTTGGCGATAGGTGTGAGAATCTAATTCATGACGATCAGCGTCTGCAGCAGAGCGTAGTACCGTGTTGCCAATTACCTCAGTATTCTAGAAGATACTCGTCAGCTATCATCCCTGGTCTTGTCCACAGTGATCAGCTGACTCACCCAGAAACAAACATGTTCCATGGGACTATGACCACATTGGTCGCAATGCCGCTTGTCGCTGAACTTCCAGTGGAGCGCTTTGCAATCACATCGCTTACAGAAGTAGTGACTGATTCTCAATGAGCCGAATGCCGCTGTGATCCCAACAGATCGCTCACCTGAATGGGTCGGCGCCCAGGAATCTCACAAGCGAGTAGAGCTCTCCCACACGGTTTTGTAGCGGCGTTCCACTCAGACACCATTTGTACGTCGCATTGAGGGCGAAAGCGGCTTTGGCGGCATTCGTCGATCGTTCCTTGATATTATGGGCTTCATCCAGGATTACTCTGCAGAGAAGTCAGCTGGAACTGATACCGAACGGCAGGCAGCTGTCTAACCTGAACCACTCGAACTCGTGCATCGGAGACTTCTGCTTGATGTAGGTGTTGCCCTTCTTGAATCCATTCTGCTGCCTTCTGAATGCCGCCTCGAGTGTTCCATACGAGGACAGCACCTGGAGCTTTGGTCAGCTTGCTACCTTTTGAGGGTATACGGCAGCGGACGACTCACCACGTCGTACTTCTTCAGCTCGCTCGCTTTCATCCTCTGCTGTCCGTGCCAGAGACAAACGGTGAACCCCTCAGCATGGGTCTCAATCTCATGTTTCCATTGCATGAGCGCGACGACCGGTGCGACCACAAGCGAGGGCTTCCTCCTTGGCTCGGACAGAAGTAACGCGATGGTCTGGATACTGATCGGGGTATATCAGCTGGCGTTTTTTGGTAAATTCCGGAGCTGACTCACGTCTTACCCATACCCATTTCATCTGCCAACATACCGCCCTTCCAAGTTCCCTCTTCCTGCTTCTTCATCCAATAGAGCGACTCCTTCTGGAATGGCAGGAGAGTGAGCTTGAGCGAAGGGTGCGCCTCCATTGGTACCGGCTTGACTGGCTCGACCTTGACCGCGAGGTCTCCCCAGACATTCTGAAGTTCAGGATGATGCTAATCCACGATCAATCGATGTTACGATTACTGCGACCACGTTTATGGACTCACGTGTTCGAGTCTGATCAGGTTCTTCTCGCCATTCGTCAACTTCCTTCCCAGCTCTTTCTTCATCACCCTCTCCTTCTTCTTGAACGGCGCTACTTCCTCCTCCCTCGCTCTCCTGGCCGCTCGCTTCTCCTCTTTGATCCTCTCGTAATCCTGCAGCGCCTCTGTGTCCATCAATGGGTCCATCATCCATGGCTCTCCGTTATCGTCAACCGCGGCGCCATCCAGACGTTGACCTTTGCCTCTGGAAACTCTACCGCGCCTGGCGGGTTTAGGCTTGGCGACGACCGCTTCCGAGTCGTCAGATTCGTAGTCTGACCCATCAGACGACAAGCCCGACAGCGGGGAGTCCTCTCGAGAGAGACCAGTGGGCTCGTGGGGCGTCGCTTGCCCCGTCGACGTGCCGATGGTGGATGACGCCTCAGCGGGGGCACCGCCGCCATTCGCGCGCTCTGGATAGATCAATCAGCTTTGGATATTGGTTAATTCCCGGTGGAAGGAAGGTAGCTCACGCTCAGCAGCTCTTGCGACAGCGGCCCTGAGGGCAACTCTATTGTCACCTCTCCCACTGGCTTTCCGGAAGACTGGCTTCTTCGCCAGTCCTGGTGCAGTTTTACCGGCTTTCTTTGACCCCTTGGCCTTGGATAGGGGAAGGTCCGCGTCAGACTCGTCGGTATCTGCTGCTCCACCTCTGGATGCCTGCAGTGCATCTTGCAACTGATCTTCCTCCTCGTCTGTATCCATGGCGAAGTCTTTATCGTTTCGGTCATCGTCTGCCTCGGACACAGACGACTCGTCGGAGAACGACTTCAGAGGAGAGGGTTCCTTCCTCGCCTTGCTAGCTCTTGTTTTAGCCTTGGCCTTGCCTTTGCCTTTGTTGGCAGGCGAGCTTGTCGCAATGTTATCGGCGGCAGCCGTTTCCAAAGCGAGAGAGGACATCGTTTCCTTCTTCACGGTCGAGTATTTGCCAATGTTGAAAGGTTGTGCAGAGTCTACAGCCTTGGTCTTGCGACCCGTCGATGGCTTACTGGTACCAGATCCAAGGGTGAGATTGTCGGCGCTCGTGGTCTTTTCGGAAGAAAGCTTCGAACTTCTGGTAGGGATGACCACTGAGTCCATGACGAACTTGGTCTGTGGAGCCGGAGAAGGAGGTGAGGCAGGGGCAGAGTCCACTGGGTTTGCTGCAGCCAATGACACTATCAGCGACGTCGACAACGCAATTTCCAACACTCACCTTTTCTCTTCGTTCCCCTGCTTTTGGCATCTTTCAACAGAAGAAGATCTTCCTCCTCGGTTTCGTCGTCCAAGCTAGCTGGAGTAATCATACCGTTGTCCAGTGCGGTGAAGCTCTCGCTGCTTTTGTTGCCTGGGGTTGAAATGACCGACTCTGCTTTAGTCGAATCGGCTGGAGTGGGAAGGGAAGCTCGGGTCGAACGTCGGGGAGGCATGGTGAGGGAGGTGAAGGAAAGTGAGGGCTGAGAGATCGATGAATACAGATTGCACTGCGATCTGTTCGGACTGTTCTCTTCTGTAAGGATTGCGACGTTGAGAGGATACCGGACCTGACCTGATCTCGGTCAGTTTTTCTAGCTCTTCTGGAAAGTTGCTAGTACTCGACGACGAGGAAGGGTTGCTATCTCAGATCCCATACCTAGAGTGGAGCCTTTGGAGCTTTTAATGAGCGATCGACGACGGGTGAGTCAACCGCCTGGACTTTTACTGGAGTTTGCCACCCGGCGATCTCCGTGGAATCAGGGTGATGTACCGTGGGAGTTCATTGGTGTGGCTGCGGAATCAAAAGCATTCGATGCGGTCGCGCATTGTGAGCAGGCGGTTATAAGCTGCGAATTGACTGCGAGTGAGCAGCATTGACAGTCGAGAACCATCTCCAAGCAAGTCGAGTCGAGTCAGGCGGGCTGGTGCGATCGAATCTAACGATCAGGGGGACAAAAGGAATCGACCAAGAGTCTGAACAAATTCGCTGGCGACTGCTCAATTCGACTCCCCATCATGCTCGGAAATATCGTCAATACCCTCGTCCCCTTAGTCCTCCTCCTGGCGCCATCACCCGCAGCCGCGTTCTACCTGCCTGGAACGGCGCCGAGAGACTATGAGGTCGGAGAGAAGATTGACGTCTTTGTCAATACCCTCACACCGATGCTCAACTCGAAATTACGGTCGCTCATCTCACACGACTACTACGACGATAGATTCCACTTTTGTCGACCTGAAGGTGGACCAGTGAAGCAGCCCGAGTCGCTAGGCTCTATCCTGTTCGGAGACCGAATCCTCACGAGCCCTTATGAGATCAAGATGATGGAGAACACGACATGTAACCTCCTCTGCAGGAGTGATGTCCCGAAGGAAGACGCAGTGTTCATGAACGATAGGATAAAGGAGGATTACGGATTGAACTTTATCATCGATGGACTGCCATCGTCGGAGATGAAGAAGGATATCAAAACGGGAGAGACTTTCCTCGACGCTCAGGGCTTCAACCTCGGTGACGATGAGACAGATCCAGACCGACCGGCCTTGAACAACCACTACGACATCTATATCAACTACCACACTAGAGGCCCTAAGCAATTCAGAGTGGTCGGCGTGATGGTCTACCCACGTTCAGTCGACTCTATCACCCCCGGCGGCGGACCACCCGAATGTTTCGCAGAGCAACCCTACAGACTCTCCGAAACGACCGACAACGCTCTGTATTACACATACTCGGTCTCATTCCACGAATCAAGTGTACCCTGGGGGCTGCGGTGGGATGCGTACCTACATGTCTTCGATCCAAAGATTCACTGGTTCAGTCTGATCAACTCGTTGGTCATCGGCGCTTTCCTCACCTTCATGGTCGCAATGGTCCTCTACCGAACGATATCAAAGGACATTAATCGGTACAACCAGATAGATCTCTCGGAGGATGTTCAAGAGGATTACGGATGGAAGCTGGTCCACGGAGAGGTCTTCCGGATGCCACAAAGACCAATGGTCTTATCAGTATTCGTGGGCAATGGAAGTCATTTGGTCATCATGTGCGGCGTCACATTGATCTTCGCTCTGTTCGGCTTCCTATCGCCTTCCAATAGAGGTTCCCTCGCTACTGTCCTCCTCATCTGCTGGACATTGTTCGGTTGCGTGTCGGGATACGTCTCGTCTAGGATGTACTCGACACTCGGGGGAGATCAGTGGAAACCAAACCTCGTCCTCACCGCCGTCTTATTCCCCCTCATCATCTTCTCCTTGATCGGCATGCTCAACTTGTTCCTCATTGGAGCTGGCGCATCCGGTGCCGTGCCATTCGGTACTATCCTAGCAGTACTCCTCCTATGGTTCCTCATATCGGTACCGCTCTCCGTCGCTGGATACTTTTACGGTCTCAAACATGGATCCTTCAGTAATCCAGTCAGAGTCAACCCGATCCCACGACAGATCCCGCCTAAACCATGGTACCTCCAGCCGATCCAGGCCGCGATTCTCGGTGGTATCCTCCCCTTCGGAGCGGCATTCGTCGAGCTGTACTTTGTTCTGTCGTCTCTATTCGGAAATAGGGCTTATTACGCTTTCGGCTTCCTCTTCTTGACATTCTGCGTCGTCGCCCTCACAACCGCCACCGTCACCGTGCTATTCGTCTACTTTGTCCTCTGCGCCGAGGAGTACAGGTGGCACTGGAGGGCTTTCCTTATCGGAGGAGGCAGCTCGTTTTGGCTGTTCACCTATGGGGTCTGGTACTGGGCCAGCAGGCTGAGCTTGGACAGCTTCACCAGTGTGGTCCTATACTTCGGATATTTGTGAGTGGCATCACCAGGTCACATATGTGCATATGTGTGCTCGTACTGATACTCGAGTAGATTCCTCTTCTCGCTGCTAGACTTCCTGATAGGCGGTGCCATTGGGTACATAGCGTGCTATTTCGCATTGAGGAGGTTGTACGGGTCCATCCGGGTGGATTAGGGGGTAGCGATATGTGCGTCAGGGATGACAAGGGTTCCGCAGATACGACGATAGACGAAACGATGATAGACAGCGATCAATGACAATTATACGTTGCATACAGCATGGCCATGTGATGGTACAGAGGACATTCGAAGCGGGGTGATACGCAAACTCAGGGTACCAGTAGCCGGCTCTCAGGATGGCTTGACTGACAAGCTTGGGCTACCGGCATCGCTACTTGCTGATGCCATTAGCCTCCCGCCACTTCTGGGCGATGTCGATGATCTCCTTATTGCCAACTGCGACATATGCCTCGGAAGGTGGGTTGGCCACAAAATGCGCTACACAAGCACCGACACTGCCAAACAGCGATCATCAGCCATCATTCCCCCCGCAATCAAGGCAAGCGGGTTCTGGTCTACCCACTCGTCACCGTCTACGCAGATTCTGCTGCCGAATCCAATCGCTCGAACGAACCTCGAGCCCCACTGGCCGACCAGCTCCATCGATCTAAGCTCGTCTCTACATTCGGGACGGCATCAGCATGTCTCGAGACACGAGGAGCCGGATGAAGGACAAGCTCACCTTGGACCCAAGAGGACACCGGGTTGCAGGATGACTAATGATTTGAAACCCATTTCTTTCAAGGCCTGATTGACTTGTCCCTTCATCTTGAGGTAAGGGAACATCGAGTTGGGATCTCCTATCGACGACACGAACACCATCTATTTGATTTGATCGTCAGCATAGCCGTTCAAGCCCAGGTCACGGCGTCGATTCTCTTCCTCCGTCCGTCAGTTCTCGCTCCCGTGACCGAGCGTCACCACAACGGTAGAACGAATGAATCTCGGGCGGTCTGTGACGTATGAATGTAGACTCACTCTCTCTGCACCTTGCTCCTTGGCTCTCTTGGCCATGTCCACATTTAGCGTCACGTCGATCTTCTCTTGAGCCTCGAATGAACCGGCACTCCCCCTCGTCGTGCCTAATGCGCTAACATAGGTCGAGCCCGCCTTTGCAATAATCTGATCCGATTTGGGCACCTCGAACAGGTCATCCACCAGCACATGAGAGTATTGCGTCGACGGGTTGGCGGCGGTAGGCGTATTTATCGCCTTGCGGGCGATGGTGGTGATGTCGAAAGCGGTCTTTGAGGCCAAGAGCTGTTTCAAGCTCGCACTTCCAGTGAGCCCGGTCGCGCCGACAATTGTGACGGGAGAAGCAGTGGTCATGGTGTATGAGCTTGGAGTTTCTCAAAGGAAATAGATTGAAAGAGAGATGGAGTGAGAGAGGGAACAGAGACAGGTATTAGCAAAGTCGAAATCGAGTCCAGACTTCAGCAGATCGGTTATCGTCACCAGCTTGTACTCATACCGTTCGATGGCCGATATGGCCGTCGGCGTTCGACACCGTCGCAGAATCGTTGTACTTTACCTTGATGTGATCTGTAGTTGTTCGTGACTCGTGACTGTCATGGCGATACAGCATTGCAGGCCAGGCAATGGGGAGTTGCGCAGACATACTGGACACCGAGTAGACTACAAGTAAGACTCTGTCTGTCTACATCACCATTTCTCAGGCTTCGGCAGAGTGGTCTTCAACCTTCACGCATTCGATATCGAAATGATGCAACTCATGATCCAAAAGGCTCCATTATCCCCTAAGCTAGTGCATCCATCTACATCTGCTGAATGTGGCCAAGCTGTCAACCTAGCAGGGCTGCCTCTCGCCAATTCTGTGCCAATTGGATAATCGTCTTGTTGTCCACAGCGAGGTATGCCTCTGAAGGGGGATTGGCCACAAAATACGCTACACAAGCGCCAACACTGCTCCTCTTCAGTGTCTATCTCTCCTGAGTGAGTCTGCTGAGGTGTGGACTCACTCATCACCCTCTACGTATTGCCGAACCCGACCCATCTTAGGAATCTCGAGCCCCATTGAGCCACCAGTTCAGGCGATCTCAGCTCGTCCCTGCACGATATGTCAGCCTCCCTCGTCTATCAGTGTGGCCACGATCCGGCCTGGCTAGGTCTGACTCACCTTGATCCGAGGAGAACGGCGGGTTGTAAGATCACCAGCGACTTGAACCCCATCTCCCTCAGAGCCTGATTGACTTGGCCTTTCATCCTGAAGTACGGGAAGATCGAGTTTGGGTCACCAATCGCCGAGACAAAGACCATCTAGCGGCAACAAGGTGTCAATACGTGACATACTGTTGTTCAGCCTTGCAGACACAGATCCCCCGAGCTCCATCAGCGAGTCAGTGACCAAGTCATCCTTCGACTTCCAACGGCTTCACTCGTCATAACCTTGATCATTCGCAGCCGACTCACTCTCTCCGCCCCTTGTGCTTTTGCTCTACTCGCCATCTCTACATTCAGCGTCACGTCGATTCTCTCCTGCGCCGGGAAAGACCCTGCAGCTCCCCGAGTGCTCGCCAGACAGCTGACATAGGTCGAGCCCGGCTTGGCGACCATTCGATCCGAGTTCGGCACCTCGAATAGGTTGTCCACCTGCACATGAGACAATGTGGTCAATGCATTCCCCGGGGAGGCGGTCTTGATGGGTTTGCGAGCGATGATGATGAGGTCAAAAGCGGTTTTGGACGCCAAAAGGTGTTTCAAGCTCGCATCCCCGGTAAGCCCAGTTGCCCCGATGATTGTCACAGGTGTAGCGACTGACATCGCAGTTGAAAGTGAGTTGGCGATGTATTGTAGGGTCAAGGGGCCTAGAGGTGGCCTAAGGGAGATAAGGAAAGATGCATAAGCGTTCTGCCCTTTTACCGATATCACAGATCGTCGATCACGGGCAGCTCCAAATGACCGGCTTCATGGCCGGCGGTCTCGGCCTCGATAGCTGCTGGCCGTGTTCAGTCAATCAGGCATTTACTGTAGGTACATGCTGTACCGTATTCAAGTACATTCATCATACTCACTACCCTACACAATACGTTGAGCTATTTGAGTTTCTGCTCAGATCGACGTTGTTCTAATGCTTCTCCTTGTCCTCCTCTCGCGCATACTTGAGCAAAGCCTCTCTCGGCTAGAAAGAGCAAACAGATCAGCTACACGACTTGTGTCACCTCTGCACCACCGTACTCACGTCCTCCCTCGGATCGATCTTGTCCGGGAATAGCGTCTGCACAAAGCTCGCCGTGGCACTAGCACCCAATCTACCCCCTTTACCGGCCCCAGTGACCGGTTCCATCGGTTTCATCTTCTTTGCCCGTTTGTCTCTCTGGTGTTGAGACTCGCCATACTTCTTGTCCTGGAACTGGGGCAGCGCGTCGGGTGTGAAGATGACTGGTTTCAGATCGGCCGAGGTGAATGCCATGTCCCGCGGTGCCGTCTTGGGCATCTTCTTGAGGGGAAGCAGGGCTCCGTGAATCGACGACCGGGGTGAGTAGAGTACATGTACTGCTCCAGTGGAAAGCGTCGCAAAGATCTAGGCAGAGTCGTCGTGTCAGAGATTGAAGCGTCACTTTTTTGATCAGACTCACCTGATTGATACGCGAGTGCCAGAGTACCCTGATGACACTGCCCTCTCCAACGGGAACTCTCCGCTGCTCACTCAGATCGTCGCTGCTCAAAAACACCAAAGCCCCTTTCTCGCCTTTACCCGCCGACAGGCCCACGATGATCGTTTTGCCGTCTGGCGAGTACGCCAGGTCGGCCTCGGAATACCGGTTCTCGAGCCCACTTGCCACTGCCAGTGGTTTCCGCATGTTTTTGACGTCCCATACTGAAAGTCCAGTCAGAAACGATATTTCTCAATACGCTCGAAGGCGACTCACGTTTGACGGTCCCATCGCCACCTCTGGATGCGAGCCTTGAGCTATCCCGCGAGAAAGCCACACCCGTGGTCTCGGTGCCCTTCTCGTGCGCAGTCTCGCAACTCCGGTATGGCCTGGCAAGGTTTGATGCGGTGTCCCATACGTGTAGCGTACCGTCAATACAGGCTGTCAAACGTTTAGCATTGATCCCATCCAACCAAAAATTTGACCCACCTCCCGCGATGTATTTCCCATCTGGACTCCAGGCGCAGCACGTCACTCTTGTCCTTGCACCCCGTTCCTTCGACTTGACGACGATGACATGCTTTTGCTTCCGCTTGTTGTTGACGTCCCATATCCTACAGGGCGTCAGTCAACACAGGCAGCTCGTGGGAGTTGTGGCTCACCTCAGCGTGGAATCGTTGGAACAGGTGACGAACTGGTCTTTGTCGGTAGGGTGGAAATTACCGCCATTGATCTCTGCCGTGTGACCGCTACTTGGGCTCAGAGGTGCTTCCTGGTGGTTCAACAAGAGGCCATCCTCACCTTGTGTTCTTCATATCCCGCAAGTAAACATCTCCTTTGTTGAACTCAACGCTGTGTTCGGTGTGAGCGGAAATAACACGGAATCGGAAGAGCGACTGACCCTTCCTCTCCATTCCTATTGTACATTTTCGGCTGTAACGTGCCTGAGATCACCAACAGCGATTGCCCGTCTGGAGAGTAGTCGACATCGTGAATCTGAGTCAAAGTGAGCATTACTTCAGACGACGCACTGTACTTCAGAGTTTGCGCATCTTGACTCACGTAGTAATTTCCATTAGGCTCCCATGACTTGAATGGCTTCAATCTGGCATCCATACCACCAAGGTCCCATATCTTTGCATCGTAATCATGACTGCCTGTGGCGACTCGGGCTCCTGATGGGTCGACCGCAAGGGCAGAACACACCTAATCAGAGTGAGTATACGCCTAATTAACCGCGATTCAAAGCTATGCGAGTTGGCTCACCTTCGTGTGATCCTTCAGGATGATCTCATTGGATATCGGTATCCTGTCTACCTCGTCGTCCTCAAGATCGTCCTCGTCGTCATCATCATCATCGTCCTCGTTCTCGCCATCAACCTCTGCTTCTCCTTCGGCTTTTCGCTTGGATCCCGGAAGTGCCGATGGTGGTGGCATTGGGCCAAAGTCCTCGTCGTCATCTTCATCCTCTTCTGGCTTCCGTACAGCCTTTTCGCCATTGCCATTACTATCAGGATTTCCTGCTGGCCTCGAGGTCGAAGGACCAGGTTCACTAGGCCCTGAAGCCTCTGGCTCTCGCTTCATTTGAACTTCGGGCTGGAACACACAGCATCAGCGGTTCGTCCTGACACGTAGCTCACAAGCATGGGCTGATGGCCCAGGCGAGGATTGTAGACTCACCTCGACAGCCCTTTTCGTCTTGTCGACTTTGGATTGCAATGCCACGCCGCCGCCTTTGGCCTTTTTGCCAAAGCTCATCGGCAGACCCATGGAGTCCATCGTGGCGATTAGTCTCGACAGGGGATAAGGGATTTAAGAGTGGGGACAGATGACAGGTATGCCCTGTCCGTATTGACAGTTTACTCGTTCGCAGAGTAATCGCAAAGCTCGACAGCTACAGCAACAATGCAGCAACATCGTCAACACATCGTTGACATCGCATAAGTGGCGATCACCGCCGACTGGCTGAAGCTCGGCTGCGTTCAGAGTTGCACCGTGTCCAAGTGTTGTTGTGTCGTCTGACTCCCACTCTCGAATTCGATTGGCGCTTCGACATGTCGCACCTCGCGATCACTACAGTACATCCTACAAACTACAATGATACATCCAATGGGAAACACACACCCCATTCCGGCTTCCTACATGTGCACATGTCTGTTCTCGGCGGGCAAGCGACCAATGGCCGTGAAAAGGTCGGAATGGTTGAGAATTGCCAAACGAAACTCTGTGAGACTGTTCACTGTGTGAGTAGTGACAGGTCACAGGACGGCAAGTCGGAAATGTCGCAAATGTCGGTAGAGCTGTGACAGAGAGTTGGGCAATGAAGGGTCGAGTGGATGGTGACATGGTCGCTATCACGGGGAACTACCGGGCGTCAGCGCGACCCGGCAGGTCTTTTTCATCTCCTTCTCCACCAGGAACGGCTCCAGGCGGGGAAAGAGAGTCGGAGGAAGGTACGCCTCGACTCGGCCTGATCACTCCAAAGATGGAGGTCTCGCCGGACGCGGAATCGACAATGGACTCCCTCGCCCGGTTTGACACAAATGTGAATCCTACGTAGGCGTCCCGACGTAAGAGACACATAGGACAAAGGACGAAAAGAGACGTACATCCACCAGACGGGTGAGGGAGGGATTTCGCGTCCTGACAGTGCACAAACTGGATAGGGAGAATGCCAGCCATTGAGAGGGCTCTGCAGCGCCCCCTCGCTGACGGCTCGCACACAGCAAACCGCTGCGACCATCGCTTGGTGCCCACCTCCAGCCAGGACTGAATCAAGTCTGAAATTCTTCACCTCGAGCAAGTGATTTCCGCAGAGTCACTTACCATTTTCCAGCTGATATTCTCCTCAGGCTTCCTCACTGGAGACACTGATAGGGTCTGTGTGTCCGCCGGTCGAGAGGCGAGACACGGGTCTCGTCTGGCTGGACGACGAGTGCTGTGTGGCTTCGAGGGCAGCACTGGCCTTTGCCTTAGCCGCTGCACGACCTTGCGTCAGTACATGTCGCATTCGATTACAAGTGGTAGCCGGAATGCAATGGGAATGTTCCGCTCACCAGCTTCAGCGCGGCTCATCGCCGCACGTACCATCCTTCCTCGCATCACGTGCCTTCTCATAGCCCTATCCAACGGGTCGGGATGTGACGCGAGTCCGGTGGATGGTCCCGGCAGGACTTCCTCCGCCTCGCCATTCACCTCGATAGGCTCATCGTCGGGGATTTGCTGGCAGAGCTGTTCAACTTCTATCATATCTGCGTCTTCCTGATCTTCCACACCCCCTCTGTTCATCGACAAGCGAGCGATAGCTGAGAATGCACGGTCAAGCAGACTGAGGATCTGGTCCAGGATCACGCTTTGGTGAATGAAGTCTCCGTTCAAGACGTGTCGGGCGGGGTACTGATACGGTGGTGGCGCAAGGCCAAGCTCGGCATCGGGCTCGATCCTGTGGACAGGTTCTTCTGCCATGGCGTGGAAAGAGTTATTGGCTACCAATGGCTTGTGCTGAGTCGCTGACCAGTCTCCAGTGAACTGTGTAAGGTAGGTACTAGAATTATGAGCCTATGTGTGGATTGAAGACGTGATGCGTATGCTGTGACGACTTGGACCAGAAGTGAAGAAGATAAGGGGAAGAAGACCGAAGAAGACTTCGATTGCTCAGACCCCCTGTCTTTTAGTCTTTGTACGCTGAGGTACTGGCTACTGCCCAGTGCCAGTACAAGGCACATCCTGGACACCAGGTCTCTTGCAAACCTTTATAGCCGGGATGGACCCGCTGACCCACCGCCCGACCTCAAGTATTGCAGTCCCGACCATTCTAAGCGTTTCAGATCGCTCACCAACCGGCAAAGTATCAGACGGCTGAGGGTTGAACGTTGATGGGTCCGACTTGCCGTGCCTTTGTATGCTGCTCGGCTGCGATTGCAATCTAGGAACATCGCCAGATGTAAAAAGAGCATCACCAGTTACCCCTTCACCGAGCTCTCTACCATGTCAATTGTCAACACACCTGATTGGTCGGACCGCAGTCTAGTGTCCAGCTGACAGTATCGTTGTCTACGCCAACTCACAAGTTAAGCAGAAGCCTTGAACCAGGACTCGAGCGCACTTTCTGACACAATACCTGGCCGTGATCAAGCAATGCATACACAGATAAGATGACAATCACAAGCAAATCCCAGCACATAGATACCCCGGCTCAACCAGCGAGCTTTTCCAACTACGAACTCTTTCACAATGAGATTGCTTTACCTATACTTATCCTCCTCGGGGTCTTCACCAACTGACAAGGCAGCGTCAGCTCACTGTGCAGGAAGACGATAGATCTGGGGACTCACCAAATTGCAACGGCTCGCCATGCTTGTACCTCGCAGGACTGGGCTCTCGGCCTGGCGTTAGGTCAAATATAGGTCCAGGAGGGACAAGTGCCTCTTCCCCTTCCCCCTTCGCCGATGACCTGGGCAGCTCCTTGCCCAAGGGCATCATGCCTCCGCTGATCGGCTTTGTTTGGCTTTGGACTGGCTTGAACGGTTCCTCGGTAGAGTGAGGAACGGCCCCGGTGGATCGACCATAGTCGGCTGTATCGTCGCTCTCGTCGTATTCGCTCGACAGGGTCTTCCCACTCATGATACTGTCCCTTTGATATGTCTCCATAATGTCGTGAATGGTGTCCCTCTGCCTGCCACTCCTAGGCCTGGGCGCAAGCACCTCTGGCGACATCGAGCGGTCTTTCACAGGTGGAACGGGGGGCAGACCGGGAGTACCCTGTGCTCCGGGGTAATGCTGCCTTGCCGATCCAGCGGGAACTGGCTGTGGTAGTTGTCGATGGGAATACACGTGTCGCTCTTCCGGGACATCGCTCATCTCGCCAGAACTCCTGGAGTACTCCTCAGAGCCGACCTCCTGACCCATCGAAAGGACAGCTTTGCGCTTTCCAGTCGAAGGCCAGCGTTGGATATCACCCCCTGTATGACCATTGGACACCGGTCGGGGAGTGGTGGGAACTTGACCATCAGTCGAACCGCTCGTCTCGGGGGAATGACCGTACCCCTCTTCGTCGTAAGAGTGGCCGTGGTGAGATCGGTCGTACTCGGCATAAGGGTCGATATCGCCGTGAGCATCAACGTGGTAGTTGTACTGTTGGGAGTTGTTGTGATCGTCCTGGGTGTGATCATTAGAATGGTCGTAGCTGTCCACATCATCGTCGTAGACTCGTGGTGCAATTCGATGCTCCGGATATCCCTGCGAGTATGGGTGTCCCATCTGCGATGGGTCGACCATGGGAATCGCCGTCCTTGCTGGCGGCTGAGGAGATGGGGCCTTTGTTGGAGGATGGGGTGAAGGCGGAAGACCAGTCGTTCTGGCTGATTGTTGGGGTTGGAGGTGAGTCCGAGGTCCCGCAGTGGCATCTTGCCTGTCCATGCGTTTGGCGCCATTAGCAATCAGCACGTCTGAACAGTAAGTCAGCAAACAGTCCGCAGTGCTTTTGGAACGACTATGTCGAACCACCCACCCATCCACTTCTCCTCATCGGGTCTGCTGCCTCTCGAAGCATCTCTCGGACTGCCATCGCTGCTCAGACCACTCGCGCTGTGGATCTCGAAATCCACCTCGTGCTCCTTTTGCTTCTTCCGATTATTCCCATCCGTCTTGACCCTCCGCACGGTCTTCTCCTTCTTTTTGGTGAAAAAGCTAGCCTTGCCATCTGACATTCTGGGATCTGAATCCTCATTGTCGAGGACCTCCGTCCTGTCGCTCTTGGCTGAAGCGTTGGGATTGGCGGTACTCCTCGTTCGCTGCCTCTCAACCCTAGTGGACGCGGATCTTGGAACATCGATGGGAGATGAGGTGGTCCGAGCGGTGGGCAGACCTTCGACTGGAGACTTGGGGTTCAAAGCTGGATTCGGACCTGAGGCAGATAGATGACACACAGCGGTATGTGGTTGATCGGATTTGGGACCCAAAGTCACTTTCTTGGTGTTGTCTCGCCGGAGCAACATCCTCTCGAAATCAGTGTCGTCTGCTCCGAAGCCAATTCGGCTGGACCTGATGGGGAGCGTTTGGGCAGCTGCAGCGGCTGCCTTTTTCTTCTTGTTGGTGGAGAAGAGCGCCGCGAACGTCTTCTTCTGCTGTGGATTGGCCACAGCCAGCTGGTACTCCTGACTTCCAGTCAGCTATAAGACCATACCATGGAATTGTTGTGACTGACCAAGGGCACTCTCTCCTCGAAGAGGAAGAAACATTCCGATATGCGAGGATCGCGTAGGGGTTCGCCCGCGAAGAGATCAACACTTTCCCTCGATGATCGTGCTTTATACTCGATCTGACAGAGTCAGCGTGATTCTCTTGGCTGTCGGTGTTAAGGACCACTCACCAGCGCCCAGTTGGCCTCTTTGAACGTCAACTCCTCCCTGTCCGCCCATCCACCTCCCAACATCCAATCAGCCCAGCAATCCACAAAAGCCTCTTCGATATACACCCTCCCACTTCCATCGCCCCCAGCACCACCCGCGCTGTCCACCGAGTCGGCTTCTGCGCCGAATCTAGGCGTTGTATCGTGGGCAAAGGGTGTGGCCTCTTTCTGGCTCTTGTGTAGCCGTCTGTTCAATTCTTCCCTCTCTTTCGGCCATTCCTGTATTGACGTCGAGAGCGGAGTTGCAAAAGTGAGCGAGACGTCGAGCACCGGATCTGTCCTGCTGAAGCCGCCTTGTGGGGAGGCGAACTCTGACCAGTCCATAGTCTGTCGTCTCTGAGAAACGCTCTGCTCAGACTCCGGCATTAGCGTGGCAGGAAATGGAGACGAAGCGTACACTCACCATCTTGGCACTCTCGTTGAGATCGAATTGCAACCTCGCTTTGATCTCCTTCTCCTTCTTTTGACTGATTGACGAGGCGTCGAACCCTCCCTCCTCAAAGAGACACCATTCTTTCCCAGCAAGACTACCCCACCTCGCCTCCTCGTCACCTTCTCCATCGACTTTGGACCGAAGTATTCTGGAATCCCCTTTACCCTGGATTGACGAAGCTGAAGACGGCCGTCGACTTTGTCCATAGGCGAAATGACCCTGTCCTCCCATGAGCCTCGACGCCGCAGAGGTTGGAAGGGGTAATTGCTCTTTGACGCCCAATTTCCTTCGATAGCCACTTGTAAACTTGGGTCTTCCCCCATCACCCCGCTTAGACCTCAGTACGACTCTCTCCCAAGCATCCCACTTGATTCCCCTAGGGATGTCCTCTGGCCACAGCTCCGCGGTGGATATCAGATCTTTGGAATATGCCCGAACTTGCCGCGAGATCCTCTCGCATCTAATCGCTCGGGCACCTCGCCTCGGTACAGCTCTAGCAAGATCGGCATCAGAGGCGATCATGCTGGGATAACCCGAAACCCAATTCTTCAGTCTTGATGGGAGATTGGACACCACCGCTTCGGCTCCAGTATCCTTTCTCATCGACCCGTTGGCGCTGTACGAAGAGGATCTGTTGGGTACACCGGACGATCGGATGTAAGAGAGGAGGAGGTGCTCTGTGGCGTATGCAGCTCGAACGAAAGCAGTGTGTGAGACCAAACATGGCGTCGAGGTGGGTATGTCGAAGAGCAGAGGCGAGAATAGAGAAGACAGTGCGTGCGGGGTGAGACCGCTCAGGTGGGAGTGTGCTGCGAATCGGGATAAGAGCGAGAAGAGTGGGTTCAATAGCTGATTATACACATTCGAGGGGATGAGTGCCGAGATGTGTGGGAACGCATCGACGGGGTAGTTGGCAGCTGTAAGTCCAATGAGTCAGTTTTCGCTTCGCGCGACAGAAGGGTTGGAGTAGAGCAACTTGCCTCGCTCCCGACCTCTCCATTCTTCGTACGCCTCCCATTCCAGAACACCGTGGCACGCCTCTCTGGTACCGTCTTTCAACCTGACTATCCTGCTGAGTGACCATCTGAGAAGCCAAGCCAGTTCGTGCTCTTTGGCAAACTGGAGGTCGGCCACCCAGATCATGTACTGATTCCGCGACGAGACGTTTCTGCGGAATGTCTTCCTGAGCATCTGCTTGTATGCGTGCTTGCCGTCAAGCAGGTTCTCACCTGAAAGTATCCAGATACGACTCGATGAGAGTTTTGGTTCTGGTGGCATTCAACTCCAAAGCCTGGTTTGAGAACAGCATTGGCGTGGTCAAGGCTAATACGCATCAGTATGTGTCATTCTTGATGGGACGATAGTCGAGTCGCTCACCCCTCTTGGCCAGCTCTGCGCCTACATCCTTGACGACCTTTCCTACATCTTCCACACTCAACATCACTTCGGTGCCGACGCCCGCTAGGAAGCCATATGATCTCAGGGAGGCGCCCTCGTCGTGGGCATAGGCGAACGAGTCGATGGAGTTGGACGATGAGGAGGATTTAGGCGGGATTCGAGTGGGTGCGAAAGTGAATTTCGATGGGATTGGTGGGCGGTTCAAGTTGAGAGGGGATTGCGGGGGTGTCAGAGGTGTATTTGTAGCATTTAGTCTGTTCATCACGTCAGTACTGTCCTCGAATCCACTCGATGTCCAGAGACGAGACTCACTGATGATTACTACCTGTTTGCAACGCGCCAAACTCGTTCAAACCGCCATATCCACGTTCCACAGGTGTCTGAGAGAAAGTCACCGCTTGAGGCGACTTGCGATTCCCCTGCCCAGTCGTCCTCTCCCTCGATGGTACGGAGAAGGATCTCCCGCCGGGCGTCGGTCCTGGTGTCAAGGTGTCCTTGGGAGGGAGTTTGTATGTTGGCGGGGTGGTGGGATCGTGCCGGCGGTTCTTCTTTGGAGTGGCGGCCGACCGACCAAAGAGTGATGGCATAGTGATCGGATTACCACTGACTGCCTGTGTCGAGTGTTGATGTGATCGAGGTGCGCGATGCGAAGACGCGTGAGAAGTGGCGGTGTCGGGTCGTAATGATTGAGATGAGAGTTGGAGATGATGAAGACGGGGGAAAGCGAAGCGTCGTAGCTGTTGTCTTGTCACTGACAGGTCGACTGATTGTGTCCTCGAATCTGTGAAACGTGGTGACGGTGATGTTGAGCTGGGCTTACCTTGACGACTGGCTCTCTCAAAGGATACCTCTGTGTTGTTCCCGTCCGTCCTTCGCGATGTCCGAGTCGCGTCGTCAAGTCGGGAAGAAGTTGAAAGTCAAAGGAGTCGAGTCTGCACTTGATTACCTCGGCTTCAGTGCAGGTGGAGGCAGGTGGCCTATGCGTGTTTTGGTGGATTGAGGGCGATCAGGCCGTGAAGGATGCAGTCGAGTGGTTAGATGGACAAGAGTGAACCGATACATAGCTCACTGCTTGTCTATCCAGTGCATCCTCCCACCCACCCACCTCATCCTCCGCCCTGGCACATCACCCTCTTCACCACCACCCCACCCCCCCTGTTCCCTACCGCCATGGCACGCTGAGCGACGAGGTCGTCCAGGCGGGAACTCAATGCCTACTCGAAACACGAGGGGAAGACGTTTCAGCTTAACAGCGCGTATACTCTGAAAAGGCCCCGGCGGCGGATAGCGGATGTACGGGGAGTTGCCGAAGTTACCGCTTTGGGTGTAACGCATCCGGCGGTCAACCCGGCGCAGGAAAAGACAACAACGGTCCAACGTTGACTCTTTCAAGCTCTTTCATGGCCGTTCTTGGACCATAGCTGTCTCTGGCTGCAAGAACGACTTGAGCGACCACTCACTGCGACCTACGACAACGTTGAGAAGTACTATCCTGGGGATCGTTTGTCGATCCGGCGGAAGATCGACGTGATATCGCCATCTAGAATCGCATTACACCGCAGCATCGCTTTTCCAGCTCCCCAAATCTATCGCAGCATCGACGTGGTCAATACCCTACACGCTCTCTTAGGTACATCTACAACGCTCAACGATGGCAGGCTGGCTCCCATCTCTGGGTCGGGCGGACACGTCCCAGTCGGGTCTTCCAATACATAACGAGCCCGCTGTCATGGAAGACCCCGCGTCCGGAAACCAAGGATCGCCAAACTCTGCGTTCGAGGAGATCCCAATGACAACTTCGCCTGCTGCGGCGCCAGTGACACTTGCACCTCCAGTCTCAGTGTCGAGACCCTCGCCTGCAAGGTCAAACACCCTTCAGATCCCCCAACAATCCGGCTCTTTCATCAATCAGAATCAAGGCGGCCCTGCGTCCTCACCGCCATTGAGCCCATCTTCGCCCAATAGTCAGACACCAGTGACGCCAGTCAAGCGGAACAGAGCGCATACCGTCTCGGTATCAATGCGACGGCGAGGTCCTACGGTCAGCTCACAGCGCAGTACGGACGTGCCAGCACCAGGCACTAGCTCCTCCCGCGATGACACTGGTCGATCGAGAAAGGGTTCCATCATGGGATACTTCCAGAGCGACACACCAACCAGTGCTACAAGACCAAAGAACGAACGCGCTTCCAGTCTGCTGAAGTCAAGCGTCGATCCCAGTCGGCGTGGATCGCAGGGCCAGGCTGGAGGTCGACCCCGATCTGGCTCTACAGTCTCGGTAGAGGTCACGCACACCGACGGACACACTGAAGACTTGGACGACGATGTGGTGGGAATGTTGGATGTCATCGATCCTCACGTTTCGACGGGTGAGCAAAGGTGTTAGCGTTAATTATCGGGCCGCCCTTATTGACTGAATACTTCCAGTGAACCACCTCCAGAACATGTCAAACACGCTCATCTTCCCGCACTTCCCCTCGTTGTGGAGTCGAAGACCAGAGGTTGTGCTGCCTCACGTTCCGTCCGAGGAGGAAATCAGGTGAGTGTGACAAAGCATACCCAACGGTGGCCCTTCCTTTCATCAACGCGCTGATCATTCGCTATAGTCCCCTGGCGGCGGCTGAAGAGGGACAAGCGGGCACAAGTGGAGAAGTCCAAAATCGCTCTCGATCCGGCACTCGTCGTACATCCGTCTCCAGACCCCGAGCATCGACCGTCTCCAAACTATTCCCTCCTAGCCCATCCATCTCCACACCCACTCGCGAGAACACCGCGCCGTTTGCACGACTGCCCGAGTCTCCTACACCTGGAACTCAGCGGGCCGAACGATCAGCAACCCTGCAATCCCGACATCTGTCCCCTCATGAGATGGAAAAGATTGGCGAGGCGCGGGAGGAAGACGAGTTGAACGACGATGTGGATCTAGTGGAGAAGGATCACGAGCTTGACGCGCATGTCAAGCGAGTGCTCAAGAGGCAGAAAAAGAAGGAAAAGGCCAAAGCAATGTTGGCCGGATTGTGGACGTACCTCAAAACGCCTATGGGTGTGGTCACTGCGATCTATGGTTTCCTGGTCGTGTTCTGGGGAGCAGCTATTGTGCTATTCCTCCTAGGGTGGATACCCACGAATAGCAAGAACACACAGGATATCTGGGTCGGTGAGTACCCCTCTTATTGCGAGCACTAGTCATTTTCTGACCTCTTACGTCTAGAAATCTCGAGTCAGGTCGTCAATGGACTGTTCACAGTCACTGGTGTTGGATTGATCCCTTGGCGAGTGACCGACGCTTTCCGTAAGTCTCAATGGCAAGTTGAAGGATCATCTGCTGATATCTGGCAGGGATGTACGAGATATGGCGATTGAAGCGACTCACGATCAAGCGGCGCGCAAAGCAGGGTCTACCGCCTATTGAGGATCCCAACGATCTGCCCGATCCCAGACAGCAGGAGGAATACGTTTCCGTGCTGAACGAGAAGGAGCAACAACAGCTGGATACCCATCAACAAGCATTTGCCAAGAGTCAAACTTGGTATAAACCCCATGCTACAGCTACGCACAAGGCATACCCCATCAGTTACGCCCTGGCTAATACCTTCGTGAGTACGAATGTCTATTCGCCGCTTCCTACCTCGAATCGGAGCGCTGACTTCCGCTTAGCTCATGGTGGGCAACTCTGCCTTCCAGTGTATCCTCTGTGGATGTATGTGGGGCTTGAACAGACACGAGCGACCCGCTTGGACGACCGGTTCGCTCATCCCTCTCTCTTTCCTCTGCGGTATCGGGTAAGTCAAGCTCTTCTCCCGCTTGTGGCGATGCTGACTAGGTTGCAGTGCCGCGGTCGCCATCTGGAGAGGATCAGTGACCACGAAGAAGACAATCTCGGTCGAGGAGAAGCTCCGAGAAGCACTGGGCGTACCTCTTGCAGTGGGCGGCGTGGGCGAAAAGCCCAAAGCGCAGAAAAAGGAGGATGGGGAGAAGACCAGGTCGGACGCGGAGAGGACTCCGACGCCGACACCCTCGGAGGGCAAATTGAGCAGGCACACCGCTGCAAACACGGAGGAAGAGGTAGCGGAGACTTTGGAGGGCATGGGGATCGGAGGGGGAAGAGGTCCGGGGGGCGTGAAGTCCTCACAGGGGGAAAGTGATTCGAACTCAAGGCACCCGCTATCGTAATCTATCTACATTTGTATAGAATAGACTTGTATGCTCCGAGACAGGTAGTCAATCTGCAAGGGGCACGTCGATACTCACGTACTCACCGGTCACCCAGGTCCTCCCAGGTCTCTTTGAAACGTTGGTTTGAGGGCCTGGCCACTAACCGTTTGCTCGTACGTTCGTATGCTACGAGCTCGTACGCCATGCCACCGTAATCGGTTGTGGTACAAAGCCTCAGCCACCACCTATATTTCACGCAAACGGGCAATCTATTTCAGGAAGCGAAACTCCCCATGCGCTAGCATGCGCTCAGGCTCGTCATCTGACAGCGATTGGAGACATGTAAAGCACCATGTATTCTCTTCCTCCGATCCCGCCTCGTTCCCGCTACCCCTCTTGGCCCCTCCTCCTGTCCAAGGACCAACTGAACCGCAATGGTACGCCGATTATCCCATCACCCGGACAGGGACTTGCTGATATTTGGAAGGTTCACGTCAAGCTACTCATCACTCGAGACATCTTCATCACCGTCATCGCCAGTTATGCCGCATACCGACTCGACAACCTCGCCATTTCCCTTGGTGGAGTCGCTTATCTCACCACGACCCTGCTGATATGCGGGTATCATGTCGACGAGCAAGGCATCATACGAGGACAATAAGCTCAGGATGATCGACCTACCGTTGGTCGAGGACGCGACCAGGTAATTATCTCATGCAGCCGGCCCGACACGAGCGCGTACGGCAATTTTGGTACTAGTTCCATCGAGGACATTCCCGTACCCGGACAGCCAAACTCGATCTTGTAACGATATGATGGTGTCTTGCTGGGACAAAAAAGTATGGCAACGGCGGGCCAAGTCAGCGTTGGCTATTCTTGACTCCCTTGAAGCGCAATCAGAGTATGGTCGTCCTCGTTCGTAACCTCATGTTGTCGGTGTGGCAGTTGACACGCTTGAGTGCGTAGCGACGTCGGTGCCAATGATCCCCATGGAGTTACTGAGCTCGGAACGCCTGTTGCGACTGAGGGCGTTGCATATCAGGCTCCACCGCCCATGAAACAGCTCCACCGCCCATGTAAGAGAAGTACTGAGATATTCTAATCCAATGCTCACCTACGTCGATACAACCTCAGCCAGTATCTCGTATTCTCCAATTTCACAGGCCAACCACTGCCCGTTCCTTCCGGAAGCCTATACCACCTCGAATCCTCTTTTCGCATCAGTTCCCAGACCTTTCTCGGGACGACGTCCGCCTCCTCATCTCCACCGCCATCTCCGGTAGTATCGCCATTACCACCGCGGCTCTCCGTCATGCCTTGTAAGATGAAATCGAGCAACATCCACACGGGCCATTTCCGCCCTGATTTGCCAATCTCAAATTCGCTAATGTCCGATGCGCTGTCCGCCACGAGGAGCATCGTTCCGGACGCAGTGGCGGATAGGGCGTTGAGGAGGTTGATTGTCCCTTGTCGATCTTGGGACATGAGTTCGGTCAATGTGAATAGGATGGTGATCAGGCGAGGTTGGGAAGAGCTCAGAATTTCGGAGATGTCGATTTGTCGATCCTCACTAGCTGCGTTTCCATTGACATCGCGACTTGTGTCTACTGCGGCGGGTGTAGATTGCGAAGGGGTGGGTGGGTTGAGTAAATTGCCCTGCTGGAATGCAACTCCGAGGATATCGTCGTCCAAATCCAGTTCCGTCCGCAAAGCATCTTCAAACTTGGCAACCACGCTGCCCCAATGGCCAATGTCGATACCTGTCCAGTTCCACTGTGTGCTCTTAGCCTTTCCTTTTCCTTTGACATCGTCGACGGATGAGCGAGCGGCGATGGTTGCATTGACCATGGCTGCCACGGCGAATAGTTCCGAGCAAGCACCTCCACCCAAAGAGAGAATGTTGACTTGATCTCGAGCTTGTGTCGACGATTCGGCGTGCTCGGACGTGGCTTCCAGGTCGGTGTTTGCTTTCGAGGTCTCGTCGTTCGATCCTTCCCCCTCTTCCGTGTCCTCAGCTCCTCCGTTCACCCCAGCGTCACCATCCTCCTCGTCCGCCCTAGAGGGCGGGGAGAACAGCTCCCTTATCCCCCTCAAGCTGGCAAACAGCTCTCTGTAGCATAAAGCCCGACTCGGTACCCATCGTCCGGCATAAGACTCCAAATGGGCCTCGTTGCCAAATACCTCCAACCACTTCTTCTCATATAGCAGACTCTTGACCAGCTGCACGCTTGCCGTGTACCTGGGAGAATCCAGTGTGTCACGTAGAGCCTTGTGTATCACCTGCAGGATTTCCGCATCGGTCGGTCGAGCCATGAACACCGATGGAGGTAGAGCTGGGGTATCGGCCTCGATATCTGATTGAGCGTCTGCATCGGGATTGGCGGCTGTCTCGGGGACGGGTCGACTTGGTGGGTGGTGTAGTTTCCGAGGAGCTCCTTTCTCATGTTGCTTCTTGTTCTTCTTGCTGGGTCCTCCCGTTCTCGAGCGGTGGGTCATGGTGGCGTGTGTACAGGGGGGTCGTCTAACGTCTACGCTCTATCGCTGCCTTGAAGTTGACGCAGCTTGAACTCCTCGACGCTCTGTCTCTCAACTTTTTGCTTTACCTTCCGACGGAAACCCTCAATTCCAGCGGACACCAGCTCGCACTCCGCCTTCCTCCGCTTAAATATTTGCTTCCGTCCAAACCCACCCACCACCACCCACCACCCACCGCTGCTGGCCATTTCAACTCTCTTCTCCTCTTTCTTCCAGCCTTTTCTTTGATCAAATGGTTCTTCCTACTGCCACAGTGATTGGCGCCTACCCAACGCCCTTCTCCGTCCAAGGAGTTCACTAGACGAACGGATTAACGTCTCGATGACTATATAGGAAACCTCTCTTCTGTCACGATCAGAGAGAAGACGACGGTGCTGAATGTCTCGATACATGTGTTTGGATATGTATGGTCATTGTCTGCCTGCGATGTATGTTTTGAATGTGGTTACCTCCTTCCGAGCAGATGGCACGATGGTGCTGCAGACTCTGGAGCCATGCCATACCCTTACCGCATCAGATATCTCAAGCTCTCAAGCTTCGGACAAGACGTCAGGCCAAATTTGCATTCACTCGTCTCAGGACTTATACGGTCGTAGCTGCAGGTAGCACAGCGTCGCTCTCTCGTATACCACTCCGAACCTCACTGCCACTTCGCCTCTCAGTCCCTGCTTGATCTCTTCAGCTAGTACCAACCCCAAGAGTCAAGACTGCTCGAGCAGCCTAGAGTTTCGCTGGCGCTGAGTCAAATGCTCCATGCTCACATGTTGATCTCCCACGGTGTTGCATCCAGCCACGCGTCAGCCCGCTTGTCATGGTCGTCCGCTCGACCGCAGCCAAGATTGATGGAATTGGAGTTCCGGTATGGCTCTGTCATAACGTCTCATCTTCGCTCTCCACTCGTTTCAGTAAGCCTAATTGCCTACAGTCCTCATCAGGATCCGAGCACCGAGATCGCCGACATGCGCAGTGACGCACGAGCGCGCGTCCGAGGCGTCGAGGAGGATGATCATGCGGAATCGTCTACCTGGCATAGCGAAGGCAAGCGGGACGTATCTGCAGGTACGTGAGCTGTACAACGCCATCCATCTCGGACGGCGACTTAGCTCATAATGTCCTTAGACTTGCCTATAGCGGCCGATCTATTCGTCCCGTCGTTACCGGGTCTTCCTAATCTCGCAACGCATCCAACGTGGGCGAACCATCTCTCCTATTGAGGCTCTCATGCTGAATTGATCATAGTCACCCATTGAATGTGTATGCGGGCTCACTGCCCTCATACCCCGGGGAAGGGAATGGCGGCGGGGAAGGTCCCACTGGTCTGGACGCCAAGATCTTGTAAGTCCTCGCCAATCCCACTTCCGAGTCTGGCCGAGAATGCTGATGTGCTCCCAGCTTCATGATGGTCAAAGCGAGACGGTCGGCCGGAAAGCAGAGAGTCATATTATGGTTCAACGTGAGTCTGACCTTGCCACAAGGATGATAGCTGATTGTGGTAGGGTGGCCCGGGGTGTTCGTCGTTCGATGGGTCCTTGATGGAAGTCGGACCATTCCGAACGGTTCCAGCTTCACAGACGGAGAGCGGAAAGGTCGAGTTGAGACTTGTCGAAGGCGGCTGGGAAGAGTTTGCCACGATCATCTTCAGTGAGTGCATGCCGAGTCCGAGTTGCCCTTATACTGATTAGGGTGAATTCATCAGTTGACCAACCTCCCGGAACTGGGTTCTCGTATGTCCCTACAAACGGATACCTCCACGAGCTTGATCAAGTCAGTCATTCAATGTCCGAGCAAGTCCAGAATGAAAGCTGACTTTTGTAGGGGTCACAACACCTGATACAGTTCCTACAAAACTTCTACCATGTCTTCCCGGAGCTGAACGGTGTCGATGTGAGTCCATGACAAGCGCCCGGATACGACATTATCCTGACCGACCGAACCAGACGTATCTCGCGGGAGAGTCTTTCGCAGGGCAATACATTCCGTACTTCGGTGGGTCCACTCACAATACGAGGAAGTTCCGTGCTCACCAGCTTGAATAACAGGCGACGCATTGCTTAAGACGACAAAACTACCCGGATTCTCGCTAGCCGGTCTCGCTATTGGAAACGGGTGGATAGATCCCAAAGAACAATACCCCGGATACGCCGACTTTGCCTACGACAAGGGGCTGATACAAAAGGGAACTCCGGTGCGTTCACTATCTGCAACATCTGAGTACACTATGCTGAAACTGTCGTCATCGACAGCAAGCGGACAACATGGAGAAATACCTCGCAGAGTGTCGGACCGAGATGGAAAAGTATCCAGGAACAGACAATACCCCAATCAACATCGGCGGCGGATGTCAGGCTGTCATGGATGCCGTATCGTCGCCATTCACACAAGAGTAAGTACTTTCATTCCTGGTGATGTGGATCTGACCTTGCTGCCAGGTTGAACGGGAAGAAGATGTGCATGAACGTCTACGACGTGAGGCTTATGGACGACTGGCCTGCGTGCGGGATGAACTGGCCACCTGATCTGACCGAGGTGTATGACTTCCTGCGGGTGAGTCCCCTCTTTCGAGTATTTGATTCTGGCCTCTGACATACTTTGCAGCGCCCCGACGTCATCACTGCGCTTCATGCGACCGACAAGGAGACTGCCTGGGTGGAATGCTCTAGCAAAGTCAGCTCGGAGTTACGAATGCACCAGTCCACCGCCGCAGTGGCGTTCCTCCCGAGTCTGCTGGAAAGGGGCGTACCGATCATGATGTTTGTGGGTGCAGAGGATCTGATCTGCAATTACGCCGGTATCGAGCGAATGATGGCGGGCATGGAGTGGAGCGGAGCGAAGGGTCTAGGCGTGAGTGCTGCAGTCTCGCACCCCGTCATCACAGAGCTGATTCAAGGGATATCGCTCAGAACGCAACGGTGAACGAGTGGTACTTGAACAATACGCAAGTTGGCGAATGGACCGAAAGCCGGAACTTGACTTATGCCAAGGTAGGCATGCCATCCCCACAGTTGTCGCGGATGTTGACTTTGCCGATAGGTGTTTGGCTCCTCGCATATGGTCGCTTTCGACGTGCCTCACGTTGCAAACGACATGATGACGCGGTTCATGGGTGTCGAGTTTGCCCTGCTGCCTGGTTTGCTGGCGAGTAGCGGGTCGAAAGTCGGAGATAACGAGAGAATGGCAATCGGCACCGGATCGTCAGCGTCCGCTGGCGTGCCTCTCTTCAAGGGCGGCGGGACCGACTGGGAGGGTCAGTCCCAACCTCACATTGACGGCGTCTGTCGAGAAGGAGTGAAACTGACACTTTGGGTTTTGCAGCGTGGTATAATGCCGGGTCGGCCCTGCTCATCCTTTTGATCCTGCTGTCCATCGTTGGGCTATACTTCTACTTCCGGCGTAGGGGCCAGCTACGCCGTCGAGTCGGCCTGCCCTCTAGATCATCGCAGGACGCAGAGCGCGTGCCTCTAGGTAGCGAAAGGGTCGAGATGGACGACATCGAGCGCGCAGAGGGATACGAACTGGACGACGAGGGGTACAAGCGCAGGAGGAAGGGTAAAGGGAAAGAAAGGGCTAGGGGGGAAGAGGACGGGGAGGAGTATCACGACAGGAGCAGTAGAGATGGCGAAAGGCCTGGGAGGCAGACCGTCTTCTCGCTAGGAGACGAGGATGAGGATCAGAAGTGAGCAGAGCAAGATCGTGGTGCGCTTTCCAAAAGGACCATAAGGGGGAGGTGGAAGGTGGAGAGTTTGGGTGAGGGAAGGCGAGGGGCAAATCTCGGTTGTCAGTGGGTATAGGATCTTTGTATATCAGAATTAGAGCTCGACCGGAGGCAATGCATTGCCTTACTGAAGGTCGGTGATGTCCTGCAGGTTCTAGTAATACAGCCAGCGTGTTCGTCGCATTTCGTTGCATGATTCGTCTTGAATTATCTTTCACACCCTATTCCCGTATCGTATTCTGTTGTTGTTAACCATCGCAAACATCCGTATCTCACACCATGCCAAGTACCCATGACTACGGACAAGGCTCCGTTGTTGTTGCCACCTGTTGAGACTCTGCCAACCTCCTTCCAGCATGTGGGTGCTCGTGTCACACATGTCTCTTCTTTTCTCGTGCCATAGAGCGCGAACCGCTCTAAGCATGCCCATTAACCTTTCCGTCCATCTTGACATCTCCCTCAGCGTCCTCGTCTCCCTCTTCCTCCTCCTCTTCATCCTTGAGCAATTCTCTGGCCTTTCGCATGGCAAAAGCAGCTTCTTTGGAGTAATGCGCTCCTCTCTTATTCTTGAACTCTGCATGACGGGCTCTGGCCTCGTCATCCATATCCTCGTCATCGGAATCGAACACCTCTCCGGCGTTCTGCGCAGTGTTCATCTGCGTGGCACCCAGCGGCGCGGGGACGGTAGCTTCCCCGTCGGCGAGGGCGCGTCGGTCTCTGTCCCCGGCGGAACCGTTCGACGAGGCGGAAGATGGTCGACGGGCGGGGTCGCCACCGGGGCGGACGGGCCTGTCTTTGCTGGGGAGGGAGAACGATGCGGAGCGGGAGGATGAGCTGGATGAGGCGGAGGGTCGTCGGGCGTTGGTCAATGTATTGGCGGCGAGAGATGGTGATGGGAGGCTAGAGAAGCCGAGCGTCAGCTTCGGAAGGGGGATGCACGGCGGTGTTTCACTGACCTGTTGCGCCCAGGGCTTCGTGGTGTTGGAGAGCTCGGACCTGATCCTCTTAGATCAAATTCTGGTACATCTGGACGGCATCAGTGAGCTGCTAGCATCACCACGGTTGTCTCATCAGCTCACCACCCAGGACCATGTCGTTTTCCGCGTCGTACCGGACATAAGGTGTCTTCGGCTCGTCAATCTTCCTACACGGCCTGGTCAGTCATTGATCCCCAGCAGTGCCATCGTCTCACGCACATCAGGGAGTCCTTGCCTATCTCCGTATCCGCGATGTTCTGCTCGTCCCAGCGGAGCCTACGATCACGCGCATCAGCACCACTCTCGCCCAGGTGATTGACCGTGGACTCGCCTGTCGTCGGCAGTACCCCTGGCTTCGTCGGTAGGTGACAGAGGCTCATCATCTCCCCGCTGGCTGGGTCGCCTTTGGGCGTTCTTGAGGATACCTCTGGGAGGGGGCGGTCGCTTGTCGCTCGGTCCGGGGCTGGACAAGAGCTGTTCGTCGTCGTCGGCATTCTGACCCGGATTCATGGGCGGAATGTCGATATGAGACGGGTGATCGTGTGTCTCGGCGTAGTGTCTCGACATGCTGTGTGGGCTAGAGTAGTACTGAAGGATGGTATGCTCTCGAGACTGTTCACAGACAACACCTCACCCGACGTAACATGCATCCTCGACGTCACATGCCAGGCCAGGCTTACCCCGGCCGGCTCATCCAGCTTATTTTACACCCCTTCTTTAGCTATCCGCTAAGCGCTCCACAACTTGAACACACACGCTAACCGCGCTGTGCCGAGCCAGCTGCCACGTTGCACCTCCCGTCCTCACCACCTGCGATATTTCCATCTCATTCCACAACTCATACCCACACCTCTTCTCGCCTTACACTCGTACAACTCGACGAACATGAAGCCACAGAACATCGCAACAGCGGCAGGAACAGGCGCTTTGCTGGTCGCGGTATCGGCAGCGGCGGAACAGGCTGCTTTCCAGGTGAGCAGCGCGTTGTCTCGGCGGGAACGTGTTGGCGGTCGGTATCCGGTAGACGGAGCCGCTCGAAGAGCGGCGACGGGCAGGATGCAAGCGAGGGAACAGTGGAGCACCTACATGACCTATGTTGGGTCGGACACCGTCTAGGCGAACTTGTTCACTCCAGCCCCAGAGCTAGCATCGTTGTGTCGTGAACACCGCTGACATCCCTTTGTCCTCCCAATCCCACTCTCACCCACTGCCAACCGATGACCACTGTGACATATCGCATCGACACAACCTCTTCACAATACGGACCTTCTTATCATCACTTCATCTCCACAGTCGACCAAAGTCAAAGCTCCATTCATCGAGCAGTTCCAGTCGCAGATTCCTCAATCCCGATGGACCGTCTCCCGAGCTACCAAACAGACGCCAGTCGGCGACGAGACATTCTCCTATGTCGGCACCTGGGCCGTCGAGGAGCCAGAGGTCTTCCCCGGTATCGCCGGCGACACCGGTCTAGTTCTTAGTACGTCTTCACCTGGCTTGGTGATCAAGTATTGCCTACTGACTTGGTGTCCCAGAGTCCAAGGCTGCCCACCACGCCATCTCCACTCTCTTCCCAGAGCCAATCGACCCAAAGGGAAAGTCCCTAGTGGTCCAGTACGAGGTCAAGCTCCAAAAGGGTCTCGAGTGCGGTGGAGCTTATATCAAGCTTCTCACCGAGAATGACGGTGCCGAGGGTCTCCGAGCAGGCTCCGAGTACACCGACAAGGTGAGTAACCCAAAACTAGCAGTGGGCACACTGTTGACAACAAGTAGACGCCCTTCACCATCATGTTCGGTCCGGACAAGTGTGGATCGACCAACAAGGTGCACTTCATCTTCAGACACCGGAACCCAATCACCGGCGAGTGGGAGGAGAAGCACCTCACGAACCCACCTCAGCCAAAGATCACAAAGACCACCGCGCTCTACACCCTGATCGTCAAGTGAGTAGATACTGTGAAGGCTGTCTCGCAGCACGCTGACCGGTAGCAGCCCTGATCAGACGTTCAAGATCCTCATCAACGACGAGAGCGCGAGAGAGGGTTCGCTTTTGACCGACTTTGACCCAGCCGTCAACCCGCCAGCTGAGATCGGTGAGTACACCTTCATTTCGCTCTGGAACGCGTGCTGACCTCCACGCAGATGACCCAGAGGACTTCAAGCCAGAGTCTTGGGTTGATGTCGCCGAGATCGACGACACCGAGGCCACCAAGGTTAGTCACGCGTGTCATTCCCGCGTACGCGACTGACATTTTCGCAGCCCGAGGACTGGGACGAGGACGCTCCGCTCATGATCACCGACACGAACGCCGTCAAGCCCGCTGATTGGTTGGAGGACGAGCCAGAGGTGATTCCCGACCCAGACGCCGAGAAGCCAGAGGAGTGGGACGTGAGTAGCTGCCCCCCTACGCACGTCGTGCCAGCTGACCCGTGTCTAGGATGAGGAGGATGGAGACTGGCTCCCACCAGTGGTCCCCAACCCCGCCTGCGAGGATGCCGCCGGTTGTGGACCTTGGGTCCAGCCAAAGGTCAGGAACCCAGACTACAAGGTGAGTCTAATGTGCGATAACCTCTGGATGAGAAGTTGACAACTGTGGTAGGGTAAATGGACCATTCCCAAGATCCCCAACCCAGCGTACAAGGGTCCATGGTCGCCGGCTAGGATCCCAAACCCCGCTCACTTTGAGGACTCGACGCCATCGGATTTCACAAAGATTGCCGGTATTGGAATCGAGTTGTGGACCATGACCGAGGATATTCTTTGTGAGTATTTCATCAAATACACGCTTCTCTCGGACCGCTCGTGGCGCAATCGTCACATTGAAGGAATCGCGCTAAAACTATACAGTCGACAACATCTACGTTGGTCACGATGCCGAAGCCGCCGCCACTTTCGCCAAAGAGACCTTCCACGTCAAGAGGCCGATCGAGCAGGAAGCTGAGGGTTCCGCTCCAGAGGAGGATGAGGAGGCCGAGACTTTGGTCGACAAGGTCAGGCTGAGGGTTTACGAGTTCATCGGTGAGAGCAGCTCCTTACGATTCCAATGATCATCGCTAAACTCGCTCAGACCTCGCTGGATTCGACGTCATGCACGCCGTCAAGGCGATGCCAGATGTCGCTGCTGGTCTCGCCGCCGCTGCGTTCACCCTTTTGGGTATGCTGCTCGCTCTCTTCGGCCTGATTGGTTCCAAGCCAACCACGGTGAGTTGTGCGATCATGAGTGGCATTTCATCGCTGAATTCGGGTATAGGTCAAGAAGAGCACTGTGACCAAGACGACCACGACCAAGGCCGTCGTTCCCGTCGCTACCGCCGGAGAGGAGAAGAAGGCCCTCGAGGACGCTGGTGTCGAGGTCCCCAAGAAGCGAACTACCCGGGCGACCAAGGAGGCCGAGTAGATCAGGAGTCACAAAACATAGACCAGGGGAAGATGACAGTGGAGGACGAGGGTGAGAGTAAGGGAGGCTGTGCGAGTCTGTAGGTATACCTGCACAGGATCTAGCCGTAGAGTATAGCAAGTCATCAGGTATGCAGTGTTCAATCTGAGGAGAAGATGACTTCCGACGGAACCAGAATTTTCGGAAAACTTTTGCTTTGCACATCCACCGATCGACCGCGTCTGGGATAGTGCTAGGTAGCTAGCTAGCTTAGACTGTTGTTGATAGCGATTGTGGCTTGAGTTAAAACAGAACATACACCTCAATATACGATGTCGACCGAAACGCAGCCAGAGACCAAGCTCAGCAAAGAGGAGAAGAGACTGAGGAAGGAGGCCAAAAAGGCAAAGAAAGCGGCGGCGGCGGCGGAGAACGTTGAGACGGCTGATGCCGAGGTAGTGTCCTCCAAGAAGGAGAAGAAGAGGAAGCGGGAGGAAGGGGTCGAGGCCGTCGAGCCAGTGGTAGCTGAGGGCGAGGCTGTTGCAGAGTCCAAGAAGGACAAGAAGAAGAAGAAGAAGGAGAAGGCTGCAGATGTCGCAGTGTCCACGCCCGAGGAGGATGGCGAGTCCTCGGTGAAGGCTGAGAAGAAGGACAAGAAGGAGAAGAAGGCCAAGAAGGACAAGTCTAACGCTGAATCAGAAGCCGTTGCCAGCTCGAGCTCTGCCGTTGCGAAGCCAGCTGTCAACAAGACCTTTTCGTCGGAACACAACGCATACCTCGAGAAACACAACATCACCCTTTCGCCCTCGCTCTACCCGCCTCAGCTTGCCATTCAATCCCTGCCGATCCCACAACTCCTGCTCGACTTCTTGAAGCAATTCGCAAACCCGACGCCTATCCAGGCATGCTCGTGGCCTGCCCTGCTGGACGGCAGGGACGTGGTTGGTATTGCGGAAACAGGTTCTGGAAAGACTTTGGCGTTTGGAATCCCCGCCCTGAACCATCTCCAAAATAAAGCAAGCGGTACTGGCGGTGCCGGTGCCGGTGGAAAGGGAAAGAAGGGCAAGGGCAAGAGTGCGATCGGCGTCCTGGTTCTCGCCCCAACGAGAGAGTTGGCCATGCAGTCCCATGAAAACCTGGAAAAGGCGGGAAAAACACTGGGCATAGAGAGTATTTGCATCTACGGGGGTGTGTCAAAACAGGATCAATACCGAGAACTCAACGACAATCGGGTCAAGATCGTGGTCGGTACCCCTGGTCGTGTGTTGGATCTGGCCAACGAGGGTGCTTTGGATCTCTCCGGGTGAGTAAACCGTGCCCGAGCTGAGAAGAGGAGTTGCCGCTGACGAGGTTCGGTAGCGTGTCGTACCTTGTGCTGGACGAGGCGGACCGAATGCTCGACCAGGGATTCGAGAATGACATCAGACGGATCATCGCCCATTGCCCCGGTCACGAGTCGGGCAGGCAGACTGTCATGTGTGCGTCTTCAGGGGGCCGCTCTGTTGGATACGAGAAGCCAGTGACTAATCGCCTTTAGTCTCTGCGACATGGCCAGAATCCGTCCGTCGACTGGCGAGCACGTTCCTCAGAGACCCGATCAAAGTGACCGTCGGGAGTGACGAGCTGAGTGCGAACAAGCGGATCGAGCAGATTGTCGAGGTGTTGGACAGCCCGCGGGACAAGGAGTAAGTAGCCGCCTCGGCTCTCAGGCCGAGCAGTTTGCTGATCTTGCTTAGCTTCCGGATGATGCACCACCTCAAGCAGCACTTGAAAGCCCACCCGTCCTCCGAGGCTGCGCCCACGCGTATCCTCGTCTTTGCGCTGTACAAGAAAGAAGCCCAGAGACTCGAGTTCACCATCCGACGAGGGGGATACACTGTCGTTGGACTGCATGGCGATCTGGACCAAGCGACCCGGTTCAAGGCGTTGGAAAAGTTCAAAAAGGGAGAAGTCAACGTCCTCGTGGCCACGGATGTCGCAGCTAGAGGATTGGATATCCCCGACGTGGGACTGGTCGTCAACGTCACCTTCCCTCTCACAACAGGTGAGCAACCGTCGACTCGAAAAGACGTCAAGTCGAGGATGAGACATACTGACCTCCGACTTAGAGGACTTTGTGCATCGATGTGGACGAACGGGGCGAGCTGGCAAGACCGGTAAAGCCGTCACGTTCTTCACTGGTGAAGCGCACGAGAAGAGTCTTGCGGGCGAGTTTATGCGAGTCCTTCGGGACGCCGGCGCCGAGGTGAGCAATGACGCTGAGCGGCGAAGCGAGAGTGGAGGGAGGGATGATATGCTGACTCATGCAGGTGCCGAAAGAGATGGACAGATTCCCTACGACCATCAAGAAGAAGGGTGAGTTGGTATCGTACCACCCTCGAGCGACGTGGTCCGTCTCGCGCGATCCTGACAATGTCCGTAGAGCACGGATCCTATGGTGCCTTTTACAAGGACACGTCGAATGCCCCCGCGCCGACCAAGATCACCTTTGACTAGGCCACCTGTGGTACCGATTGAAGGCTGTTAGTCATGTGGATGCAGAGTGTAGCTTGTGACATAGACGTGTATGTAGAGTATAGATCATCTTTACTGGGCGATGAACTCGTACGACGAAGCAGATACGCGAAGGCACGATTGCATCCGAAATCCGTCCGGTGTAGATCCGACCGAATAGATAGGCGTTTGACTAGGTTGGATCGCCGTCGGTGTCCACCATACTGGTCCAGGACTGTCCAGGTACGTCCAGGGCGGACGGGTGGACGGCGAATGCTCTGTCGCTTGATCGCTTGTGTGTAGTTCCAGCCCCATGAACGGTGCGGGTGATAGTCGGTGACAGTTCTGATAGGTTTGGATGTATCGTAGCGTCACGTCCGCCATCCTGCATAGCTTCTGTACTACCGATGCCGACTTTCGTAGCGACCAAAAGCCGTCGCAGGCCCACTGACCAGCCTCCTCCACCCGACACAGGACAGCCAGGACAGCCTAGAACAGCGGGCAGCAGGTACCAGGTCCAGCAGCAGTCCGTTGTCAGGTCCAAGACCCAAGAGTTCGGCTTTGGATGCAGTTGGATGCCCGCGTTAGTGTTCCTAACTTTTCAAATGCCGATGATTCCTGCAAAACGCCTCTTACCATAACCGCCGAGGTGCGTCGTCGTCGTGCAGAGTGCCTCCTGCCTGCGCTCCTGCACGCTTCAGTGCTGAACGGTACTGAACCGACCTGGACCAGACCCGACGCACTCGTCGAATCCCGAGTCCGAGCCACCGCTAGGAGCCGCTAGGCCAGGCCAGGCCAAAGTGCGAGTTCACAGGAGTCGACTCATGGTCGATGGTCAGCGCTTACACGTAAGTCCGAGCTTCCAGTTAGGTTCAGGCTCGCATGCATCTCCCGACAGTCTATACCCGGCGTTCGAGGGCCAGGATTGGTAACCGTACAAGCAGTATAAAGACAGCGAGCATGTCTTGACTTGCGACTCTTACCACCGTCCCGCAACATCCGTCCTTTCACAAGACTGAAGTACTGCGTCGTCATCGATCAATCTATCATCTTACATCGTCGCATTGCCACCATCTCGCTGGGCTTCTTGATCACCTAAGTCACCTCACGACCAGTCTGTAGAGTCTGCCCTTGATCAATCACATCCCTCACCATTCCAATCATCCTCAAACACCGGCTCATTGCTCGTAGAGGTATCCTTCGCTCACGGTCAATCGCCCTTGCACCGATCCAGATCGTCGTCGACAGAAAGTTCACCAGCACACCTCCTACACCCACACCCACACCCCCGCTCAAGATGTTCAGCGCTTTGGGATCGATCAAGTCGTCCATCGCGGGATTCCTGCCCGAGACAGTGGACCCGGCTGCCGGCCAAAAATCATTTTACGAGCTCAAGGCGCCTCTGCCCGGGAACAAGGAGTACGACTTTGTGAGTGCCTTCCGGATGCTTGTGAGCGGTGTGCAAAGTATGCAGATCCTGCACGGTGGGCCGTGCACGATGGACATTGGATGAGGTGGCGGTGATGGACGTTGGACGTTGGAGATCGGCAGATCTGAGGATCTAGGGATCTAGGGACATTCGCTCACACCAGTTTCAGGCCGATCTGAAAGGCAAAGTCGTCCTCATCGTCAACACTGCTTCGAAATGGTGAGTACTCTTTCTCATGTTGCGATGAAGCATAGCGCGATGCTTACTACGGTTTAGCGGCTTCACATACCAGTTCACAGGGCTGGAAGAGCTGAATAAGGAGTATGGGGACAGAGGGTTGACAGTGCTTGGATTCCCTTCGAATGAGTTTGCTGGACAGGATCCCGGAACGGACGCGGACATCGAGTCGTTCTGCCAGGTCAACCATGGTGTTACCTTCAAGTTGATGAAGAAGGTGAGTAGCAGTGCAATCCGATACCACCCTCGACATCAGCCTCACAATCCTCTCCATCGTGATCTACCAGTCTGTGTTGCTTCCCAATGGGCATGACGCTGATCTACCTACCATAGTCCGAAGTCAACGGTAGCTCGATGAACGAAGTCTTCGCATGGCTCAAGACGCAGAAGAGTGCCGATGGCACGGAATCCTTCGCCGGACCTATCAAGTGGTGAGTGACCACCCTCGTGTAGCGTCGCCTCTCCTCCTAGGCTCAGCGGACATGTCAAACTCGTCGCGCTGGTACAACCAGAGGTCATCACTATGAGAGGATATGCCGCTGACTCGGTCACACTTAGGAACTTCAACAAATTCCTGGTGAACCGAGAGGGTCAGGTAGTAGGCCGGTATGGATCGTCGACAAAGCCAGAGGCTATGAAGGCGGACATCGAGAAGCTGCTATGAGAGGGTAATGAAAGATGAACAGAGTGGCGCAGTACGAAGCAGGATCTAAACTCGACTCATTACTGATTATATCTAATGTATCGATACGTCAAATTGGACGGTCTGTTGTGTGGATCGCTTGAGAGGTGCCGATGGGTCTGTGCTGAAGGGAAGGGAATGACCTCTCGAAGCAGGGCCTCTTCAAAGTTTGATTGCGTGTGTCACTTGGTATGATTGAGTTCAGCAATCTCAGGGCACGAGGACACTCCCCCTCCCACTTGCTTCTAGCGCTCTCTGGCCTTCCTTTGCCGATTAACTTTTCTGGGCTCGTGTTCACACAAACGGGCATCCCGGCCCACAGCTGGCGGCCTCATAGCCGGACGAGTAGCACGTACACTTGCACTGCCTATTGTCCACCTCGTTGCATTATACTTCGAGATCCTGTGCTTTTGGTATCCTCCCACTACCCTCCCTCGCCGCGTACTCTGCCAACGCATCGACCGAGATGATCTTGAGACCCCATGTCCTTGCGAATCTATAACAGTCGTCTCTCCTGGCCATGCTTCCGGCCGGATCTTCCGCATTTGTCAACTCGCACAACACACCAGCGGGACTCTGCCCGGCGAGGTAGCAGAGGTCTGCGCGGATATCAGCTCTGTGCTGTGGCTGTACCTCAAGGCTGAAGGATGACAATGCGGATTGAAGGTGGCACTCACCGACTGCGGCCTCGGTGTGACCTCTACGCTTGACCACTCCTCCGGGGGTATACCTCAATGTGACAATATGACCCGGTCTAGTAAACTCGTCTGCGGATGCCGAACTATCGGCGAGGAGTCTTGCAGCATAGGCCCTATCGTGTCCAGAGATTCCGGTGGTGGTTGGATGCCTCGATCCATCGGCGTCAATGGTGAGATGGTATGCGGTTCCTTTTGGATCTTGACTCGTTCCCGAGCGTGGGAGTAGAGGCGGTAATTGAAGTTCTTGCAGTCGTCTCGGTGGAAGGGAGATACAGATGAAACCACTGCCCGGTGTCAACACATTCCCCCTATCGCTAGCTTCGTACATCGCCGAGAGCCCGATTGACATTTCAGAAGAACAATCTGAACCTACCTCGTCCATTTCACCATCCAGGCCATACCCTCTGTCGTGATTCGGCCAGCGGCACAAACGACGTCTCCCTCGTTCTCCCGGCTCTCATCGTCCATAACGACAACAAATTCTCCGTTGCCGATAGCGGCCACTGCGTCCTCTACGCTGTCGAACTGGAAGGGCGAGGGGATCTCCGTCGACGCCGAGGCATTGCGGACAGGGGCGGACATGGCGACGAGGGGAATTGAGCTTGCGCTGATATTTCTGCGATGTGTTCACTCCTGATACACCCTCTTCAGTCTTCTTCAGTTCAAGGCAAGAACGACTATATAGGCAAGCTCGCTACTCTCAGATAGCACTCCAGCAAGCACACAATCACACGGATCAGTCAGCTTTCCCCGAAAAAAACAAGGTAAGCGGACTTGACCGATAACAGCGCGGGTAGAGTTTACGGGTGCTGCTAACCGCGCGGTTACGCGTCGCCGCTGCCCTTCGGCATGACGTCGCTCGGCCATCGGGCATCCTCTCGCTCCTGTTTTCTCGCTGTCAAAGTTGGGCATCGGTCCCCGTATCACAACAGTGATCATCGCTCTCAAGAGGTATATAGCTGACCCTCGAGCAACTATCCCCCAACACTGGTCACAACGGGACACTCTCAGAGGAGACAGCCCCAGACACAAAGGTTCCTCGTTCACTCCCTTGTCGCCTCTCAGAGCGACATCCCCTGGACCCCATCATCACCGCCCTACGCCCATCTCGCCTCTGGCAAGGCATCTCCCGACTAGGCAGAATGACTGCTTCACTCCCTGCCACACGCTCGACCACCCCGGCTCAAGACGTCAAACGAATGGCCACCCCACCACCAGCTTCAAAACCGATTCCCCAGGACTTCCGATCGTCCCTCGCCGCATGGTGGAACAACGCGTCGTACAAAGAAGCTCGATATGCCGAAGAGCGGCTGCTCAGGCGTATGGCAGCGTTCGAGCCTTCGCCTTCTAGTCCAGAGGAAGTCAAGGGGTGGTTCGGATGGGGCAGTACGTCGCAAACTGCTGCGAGGCAGGATTCACCGAGCCATGAAGCCTCGACGGAGGGCCTGGCGCGATCGGTATCAAGAACAACGGCCAGTCAGCTGAATGAAGCAGAGCAGAATCGGGCTGGAGAAGAGGTTTCGTTGCCCGTTGGAATAGGGTCTACCAACTTGATAGCCACAATCAAAAACGTCTTTATCCCCACGCCCAATCCCGACCACGCGCCAGCTCATCCTGCCGATCCGGTCGAGCCGTCCGTCTCTGCGGAGTTTGGCACCACTGCCAGCGCTTCGTCCTCGACATCCTCATTGTCGGGGGAGAAGTCCAAGTCGAAGGTGAAATGCCACAAGGTCAAGGATGACAAACTGGTCGATTACCTCAACACGCTGGAAATCTCGACGCCCGAGAACGCCAATAGCAAAGAGGCTGTAGTCATGCTGCACGGTTACGCAGCTGCACTAGGGTGAGTGGAGACGATCTTGCACGAGTAGTTTGAATCCGCCTCGCTAACATCGCGATCAGCTTTTTCTTCAGGAATTGGGAGGCCGTTGCAACCACGGCCAACGATACTGGCAGACGGACATTCTTCCTCGACTGGCTCGGTATGGGACTTTCATCCAGACCTTCGCCCAAACTACTCGACTCGCCATCATCAGTCGAGACACCTGCTCGAGTCGCCCGAGCCGAGCACTTCTTCCTCTCATCGCTCGAGTCGTGGCGAGCGTCTGTCGGATTGGAGAAGATGGTCCTGGTGGGCCACTCCCTCGGAGGGTATCTCGCCTCGGCATATACCGCTCGATATCCCGACCGGGTGAGCGCCCTGATATTGGTCAGTCCAGCGGGTATCCCCCATGGACCCGAGTACAAGCGTTATCAAACCTCTGCCGAATTGGCCGCTGGCAAAACAAGGACTGTAGGCGTCAACGCCGACGGGGCTGGCGTCGGCGAGGGAAGGGAAGAGGCTGCAGAGGCGGTAGAGGCAGAGTTGAACAAGACCCAGCCGGAGGCCAAAGGAGAGGCCAAGCAGTGGCAAAAGGACCAGACGCTCACCAGAAAGTACATGATGAAGTGTGAGTACGGCTGCCCCTCGCCCGATGTGCCAATGCTGACATGGCGATTCAGTCTTCGTTTGGGGCTGGGAGAAGGGTTTATCCCCGTTTTCAATCCTTCGAGTGAGTACGAGTACAATATATATCTGAATCTAGAAAGCTGATCCCATCCAGAACATGGGACCCTATGGACCGCTCTTTGCTAGTCGGTACACGCAACGGCGATTCGCCTCGCAATCCGAGGAAGACCGACGCGACATTCACGCTTATATCTACAACACGAGCATACTCAAGGGTTCGGGGGAGTTTTGCATCTGTGAGTCCGCTCCCAACCTCTATTCGCCGTTGGCTCTACATTTCGACTGACCTGCGTCAGCGCATATACTTGCACCGGGGGCGTATGCCAGGATACCGATTTTGGACAGGATAGGTCAGGTCAAAGTCCCCGTCACGTTCATGTGTGAGTTTCCAGACCCAGGACAACTCGAGGGGTGGCCCGCTGACCTTGCGCAGACGGCGACAACGACTGGATGGACGTTGACGGAGGCAAGGACGCGGTGAAAGAGTTGGAAAAGGCCGGAAACAAGAACGCATCAGTCCACGTCGTTCCCAAAGCCGGTCACCATCTCTATCTCGACAATCCGGAGTACACCAACAAGCTGCTAGACGACGCCATCAAGGCCTTGCCCAAAGTGTCCGTGGCGCAGCGCTAGCATCCGGTCTCTGGCCACCGAGTTATAGGTTGGGCATCGCGGAATGATCACGAGAAATAAGTATAGGTCGTTGTGTATAGTAGGTCATTACATAGACTTGTATTATAGATGATATCATTGTAGTCGTATGCAGCCGTCTAATCTTGTGAACAAAGGCAGTGAGGAGGTTCAAGTCCAGGGGGCACCGTTCAATCACAAAGTTCGTAGGGCGTGGCAGGGCCTAGGGTCGTGCAGGTCGTTGAGGTTGTCGTGGCTGAGTGTAGCAGCGGAGCTCGTGGTTGTGGTGATAGTCTCAATCGTGGAGAGCACGATGGAGTCTAGTAGTACCTGCAGTCCTATTAGCAGTCCATCACATCGAGAGGATGAGGATCATAAACATACTCGATTTCCAACTACACCAGATGATGAGCGAATGCACAGCTACGCAAAGGGATAGACGGTACTCACGAATTGCAATGCCAGGTCTCTGGGTGAAAGGACATTGAGACCGGCTGGATTGAAAGTTGTTTCGTTGGAGCTCTCGATAATCTCTTCGACTTTCCGCAGTTCCTGAGAGCAATATCAGCCCGGGAACCATCATAGGGGGCGACACACTCACCTTTTCGAAATGCGAAGTCCGCCACAGGACCGATGTCCACCATGTAGCTATAGCAATGACATTATCGATCACCGCGCCTTTGACAGAGTAGGCCTGTGCCATTTGATCGTTGATACTGTCGATGAAGGCGTTCCATTGCTGGGGTGTCAACTGCACTGCGTTAGCCGGCAAGTATGGCTGCCTATTGAGTTGTCGGCTCACCCTTCCCTCGAGCTCCATTGGGAAGCCAGATTCAAACCTGCAACAAGCGATCGTCAGCACTCGGTCCAAAGTGAGGCAAACACTCAATAAGAATGTTGGACTCACTGGCAGACCTCACCCCCGCTCCAATCCCTTTCTATCCTTATAATCTCCTTTGGCAGATCTCTACCCACTTTCCCGGTGACCCCCTCCCCATAATAGCTATTCGTCGGTATCGCGCTCTTGCTATACCCCGATCTTGGGGTTATCCGCCGTCCATCCTCACCCAGTGCTGCGCCCCGCCAGCCCTGGAGGTCTTGCTGGATTTTCTCGCGGAGTCGAGTGAGGCGCTGGGCCTCGAACGCTTCCTCCCAATTTGGCGTATATCCCGTCGGGTACACCGACGCTGGAGACTGAAATCTGTCGAAAGGGGTCGAGGAGGGGATATTTAGAGTGGAGTATGTCGACGAGGGGGGCAGAGGGGTGTTTTCATCCACGTCGTCGTGATCTTTGGATGGTGGTTGGGCCGAGGGCGCTGGTGCGACTTCGCTTTGACCATTGAGAGGATGTATGAGACGGTCGGGGGTATCATTGCCAGTCATGCTACTGGTACCCTGGACGGCTTGAGTTTGCTCAGGAAGCTGCGTTTGGTGAAAGGGGAATGTTGATGGGATATTGCTCGCACTCGGGATAACCTGCTCGGACCGCTTGGTGTCATGTTCAACACCCTCGACCTCCGGGGAGCCCGTCTGCCGCCGAGAGAAGTCGACCGACGGCCTCTCAGCCACTTCGACTTCCTCGGCCATAACGATGAGGTCCGGCGATCACTAGCTGTGAACCGGTCTGTGAAGGCGGATTGATCGCGGGGTTGAACCAAATCACGTCTTCGGGTGGACCGCGCCTAGCATCCCTGTAGCCGCAGCCTGAGCAGATACTTTCGAGCCTGTGGATGAGATGGGAGTATATAGAGTCGTCTTGATGTGGACAGCTGCTGTCAGATGCGCGTGCTGAGAGTAAGAGATGAATGGTAGGTGTGGAATGTCAAGGAGACAGGTTGTCGTGTCGTCAAAATCAGGCACGGCTATTTGGTCCTGACTCCTTTGGCCGGTCGCCCAGTGGTGTAGAGTACACTACGCTGCTCAGTGAGGCCATACCGCCCATGCGCTGGCTATACAGCAGCCTACACCGTCTCTAGAGGCTATGCACACTATGATAGCTACTGCACCATCACACTACGTATCACTCTCCATCTAATATACTGCCCGTCTGCCGCCGTCTCGTCCTATCCGCCATTTCATAGCTCTCCCCTCCGCCTCCGACCTTGGGCCTGTGGTCCATCTCACCTCTGCCCCTTCTCCTGCCTTTATCCGCCGCACTGCCCCTCCACCACGTCTGCAACAGACACAACGCACCCGCCGAGAGACCCAGAGGAGGTATGAACCAGCATATCCTCCACCACCACCCGCTCGAGCCGCCCTGCTGGGCCTTCCAGCGCGCTACCAGGCGGTCTATCTGCGCAGTAAGATCGGCTTGGGTTCCAGAATTGTCTATGACTTGCGTGGCGTAGGACAATTTCTGCGAGAGCGGCAATTGGGATGCTATCCTAGATGAGGCTTGTGCCGGCGTTAGAGGTGGATCCGAGGGTCGAGCCAGGAGTCGTGATAACTGCAGTTTCTCGTTCCTACAGATTGTCAGACCACTCTTCACCACAAGCGGACGAAAGTGTTTAAAGGTAGGACCAGACTCACACGAAAACCACGACGACCTCGCCGACCCACTTCCACAACCCGGCTTCGATGAGTAATGGCACATCGACCACTATACACCAATGTCCCTTGAGCCAATACTTGATCGCCCTGTTGACCATCTCCTTTCTTACCCTCGGGTGGATCACCCCATTCAACCATTTCCTCTCGTCCGAGTCGTTGAACACGATGTCGCCAATGGCAGCGCGATTCAAGCTAATCCCATCGTCGAGCGTCACGCGGTCTGGGCCAAAGTGGTTCACTACCAGCTTGTACCCTGATGTCCCGGGCTCGATGACTTCTCGGGCGAGTACGTCGGCGTCGATGATAGGAACCCCGTGCGAGGCGAGCAATTTGGATACCGTTGATTTCCCAGAGGCGATACCTCCTGTCAATCCGACGACTGTGGGTTGTTAGCGTGTATCGTAATATGGAATCATGATTACCTACCCAGCATTCTTCAAGTCACTTCCGGAGGCTACTCTGCAGTGCTAATGGGTCACCTTCCGAGCTTGGCGTCGAAGTACCAAAGAGTGGGCGTCGAGGTGACACCAGCAGGAATCAGGATCATCAACGCTCTCGACGTTCGCTCGGCCAGTCGGCGGCCTCGGCGGAGATGCCCGATAGCCTGCACCGGCCCCCGGGCTGTCCAAAGCCGGCCTTGAGGCAGTTGGCCATTTTGTCTATCGAGATCTCGACAGATCCTAACGCATCGGGCCTCTTTGTCGTTGCCCTCTTTGGAACTTACGAGTAGACGCTGTCGACGTACACGGCGAGGAGCCAAGAACTCGGAGGTGTCCTTGTTCACGATGACGGTGCAGCGGGCTCGAGGAGTACACTGTACACACAGTGAGTCGGAGTACGTCTGCAACGCGGCGGCGGAGGGGTTTGCCACTCATGAGGCTGCTCTGCACTTCCTTTGTTGATCAACCCCCTGCTTCACTCCCAGACAGCAGCTCGCAGTGTGAGGGGTGTAGGTCACTATGGATGCCAGTCGATGAGTTGACGTCTCTCGAGGTATCACCACAGATCGCAGTTGTCACTTGACACAGCGCGTTCTGCAACTTGGGTCACTGCAGTCAGCACAGCAAGTACAACCCGTTTCCTCGGAAACTTGAGATCTCCATCAGCAAAAAGCTGCAGACTGTCCACGTATAGGGCAGGTAGACTGATTTTCACCTGTACACCGATGACACAGAAAGAAGCCCTCGCTGCAGTGGGCCCCGGCGAGGAAGCTTTTGGATCCACAGCATCTCAATCACTCGTGGGCGGTCTGGTCAGCTCAATCTGCCGACGGACCAATGACTTTCTCCAGAACACAAGCCTAGCTCAATCGCTGCAGAAGACTCTCGGGGAGCTATTCTTTCAAGAAGTGGGCTATCAGTCGCCCCATCGTACCGATGATACCGCCGTCGACGTCGACACGATCATTGACGAGGCCATAGAAGTAGCCTCAGCTCGCACTGCCACCAAGCCTCCAATGCTCACTTGGGAAGCTCTCGCGTGCACACTCACTCGACTGCAACAGCTGGATATCTCGGAAGAGGAGCTGGACCAACTTGAGGAGACGCTGAACACCCTCTTTGCAGACTCGACGCCTGGCCTGGAGCTCGACTTCACCGGAGCAAGGAGAGGTAGAACCAGACTCGTGACGCTAAAACCGGATGATCTGCCCTCGCTTCTCAAGATGATAGCGTATGATCGAGCGGAGCAGATATCCCAACTCTCGGCAAAGGCGCGTGCAACCGTGTCCAGAGTGTTGGAGGTGTTGTGCTCCTCCAAGACGCCGGTGAAGGCCACCTCACCTGAGCGGCCCAGAGGCAGTCAAAGCCCAGTGGATATTGAGTCGGAGTCAGACGAGCCAGACGGCCAGTCCCCGTGAGCTCTGAGCAGTAACCTCTAGCTCAAAGTCAAGTGAAAGCACTGCATGATGCACAATCGTAAAGACGTAAAGACCCCTCGTAACCTCGTGATATGGACATGATAGGGTATAAATACAGACGTGATGAACATGATAGACATGAGTGACATGATCGACAATGGATACCTCTGAAACCCTCGCTCCATCTCCTCCCTCTCTCAAATCCCTCACACTTCCCTCTCCGCGAATGTGGTCGACCATTACGCCGAGACGACGACCGGCGTCTTGTCCGTGGCAGGCTGCAGCGATGCACCCTTACCCTCCGGATCGTAAAGGCAGGGGTACTCCACGTCCGAAGCGTTCGGCACCTCGGGCTTGACATACTTCTGTGGCCCTGACCCGCCTACCGCCTTGACACCAGGGGCGGCCGTGATCTGCTTCTGGGCCGTCGGGTCCTGGAACATGGCGGCGAAAGGGGCATTGGCTCTGGACGTAGATGACAAGACGACCGAGGAGCGCTTGTTCGTCACGGCTTTCGGAGAGCGCATGTTGCCGAACATCTTTCGGGTGAACGTCCTGAATTTGCCGGTCCCAGGTGATCCGGGCGCCGCTCTCCTTGGCGACGTGGGCGTAGAGGTGGGGTAGGCCGGGTTCGAACCTCTGGAAACGGTGCCCGTGCCGAGATGGGGGTTGACGGTGGATCGGGTCTTGGAGCGCGTTCGAGCAAGTGGTGTGCCGTGGTTGACAATAGTGGGCGAGTCGTCCAAAGTCGTTTGGGCGACCTTCTTGCTCGGCGAGGAGGGCGACGGGAACACCCCAGTGGTCTGGATGACACTCTCCATCGGTGGCGTCACTGGCATAGGACCCGATTCGACGGATGCGAGTGAAGTGTCGCCGACTTGGGAAGAAGCGATCGAGAATCCAGATCCAGAAGTAGTCGATTCCCTCCTCTCAAAGGCATTACCGGCGTCGAGCAAAGAGGGCGTTGGCAGCCCCGAAATTGAGGTCTCGGCCAAGTCCTCAGTGATGTCTTCGGTGGAAGTTGGCAAGTTGAGCATCGCTCGGAGCGGCGACAGTCGATCTTCACCTTGAGCACCATGGGGGAGACCAGCAGTCGAGGTGGATGCGAATGATCCAGCGTGGAAACTGCGCCTTCTGATCTCCTTCTCCAAAGCCCTCAGCTCCTCCACTTTACTCTTGATCTCCTGATCGATGGCCGTCGCCGAGCTCGTCACCGACGAGATGGTTGGCGCATAGAGCGAGTGTCTTCGAGCGGCGTACAGGTCGATCCTAGTCGGCTCGGAAACCTCGTACGTCTCCGGAACTTCCATCCCCACCCAAGCCCATTCTTCACCGCGGACTTGACCCGGAGCGTCGTCAAACGAGGACAACTCCTCCTCGTCGGCTTTCTTCTCGAGCAGGTGCTTGGCATAACGAGAGGGCGTGGCGTCCGACTTGACCTTCCGAATGAACTTGTATCGCCTCTCGTGGTATCGCTTCGATCGGATGGGGTGGAACGAGTCGAGCAGCATCTGGCCCAGCTCTTCATATCGGTACGCCACGAGTGGCAGCTCTCGGGCAGAGTAATGGGCGCGTTTGTTGGCGCACATGACGTCGATCATGCTGTTGCTGGAACCGGCGGCGCTCACACCTCGACACCACGGTGCGGATCGGATAGTGGCAGTGTTGACCGATTTGAGAATGTCGCACACTTGCTGCACGCACAGCGACTCGATCTCCGTTCGGCTCGAGGTCGCTTCTCCGACTTCGATGTCGACGAGTCCGGTTCGGAAGGAGTCTGTGGACGACTGAGGTAGCATGTCCCTGAGCATGTTCGCAGCGACCGTCTGACCACATCGAGCGAGGTAGGAGAATCTGCAGCGAGGTCAGCACGAGTGTACTCCGAGGAAGCCTAGGGTGTACTCACGAATGGAACTCTGAGCCGTGGAGGCCCATCGCTCTGTAGGCGGGGTTGAGCACGACCCCTCTCCCAGCAATGGTGACATCACATCCAGCCGCCAGAGCGACACCACCAGCCGCGGCGTTCCCCTTCAGACAAGCGATAGTGATGATTCCCCTCTCGCATAGCGCACCACCTTGAGGCCAGGCACCGAGCAGCTTGGCGGATCGAGCGGGTTGTGTGTCGGACAAGAGAAACTCGACAATGTCGTCAATCGCGTTGATGTTGTCCCAAGTCTCTTTACCAGGGTCGGCAGAGGCTTCGATCGTGTTGAGAGCGATACCATTGGAGAAGTAGGATCCGCCCTACAAGACCCGCGTTAGCTCGATTGATCAACACCGGTCAATGACTTACCATCAGAGCGAGGATCTTGACATTTCCTCGCTGTGGTGCGGTAGCCCACTGACACGCTCGAAGGAGCAGCTCGCATTGTCGAGTAGAGAAGGCGCCGTTGCTGCGAATACAATCAGCACAAACTTGGTGTACTACACGACGAGGCACTCACTAGAAGTCCCAGTAGACAAACTGGGCTAGCTTGCCGTCCTGAACGACGGTCTTGACTCGAACCTCTTTCCAATCACCCTCAAAGTCCTCAAAGTGGTTGATATCCCACTCCTGCACACCCTCGACCGCGCTCCCGTGTCCAGAGGCTCTGCTGGCATCGACCATGGGGATCTTGGGCTCCAATGGCGATCCAACCTTTTTCGGGACTCTGCCGAAAGTGATCCAGGCGGCAATTGCTCCATCGGCACTTTGACTCGGCTTTGTCTTGATCAACACCGCTCCGGACCTAGTGGCCACGATTTGTCCACTGGGCACGTCGTTCCAGGTGTCGTACCCGAGGCACGTGTACAGTGTCCTAGGTAGTGTTTTGAGGCCGAACTGGAGGTGCGAGCCATACGCGAACAAGGATGTTTTTGAGGATGAAGTCAGGGGAGCGAGCTGAGCACCAGGTTGAGAATCGCTAGCATCAACGATACGCTTGACGTCCTCGGCGGTATGAATGGCGAAATCGGGGCGTCTGATCTTTGCCGTGATCAAAGGTCTTTCCAGGGTGACACCGCCCATGAAAGCGCATTGATGGGTGACAGACTGTTCTTCCCACTGTTTGAGTGGTCGAAGGGTCATCTTGTTCACCGTGTCGGAAGAGTGGTATGTCTCGTATACTCTGATCATGGCGGTGATCAGGGCATTGGTAGCGGCGATGGAGTGTTGATTCTGGTACAGGCCGGCCTTTGTCAACCCACTCTCGATGGGCGGCAGGGCGTATTGCTCCCATGCCCAGACTGATCCTCCATCCATATGTTCATTGGCCTGGAACACGATGGTTCCCCAGTGGGATCGCCTCTTGACTGTCCAGCTCTCGTGCGAGGTGGTCAAGAGATGGTCGAGGGCTTGGGTGGAATCGGTGATTGTTCCGTCGTCGCCGAGTAGGACCCAGTCGAGGGACGAGGGTCCAGCATCCCCAGGAGGACCAGGGTGGACAACTAGCGTGACCCACTAAGGTATCCAACGTCAGTCACGCGACCTTCACGTTCCCCGACCTGGTATGTTCTGGACTCACGTTGTTGAACACGGTCTCGGGGATACGCCTAGTGAGGAATGGGCAAATCACGAGATCCGGATTCCATCCTTTACACGCCCGCTCCATGCTCTCGTCGCTAGAGGCGATTTGCACGCTTACATGCTTGAAGCCCAGGAAGCGGAGGTACGTGATGACCTTTTGGGAAAACGAGTTGACGGCGGTGACCAGGAGCAGGACCTTCCATTCCTTCAGACCGGTGGCTGAGTCCGGTAGCTGGGCATAGGGGCCGAGTGGGGGAGATGTGATTGGGCTCTTCGAGTAGTCCTGGTCGTAGTCGAAGCCGGTGTCGCCAGTGACAATGATGGACATGGTGCCGGTAGTGTGACGGGTATGGACAGTAAGGCACCAGATTCGATTTGGTGTTGTATCGGAGATCCACTGGTATTATAGAATTGGAATGAGATACCACAAGCCTGGGCGATGCGTCGACGATCGTGTCAGAGAGTCTGCCTAGATGTCGTTCAGGCCTTCCGAGTTTTGTACTGCCGACGATCGTTACCAAAACACCGTTGAACCTCTTTGGATGTTGTTTTGGCCTACTGTTGTTTGCGTTGCGAGTGCATGTATCCAATCTCTTCCAGCCCTAAAGAATGGGTTACGCCGGTCGTGACTGGTCGTCTGGGACTGAGAGTGACCTCTGTTGATCAATTGACAGGTGTCGATTACTTGTGGTACGCGTCCAAGTTGGTTCGATGCCAAAGATTCAGGGTGAAGTGGCCCACAGTCGACAGATGCCGCAGCGGGTGTTTTGATGAGGGTGCGTGATGGCAAAGGCAGCGTGACTGCCTTCGTCTTTCCCCGCTCGAGGTGTCCGGAAGCAGAGTACTGATCCTTGGACCTCGCGATCGCCCGCACAAGACGTTCACTCTTGACGCCTTGGGTCCAATTAATCGACGCCGGATTTCAATCCCAACCACCCAATATGTGACGTTTCGGCGGTATGACCTCGTGACCCCTTGGCCCGGTCAATCAAGCAGTGTATGAGTTTATCGAATAAGATTGGGATCGCAGGCGGAGTGGGCTTGTATAGAGTTGTCGAGCACTGAGGCGTAGGTGGCTGTGGCGGTGGGTGTCAACTGACAACTATCATGTGCCAGGTAAGTTCTTGTCTTCTCGATGGATTCGTGTGACTCACAAAGGACCCGAAGGGGGATTGAGCTCGGGCTCGATCGCCGAGGTGACAGACAGGTCGCGTGGTGACAGATATCTGTGTTGCTCGACAACTCACTCTATTCCCGATAGCCAAGTACGCACAGATCGATCTTTCTGCTATGGTCAAACCAGGGGTCGAAGACTCTCAATTCGAGCCCATTCCGACCCCTCTGTTGTCTATATAGCTGCATGCCCATGCTCTGGCCCGGTGTCAGGCGTCAGGTGGTCCGTCCTATCCTCTGCTCTCCTCTGCCCTGCCCTAATGCCGAGTGAGGTGACGAATGGAGTACGTAGGATGTGATCGAAAGGGAGTGACTGAGCGGGAAGGGACAATCAATTAAGAGGGTCTCGAATTCACTTCCGAAAAGTCCGAAGGCACGGCGTACAAGCGTCTGAATCGATCCGAGATTCGAACCCCCGTAACTAATTGAGCACAAGTGCAAGGGCTCCTCGAGGCTCCTCGCTGCTCCTCTGCTTCCTCTGCTTCCTCCTGGTTCTCGGATCTGGAAGCTGCTGTGCCCTGCTGGCTGACGTGCTTCTCCGGCCTGCCGGGTGCCTCGAAGTGCCTGCTGCGACTTCAGATACCTCCGAGATCGATTCTGACGCCGAGCAGCGCCGAGCTCGACCAACAGCGACATAAGTTACAGCGACAGACAGCAACGGCGACCCTTGTTTCAGCTGGAGGGATCGAGTAGGCACTGAGGCGCACAGTCACACGCTAGTGTCATCCTTACCGATCTCCTGGAACACAGTACTGCATAGTCCGAGTTCTAAGACGAGTGATGGTGGGCTCGTCAGAGGAAAGCTGCGCCCACCTAACACGCTTCCATCACCAATGGCGCTCCTAAATGACTGACCCACACCGGACAGGCTCCTCAAAACACCTAGCTAGAACGAGTCCACGAAATAAGTGCATCGAGTCTTGCAATCCGTGCGTAAGACAGGGGTTTTGAGAGGCCTACATTGGTTCAGAACAATTAGGTGCCCGGTTGTGGTCGGGGGTACTTGTAGGCCAGCGACCGGGCCCCGGGCCGACTCCGGGCCACGTGTCAATTTTAAAATCGTTGACCCCCAGATTCAGATGAGCGTTATAGCAGGTGGTTTTGACAAGCCTGCGCCAAAGCAGGGATTAGGTACGCGAGCTGTAGTCCTATCACAGTAGGCCGGCCAAAGAATCAGGTCATCGATCGGGTGTGACCGACGGCCTAGCTCGCTTTGATGCTGCTCGAGATGCCCACGATGTGCCCACGATGTTGCGTCAACTCCTTGGTCAACTCCGACGGTCACTTGCTCCCAACTCGGTGTTCCGATAATCAGGGATCATAATGGTACTGCCGTCGACTCGGCGATCACTACTGCCCCATTTGTTCGACTTTTGAACGGAACGTCCTCTGGTATTGGGGGAGGAGGGTTCATGCTCGTTCGACTGCCCTCTGATTCGCCATTCCCCGGAGTCAAGGAGAAGGAAGCTGGAATCTGGGCTATCGACTTCAGTGAGGAGAGTCCTGAGAAGAGCGAGGGTCATGCATTCTCGTCCCTTCCAGGGGAAACTTGGATCCGTCGTCCTTGCATTCGTCACTCGTAAATGGTCGTGAATGGTCATAAGATGGCTCACCCCAGCGGAGCATGATTGTAGTCTTTCGTGGTCGAAGGTTGACCATTGGCGCCGTGGCGCTACCTTACTCATCACTGTCCGTCAGCTCGATCTGTAAAGCCAACGGTCAGCTCGATTGTCTAATACAGCATCGGCTTGCTCACCGGTTTCGAGACCTTGGTCCGAGTGAAGCTGCTCAACAATATCAGCGGTGGATTCAATCAACATGCTCCCACGGCGGCAAGACCGGAAAAGTGCCGAAGACTACTCACTTGAGTTGGCTCTGCGTGCCCCCACTACTTCCCCCAGCGCGGGATGTGGCCGCACCCCTCGCCGCGGGGGCTTTTTTGGCTGCCGATTTGGCAGGTGCCCGAGCTGGTGCTTTCGCTGGCGCTCTAGCTTTCTTCACAGGCACCACCTCTTCCTCCTCCGACTCCTCTTCGTCAGAAAGGGCGTCGTCGAACTATACCCCTACGTCAGCTGACCGAACTGTTCGTGGCGGCAGCTGACTCACCAGCTTCTTGCCCTTCGAGCTGGACGCGGCCTTGCCCTTGCTCGCTTTGCCCCTCACCGGGGCCTGGTACGAAGCCTCCGATACATTGTCCATACTGTCTTCAGCTGTGATCGGGTTCCGAGGTCAGCTGTCACACACCTCGAGCTCCATGCAGCTTTCCTAACCCACCCATGCTGTCAACGTCGGAATCCTGTTTCTTGGCTTTACCCTTCTTCTTCGCGCTGTCATCTCTAGCTGGGCGAGCGTCCGCCCACTGTGAAGCGACGCTACAAAGTGTCAGCTACCGTGCTCCGATTATTACGAGGCCTAAGTAGCTCACTGCTCCTTAGCTTGGGCCATCTAATATTACACGTCAGCACAAGCACATCATGCTCTACTCGGCACTCACATGCTCCTCGACATCATCTTCATCCACTTCTCGACCTTTCATATCCCTTCCTACCGTTTTCAAAGTCTCCGCCACAAAGCTGCGACCATGAGTTAGCTAGATCCAGAGATGGCAATCGTGCCAGCTGACTCTCTGATGGCGTCTCGATCGTCCTTGTCGACGAAACGCATGACCGCATCCTCCATCCCTCCCTCGACCAACACCTCCAAGTTCTGAGCCTGGAGGTACTGCTTGACAAGACTGGCCATTCTCAATTTGGCCAACCTGTCATTCGCCGTCATTGCCGATGGATCATCTTCTTCTCCTAGCATAGCGTCGTCCTCGAACCCATCTGCGTCCGGAGCGTCTGGCAGATTCTTGCTTTCTACACGCAAAGTCAGTAGATGCTCGTGACGGAGCGTCGTCTGTACTCACTTCGCTCGGCAATCTTCTTCTTCCTGTGGTACTGCAGAATATCCCTGGGATTGGCCACTCTTCCGATAAAGTCTTGACCGAATCGCACGGGATTCGTCATTTCCTTTGCTTCAGACGTCTCGACCTGCACACATCAGCATTGTTGTAGATTCTGCGGCACCTAGACCAACCTTTAATCGAATGAGGGGCAGCATCATCTCGACCTTCTCGACGTCTTCGGCATGTCGCTCCTCCCACTCTCGTTCGGCTTTATCGATCAAAGCCTCCACCTGGGAGAAGGTGAATGTCAGCTTTCACTAAGCGAAGCGGCATGAAGCTGAGCACCATCCTCACCTCCTTCCTCAGATACGCCGTGATACTGTCCTTGTCCTCGAGGTTGACTTTCGTGCTCTCATCTTCCGCTGCCTTAGTGAGCACCACTTCAGCCAATTGGAACGGTCGGACCGTCTTGAGTGGGACCTCTGCTATTTGAAACTGTGACCCCTGTATGGAGAGAATGCCGACGTGTCTGCACATCGTCAATTCACGACGCTAGATGCGCGTCACGCCGACTCACTTTGGCTTGGCTTCTCCTGGGGCCAAACTCGTCGCTACGCTGCTTCCCGGCTGAGTGATGTAATAGTCCTTTTCTGCCACTTTCTCTGGCCAGATCCTGCAGTCATGCTCGTGGCCCCACACGACCAATTTTATGCTGTCGTCGAACATGCCCTCCGGGACCGACTGCTGTGGGCCATGGTTGACCCTGGCCAGGTCAGTACCATGACAGTAAGAGAATGTATATTCTAGCTCACCTGTTTTGATGGACCAAAAGCATGTTGAACCAATCATCCTCCGGGCCGTCCGGCATGAACATCTTCACACGATTACTCCTCAATTCATAGTGCATCCTCGCGTCCTTGACATTGCCGACACCGTACATTGCCAATTGGGTAGTTCCCTTTCTGAGCAGGACCGGCTTGATCTTGATCCCCTTCTCCAAGTCGGGGTCACGAGCGTTCTGGTCTTCGTCCGCCGCGAGGTCGATCTTGCCAAAGTAGTTCAGAACGCCGGAAACGGATAGCACGTCTAGAGCGCACAGAGCGCCTTCCTGTGATGAGCTCGTCAGCTTGCTGAGAACTCGTACAGCACGTGGTAGCTGACTTACCGGGCCTGTACCCTGTGGATCATCGTGATTGCCATGAATGGAGAACACTGGGATGGCAATGTTGAGATTGGGGTCTTCATAGTTGACGGCGGGGAAGCTGTACCCATGATCAGCTGTGATCATAAAGAGCAAGCTCCAGCTGCCTCACGAGAATCCAGCTGCACTTCCATCCATAGGATCACTCAGCAGCTCAAACTACCGTAGGATGTCAGGTTTGATCGCGGTCCAGTAGAGGCGTGGATAGCTCGTCCTCACCTGAACCGGCCTATCACCGAGGGTATACTCCCTTAACAGACCTATTGTCTGATGCATGCACGTCCGACTGGGTCTGTTCTCATGGAAGAGGTCACCGGCGAGGAGGATGAAGTCGACCTCGGCATCCCTTCCTATCTCTAATATCTCGCGGAATGTGTTGATGGCATCTTTTCCTCTGACGGGGTCTTTCTCGGCGTATCCGATGTGATTGTCCGTAGCCAGGAGGATTCGAAAGCAGCTACGAAGCAGTTCAGCTGCTGTACGTGCACCTGTATCAAGAAGCTGGAGTGGGTAATTGCCGAAGGTCTCGATGAGTGGTTAAGAAAGACTTTCGAAGAAAGAGGAAACAACCTTACTTGTCGTTATCTATAGCTACATTCAGCTTGCTGAAACATCATGAACTGACCTAAGAGCTCACCTTGCTGGACAACACTAGGAGATGGCTCTCTGAATATCCGTAACGATCAGCTGAAGTAGTATCAGACACGCCAGTTGCTCACTCGAATTCAGTTTGCGAGGCCATTCTTTAGACTCGCAGATACCTTTCCGTCCTACTCTTGAGCCGGATTTAGCTACCTATACCGATTAGGATATCCCGTGATTGAGGTAGGAAGGCAAGATGGTAACCAAGATGGTGACTCTTGCTTCCCTCACTCTTGGTGGAACTGTAAAGTGGAGGGCCGAATCCAGTCAGCTCTCGGTTTCAGGCACGCTCAGACCCACTCCCAATATTTTGATTCCGTCCACCCAACGCGTCGAGGCAAAAGTCGTTCGCGAGTCGCGAGGGAAAGATCTAATGTCGCAACTCTCGACTTGAATCAGACTTTGACACGCTCCTCCAATGGGATGACATTGCCGCGCGCCATGGACCAATCACGGATGGTGATGGAAGATGAGCTGGGTGAGCTGGAGAATGGGCAGACTCAGAATGCAGGGCCGTCAAAGCGGGCGAGAAAGAACAGGCAGAGTCAGGGGACGACCATCCAAGAAGTGTTTGAGAAGATGACTACGCAGGAGAAGGCAGCGCTCAGTGCAGAGTATAGAGAGATGCAAGTGGAAGCTGATGGTGAGTGCTCTTCCCTCAATGCATCTAGGAAACTGCAAAAACGAGAAGTAGAACACTGATGTGCCCTCTCCTTCAGATATGCAGGCGAATCTGGCCAACACGACACCTGCCCAAATCAACGCACAGATCACCAGGCAGAAAAAGGCCTTTGCCAGTGTCAGAGACGTCGGGATCGCCGCCCTGGACGCCAAATTGATGGTCACCAGTGTCGACACGACAATGGGTCTTGCAAGAAGGATGCAGGTCGAAGGAAACGCCTTCGATGTCGACGAGTACCTCCACAGGTGAGTCCCCACCTCTTGACGTTACACTCCGTGCTGATAGATGCGCAGAATCAAGTATATTCTCGGACTGGACAAGGAGATGCTAGAGGACATGTCCGAGGATGAGCTGGACCAATTGGAGGACAGCCTGTCGGATGGGGTAGGCGCTGCGCGAAGGGCTAATGCCAGAGCGGGCGTTTTGGGCGATTGGGAAAAGATCGGTTGGATGGCTGCGAGTATGTACCGAAGAGTGCCAGGTGTGGAGTTCATGTAAGTGGGCCCGTGGCGATTTCATTCGCGACTTGAGCTTCACGCTGAATTTCCCTCTAGGTACGGCCCCGTCAAGTCGGAACACAGGAAACGAACAATACACCGACAACGACAGAAAGCAGACATCGCACCCGAAACACGGCCTCAGGAGATTGAAATGCAAAAAGGCGACAAGTCCGGTCCGAAAGACGAAACCGTGCACTCTGTCCGTCTGGTGGCCAAAGTGCTCGACAAGAATGATCCCCAGAGACAAGGCTTGAATTTCTTCAGAGTGGTCATCAACCCGGATGACTTTGGGCAGAGCGTCGAGAATTGCTTTTACATCAGTTTCCTCATCAAGGACGGCAGGGCGGGAGTCGAGGTTGCAGACGACGGAGAGGTCATTGTCCGTGAGTACCATCCATATCACCTCTTCCTATTCCGAGGCTTATCACCTCTTCCTCTTCCGAGGCTAACCATGGTTGACAGGCGCTACGGACCCGTACGACCCTGATAACATGGAGCAAGATGGCGAAGGGACAAAGAACCAAGTCGTCCTCGAGCTCGACATGCACACGTGGCAGGTCAGTCGAGCGAGTCCATATGTTCGAACCCTGCTGATATTACTCTCCATCTGCAGGAGGCGATCCGCGTGTTCAACATTGAAAAGCCGATGATACCACATCGGGCATATAAGGCCGACCTCCCGCTTGCCGCTGACAAGTGGTACGGATAGAAAGTAGTTAGAACTCAGCATCATTCCAACATCTACCTGTGCATAGTCCGAGAAAACAACTAGAGCGTTTGTACATTATTGCATGCCTGCGATGTATTCGTAATATCATGATAGATGCTGGTTGAGCTGGAGCTCATCTATACTTTTGGCGTCGGTTGACTCGGCCGAGACCTCCATCCGGGTCAGAGTGCCATTCTTGTCCTCAGGTGGTCTTATGGATCCGGAGTTGAAGTATGTCCGTATGCACATCACCGCTGAGACTCAGCTATCGGGTTGGCATGTATTGTGATCTAGCAAGGAGGATAGGTCAGCTCAAATACGCCTGATCATAGCTGGAACCCACGTTATATAACTTGATCTCCGTTATTGGTCTGTTCTTTGCTCCCACGGGGACCTTCTCCATGGTATCTAATGTCGAGTCGGCGCCGTCTATCACCCTAGGTACTCGTGTCAGTGGGGGTCCCCAGCGTACATGCCGGTGCATGGTATACTTACTTGCCGAATATCGTGTATTTGCCATCTAACGAGGGCTGCTTCGCATACGTGATGAAGAACTACCAACACGTTAGACTTGTGTGTGTCGAGTGGAGCGCGAGACGGACCTGGGATTTATTGGTATCGGGACCTCCGTTGGCCATGGCTAATATCCCTCGGGCGTTGAACTGTACGAACGAATCAGCCACATCACCAGAGGGGCGGGAAGATCGGCGAAGGGTGAAGAGCGTAGTCTACGGGTGCTGGAGGCATGTAGATCATCCATACGGAGTAAAAGCCTTTCCCCGAGCCAACAACACATCCTCGTCCCCCGCTTCCGTCGGAGCCACTGGGTGGACCGCCCACTCACCCGTAATGTCTGCCTGATCTCATCTGCGAACGGCCTGCCCCATATCGACTGTCCACCCTTGCCCGTCCCGTTCGGATCCCCACCTTGGATCATAAACGTCTTGATATTCCGGTGAAATATCGTATTATTGTAGTATCCCGCTGCGGCCAGTGCCAGGAAGTTCTAAAGTATTTCAGCTTCTGTACCTCCGGGAGGGGGATTTCGACAACTGTGAACCCACCTCTGCAGTCTTGGGCACTGCTTCGCAGAATAACTCGACCTAGATTGGGTCAGCTTGCCCAGCTCTTGGGATTCTGGCCGCCAGCTGCTTACTTTGATCTCGCCGAGCGAGGTGTGGAGGGTGAGCGACTGCGAAGGGTGAGCTGTGTACGTGGACTCAGAAATTCTCAGCTCACCATATTGATGTGATTCGGTTGCTGTCTCCTTGTGTCGAAGCCGCTGACGATGTATGAAGCAACTATGTTCTGTTGAAGAGGGTCGAACCCAATATCGCCAACATACAGGCTCTCTGCAACCTCGAATTGACAACCTCGAACACCTCCGAGTGGCAATAATTTTGATTCCGCTCATTCCCACCGAAAGAAGCCCGCGTGCTCCCAATGCCGTCTTGCTGTCTTCTCCTCCAAGGGAAGGGGGTATCGCCATCGTTGTGTCCCTCATCGTCTTCCAGCCCACCTTCCCGTCTACGGCGAGAGGAGATGAAGGCAAGCAAATCCGCTCCGATCTAGCCGCTTGACGAACAATCCCGACGCCACATACACGCATTCGCCGCACCCCTTCACCATGGTCGGCAGACGACCCGTGTTGACTTCGACTCCTGTCAAACCGCCTCGTCTGCCACGATCCCCCTCTGAACCGGGTCGTCTTAGAGACACCTCGGACGACCAATTTCGAACTCGGAACTCAGCGACGACGTCTGCTGAAATGTCAGAGACGTCCTCTCTGCATTCCCCTTCGCACACCACACCCCCGCAGCAGATCTACGTCTTGTCCGCCGACGGATCCTCTTTGTTCCTTTTGGACCCGTCGAAACCAAGTGGGATCGAGGAGCCTCCCCCTTATGCCCCTTTCAAGCTGCGCAACGAGCCCGAGCAAGGAGGTTTCGCCATCGACGCACCAGATACGGAAATCGTGCTCGAGCGCGAATCGAGCTCGAATTCAATATCGCATTCAAATAATATCGCTGGACCATCGATCAATCCTATTGGATCGACTCTGCCCCGGAGATCGCAATTGCCAACGATAGTCCTGCCAGGATCGCCGACGCGTCGCCAGAGATCTAGTACATTCTCAGGAACGGACTCCACCTCCTCCACCACCCACCACCACAGACCGCGATACACCACTGCCGTGTCTCAGACGTCGCTCCCGCCGGCAGAAGTATCAAGGACGTCGCTCTTCACTCCGCAATACCACTCGAGACCGCTGCCAGATGAGAGAACGCCTCTGCTCGGGGCTAGGGCCTTGCATGGCCAAGAGACCGACGGGGAGGAATGGACAGAAGTCGCCGCTTGGCCTAAACGACGCGGATTATGGCGTGCCATTTTCTGCGGAGAGCTGGAAGAAGTCGAGAGTGAGAGGGGAACCAGTTGGAAAGCCGCGTGGAGGCGGTTCTGGCGTCCGGTCATCCAGGGTCATTATTGGAAGGCAATGCTGCATCTGTGGTTGCTCAACTTTCCTTTCGTGAGTTCACGCCAGAGCGTTAATGGCCACGTCAAACGCTTGCTGACGTTTTAGGCACTGTTCGTCTGGCCACCCTTGGTTGTGGGGACGCTAGCGGGAACGGCCCTGCTTATCACATTGCCTCTGGGCGCTGCAGTATGGTGGTTGACGCTATTCATCTCCCGCTCAGCCGCGAGATTGGAGGTAGGTCAGATATCTCCAACCCCTTCTCTGAGCTAACTCCGGTGTAGACGATACTGCAACTGCACTATCACTCGCCATTACACCCTTCCACCCCTACGCGGGTCTACCACCCAATCTTCCATCGGATTAAAGAACGCCCCCCTCAAAGCCCCTTATCCGAGCCTAGCGAGGAATCTGAACCCATTGTCTGGGAGAAACGATTCATCAAATGCTCCTACGCCATGGTGAGTGCGAGCGAACAACTTTGATCTCGGTGCCTGACGCCACCTAGTTCTGCGATCATTACTCATACTCTGCGCTCTCGTACTTCCTCCTGATCAAACCCCTCCTCGTGCTCTTCTCGACGATCGCCCTGTGGGCGTTGTTCCCAGTGGCAGTGGCGCTGGTGTTCACCCTGCCGATGTATCTCAGGGCAGCTAGGCGGTGGGGGAGGTGGCAAGCGGAGGTGGCTCTGGAGAACCTCTAATCGGGGCCGGCTGGGTCGGATGAAGAGCGGAGGGCGGCGGTGTTGTCTGGGACACCGACAGGGAGCAGAGAGGGTAGCCCGGAGGCGAGGTTACCATTGCGGCGGAGGGAGAGATTTGCACACGTGGGAAAACACAGGAGAGCAAGAGGCAGTGATAAACAAACGTTGTAAGGGATAACTCGAATTTGGTTCATGGTTTGTAGGTTCTCATCGGCTTTCATCATTTTGGGCTAGGGTATTGGGTATACGTTAGAGCGATGTACGATTATCTCAGATGCCTGGTCCGTCAGGCGAGGGCTATACTAGGACCGCAGTGGCGCGACTGAATGACTGCTGTTGTCGATCGGTGTGCTCGAGGTTGTCCACCGGACTGGCCTTGTGGTCATGAACGAGCTGATACTGGTGGTATCGCAACTTCACATTCTGGCTCTAGATGCAGATGATAAAGCTTGATCTGCATTCGTAGCTTCTTACAGTAAGTCCGTGTTCCGACAGATCTGACACTCGACACCACTCCTCATTCTTTTCGCACATTGCTCCCTTGCGATCCTCGAGGTCAAGAGGTGATCGCTGAGCGGGACCGAGCTTGTCCTGCTTGCCTTCGCACACCGTACTTCCGTTGCTTAGCTCCGTCTCCTCCCTCTCCTTCCACATTGTCCGTGTGCTTCGCTTCCGCCTCTTCATCCTCACCGTCTCCACCCGCCCACCTACGCCCTCTTCTTCTCTCCCAGGACTCTGCCCTTGCCCAACACTTTTCGACGCTGAGCAAACATGTACATGTACATGACATACAGCGCTACCAATAAAATCCCACATCAGCATTGTGCCCAGATCACCAAGGTAAAGCTCAATTCTACTGACCTGGGAACCAGAGGACGAACATCGCCAACGTCCAGAGCTCATAAGGGCCCCAGGACTTGGTTGTCAATTGCGTCTTTGACTTCAAAGACGACTTTGCCGCTTTCCACAGCAGAGATCGGCCCCATGATGTCGTGGCGAGTTTCTTGCCTGCGCCAAGGGGCAGAATGGAGACGAGGTGGGATACGGGCGAGGCAGACTTGATCCATTCCGGGAGGAAGGGCAGGTTCTTGAGTGGAGGCAGGGTGTAGAACGCGAGGGCAGCCTCGGACGACGCTCCGAGGGGGTAGAGCGGGATGAAAGTGGTGTACCTAAGTTGATTGGGTGATCAGTCGGGGTCTATAGGCAGGCTAGCGGTATAGATGGAGTATCGTACCTCAGTTTGTCCAGCTTCTTGGTGCTGATCCCAAGGAGGGTGCAGACGTAGTACGAGTATCGAATGACTTCGGTGAATGACCATGCGAAGAGCATTGTCGTGAAGAAGGCACTCGAGTGGGTCTAGATACAGCGTCAACTTGCCGTCCAGTTAGGAAACATCCTGGAAGCGGACCCACCTCCTTGTTACTCTCCACGACACCCCATACCGTCCACAAACGGCTATACACCTGAGCAGCAGTCGTGCCCAATGGACTCCTCACCCATCCCAGAGACGCATGCACGACCTCCAGCACAGCCAGCGATTGTGTCCATTTTGTCCACCAGCCCAAGTGTCCATGGTGGTAGGAACCCTGTAGCTTTGCCAGAAAGTTCGATACCGGCCCCGGAACCAGAGCGGACTGGGAGAAGAGATACCTGCTAATCACGTTCGAAGATGGTGTGACGCTCGGGACCGGATGAGTGATCACAGAGTGGATCGTCAGGAACAGGAGGTTCGCCCAAAGCAGCGCAGAGACGAGGTTGTACACCACGAGGTAGAGCTTGACCGGGGATAGACCTAGAATTCGCGGGGAGTTAGTGATTGCGTCCAAGCAACGCACGGACGGCTCACTCTTGGTTTGTTGCTTGACTCTAGCGCCCTGCTCCTCCGCAGTGCCCTTGGACGCTACGGCAGCGTACGAAGGTGACCTGGGGGTGTTATTTGGCTTAGTACTCATGTCTGCTTGAGTGATGGAAGAACGAGCAGATGATGTCAAACGACAACAACGCGATCCCCGGCCAGATCCAATGACGCTAACCGGGATTTCGAAACACCACTACTACTAACTAGTAGCTTCACACTGCACCACTCAACCTATAACCCCGGGCTCGTCGCAGATGTGCATATGATACAAGTGTAGTCTAGTGGCAGGTCGTCCGCCCGTGCACGCGCACAAGTGCCGAGCACGACCCGAGCCATACTTGCATACTGAACTCGAACGCGCTCTAGGCCGCCTTGATTCGCTTTCCAATCTGGGCCTGGTAACCGGCCTTGATGGCGGAGACGGATCGTCCTAAAGGTAACAGCATGAGCTACTTGGACGATAGATGAAGGACGTAGTGACTCACGGGAGCCACACGACTCGCAGGTGAGGAAATACAATCTGTTCTCCTTGCCCAGTAGCGTGTCTGGCGATTTGCAGATCTTACATGTGACGTACTCGACTAGCTCACGCTTAGCAAGGGTCTCCATGCAACAGTCAGTGTCCAACTCACCGATGTACTTTCTCAACACGTTTTCAATCTGTTTCTGGGTATACCTTCCCTTCATGATCAATCTCTGGGCGCCGTCGATCGAGCCTGTCGTTCCCAACTCCGAGTACAAGAACTGCAAGACGTGCTCTGGCTGTCGGTGCATCCTTCTGCAAATGTCGGTCAAGTTGGCGAACACTGTCTTTTTCGTTCCTTCTCTCGCGACCTGGGGTGGGACTATCGTATACCTCCTCTTCTCTCCCGCCAGCTCTGGGTTGTGCGCATGTAGCAGGGTGAAGAACCGTCTCAGCAGCTGCAACACGGTCAGCACGAACCGAAAGTGATTAGGCGCTACTCACCTCGGGATATGTCGCTTGTCGACCTTCGAGGACCCAGGCCTCCTTTCCAGTATCGGCCTCGGCGGCTCCGCCACTCTTCTCAAACACGTCGTCTCCTAGGTCACCCTCGATGTCGGCGACTCTCTGCGCCTCGTCCTCCTCCTTCTCCGCGTCCATCTCGTCGAGCTCTTTTGCGAAATCCGAAGCGGGCTTTCTCGACTTTTTCTTCTTGACGGGCACGTCGAGGCCATCGGGTGTGGGGACAATGGCGGCGTCTTCGCCCTAGGCGAATGTTAGCGCCTTCCCGCGATTCCGTACATCCTTAGATCCTCAAAACTCCATCGTCCTCCATGCCTCCATAGCGGACGGATCCGCCTTGACCTTTACGCCAACTCGATCCACTTACCAGATCTAGAGGAATGTCCTTCTTCTTCTTCTTCTTCTTCTTCAGGTCGGCAAACAGGTCTCCATCATCTGCGGGCGGGGGCGCATCGGCATCTGGCACGACGGTCGAGCTCTCCGCGACTGGCTCTACTGGTGCAGCTGCTGCTGGCTCTGACTCTGCCGGCGTCTCCTCGACCGCTGGGGCCGGTGTTGGCGTTGGCTCCGAGACTTCTTCCGTGTCTAGCGTCACCTGCTTCTTCTTCTTCTTCTTCATTCCCGCGAACATGTCGACTTCTGGGTCCGCCACTGAGTTTGATCAGCTACCTTCACATTGTCTCCCACTCACTTTTGGTTTCTTTTTCACGTGTCAATGAGTCCGAGGTGTAGTCCTGCTTGGTGTGATCCTTTTGTATGCTACTTGTCGTCGTCGTCGCTGTGGTCACTGTTGGATGTATCTTTACCCCTCTATGTTCACTGCACAAAGACGAGTCGAACAAGGTGGAGGGAGTAGGGAGATGGGTTGTAATCGGCGTTATAATCGGGCTTACACATTTGTGGCGGAATTCCTCCTACCCTTACCCTGACCTCCTCCTCGCCCCGCCCAATCCCGAGCATTCAGCTAAAGACATCGTAGACACCTCCTGCACACTCATCCATACCCACCCGGAGCAATGTTGTCGAGATCAGTCAGACAGGCCGCCGTCGCCGCCAAGCAGGCCAGCGTCAACGTCGAGGCTCAGAGGAGCATGGCCACTCTGAGGGAGATTGAGCAGCGGTGAGTATAGAGTGGAAGAGTATCGGCCGAGACGATGGGAGGATGCGTAAACTGCATTGGAGGTGGAAGGATCATTGGAGGGATGCAGCGTGGAGTGGTCAGCAGCAAGTAGGCCGTCGAGCAGGGAGGAAAGCTGTTGGAGAGAAGACGTGGTGAAATTGAGCAGAGTGCTAATCCACTGCCAGATTGAAGTCTGTCAAAAACATCGAGAAGATCACCAAAGTGAGTATCCTTCGCTTTCAAGCTCTTGCATTGGAAGAAGGAGTATGGCGACGGACGTAGATGGAGCTTGGATGGGCGACAGGAGATGGCAACTGGAGCGGATGGACTTCGTCGCCTCATTAGCCAATAAGCCACAAATGCCGCAGAGGGGAGATGGACAGGGGAACGAGCGACGGCATGCTCCTTCAACAGCTGCAGCTTTCTCAGAACTTCTCGCTAACACCCCGTAGTCGATGAAAGTCGTCGCTTCGACCAAGCTCACCCGAGCGGAGCGAGCCATGAAGGAGGCCAAGAAGTACGGAGCTGCCAACAACGGTGAGTGAGCGGGTTCCGGGGAGTGTGAGGGCTGTGTGGCCGCATGTGGAGTGGAGGCAGCTGCAAGCCATGGGTGTACAGCACTGCTTTCACTATGCCTACATGGCTTACGCCATCCGTTGCTTCACCCTCACGTGTCCGACTTGGACTCTCAACTGACCACGCCGCTTAGAGCTCTTCGAGAACGCTCTCTCCGAGGCCGAGGCCAACCCCAAGGTCCTCTACCTCGCCGTCTCGTCCGACGGTGGTCTGTGCGGTGGTATCCACTCTGGTATCTCCCGAACGATCAAAAAGGCTGTCGCTGGCACCCCAGGCAACGTGGCCGTCATTGGCGACAAGCCAAAGGCCCAGCTGTCCCGAGCCCTGCCAGAGTCTATCAAAGTCTCTTTCAACTCGATCGGCAAGGACGTGCCCACGTTCGCCGAGGCCAGTGCCGTCGCCGACGAGATTGTCAAGAACGGCGGCGACTGGGATGAGGTGGGTGCAACTCGCACAACGTGGCGTGACCTTTCGCTGATCCGGTTGATAGCTACGAATCGTATCCAACCACTACCTCTCTGCCATCTCGTACGAGCCCCGAACCACCGTCGTCTCGTCCGCCAAGCACCTCGCCGACTCGCCCGGGTTCAACCAGTACGAGATGGAGGAGGACGTTTCGAAGGACCTCGCCGAGTTTGGCCTCGCCAACGCCATCTACACCGCCCTCGTGGAGGGACACGCCGCTGAGATTTCCGCCCGACGAACCGCCATGGAGAACGCGTCGAACGTGAGCCACGCGGCGTGGTGACTAGACTGGATGCTGACCCAGACTCCGTAGAACGCCCTTGACATGATCGGATCCCTGCAGCTGCAGTACAACAGAGGTCGACAAGCCGTCATCACCAACGAGCTGATTGACATTATCACCGTGAGTGCCGCACAGCGCTTCTTTGTGCATTGCGTTGCTGACTCTCTGTCTAGGGTGCCTCTGCTTTGTAAGGTGGTCTGTGAGAAATAGATATAGGGCAAAAGATGCAAAATCATACCAGAAGTGAAGCGCGATGTCGGCAATGACTTCGATGCTGTCTGATCTCTGCGTGGGGCGTGGGCCGGCTGGCTCTTGGCCCTACATGCTCGCTCAAGGCTCCATTTGGATGCTTGTAGGGGTGTGGTCGCTACAGGCAGTGTTGGGTGTTGGCGCAGTCTGTTGTGGTGCCGAGGTGGAGGTTGACCGGCTTGAATCGCATCTTTCGCCGCCCATCGGTAATCCCCTTGATCGTCCTCTGACTCCTCTTGCAATCCCGTTCTTCTTCCAAGCTGCTTCGACTCTGCCATCGTGTACCCACCCTACTCAACCCACAGCCACCTCCCACGGCTACATACGACATGTCATTCTGCCAGACGTGCTCGTCCGAGATCACGCCCCGCTCTTCGCCATTCATCACGCCGTGCTGCTCTCGCCCGATCTGCGAAGGGTGTTTGGGGCGGAACCCCAGGTTGAGGGAATATATCCCCTGTCTACAATGTGGCGATCAACGAGCTACCTCGTCCCGCAGCGCACAACCAACTCGCCAATCCATACAGGAAGCTCAGGCTAGGGAACGAGAGCGAGAACGAGAACGGGCATTTGTCGATCGCGAGAGTCAGCCGATATTCGAGCTCGGCGACGAAGAGGAGTACAGTTTACTAGGGGATAGCGATCACTCATCCGCATCCGGGGGTGGCGACGGGAGTCGATCCCCTCCCCCGGGCTACGAGGGCGATGGTCTACAAAGTTCCGGTGGTGCCGGTGCTACAGCCTCGAGGCGATCGGTGTCGAGTATCCGATCGACGGGATCTCAACACGACTATCAAGCTCAAGAGGGCCGATCGATCCATGAGCACAGCGTAGAGCGTAATGCGCCATCGAGGCACGATGGCGAGGAGATGGAGATGGAATTGGTGGAGGTGCGCCATGCGGTCCAGAAGGGGGATACCATATTGTCCATTTCGCGCAAGTACGCCGCAGATGTGAGTCCCTCACCCCCGCTCTCCACTTGAGTGCTGATCACTGTGATAGCCGCACGAGGTGTTGCACCTGAACAACCTGCCACATTCGGTCTTATCAACCCAACCCCACCTGCTGCGTACCCGCCGCACGATCCTAATTTCCCAACGACTCGTGCCAAAGGCCCAAGTGCCCTCCACCGAGGTGTTCTCGTTTGAAGGTGATCTTCAGGGCGAGCCTCTGGACAAGGAGGAGGAAAGGAAGAGGGAGCGGGAACGCGCGTTGAAGCGGTTCCAGCTGTTGACCAAGAACGGGGATAAATCCGTCGGAGAGGCATACATCGCTTTGAGCGAGTTGGACGAAGGGAGAGATGACCTTCTGGAAGCGTTGGAGGAGATCGAGCGGGGGTACGAGGTAGACGAGGCTGAAAAGGCCCAATTATTGGCTAAAAAGGACGATAAGGAGGCTGCCCGAAGTACATTGCCAACCAGGTACCCCGTTGGGACGGGGAAGAAAGTCATTAGGGACCCGTCGAACAGGGAGGAAAGGGCCATAGAGGCGTTTTTCGATGATGAACAGTGGGAGAAAGAGGTGGGAGGGGTCAAACGCCAGTCTAGGAAGAACGGGTGGAAGAGTATCGGCGAGGGAAGCCACCTCGGGATCAAGGTGTAATTGATAGAGAGAGTATCCATCAGGTTGAGAAGAGCTCAAGGAGTGACAATTGGTATGGCAGCGCTGCCCTTGGTGCCCATTGCGGATTGTAGCTTAGAGTTGGTGCAGGCGGGTCTCCCGCCTAGTTTGTACGGTCTGTTTTGAAAGCTATTGCCCCTGTGTGTACGGAGACTGATTATTTTTACGATTTGACGATGTATCAGATGTTCATGTCAGCCCCGACGTCAAACCAAGTGAGCCCAGCCGCAAGGCAGCAAAAAAGTAGCATCGCGCTTCGGTACCAGGATGAGCATCGCAGTACGATCGCTCGCTACTGGCGATCCCCCACGTCATGCATAGTCGTAGTCGTCATGTACAACTCCCTCTACCAGCTCCACCGGTACGAAAGCGGCCGGTTTTGTCTTCTGCGCGATCTTGGCCTCGCTACTCGACCATCGCGAGATCTTCCTCCATCCGACGAAAGGATACTTATCCTTGAGTTCCACGGATTCATGCTTTTCTAGCCGGCGTATCCGCTCAGGCGCTCGCGCTGACCTCGGCAGGTCCTTGTCCAGCTTGAGCATCAGCCGTCCCCGCTCCAGCTACCTGAGGTGCAGCAGCGCCCTCAGCTCCACCACTTCCGCCATCCCCACTGCCTCCAGTGGGCACTGCGGGCATGGCCCCGGGTTGCTGCCACTGTTCTTCCTCTTCCTCCTCCCTCGGATCAACAACGATCTTCGCTTCGTGCCTACAAATCCCAATTAGCAGCTGTTTCCTAATGACATGCAAGAGACAGCTGGTATTTGATCCCACTCACATCTTCATGCGCAATAGCGCGGCTTGGGTCGCAGCGGTGGTCTCCCGGCCTATCCTCATAGCATCGCCAAACAGCACGTTTCGGGGGTCTGCCACGGCGAGGTTCAGGACCTACTTCTGTGTCAGTCGTCCGTCAAAACATGATGTGCTGATGCCTGAAAGCTCAAAGAGATCGTTGACTCACCCTGTCCACTCGGTCAATCTTCCCAGCCATGCGCTTATCCGTGACCAAGCCCTCGACTAGGGTCAACATGTCTTCAGGGGGCATGTCGAATGCGTGCGCCATCGAGTCGATCCGCACGGTCGAGAATGGCTCGACGTATTGGATGATCGAGCGCGTGTGGATGAGATTGATGAGCGTGCTCGAGTGGGGGTAGAGGAAAGGGTTGAGGAGGAACATGGGCTAAGTACATGTGGTCAGATACTTGCCTTTGGGAAGAATCCAAGCAAGGGTGTCACTCACTTCGGCTTTACGCAGTATCTGGGCGACTTCTCGATATTGCGCTCCGACAAACGCCCTGATAAGGTCTAATAGCCATGCCTGGCCGTCGGCGACGCTGGATCGGAACGAGGCTCGATCAAGAAGTACCGTCTTGATCCTCGATCGTCTCGATGTTGCCAAAACGCACAACGCGGTGATCATAGCGACGTCCGCAGTGGAAATGACCTATCCGGGGTTGATCAGTCTCACAGTACTGATCAGAGAACGGCTATAGCTCACCTGACCCTCCCAGTCCCCCAATCCGCCCTCCTCCCCGACTTCACCTAGCTCCACGCCCGCACGGTCAAAGTCTCCAGAGGCCAGCGCGACGAGACCCTTGCCGACTCTGATCTTTGCGCCGACACTCTTCCTCACATGTGACGCTTTGGCCTCTTTCTCCCTGTTCTCACGAAGGTCACCGGCCGTCGTCGTCGCCGAGTGATTGTTGCGGTTGTAAGCGCTTCCGGAGTTGGGCGGGTATATGCGGTCCAGGGCGGCTTCCAATTTGGCAATGTGGCCCGGAAGCGACGTAGGCTGGTTGAACGCAAGGCAGGTCTACCGACGTATAGTCAGCATAGGGGGTAAGTGATAGTTGGCAGACGTACATCCAAGACGCCCAGGCCCAGGTCGAGATGGTGCTGAGGGACAGTGCTGTATTCCCTAGCCGCGGAGTAGTTCTTCATCGCATTAACGTGAGATCCGCTCTTCACCGAGAGCGATGCGAAGGCTAGGTATGTGAGCTGTATTCGTGTCAGCTTTCTGTCCCAGTCATCTTAAGGGTAGCAGCTGAGAGGTGGGGCTAGGCTCTTGCTCACCCTTATCGACTCTTTGATCAGATTGCTCATATACCCCCTCAACTCGACATCCAGCCTCGCATTCTCCTTCCTCTCTGCCTCCTGAGCCTCTTCGATCCACTCAAAGTCCGGAACGCCATTCTCCTCCCCAGACTGACCCGAAGCTTTCTCCGCCACAGGTACTGCTGGCTCAATGTCCATTGCATCTCCTCCAGCCGGGTTTTGAGGGGCATTGATCAGCGCATCGATCAATGTCGTGATGCGCATGTACAGCTGTGTGTCCCATGTCCTGGATTTGACCAGACCTGCCAGTCGCCTTGTCGCGGCTAGCGATAGTTGACGAAGTGGTTGAGGAATTCTCGCTTCGTTGGACTCGGCGAGCAGAGCGACATGGCGAAGGCGGTTGATCAAAGCTCGGCCTGGAGATTGTCGATCAGTTGCGTCACTGGAGTCGAGGCGTAGACGTACCTTTATAAGGACCTTCGAACTCTGCTAATGTGAATCCGGGTGGGTCAGACTGGAAGACGGCGGTCAACCTGTCCAAGTCGGCTCCCCTCTGTCGATCAGCAGAGGGATGAGAGGGACCAGCTTCTAGAGAGCTCGGGACTGGCCCGAACACCGAGTCGGCCATTGAGGTATCCTCAAATCCGTCCGACGGGGGCGTTGCTTCTCTCGACATTGCAACAGGTGTGAACGTTGATCTATAGCCTGTCACTCGAGGTCGTGAGTTGGATACAGTGTAGAGTAGTAGCAGTTGCACCTGTGCTCGAGTGGACATGGAAGCACGACCTCCACTGCCACACTCATCCCTCCCACCCTGGAGATAACGCCGTAATGCCGATACCCGGCTGAGGACTGCGGGGTACCCCGCGCCTCCTCCCGAGCACGCACTTGCTGAGATTTGGGAATTCCGCTCCAACCACATCCTATCCTCCTCCTCCTCGACCCACAACGCATGAGCATTCACTTGGTAGCTATCAAAAGACTATCAAGCACGCTCTCACACCTCTCAACACACACAGCAAAACACTCTTTCAAACCACTGGCGAATCAGCACAGAACTCTAGCTACAATGTCCCAGGAATACTCCACCCGAATCATTGGGGTGAGTCCGAGGTGCTGCTTGGTGGAGGAGTGGATACTGATATATTATCGCAGGCTCCCAACACCCTTGGTCAGTATCAGCTGCAAGGCTTCTCTGCTCGTAGCTGACCCTAACCAGAGCACCGAGTGTTCACCGAGAAGGATGGGAAGGTTGTCTCCCCATTCCAGTGTGTGATACCAGCACAATTTAGGACGCAGTGCTAACCTGATCCCAGCGACATCCCCCTCTTCGCCGATGAGGCCAAGACGATCCTCAACAGTGAGCTGGTAGAAGCGGCGAAAGTTTCTAGCTGACCGCTTGATAGTGATCGTCGAGGTGCCACGATGGACTAACGCCAAGATGGAGATCTCCAAGGAGGAGGCCTTCAACCCCATCAAGCAGGGTGAGTTAGCTATCTCAGTGTATTCTCTCCCTGGTTTAGCTGACACGTCCCAGACATCAAGAAGGGCAAGCTCCGATTTGTCCGAAACTGTTTCCCCCACCACGGTTACATCTGGAACTACGGTGCCTTCCCCCAGACATGGGAGGACCCATCGGTCAAGCACGCCGAGACTGGCGCTGTCGGTGACAACGACCCACTGGACGTCTGTGAGATCGGAGAGGCTATCGGCTACGTTGGCCAGGTCAAGCAGGTCAAGGTCCTCGGTATCATGGCTCTGCTTGACGAGGGAGAGACCGACTGGAAGGTCCTTGTCGTCGACGTCAACGACCCATTGGCCCCAAGACTCAACGACATTGAGGATGTCGAGCGACACCTCCCAGGTTTGATCCGGGCTACAAACGAGTGGTTCCGAATCTACAAGATCCCCGATGGCAAGCCAGAGGTGAGCGAGGCTCCTTTGCCGGTTTCACCTGATACTAACGATGAGGTCTAGAACGTCTTTGCCTTCTCCGGAGAGGCCAAGTCGAAGAAGTACGCCATCGAGATCGTGCACGAGTGCCACGAGGCGTGGAGGAAGCTCGTCACCGGCGAGGCCCCAGCCAAGACCGACTCGTACAACCTCTCCATGTGAGTCTGCGCAGCAGCTGTAAACTGGACCCCGCTGACCCTCGTCTCAGCCACAACTCCACCGTCAAGGGATCCAAGGGTCTCGTTGGCCCCAACGACCAGGTCTACTCGTCCCTCCCAGCCGACTCGAGGAAGCCCGCTGCCGCCATCGACCCATCTAGTGAGCTTGACCAGCTTGTCTGTACGGGAAGAAAGCTGACCATATTCCAGTCTCCAAGAGCTTCTTCATCTCGTCGGCGTCTGCTTGAATCGCGGCAGAGCCTTCGCAGAGTGGCAGTAGGCTCTAGATCAGACCTGTTGGCTTGTGGCATGCAAATGGAAGTATAAACCGAGCTCGGGGAAAGTGCTTAGAGCTCCGAAGAATTGAGAGTTTGTGACGGTACAACTGATGTCAGAAAACCCGAACTGCATCGCTGATTGCAGCATAGTGCCTGCTGATACTGTCACATCTTGGGCACTGACACAGCGATATCGGAGAACTGACAAACGTGGTATCTACTGCCGACCCAAATACCCTCTCTCTTCAGAGGTAGCTGCCCAGCCAACTATTCACTCTTTCAGCGGCAGATCGAGTTCTTGATGGACAGCGGTGACCGTGGTATTGGTCATGATGGCGTACTAAACGTGTCAGAATAGGGTGCAGACTCGGACTGGCTCACCTGGTAGATCAGACTCTGGGTGGTATCTTTGACTTCGTTGTAGCGGTGTAAGAGGCGGATATGCTCTTTGACCAGGGTATCGGGATTGTGGGGACTACACATCGAGCACTCAGTCAGCCTCGACATAATCATCAACATAAGATCAGGAGGTGTGAGCGAGGGATTCGAGGTGATCGAGGTCGATTGATGATGCAAGTCATGTGAGCATGATAAGATGTCGAAGAGTCAATGGAGATGTGTGGACAGCTAGCGAGAAGGAAACCCCGTTTGATAAACCTTCTGGGGAGGATAAGTGATTTGACATACCCGATCTCCTTCTCAAGAACTTTGATCTGAGCCTTCAGTTCGGCTATCTTCTCGTCTTGCTCCTGCGAGGATGAAGGTTGTGCCTTTGTGAGGGAAGACGGCGTTAGTCGCGGTCGATTCAGCTATCGAGGTTAGCTGGGATTTCGTACCTTTTTGTACATCTCTTGCGGTCTTGCACCGGAGCTCTGATTTGTGGGATGGAAAGTCTTGCTGCAACTGAGTTTCCGACGAGGTGAAGAAGAGAAAGAGAAAGGAGGAAGGAAGGTTGAGCGTTGAGGAGGAAGGTGTCGTGCGAGGTGAAACGCAAGTTGACGTCATCACAAAATCAGTCGCGACGTCTCTTGAACATGAACCGATCACCTCGATCTATAGTCCACATCTTCGCTGTCTCGCTCACCCAAACAGCCACCGTCTGCGGCGGGAGTCACTTCAGAGCCATGTGTGGAGCCGAGGGAGAGGCTGGGCCGAGTCATAAACGCCCTCTACCGACATTCGCCCAAAACGACACTCCACCCGACTGGGAGACAATCTCTCTGCCTCAAGACGCCATTCTGCGGAGGTGTAAGTGTCTTGCTGGCCTCAGTATATAGTCAGTACTGATTGATGCGTAGTGACTGATGCACACTGTCATCCCACGGATTTGGAGCACCATGGCTCAGTGTATGATGAGGTGAAACTGGGTGGACTGGCCGCTATGGCCACCGAGCCGGAGAACCAGGACTTGGTCTATGATCTAGGAGGAGAGAGGAGGTGGGCTTCGAGCTCAAAGAATTCTCAGAGAGAGGAGAAGAAAGGTCCCAGAGTCGTCTCGTGCTTTGGTAAGACAACAACAAGACTTAACGCTATGTATACCCGATGGCTGACTCCTTGCGCCCCTTCGCAGGCTATCACCCCTGGTTCAGCCATCGATATACGCTCACCTCTCCGGCCCCCGACAAAGCGACACACTACTCCGAGCTCTTCTTCACACAGGTAACTCTCGCTGAACTCAAAGAGAAGCCCGAATCCGTGCCGAAGAAGCTGGAGCAGTATAACCTCTTGATGGCACTACTACCCTATCTCCCCGAGCCAATACCCTTCAACCCTCTTCTCCAGGGCATGAGAGAGAACATCCGGCGGTGTCAAGAGCAAGGGCGTTTGGTGATGGTGGGTGAGTCCCAAGAAATGACCTGGCGAGATGGATGCTGAATGCGTTGTAGGCGAGATAGGCCTGGATGGGGGGTGTAGAGTTAGATGGCCGAAACGTGCCAAGGGGGTGTACGACCGCTGGACTGCAGGTGATCTGAGTGCTACCGGCTCGCAAGTGCAGCCTCTAGAGACTACATATCTTCCAGCGGCTGGTGACGACGGCAATACCTCTTCGAGCCAGAACAACGACGCGGAAGAGGTCAATTGGCAAGCGCTCACTCCTTTCAAAGTGTCGATGAAGCACCAAGTCGCCATAGCACAAGCCCAATTGCAGCTAGCTATCGAATTTGGCATCAACGTCTCCTTCCACTCCGTCTCAGCTCCAGGTACGTGTCCCACCCAGCCGCATTGATCCGCTCCTTAGACTTGACTGACCTCGTACAGGTCCTACAGTATCCCTGCTCACCGCCATGCGGGATAAGCACCGGACTCGATTCACAAACTCCGTCAACGTGGATATCCACTCTGCGGGCGGCTGGTCACCCGAGTTCTGGTCCCAAGCAGAGGTGAGCTCTTTCCCCCAGTACTCCAGTTCCTCGGCCATGGATGATAACATGGCGGCGCAGCGAAACCTGCTCAATATCTACGCTTCACCTTCGATCTTCATCACGGGCAGGTCTCCAACCGCCCCGCAGCTCATTCGGGCTATTAGTTCCGAGCGAATGCTCGTCGAATCGGATTCACACGACGTGCGCTTGTCTACGAAATTGGTCTGGGCAGCTACGGTCTGGATAGCGAATTGCAAAGGATGGAGTCTAGAGGGTGGGGACGGTCGACATGGTACTACTCCATCACATATTCCTGATGGCAAATCCGTTGGTCGGGATGAACCAGGAATGGTTGCGGATGGTGGTCAAGGCGATGAGGATGATATTGGTGGACAGATCGACACCGACGAACCCAGCGACGCCGACTCCGAGGAGTATGACCAGTATGGAAAGCCAAAGGAAAAAGCCATCTGGACGGTCAGACAGCTTGAACGGAATTGGAACCGATTCATGGGTTTGACGACCTAAAACAGTGTGTGCTTCACACCGCATGCAGGCAATCACCCCACTCGAAAGGCGGACCCTTGGTCGGATACTGATCATCGCAGGAGTCTTTAACTTTATACACATCCTTTCAACGCGTTAGCCTTGAGATTGGACAATCAAAGGGATGCTCTCAACCCTGGGTGTGGAGCGCATATCAACGCATGATGGGTATAACTAAACCTCTAACTCTAACCAGCTGAATTGTATCCCCATTCTCACCATCAGCGTCAAGAGCAATGTCCATCCTCAGCAAGACCATCAGGTTGAACGACGGGACTTTCATCCCCAGACTGGCTTTCGGCACCGGTGAGCACTCTGCTCTTGTCACCCTGAATAGTTGCGTGGTAATGCTGATGCGAGGCCTTAGCTACGGTATACTACAAGAAGCCCTGCACTGGAGCCCTTCTACAAGCACTTAACAGGGGATTCCGACATATCGACACTGCAGCGTCCTATGAGAATGAACAGTCGGTCGGGGAGGCATTGGCCCAATGGACCGGGAGCAGGGAGGAGGTGTATATCACTACCAAGTGTAAGTCCCTCTGAGCTGGTTATCCACAATTCCCGCCGCTCCATCGTGTGAGGTTGATCAGTGCTTGGGATGGTTCTGACCTTGTGGCAGATGGGAACCCGGCAGGTGGGATCTTGAATGATCCGAGAGCGAGCCTCAGGAAGTCGCTCGAGCTGGTGAGTGGCTCAGTGGACTGATATCCCGGTGCGAAGCAAGCTGATAGCGGGTAGATGGGCTTGGATTATGTCGATCTGTGTGAGAGACCCCGGGCTGTAATTCAAAACTTTGCTCACGATCCGTCTTGTCGTAGTCCTGATCCATGGCCCGCTGGTGAGTGAACAACGGCGTGGTCTCGTTGTCTCTCCGGCTCTCCCTCCCTGATCACGTTTCCGCACTCCGCGTCTCGCCGCCTCCTTACACTCACCCTCTCCATCATCTCGCCCTCTCTACACTTCCCCTATGATCGAAACAGCTTCATGCCGAGCCTCTCTTGCAGTGGCTCCCGCCAAACACTCTTGCACAAGCGTGGAAGATTATGGAGGAACTTCAGGAAGAAGGCCTCTGCCGCTCGATCGGTCTGAGCAACTTCTCAGCTCATCACATCGAGGCATTGAGCTCCACTTGGAAGGTCATCCCCGCTGTGAACCAGGTCAGTCACTCAGTGTAGCTCTCATCCCAGTTCTGTCTTCCACGTGTCGACGACGACCCTCCCGCGTCGCCGGAATCCTCGCTGATCGGCCGACAGGTGGAGTACTCCCCGTACATCGCCCACGACGACGTGTATCGCCCTCTCAAAGTGACATGCGAGAAGTTCAACATCGTCATATCTGGTTTCTCAACCATGGCCCCTTTGGCAGTCAGCAAGGACGGTCCGGTGGATCCAGTCCTGCAGCACGTCGCTGGGAAGAGGGGCAGTAGCGATACTCAGGTTCTGCTTCAGTGGGCAGCGCAAACCCTATCTGGGCCAGTGGTCCTGTGAGTACTGCTTCTCTGCAGACTGCAGTATCGTGACTCGGAGGGATGAGAGGTGCTGATGAATCTGGCTCATACAGGACGACGGGTCACGAGGAGAGGATGTCGGCATACCTCGACGCGATGGACATGGAGCCATTGACGGAGGAAGAGATCGAAAGGATCGGTGAGGCTGGCGAAGGGAGATCTTTCAGGAAGTACCCCGATGATCTGGTCTACGGGCCGGTGTGAGGAGCGACTCGCATGCATACTCCCTTGAACTCTTTGAAGGAGTACAATACTGGCGTGAAAAGCAGCTTGAGACCCTTTGAACGAGTTCGAACTACGAGTACTCAATCCACAGGCTTCAGTAGCGGCGAACCAGTTGGCGTCTATTGAGCTTGACGTCGTGACATACGCATCGATGTAGGGTCCCGTGTCATCCATAATCTAGCCAGTCCCAGCTATGGCCATGGTGAGCTTGTTTGAATGGACCAAGATTTTTCTGCTTCAACGGCTGTCAGTCGAGCTGACCCTGTACCCTAATCGTCGTGGTCTCAATAACCGGTGCATGAGGATGTATAATCCGGGCTACCCAGCTTTTTAACACCGAAGATGCCTCCTTCAAGTCGACTTGCGTCTTCTACGGAAAGCTAGAAGCGCCGAGTAGCCCTATCCAGCCCCATTCGGACGTCTTGTTGCAGCGTTGCTAGCAAAATTGCCGGTCCGATGTGATTGGGGGATGTAGCCCGGTGTTATCGCCTCGGCATGGTGCTGCGAAGAAGAGGGTAGACAATGACGTCCACATCGTCGAGGAGATGGGTGAAGTTGTTCTGAAGGCTTGTGCAGACTCGGTCCTCAGGGGGCCTGTGCTCGAGTCGAGGGCGTAGACCAAGATCGCCCAGTCTGCTCAACGAGCGAAGGAATCGCAGCGTCCTCTGCTGGTTGAGCGGAGTGGGCGAGCTTGATATGAGCAACGGCTTACGGAACCCGATACCGAGTCCGAATTAACCGATTCTCTGCGGGTGGTGACGCGGCTTCTGTCGCCCCATCCGAGGAGTCTCAAGCGACGGTTGTACCGGATGAGCGTATCCTCGCAGCCCGCGGGTTGTTGTATTGGCGAGAATCCTTGCAATTCGGTTCGATCGTAGTCAGGTGGAAGCCACCAATGTTTGGGCCTTCGGTCCTGTAACGTTGAAAGGCATATCGAAGTCGTTGGGCAAAAGGATTGAGTTGGCCTAACATCGTGGTGAGACCGTGGAGTACGCCTTTATCTAATGGCTTAGCGCTTGCTATGGTAAAGGCAACCGAAGCGTAGGTTTTGATCGTCGTGTTGAGTTAGGTTTGTACTGACACCACTGTAGTCGGCCTGGCGAAAGCAGAAAGCGGATCGCATTACCAAACACGGCAGATCCGCGGCACCCATGTGTAATCAGTGTTGCGCCGCTCGGGGTGTCGTAGAGCGTATCCACCTTGGTTACAACACCAAGTGTGCGCGTTGCACGAAACTCGGCAAGAGATATTCGTTCCAAGGTGGTTCGGTCACCGGAACGGAGACTGAAGGTCCCGAGGACCCCCCTACCCCACCTAAGAAAAGGGCCAAGGTTGTGAGTGCTATTGAATGATTGTGTGTGACTCTGCTGATGCGGCGGTGTAGTCCTCGCTGATGAAGTTGCTGATGGTGGTATGCCTCCACCGTGGTGGAAGCCGGACTGTAGGGCTCGACGACGGGAGGACCAGCAAACTAGGAAACACATTAGCAACATCACCAACAACAGGACACCACCGTACACGACTCACTGGATTAACAGACGCAGAAGCCAGGGTCTCTGCCACGACTGGTGAAGTCGGAATGTTCAGGTGGTACGACCCGTAGTCGCAAGCCGTGCGCAGTGGCGCCCAACTACATTGGAATCAGTCACGACCTAATACACAACAGAGCGATCACCTACACCAAAGTCGGAGGTCACAGAGGGAGCATCCTCCGGAATCGGGTCCATCTCAAAGGGCATGTATGGCTCATACTACATACCAAGTCAGCGTCAACACCACAACGATACTACAACCACTCACCATGGAACTTGTGACGGACGGCGCTGGGGTCGGACTTCGGAGTCCTTGAACCCAAGTCTGGGTCCAGCTCGTCGATCTCCTCCATCTCCCAGTTGTTCTCAACGGCCGGATACGCGGCCGGGGTGTACGACGGATGGAATGAGCAGAGACATCCCCTGCGAGTGCAGGACTGGCAGCGAGTGCCAGGAGCGACCTGAATACAGGCGACTGGGGGATGGGTTGAGCCGCACTGGAGACACTTGAACGGGGCAAGAGTACCCTTTCTCTCAATCTCCTCAGCCTTTCGCTTTCGCCATCGTCCCTACAACAAGTCAGCATAGACCCGTTCGAAGTCACAAGTAGAACTCACCGATCGGGACAGATTGGCGAACTCCTCAGCAGGAGTATTGGCCGAGGCAGGAGACGGAGTAGTGGTGTCAAATACAGTGAAGTCGGACGAGTGACCTGAAGGAGCGTAGGAGGCCTCAGAGGAGGCAGACTCCCAATCAGTGCAACCGGATCGGGTGGATTCAGTCTTTCCCTGAAAAAGAATGATCAGCCATGACATGAAAAGATAGAACAGAGGATTAGGATCTAGGGACCGACTCACGGTAGACTCGGAGTCCGAATACTCGGACGGAGTTTCGGCGAGCTTTCGGAAGAACTCCTCAAGCTGAGCCTTGGACAGGTTGGGGAATGGAGGCATGGACCCATGGTGAATATGAATAAGCTGTGTCAGGGTTGTTGTACTAGGCTGGGTTGGGGAAGTTGGAGAAGTGGCACTATAGTTGCCTGCTGAGGGGAATGAGAGGGACATTTGCTGATAGCGAAGCTTGTTCTTGCTTTGGGGGTAGGTGATGTCGGACTGGCATCGTTTGCCGCTGGACCTCGCTGTCGGCTAGATCCCGCTCGCACTCGACTGACATGTCCATGAGTATGGAACATGGGTGGGGGTAGCTGCTAGGGGCGTTATAGAAAGGAGGTGGAGGCTAGTGCAAGTAGTCGTTCGTTCGATCGGAGAGAGTGAAGAGGACGCGAGAGAGAGACCGAGGTAGTGTTGCAGTCACTCAGGCTGTGCATGTCAGCACACCCTCAGCAAGTTAGCAACTGTCTGCCAGTGTCTGCCTGTCTGCTCAGTCAGCCTATCAGGATGGAGCAGTAAGAGCAAGATAAGATCGTTTGCATCCGGTCTCCGGGCACCGAATCCGGAAATACCTGATCGAGATCGAGATCTCCAGATCTATCGCACGGGGTGCCTTTTTACCTAGAGCTGAATAGGCATGTGATGTCCCGGTGCGCATGGGGTAGGCATCCGCAGAATGAGCTTTATGGCCTCATTTGACAGTTTGAAGAGGAAAAAACGACTGGAGAACGAATGGCGGTGCAAAGCTTCGTTTTGAGGCGCCTGCAAAGTTTCCGAAAATTAGGCTCCACCCAAAGGGGAGCCTGGGCTACTAGGCATCCGAAAACTCTGACTTGTGCGACGAGGTGTGGGCCACGAGTTGCACACGAGTTGCACACGAGGGGGACACGAGGGGGGCACGAGTTGGACACCCGTATCTCACGAGCAAGTCACGAGTCGCCCACGAGTGGCTAACGATGCGGAAGGAGAACTTTTGAGGCGCCTGTGAAGATGACTGCCATAGGCCTTTGAGGCCATGGTCTGGGTGGCCTCAGAAGGGAGCACGGTGGATGCACTCCCTAGCTTCCTCTATTTTGGGGCCATGAGCGATGCCTGCATGACCGAGGAGCTCCTTCCGATGCGCCTGAAGCCACAATACGGGCCTCGAGGAGATATAGACATCATGCATCATGCACCACGGGCGGCCGTGCGCACCAACCAGGGTGTATAACTATAGATCGTTAAAGTACCGCCACGGCTCCACTAGCTGTGCTACAAGGGTTCCACACGAAATGGAAAAGAGACCAGATGCACAAGAGCCATCTCGTGGAGCGGCTCACCTCTCGCGAGTGACAAGCTGACGATTGAGATTGGCAACCGCTGAGTAGGCTCTTGAACAAAGCTCATCATGCTGGATCGGCCAAACGCTTTCTTCACGTGAAGAAGGCGTGGATGGAGTATAACGCCATGGCGACGTGAAAAATCGCGGTGCCCGGTGAATTAGAGCAATTTTTGGGACGCCTGGATCGGAGAACGGTGTTTAGGCCCTTGGATACCGTCCAAAGCTGAGAGTTAGGCCAGCCAATTATACTGCTTGTGAGCCCACTGTGCTATTCGACACTCGGCGATCGGCTCATCCGATGGTATTCGTTACGGTACAGTTGTCTCGCGAGCGGCTCAATTCCGGCATCTGCTACAGGGCACCCAGCCAGAGCAGACTGTCACGACAGGTCACGACTCATCATCTTGCAATCATCCACAGTAGTCCACAGTCCATCGACGGTGTCCACTGGCCATGTGCTGTAGTGTGCTATCCATTGGCGAGCCCGGCTCTCGTCGCTCTTCCGAACTCCGAAGTGAATTAGTGAATTCCCGACCCGGTCGACGGTGAAAGTGATGTGCCGAAGTCATTGGAACAATCATCTTGCGAGGTGATGATCATGGGTCATCTGATCACATCCTCGGTGTATGATGCCGCCAGCTGGAGCTAGTCACTGCCGAGGAGTACGCCAGCTCTTCGGTATAAGCACAGCGAGGGCAAGAACGTCGGCTTACCAATTTACTTCACTACCGCTTTGAACATCAACGACTGGACCGACCACCGGATCACCGGACTAGGACGATAATCACCATGCCGGTTCAAATCGTCAACATCCAGGCTGAGCATCATGAGTCTGGCTTTGGAATAGGCCACTCCTCGCCCCGTCTATCATGGCGATTCGGCTCCGCCAGCAGTCCTGACGATCGCAATTGGACTCAAGCTCGGTACACGCTGGAAATATCGCGAAATGGCTCAGTGGAGCGGTACGACGTTGACGGCGATCAATCCGTACTTGTCCCTTGGCCTTCGACACCATTGCAATCCCGAGAGATAGCCACCGTCAAAGTGACCTCGCATGGGAGAGACGGCTCGACTGCGACATCAGCCCCACTGACTATCGAGGCCGCCTTGTTGAGGAGAGAGGACTGGGTCGCAAAACTCATTTCGGCACCGGCTCAACCTAGAGAACGGGCTAAACCGCCTTTCCGGCTCCGCAAGTCGTTCCAGGCTCAACCGGGTGCCAGAGCCAGAGTATATGCCACCGCACACGGTCTCTACACCCTGGAATTGAATGGGAAACCAGTTGGCGATCACGTCTTGGCACCCGGATGGACGAGCTATTCTTTCCACCTGAACTACCAGACCCACGACCTCACCCCACTGCTGGTCGAAGGGGAGAATACGCTCGTGGCGCACGTCGGCGAAGGGTGGTTCGCGGGGAGACTGGGCAGTCGCGGGGACAGGAACATCTTTGGTGATCGACTCGGCTTTCTGGCCCAGATCGAGCTCGAGGGCAAACCCGTCATCGGCACAGATGACTCTTGGGACGTCCTCGATTCGCCAATCACCAACTCGGAGATCTACAATGGCGAGACATTCGACAACACCATCGATCTCGATGGACCGGCGAGGTGTAAAGCCCAGATCATCGATTTCCCCAAAGCCCAACTCATATCCTCCGACGCTCCCCCTGTTCGAAGGATCAAAGAGGTCAAGGCGGTGGAAAAGATTGTCACACCCTCGGGAAAGATCATACTGGATTTCGGACAGAACCTCGTTGGATGGGCTCGACCCAATAGGAACCTTCACGGTGCCACCTTGGTGATCCGACATGCCGAGGTGCTGGAGCATGGAGAACTGGGAACTCGACCATTACGAACCGCCGATGCAACGGCCAAAATCATACTGGGGGACCAGGCCGGAGGCAAGGGCTACGAGCCCAGCTTCACCTTCTACGGATTCCGATACATCGAAGTTTCGGGTGTTGGCACGGGAATCGACGTGGACGATTTCACCGCGATCGTTATTGCCAGCGATATGCGTCGTACGGGAACATTCGAGTCGTCACACGCACTCGTCAACAAACTGCACGAGAACGTCGTCTGGGGAATGCTGGGCAACTTCGTCTCCATTCCCACCGACTGCCCGCAGCGAGACGAGCGACTGGGCTGGACGGGCGATATCCAAGTATTCTCCCCCACCGCCAACTTCCTCTTCGACACGAGCGCCTTTCTGGCCGGCTGGCTCAAAGACCTGGCCGCCGAGACGATCAAGTTTGGAGGGACTGTGCCTGAGATCGTACCCTACGTGCCGATGCACGACGGCACTCCACGACCCAACGCAGTCTGGGGGGATGTCGCCTCGATCACCCCTCACGATCTTTACACCGCGTTCGGGGACAAGCGGATCTTGGAACAGCAGTACGAGAGCATGTGCTTGTGGTTGAAGAGCGGGTTCAAGAGGCGGGAGAATGGATTGTGGGAGCCGACAGACAAGCAATTCGGGGACTGGCTCGACCCAAAGTCGGTGAGTGAACTGCAGACCTCTTTCTCGGAGAATCAAGCTTATCCCGTTGTCAGCCACCTGCCTATCCCGCTCACTGCACAACAGACCCATTCTTCGTCGCCAACGCCTACCTCGTCCATGTGACCAGACTCACGGGTCGTATCGCCAGGATCATCGGCAACGACTCTGACGCCCAGCACTATGATACCGAGTACCGCCGGCTGAGGACCGAGTTCCAGGACGAGTACATCACCGCCAAAGGTCGTCCAGTTAGCGATAGTGAGACTGCACTCGCCCTCGTGCTCCATTTCGACCTACTCGATACCGAGGAGCAGCGCCACAATGCGACCGAGCGGCTGGACTGGTTGATCCGATGGGACAGTTTCAAAGTCTCCACCGGGTTCGCAGGGACGCCCATCATCCTCGACACGCTCGCCGAGAACGACAGGCTGTGTTTGGCGTACCGGATGCTACAGGAGAAAGACACTCCTAGCTGGTTACACCCAGTGACCATGGGTGCCACCACAATCGTAAGCACTGTCGACCTAATCTCATTCTATTCTGCTGACCTCGACTGGTAGTGGGAACGCTGGAATAGCATGCTGCCAGATGGGACTATCAATCCGGGCCAAATGACCAGTTTCAACCATTACGCCCTGGGCTCCGTTGCCCACTTCTTGCACACTGTCGTTGGGGGGCTGGCACCCCTTGAACCCGGGTGGAAGAAGGCTTTGATCAATCCTCGACCGGGAGGCACGGTGACCAGCTGCAAAGTGAGCTTTGACTCGCCTTACGGTCTCTACGCGGTCGATTGGGCGATCAGCGGGGACGAGCTTGTGGTCAAGGCGCAGGTGCCGCCGAATGCCTCGGCGGTGGTCAAACTCCCTGGAGTCGATGAGACCATTGGGAGTGGGCAGTACGAGTGGTCAGTTAAGTGGGAGAAAGACGCGAGTTGGCCTCCAAAGCAGCTCAAGGGACCGACGAGGGCGGGCATGCCGGATGAGTATTTGCCGTGAGAGGTCAGCAAAGGTCGTGCTCCTGCAGTATTGTGTAGCAAATGAGGAGTGTGTATAGCTCGTCATGCATTGGATCTCTGTCATTAGTGTGTGGGCGAGGTGCACGTCTGCGAGTACGAGTAGAGCGAGTCAGTGAACCAAGCAACAACTGAACAACCGCCCGCCAGTTTGACCAATTCGCAACTGCGGATCTGGTCATCTGACGCCTACAAAAAGCCGGTCGTCAGCGAAGTCATATTGGTCTTCTCTTCCTTCTACACCCATACGGCTTCTACTCGACACGCATTCTACAAGCCTCCTGTACATCTCAAGCAACCCCAGGTTAATCCACACGCTTTCCCACTCCCACAATCACACCTACTCAGCATGTCGCGACCATCCATCAACCCGGACACTTCGACTCCCGTCGACATACCCACCGACTCCGCCTCCATCGCTAACAAGGCGCACGGCGGACCCATCTCACCCCCTCTCGACCCTAGCAAATTGAACCAACAGCTCGCACCCCTTCCTCCAGCCAGAGCGCCCGTTCAGGCCGCCGACTCGAGTTCCGCCGAACAACCGCAACAACCACTCCGCTCGCCCGAGTCCTCCGCCCCGGGAGGGGTTGGCGAGTCTGCATATCTCGATACTGGGGTGACGGAGACGCCGTCCCATCCGACAGTTGCGGAAACGGGAGATCTGGGCGAGAGCGCAGAAGGCCCAGGACCGAAGAGTGGCCAGTTGAAGCGAAGGGAAGGAGGGGAGAAGAAGGGTGATGGTATCATCAAACTCGGTAGTCTGGGTGGAGAGGGTTTGACCAGGAAACCACCCATGGCTTCGCCAACAAGAGAGGAGAGGTCTTAGGTCGAGGACAGGGAGGACAAGTTGTCGTGGCATGCTCAACGCCCTCGAGCAACAATAATATATCAGCCAAGACCGGCGGGAAACGGAAACCGCATGGCTCGGTCCAGCGTAGTGGGAAGGAATAGCAGCGAAGTTCGTCAGAAGTCAGGAAAGCGAAGGCCTGGAATGGATACTATTGCGTTGGAGAGGATGCTCGCCCGGCCTGGTGCTGGTGCGGACGGTATGACGACCAAAACCAGTCATGCACAAATTGGACGGACCGCCGATATAACTACAGCACCGCTGCATCTTCACTTGTATGTACAACTGCTGATTTGCCTGCAAGGCAACGCGGCGTGACACCTGGTCACACTCAAATCTCCCTCTCCCCATCGTAAATCGCCTTGACTCTGGGGAATCGCAGACTCTTCTCTTGCCTGCCCTTTGCCGTGCTCTCGCCAAAGTACTGCACAGTAACCGTCTTGCCAATCTATGAGCTTGGGTTAGCAGTAGTCACCATACCATTGTTCACAAGTTGGCGACTCACGATGAGATCTGGGTTTTCCGCAAACTTGACCCTTTCCTCAGCGGTGAATCCACTACCGACGCCAACGGGGAATCCTTCGTGCTCAATGATGATTTTGGCCAAGGCGACTCGCTCTTCGAACACCCGGTCGATCGATAGCCTCATGGTGTTGGTCTCTATAGAGATGACTTTGTATTCCGCGTCTTGGAACTTCTTGAACTTGCGCAAATGTTTCCTGAAGTGTTACACCTCAGCCAACAACCCTCCCCGAATTCAACCTCGGAGTGAAGGAACTCACGTTCTCGTGCCGACATAAGGCTTGTCTGCGCGGAAGATCAATCCCTCCCACCCATCATCCATAGCTCTGCCCAATATTGACTCGTCCATCTCCGTAGCCTTGATCTCGAGCTGGTTCAAAGCGGTAATCCTAACCACTTTCTCTTCTCGATCTTGTAGTTCCTGCGTCAACCACAGCACCAACGCCTGGAGCTCTGGGATCCGTTCGCCAAATGTCAATCCGATCATATCGTCGCCTTTGGCCGGACCCCGATTGACCACCTCACTCCAGTTCAACAGGTCAAATGCGTAGTAAGCCGGTTCTTCCAGCGTCGTGTTCTTTGTGACTCCAGAGACGGAAGCGGAAAAGTCTTCCGTCAAACCATTATCCTCCCACAGTTGATCCGCCGGGGTGATGAGTCCGGGGTCGGAAAGTCTCGGAGTGGCCTTTTGTTCGTCTTTGGGCACCATGACGCAGACCTCTCCATCCAGGACAAGTCGCTTAACAGCACCATTGGCATCTCTGCTAATGTCCATCGGATCCCGCTCCAAGTAATGCCGAAGCAGGGGGAAGTCGATCAGAGGCTTCAGCTGAGCTTTCAGCTTGTCGAGCGAGGAAAAGATGATGCCTGTTCGCGAGACGAATTGAATATCAACACAAGTCAAAGGCTGAGAGGCGTCATTGAGGACGTAAAAGTCCATGAGGGCAAGTACTCGAACACCATCGAGTTTGCGGGAGACGAACCACCTGTCGCAGTACTTGGCAAGTTCTCCACTGATATTATCCAGATCGGTGAAGCTGTGCCCTTTGACACAGGAGAACTCTTTGTTCTTCCCACTCGCGAAGGCAGCTGTCTCAGAGTTCTCCATCTCGGTCGACGATCTGAAGCGTTGTCGGATCATCTGCGGTCGATCCGAATCACCGAGCGACGACGGACTCGGGTCGATGCGGGACACGCTATCGCTCGAGTCACCCGGCCAAGATAGTGACCGAATGGTCCTCCCACTGATACCGGCTTTCAAATCCCTGTCGATGACTCGGCTAAAGATGTCCCAGGCGGGATGCAAAGACACCTCTTCCTTGTCGTTGTATTTGATCAACCCGTGTCGGACCATGAATCGCTCTATACTCCCCGCACTCCGCGCTTTCCCCTGCGACGACTGATCCAGCAGCTGCATCAGGCTCTCCGGCGTCGGACGGCCTATCCAGGGGGTGTAGGGGCGAGGCGCTGTGGTCACATTCCGCAGGAGATTCTTCGAGGTCTGGTATAACCTCAAATCGGGGTCGTACATCCTATCGCATCAAGCCATCAGCACGATCCTCGCACTATCGCACTCAGTCCTTACCTCTCCAGTAGGGGCCGGAGTTGTGGATACCGCAAGATGATTTCCGCCTTCCTATTTATCGAGTTTTCTGCCACTAGCTCCCGATACAGCTGGAACAATAGCAATAGCTCGTCTATCACCGGATTCTCCTTGTCGTGGGGTTCGTGCATGGGCAGTTTGTCCGCCAAATTAGGCGCCTTGGCTTCTTTCCTGGACGACGAGATCGTGGATTGTTTCCTGGACGTGGGGCGGGGGACGCAATCACGAGTCCTCACCCGTCGAGGGGATCTCGAGCCGGGAAACCGCCATGCAGTTCCAACTTCTTGAGCGGGCGCCTGAGATGATTCCGACTCTTCGTTGAACATGGCTCTGAATCTTCCATCGCGGCCGGCGGACGAGGCGTACTGTCGGAACTGATGGCTGGGTCCCGGTAGACATTGCAGATTCCCGCTGCTGCCACTGGACAGGGACTGAGTGATTGATCCCACTGGTAGCCTCTGGGCTTGCTTGAGTATCGAGGCCATGCTGTAGGGCTGATAGATAAGGCTTGGTCACTGTCAATTGCTTTAGTGTCGAGCGGGACTTGAGATGGAAGTGATGGAACTTCATGTGCGTCACTAGTAGCTGTTCAGCTCGCTTCGGACGTTTACAGCGGAACCAGAATGTGGAGGAGGATATTTACTTCCCCACGCCTGTTGCATGGTCATTCCCATTTCCCGCTCTCAATCGATGACCGCCAACATGGCACCCTGGGTTCATGATATCTCTGCATCATACATGTCAAGCTGGCTCTGGAGTCATACCTCCCAGAGTTTCAGCGGTCCAAGATATCCCGCCTTCGAATCGTCATGTCATAATTCGTATCAATGTGATAGGCAGCGTCAAAAGTCCACTTGACAGCGCGCTAAGCACGCCTAGCCTCCTCCGTCTCAGTCCACCTCCATCTTGACCAGCCCTCTTTCCATCTTGACCTTTCCACTCGTCCTTGCCTTCTCTGCCTCTTTGTCCGCTGGAGTCTGTCCTCCATTGATGAACAGCTCGCCTAGCAAACGGTCTATATCGGGAGTCACCGTGTATTGCTTGTACACGTGTCCGAGCACATTAGTCGATTTCATCGTGGAATCGAGATGCACAAATTGCTGGATGAAAGAGGGGGATACTCCGGGGTTCACCTACCCAAGGTCAATCGCCACTCCATCTGTATGTATGTAAGACTCACGTTCATCACAATATCCTCGCCCATGACCATCTTCACGCGGCCACTCTTCATCACCACCATGGTGCCAATACGTCCCTCGGGCGGCGGAGGGGGTAGGGCCTTTTTGCGCCGGTTCTGAGCGGCGGTATTGGGTTTGGAGTCGACATTCGGCTTGGCATCCTCTCCGCCGGTCATATCGACAGGGGTGTTTGCCAGGAATTTAGGGAACAGGTGTGGGAATTGGAACAAGAACATCTTCTCCTCTGGCGCGTCCTAAGGCGATCGCACATATCAGTATGTTGCTGATGATCTTCCCATGATTCAGCGGACGGGGACTCACCTCTCCCTCAGCTTGAACAAAGTCACCCTCCATACTCTCCTCTTCTTCTTCCTCCTCGCTCTCACTCAGGTCGACCTTCTGCGCCTCGTTCACCTCATCGTCCTCATCCTCCCCGTCATCATCGTTCCCACCTGTCCTCGCAAACATCCTGACTCTTCTCCCTCGGTCGTCTCTGTCCTGGATTTCGTCCTCTGGGAGCATTGTATCATCATCCCTTTGCTCCGGTAAATCCCGATTGATCTTGTCCGGGGAAATGGGTTCAGGCTTGACTCCTGTTCCCTGGAAGTCTACGTCCATCGCGGATGTATCCCGTGAAGTGCCGGTCCGGCGTATACTACTGCGCGACGGTTTCGCCTTGACTTTTGCCTTTTTGTCATTCACCCGGCGATCTCTGTATAGTGACGTCGGGGCGGATTCTCCAAGATGCGATACTTGATCGATATCAATGACTTTTTTCGTCGTGCCATTCTCTTCGGTGTCAGAGTACACTTCTGCATCTTCCGGGTCAAAGGTTCGCGGAGGTGGTGGCGGGGCGTATCGACTACCGCTCGAGCTCGACCAGGAAGCTAGATCCCTGGTCAGTCATCACTGCGGGCGATTCACATCAAACGCTGGGTAGCTTGACTCACACGCTACGGGTCTCGGTCCACCAAAGACACCTGCGGCTATGGAAGTCGGTTGCGTGGTGGCTCTTCCTCCACGAGCTCCACCTCTACCTCTGCCACGGGGTGCAGCCCCTCTTGGTGCTGAAGCGCCTCTCGCGGCTGGAGCGGCTGAAGGAGCGGCTCCAACATCCTACAGACCAACGTCAGATTCCATGATAAGCTAAGACAAGATGCATGAATCCGTAGCTTACTGGCTTGATCTCCTGTTCACTACTCGAGTCAGCATCGCGACGGATCCTTGGAGAGAGTGTACTCACGGCTTAGCCCTTCTTATGGGCACTTTCGGCCTGAACTTCAATTTGGGAGCCACCACCGCACTTCCATCCCCGGCAACACTTGCCGCGGGAGTAGTCCCTCTTGATCCGCCTTCACTGCTCACGACCGTCGAAGCCCTCTGCGCTCCTGGTCGCGCAGTTGAGCTAGCAGCGGGTCTACTCGACGTCGAAGCCGAGCTCGTCTCAGGCGCAGCGGTGGATGTAGATGCGGTAGGAACCGTCTGAGTTCGAGCCGCATTGACCAATGAGGCCTGAGCCCTGGGTTTCGGCGGTCCAGACATGTCTAGTGAGCGCTTTGCCTTGTGTGTAGATGTGACCAAGCGACGATAGGTCTTGACGACTGCAGACATATAGGGTTGTCGGTCAAAATCCAGAATATTAGGCGGAGCGGAGATTAAGCGAATCTCCGTCGGAAATCTCGAGCACCGGCGCACGTATAAGCTGGTCATCTTCGCTATCACACCTCGACTGACATGCTCAAGACACTGTACACAGCATCAAGGATAGGCACCAGAGCAGCCACAAAGACCATGCCAAGACCTACCGACAGCCCGGATGTCGCGGCGTCTAAAACGCTCTCCTATATCCTGCGTCATGGCGCAGAGAAGGAGGGTCTCCACATGCGATCCGACGGTTTCATCAAATTGACCGACGTCGTGAGTCCACTCATCGAGTTCAAAACTGGGCTTTCACTAATACCCGTGCGATAGCTCGGCAGACCGAAGATGAGGGACGTGGACAAGGGCATGGTGTTGCGATTAGTGGCGGAGAATGCAAAACAGCGTTTCGAGCTGTTTTACGGGTTGGACCCCAGCCCGCCGATTGTCAAAGCGAAGAAAGGGCAGGGAAAGGGGAAAGGCAAGGGTGGCCCCAAGCCAAAGCTCGCGCTGAAGGGTCAGTCTCCTGCTGGACTGGAAGGCGAGAAGTCTGCAGCTACAGGAGACGCGGCAGAGACAGGGGAGCGGAAAGTGGAGACTGTGGATGCCGCACAGGTGGATGATCTCAGGAAGGAATTGTCGGAAGCGACATTGCAAGATCCAAAGCCAATCAGCACGGAACTCCCTCTGATCTCAATACCGATTCCGCCACCAGAAGGAGGTGATGCGAGTTCGAGTGGAACGACACCAGTGCAGGCAGGAGGCAGTACGGGAGAATATTTCATACGGGCAACACAAGGCCACACGATCAAGGTCGAGACCGCGGCACTTTTGGAAGAAGTCAAGAACGACGAAGAGGGGCGGACGAAAGCTGGTGTTTTGGTACACGGGACTAGATGGGAGTTATGGGAGGTGCTGAGTGAGTCATTCTCCCCGCCCCTGGCATCCAATTCGTCCTTTTACCCCCTTTCAGAAGTTCAGCCAACGTATAATACGTGGTACGCCGTGCTGACATACTTCCACAGGAGAATCCGGGCTGTCCCGCATGGCGAGGACGCATATCCACTTGGCGCCCGCATTGTCAGATCATCGGATTCTGCCTAGGCCCAACTCCACATTGAGGATCTATCTCGATCTTCAGAAGCTGCTCGACGCCGGGATACCCGTATACACGAGCTCGAACGGTGTTGTCCTTACGCCAGGGGACGAGCGAGGGGTTGTGGAGAAGCAGTATTGGAGCAAGGCGGAGAGGAAGATCAATGGGGAATGGCGTACCGTTCTTGAAAATGGCAAAGAGGTCGAGGGAGCGGAGGAGCTGGTCAATGGAACAGCTGCCGCCCAATGAGGCCGCCGGGTCACCAGTCAACCCCTAGCTAAGAGGTTGCTGAGCACAATCCCAAGTGTTTACAATGCATTTTGTCAACAAGTATTTGACCACAATTACAACTTCTTCAACCGATCGAACCGCTGTGCTAGCTCCTCCTCAGGAGACAACTTCTTTGCCTGCACCGGCTGTGCCGGTGTTTCACTCTGCTTTGCCTTGTTCTCTTCTCCGAGATTATCACCCTTCTTCGCTTCTGCCAATTCTGGCACGGATATTGCTTCTTTCTTATCCGCCTTCTCAGCCACCCCAGGCCCTCCTTCGCTGTCATCATCACTATCCCTTCCGTCACCCTCGACGGGGGTAGGGACCTCGCCAGAAGGCTTAGCCTCGTCATCCTCTGGCTCGGGCTGCCAATTGACACCGTAGCCTTTGGCGATTTCGTACAGGTACGCATCTACCAACTCCCTCGCGGGGGTGTAGAGCGCCAGTTTGGACGATACCCTCGCAGGAACCGATTCAGGTGGTGGATCCGATGGCTGGAGTGTGAGTGCGAATGCACGACCGTACTAAGTCGAGTGTCAGCAATCTGGATCTCCATCGTGATATCGGCTGAGAGGTACCTTCTGCATCAGCATCTCTCGCAATACTTGCAGTTCCTTCAATTCCGTCCTCGGCGCAGCGTACACGATGGCACAAATCGCGTCCGCTATTGAGGGCTCAGGTTCCGTTCCCCTACTCCATATCAGCTACATCCACGCAAAGAGTAGGGTATGACCCACGATGACAGGTCGAGGAGGTTGAACCGAGCCTGCAGCTTCTCCGAGTATAGCTAGGGCTCATCAGCTCTTGACCAGGAATGGCAGCACAGCCAGACGCCTGACCCACCTCGAGGAGCTCCAGCAGCTCGACGTAGATATCATCCCCTATCAACCCCTCTACCCTAAGTCTGGCCGTCTCCACCCGGTCTTTGAGCAATAAGTCGGCAATCTCCCGCCTTGATTTCTTGGCCATTGCTAGTTTCTTCTCTTGCAACGTTCTGAGCCGCTGGATCGCCAGCTTTATCTGGACCTGGCATCCATCGTCAGCTCGTCTGAATCCAGGCCATACTGAGGCATTCTCCGGGCCGGCGGCAGGGCTTATACCCATTCAGTGCCTTTGGTTGCAGCGTGGCTCATCTTGCTTGTGGCAGCAACGCTCGTAACTCACCTTGGTCCGTGCCCCGCTCCATGGTACCATCGTCCGCCAGTGATCAGTGTGTAAGAAGCCTGGTGTCGAGGATGAAAGAAGACTGACGACTAGAGAGATCAGAGATCGATGACGGCTCGGCGGCTTTGCGAATTCCGAAAACACATTTCAGCTGTTGACAACTTCGAGCACGATTCATACATTCAATTGTCACTTCACATCTCACTGCAACACACTGAGCTCATATATCAACCTCCTCGGGACATACACATCTACTTGATCATCTCAGCGCCTTGGAAAGAGCAAAAGAAGCCGTGTGTCGCCCCGATGCCGTCGCAGAACGTGCTGGGGATCTACCCCTCGGACAGCGTGTCGGTGAGCGAGAGTCCCGTTCTTTCGGCTGTCTAATACAGCGAAGATGACAACAGGAAGCCCATATGCGCTCAGCTAATGCGATATGATAGGAAGTCGCACAATCACTCCCCCTGGACCCGCTGGCGCAGGGGACGGCGGAGGTACTGGCAGGAGATGTGGAATACCGATTACACCTGATCATCCAGGAAGCCAAGAAGTTTATGGTACACGGCAAGCGGGCGACTCTGCTGCCCGAGGATGTGGAGTACGCGATGGAGGCTCTCAACGTGGAGGTGGGTGATGACGCTTGGCTCAAGACAACATCCTCGTGCTGGGCTCGTCAACAGCGATATCGTACGGTTCTACCGGAGTGAACGACGCATCACCGCTTCCGAGATGGGAAGGTGACTGACTGTCTACTTATCTTAGCCGCTTCTCATACCACCTCGCCCACTACCCCAGCAGCCCTTTGTGCCCGTGACCATCCCCGCAGCCAATGCAAATGCCAATCCGACGCAGGTCTACCACGTCCCCGACGAGGAGATTGATTTCGCGACATATCTCAAGCAACCTCTACCGCCTGGACTGAGCAATTCCGCTGGTGTGCAGTGGAAAGCGCATTGGCTGGCGGTGGAGGGCGTTCAGCCTGCCATACCTGAAAACCCAACTCCATCTAGCAGAGCAGGTCGTGAGTTAATTCCAGCACGAATGTTATTACTCGTATTGGCGACGTGAGCTGATTCACCCTTCGCGCAGCTTCGCGCCTGCCTATACCGGCGACAGGGAGTGCCGCACTGAAACCATCTGCCAAGTCGCAACTCCCCCAGGATCTCCAATTATACTTCTCCCGCTTGACATCCGCCCTGGTGCCCATTGCCCCTCCCACGGGTATCACCGACGCGCCGGGCTTGTCTGACATGGAGAGACATCGCTCGGCTGCCATAGCCTCGCTGAGCTCCGACGTCGCCGTCACTGGCCTGCTGGTCTACATGGTCAAGTGGCTCAGCGAGAGTATACAAAAGTGTCTGATGGGTCCACTGCCCGTGATTGGATATTTGGTCGATGCGGTCGAGGCGTTGTTGCAGAATGAGCACGTCTTCCTCGAGCCATATGTGAGTGGGAGTTGAATCGATGAGGTCAAATCTCCTCTGGATCTTCTCGTTAAGCTGGAATCTGACCTGTGGTTGCGGTGTACAGCTCGCTGACCATGAATCTAGATACACCAACTACTCGGGCCAATAATGTCAATCCTCCTTACATTCCCACTGGGTCCCCATCCGCCTCCGAGCTCGGTCACGAAGGGCGAGCTCACTTCGTATGGACTCCGAGTACGAGCTGCCCATCTCCTGCGCAAGGTCGCAGAGGTCTACGGACCAAAATACCCTGGACTACTGCCTCGTAAGTACATCAGCACCACTTGGAGACCTTCGTCGCACATCCTGACCCGCCTTTAGGCCTCACGTCGACATTGACAAAGACGCTCAACTCTTCGCCATTCCCATCGCCGCTCGGATCGTCATACCCCCCTGCGGGGCGGTACGAAGGTGCCATTCTTGGTCTCGCCGCCGTCGGACCGCACGCCGTTCGCACCGGCATCTGGTCCAATGAGAGCACGCCAATGTCCCGGATAGATGACCTCGCGGTGAGGCTGTACCCTGGTTCAGAAGGGAAGAAGACCAAGGTCGGCTTGAGCAAGGCTTTCGCGAAAGCAATGGCGGTGCTTTGTACCGAGACCACAGGACAGTCTGGCCAGACGGGCAATGGGGGTAATGTCGACATGGACAAGTTTGGCCAAGTGTTCGGTTATAATCTGGCCAGGATATTCGACAAGAAGGATAACAGGTGGATAGCGGCCGAAATGCTGCGGTTGAAGGGGGAGGAGGAGTCTGGAGCGGGCATGGAGGTGGATACGCCTAGGGCTTGAGGTGGAGGGCTGGTCGGGGAGTAAGCGCATGAGCTGAGTATATCATCTGTCATCTATGTCCGGACCACGTCGCATCTCGGTTACAGTACTCATAGCTTGCTTCTCCGGAGCTCAGGAGTCTACTAAGACGCTACATACACCATGAAGCTCAGCTCGCTCCTAGTCTCCTAGAGCACGGCCTGCAAGCTGGGCTGCATGTGTCGCACTTAAAAGATACCCCCGCTTTACCCGACCCGGCCCGAAGCGGCTTTCTCCGCCACGTGATCGAGGGTAGATAACGTAAGCAATATGCGCCTCACGCTGCACCCTGATTCGTGCTCTTTTTCAGCACCGCCATTGTCCCATCCTCGACATCAAACTCGATAGCGAAGACGATCATTGCTACGTCAAGACATCCTGGTCAACGGTCGAGAACAGTCTGTAACCCAGTGGGATCACCGCCACACGCACAAAGGATCCACGAGAAGGCTTGATACGCGACAATCCCGACGTTCTGGCGAAATCGCTCATTCCGGACTAAGGATCGTGCGAAACGCTTCCCGCACTCCCGTAGACTCACCTTCACCTCGACTCTTTGCACAACTCGAAGGCTTCCAGTCAACTGCCCGTATCCATTGTGATTGCCAATCACAGGTCGACATTGAGCTTGGACACTGGATAGTACACAGTCAGACTCGCCGAGGTCATTTTGAATTGGTCCCTGTGAAAAAGCAATATTCGCATCACAATCTACCTCCGAACATTCACTTCACAATGAGTCCACCAGCTGGCCGACCTCGACGTGGCCCAGTGAGGCGACAGGATCCACCTGCTGGATCCTCGGCAGCGCCAACCACCGCTCCTACGACCGGTGAGTGACAATTTCTTATCCTGCTCGAATGAATCCCTCCCCGTACGGCTGATCCTGATCATAGAACCTCCCACAACTGCCCCCGAACCCACAACGGCTCAACCCACCACTGCACCCACCACACCACCCGTCCAATCGTCAGCACCGCCCGAGTCGTCTGCTGCTCCAACTACACCACCCCAGTCATCCGCAGAGCCAACTACTCAACCCCCGCCAACGACTAGTCCACCCGCACAGTCCTCCGCACCCCAAAGTTCGGCTCCGCCACCGTCGAGCGCTGAACCATCCACGACGACGAGTGTGGTCGTCGTCCCGCCCTCTTCGGCACCGCAGTCGTCACAGCAGTGAGTGGAGGTGTACATGCATATCGAGCGTATACTGAGGTGGTACAGACCCACAACCCAGGCTCAGCCATCCACTACCACCACAACGGTCCAACCTTCAAGCCAGGCTGCGACTTCGCCTCCAGCACAGTCTACCTCTACAGTCGTCGTACAGCCCTCCGAGAGCCCAGTCACGAGCAACGGTGTGGTGTGAGTCACCACACACGCCTTTATTGGATTATGCTGACACTTACCTAGCGTCTCCACTGTGATTGTCTCTGCGAGTCGAGTCAGCACGATCCCAACCGACGTCACGGCGACATCTGCCAGATCCATCACCACGACTGATGCATCTGGATCAACAACAGTTCTGGTGCCATCATCATACACCTCTGAAATCGTCACCACCTCGGATGGCAGATTGATCACCATCACCCAGATCGTGCACAACCCCACTGGCGCTCTGGACTCTGGCCGAGGGTCGAACGGCGGTGCCAACTCATTCTTTGACAACACTGGTGCCGTTGCAGGCACGTTTGTCGCTGTCGGTCTCGTTGCCGTTGGTATTGTCGCCGCGCTAGGTCTGCTCTGTTTCCGACGACGAAGGAGGCAGAGGCTCGACCGAGAAGTCACCGCTGCTGCCGTTGCCGCATCGCACGGTCACCAGAGGTCGCCAATTGACGACGCGGATGATATTCACTCTTCCACCGGCGGTCCAACCACCTCGGAATCGTACCCATCCACTGTCAACCACCCGATGCAGCAGTATGGCCAGTACGGCGCCACGTACGCCGCTGCTGGTGGGTACGACCCGTACGCTCAGCACGGACAGGGCGGATACGAGCAACAGCCATACTCGGACCACGATGGGCAAAATGGGCCTTTTGCCACGCCTATAGGATACGACCCGTACGCCAACAGTAGCGGATACCACGACAACCAGTATTCCAACGAGTACGGCAGCAACTCGCACGAATATGCCGGAGAGGACTATAGCCATGGGAATGCCAATGGGGCGGGATATGGAAACTTGCAGCAGGGTCAACAGGGTTACTACTTTGACCCCAGGGATGCGGGGCAGTATGCCGATGCCGAGCCGCAGCACAGTGGAGTCGGACAGGCCAGGGGAAGTGGATATGACGATGCGTATGGGGGATACTCTGGTGGCGAGGGAAGTCTAGATACGCCAGTACATGAGCGAGGGGATCCGCTTCATGTGAGTGACACCGGTTCAGGTGGAGTGAGTGGGGCTGATGAGTAATAGGTTGCCAACCCAACGAGGCACTAGGTGAGGCCAATGACTATCGAGTCCTGCGACACGGCCGGCTCGAGACTAGGTTTAGGATCTGTTGAGGTTCATGGACAATGGGACTCTTCAAAAAGATGCTTCGTATCAACTTCGTATCGGGAAGGAAAGTCCTGTTCCAAACACAATCACAAGCTGCCGTTCATTACACCTCCAACCTCATTTCAAAAGCGCAAATTTCTGCGACCCTTTGTTTGTCTCTATAGAACGTTTTATATTTGTACGTGTAGCTTAGTATGACATGCAGCTCTGGCGGATCCATATGATGTCCAACCCATTCAGCCAATGACATCCCCACCCTCACCTCGCCAAGTCCGAGATCCGAGGAGATTAACCGGGCAAGGCCGGACAAGTCCGGACGAGATCTGGTCCGACTCGACTTTTCGAGGGCATCGACGAGGATCAATGTGCACATTGTGCAGTGTGCAAGCAGTGTGAGTCGAGCATTCGGGGTGCTGGTGCGGATCACTCACTACACGAGGACACGTTGATCGAACACAGCACAGGTTGTCCTGCACTATATATAGCTTGAGCGAATTAAGAAGGCCATTCTCCCAGTCTCACCAGCCGCCCACGACCATCACCGTTCGCCAACACTGTACACAGATACCAGAAACCAGATACTGTTGTTCCAACATGAGTAACCTCGATGCCGTGATTCTCGGCGCAGGCGGTGGGTTAACACAAGCATCGAGCCTATCGGTGTAAGGACGCTGATGCCTGTTAGTGCTCGGCCTCAGCATAGCCCATGAGATGATGGAGAAAGGGTACAAGGTCGCCATCCTGGCCAGAGACCTGCCCGAGGATCTGCACTCGACGGCATTCGCCAGCCCCTGGGCCGTGAGTCGGGAGTCAATGTGACACTGAGTAATCTCGCAATATGATGCTGAGGGATCTGTAGGGCGCCAACTGGGCTTCCTATGCGACAAACGACAAAGAGGTCAAGCGGGACAGTGTTACATACCGCCGGCTAGAGAAGATGGCGGTTGAACTGCCACACCTCGTGCAAAAGGTCGATTTTCGGCACGTGTGGAAGGAGCAGGACGGGTACACTACCCAGTGGTATCAAGACTTTGTCGGAGGGGTGAGTGGGGTCTATTCCACTCTAGGAGATCAACGCAGTCCTATGTCTTCGGTGTTGAACGCGAGGAGTTCAGGCAAGATACTTACTCTTCACTTAGGGGCGATCTCTGAACAAGGACGAACTTCCCCCCGCGTTCAACTGCGGCCTGACCTTCAAATCCTTCACGATCAACACACCGCACTACCTCGCCTGGCTCGCTCACAAGCTTCGTTCCGGCGGGGTGCAGATCATCCGCCGACCAGTCTCTTCTCTCGACGAGGCGTATGTCGCCCTTGGTCCCGTCTCCCTTGTCATCAACGCCACTGGACTCGGAGCACGTACCTTGCTAGGGGTGCAGGACGAGCTCGTACACCCCGTCAAGGGGCAGACAGTGCTGGTCAAGGCCGCCAAGGGGTACAAGCCTATCAACTATGGGGTCAAGGATCCAGAGAGGATGATGAGCTCTGGCACATCCACTTATATCATTCCAAGGGCGGGATACGCTCCTCCCCCACTCAAAGACTCGGCCGCCGCTCAAGCTGGCGCCACGCAGGATGGGGAGGAGCGGGAGGATGGAAAAGGGAGATATGTGATTCTCGGGGGTATCGCCCTTAAAGACGATTGGAACACCCAACCAGACTTCAAAACCGCAGAGAGGATTTTGAAAGAGGCCTACGCCCTGGAACCCAGTTTGAGCGGTGGAAAGGGCTGGGAGGCAATCGAAGTCGTAAGCCACAATGTCGGCTTGAGACCCGCTAGGGAGGGTGGGATGAGGTTGCAGCTGGAGGAGAGAACGATAGGACAGGGTATCAACGAGACTCTACTGCTCAAAGAGGTCAAAGAGAGGATTGGGCAGCCGGTGGCTGTTGTCCATGCGTATGGAATAGGTCCAGCAGGGTAAGTCCGTAAACGAGCAGTGGGATTATGGGTCGTGGACGATTGCTGACCAAGGCTTAGGTATCAAGCGAGTTGGGGTATAGCAGAGGAAGTCACTGAGATCGCGGAGCAATACCTCCAGCGCCGAGAATAGCGCCTGGGGCTGGACGTCAACGACCGCGTAGGATCTTAGGGTAGATGTGAATTACAATCCGCTCCGGCGTAATGATCGAGATTCTGACCATCCTACATCCCCGTCGAGCCGAAGCACCGGATCTTGTATCGGCCCGAGAGCAACGAACTGCACGTAAAGTATGATGGAGCTGCCGAAGCCTCCTCGTCCCGGCAGGTCCAGTCGTCTCTGCTCTAGATCCAGTAAACTCGGAGTACCTACGCCCCCTCCCCGAGCTTCCCCCGTCGCTTTGCTATATGCCGAATTGTCGACCTTGATCGTCTGCTTGATAGTCTGCTTGCTCGATCATGACCGACCCGCATGTTTCCCGCAGGATCATTACCCCGCTGACCAGTGCGCTCCCTCTAGCCCTCCTGATCTCCCGCCCATGTACATTGCCGCGGACCGGTTGTCGCCGGACCTCCACCCGTCGTGACCACCTCCACCGTCCTCCACCTCGTTGTCCACGACCAGCTGACCGGTGACCACGGCAGGACTACGGGGTGATCAAGACGGATCAGAGAAGGGCCGATGAGCGGTATATAGCTGCAAGGAGATCCACTATACAGCAAGAGCACACTGACATTCGCATACCGAAACCATACGTCAACGAAATCGACAGAGAGATAAGTATAAACTACCATGTCCGAGACCAAGACGAAGATGAAGTATGTAAACCTAGGCAAGTCTGGCCTCAAGGTGAGTCGTTCTGCAATCGAGGCTGAGCAGGTCTATGCGACTTTGCTAACAACTTGTCGTCAGGTGTCCAAGCTCATTCTCGGGTGTATGCAGTATGGATCCGGTCAAGAGTGGATGATTGCGGACCACGACGAGGGGGTTAGGCAGTTGAAGTATGCCTACGATCAGGGAATCAACGTGAGTGGTGGTAGTCGATTCGCTTTGCCCGAGATCACTACCCACCCAGTCGAACGCTTACTGACTGCCGTAGACCTTTGACACGGCCAACGTCTACTCTGCCGGGGAATCCGAGGTCATTGTCGGCAAGTTCCTCAAACAACACTCTATCCCCCGGGAATCCGTGGTCATCCTCACCAAGACTTTTGGCTCCGAGGGCACACTCGAGGAAAAGGGTCCTGCGGGATGGACGAACCATAAAGGCCTGAGTCGAAAACGGATCTTTGCCTCTGTCAAGGGCTCGCTCGAGCGTCTCGGATTGGACTATATCGATGTTCTGCAGTGTCATCGCTTTGACCATGATACCCCGATCGAAGAGACAATGGAGGCTTTGCACGACTTGGTCAAGGGCGGTACTGTGAGATACGTCGGAATGAGCAGTTGCTGGGCCTGGCAATTCCAGCTCATGCAGAGTGGGTACAACGTGATCGTAACGTGTGGCTGACTTGGGCGTAGCTTATGCCATTCACAACCGCTTGACCCCGTTCATTTCGATGCAGAACCAGCACAATGCGATGTACAGGGAGGAAGAACGCGAGATGATGCCCGTGTGCAAGCACTATGGCGTGGGGACTATCCCCTGGGGACCAATCGGCGCAGGTCGTAAGTGATCGTCAATTTCAAGCTCCCCTCCGAGCCTCTAATAGTAGCTGAAAGAATGCGATCAGTCCTCTGCCGACCGTACAAGGACGTCGATGCGACGCCCAGAGGTGTCAGTCGAGTACAAATCGGCCAGGGGTCAAAGGTGAGTGTCGACTCGTCAAGCCCGGGCCATATCTATCTCCAGGGGCTGATCTATTGTTACCCTTCGCTCCCTCCCGTCCACTGTTCCACTATTACACTGCTCCACCCCTCTTGGCTTTCTACGACACCACTCACCCCGTAGCCCTCGGACAAGCCGATCATCGACAAGGTCGAGGAGATTTCCAAGAAGCGAGGCGTGTCCATGGCCGAGGTGGCCATCGCCTGGTCTTGCGCTTCGAAATGGGTCACTGCGCCCATCGTGGGCACTAGGAGCGATGAGAGGCTGGATGAGCTGATCAAAGGGCTCGAGCTGGTGTTGACGGAGGAAGAGCTGAAGGAGATCAATGAGTTGTACCAGCCCGGCCCGGTCAGGGGTCACGAGTGAAATAGCGCCTAGGCGACGGTGGGAGATCCGTGAGAGGAGGGAGAGGATCGGTTTCTCTACCCTTTTGCGTGGATTGGCCGATTGGGTATGAGCTTTTGTAGCAAAGAAGATATGAAAATGAATCTTATTGAGCGGTACTCGTACACAAGGTGCTGCTGAAATGCTTGCACGAGTCTCGATGCGAATTCATGGCTACTCGGAGTGTAGCTGCAGAGACAGAGTACAGCCAGTGGCGAGGAGGTTGCCACCCTTGGCCTCAAACTTGACATGTTTCATCTAAGGTAGTCGCAACATTGCGTGGGATGCTGGCCCTTGGGAGAAGTCTAGCGTGGCATGGAGCAACTTCAGCCTTTTTTCGTCCACTTGCTGAAGAGGCCAAGCAGGCCGCCCGTGCCTTTCTTGCCATGTTTTTTGCTCTTGGGCCCGCCCTCGCTGTCGTTCTCGTCGGTCTCACCCAACTTCAAGAACGCTCTGATCCGCTCCAAGCTCTCCTCGTTCTGTCGCGCTTTCGCCGCCGTTTCGGCCTGGCCTTCGGGTGTGGCGAGGTAGGCGGCGTAGCGCGCCTCATCTCTACGTTTGTCGGCTTTTTGGCCGGGGCTCAACGTGTGATCGGTGCGAGATGGGTAGGTGTTGCTCGGGGGTGCGATGGTCATGGCGTGCTCCTGTTGAGATAGCTCATCAATATCGGTCCTCCCGCACGTCGACAAGATGCGACGCGTCAGGTGGCTTCAGGTGTGGCGATAGATCAAGTTTTGTTGGGCCGCTTTGTCTTTTGACTCACGATGTTCTGAAACGACTTCAACGTCTTTGAGGGCTTTTTGCGTGCTCGCCAAGTGCTCGCATTGTTGAGACTCGAGAGTAGTATGGGCGAGCAAGTCGTCGCGGATTGACTGGATTTGCCACCCGGTTCGCTTCCGCGCCGAATCCGAAACGTCACACTCACGGAAATGTGCTGGCAGTAGCTTGCTGCTGCTTGATACTGAGCAGCTATCGTCACTGTCTTCGCATTCACATCCACTACATTTATACACTCACGATCTGCCAGGACCTGGCTAGACCTCAATCTGATCTCAACTATACAGTCATCGCCGCCGACCACCTTCAACTCACAACTCACAACGCGATGCCCACGGATTTGCCCTATGCCGCTGAGGCCGAGTCCTCCTTAGGACCGGAAGAGCTCGAGGTGGGTGGCAGACGACGAAGCATAGAGAGGTATAGGGAACTGACAACTGGGTAGGTGCTCAGGAGGCAGTATTACCAGGAGATAGAACAGGGACATGTGACGACCCAGTCGAAGTTCAACTACGGTGAGTGGACGCAGTGGAGTGGCCACAAGGTTTGCTGGAAGTGTCGAGCGTCGGTCTCTTGGCTGCCTCATACTTTCATCATCACATACACAGTCATTCACCGCTAGACTCCGACACGACGTCCTTTGCCTAAGAAGGCGCAGATGCTGACCGTGCCATAGGATGGGGCCTGATCAAGTCGCCGAATGCGGATTTGCAAACGGAAGGCATCAAGCTATTACAGGGTGAGTCAAGTCAGCACCGCTTGCACCGCTTGATGATGCATTGACGCATGAGCTGCAGAGATCTACTCTGCCTCGCCGTCGCATAGGCGGGAATGCAGCTATTACATCGCCGTGGGGTATTACAAGTTGAAAAACTACGCCAATGCGAAGAAGTTCAACGGTTGGTGCCTATAGCTCCCGTCGATACGGACCCGGTGCTGACGGACGGGCAGATCTGCTGCTGCAGCATGAACCGTCGAACATGCAGGCTCAGTCGTTACGGACCTTGATCGAGAGGGGCGTCACGAGGGACGGCTACATCGGTGGGTCGAGGTCATCTTATCAATCCAAGGGTTTAGCTGACGCTGGGGTTATGGTAGGCGTTGGGATCCTCGCGGGAGCAGTGGCAGTCGGTGGTATCGTCTTAGCAAGCGTATTGAAGAAGGCGAGGAAGTAGGACGCGAGTACGGTTTAGTAAACCAATACACGAGCTGCCCAGGATGATCATCTTCAGTTATGAACCACGAGATGCTGTTGTACCTTTGATGGATGTGTCGCCTACCGCTGCGCTCACCCTGTATGCCCTCGGCGCTACCTCACTGCTCGTCGTCGTCATCATGCCTGACCCCGCGGCGATGTCCGCAGTTACGTCGCCGGTTGAACGATGCAGAAGCCGGCGGGATCAGATCTCTCTCTTGTGACCTGCCAAACTCGAACACCGTACTTTTAGCATTTGAGTGACAGAGGTCAGGATTGGTATTGGAACCATTGTCACTGGGCAAAGCAACAGGGCGCTTGGACTCGCCCCTTGGCTTTCGGACTCGGCTGCTCGACTGGGAAATACGCTCTAGGTAACTGGTCGACGATCGGCCGAAGCACAACGGGTGAGTTTTGAGGGTTTTAGGCGCAGCTCGTCCTGGAGATCGTGGGCTTTTTTTTCACCAACAACTCTGGTCATCGGCGGTATCGGGTTTGCGACGACGACCGCCAGAGGCGAGCGCAGAGTGGGTCTTGAGATCCTACGACTGTGCATGGAATGACGGGAGGAGCTTGTGTATACATACACTGAAGGAACTGGGTTGAGAAGCCGAAAGGAATCGTCATCGAGCCCGAGCTCGAAATCTACGTTTAGGCGCTAATCATGGCGAGCAGCGACCACACGACCACCTCAACCATCGCTCGCTCTCAGATCCATAACGACCCATACCCAAAAGTACCCAAGGACACATTGATAGATCCATTCCCACATACTGCCATCGGAGACGCAAGTTCGCAGATCGACATCCAGTCGGACATTGAAATAAGCGCCGGTAGAGCCAACTTGTCCTACAACATGTCGACTGCCGCTGGACCAAGCGGCTCCAACCCCAGCACTAGCACGACACTACCACCACAGGCGTCCTCGAGTGTGCATGTCCACCCGCATGGCGCCCACCTGGACAGAACGACGGGTGCCGCCGTCGCAGGGATAGAGGACGATGAGCACGACTACGAGTCGTTGCCAGAGGGATATGGCTGGGCCGTCAACATGGCCGCTGGAGCCCTGGTACGTTTGCCAATCGATGGTGTAGTGTGTGTTGGGGTACTAATCAGCTCGTTATTCAGGCTGGTATTTCGGAACACTCTGTCGTCTTCCCCATCGACTCTATAAAAGTGGGTCCGGATTTCACAGCTACCTGCCCCCCCTGGCTCTAGCTGACCCCGCTGGTAGACCCGGATGCAGATTCTCCCTTCGCTCACGCCCTCGGCCGTGCTTGCGGGCGGAGCGGGTCCCCCTGGTGCCAATATCGCCGGAGGATCAACACTGCCTCGACCCGCACCCGCACTCACCACCATCACCCAGCATTTCAGGTCGATATCGACGACAGAGGGTGTGCGGTCGTTATGGCGCGGTGTGGCGTCTGTGATCTTGGGAGCGGGACCGGCGCATGCGGCGCATTTCGGAATGTACGAGTTTGTCAGGGAGATCAGCGGGGGCAAGAACGACGGATGGTGGGGTGTCGGCGGCACAGGTGGGTCCCAATGCTGCAATCTGCTAGGGCGTTAAGGCTGAATGTGTTGTAGCTCTCGCAGGGGCTGCTGCGACTGTATCCTCGGACGCCTTGATGAACCCCTTCGACGGTGAGTCTCCCGAGCAGAGTGACCAGGTGCACCGCTGATGACGCCCAGTGATCAAGCAGCGGATGCAGTTGCGAAATTCGCCCTATCGCAGCGTGATGCAATGCGCCAAAACCGTCTACGCTAGGGAAGGCCTCACCGCATTCTACGTGTCCTACCCCACGACCTTGACAATGTCGGTGCCATTCACCGCGGTGCAATTCTCCGTGTATGAGAGTTTGAAGAGCTTGATCAACCCCGACGGAAGCTATTCACCCATTACGCACGTCACCGCCGGTGGACTGGCCGGTGGTGTCGCCGCGGCAGTCACAACTCCTCTCGACGTGGCAAAGGTAGGCCACCCGCAATCAACACTGATGACAGTGCTGATTCGTTCTTAGACCCTACTGCAGACTCGAGGATCGTCGACGGATCCTCGAATACGGCAGGCCAGGGGAATGGGCGAGGCTCTGAGGATAATCCGGGAGAGAGACGGTTGGAAGGGGTTGCGAAGGGGGATGCTACCGCGAGTACTGACCGTGGCACCGAGTACCGCCATCAGCTGGATGAGTTACGAGTTTTTCAGTGAGTACATGTCGATCACCCCAGAGGAGGCAATGCTGATATGAGGGTGTGTTGCAGAAGTGCTCATTAGGCAAAAGGGACACATGCCAGAGACGGGCCAGGCGGTGTAGCGGAGTGTAGTCACTAGTGGAGTGGAGTGGGGTCGTGGCCCGCCCAGCGGGCGGGCTGGTGGAGTACCTAATCAATGAGAATATGAACAACTTGTCAACAGTCTATTCCGCAGGGTTGGACGCTGTCCGACTGTATTGCGAGTATCACTAGGACCTCTCCTCCCAACTAGCGCTCTACGTCTACCCTCTGCATTCTCTATGGGTGTCCATACACCTGAGGGGGATGGTATGGTGGAAGACTTGCTGCAGTGAAACTATTTCTTCCCCCCATTTAACATGTTCGAGCTTTCGGTCAGTCCAGCACCTACACCTTGCCTATACTCTACGCTAGATCAACTGTATACCTACTACACCTTCCCAGCCGTCCTCAATAGTCGCCAGGATGGACGTTGATGACGACGATGCGTTCCTCTATGGCGACCAATCGCCCCCAGAGACGAAAGCGCCTCTGCCAGCTCCAGCTGAAGGTGAGTCCGGATTTCGGGCAAATTCGAGGGCTCTGCAATGTGCAGTCTTTGGGCAGATGAGCTGGTCTGTAGTCCAGCTCTCCACCAGAAGTTCTGCCAATGCGGGGATGCTATCAATCGACAGCTATTCTGCGTTAAGTCTTGTAGCGCCATGAGCTGATCCCAACTTTAGAGCCAAAAGCGCCAGCGGCAGCGGCATCTGGCCTCTCTGCCTCAATGGCCGCGTAAGTCGACCTCAATGGTCAATAGTGTTTGAGATAGCCCGTGCTCATACATGGCTTCTTAGATCCCTAGCGGCGTATGGTATCGATCCGGGACAGGCGGTAGCGGCTGAAAACCCAGAAGACGGTGGTGTGGAGGAAGATGACGACGAAGAAGAGGAGGACAGCGAGGACGACGAGGATGTCCAATTCGTCCTCAGTGGCCAGGCGTCGAGATTGGACTTGAGGTGGGTGCACATTAGGATCAGCTCCCCGCTCTCCCTCCACCGAGACACAGCTGAGCAGAGACTGTAGGAAACCGCAACAGGCGCCGAGTAATGTCATTGGGATAGGAAAATGGGCACACACGTCCACTGGCCAAGTAGCCCCCACCCCTCAGCCTGCCACCAAGTGTGAGTGAACACATCCTGCGTAAGATCGCAAAGCCCTGATTTTGACGATATTCGACTTTGTAGCCAACGCCGTCAATCAAACGACCGAGTACAACCCCTCCCTCCGCCCCGGCTCAACAGCCGCCAACCCCACGGACGGCCTCTCTGCGACTCAGATCAACGGGCTAACAAACTCGACTATCCCGCCGTCCGGCGATGCCGGCACTGCCCCCAACGTCGCCACAGACGCACCCAGCAATGGAGTCGTCGCACCCGGTGCTCTACCCCCGTCTTCCCTTCCCGTAGTCACTGTCCCCCCTGGGCAATACAGATTCGACCCCATGAATCCCAGTGGCATCATCCCGTCCACCGGCAACTCGGTGTATGAGATTGACATTGCCCAGTTCGAGGGCAGTGGTCAGCCGTGGAGAAGACCGGGGAGCGATCTGCAGGATTACTTCAATTTCGGATTCGACGAGGTCTCCTATCCAAAGTTTCTGCGGTACAAGCAGGAAATGGAGATGGGAAGGAATGCCCTGGTGCGCTAAAGCGTTCCCTCACTAAAGCTGTTATTGACCCTCTTTGCAGATGACACTCCCGATGGGAGGCGTTCCGCCAGAGGTGGCACAGTTGTTGCATATCAACATGAATCAGGGGATGGGGTTCAATCCACAGCAATTACAGGCGATGCAGCAGGCTATGCAGATGCAGGGTATGCAGGGTATGCCGGGGATGGGAATGCCGGGGATGGATCCAATGGCGATGATGGCGGCTCAGATGATGGGCGGAGGGCCACAGCAGCAGCCACAACAACAGCAACCTAGGCAGAATGGTGAGTTCCAGAATATCACCCGTTTTGTCCGGACCAGCTGACACCCTCTAGTTCGACCCAGTGCGACGCCCGTGCCGGCCCAAGCGACCCAGGCGAGCCAGAACGGGCTTGAGCCTGGAGAAGAGGTCAAATTGGAGGAGGGCCAGGAGGTGAGTCGGCTGTCATGTCAAGATGAAGCGCATTCAGCTGACGTCGTTCTAGGACCCCACAGTGCCGGAGCCCGCTCAGGGGGGACAATTCTCCGGTCGGGGAAGGACGCCTTCCGCAGTGCCACTCACTGGTGGCCGGGGTGGAGCAGCCATGCGAGGTCGTGGCGGCGGTGAGTAGCTTACTGTTGTGAGGCCAGACTCATCCAGAAGCTAAGTACGTGTCTAGCCATACCATCTGGTCCAAGGGCCGTGGCGACCGGCGGTCTACCCACGAATATACCGAAAGGACCCAAGGCCGGACGGTTCAGGGACAAGGATCGTGTCGAAGTCGCTGGATCCAACGCCCTGGATTACGGGGACGACAATGCCTCCAACGCCGCTGCCGCGGAGGCCATGAGTCGCAGCGTGTCCGTCGGATCGCCCGTCAAGTCGGAGAGGAGCCGGCGCGAGGGGCGCGAGGGTCGCGAGGGTCGCGGGCAGCGCGACCGTAGAGGGCGCGAGTACGACGACGAGTCTGATCACAGTGGGAGTCGGAGTGGGAGTAGGAGCACAAGTCCGAGTCCTGTGAGGAGCGTGAGGAGCCGGAGTCGGAAAGCCGACGACAAGTCGAGGCGGGACAGGGCCGGGGACAAGTCCGAGCGGCGGAGCCGGTCGGACAGAGAGAAAGAGCGAAGTGACCGGGGGGAGAAGGAGCGGGACCGCGGCGAGAGGACTCGAGAGAGGGACAGAGGCAAGGAAAGTCGGGACACGAGCCCTGGGACGTCTAGGAAGCGAGAGAAGAGGAAGAGGGAGGAGGGAGGGGCTGGGAATGCCGTCCTAGGCCCCGGGGGCTGGGAGAGTGAAGAGGAGGAATCAAGGTGAGTCGGGCGAGCCAGCGAGCCAGCGAGCGCGAGCGCGAGCGACAGCGAGCCACCGTGAAGAGAAATTGGTGCGATGCTGACACTACCCCCAGACGGCGCAAAGAGTCGAGCGAGGAGGAGGACCGGTATACCCGGAAAAGCAGGCGGCGTTAGGTAACACAACCCAAGTTTGCGCGAGGCCTAGGGCTTTGGTATGGTCCTATGTCCCATGCAGAGCAGTCGCAGTCCTGTTCCCATCCCAAGTTTCTGGCTGGCGCGATACTGTGTCTGACACCTACGTTGTATCACGCCAAAGCAAAGTGAAAGACAGAGCGTTCAAGTCACTGTATCGTGCCTGTCATCCCAAACACGTGTCAGGCCGCGTTCAGTGCTTACTTCTCAGCCTCGCGTGAACACGATGTACATATCGAAGCTCTATAATCGCCATGACATACTGCCGCCTCGCAGCCAAGATAGACCGCCTCCATCTCCCACCGCCTTCCTCTTGACGCATTTGCAACACCCGACAAGTGACAGATCAACGACTCCTTTCCCACCTCCTATCCCCACTCCTCAGCACTTGACCCATCCTTCCTGACAAGAGCCCGACTTTAGGGGTTCCTCGACCGCGCTTCGTCGTGCTCTTCGATATCGCCATCGCATTCCCAGGGGTACGCGAGCCAGACGTCGGGCGTGTCCACCGCCGAGAAGTACTTGACCGAGGGGGGCAACTCGCCGGCCTTTGGCTTGAGCCTGGGTAGGGGCAGGGTGTCAGCATACAGCGTTTCCAGCGGATTGCCGCGGGGCAGGGGGTCTAGACTCACTTGTTGTGGACGACGAAGATACCCAATTTCGTCTCGTCTCTCAGCTTGGCACGCAGGGCTTCGTCCTTGACCTCGGCGAGCTGCTCCTCAATGTCCCTCTGGAGCTCTTTAATCGTGTACCTAAAATCTCGGTCAGCTGTTTCCACAGAACGAGGTGACGAGGTGTTGGGCCGACACGCACACAAGGGTCGTTCGGGTGTCGTCTACCTCGTCGACGACGAGGATCCGTCTGCCCAGTAGTCCTCCATGGTTGAAATTCGTTCCGAGCTGGAGTACACCTTGAGTCAGCCTCTGCCCTCTGATCACAGCCCATCCAGGCCAGGCCAGACTACTTACGGTGGAGAAATCGAGCCATTGCGTTCTGACTACCTCTGTGCCAACTTTCTCCGCAATCTACGGATACACAATCAGTCCAACCGCCAGGTGTGATCTCGAATCGCTGCTCACCCCGCCCATGGACTCGTAGAGGACCAATCCGACGGCCTGGATGGGAATGTTCCTCTTGACGCCCCCAGAGTCGACTTTGCAGAATGTCCTGAGGATCCGAGCGGGAATAAAGCCTCCGCCTCCAATGGCAATGAAGAGTGTGGGAGCTAGGGAGGATGGTCAGTGTGCTGTACAATTCGCTCGAGGCGAGCTGTGCTCGTATAAAGAGATTGGCATTGGAGAGGAACGGGAGGGACACACCGAACTCCGCTTTGATACTCTCAGCTGTCTTCTGGATAGCCTTGTGGATGTCATTGTAGCTCAGCCTCATCCTACATGGGTCAGCGGGTCCAGAGTCTACAGAGATTGACCAGTCACGTCAGGTCCGTTGCTCACATTGGCACGTCGTCCGTTGGGTTTCCCATGGCGAAAAGGTTGTTTGGGGTATGAGATAGATGCTGAGGGTTCTAGTGTTAATGCTACAGTAGCTCTATCGTTGCTGTCGTAGTATGGGTGTGAGGTGTTGATGTTATCTCACCCAGGATGTTCACCACTGACACTCTCTCTCCCAAAAAATCTCCGGTGGCTCGGATAGAAAAAGTTGAGATTTGGTTTGTTTTCGGCGCAACCCGATCGAACCAAGTGGGGTCTACTCTACTAGACTCTACTGCATCCTCTGTACACTGTATCGCCCATCAGAGACCCGCTTCTATCATACAGGACTACGGTACTGGCCAATTATCACCACCGACAACTTCAAACAGGAACAGGAAAGCAATCACGCTTCCCCCGCCCGGCATGAGTTCCACCTCCACTCGACATCTGTATCGATCTGTGCTTAGAGAGCTGCGTCTGGCCGTGAGTCGTCCCCATCCGCTCTGTGGAGATAGTCGCTGATCCAGGCAGTCTAAGAAATCACGGACGACAAGAAATCCAGTGTTCGGATCGCATCTCCGAGAACTGGTGACATCCGCGAGCTCGGCACAATCCCTCGACAAGACGTTACTAGAGACCAGAGACTTTCTCCGCTCGTCACGCGTCCACGCAGTGGGTCAGGTTTGGATCGAGGGTGAACGAGCGGAGTGCTGATGAAGGTTTAGGAGCTGCTTAAGCGATATAGCCCGCTGAGCGACATGACCGAGGAGGAGAAGATACATGCCTCGGCGAGGCGAGTGGGCTTGGAGACGCCCGTTGAGTATAAGCGGGACGAGTGAGCGGTGTCTGGACGTCATCCAGAGAGCACAATGGGTTGGTTTCATGATGTATTTGTAAGCTGGACCTGGGGTCGGCGTCGAGTTTCGCTCAAAACCCAGAGAATCGACTTTGCAGTTTGGCCTGGGATGTCGAATAGCCCCAACGTACGGACGATCTGACAATGATGTAGACGGCCTGAACTACTGCTGCTTGGAGCGGCTACGGTATCAGGCCGGATGGGGAGATGATCTACACCCATCGGACACTCCTTTGTTCGCCGATCACGCTCTCCACGCACTCCACCGCTCATCACTACCTTTGTTCTCGAGCGATCGAGGGTGCTGAAACGCTGACTCGGACAGAATGGTCATTTGGCATGGAGTGGATGTAGTTTGCCCCTCATCCCATCAGTGCTGACGTTTCACTGAACGCACTCGAAGTTGTCGCAAGCAGGGTATCATTCGGACGCCTCCTGCCCAGTCAAGAGTCAGGTTGACAACTATAAAGCAAGCTCAATCACCCACCACCCCACTCTGATAGTACTCCTGACGGCGTGGCCTCTCCCGCGATCGGCCGCAGTCCTAGCCACAGCCTCAACCTCCTCCCCAGGGGCTCATACTCCCCTTCACGGGACAACGCCCACGCGCCATCCCTCCTCCTCCATCCAGCCCTCACGCCACCCTTAAACGACCCTCCCAAAGCCGACACTACGCTCGAAGACCTCGCGTCCTCGGTGTCAACCCTAACCCTGCCCCATCCGCTGGTTTCACCCCGCGCACCGTCGTCCAAAGCCAAAATCAGGTCCATCGCCGCTTTGACCTCCTCTTTCACCCCACACATCCAGAGTTCAATCAGTGATGTCCAGCTAGATCAGACGCTGCGCCCGGACCACAGGTGGGAGAAAGCGAAGCGGGAGTCGAGGACTGAGAGTCTGGGCGTCAATCTGGGAGCGACCAGTATTGACAGGTTGAGAAGGTCAAGTGGGTCGTTTCGCTCTGCCAACGCGAGCATGGTCAGTGCCAGCGTGAGCACCATAAAGCCGAGCTTCCTGCGTCCCTTGCCTCAGGATGACGAGGGGGAGACGAGGGCAGCGGGCGACTCTGGCGTTATGGACGGTGGTGAGGGGGTAGGAGGGGAAGGTGGAGTTGGAGAAGGAGGGAATGGGACTCTAGCAGGAGCCAGTCTTGGAGTCGGAGTGAGGAGGGAGGGTGGAACGACGATTCGACCAAACTCCTACACCCGCCACCTGATCGAATACAAGGATATCCTGGACAACCTCCCGGCCAGCTCGCAAAACAGCCACACCAGCTCTCACGGCTATATCGGTTCTATCCGCACGAGGGCAAGAAGCATCGTACCCTCTTTGCTCAAGGAGGCACAAGAGGAGCTCGAGGCAGAGGGGGGATTCACCCCGCCTCTACGAGGAGGAGAAGCGGTGCCTAGAGTGGATGAGCTGGAGGTCGAGTGGTGCTGGCACTGTGGGAACAGTCACGATAGACACGAAATGGAACTGAAGGAGGTCACCCCGCCCGCCCATCCAGTGCAGGGGGGGAATATCGACTTGATGGCCTCTGTTCCCAATAGCATTAGACATGGAGGAAGGGATACCTTGGTGAACTTGTCTACCACCACGTCCATCCCCTTGCTCCTGCCCGATGTCTCTCATGGCAAGCAATGGGTCTGCAAGGGGTGTAGCTAGGACATGCCACGTGGTGTTTACGTAATAAATACCCCCCCTCCTCACGCACGTGTTGCTTCCTCCACCATACAGAATCCAAGTCTCAGCATGCTATACCTATACTCGTCATTCTATGCCATGAGTAGTTCTCAACATTGTCATCTATCACTGTGCATGCGGACCGCTACGTCGTAGTATGAGGATACGGCAGGATCGAAGTAGTCGATAATTGGTCAGCCCGACACTCAGCGGAGTCACCACAGCCAAGGAGAACCGGAAAGCTGGCTCGAGCTCGCCCTTGGGGCATCGGAAGGAGTACTGCAGTCTGTATCTTTTGTCTGAGGACGCTCGCCCAGTATGAAGGTGGCTATTTCTCCATTGCGAGCGACACCTAGCCACCGCTAACGGTTCTCGCTAGTTCGGAAAGACGATCCAGTCGCAGCAGGTGCCCGGCTGGGGCGAGTACTACCTCAATTACAAGGTACGTCCCCATGTCATCCTCGTCCAGCTTGGCCACTAAACGCTCTTGTAGGCCCTCAAGAAGATCATCAACTCGTATGCAGCCGGTCGACCGGCTTCCGACGCTTCCCTCCTCTCTCTCGGTCTCAGACCGGCCAAACGAACCCTCTCAACCTCATCCACACCGTCCATCGCCTCTCCCCCTACACTGCAGCCCGGCACCGCATCCCCTCTGTCTCAAATACCCACCACTACCCTATCCGCCCGACCGCCATCGGGTCCAAGTCACGTGGTGTCCATTGGCTTCAACGCCTCGAGTGACAATGACGGAGAGAGCAGAATACCCCAGATGGACCTCGATCCCCTGCCGCCCGAGATGGAGCCGCCGGGAGCTGGCGCCGGTATGCGAAGGTCAGACGGACCGTCGTCCGATAAGAGCGATAGCTTCAAGGCCCACAGAGACGTCTTCTTCTTCACACTACAACGGGAGCTGGAAAAGGTGGGTCCAATGGCTAGACCGCAGATCATATATGTTGCTAACTACCCTAGATCAACGCATTCTACCTGATCAAAGAGCGGGATCTGCGATTACGTCTCCTCACCCTGCTCACCAACCGGCGTCGGCTGGTCCAATCCCTCTCCAGCGGCCAACAGAGCATCATCAGCGGCGGCTACGACGATGTCTCCCTCGACACCAACTTGAGCAAAGGCCTGGAATGGGGGAGTCTGGAAGAAGGATGGAGGTTGTTTGAGCGGGATCTGGGCAAACTCCAGGGATTTATCGAGATCAACGCCACTGGATTCAGGAAGATCCTGAAGAAATGGGACAAGCGGAGTAAGAGCAACACCAAGGAAATGTACCTCGAGCGACAAGTCGAAGTTCAACCCTGTTTCAACCGAGAATTCATCGCGAAACTGTCCGACGTTGTCGCTGCCAACTTGCTAGACCTGCAGAATGGCTCGGCAGACCTTCCCAGATCGATCTTCGCAGATCTGCCAGAGAGCATTGGCGCCGATGGCCTCTCTCTTGACCGGAATGTGGATTATGACCGAGACGCCGGGGAGACATTCGCTCGAGACGCCGTCGCCGACCTCGAGGCCAACTTGGTCAAAGCGCTTGCAACGGGCGGTGAGGCTGTGGACGACTGGTTGAGGGTGTTCCAGGGGAAGAACGGGGATCAACTCACCGTTTCGTACATGCGATTGATATGGCGAGCGGTGCTCAACGTGCCGGAAGCACAGGTCGACACGGTTCTCGCAACTGTCCCGGTCGACTTCCACCACATCGACAAGATCAACGGTCGAAGTCCATTGCATCAAGCCTGTATCTCGGGCTCACTCAAAGTCGTCAAGCTCTGCGTGGAGAAAATACCGGAACTGCTCGAGAAACCAGATGCGTACGACCGTCGACCTCTACACTACGCTTCGCTCCACGGGCATTCGTCGATCGTTTCCTTCCTGCTCGATCACTCGGCCGACGCCACCGTCACCGACATGGACGGATACACTCCCCTAATGCACGCCATCACGCAGGGCCATGTCGAGGTGGTGCAATTGTTTGTCGAGAGCAAGATCAATCTCGAGCCAACGGCCGTTTCCAACGATCTCATCCCATTGTCACTAGCCTGCCAATCGGGCCATTTCAGCGTGGCAAAGCTGCTGCTCGAGTGCGGAGCCAAAATCATTCCCAACTCGGAAGGCCTGTACCCCCAGCATTTCGCCGCAAAGGCCGGTCACGAGGCGATATGCCAACTCCTAGTTGAAGCCGGAGGACCTACAGGAGGAGGAAAAGATCAACCTGACAAGTACAACCTGTGGACGCCGCTCCATCACGCGGCCGTCGGCGGCAATGCCCACCATCTCGCCTGCATGAAGGTTCTAGTCGCAGCGGGCTGCGATGTGAACGCGTCAGACGAGTATGGCAAGTCTCCAGGCTGGTACGCCGCTTGGTTCGGACATGTCGAGTGTTTGAACTACCTGATTGCCTCGGGGGCAAAGGTGGAAGGGAAACAGCAGACACTTAGCAGTATGGAAAATCTTGGTCTAGCGGCGGATCCCCAGATGGACAGTTTGTCCCCCGGCTCGGATCTCGATCTCGATCAGGTCGGCGGTCAGGACGAGTTTGAACTGATTCCAAGTCTATCCCTCCCTCCTCCTATCATCCCGTGAGTCGTATGTCGAGGATACAGGGATCTTGCTGATTTGGTTCCAGGTTGAGAGTATACGGCCACGAGTTCTTGGCACAGAGATCACTGGTCCAACTCTCCCTAGGCCATCCGTTCTCCCGCAACACCGACCCAAAACCGCTCCCTGTCAAGCTGTATTCGCGCTCGGGCGAGGCGTCACTGCACATGTGGTCGTCGCTGAAACTCGTCATGACCTCGAAGAGCGACATCACCGCGGTACCCCATAGCGTCATTCTGCCACTGGCCGACGAGCGAGAGGTGTTTTCGTTCCAAGTTGCCAATCTGGACAAGTTCACCTTGGAGCTTTCGTTATACCCGACTTTCGGCTCGAAAGTCATTGGAAGAACAGTCGTCCTGCCCTCGACCTTCAAGGATATCCGCCATCACAAGGGGTTCATCGCGCCATTGTTGGATCACCAGCTGAAGACGATCGGAGAAGTCGCTTTCGAAGTGAGCTGTATCAAGCCGTTCGAAGAGGCGCAATTGGAGATTGGGGGTAGAGTGGAGACGTACTGGAAGTCCAAGGTGACACCCAGTGCGCCCACCCAAGACCACGCGCATCAACTCTCCTCCCATCGACCACTATCCGTATCCACCTCCTCGCCGGCTTTGCGGCCCCCATTGGCGACGCTCAACGCGAGCACGCAACAGGGCGCTCAAAAGGAATCGGCATTGGTCACTGCGAGTTCGCTTTCCGGAGAGTATATCCACATTTCGGTCCAGTTGACCAAAGACGGCATCCCGGTCGTATACCCCAGCTGGAAGCTCCCCGTCTCCGGCCTCGACGTCGGAGTGTCCGACGTGACGTATGCTCAATTCGAGACATTGGCAAGATCGCGCAATAGAGGATTATCCCTCGAATCAGCTCAGAACGTTCACACTGCCGCCGAGTGGTATGCTCTGCTCTTCAACTCGATGTCGTCGTTGGAGAACGTGCTCAAGGTCGTACCTCTGGACGTCGGCCTCAACGTCCAGTTGAAATACCTCAGAGAGTTCGACTCGAAACTGGTCAATGTCAGCAGGAGCAAGGAGGTCAACGAGTTTGTGGACCCCATCCTGCATGACATATACCAGGCGGGAAAGAACAACCCGGGTACGGGCCGCAAAATCATTTTCAGCTCTTTCGACCCTACCATCTGCACCGCCCTAAACTGGAAGCAGCCGAACTGTGAGTCCATTGGCTACAATTCCCTCTAGTCCATGGTATGACTTCAGGACTGACCACCTCCTAGTCGCGGTGTTCTTCTCGTCGTACTGCGGCGTGTCGCGGTACAAGCAAGGCTCGGAGTTGGTCCCCGCTTCAAAGGACGAAGAATCAGATATGAGGTGTTTGAGCGTACGCGAAGCTGTCAATTTCGCAAAATCCACAAATCTTCTCGGCGTCCTGCTCGAGGCGACGACCCTGGTGAGTACGCTACGGGCTACAAGTCCGGTAGGTCATGCTGATACACTTGGTAGGCCGCCGTGCCGTCCCTTTTGGCTTCGGTGAAGGATGCGGGGTTGTTGTTGGCTGCGTTTGGGGATAAATCGCATATATCAGCTTTGCGGGCCGGAGCCTCTGATGGGCGGACGGTGGATGCGTTTGTCAATGACGGGTGAGTGAAACGTAGAGGTGCGGGTATGTGGGATGATTGTGGCTGACCTGGATGCAGGATCATGACTCTGACTATATAGCCGGAAGTGAAGGCAGGAGCCTCGGAGGGCTGTTTCGGACAAGTTGCCCTGTCAGTAGAGTGCCGACGCGCAACGATGCATTTGTCAGCTGGATACAATAAGTCAGCGAGGAAACCGTCGAGCGAGCAAGTAGCCAGCCGCCAACACGATGCTAGTTCCCACTCCTCAATTGATCCTACTTGACCACCAAGTTGTCAGCAAGACTTCACGGCCTACTCGGCATACTCGGCGATGCGATGCTTTTGACCGTGATGACATGCTGACAGCTTGTGGTTGAGCAAGGGCGGATCGATGAGATGCACAGTATATATCCCTGCTCTATTGTCCACTACATCTACTCTTCCTACGACATCATCCTCGCAAAACACACGCACTATGGACACTGCTACATTCTTCGTCACCGGAGGCAGCGGTCTCGTATGGTCGCACATTGTCGAAAAGCTGATTCAGGCCCACCCCTCCTCCCAGGTCCACGCCCTCTCTCGCAGCCCGGTCAATCACTTCTCTGGAGCCACCTACCATGCCTGCGACATCACCTCTGCGGAAGCCGTTCAAAAGGTGTTCGACGAGATCAGTCCCACGGTGGTGTTTCACGCTGCTGCGACCGGACTCAACTTGAGCGAGTTGGAGGACAATGTCACCAAGATCAATATCGTGGGAACGAGGAACCTCGTGGAGGCCAGTGTCAAGAGTGATGTCAAGGCGTTCGTGTTTACAAGCAGTATGGGCGTAGTTCAAGTCCATGGCTGGAAGGATATCTGGAACGGGGATGAAACTCTGCCTATCATCGATGAGGACAGCAAGGCCCTTCACTACGCCTACACAAAGGTCAGTGCGTCGAGTCATCGTCAATTTCTCAGGAGGATGTGCAAGCTGACCATCTTTGGGGATAGGCAGAAGGCGAGCGAATGGTCATGGCGCAAAACACCACACAGAAGGGAGGACTTCGAACTTGCTCCCTCAGACCGGGCATGATTTACGGGGAGAGGGACAACCATGTGGTCCCAGCAACAATCAAGGTCTTGCGGGCAGGAGGCACTGAAAACCAAATTGGCGACAATTCAAACTGGACATCCACCACTTATGCCGGTAACTGCGCCGACGGACACCTCCTCGCTGCCACAAAGCTCCTACAAGAGTCTCAAGACGACATGACCCTCTCTGCTCCGCTGTCGGACACTACACCGGCCATTGTGGTGAATGACAACGGGGGCAGAGTCTCCGGCGAGGCATTCTTCCTTTCGGACGGGGAGCCGATCCATTTCTGGGACTTTAGCAGGCATATCTTCGAAGCGGCGGGTCAACCGGTGGATCCGGCCAAAATCAGGGTGGTACCGAGGTGGTTGGCAATGATCGTAGCGCGCCTCATGATGATCTGGGCCGGGGTGACGGGCGGTACACCACTCTTGACCACGCTGGCTGTCAAGTACACCACGATGACGAGAACGGTCAGTATTGACAAGGCGAGGAGGAGATTGGGGTATGAACCCAAAGTCGCCTGGAGGGAGGGTCTCGAGCGAGGCGTCAAGGTGAGTGATGCCATTGAGGATCAGGTTGTTTGATATGGTTCTGATTGTGGCTATAGTGGTACCTCCACCACGAGAACACCCAGCCCAGCCAGTAACCTGCATTGAGGGATGCGTTCGAGATCGCCGGGCAGGCAGTGATTCTCCCGTCCGCAGCGGAGTGTGGCTGGTGTTCTCTCATCGAGCCCGTGTGGTCTGGCCTCGTATATCGCCCGTTCTCTTAGAGTCTCCATGACCTATTAGTGTCCCTTCTGGCGTTCTTGCACATGGTACTGTGAATATGCAAACGTCGAGACAGTGAGCAGAAAGTACGAGTAGCAACAGCTGGGTAGTGATCGACCTTTTGCTTCCGTTGCCACCCGGCGGATCAACAGCGACGGAGATTGAAATGGTGGTCTGCTCGAACTCTATGGTGATCTGCTCGACTATATTCATACTCCGCTTACAGTACCTGAGGCACCTTTGACAGATGCTCAAGGAGGGGCAACTCTTCTATCCGATCTCGCCATGACAGCCTGAGTATCCGCTCGACCCGCTCACACCCCCGCGCTCAACCCTATGTGACTTTGAGCTCGAGCTCGCGATGGCGGACACTGCGCAACCCCGGCGCCGGGTGAGCTGGGTGGCTCATATTGACGACAGAACGCATAGCTCACACTAGACGTAGGTCGCGGTGCAAATGGCCTTGTCTCCGAGTCCCAATATGGCCAGCAGCTCGACCAACCCATCCACCCCGAGCAGTGGACAACCGAGACCACGGGCAAAAGTCGATTTGGCCAACATCTCCACTCCGCCCACCAGGCCCACCCTCCGCTCAACGCCTTCTTCCCTCTCGCTCTCAGCCAAGAACGTCTCTTCTAGATCATCCCCCTCGGTCATGACGGCGTCGGCCTCTACGCCCCTCGCTCGAATTGGCACCTTCACCCCAAGGACTCCCGGTACGCCCATCATGTCCCCGCCCCTGCGCTCGCAGAGTAGACAGGAGGTCAATCCCATCAGTGGTGGCACTCCAAGTGGAGTATTGAGACCTAGGGCGACTCCGACGCAGAGAGCGATAGGCGCAGCCAGCTATGCCGGCTCACCGGGGATCAAGGCTGGAGCAATGGGTCCACCGACAACACCGGCCTCTAGACCATTTACACGGACGGAATCCGCTTCTAGCATAGAGAGGGGGAGGGCGAAAGTGAAATTGCCAACTCTACCCACTCGTATCGACAGGTCATCGTCACGTTCCTCCGCTGGACTCAAGTCACCCCCAGCGCCACAAAGGGCCGAGCAGCAATCGCTTCGCGGAGACGTCAAACCTAGCGCCCTGCCCAATTCCCTCATTGTCGACGTCAGCCTTGCAATGGCTAGATCCGCTTCGCTACAGCCCTCTCCGGCGCTCACACCACCGCACTCTGCAGTACCATCACACATGTTCCCGTCAATAGGCCACGTCGTCACTCAATCCACAGCATCTTGCCCCTCGTCACCTCTGCTCCCTGAAACTTCGGTCGCCAGTGGATCTAGACCACCACATCACACGAAATCACTGCCAATCAACCCTCGCCTCCCCCACCCCGCACACACTTTGCTTCCCGACAGCCCAGAGGTCAAGACCGTGGCATTGCCCATCCTGCCCGGGGTCTCGACTCCGAGGCGGTCTTCCGGCTCAACGGTCCTCACAGTCCTGACCGAGGATTCGACAGGATTGTCCCTGGAGGTCAATCACGTGAATGACAGGCCCAGTGAGACCCAAACATCCAGTCCAACGACGCCTGGGGACGATGCGCCGACCCCTTCGAGTCGCGACGATCAAGAGACTGCCGTCAAAGAGGTCATAGGCGAGGACGCAGAGGAGGCCAAAATCAACAGAAAAGTGAGTCGACCACGATATGGACCTTCGCTGATACTTGTTAGATTGCCGATCTCGAAATCTCGAATGCCAGTCTGCTTGCCATCAATCGCGCCTTGGAGGGTGGGTAGCAGCTTCGTATATCTCCAGGACTCTGAGCTGACTTGGGCTTAGCCACAAAGACGAAACAGCGCGCAGAGATATTCAAGCTTCGCCGAGCCCTCCGAGAGTCTCTTGACGGCACTGGCCTCGCTAAACCCGCCCCCACCGCATCCTCAAGTGCCCCCCGAACCCCCATGTCCCCCATGTTCCCCATTTCACCCTCGATGGACGAGTTTCCAGACCTGGATGCGATCGAGGAGGAAATGGAGGTCGACGATCCCGAGCTCGAAGGTCGCTGGGAGAAAATGCAGGAATTGGTCTCGACGATGATACGCAGGGGAGAGGCTTCGGTCAAGATGGTGGGACAGGAGACGAAGATTGCCGCGCAGAGGGTGTTGGATTGGACGGAAGTCGAGGTCGATCCCGACGGCGGCGCAGGGCAGGGAGAGGGCGAGGAGGAGGAGGATGGAGATCAGAGTAGGAATGGAATGGGAGGGGAGTTGGAAGAAGGGGATAGTCGGGAGGTGGACACCTATCTCTGACGGAGAATATCATACATACCCACTAGGACATCGAAGCCCGGGCTAGGTTATAGACTCAGCATTGTTGTATGTATCACCTCATTTAGGCCGAAAGGTCTGGCGCTACCACGGAGTCGGGTCGAATAGTAGTAGCAGAAGCTACCGCTCGCTTCTCCCTCTCATAATCTTGACTTTTGGGCAGAGCTAAGGATGGGCCCATATCTAGACTGTTCACTGCTGAGCAGTGCATGTTGATAGTTCTCTCCTCGTCGATAACTGTGATCCCCTAAGCCCTCGCCATTGAGCAGGGCCTATGAGGAGCATGGCCTTGTTGTGCTCACATGTGGATGTCTCACCCCGGGATGCTCGTTCCTCCAGCGAGATCGCGACTGCGGGATTTGCAAAAACCAAGTCATCGATCGCGATCGCGTCTATGACCTTTCACATCCTTGCCCACTCTCTGCTCACTCCATCCTCCACCGCGCCATCTGAATCCAATCTCCGTACTCTGTCGCTAGTGCGCTGTCTCAGATCCGCTCTGATTCGTAATCTTCTTAGGACACAGAGTCTTATCTGCAACTGAGGCTGGAGTGTTTCAAGATTAAAACGCGAAATCTCAATCTTCTCGACCGTGGACTCAAGACCTGGAGTACACCATATCTGAGATCTGTCAATGTTAGCACTACCGTACCGTGACGAGCGTCATGGCCTTGGTTCACCCTACTGTGACTCAAGCAAGCCTCTACGAGCCCGGTGGTGCGCTATACCAACATGTTCGAGTGAGGCCATTACTCAACGGCGCCCTGGGCGCGAGTAGGGCTGGGGAAGGGTCATGATTGATACCTGAACAGACAGGCCAGCCCTGCCTATGCCGGCTGATACCAATGACTCGAGCAGTGGAGAGGCCTGGATCGGTTCTGAGTGGTAAGCCCTTCTGCCACCTCGACCAAAAGACGTCAGATAAGGCAGGGTCGCGCTGTCGAGAGAGGATATATAGCGCCATGACCATCGTTCCCTGGGGCTCATCGATACGCACTGACGACTCACTCGACTCGACTCCGCCTTCGCCTCGACCTGGACTCGCTCGACAACCTATACCCCGATCCCGTATCCGCTGCTAACCCTCGCTCACTCGACAGCTCGACCCATTCCTACTCCACCACACAGCACACCCACCCAACCAAAACTCCCCGCCATGGTCGCCATTCATGTCCTGGTCGCCATGATCGGCGGTCTGCTCGCCATATCCCCCATCAACGCCATGAGCCCCGACCCATCCCTCCTTCCTGCCAACGTCGACCTGTCCACCTCCGTCGGCGGTGTAGCCCAGCCTCAGGCCAGGAGTCGACTGAAGCAAACGACCCGAGCGGAGATCGTGGCGAGACAAGCAAAGAAGCACCTCAGTGCGAGGAACAACCCGAGTCCCCAGCCGGTGACTTGTGTATCCGACTCCATGGCTGCCAAGACGGGCCTGAGAGGAGCAGTGTTCCATAAAGTCTCGACATCGGATACAGCAGTTGTGAGTGCCCGACCCACACATCCACAACGATGTTTGCTAATTGGACTTCTAGCAACTCACATCTCGTGCATCGGACAGTATTCAGGACTGCGCTCAATTCTGTCTCGACACCATAGGTGAGTATTCTCAAGGCCAGTGAGCAGCCATGTGCACTCACTGACACTCGGGAATAGGTTGCGAATGGTCGTACTTGTTCTACGGGCAGTGCTACCTCAAGGGTATGGGCGATCAGGGAACCATGGGCGGATACCCCGAAGAGGATCAATTCTTCTACCCGCACATCAGCTGCGCAGATCAAAAGGCAAAACAGCGTGAGTAGACTGAAAGGCCCGCAGGCCGTAGGCCGAAGGGCCAGGAGCAATGCTTGGAATCCCCACTGACACGGTGTAGCTGGAGCCATAAACCAAGAGTGCTGCAACCTCTATTACTAGGCCGCCAGTTCATCGCACTCGTCCTCCCTGTGACAGCATACCAGTGTCGATCCCAGTCCCGCCTCTCGTCGTCGTCGTCGTCGTCACCACTGTATCCCTAGCTTCGGATTTTGGGCTCATGGGCCGTCTTACAGGCCATAATCACGTTTAGATGTCCACCTACCTATATCCAGACTGCTTCATGCACACGTGTAATACCACCTATGCTGCGTCATGTCACTCACGATGGCCGTGCTGCACGACATTGCTACCATCGACTCTTGAGAGCAAATGCTCGCATGCTGTCACGACTCCCGCCCCGATAATTGGACAGACGCAACTGAGGGTCTACAGGACTCCCGTACCATAGCCAGATACCGTGATACTGGTCACAGCCTGTTCGTTGGTACTCATACTAACCTCACGACATAGCAACTGCCAACAAGGATCCCCAGGTCCGGAAGGATGATCGTTATTGTACCTCCTAGCCATATACATCTCTGTCCGATGTTCCTCTGATAGCGGATCTGTGTATCCGAGTATGCCTCTGTACTTTCACTTCTGAAATCCCAAGCTCCCAAATCCCGCCCTAATCCTTGTTCTCCTTCAAGCCCCGACTGAGACCCTCGCACGACTCTTTGGCGTCGCCGAACAGCATCTTCGTGTTTGAGTAGTAGAACAGCGGATTCGGCACCTCGGCGTATCCTGGTCCAAGGGTAAGCTCAGTTCTCTCAGTTCGGGTGGGACAGCTTTTGATGGGTTCTTTGACTCACCAGCCGCCATGCCTCGCTTCATAACAACGACGTTCTTGCTCTTCCAGACGTTCAACACTGGCATTCCGGCAATAGCCGACCCAGGCTCCAGCGCAATTGGGTTGACGGTATCATTCGCTCCGATGACAATGCAAAGGTCGGTGTCGGAAAAGTCGTCGTTGATCTCGTCCATCTCGAGCACCACTGCAGTAGGGATCAGCTCATCCCCCCTTTCCTCATCATAGCAAGGCGACACCCGACTCACCGTCATATGGCACGCCAGCTTCTGCGAGGAGGACGTTACATTGACCGGGCATACGACCAGCGACGGGGTGAATGCCGAATCGACATTTGATACCCCTGCTGCGTAAAGTGCTTATCATCTCGTTGATCGCGTATTGAGCTTTCGCCACGGCCATGCCTAGATGGTGGAGTCAATTATCAATTGAACGGTTTCACTTGATATTGGACATACCGTATCCGGGCACCTAGCGAGAGGTTCAGCGAAATAGCTCTGCACACTCCTGTCGGGCCACACTCACAATCACTACGGTCTCGGCATTGTTCAGCATTTCTACAACTTCGTCTATATTGGTTCTATTGACGGTCAAGCCCTTCGTGGAGTCTGCCACCACATCAGCACACACCTCCCGACTGCCACTCACCGTCCGCCGCGGCGGTCTGGGCGATACCCCCGAAAATGACATTGGCCAGTGATCTATTCATCGCACGGCACTGCGGTAGGACTTAGCACGCATTGTTTTCCCCGGGGTATCTGCAGCACTTACCATGATGTAGGACAGGATACTTCCACTAGCACCAATCAAAGAGCCCACGCTCGTCAAGAGCATATTGTCCAGCATGAATCCCTCGGCGATGAGGGCGAAACCAGAGTACGCATTCAACACCGTGACCAAAACAGGCATGTCGGCGCCGCCAATGGCAGCAGAGGTTGTCCAGCCTTTAGCGAAACTGAGCAATGTGCTACCAGCAAGACAGCCGGCTGCGATGGCAGGCGAGCCTGGGGCCATGGTGAGGAAAGCGCCAAATGTGGCAAAGTTGGCAGTCAGGAGTGACGAGTTGATCAAATGACGTCCAGGTAGCACGAGCGGCTTAGACGACATCCTTCCCGCCAGTTTCAGGAATGCAAGAATGGAGCCTGATAAGCTAGTCAATGTGGCCGTTGCTGTCTGGATTTCAATGGCAATTCTACCGTCTACTCACCGGTGAAAGTGATACCACCGATGACCACACCCAGGTAAGCCGTGGTGAGGTGTAGTGTACCGGCATGTTCTGCCCCTTCACCAAGTACACTCGCCACACTGGTCATTACGGCCGCAAGACCCACTACGCTATGCAGCGCTGCTACCGTTTGCGGCAATTGCATTGGACTGACTCGTCGTCCGATCGCCAGTCCAAGTCCGGCTCCGAGGGCTGTGACGATACCGACTTGAACCATAGTCTCTTGCGAGAATCCAACAGCGAATAGGGTGGACACAATGCCGATAGCGACTCCCAACATTCCCATCGTATTTCCCACACGAGCGGTGACCTGTATCGTCGCCAGTCAGCTCGATGTTTCTTCTGCGAGGACAGCAAGGAAGTAGCAGCTAAGCTCACCTGAGACGATAGACCGGTCAGAGCTCCAATGGCGAACATTGTGCTGAGGAAATATCCAGCTTGAACTAGACCGTCGACCCCAGTACTCGCCGCCCAAATAAATCCTCCGGCGAAGAGCACTGCTGGAATGGCATACAGCCAGGTGTACTCCGGTGCGTCTGTTGGTCGTCGGAAGAGATCGAGCATGCGTTTGGTGATAAGGAAACCGCCAAAGATGTCTTCGGATGCGAGTTAGTGGTCTTTCCTCGTATCAACAGAAGAAGTAAACACTCACTGAGATTGGCCAAGAACACACTGGCGGCTCCTAGTACCTGAGGAACAGTATGTGGCAAGAGTCCTCCGCCCATGACGAACAGACCTCCTACTCCGACCAAACCACTGAGCGCGTTCGTCACAGCTGAATCCTCATCAGTATCCATACCCCCTTGAAATGACATTCCTTAACTCACACATGAGAGGCGAGTGCAGAGCTGGAGTGACGGACCAGACGGCCCGGAAACCGATGATACTAGCTAGTCCAAGCACCGTGAATAAGTTCATGAATCCTGGGCCTGTCAATTTGCCCAGAGCCAGTGCTGTGCCGACTCCGCCAGTGGTCAAGGTGACTGATCGGACCGACTGCTGCCAGGGGGTCAAGGCGACTACGGGTTCCGCAGCAAGAGCGTTCTACAGAGGTCAATTTGATTACCATTGAAGCCCTCTCAAGACAAGCTCACCGGTCGTTGAGCAGCAGCCTGTGCTTGAGGAGTCACAGCAGGTGCGGGCGCGGGCCATAGGACTTCCTCCTTGTGAGTCACGATCGAGCGTCGGACGACTTCATCCTCGAGGTTGACGTTGAACCGTGATTGGTCTCCGATGGACAGAAGGAACTGTCGTGGTGATCAGTCAAATGAATCGCTCGAGCCCAAGACACGTGCTGACCTTGGTGATGTTGTTGGAGTAGAGCGTACTGGATTGTGTGGGCAATCGAGAGGGCAGATCCTGTGTTATGGTTATCAGCGAATGGTTTTGTCACCACTATAGAGCTCAAGCGTACAGTATAGCCAATGATGGTGACACCATTATGAACGATCTTTTCTCCAGGCTTTGTCAACTCGCAATTACCGCCTATCACCACGTCAGATTCTGACCAAAGCTAGGATCCAAATCCCGACCTACCAGCCTCAGCGGCGAGATCAACAATGACGGATCCAGCTAAATTGCAGTCAGGATAGTACTATGAGAAGTCCGGGAGGATCCAACCCACGTTTCATCGCTTCGACGTGTTCTCGAGTGACCAACCTAGGAGCCTTTTTGCCAGCTGAATAGAGGATCAGTATCGGTGAGATCCCCTGCGCTGGCTTGCTCAATGCTCACGAATCAGCGCAGTGGTGACAATGATATCGACTTCTTTGGCTTGTTGCAGGAAGAGTGCCATCTCAGCGTCGATGAAGGCCTGGAGTGGGGTTAGCATAAACCTTCGCCTTTTCTCGCAGTCAGAGCGACTCGCCTTGCTCATTTCCTTTGCATAGCCTCCTTGTCCACTACCATCTTCCTCGAGCTCAATGGTGAGAAACTCGGCTCCGAGACTTTCCACCTGTTCCTTGACCACCGGTCTAGTATCGAATCCTCTGACGATTGCGCCCATTCTCCTTGCCGTGGTGATGGCGGACAGTCCAGCCACTCCGGCTCCGATGACCAATACCTTCCCTGGAGGAATCTTTCCCGCTGCAGTGACCTGTCCCGTCATAAACCTTGGAAATGCGGCCGAAGCCTCCAAGATTGCCCTATATCCAGCAGTGTTGGCCATAGAAGAGAGTGCGTCGAAAACCTGAGCTCGGGATATCCGGGGTATACAGTCCATGGCAAATGAAGTGATGCCTCTCGACCTGAGGTCTTCCACCACGTGAGGGTTTTGAGCGGGATACATGAATGATATGAGGGTAGAGCCGGGTTTCATCCCGTTGATCTCTTTCGAGTCGAGGTTGGGCGGTCTGACTTTGAGTACGATATCCGAAGACCGGATTGGATCAGAGGTGATTTTCGCTCCTGCCGAAGCGTAATCTTCGTCTCGAAACGACGATTCCGCTCCGGCATTGGGGGAGACGTGGACCTCTTTGAAACCCTTCTTGAGGAGGATAGCGACTCCGGCCGGGGTCACGGAGACTCGACGCTCATCGGGAAACGTCTCTTTCGGTATACCGACGATAAGCTGAGAGTATGGTGTTCCGACGGGCTCGGGCTTGGAGACTGAAGAGTTCCAGCGATGTGAGGAGGAGCTGAATGCCCTTAGGGTCTTGATGACTTGACATATCGCATCAGCCTCGCACTGACAATGCCCAAGCTCAGTACCCATCACTCACCGGTTGAGGCGTTGATCGACCCCGTACATCTCACCCAGGAGTGAGCGACCGCCATGTTAAAATCAGCTCAACAAGACGGAACGTCGTACGTGTACCGATGTAACAGCAACGACGTCGCTCGATTTCTACGATCACTGCCAACCCACCAAGCATCTCCCATAGCGCAGTCTCGGTATCCTCGTGACCGGCTTCGGGTTGACTTTCCCCGCACACCGCGGCCCGGGGAATGCGGGGGAAACTGCGGAGAGATGCGGGAGTGTGATGCGGAGGAGCGTAGGATGAGGGATCGCTTGCAGATCCCGCGTTCTTTCCTCTTGTTGCTGTCTCAAAGCATTCCTCTTGCAGATGTTGAGCTCTGCAGGTAGATCACTTGCCCTATCATCCCGCATATCGTTGAAGCCATCTGCATCAAGTCCTAATCCGACGACGCCGCTCTTATCTCTGAGTGGTTCGGATTTGATTCCGCGTTTGTTTTGGCCACCCCCGATGTTGTCGGGAATTCACCAGGATGGGAACGAGAGATCGCATAGCCGTTATGGTCGGTCACTCTCAGGTCATTGGACTCTCTAGGAAGGGTACATAAGACACCACTTCACCTCAGCGATCTCCTGGACTTTCTCTTCGACCGATCCCCACAGCAGACCTCGCCACGATGACCACCGCTCCAGCTCTGAAATACTCATCGCTCAATCTCCCTCCATCGGCGAACCCGGCCTACTTCAATGACTTTGGCAAGCAGGTCGAAGGCTTCGACATGGGTACAGCCACCGAGGAGCAGCTGAAAGAAGTCATGGATATGCTGTACAAGGTGGGCGCGTTCTCCACCACGTGTGAACCATTCTCACTAATCCCGGTTCTCTAGCACTCGGTGCTGCTGTTCAAGAACACCAAGATCACCCCGAAGCAGCAGTACGAGCTGACCAAGGTATGTCCACAACAGAGTCGCTACACTCGGGTTCTAATCCTATCTAAAGGCATTCGACCCCACTGTCGACTCCTACGGCCATGGTAACAACAAAACAGGCAAAGAAAAGGCATCGATCCTCCACCCCGATCTCAAGACAATTCCTCATCAGCCTCAAGTCCAGCTTATCGGGAACGGAAAGGTTCCAGGGACATACGAGGGCCTCACAGAGGTATATTCATCCATACCCATGATGATTGTCTACTAATTATCACTATAGCCCCAGCTGAAACACCCTCACCACAAGACGTTTCACAAAGAGCCCGTATCCCAGGAAGACGAGGACGCGGGTGTGACCCGCTTTTACAGATGGTGAGCTGCCCTTGTTCATCTTCACAAACATCAGCTCATCGATCAACCAGGCATATAGACGCTGCTCTGTATGAGAAGGCTCCGCCGAGAGTTACGACCCTCTACGCTGTCTCCGTGCCCAAGGGCGAGCCCCAGACTTGTCGATACGACGATGGCACGGGTGATGAGCTCAAGGTCCCACTCGGTGGCACAGCATGTACGTGTTCGTTCACTCAAACTACTGTGAAGATCGGCTGACCAGAATTTCAGTCGTCAGCGGGAAGACAATGTTTGACGTACTTCCACCACAACTGAAATCGCTGGCAGTCAGGACCAAAGTTCAATATGTGAGTCGACGACATGTCCTCCTAAGTGACGGTCTTCATGCTGATCATCTGCAGTCGCCCCACCCTTATGTCTGGATGTCAAAGGCACATGCATTGCCTACAGGTCTCGGTCTCGAGACGGAAGGACTCGAGCTGCCGGAAGAAGAGCTACCAGAGTGGGAAGAGTCAAAGGTCAAGGTTTTTCCAATGGTAAGTTTCTTAGCAGGTCTACGCTACGAGCGACATGCTGATTCCGACTGTTGTAGTGCTGGAAGAACCCAGTAACTGGGGCACTTCATGTTCAAGTTCACCCTTGCGGCGCTCGAGCTCTGCACATTGCGCCTTTACCCGCCGGATCAACAAGAGAAGGCGCTTTGTTCCCAGATGGAGGGGAAGTCACAGATCTGAAAGAGGTCCGGAAGACGCTGTACGACATTCAGCGTCCGGGTATCGCCCCAGAGGTGAGTCATATGCTCTGGTGAAATTTCCATCTTCTCCTCTTTACCACACTTCTACCAGAAGTTTGCAGCCCGTGCTATGTCCACCAATACTTGACGCTATGCTGACTGTCTATAGCTCGTCTACGCACAAGACTGGGACGAAGGCGATCTCGTGCTGTTCCACAACCGCGGAGTGTTGCACTCCGTCGTTGGAGCATTCAAGCCCGACCAACTGAGGATGTTCCATCAGGTGAGTGAAGACTTCTGACATTCCGACTAGCTGTGTAGCTGGAGACAAGTGACTGAGCTGACGGAACATAGTGCAATCTTGCTGGATCTAGCGATCCCGAAGGCCCGAACGAGGAGGATGTCAAGCAATTCGCCTAGACTACAAAGTTGTGCTATGACGCACGCGCCTGTGACCCGCTTAGATGGTGATTTGGTTGTACAGTATGTGGACTGCGGCGAGATGTGATGACTTACGGCGATACGTGACTCAGCTAACAGGGGCCATAAAGAAGCACTACACTGCACCGGGAAAGGAGGCTTTAGTGGAGCAATGTCATCTCTAATCTACTTCACTGATCGTTCCCACTATGACCTCTACGGTTTAGCCTAGTGTAGCTTCCACAAAGCGCTTCTCACAGCCCCGCCCAGTGTCGCAGAGCCGCACACGTTGCGGGCGACTAATTGGTCGACTCGGTCGTGCTGCCTTGGCCTTCAGTGGCAGCACCCTCGGTCGCCTTGGTGGACTCGTGAGTCACGCTCGGGGAGCTATACGCGTACTTGTGTGGAGCGTAGCCATTCACACTGCCCAAAGGGCCTCTGCTCTTGGAATTCTCCTCCTCATCTTTGCGACTGACGTAGACCCTTCCACGGATAAGGGTCCCGTTGTCGCCTGCAGCCGAGCGCGCAGTACTTCCAGTGCGTGTGTTTGCGTTGGATGACATGGTGGACTTGTGGTGCTAAAAGATGTAGTTTGCTGATAAAGCTAGCTAATCGTTCGTGTGAATAGAAGGCGATGGAGAGGAGGAGAGCGAAGACGCGGCTGGAGACCCTTTGAATAACCCACTGCAGGCTCTGTCGAGGCTTCCTCACCACGACGAATAGCTTCTTCAAGTGTTCACGGGACCCAGCGACAATGGAGGGACGAGGTGTCTCTCCTTTCTTGCAGCTGCTCATCTGTTTGTGGTGTCATCGATGACGTGTAAGAGCAGCTTGATCGCGAGTGCTCGAATATTCTGACTATTCCTCGGCGTGGCCAACGTGGCGATAGACGAGAAGAGTTCCTGTAGCACAGCTACACGAACGACTCATGTATGACTGTACTTACTTACATATCGAACGACAACTGACAGATGACGAAGGTCCTTCGACGAGCTCTGGTCTGGAATTCTGAGTCTGATTCAGTGTCCAGCGGTGGCCCAACGCCTGAACGGGACCTTGAAGATCGAGTGCGCCAGACCTCAACGTACGTTCAACAACCGACCTGTGCAGGTGCTGAACCTGGCACTGCCCCGGGTCATGATGTTCCAGTGAAGCAATGTCATCTCTAATCTACTCCACTGATCACTTCTCCTGGCATATCATCTACCGTATATACTCATCAAGGTGACCCTCTCAGTCTCGCTCGGCTGTATTGCGCCCAAGCTAGTCCTTATTCGACGCCTCAGTGGCAGCAGTCTCTGTCGCCTGAGTGGACTTCTTTGGAAGCGCATCGTTCACATCAGAGTCTTGCGGGCAGTCGAAGGCATGATAACCATACACACCCGGGTTGGTACCGGTAGCTGTACCGGTTTTCTCTCGGTTCGCGGCGATCCCCTCGCGGGTGATGTAGTGAGTGCCGCCCACTTGTACGTGGGACGGACTCGCCGACGAGCCACCCTTGGAAGCGTTGGAAGCATCGGTGGTGGCGTTGGTTGACATTGTGAAGTGCTGAGGGGAATGTGTTAGGTGTCTGCTGAAATTCGGTGATGTGAGCGAATAGCAAAATGATGAAGAAGAGAAGAGCGAGAATGGGGCTGGAGACCCCTTAAGTACCCTCTGCAAGCTGTGCTTGGGCTTCCTGACCACGGCGTATGGCTTCTTCAGGTGTTCACGGGACCCTTCGACAACGGAGGGACCAGGTGTCTTTCCTTTCTTGCAGGTGCTCATTGGGTGCTCACCTGTTTGTGGTGTCATCGATGACGTGTAATAGTCTTGATAGCGAATGCTAGAATGTTCTGATTATACCCAGGCGTGGCCAACGTGGCGACAGACGAGAAGGTGTCCAGTAGCACAGCTGCACAAATGACTGATGGAAAACTTTACTCACAAACGAACGACGACTGACGAATGCAAAGGTTCTTTGACGAGCTCTGATCTGATTCACGATTCAGCGGCGGCCCATCGCCTACAGGTCTCTCAAGCACCAACTACGCTAAGCCTCGACAAACAACCTGTGCTCAATCTGCCTCTGTAATCTGTGCCCGCAGCATCAAGTCTCGGTGAAGCAATGTCATCTCTCATCTACTTCACTGATCATCTCTCCTTACGAAACCTCGATCATATACCCCTTCCGAGCGACTCTCTCTCTCACATGCTCGGTCGGGCGGGGCAAGCAAGACCGTGGTCTACGGCTTGCTGGCTGTCGTATCGGCCGGTTCTGACCCAGCAGGGCGATTCGTCATGGTACCATCTTTTGAGACCTCTGTGAATGGGGGCGTGCGGATCTCATCGTACCTCAAAGAGCTGCGCGGGTAGCTCACGGAAGGATAGCCATTGTACGAACCTGTCGGCCCTTTGCTCTTGTTGATCTCGGCCAGTTCCTCGCGGGTGGGATAGTGTCTTCTGTGCGCCTCACCCGACAACGGTTTGTCAGACGACCTGCCAGTGCCCTGAGAGGCGGCTGTGCCACCGCTTGTGTTTGCGTTGCTCGACATGTTGCAGAGTAAAGGACTTGTTGAACTGGAAGCGAGTTATAGTGATTGGGATGTGAGTAGCGTGTTGATGATGAACATCGGCAGGGAGGAGGGGGCTGACGATTCTATCAGTACTCTCTCCGGGGGCTTCCCTCCCTCGGGTCCTCGACGTGTGACGGTGTAGCTCGATCCTCGCGGGCTTTGCGACAAGGGAGCGACCAGTCCTGCAGACTCGGAAGAGGTGTCTGAAGTTCTGGCAGGACGTTGAGAAGCTGCGATGGAAGCACTAGAAGATTCAGGCCATGTCACTTCGATGGTGTGGCACTGTACCGGGAGTGTCCTCACATTGCAGGTGAACGTACGAACGCTGTAGTCTGTAAGGCTGTTTGTAAGCTGCTGCCAGCTGCCATATCGTCCAGGCGCTCTTAGCCCCGGGGACGGAGAGGCACGGAGGGGTGATCAGGCGATGAAGGGTCCTTTGGCGACCTCACTGGCAGAGCTGGCATCGCGATCCTTCACAACGGGACTTCGGCGACCCAAGGAGCACACACTGGCTTTTCTGGCTCACTGACCTCTCCAGTTGACAAGACCATTCGAATTGAAGTGGTTCGACATCATCGCCCTACAGCAGTCAATCAAGTCAATATGCCAGACCAGACCGACATCATCCTGCCAATGTCAGCGAAGTGAGCTTCATCTTCGTCCCAAGCAGTTCCCATTCTTCCATGCCCTACTCCCTCCCGCGTCTGTTATCTGTATGCACGAGAACTCAACCCAGGGGCGACTGGATAAGACTGAGCTGGAAGTGTGCAGTGCTGACGAACCTAGACCTGAAGACTACATGAACATGATAGTCAACCAGACCAAGACCCACGAATTCAGGAAGAAGCTCTACCCACCCACGGTCCAGCGGATCTGGTTCTACGAGACGGCTCCCATATCCGCCATAACTCACATATGCGAGATCGGTCCTGTGGTAGTCAGGCCCAAGCGCTCTGTCCCTGCCACTCCGCTCTCCGCTCCACCCACTGCCCCTCCGCCCAAGGTGACTCGGAGCCTCGCCAAGACCGTCAATCCGACCGAAGTAGATCAACCCCTTCAGTCCAATGGTAGCAATGCCACCCCAGGGGGTGGGGATGAGGGAGAGAGCTGGCATCTGCCACTTGGACCGGTCGGTAATGCCGAGTATAATGCCCACGAGGAGTCGTTCGTGGGGTACGACTACGCATACCCCCTCACAAGCTGTTATCGCCTTCCAGCGCCAATCACCCTCGAAGATTTCAAAGCCTACGGAATGGCTTCGGCGCCGAGGGGAATGGTGTACCTCCCTGAGGCTATAAAACGTGATATCCAGTGGGACAGACAGGTCTTGGTGTGGGAGAACCCGAAGTAGTAGAACAGTGGATGTAGATGGGGAAGTGAAATTGGAGGGCAGATGAGCGATTCTCGGAAGATGTGAAATCCTGCGAAGTCGTCCATCCAATCCATTTGCGCGCTCCGTCGATCTGAGCTATATAGTATAGACTCGTAGATGCATACAATACCGATTATACTATGTCAAGCTCTATTTTCCGTTAGATAGCGACACCCCTCTTGTCTAACGACTCCTCTCCTTATCCGAGATAGACCGCCCAAGCTGCTATTGTCGCGCAGAAACCGACGAAGAGCAAGATGAGCGGAGAGAAGGCCACAGCCCTCTGGCCCCCGCTTCCCGGCCGCCTTGGGGCGGTGTAGTTGAATCCAGCGTCCACACACCCGTTCTCCAGTATGGGAAAGACGTATGTCGACGAATTACTGATATCCGATGGGATGTACTGTTGTGCCACACCGCGCCTGTACGACCAAGTGTCTATTTCATACTGTGTCTTCCCTACTCGAGCCATCAGCACATGTCCAGTCCAGTGACACTGCCACTTACATGTCCAGAAGTAGAATCCCAGAATCGGCTGGCCAGGGCCGTTGGGGGTGTATGCAGCCAATTGAGCCTCAAAGAAGAGCCGATACCAAGTCCGCTGGGCCTGAGTGTCCCCGTAGCTCGGTCGGGAGGAGTTTGGCGGTCTTCCCGATTCCAATGACCATTCTCCTACTATCTGAGGCAGGAGGTTCCCACTGGTGGATTTCAGTTCCTGGGACATGTCGCAGATGCGCTGCAGGATCTCCTCGTGTGGTAGATTGTTATTGGGTTCAAAGGCGTAGTACTGGTGTGTATCGAGAACGATGTTGCTTGCAGGTCTTCGGGCGTTCTCATTGCTGGGATCGTAGTTGCTCCAGTAGTTGGGTCCCCAAAAGGCATCTTCGTATGGCATGAGCTTGGCTTCGTATTCCTGTTCGCGGCAGCTCACCGTGTATTGTCACATTGACCTGACTCCGGTTGACCGACAACGCAGTTTCGATCCCCTCCGCGTAGAACTGCTTGAGATAGTCCATCGTGAATGTCGGGTCTGTCAACCTCGGCTCGTTGAGCAGCTGGATACCTAGACACGAATGAGCTCATTGTCTCGCACGCAATCTCGACACTGAGCTCACTCTTCACTGCCCCTCCGTAGATGTCCTGCGTGAACTCCGCCGTGAGATTCCGTATCACAGCTATCGTCCGATCCTCGTTCGTCGAGTTGTCGGCGAATCCAACGGGGCCTATTCGCCCAGAGTGATCATATCCATTCTGACTCCCAGGTGCTCCATGCAAATCGATGAGTACTGTCAGGTCGAGGCTTCGTGCCCATTGTACCGCTTGGATCAAATACGGATACTAAACCAAACGGAAACGCCAAGACATCAGCTCCTCGTTGCTGTGTTCTCGACGCACACTCACCTGACCAGAGACGTATGGCTCAGTGTTTTGAACATCGACGGCCCAGTATCCAATTGGTATCCTCACAGAATTGAGGCCGGCATTCCGGATATCCACAAAGTCGTCAAATGTGAAGAATGACCTACACACCCATCAGTTCCGCTGTCCTCTGATGAAACGCCTGCGCAGACTCACTGCCAATGATCTTCCAGACGACTTCTGCAATTTGACTTTCCTAGGCTCGCGCACAGCGTCCATTCATCCACTGTCCCTCCAGAGAACAAAGACGGTGTGATCCTGGTGCGATGTCAGCTCGTGCCCGAATTGTTCAACTGCGCACGCACCACTCTTCGGCCACGAGCCATCCGCCGATATTGACCCCTCTGATCGGTTCCGGGTAGCTTATAGCTTGGAACTGCCTAGTGGCCACACCCAACTTCCCCTCAGCGAACGCACCTAGCGAGATGGCCGTCGCCAGCCATGTCGCCCTCATCCGATATCAAGCCGTTGGGTTGCTTGTTGAAGTCGAAAGGAGACTCGAAATTCCAGCTGGCGGTTTCAGGCAGCTGTCGATCGGCAGGAGCGGTGCCTGGGTGGCAAAAAAGATGCGCACTCCTCCGTCGGCTTGGCTCTGTCGGCCGGCTTCTTCGGCATGACGTCAACAACCACGTGGTCTGCACGTGGCGACTCGCTCGCCAACTGCGCTCATTGCCAGACGCGTTGCGACTGGCGACTGACCGCTCCTGTCGGCGTCCTCAATCCCGGTGTCTCAAGCTGTCCTCAGCTAGTGTCACACCTTGTCCCACCCCGCAATATGTACTTGTATAGAGGATGCCCGCATTTACGGGCTCGAACAGCTGGTCACCGTGACAATGTTGCAGAACGTCAACTCAAAGTACGAAGTGCAACGCCCAAGTATCCTTCTCCAACCTTTGAATTGTTTGCGCTTTGCTCTGCTGTGGTCGAGTATCGTATACAGTCGTCCCTTGCTGTCCCTCGGAAGCCGGACATGCACCGGGGCGTTCGCCGCTTGAGACCGGATCTTTTTAATGACACTTGACCAAAATCAACCAGAATTGACCCCGCAGCCGCAGTCGTAATGGCGGTGTATGGCCTGATCTTAAGCTTACCGGCGGCGTGTGCGTTCTCTGGTCTTCTCTAGCTCTTCTAGTCTTTTCTGACAGTTCTGTAGCTTCTGTCCTCTTTTGTCTTGTAATCCTGAAGTCTCTCTCTACGCTGCTCTGGCCGCACTTCCACCTCTCCGAGTCTCGAATTCTCGCCTTCATTGACTCTTTCCCCCTCTGCTGGTCATGTATCTGAGTTGATCTGCCTCTCGTTGGCCATATACAGCAGCGCTAGTATCGTAAGGACGCGTAAGGATTTACTAGATCTGGACTTGCTAATTTCGTCTCTCGGACCTTTTTCCGGCATCAACTCGTATCTCGTAACTCGTATATACAGAATGCATTGACAGAGATTGACAGGCGGCCCAGGTCTATTGGCTATGGTAATCAGGGTTCGCCATTCCTTAAAGAATTGGAGATATTTGTAATCGCCTGTGCGGAATCAAAATTCGAAAAGGATGCTCTGCTCTAAAGTAAGCTTGGGACTTTTGGCTGGATCCTAGCCGGCGCGCGGGGCACGCCGGTTCACTTATATTGCGAGACATGAAACATGCGTGATGAGATCTCGAGCCAGCTCGAGCGCTCAGAGATCTCCCGGCGAGTGGAAGGAGAAGGAAGTCTCGGGGCCATTCTGAGATCTATTCTCGACCCGTCCGTCTGAATCCCATGGAGGCTCTCATTTGCCTGTAGTAGTAGTGACGAGTCACTGATGGGTTGAGCCAGATTGGGGACGCCGTCATCAACTATAGCCCTCTATGGCCCTCTTCAGCGCTTCAGCCGCGAGCACTCGAGAGCAGCAGCTTTGAGACCGGTGATCTCGCTGGCTTTAGGGGGTCTGTACCTGTCCGTACTCTACCCGTGTGCTATGACCTATTGTCTGCGGTGTACGCCTGGGACAGCCCGGGACAGCCTGGGACGTGCTGCCGATGGGAATAAGCATGTTCGGGATTCGATAATCGAGATGCCGATCAATCCCCCTAGGCCTTTGGCGTTTGAGCTCGTTTGCCTTTGATCTTCTGTGCTTCCTCTGGGCAGTGCACTGCAGTGCAGCATGCGACACGTAACAGCATGGCATCATGATCAAGGAGACGAGTAGATCATCAGAAGGTCTCTGGGTATGGTATAAAGAGTACAAAGCCAGATTTGTTTGTACACATACACACCCCACTCGCACAGTCGCACGCAGAGCACGCAGCAGAATGAGCATCAACTTCTCGAACGAGGCCAAGATGGCTGGTAGCGATCACCACATCGAAACCAGAGACCATGGACGGGGATATAGCCAGATCAGGATGTGGCTTCGGACGGTACTCCTATCTTCGCTCCTGGTACTCAGTCATGAGATCGTTTCCCGCCTGGCGGCCGTCGGTGAGTGGGCTCAACCAGATCATGATATTGATGGAGATTTGGCTGATGCTGTACTGCAGGTGCATCATACTCACCAGAAGCACTGAGCGCCTTCCGATCGTTATCACCCTTGATCTTCCTCACCCTCCTCTGGATCGGATTCACCCTGCTTGAGATGAGCGATTCTCCCCGCCTGCCCTCCGTGGAATATGACGGAGTGGAAGTGGAGTCTTGGGCTATCTTTGAGAGGACTTGGATGGAGTTTGTCCTGAACTCGATACTGCTGTCCGGCTGGATCAGTGAGTCAAAAGTGCCCCTCCTCTTTCACAAGAGGGATCCCACTCATGGAACACAGCTGATAAATTCCAGTCTCGGCAGCTCGATGTATCAACGTCCCGGACTTCATCCACCTCGGTCAGTCAGCTAACTAACCAACCCGCAAGTCGTGCTGATAATGTTACTCTAGGTGTCTTGCCTGTATCCCTCCTCACGGTGATATCTGCAGTGATGGGACTACAACTTCAAATCGTGCTCAGTATCGCATACCACGCAGTTTGCCAGGGATCCAGCTCCGTCCTCACCTCCCGCTTCTGGAACGAGAGAAGTGGATACTGGGACAGACGGATCATGTTGGACGAGGGGATGTAGGAGGAGGCATGTTCACCTGCATCGCCAGGCTGTTATCACCACTGTAGACCTGTCTAAAACTGCATACTGAACCCTCCGAATCAAGCATCACTGGATCGGTCACTATCTCGTCCCATCACTAGAAAATCACGCTCGTGTCAAATGTTGTTGTAGCGTATACCACCAGATGCATAGAATAGACCAAAGCACTGGAAGCCTCCTCCTGGATCAGTTGGCATACCCTTTCCACGTCGTAGTCATCAGTGGATGAGCCATACCCTCGCTTGGAATGAGGTTCGGCGTCGTTTCCAACTTGCCAAACAAGTCCGTTGAATGGATGTAATGCAGCCCAAAACCGACCTACGCAGGGTCCTACGTCAGCGAGTATACCCTACGTCAGTAGGCAGTCTGCTCACGGTGTAAGGGACGCCAATGGCTGAATCGTCCGATGGTCCGGTGACCGTTGTTGAGCCCGATGCCTCTCTGATAGCAGCGCTTGACACGGGCTTGCTAGAGCTCGAGGATGAGCTCGAACTGGGCTTGCTGGAGGAAGATGAGGATGAGGAAGAGGAAGAGGACTTCTTCGCAGCCTCGGCTTTGGCCTTCTCCCTCTCCCGCTCCTTCAAGGCTTGCATCTTGGCCAACTTCTCCTTGTCCCCGTCCGAGGGCTTAGCGGAAGACGATGAGCTGGATGATGTGCTGGGACGGGATGAGTTTGATCCGGAGGACGAGCTGGACGATGAAGATGAAGAGGCACTGGAAGATGAGCTGGCGGGAGGAGTGGGATTCAGCTCTTGCGAGACGAGCTGAATCGAGAAGAACAGCAGGAGCAGGAAACCGAGTGATTTGTTGACTGTATGACTCATCAGCCTCACGCATCTCAAGACGAAGCTTGACTCACGCAGACTGATGCCGATGATCATGGCTAGACATTTGGTCCTCCATAGTTTCTGCTTCTCACTTCACATCGGTAATCAGTCGACGATTCCCACGTATGCGAGCGACACTCCGGTACTCGGACTCACCGATCCTCAACTGCCTTCTGTTTGGCTGCCTCGGCCATCTTAATCTTCATCGCCTCTGCTTCCTTCTTCTTCTTCTCCGCTTCCTCTACCGCTTTCTTCTTGTCCGCAGCGTCTTTCTCGGCTTTCGCCTTGGCTTCAGCTTTCGCTTTCTCCTTCTCCTTCTCTTTCAGTTTCTCCTTTTCTTTCTCCTTCTCCTTCTCTTTGGCCTTTTCCTTCTCCTTCTTCTTCTTCTCGTCGTCGACTGGCGGTGCCTCTGGCTTGTTGAAATGGCCCCTATCAGCCCAGTCAGCTTACCCTCCACGGGACTCTCTTACATGCGAGGCCGTGTCCGACTTACACGTGGGCTGGCATGCCACTCTCCCACCAGAGCTCAGTGCCCATACGAGCCGCTTTGCCCATAGGGAACGGCCACGGCAACATCCGATTCAGCCTAGTCGTCAGGAATGCCGATGGGTGAGCACGCAAATCATCCCATGGTGTCGGTTCAGGCTCAGATGGTTCCTTCTTTTCCTTCTTCTCTTCCTTCTTCTCCTCCTTCTTCGCTGACGACGACGAGGAAGATTGCTTGGATTCTTCTGGCTGATCAGCGATGATCTGGTTCCAGATCAAGAAGAAGCTATCAAGCGTCAAGCCTAATCAGCAACGTCTCAGACTATTGGGTAGGAGCTTACACGATGAAAGCGACGGTCATGTGGACGTAAGTGACATGTAGGCGTGGGACACCAGGTATGATCCCCGTCATCTGAGTCACTGATCTTGATGTCAGCTGACACACTGCTGACACAGATCAACCAAGACCGATCTAGACTCACGCAAGGCCAGTAGGCAGAAGACAAAGCCATACTGGAGTACCAAAGGCGCGACGTTGCCGAGCTTCTCGGGACTGGGGAATAGCGCTGGCACAACATTACTCGCGAGGAAGAGCACCATGCCGAGGATGAGAATGGTGTAGACCGGTGCGGGTGCGCCCAGCGAGTCGAGGGGGCTTGTGATGGGGGAGGGGGGATACATGTAAGGCGAGTAGTTCATCTTGAGTAGCTGCGAGGTTGTAGAGAGGGGAGTAGGCTATGATGGGCGGTGCGGAGTGATGGGGTGTCGACAGTGTTAGATGGGTGGAATACTTTGTATCGTGGGTGATAGCTGGAATCGCACATAATCCAACTCGGTCATACGTTGACGGGTCAGCTCACGACAGAGGAAGTCAATGTCAAAGGACGGCTAGAGTGAGACGTTTCATAGCTCAGTATGGTGTCACTGATACACCCTTCCAGCTCTTAGTACCGGTGACCAGTCTAACCGACTGATCCGTAAGCAGTAGCATCATCAAAATTGCCAGCCTCATTATCGGCCCTGACCACCGCTCTCCCACCAACTCCCGCCAGCGACCATTTCCGCTCTGGGTGGTCTAGCCTGGATCCACCTCGGCCCATCCGGCGTCTCTGGCAGCACCATCCCCTCTTGATGTCTGTTCCAAGCAACTCCATGTGTCTTCATCGCCGGACCCTCTCGATTCCATCCAATCTCTTTAGTAGGCCTCGCGTACCCTAGCGGGAGATAGAGCACGAAATCGCCTTCGGGGAAGTACGTCGTATCCGCCGGACTCGTCGGCGACGTGAGTGAAGGTGATGTTGGCGGGATAACCGATGGTGACTCTGGAGTACGAAGTTCGACCCCTGATCGAGATGCAAACTCGCTCGGAGTGGGCGCAGCCGGGTGGGCGGCATACCTATCATACCCGTCATTCTGGGTCGGCGAGACGTAACCCGTCGGCATCCTAGTGGTGCTGGTGGTGAATGAGCTCGAGGTCGGACTGGTGACGGATGAATCGGGCAGTGCTCTGGACAAGGTTGATAGATCGTACCGAGATCGTCGGTCCGAGCCGCCTTTCGAGCCACGGGAGGATGGTGCACCCGTGAAATCCATTGTGCGGCCATCTAGATCTCGATCAAAGCCAGCACGGAAATCTGAGACTATCCCATTCTTATCACTTGAGCGATGAGAACGCTGAGATCGGGGTGCATGGCGATAATCGGGGGAAAAGCCATTTCTCTTTCTCACAGGACTGACCTCCTGGCGTGGAGCAGTGCCGTGACTTTGGCGATGGTTTTGCCTCGGGCTGGAGTCTCTCGGAGCAGGAGGTTTTGGCGATAGGGCAGTCGCCATAGTTGGATCAAGCTGAGTACGGTCAGATGATATTGCCTTGGCATTGACTAGATTCCAGGACTGTCGCCTGCTGGGCGGCGACCTCTTGGCATGATCGGCGGCCACGTCACGCACCGCAACAGATCCCTCGGCGTCACTGCGACCTCCCGGTTTCTTGAGAGTGGTGTAGGACTCCTGCCCGTGACTGCTGATTCGGCGCATAGGCGGTCTGGGGATTACCGCCTTTCTTGCATGAAGCATCGAGTCGGAGCCAGAGTATGTCCTGTCCCGCTCCGGAGGGGAGTTCGAGGATGGTCGACCAGATCGCTTTTTCTTCTCCTTGCGTTGGTCAAGCGATGACGGGGGCTCGAGCTCGGGCGGGGGTACTGGTGGCAAGCTGTCGGCCCGCTTGCGATGAATGACTGGTTTGCCTTGTCGGGATGTATCCGCTGGTGCTGGTTTCTCGCCCCTAGTTTCAGCGTAGTGGCTCGACGCTCGGTCTGCAGGGTAGTCGTCAGACAGATCATTATCGAGAGGTATTTGCGCACCGGTATTTGGAGTTTGAGGTAGTCCACTCTTCATAGTAGTAGCTCGCCTGGGCATAGAAGGCCTCGAAGGCTGCTTTGGTTGTACCGCCGAAACACCCGTCCCAATCGATGCTCCACTCTGCTGTGACTGAGCCATGGTTCCCATCATACCCGAATGCTGACTCGGCGCGCCGAAGCGCATCGACATTGGCGAGGGGAGGAGAGGGAAGACCGCAAAGGGGGAGTAAAGGGGGTTCCAGAGCGATCCGCCACCGCTCATCACGGTCGAAGCCCTGTCGTTGTCTTGGTAGTTGCCGGCGGCACTGGCCATAGGGTGTGGGTTGGCGATGGTACCGTTGGCAGGATGGCCGGGATGGGCGGCTGGAACCCAGGACCCTCCTCTGGAAAGAGTCGGTATGGCTCCGGCCATGTAGGCGTCCGGATCCACTGGCATTCTCGAGGAGATATACTACACCTGGTTGATCAATTGATACCTGTCGTGAGTCAATGTGACTGGCTGGCAGAGTGGGTTGCTGAAGTTGTGCTCGAGTACTGGTTGCAGCACTGAAGATGAGTTGCTATATAGTCGATCCAATCGCTTTTGGCTTACTCCAGTCCTATAGCTGACGGCAGTCCACGTCAGACAGCGGCAAATGTCGCACCGATGGCGCTTGATACAACGATCGGAAGGCCCTCTTGCGAAGCTATACTTGGTGTAAAGGTCGACGATACGCCAACTTCTTCAGGTTCTGCGACGATGTATTACGTGCATATCACTATCCACCCATACTCATCCTAACCCCCTTGCCACAGTGAGCACGCTGTTGACCCCATGTCCCCAACGACGACGCAGAAAGGGTGGAGATAAGACCGCCCGGCGCAAGCACAAAGGAGCGCCGATAAGGCGACATGTTGTCGCGATAAGACAAGGATATTGTGGTAGAGCACGTCAGGATGCACAGTCAGTGGAAGGACATCCGGGCCGGTCGCCGTGGAGACGGCTGAGGAGGTGGATCGACAAAGGTGTGTGTTGAAGGTGTTTGAGCCCATCTGTTCGTGTTTGGGAGATCGATTGCAGGACAGGCGCGCGTTTCAGGATCGAGATTGGATCGAGGTGAAAGGAAGAGTCATGCGGACAGGCGTGCCATCTTACCAATTAGGCCTGTCGTGCCAATCCCGCTAGGCCGGCCGGTCTCATCCTGTGCGCCTACAGCCTCTCGCCGTTCGGCTCCGACCCGCCGATTGGCCCTAGATCTCACGTCCTCCCTCCTCGAGTCCTCACCGCCAGCGACACAGTCAGAGCTAGCATCTGTCGTGCTTGCTTAGATCTAGATCTAGTATGTATCTGATGGGGATCTGATGGGGATCAAGTCGAGAAACAAGTTGAGATAAGGCCAGCAGTATAAAGTAGCTGCACGAACTTTCTCAATCCCGCGAGAATTGGGGGACTGCCAGCACCCAGTCATCTTCTAGGAACACCATGACCACCACGCAGACCAAGAAGCAGGTGGATCACGCCGACTACACATTGGTGCTAGCCAACCAAGATCAGATACAGCAGCATCTAGCTGGGACGTTTGTGCCATGGGGAAGGGGCAACACCTTCGAGGTATGTTCCCGGCGGCAGTACATCACTGACGCTGGCTCCAGGCGCACACCGCTGCCAATGCCAGAGAACGGGCCGAGGGAGAGTGGGCTATCAATGGTGGTATGAAAACATGGTATGCCGGTGCTACTCATCATGCGCAGACTGAGGGCTAACGACGTGAAGGGTGCTAGTGAAGCGAGATGACCTAGAAGGGGAGATTTACTCTGGCTGCAATACGTGAGTAATCGATTCTCGCACAGGTAGCAAAAGCTAAATAGACCTTCAGATACCGTCGCCGAGCGATGGTCAAGAGGAAAGAATCGGATATCGTCGAGCCGACTTGGATGTACGGTATTGCGTCCGTCATTACACCTGTGAAACATCATCGTGAGCTATACGTCCTTCAGTGTGAGTATCAGCTGATCTGGATGATGAACAGGCAATGGCTTTGCCACGCATATGCTGCGTTTACTCCACTATCAGATCGCTTCCCCTACTATCCTGCCCCCTTTTCCAACGCAATGGGGTGCACCTCCCCCAGCACTGACGCCAGAGCAACGCGAGCAGATCCCAAACGCTATAGGGTCGATCCTGTGGAGTGATGTCGGGTCGACCTTCTACTCCAAGTGTACAATCGGTTTGGACAATCCCGGCTGGGTGGTCACCGACGAGGAATGCCTTGAACTGGTGTGGAAGACCCAGCCCCCGTCCGACATTCAACCAAACAAATGGGAGCTCCACACGATGAAGGACCTAAACGATATCAGTCATGAACTGTCGCTTGTCGCACAAACGCGGTTGGCGGGACTTGACTCCAAGTCAGAGAGCTACTTCCAGCAGGATCCCTCTTCGACAGGTGCTCTCGCCTTCCAACCCACCAGAGGATCATATCTGGGCAAAAAGAAGGCTCCAGCAGACGAACCTATTGGGGCACGACTACGGTCCTCCGACGGATCACCCGACGCCATCGTCATCTTCACAGCCTACAACGAGAGTGTGGGACCCAGAGTGCTCATCGAGTGCATTGAGAACCTGTTGCCGCAGGATGTGCCGAGTCTGTTGGAGCTGTTGGATGGAGTCGCTCACAATGCTGGAAGGGACGAAGGCTGGGTATGGGGCTTGAACGAGGGTTCCGATTTGGTCAAGGCCTTCAGAGAACTACCAGATCGCCAGGTGGTGACCAAGAAGCGGGACGAGGTGAATGGACATCTCTTGGGTGTGGCTTGGTATGGAAACCAAGAAGAGCGGGGCCGACTTCTGGATCGACAAATGTGGAATTGGTGCTAGGTGCCAAGAGACGAGCAATGTTGGGGGCTATGTAACACACATCTTCAGGCAGATCTCTGCAACCCGCTAGAAACATCATCCACGCATGCATGTCACTAAGCTTGAGCCTCCTGCTCATATCTGTCTAGCGTGACGAGATCGCCTCATCCTTACTTGTTGGTCAGGCCCATCAGACTTCTCACATCTGTGCCCACGAGGGACTCGTGAAGGGTTGGTCCTCCTTGGGTAGCGGCACCCTGTTGATTTCCGGCGGCATTGCCTCCCGTGGTAGTCGCCTCGGTCGCAGCTGTGCCCTGCGAGGCGTTGTCGTTGCCGACGGAAGAGGCTGCAGCAGTGCTGGCCTTGTCAGAGCCTGTGTTGGAAGTTGTGGATCCTGGCATGTTCGATTGTGTATGAAGAGATATGACTGTCGTAAGAGGAGTTGTGATTGTTGAATGTGGGATGGCCGTCCATACCAGACTACTTATACCCTGACACCGTGCATGTTGGTCTTCGAGCCTGCAGGAGGCGTCTGGAGGCGTACAAAGGATGTTGTCATATTGCCTGCCAAATTCGATCGCCCGTGTTTGATGGCTCGATAAGCACTATAGATGACGATTGTCGAGTATCGAAACGCTTCGATCACCTTCCAGCATCTTCTAATGCAGCACAAATGCGATTGTGTGCGTCACGCATACCATGCTAAGCGTTCCATAGAAGCATGCCGACGACCATGATGCCAAAGAGGTAGAGAAACTGAATTGGCGGATTTCCATATGACGTCTTTGGTGCTTTCTCGAAGGGCGTCCGCATCGTCACCATAACCATGAGTCCCATGGCGATGACGATCCCCAGTATATGTCGCGAGTCGCCGAAGACCATATCTTCAACAGTCCACACTAAGCGTTCACTCCCTTCTACCGCCGCGACAAGTGTTGGTCCCAGAACGTGCTCGAAACCCGTCACTGCTGATACCGCCGACGGACCGTATGACTGTGCCAAGCCGAATTGCTGGTCTGCGGTGTATAGTGCGAAAATGAAGAAGAGGCCGAGGAGTAGGTAATGATAGAATGGCTGGAGATAGTCTGTTATCGTGGAGCTGCGTGTCGGCCAGTCTCTGGCCCAATCGAGGACTAAGGGCGATACAGCGATCATCAGTGCGATGAGCATGCCCATCAAGCGCTGCGGATCGGCAGGTCCCGAGAAGTGCAGGTTGACAGGCTCGAATATGGGTCCAATGGGCGGTACTAGTCCTGGTCCAGAGTCTACCACTACTGTCTCAGGCCCTGATGTCCCTATGTTGATGGGTATGCCGGATCCTTGAGCATTGACATTGTTGATGTTGATACCGGCCGGACGCTCGCTCGCTACCCAACTGCCTGAGGGCTTTTGGACAGCCGGGCGTGCGATGACGGGAGGTGACACCACCCCACTTCGAGCTGGTATCGTGGGGATGGGTATGCGGATCTGGCCGCGGCTAAGGGCGCCAAGAAGGGCAACAGCGAAAAGGATGGGAATGATGATCTTCGGGTCCATCCAATTCCACCCTTCACCTATAAGGCCGTCAGAGACAGCTTCATTGATAGCCTGTCATCGTACTCACCCTTTTTCGCGTCTGCATCGGCTTTGGCCTTCTGCGTTTGAGCCTTGGCGAGATCACCTTCCGCCTTTTGCCTATCTGCTTTAGCTTTCTTCGCGGCTTCGGCATTCCCGCTGGCTTTTGCATCCTTCTCCTTCTTTGTCGTATCCTCCACCTTCTTCTTGGCTTCAGCGACTTTGGCGTCGGCTTTCTTCTGGTCCGGTGTACGGGCTTTGGCGGCAGCGTCGGCTTTGGCTTTGTCATCTTTCGCTTTCTTCAAATCCGCTTCTGCCTTTTTGATGTCTGCTTTCGCTTTCGCGGCCTTGGTGGGATCACCATCCGCCTTTGCTTTCGCTTCCTCCTTCTTGGCCTTTTCCACTTTGGCTTTGGCGTCCTCCACCTTCTTATCCGCTTTCACCTGTTCCGGTGTTTTGGTAGTCGATGAAGACCCTCCAGCAGCGGCTGCATCGGCCTTGGCTTTCTCCTTCTTCGCATCATCGAGAGCATTTTGAGCCTTTCGCCGATCCTCCTTGGCTTTGGCTATCTTTGCCGGATCACCTCCCGCTATAGCGGCTTTCTCCGCATCTCGAGCTTTCGTGAAGTCTTCTTCGGCTTTCTTGACTTTGGCATCGGCTTTCTTCTGATCGTCGGTCTTCCCACCACCCGAGCTGGCCGCAGGCGCTGCTGGTGCGGGTGTAGCAGCAGGATTTGCACCTGCCGCTTTGGCTTCCTTCTCAGCCTTCTTCGCCGCTGCTTTACGCTCTTTCTCCGAACCAGCCGGCGCAGCACCGGCTGCAGGAGCTCCTCCTTCACCTCTTTGCTTCGCTTTCGCCTCGTCCTTCTTCTGCTTCTCCGTCTTTGCCGTGTCTCCACCTCCGGCTTGTTTGGCTTTCGCATCGTCTTTCTTCTGCTTTTCCGTCTTGACTGCGCCACCACCCCCGCCGCCTTTTGCCGCTTCGTCTGCCTTCTTCTTCTCCTCTTTGGCTTTGGCGAGTTCCTTCTCCGCCTCCTTCCGAGTCTCCCTCGCAGCTTTTTGACCAGAGGTCGGCGGCACTACCGCTGGGACTCTTCCTCCATTGGCCGCAGCGGCCTTTTGCTCCGCTTTCTTCTTCTCTTTCGCGTCATTTTCCTGCGCCTTCTTCAATTTCTCCTTAGCCGCAGCAACACCAGCGTCGGCTTTGACTTGCTCTGGCGTCTTGGCCTTTGCTGGCTCTGCACTGCGTGACTTCTCCGGTTTGGGATCACCTGACGGGGGTTTGGTCGAACTCGATTTGGGATCCTTCTTCGTATCACCCGACTTTGGAGGTCGTTCCGAGCTGCCAGGTTTTGTGGGCTTGCTGGAGTCGCCGGCTTTTGGTGTCTTTGACGATGATGGTCGTTCCGACGACCCCGGTTCTCGACTACTAGACTTCTTGCTTGGATCTCTGGACCCGGCGGCTTTAGCATCGGCTTCGGCTTGCTTCCTCTTTGCTCTTTCCTTCTCCCGTTCAGCTTTCTCCTTCTCGGCTTTCAGCTTCTCCTTTTCCTTCTTGGCAGCTTCTTCCTTCCTCAATTTCTCTGCAGCCTTCTCCTTTTCTGCAGCGCGTTTCTCCGCTGCCTTCTTGTCGTCCGCTCGAGCGTCGCTCCTGTCTGCTCTCTTCTTTGCGGCTCGCTTTGCCTCCTTCTCCGCTTTCAATTTCGCCTCCTTGTCTGCTTTGGATTTGTCGCTCCGCTCTGCAGATTCCGCTTCCTTCGCTTTGCGTCTTTTCTCTTTGTCCTTGTCGGATGATCCGCTAGTTGAACTCGGCTCTGCCTCGGGTCTCCTCGATTTCTTTTCAGGAGTTTCTCCCTCTCGCTTGGCTTTCTTCTCGGGTTTGGCATCAGCATCGTCTAGCATGATCAAGTCAGCTTTGAGGATATCATTGGCATGGCAGCTCGAGACTCACCTTTACCAGTCTTCTCGGGATCCTTCGATTTAGGATCTTTGCCGTCGCCGGACTTTTTCTCTGGCTTAGCATCTCCAGTTTTTGCCTTGCCGGGCTTTTCAGCCTTGTCGCTCTTGCCTGATTTGTCTGCAGGGCAGTCAGCAACTGAAAATGAGATCACTGAAACGACTCACCCCTAGCTTTGCCGTCCCCGGCTTTCTCCCAGCCAAAGTGTATACCCACCAGTATGAGAGATCCTATGAGGACGGCGAGACCGAAATCCGACAAATCGACTTTGCCCAAGGCCGTCTTGGTGCTGTTCTCCACATCGACATCTGTGCAATTGACAGTACAAGTCGAGTTGAGTGTTCGCGGTTGAAGACCTCTCTTACCGGCACACTCCGCTGGGTATAGGTTGCAGTAAGACTGCGTCACCTCCAGGACCTCCGGGTACCAAGGTGCTCCTCCGCCCATTCCGCCCGCTATCACAACTTGCTGCTGAGCGCCCGAGGCGCTCGGGGCAGGATTTGCCGGCGGCGATGGCACCGGTAACCAAGGTCCATCTTCCACCCAAGCGTCCTCTTCTTCCTCATCCTCGTCCCAGATCTCGTCCGAGATGTAAACATCGCTACCCTCTTCTCCATCGTATGCAGGGCCATCCTCGCCGTAGGTCTCGTCGATCGGATAGGGGAAGGCGTTCTCGAGGGGGTACGGATCTGGGCTATATGACTCGAGGAGATCAGCATCATGTTCCAACCCGCCAACCCCCTCGATGGGTATTTCCGCGGGAAGGGGCTCGATGTACCGGTCCATCCCTAGCGGGTCCACATATCAGCAGTCTCGCAGCGAAACAGTCGGATGAACTTCATCTCAGCTAGTCGCGTTACAGTGACGGCGATACTATACATGCGTTACGGGGCAAACATGTGAAAGGACCGCGAGTTGAGCTTCAGCGATAGGTGGGAGGCATAAAGGATGGGTCATCCTGACTGAGCGGTGTTGGGAGGGACCCTAGGTTTCCGACGGCCTCGACAGTACAGTTGATGAAGCACTGGCGGGGTCGATGCACGAGGGATGCAAGTCAAGTCTGGCGACAGAGTAACTAGACACAACAAGGCAATTCATTGTCCGAGCAAGCTCGCGGTCTGATAATGCACAACGCAGAAGTGCCACACTCGATCTGAGAGATAACGCCGACGCGATAACTGATCGCGAGCTCGAGTCTTGTTCTGGCGAGCACGACCATTCGGTCCTCGTACAGTATATACAACACCTCTTCCTGGCTGCTCACATCCGCTTTATCATCACCTATGCCCTCCACCAATGTACTGCCTTCCACTGCGATACCGTCCGTTAGCCGACATTTCCCGGTCGTGCTACCCGGACAGCGGACAACTCACAGAGCAGTCAAGTCACCACTCGGGGTCACCAGACGGTTGTTCTCCGATACGCCATACAGCCAAGCGGAGTTTCTGGCCGAGCCGAACCAAGCGTATTTGCTTCAAGCTGTCAGCCTATGACCCAACAATACCCCTTGAGCGCTGAGCGGGCAGCGTCCACTCACTGGATCCAAGGAGTTCTGTCGAGCCATTCAGTCGTCAAGCCCATGAAGTCGGCGACTTGTTGTGCAGATGGCTGCGTGTTTGTTCCGTCGAATTGCTAGCAGATCACCGTCAGTACGTCAATTCCTCCCATACACGCAGCTACTCACATAACACGCGAATTCGGAGACGACAATGTCGAGACCGGGGAAGGCTGATCGGTATCCCTGGACAGCATCGATAAAGCCCTGGCCGGAAGTGACGAAGACGTGGATGGCGAGGTAGTCGGGTGCCCACTGGCAACCACTGAGACCTCCGGGACAAATGGCTTGGAAGAAGTTCTGACGTGACATCAGCTGCCGCCAAGTCACGAATAGCCGCTCGAAATCACCTTCAGCCACTGCTTGTCACCAGCAATCGCCGGCGACCAGAGTTTGACGTTTGGATTGGCAGCCCGCAGCTTGGTGACCATGGCTTTCCAGCTGAAGACCCGAGTGTCAGTGGAGATCAAGATGTGGCAGCCTGCGGAACTCTCTTGTTGGCAGCTTCACCTGGCGAAGTAGGTGTAGACACCCCGGTGGATGAGTGGAGGTCTAGGCTCAAGTCAGCGCTGGGTCATACCTAAACCCAGTGTAGTTTACTGACCAGGTTCGTTGTATCCCATGACTGTGTCCCATCCGCCCTCCAGGGGATCGGAGTTGTCGAGGAAGCTGGAGTCATACCTGATCACCAGTTCAGTTGACCATGTAACCTCTAGGATTGGCTACTCACTGCATAGGAATGAAATGTCCATTCACCGAGACCTTGGACGAATCCGCTGGGAAGATCTTGGTGCCGTAGTTCTTGTTCCAGTCAAACCACCAACGGACATTCGAGTTGGCGCCGAAGAACTGAGAAACCGGTCCAGCCGATTTCTCCTGCACAGGCCAGGATATGCCTGCCTATCAAACGATCGAGGTAAGCTTTGTCGTCTTACATTTTTCTAGGACGTACCTTGCCGCTGTATCGCTTGGTGATGTTGTGCGGGGCGGCATTGACCACACTGGTCAACACGCAGAACAGGACAGTCGCCGTGGCCAGCATCGTGAGCTCGAGAGTCAAGGGAATTCAGAAGAGGTAGGGGGAGAATGCGTTGATAAGAGGGGATGAGGGTCACTCATGCTTCGTGTGCGGTCTTAGGTTTTATGGTCAAGATCGCTATCCCGGTCACCGCAAGAACAATAACTACGATACTGCAGTATACCGATCTGCCCCGATCGGCCTAGGCCAACAGCCAGGAGACCAATCTTGGAATGCGGATCAAAGGCCGCGTTCAGCGTCCTTCACCACGCATCACTCCTTTGTGAGTCGCCCGGAAGGCATCCGGTCGCATCATGCCCAGTGGATCTGCAGGGGTGTTTCGGCTCGGCGAGTGGGAACATATGCTGAGAACAAGGAACTTAGAGACCACTCCGAGGGCAACCACGGCTTGGCTCGCTCGAGGAAGTTGGCATAGCATGGTGATCGGCAACTTTGGCGATGCGTCCTGGCCTTGGCCCGACCCCCTGGTTGTCTGATCGAGCTGTCTGATGTGATGCGGTCACCGTCAAACGTCACACTGGGGTATGGGATCTTGGACTGCTTTGCCCTCTCCGCAATACCTCCACACTCGATCCAACGTGAGGTCGTCAACTCTGTTTCACTATGCACCCCCCGAGAGATGTTCAAAGGTTTACCAGCATCCTTTCTGGTCGACTCCCGTCGTCTAAGGTAGGTGCAAGTCAGCATGAGGACGACCTGCTGGATATAGCCTCGACAAGAGTCTAGCCATCGCCCCTGTTGAGTGAGTCAATGCAGCAATATGTCCGATACGCAGGAGCCCCTCGATACCAATGGCGGTGTACTAACGCTGGGTGAGTGACTGTACCATTGGCTGGCAGAGATCACACACTGATTGTTATAAGTCGTCGAAGTCGGCTTGGCGCTGATCGTCTTCATCACGATCTACGGCTTCTTCTTCCTCTGCGTCAGAGGCAAGACACCCCGATGCGACGGTCGAGAACGCCACACACGACATTGCATCGATTGCGGACGGTTCATACCTAAAGGCCAAGAGTTTGAAGCACGCAAGGACTCGCACCAGTACCAGCACAATAGCATCAATGATTGCAACCGACCCATGCGATACAAAGGCGACACGATCTTCTGCTTACCCTACGGAGCTGAGCCATGGCGCAAGTTGGGGTCCTGTTGCGGGTGCGACTGTGTATACAAACCCAAGGAGGAGGCTTAGGACCGAGGCTGGGGCGGAGACAATCGCACGAGGCTGAAGTCTGAAACTCTATATGATGTTACACGTTTCATCACGACTGATGTACACCCTGATATGTCATCATCACCCTTTCTCACATTCTCTGACGAGAAGCTTGACGCTTTGCCTCTGACTCACGTTTCGATCATACCCTCCTTTCATGCTCCGGCTGAGAGGATAGTCGTAGGGTGCAAGAGAGCAACTTCGAAGTCTTGCTCAAGCAAAGGTCTTGCCACCTCATATATCCCGCTCACACTGACCTCATCAGTCAGATTCTTCCAATCCACACATTCTATCCATCACGACCATAGCATGAACGACGACCCCTGGACGAATATTGATGAGTCAGGCAGCGAGATTGTCGCGGAGACTGTCGCATTTTCGGATTATGGCGATAATCGTTCAGCCAATGGGTCCTCATCAGCATATGTGAACTCACCAATCGGTTCCCCAAGCGGCAGCGTGACGTACGATCCCCACGCGGATGACACCGAGGACGAGGAGGAGGTATCCGTGGACTCAGGACGACGACCGTGGGTTCCACCCGCGGATGTCAATCACGGCTTCGATCCATCATCAGCCATTCTCGCAGCCCTCCAAGAATCAGAATTTCCCCCGCAAATGTTCGACTTCTCGGCCCTCGCGAAGTCTGTTCACGGCGAGCGTGCTGAGAACGCCGATGCAGATCAGATGAGTCAAGAAAAAACAGGTTCTCTTTGGTTAGACTCTGCTTTGCGTCAGCCTCTCGCCGCCGACGAACTCGCCAGAGGCAGACACGTCGAGACGGATCGGAACAGTCAAGCAAGCCAAAGCAGGCAAGGAGATCCAGCTTCGCTTTGGAAACCCCCCGCTGGTTCCAGGCTTGGTAACGACGGTGAAGACGCCGAGAATGTCGAGACGGATCGAATGAGTCAAGCAAGCCGAGGAAGTCGAGGAGAACCACCTTCACTATGGCGACCCTCGCCTTCGCTTCACCGTCCGGACGAGAAACTACCTATGAGCAATAGCATGGCTCGGAGTGCTCAGTTTCAGTCTGCGTCACCGTCGGTCGCCAGTTCGACACCGGCTCCTCAAAGACAGGTGGATGTATCAACCCAAACCGAGGCAAACTCCTTCATGCCCTCAGTGACTGCGAAGACGGATCGGATCATGGACTGGATACCCGACACCCAGCTCGGTCGCGTCGGATACATCCTCGATTCACTGGAAGATGAACTCCGATGCAAAGACCTGCCAATCGCCAGCCACCTGGCATCCGAGCTGAAAAGGCTATGGTACTCAGCACCGCCCCGAGAGCCGACTCAGCCAGCTCAGCCCCCATCGGACGACATTCCGGCCCAAGTCTCAATGACGCCAAGCGTTGTGGTCGAGGAAAGAGACTCGAATCCTCCCTCGGTAGTCTCTCAGCAGGTACAGAGACCATCAAGCAAGTCACCTCCTCCTCCAGATCGCACGATTGCCAATTCGCGAAGGGATCACGATACCAGCATCGATGACGAGATTGACCCCCGACCAGTAGAGCCAAGGGTCAGGCACGAAGGGCCTCCTTCTGTCATTGGCGATGGTCCGGTCAAAGACACGGAGAAGCGATGGTTCGATCCGGCAGAATGGGAGGCTTTGGTGACTCAGTTGACGAGCAAAATGGTCAAAAGCACCTTCGAAGCACTACAGCCCACTGTCCGAGAATACGTTCAACAATACCTGAGGGACATTCATCCTGCCAAGGTCGATCCACCACTAGTGGAATACCTCGACGAGGCTGCTATCAGATCACTACAAAGAGACCCAATAGTCGACGATACACATCGACGATCCAATGCCAGATCTCCACCCAGAGGCTCAACGGTCAACGACACCTATTATGAACCCAGGGAGCGGTATGAGCAAGACAGCAGGCACACCGAGTACGATAAGGAACCTAGCCCCATCGCAAGATCTCAGCACTTCAGACAGGGTCCACCCGACACAAGGAGGTATGACAGATCCGAGCCTTCATATCAGCGTCCCACTACCGAAGCAGAGTATGACGCCAACGGGAGCCGATACACCTCGTGGCCGAAGAAGGAAGTCCGCTGGGCAAATACCACGCGCGATAGCGAAAGGACACATCCACCCGCTCAACGGGACTTTGACGACTGGATGCCCAGGTCGTCTGTACCTCGCCCACGGAACGGTATGCGCATCAAATTCACCCAAAACGGTTCACGAACGAGAGACTCTCGCCGGGCGCCCCAAGTCGGTGGTTATGACCGGTTTGAACTGAAGACGGAAGTGCCGGAGTCACGCAGGCAGCGATCTGACCGATTCCAAGGCGGCTTCAACCGAGGCAGACGATGGTAAGGCTAGGTTCGGTGATGGATCTACCCCTTCCCACTAGTACTGATACACTAGACTCCTTTGACCCATGCAATCGACGACATAGTAGCTCGCTGCTGTAAAAACGATGTGAGAAAGGACTCCGAATCAGCATATGGTATGGTTCCGGTAACTGCCTTTCCTTCGCGGGAATAGGCCTTCGACGATCCCTTTGCAACTCAAGGGGTATGCCTGAGCTCCAAGGAAGCGGTTTGTCTCACTGACTAATGTGAATCAGTGTGAGAACGTGAGAAGCTGACTTTCGAATCCTGATCCTTTTCTTGTGATCATCGTTGAACAACTGCTGTTGGAAGACGCAGATGTCGTCGTTAGCGATCCTGGACGACTTCTCCCCACTCTTAGGCTACTCGAGCGACTGGCTCAACCAGTCGGCAATATACCAGTCCAGTGATCCAGCTCTGGATGGATACTATGCTAGGACGTACCACACCATGCACCGGGAACAGGGGTACATGAAGGTCTTTTGGGAAGGAACGGGAATCGCGATATACGGGACCAAGAGGTCAAAGTGAGTTCAAGTCTGCTGAACAGTCTATGGGGACAGCAGCTGATAGTCATCCCATCCGCAGTCATGGCATGTACTCGGTCATCCTCGACGCCGAGCTAGACGGACCTAAGCAGTACTTTGATGGGTATGCCACGACGGATATCCTCAATTCGACCCTCTTCTCCGCCAACAACCTCAGTCCGGGCTTTCATCAGGCTATCATTGTCAACGAGATCACTCGGACCGGCATTTCAGGCCGTACAGGTATGTCGCAAAGGATGGGATCGAGCAGGAGGATAACCCACTGATACCTGCTACGCGCAGTTTTGGGTATAGATGCGGTTCACATTATGGGTAAACCGTAAGTTCCACCACGTTCAGTCGACCGAGACCTTCACCTTGTACATGCTGTGGATGTGCGCTGACATTGCCTTCAGACTTGATGCCAATCAACCGAAGCCGGTCTCTCAACAGGTCGTTCAGCCGGTACAGGTCACTACCAGTGCCGCTCCTATACCCTCTGTCCAGGTCCAGGTCAAAGCTGGTCCCGCTTCTCCTATACCGTCTCCCAGCTCGAGCACGGAACAATCATCAAGTCCTTTGACCAGTACAGCTACCTCGCAGAGCCTTACTAGTAGCTCAACATCTTCCAGCTCATCCACCCTCTCATCAAGTAGTAGCTCGACCAGCTCGACATCCTCGATAGCAATTTCCTGCTCCTTGATACCTGTCGTCCTGCCCTCTGCTTCCTCTGAGCCGATGCGATCAGGAACACCGCGCCTGAAAGGAGATCGACCGGCCCCGAACTTCATGTGAGCTCAAGCCATTACAGCATCCCAGCTCCCTGCTGACATCGGTATACAGACTGGAGAGCCACTCGGAGCCTCGTGGTAGGAATACTGGCAAACTACTCATCTTCGCCGGCATCATATTGTCTTCCTTACTTCTTTAGCCCTGTGTTCAGCTGGCCTGGTTTCGCTTTTGGGTCATATGCAGTTCGTCACATGGAACATGGCGATATGACTTGACCACCTTACCGTCAGTTCTGGATACTCATGACCTTGAAGTGCATTGATCCATTCTGCCCCGGTGCTCTTCCATCGAACCTTTGATGGTTGTGGAGCTGTAGTATCCGTTAAGATACCCTTCCATTCAACTTTACTTGATCGTCGCGTTTTACCGTTCACCAGAGACTGTCACACTTGTGTCAGGGGTCAAGCAGATCCATTCATGATTTGCTCATACTCCTGCAGGACCCAGGAGGTGGAAGAGATTGAAAGGACAGCTTTGCCGATAAGCGTAGGCTTTGAGCGTTGCATAAGCTGGTTTCATGAGATAAATTAGTATGGATAGCACCACCAAGCCTGGTCTTCCTCAGTATTGACGCCTATTGCTGTCTTACATCGACAAACATGATCGCCTTCGTCGCCATTCTCACTGCCTTGGCTTCGGCCTCATTCATCGCCGCTCACCCAAGCGACCCTCAGCCCAGGGGAGACAACCCACCACTTCTCTTTGAACTCGATGTCCAGCCTCAGGCAGGGCTCTACGTCCAATCCTCCAACGCTGAGGGGGGCACGTGGGGAGGTTGCGGCGGTGCCTGGACCTTCGATTTCAACAATCAGTACATTGCCGAGCCATTCGAGATGAGACTCTTCAAGGCCGACGACCCGGGATGCACCGGCACTCCTACTGCCAAGGCACAGGTGAGTTGTTAACTGAGCCATCTCGAGGCGAAGCTGAATGTCGCGGTCCTTCCTTTAGTGCACCGTCCTTGTGCCTTCGCAAATTCCGGCTACTCCTGAATGGGTGGTTCTGCAAACACAAGCCCCTTGGGTAGATGTGCTTCCTGGAGATGCCGTTCGCAAGCTGTCCATCGCATGTGCTACCCCAACTCCGTAGAAGTGATCCGAGTCGAGCGCCAGATAAAGGAGGAAGGAAGGTGACGACAAACAGAGGGGATCTTTGTGTTATATGGCCGTATGAGCCATCTGTAGTCATGTAACTGTACCATCTTGTCGATAGGGCTGAGGCGTAAAGAGCGCAAGGAGGTCCGCAGGATAGTCCGGTCGCCAGCAAGGGGTTTTGAGTACCGATGTCCGCAGATCTACTCATTTGCGTTAATCCTTTGATAAACCTGGGGCCGTAGGGTCAGACTCAGACATCCTTCCATTCAACCTGCTTGCTAGACGCGTCGCATCGATTGCATGAGCCTTTCCATTCACATCGGTGCCGCAGTGGATCCGTTGATGTGTTGTTTTCACCCCTGAAGGAGGCGCAGAAAGGACAGTACTCCTGACTAGGAAGAGTCATGTTCGTTATCTTGGAGTGGAAAGATACAAATGCGCGCATAGTCCTGCTGCCCTCGGTCGTTAGCTATCATTCCCGGCTATTTCCAGACAAACATGCTCGCCTATATCGCCATCCTTGCTGCCTTCGCCTCAGCGCCATTCATTGCTGCTCAATCAACGTACTATCCCCCTCCGGTCAAAACGTACTCAGGTCCTGCTCTTCACCTTGCTGTGGAGCTCGACGCAGGGATATATGTCGAATCCACGGATGCTTCGGGTGGCCCCTGGGGAGGATGCGGCGGAGGTTTCGAGTTTGAATTCAAAGATCAGTACACTGCCGAGCCGTTCGAGATGCGACTCTACAAGACCAATGACCTGAAATGCAAGGGCAAACCGACTGCGAAAGCACAGGTGAGTCCATTCGAGGGCATCTCATCAGGGGCGAGACACTGAGAGCTGAACGTTGTTGATTCTGTAGTGTACCGTCCTTGTTCCATCCAATATCCCCACTACAAGGGAGTTCGTCACCCTGCAGAGCCACGCTCCCTGGGTGGATATACTTCCCGGCAATCCCACTCGCAAGATCTCCGTCGCCTGTGCTACCCCAACTCCGTAGAAGAGATCCAAGTCGAGCGCCATGCGATGATATGATGGAGGAAGGTGGTTACAGTGGAAAACATTGTGGATCCGCGTTACTGTTGCAGCTCAGATGAGCGGTTTCTGTGTATGATATCTCCCATTTTGTCAAGCGATAGGAGTGGCAGCGTGACGAGAGTTGCGCAATTGCGAGAAGCCGAGAGCTCTCAAGAACAGTTGGCAATCCGCCATATCAGGCTCGAAGGCATGACGTGGATTTCCTGGTGGGGCTATTATAGCTCTCACACGGTGACACCATCGATAGACCAGCACTTCGATCTGAGCGCTGAAGCGCTGAGCTCTGAGATCTGACTCCTCGAGCCAGAGCCTCGAGCCCTCGTCCGAATCTCGACCCAATCTCGAAGCAGGCCAGGTCTGCCCCAGCACTCATATCGGATGCCTAGGAGTCGATGGCGAGAGACGTTCATCATCACAGTGTCACCTGAGCACCAGCATGGAAGAGTAAGACCAAAAGTTTCCAAACAGTCACCAGCAGTGAAATCTTGGTCCATTCCCTGAGAGGCTGAGACCATGCCAATTGGTCCCGTAGAAGTGCATTCGAGGTATTTGGCTTTGTGCTTCTTAGGACAGGCAGGTCGCTGCTAGTGACTAGCTCTTCAGCTCGCCCAAGACTTCAGCGGTCTTGTCCTAGCTTAGGTGCGTAGCCCTATCGTCTCGCGTTCGCCCCCCTTTTCTACTTGCGAAGGCTCGACAACATTGCCATCTTTTTAGCTTCTTCCATATCCCGCTTCCGCGTCCTTTCCTCTTTCTTCCCCTTTCTATGATCCTTCCAGCAATATATGACGAAAGCTAGGACGAAGATCGGGATGATCACTAGGCTCATGAGGTGAGTGACGATAAAGATTTGGATCCGACACTTGCTCACCTATAGCAGCTATAGCCGCCGGATGTTCCTTCAATCCAGCCTTGGCACTCGCCGCACACGCGCCGTCTGCCGATGTGCTCGATAGACACTGTTCCTTGATCCCCGACACGGTATCCCCCACGCCGGCAGTCGGACCCTTGGCGGTCGTTGGGCCTGTGGTCGTGGTCGTAGTGCTCTCAGCATTGACAGCTACGCCTGGTGGAACAGTGGCGGATGGTGCTGGTTTGGTGGTTGTTGTCGTGGGTTTTGTCGTCGTCGTTGCAGTCGGCCCAGACGCCGAATCGTCATCGTCTCCGAGGATGTTGGCTAACGGGTTGGAGGAATCGTCGGATGTGGTGGTGGTGGTGGTGTTTGTTGTCGTCGGCTTGGTCGTCGTCGCCTTTGTGGTGGTCGTCTCCTCGTCTGCAGGCGCAGGCACTGACGGATCGTTTTGCCTGCGCTGAATCCCACCGCTATACACGGCACTCGCTCGAGTGATAGGACTCATTTTCGGGTCTTCGCCTCTAGCGATCACAACATGTGTAAGCACGCTGTCCACCCAGATGATATGGTAGACTGACATCTCACAGTCTCAACATGCCCACCCCAGTCGTGGTCGCCTCGCCACCAATGTCCTTTCATACTGTGTCCTCACACGCGTCGCAGCAATTGCGGGGCGCGGTGCGAGACCAAAGGAGCTACGACAAATAACAGTATGCTCAAACCAGGTTTGACCAGGTGTGACCCATCCTATTGATGTAGATCGTGCAGCGGCTCCGGGACAAGCTGAGGCCTTAGGGAGACTGATCTCGATGTCCAGGTCGATCACATGCTAAAATGCATTCCTCATGGTCAAGACCGCTTGATATCCCCTAACTCTACATCCCGATCCCGGGTTTTGTCCCCTCCATCGCCTGTAGCTATACAGCCAAAACAGTCACACGAGCTACAACACGATACCTTCATGAATAGCTTATGCGTGCCGCCTCCAGGTGTCCGGGTTTCGATTAGAGCGGAAAGTATCGTCAAGATACAGGCAACGATGATGACTACACCTCGATTAGCTCGATCAACCACATTCTTTGTCAATCACTTACTTCCCACACCGGGACCTATTCCCGCGGTGAGCCCTTCTAAACTCTTTTCACGTTTATAGTCGAGCAGCTTGAACACACAGTCCATCACCACCGCCGCTATCAACACACAGTTGAGCACCAACAATGCTCGAGTCACTCTGTAGATGAATCGCTTGAACCAGTTTCTGAAGCCGGCCGCGGATGGGTCGGGAGGTCGAGCGTAGAATATCAGGCGGAGGATGGTGAATAGGAGGATATATGTGCTGATGAGGAATGCGGCTAGAGCGGCAAGACCAGTCGTGAGGAACATGCTGGGTAAGTCCAACCCGCCCTCCGCCCTCCGCATCAGCGAGCGCAGAAGGGACCTCCTCGATGCCACTGGGGCGTCCGTCGATTCCCCTTGCACAATGTCAACGCGAAACTTGTGACGCAGCAAAACTTCCTAGTAAGTAGTACTCACCTCCCATCCACGGATCGCAAGACGCTTGTGTGCACTTCCCTGTGAGGAAGTCAGTCAGAAAGATGTACACAAGAAGCTTGGTCAATCGACTCACGGAGTACACCTATAAACTCGCCGCTGGTGCTGTCCCGCAAAACGCTCGTTCCACCCGACATCCCATTTGGAGGTGATATACAGACAACAAGGAGTAATATCCATGTGACGAACTCGAAGAATAGGATGAGGATCGCCAGAAAGCTGCGATCTGGGTAGTTGTAATTGGGAAAGGGGTCATCAGGTGGTGAGTCTCCAGCTGGAGTGTCGTCTGGTTTGACAGGTGAGTCCTCCTTCCTCGACTTTGACGACTTGGATCGAGTCCGACTTCTTGACCCACTCCCACCTTTTCCATCATCTACTGCAGTGCGCTGGGAGGATGCCGTTGATTGATCTGGTCGGGTGGAGCGGGACCGGCTCCCGTCCCTTCTTGAGGACATGTACTCTCTCTTCCTTCGAGTCTGCTCACGTCCGCGGAATGGTCATCGGTTCAGCGCGGTACCCTAGGGTACAAGGCTCTGTCTGGCGGATGTAGAGTGGCATCATCTCCCCGATAACCCTCTCGTGACCTATGCTAATGGACGTCAAGTACTCAAAACGCGTAGTAGGCTGAGACGTCAGAGTCGTGAAAGGATGTTAGGGTGAGGGGCGCAAAGGATACAACTCCCACGGGCGACAACGATAATGATGGGTTGCTTGACGGGAAATTGACCTCTGGGGGAGAGGACTACTAGGCATGGTCCTCGATGTCTATCAATTACGATCTCAACACCTTGGAAGCCGCCGCAAGCTGGAGGAGCGTCGCCAGCTGTTGTTCAGGCTCGAGCCGTAATGCTGGACAGAATAACCTAGGCATGACTGGCTAAATAACTCCTCGTGTATCATGCCGTCGCAAGATATGCTAATTGCCGATTCAGCTCAATACCGCCCGTGCCTCTCCAAGAATGACCATGAACATCTGACGCCGGAAAGTGTCCAAATGACCATCGTAAGCGATACGATGGCAGCACGGGATCGTGGGCAGTACGGTGGCTATCCGTTAACGGCCAAAGTGCCACTTCTGCATGGAAACCTCTAGAACCACTGACCCCATAGAGCTCCATTCACCGCTCGTAGGCATAAAGGATGTCTCCTATGCAACTGCGAGGTGAGCAGTCTGCTGACCAAAGGGGGTTCGCAGACATTAGAGGCAATCGTTGCCACTCACCGCTCACAACTTACACATAACTTCTCTAGACTCTGCACATATCACAATCCACACTTACACCCCGTCTACCGAACATCAGGTAGCATCATCGCCTCCTACTCTGACCACAACCGGGCCAACTAGCAGAAGCAAACAGCTAGCTTTGAACACATCACCAACCGCATCTGGCTTGAGCCTCTGGGCAATATGTCGTCATCAATACAGGTCGCGACTAGGACGAAAGCGCCCAAAGCGAATGACGGGACTCTGAAGCTGAGAGGAGATGGAGGCACCCAGACCACCAAGTCGGCCAAGTCCAAGGCGGGCAGCACCAAGGATGCCTCGCAGTCTCCCGACAAGAAGAAGGCCATTAGAGAGAAGGCTATTGCCAAACTGAGGGACGAGCTCGGAATGAAGGATTTCGCTCCCAGCATCGCCGACCTGACCTCCAAATCGACAGACACCGATCACCTGAACTACGCCAAGTCGGAACTCCGAGATCTGTGGAAGAGCGTCTTCGGCGATAAAGATATACCTGACACCATTGCCACCAACGCCGAGTTCAAGGATACCCAGATCACCGATGACTTCCGCTCGCAGGTCGACATGATCAAATCCATCGCTACTGCTCATACCGACATGATCCAGAAGTACGAGAAATACACTGGAGGGTATGTCAGCAGGCTGGTCAAAGACAAGCTACGAGCCATCCCTACTCTCGCCGCGGCCAGTACCAGTTCTGCCCTGACCGTCAAGAGCTCTACGCCACAGACATCAGTCAAGTCGACGGACGTTACGATCCCAAATTCACCTCAAACCGACACTGCGGTCTCGGTCAGCAAGGCGGACAAGAGGAAGATGGCGGAAGCAGCTCTGGCTCGACAGGCCAAGTCCAAGAAGAAAGACACTGCTTCAACCTCATCAGCCGTGACAAAATCATCCAAGAAAGCTAAGACCGACACGTCAAGCTCTGCAGTCGGTACCAAGTCCCGGAAGGAAGTGTCAGCTTTGTCGACCACAGACAAAGACAAAGTGGCGAAAGCACTAGCCAAGAAGCAGGCCTCCAAGACATCGAAAGGTGGTACATCAGCCGCGACGCAAGCCAACTCGACCGCCAGTGGTAAGAGCACGAAGACGTCCAAGACAAAGGAAGAGAGAAAAGCGGAAGGTCTGGCCAATCTGAAGAAATGGAAAGCTGAGTCGGAAGCTGCCAAGAGTCAATCCTCGGCCGCTAGTACGACCATACCCAACGGCACGAGCGCGGTAACTTCGGATCTGAAGAAGACGGGCACGTCGACGACCGCGGGACGAACCGAGCTACCTGCGGATGTGATGGAGAAGATCAGAAAGATGAACGCGGACTTGAAGCCGGTCATGGAGGCCAGGAGTGACTATGCTGAATTGACGGCCCGGAGCTCAAACAAAGATTGGGCAACGGAGTTTGAAGGGCTGAATAAAAAGTGGGAAGCGACCTTGGCAGCGAAGTTGGACAAGATGAAGATGACGCAGAACGCGGATGGGACTGTCAGTCGAACGATCACGGAGTCAGTCAGCCCCAGTATAGTCACCACGATGACCGATTTGGGGACTGGGGCGTACACGGAGCGGGTATATCAAGTCCGGAACGCTGCCGACACGAAACCAGCGTTCAGTATAGACGGTGGAGGTACGGCCACTGGACAAACCTCACAAGCGTCTAGCCTCAAATTCCCCTTCAAGCTCGATCCGCTGAAAAAGCCTTCCACGTCAGCCACTGTGCCCACATCAAGCCTCGCCCCAGCATCAGCACAGCCGACAAATGCCACGACTTCAGCGGCGCCCACTTCATTAGCGGCAAGCACGCTTGGTGCAGCCTCGGACGCCGCCAGCAGTATCACCCAGACGGTTAAAGACGCGGCAAGCAGCGCTGTCAGCACAGCGAAGGATACGATCGGCTTGGGATCCGAGTCGGCGTCAACATCACTGACGGATGACCAGAAGAGGCAGGCGATGAAGTCTCTGCAGAGAAGAAGCAGTAAGAGTAGTAGCAAGGGCGGCTCTGGGCGCACCGCCCCTTCATCCGCCTCCAGAACCAGAGCCTCATCTGGAGTGTCCAAGGCGAAGAAACCAGGGTCGTCAGGGAGTGGTAGGTTGAGTAAAGCACCGTCATCGAGTAGAGCTACATCCGCGGGGTAGATAGTACGATGCAGTCGCCTGTTTTGGGGATTGGTGTTGCGCGTTCCGCATTCAGCACGGGTGACCGGTCAAAGGATTCTGAGCGCAAAGGATATCAGCCTGCCGTTTTTCAGTTAAGCTTGTGATGACAGTCACTCGCAAGCATACATTGTGCTATCTCACACTCACCTTCACTTCGACTTCTACGATCTCACCCTTGGAGATTCAGCCCACAACCCCGCTCGAAACCGTCTTCCACCCTCACCCTCTCTATTTCACACTGCAAAATCACGTACCACCGACGAGAAGAGTGTCATGAGCGTAGCCGGACCTGCATTTACATCGGCCGCAGGCCATTATTCCAGCTCTGCTATCGACATACGCAGTCTCGGTCTGACCGACCATCAGCTTGCAGGACGTCAAGCCCCTAGTGAGCTGTATCACTTCCCATCAGGGAGTTCGACAGGTGCTTCGAGATCATCGAGAGGTGTTTCGAAGTCATCAAATGCCATCAGTAATGCACTGAGCCAGCTCAGCGCCGTTTCGAGTCTGAAGGATTCAATGCAACTAGAAGGGGCGAGATCAGCTATCAACAACGTCTACTCGTCATTCTTTGGTGATCGGCCAAAGCCAGAGTGCCTGAAGCAGAAGTATCATCTCGACAGCGAACGACTTCAATCTGGATGGGGAGATGAGGCTACAAGAGCACAGTACGAGGCGGTGGCGTCGGATATCGTGAGCGGAATAGGGAGTTGCGCCCAGAACGCCCTGTTAAAAGAGCAATTCCGACTGGCGGTCGACGACGCCTTGTCAGAGGTCTTCACGGGGGCTGAAGCGTATTTCAAGTCGCAAACGAGCTCACAGAGTAGTGATTTCTTCACGGCAAGCAGTCAACCCCGCTCTTCTTCCTCCAACGAACCGACCGCACGCGAACAAGCGCGAATCCAGGATCACCACTCGACTTCCACCGGTCACGAATATGTCGAGATCTACCCTTCCAGGTCGAGAGACTCGAATAGGTTCCAACATAGCCAGCTATCGAACACTGGTCCGACGCAAAGTGGGACCCAGACTCCAGCTCGGGCAACATCTACATCCTCATTTTCCAACATGGGCCCTCCTCGAATCTTCGCTTCGTTTACTGATGATACCGGACGAATGGAACACCTTGGCCTCGTCAGTCGTGGAGCCGATGCTGGTTATAGTGAGAGCTCCTTTGCCGATCCTGAGCACGAGGGACGCTTTGTAGACTTGGTATGGGTGACAGAGACCGAAGCAGGACAGACGAGCAAGGTGTGGAGAGGAAACGGCTTTGAGTGACGTGGGGAATATCAGGCACACCTCCACCGCCAGGTATCATGCACAACTCCTCCTGCCTGGCCTCGAGCCAAACAACTCTGTTGTGGGGTGAGTTGGGGGTGAGGGCTGGTGAGGGTCCTTACTCAGTCCTTCATCATAGTCTACAACCTATCTACGCACGACCGCCCAGCTATCCAACGGCCGAAGTGATCATCTCCCCGTGTACAAAGGATTCCCGCAAACCAATCTAAGGCATGACTTTGACAGGATCGACCGCGCTGCCTCGTTTCTCCTGGCTCCATTCTTCTGACAGGAAAGTGCCTTTGGGCTTGCTTTGGGCCTCTCGACTCTCGAGCGACGTACCGCCTGCTGCACGACATGCACCTGCATCCATTTTCAGCGTTTCCTGATGGCTTCATTCTGCTCATCGTGACTGTACATACTGCTGAGGACCTCGTAGCATAGTCCTGGCGACGGGCGCAATGTGTACACCGACACCGACATCGACAATCTTTTCGGCTTCTACGTGAGTCATGCGCCTACAGGGATGACACCGACATCGGCTGAACTCATTTCTTCCCATCAGATCCACCATCACTTCGATATGGACATCCTCTACACTCACGACAGACTCTGGATCTGCAACGATCAACACTGTGACCTCAACGTCGTGTGTCAGCTGGGGTGCACAGGAGACTGATTCTTTCGATTGGGATGACGAGGATTCGAGTAAGTGATGCGAGGTGAGGATCATAGTACCTGCTAACGACCGGTAGCGTCGATCTCAGGCTGGAGGGGAAACGCTTTCATCAATGGCGAACGGGCGACATCTAGCACTGGAACGGCTTCTAGAGGCGGCTTCACCCGACTGTCCACTCCATTGACCGCCTCACCATCGGTGTCTATTATACCTTCCAGAGGTCCGAACGGTGGCCGGATGATAGCTCTCGCGACAAGCGAGTCTTCCCTTGATCAGAAGGCGAAGGCGGCCTCTAAGCCCACCCAAACTTTACCCGCTTCATCTTCTAGCCAGCCGAGCGCGACGAGCAGGTCATCGGATCGTGCTCATAATCACAGACAGAAGAGACAGTGGTTTGACAATCACGATGGCTGGAACCGATCAGATGAGTGTGCCTCGAAGACAACATGGACCGTCCTCAGTACGCAGTACCCTACACCCACTACGGGATGGATCACTCAGACTGGCACAGCGACAAGGGAGGAGTTGGTCAATGTGCCTGTCGAGACGCTATATGCCACTTGTCCGCAGATTCAGCCGTCGCCTGTAGTAAATGAAGCGATAACCTTAAGCAACATTCAATCACAAGATGAGGAAACCTCGACCCACTCGAGGATAGCTTCGCAAGGTGAGCGTTATCGTGACATTATGGGATCCTGCTGATACTTTTGGTAGCGCCAGCTGTCTCTTCGACTCCATCTCCGACCCCATCGCCTACTTCGAAATATTCACCCGAACCTGTTCCTCTCATCCACAATCAAAGTCGGAATCCCGGCAGTCTAGTTTCATCAGTCTCAGTGACGGCTTCAGGTCAGCATATCTGCATAGCTAAGTGTTGCGCACTGGCTGACCTCAAATCTAGCCATGAATGATTTTACCGACCCCGCAGCGAATGCTCTAGCCACAAAAACGACCCTGGCCTCCCTCATGAACGCACTCACAGTCACACCTATCAGCTCAAGTCGTTCAACCAGTAGTTACTCTCCCACTCATTCATCGGTGGGTCACTCAGGCAGTATCGATTCGAGCGGCACAGACACAGAATCTACGTCGGATGAGAGTCAGCAGGAGCCGGCCGAACACTCGGACAAAGGTGTATCAGCTGGAGCGGCTATAGGAGGGATAGCGGTTCTGATCCTGCTCATTGCCGGCATCCTCTTCATCGTGCGCTATGTCATGATGAAGAAGCGACAGAATAGAACCAGGATGATGAGGAGTAGTTGGTTCTACGGGGGCGATGTCGCCGAGCCGTCTGAACAAGATGACCAGAGTGAGAAGAGGCAGAGCTCGGTGAGTCATCCACTGTATCACCAGTCTACGGCGCTGACCCAGCCAACTTTTAGATGCACACTTCTGCAATGCAGTCTAGGTTCTCAGTCCCATCGATGATGTCTCGCCATTCGGCTCTTCTTCCACGAACAGTTCCAGCGTTTCTCGCTTTGCCCATCAATCATATTCGTCAATCGTCAGGAAGGTTCCCGGCAATGGTACATGGAATCAGAAAATCATTCGTTGCTGCAAGACCTTCGGGACCGCCAACGACACCTGCATGGGCTCAGAAGTATTCTGACCCGATGAACGATATCAACTACTCAAACGACTACATCCCGCCAGTACCGCCTGTCCCCATCAATCATCCTTATCAGGCGACAGCCGAAGCGTATGGCGGTATGGACGATCGACGTGTGGCGCCGCATATCAATGTTTCCGCACCGCCTCAGCTGGAGCTCCGCAGGCAAAGCTCTTCCAGACTCGAATGGGGACATTCATACTCGCCCAGCCCGGGCTCTGGGGTGGAACAATTGCGAAGTCAGCCTGACTTTGGTCGGGGCGGAGATTTGGAAACGACAAATCAAAATCCTCTCGAAAGTTTCTACTCGAAATACTCCCAGCAAACGGGAACGTGGCACGGTGACGATCATCTCCACATGCCCGATGCTCTCGGCAGCATCGGTCAGGCCCTTACCACCTCCGGTCGAGAGTCGATCGAGGCACTTGTCTTCCCGATGCCACCGACAAATACGCATGGGCCAAGTCACCTCTCGCCGCCGAATCCGACTAGACGGCCGTCGGTAACGCGCACTCTCACTTCAGCGTCAATTGCCACGTCCAACCAGCCACAACCAGAGTCTGCCTATCTCGGTATCACTACGAATCACGAGCACGACAATCTGTCCGAACTTTTCGAATTTGCCGATTACGCCAATGGCCTCCCTAGCAGACATCACTCGCATGCCACAGCCCATTCTAGAGCGTCTGGAGTCACCAAGCAGACTAGAGATTGGTACGAAAACTCATACTGGGACGGCGAGAGCCAAGCTGGGCCTAGCGTCTATATCCGCACCGATAGGAGTAGACTGGTTCCGCAGAATAATGGCAATCAGGGAAACCGAGCTAGCGAATTCAGTCGGACAAGCGTCGCCAGTGGAGTTTGGACGCTGGCAGGTGATCAAGCGGATGCAGGGTCAGGAGACCGGAAGAGTCGCTCCAAATCAGTCCGATGGGGTGACGAGGAGCCGTTGCCGAAGGTGTTTGAGCTTGCGAGGGCACTTTAGAGCTAAGAATGACGCTGGTCGTCGACATGTATCACAGTCTACCAATGTAGCTACCAGGACAATGCATATCATCTCTCCTGAAGCCAACTGTCCCATGCGACAGAGTACAGACCAACCCTCATACGGGATGCTGACTACGTGGTGCGACGTGGCAAGCGGAAGGAGTGAAACCTGCTGTCTCAGCCTGCGGTAGTGGTTTGGGCGTCTTGTCGGATCGGGAGCTGGCAAGCATTAGACAAGTGTTCAATGTAGTCTCGCTGCCTTGCCCTGCCATAGTGGTCACGATCATTCGATTGGTATGTCTAGCCCTCAATAGCAGTAGGAGGATTATGCCTGGCAATCAGCTTTCGCTGTCATCGGACCTCAGCGCATATTCCACTTACTCGTATCTTTTGATGACCTCCCACAGGCACACCGCCACTTGTTGTAACAGGTCATTGTCACAGACCCTTTTCACGTCCGTCTCACTCTTGATATCGGCGTTCCTCGCCGAACGTTCGATATAAAAGTCCGGTAATGCCTCGTAGACACTCATCGGATCGATCACGTCCCCAAACGATGCTGAACTTCGCAGGTTGCGGAGCTCCTCCTCCAGATCGTGTATTTCCTTTGCACTCCGCTTCGACGCCTCTGGCACAATGACACGAGGGGCGAGCTTCTCAGGAAGGCGCAAATTAGGATGGCAAGCACTACAGCATTGTACCAGGGCAGCTAGGGGCTGCACAGAAGCTGCGTGATCAGCTGCGAAACAGTCTTGGACTCACAGTCTTGATCCGAGAACAACTCGTCACAGACAGCGCGGAAACATTCCGGACTTTCTGGTAACACCACCCTTTGATATAGCTCTCTCAGTGCTGGGTCATTGATGGATGCGGCTTTGAGCTTTTTTGGATACAGGATCCAGATCTTCCCTGTCTTCCCTGGCTCCTGTGCAGCCCGTCCCGCCAATTGTAGGAATTCGCTGAGCGTGGAAGGTAGGTCGAATAGTATGACTAGGTCGATGTTAGGCATGTCGATACCCTATTGACGTATCAGGCAGGCATCTACAGTCGACACGATGACTAAACTCACCGCTCCGAAAGCCGAAGTTGCGACTACGACGGGCACTCGCCCGCTTCTGAAAGAGGCCTCGATGATTCCTTTATCCTTCTCATTCAGATGCGCATGATATGCGGCTACGAAACGGGAAGCCTTCGGCCACCTAGACATCGTGACAGTGATGAGGAACATCCGTACCTCATTCAGCTCATGCAAGTCTTTGCAATATATCAGTGTCCTCGGCATCTTCATGAGATGGTCTGGTATAGGTTCCAATATGTCCGCGAGGGCATAGTAGTCGTGGAACGGTGCGAATACGTAGGTGAGATCGAGCCGCCGATTGCTAAGCTGCATGTAGCTTGACCTCGTGAGGTGCAAGTCGCTTAGAACCTTCCGGCGATCGTGATCGGTGAGGGTAGGAGTGGTTCCAAGGAAGGGTTTGTGGTCCGAGAGTAGGCCGCGATGACCGGTCAGTTGCTCGAAAAGACCAGATCCATATGGGTTCTTCCTTGCGCGAAAAAGGTGAACATCAACTGCGCCCAGGCAGGCCAGGTGATCGAGTGGGCCCGGAGGGAAGCGCAGAAACATCTGAAAATGCTTCTCCACATATAGCTCAGGACTGACGATGACTACCGCGAAATCTCCGTCCCGTACTTTCTGAGTGACAGGGTCAGCACGTCTCCGGCAACGTTCAGAGATCAGATGACCAGCTATGTATGTGGAGTCGCGTCCATGCTCCTCCAGATATCCATGATCGAGGTACACAGCGGGAATGCCGCGTTTGGTGAAGTCGTCGACCTATGGATTGTTAGCAAGTATTCATGAGGGGCATATGCTCGATGAATGTGCTCACAGATTTAATGGCCTTACGTGGGTCTAGAACTACCCACATTGCGAAAGCATGCGGCCATCCCAGCTCTCGGCTTACCAAAGCCACCGACGCCAGGCAGAAATCATTGCCTTCATCCGTCGGTGACCCGAATATCAACTGTTTGTCTACCCAAAGACGGTCCAATAGTTCCACTTGATGTGGAGACGCACTCGTAGCTGGAGCATAATGTCGACGAGCGAGCTCATGCAAGATCTCTGTGCGCTGATCCCGAGTGGACGGCGGTAGATGAGGTCGACGATATGGGTTCTCGCAATTGTAGGCGGCCAGATTGAGATCCAGTGGAGGATATGGCATTTGGTTACGAGAGGATCTAAGAACAGAGGGCGAGTGCTGTCCTCTCAATGTCCTCTTGTGTTTGTCTTTGTAAGAGTCTCTCGAGGTGATACCGTGCACCACCGTGCACCGTGATCGTAAAGCGATTCAACGCGCACACAACGTCGCGCACATGAAGCCTGCGCCGTGGGTAAGCAAATCACACACGCCTAGCTATGACGTACGGTGTATGTATGTATGCGATCCCCCCGCAAGCGGCCACGTGCGAGCCACGTGCCACACTGCATCTGCGTTCGAGCCTCGCTTTGGACCTTGTTGCGATCGGGTTGCGATCGTGAGTTCGGGACGACCGACTGGGATTACTAATTACTTGGACCTATGATCTGGCGACGATAGAGGGCTACTGCTGTGTGGATGGATAGTGCGGTGTGAATATACAGCACGGCTCGCCTCGATACGGAGTCATGACTCTGCCTCGACAGGTCCTGTCGCGGCTGGAGGACCTACCGGATGATGTTGTCACCAATATCGTCTGTTATCTATCTCTGGCGGATCTTACGAGACTCGAGCGAGTGAGCAGGACTGTGAATCGGGCAGTGAGTAACCAATCCTTCTGTGGAAATCGACGAAACGCATGCTGAGCTCACCAGGCAGGTCAAAGCCTTGGGCTTTCCTAGATACCTTAGTACGCACCCTCAACATCATATCACGATATGTCAGCCTCGATCTGAATGGAACGATCGGGATCTCGTCCGTAAAAACAACAGTATCATCCGGAACCTACAAAAGCGTCAGTTCCATGCTTTGCAGATAGGTCCAACATGGTCACAAGCAGTTATACCTTCGCTATCTATCACATCGGAACGTTTGGTACTCGCCGTCGGGGGTCACATCTTGATACATCCTCTCGTCGATGGCTCAGATCGCTCTCGCCAACCGCTATATTCCGCCGCAGAAAGGGCCCGTCATGGAGGCGCTAAGGCCGTGGCTAGAGCGAGAGACTACAAGGTCACGAAGAGGACAGCGGGAAGCGAAGCAGATATCATCGGCGTAGCGGATTTAGGAGACGGTCAGCTCGGAGTGGCTCAGTACGATGGAACGCTTCAGCGAGTGAGATTCGACCATGGACAACTGGTGTCCACCGCCCATTACCCTCATCCCCGCAGTACCAACCTGTACACCTTCACTTCGTCCGAGAGCTCGGATGTCATGATGACTACCACGTCTTCCGGGCTAGTCTCGCTATTCAAAACCCGATCACCGTGGGTCGCCCCAGAGACATTTAACTTGCCAGAAACCGCAAGAGCGTGGTCCTCGCTTCTCACCACATCACATCGATATCTCTCGCCAACAGCTCTTCTCGGACTGTCTGACGGGATTCATCTACATGCTATCACACCATCAGGTCCATCTGGCAAGACTAGTCGTGTTCTGATCGGACCGGATGTACCAAAACGGTCCTCACCCTACGATATGACTTTTCCAGCAAATCCCTCAGCTCATCATCCTTCGTTTCTGCTTTCTGCATGGTTTGACTCGCACTTGAGACTCCACGATCTTCGCTCATCCTCACCATCCCCCGTCACCGAGTTCTTCGATCCTTGGCAATGGGCCGACGGAAGCGCCATGTACTCGTGCACCTATCTTTCGGAGCAGTACATCGCCGGCGGAGGCGCTAGACACGGCACAGTATCCCTCTTCGACATTCGATACCCCAAGAAAGGCTGGTCCATCTTTTCACCCGGCGGAAAGGGCTCGCCAGTGTACTCGCTCAAAGGCGAGGGTGGAAAATTGTGGGGAGTGACGGAAAAGCGCGCTTTCACTCTGGCGTTTGACGGTAGTGGAAGCGAGACGGATGGTTTGGTGCTTCACGAAGCGAGAGCGCCGAAGGAAAGAGCCAAAGAGAGACCATCTGGATGGAGGGGACGAGGTGGCAGATGGGCATGGACTGTCAGGCAGGATGAGGTAGGAGAAGGTAGCTCGGGATATGAGCACTCGCAGCGTGGAGTAACTCTTTTCGACTCTCTACCCGTGGTCTGAAGTACGAAGTCGATCAGCTGGAACTCAGAAAAACACAGCCATACGAGTACGTGTCAAACTACAAGTGGTGCATGAACATGGTATCTGAACAAAACATCACAGCATCGACTACGAAATTGCACCACCAGTGGTCACAAATATCACCACCAAGGAGTCACAGCCGCCTTGGTGCCTCGTGGCTGGAACCGACCTCGCTTCTCTTCCTTCACGCTCGCGGTTGCCGTGACAGTGGCGGTGGTGGTGAAGATCTCTTTCACGGTAACGGTGGAACAAACCTCGGCCGCGCCAGATGACACTCCGATCAAAGCACCACCGATTGGGGGATTGTTGCCAACAGTGACAATCATTGCCGCTCCACCCGTACTGGAAGATGACGCAGAGGCCGACGGCTTGGGCGATGGCGACGGGAGGTCCGCCTGTGGAGGGGATGGAGACGGCGACGGAGCAGGGGAAGCTGCGGCCGCGGAGGATGACGCGGCGGACGCAGACGAGCTTGGCGCCTCAACAACGGGAAGTGCGGCCACACCGGATGGTAGAGGAGAGACTTGGAGCACCTTGAGGTTGATTGGCTGAGACCAAGCAGCATGGTCGGCGCCAATGGCGTACGGGTCCGGGAGGTACAGAGCCTTGGGGAGAAGTTTGTCGTTCGCTCCGCTGAACGAGAATGTCAGCATCATGCACTTCATTTCTTCAAGCCATTTACTCACCAGGTGATCGCACCGCTGTCCAAGCCTCCCATGACAAATCCATTACCAGTGTTGTCCCAGAGCTGCTGAAGATTGTTGTTCCAGGTCAAGCTTCGGCCCAAGATGTACGACACCTGGTCTTCGCTCAGTGGCATCACGCAACCCGCTTGAGCCATGTAAACGTCGGTTCGGTCCTCTTTGTGGGCGACATTGCCGTATAGCACCAATTGACCGGGAGCACCCTCAGTACCGTCCGCCAACTTCTTCAGCGGCCACTCGATCTTGACACCAGTGGATGGGTCCGAGGCGTGAGGGGTACCGGTGGGGCAGATTGGGTGGAGGGCTTGAATCACCGGGTCTTTGTCCGGAGAGGTGATCTGGGCGAAGATCATACATCCCGAAGTGGAGGGGTTGGTCTGGGGGACTGACGCGTTGACTGACCAAGAGGTAGCCTGCATCGCATCCTGAGCGACGATTCCGACCGCGAGGACGGAGAGCAAAGGTAGGAGCAATTGCAGGGACATGCTGGGAGCTTTGGACAAATGGGCTCTTGGTGTGAAAAAGAGGTAAGTAGGCCAGCTACTGAAGAAGTTGGATCAAACGGGATACTGAAGGACAAACCGGTTCATCTGCAGTGCTATTTATGTCTCAATGAGCTCCAAACCCCATTGCGATCCTGGGAAGTGATTGCCGCTTCCTCCGTGATTCGCAAGGGAAGGGGGTGGAGCCGACAGATCTAGAGCGTCAGGAGGGAGCTACCTGATTGGTTCTGTGAAGGCAGGAGATCTAGACAAAGACAGCTCTTTTGTCCTCTTAATCGAAGGGCGGAAGGTGTCTGGACTAGCGAGGTGCGATCAATCCACATGGTGATCCGGCTAGGGGAAGCTGTTCGACATCTGGCAGTCGAAACATGATCAGCCAACGGGGCAAGTGTTAGAAAGGCAGCCTTTGTAAGCCTGACAGCATGCTATTAGCTGAAACCACAGACATCCATAGGGGTGCGAGCTCAATGAGGTATCAGGAAGGAGATCGAAATGAGAACCGGGATTCATTAACATGACCCAAGTATGAATGTCCTATATAAGACCAGGGCCGAAGACCTAAGGTCCTACGGGTTCTCTCCAAATGTACAAGATCGAAGCTATGTAACCCAGACCAGCTGGTGGTCTACTTATCCGCCTCAAGCTTTCAGCTTCTGTTGCCCAGACTTCTTGTACCCGCGCTTTTGACCTCGGAAATGAGGCAGGCCCCGCCGACCCTGTCCCGTTGGCCTCCTCCTGCATCTCGTCCTTCCACCCGACTGAGCGGTCAATGTCGATCCAAGGTTAGGTGTCGTATTGCCCGATGCAATTGATCCCTTGTTGGCGTTTTGCCCAGCTTCGACGTGAAGATCATTCACCACGGGACGTTGAATGTCGCCGAAAAGACCGGTCTTCTCAAAGACATCGGCCACGATCGAGACGACAGCCGAAGCATTGGGCGCTATAGGCTGCGGGGCTGCCGTCGGTGTGGGTGACTGATCGTTTTCCTCAGCTGGTGGAGGTACCGCATCAGGGGTGGCCAGAGGCTGGACCTGCTGAACCTGGGAGGGGGGAGGTGTAGCTACGGCGCTGGATTCGACGTGGTCCGCTGCGAGTACTACCAGAGTTGCTGAAGTTGGAGGTGCCGTCTCCTGAGGCGCAGCGAGGGCATTTAACATGAAAGCACCGGTGTTGATATTGGTGACACCGCTGAAAGTAGGTGCCGTTGGCCCTTGATCGGTCTTGGTGCCGGGTAGAGTGAATTGTCCAATAATAGTGTTGCCGTCTGTGAAGACGAATTCCGAGGTTGTGGAGGTTGGCGACGGAGATGGTGATGGTGGAGGCGGTGGTGGTGGTGCGGGCGAAGGTGATGGAGACGGTGATGGCGATGGAGACGGCGATGGCGATGGTGATGGAGACGGAGAGGGAGAGGGAGACGGTGAGGGGGATGGTGAAGGCGAAGGAGAGGGAGAAGGAGGTGGAGGCGGTGGTGACGGTGCCGGCGGTGATGGCTTGGGTCTTGTCGAAGACGAACTGATTTCAGGGGGGCCCTTGATCGTCTCTGTATTGATGATGACTGTGGTAGATGGTGCTGCGGAAGTGGAAGTGACGATAGGCAAAGCATTCATCTCCGAGGTCGGTCCTGGTGGTGGTCGAACAGATGAGCTGGTGACTACCACCGTGGACTGACTCGTCGAGGTTGCGGTAGAGATCCTTCTCGAGGAAGACGTACGTCGTCGGGACGATGAAGCAGATTCGGAAGAGGTAACTCCATCTGTCTCGCAACCGCATCCCTCCTGAATACAATTGCAGACTCCGGTCGAGGGACCTATGTTGACAATGCCAGATGGCGCGCTCGAGCTGACAGCGTAACCAGTACTGGATACGACGAAATCGGTGCTGCTGGTGCTAGTGCTGGTTCTGGTTCTGGTTCTGGAGCGGGAAGAGGTCGTTGATATCTCGTTCACCACGCCTGATTCGATCGGACCCGCTGTACTGGACGATACAACTTCGACTGTCGAAGAGACAGTGTCGGCTTCTGAAGATGATCGAGACGGTCGAGTCCTCCTTGAGCTGGATGTAGTAGAAGTTGAGGTGATGATGACCTCCACGGTAGAGATTGGAGCTGAGCTAGAAGCGCTTTCGATGATGTTGACCACTGCGCTTTGGCTAGAACTAGTTGAGGGTCTAGCCCTTCGGCTCGACGACGAGGTTGTAGGCTCGAAAATGACAACTGTGGAAGAGGAGATGACAAGGGATTGGGATGGCTCATCGTCCACTAGGACCGCTGTCGATGTTATGACCGGTGGTGATCGAGAGGATGTGACTCGTCTGGAGGAGGATATGGCGGTCGACGAAGACTCAAGGATGGAGCTCGTAGACGACATAACGTCTGTTGAGGTGATGATGGGTGGAGGTGAGCCGCTCGATGACGAAGTTGATGAAGACACTGGGTCATCGATGATGGTTGAGCTTTCTGATACGATGATCGTGGAGGATGATGCAGTATTATCGGTTACAGTGACTGTTTTAGTGGTTTCTGAAGAGGAAGTCTCGATATTGACAAACTGGGTCTCGGTGACGAGTACAGTGGATCGCGTGGTCGATGTCTCCGGTTCCGGCGAAGGTGATGGCGAAGGTGGTGGAGATGGCGAAGGAGATGGGGACGGCGAGGGACTTGGGGAGGGAGACGGCGGCGGTGGGGGGGCAGGCGATGGCTCGGGAGATGGCTCGGGATCAGGCAAGACGTTGCTAGAGCCCGCGACCAGTGTGATAGGCTGATCGAAAGCTCCACCTTTGCCTCCAGCTGGATCGGGAAACGACACGCCCGCTGGAAGGAGCTGGGCATTTGCACCACTATGGAACAAGTCACCAACATCAGCACATGCGTAGACGCCGGTGTACTGTTTCGTACTCACCAAGTCACTGGCTCAAAACTAGTCGGATCCACGATAAATCCTCCTTGGGTGTTGTCATACATCTGATTAACGTCCATCCTCCATTCGAGATCCCTGCCTAGGAGGTACATAGCCTGCATCTGGGACAAGCTCAAAACACACCCAGGGGTCTTTCCAGAGATTTGGGAGTAGATGGCCAGACTCGAGGCAGCACCATCGCCAGCGTCGGTGAGTGGCCATCCTATTGATTCCTTGGATCCACCACAGATTGGAACTGACTTCGTGATAACAAGTGGATTGCCGAGCGAGGCGACTTGGCCGAGAATGATACACCCTGATCCAGTGACGGAAAGGCTGATGGTTCCGGTAGACTGCGCCACGGCTGCAGTGGCCGCCATCAAGGCGGATAGAAGTATGGCTAGCATTTTGGCGAAGTGATTGGGAGAGGAGCGGGAGTCCCGGAGAACGGGAGACGAGCGTATTGGAGGCCGAGGACAAACGAGTGTGGTTTCGTGGTTCTAAGGGAAATCAGTTGACTCGCTAGTGGAGACGAGGTCAGAGCATTTCTATCGTCTACTACTGAACTCCCCTTCCAGAGCTTATGTGTGATTCTGAGCCCCAATTAGCAACGCTCCCAGCATAGCCTTTGGGCGATGAAGGAGACCGCTCATCAAAGGCCGCAGAACAAAGGATCTTCGATCTCGCACCCGCCCTCAGGTCCCTTTCCTACACCTGCTTCAGGATTCCTTCATCGCCCCTGTCCTAGTTCCAGCGCCACAAGGAGCAGACGGACAGATCACTGGAGTGTCACAGCACGACGTCGAGCTTAGAGGCAGCCATTGGATGACTGGAGACCCGGGGGAGATCCAAGGGACATCGATCGAGCGATTGCAAAGCTCGGTCACGTGGCACACACGAAAACCTGGAAACAAACCGCTGATACCGTGGGAGACTTTTGGTCAACCGTTGCCTGGCTCTCTGCAAAGCAGCGGGCGTCAATCTGCTGGGCTGTAGTTGCTAATTACGCGTCGAGCACTGCAACACTGCCAATGGATCTGCCCTATATCACACTTCTACCGACCCTTGTCCGCGGACGCGATATCGCAATGGTTGATACACGGTCAGGAGTTTCGCCAGAGCCCCTAGCGACTCGGTTGAATCCTTTTCGACGTTTCAAGCCCCTCCTTTTACAGACCAACTCCCTCATCACCACTGCATACACCCCCATCGGATATAGTGGCCCATATATAATGTTATAGTCAGTATGTGAGGTTACGCTTGACACTCACCCACCATCACGACTCGCTAGCATGGTGCAGCCGACCACACTGCCTAACAAGGCGTTCTGGGAAGCGGTGACGCTGGTCGGCATCCTCCTAGGTGTGCTTATAGCGTCTGGTCTATATCTTGGCGGCTATCTCTCCAGCTCGGGCAAAGAGAAAGACAAGGCTGATAAGAAGGAAAAGAAGGACAAGGAAGACAAGAAAGCGGAGAAAGAGGAGAAGGCTAAGAAAGATCGCAAGAAGAAAGATGAAGGCTCCGATCCGGAGCAGAGCGATGAGGAGAAGAAGAAGAGACGTGACCTTGACGATGACCGTGGTCCTGATGGTGGTGATCCGGGTGGTGATGGAGGTGGCGACGGCGGCGAACGCGATAGAAGTGGACCACATATGAACATGACGGAGTTCGAATTGCCCGATGGAAACTTCATCGAGATTCCCATACCATCGGATCAAGCGCACGAGATCAATATCGATGTTCACACGCCAAATACACCGAGCACCGCGGGAATGAGCCCTTTCCACTTTGGTCCAGGTGGCGGCGGCGGCGATGGCGGCGGAGGTGGTGGTTCTGGAGCAGGGGTCACTATACCTGCTGGCTCACAGGACCAATTTGGAACATTCGTCCCTGTCAGCGCAGCTCCCGGCCAGACTTCCTTCGCAGTTCCTGAATGGATACCGGTTGGCGCTCCAACCGGTCAGATTGTCTCAGTGGATGGAAGACCGGAGTCTATCGTCGTCCCGGAAGGTTTTGTGCCGTTGAGTGCGATACCACTTGAGGTCGACGGCCGTGCTGTTCCGGGACGAGTAGGTGCAGACGGACAACCTATTCCAGTCGATCAGACCATTCCTGTCCCGCCTCTCTCTCCCGAGCATCTTGTATGTCAGCAATGGCTAGCTTGTAGAATGGTGAGCTGACGATATTCACAGGTCATCAATCCGGTAATGGTGGATGAGGAGATCGATCCTCTGGAGCTATTGAATGAACGAAAGGTCAAGGAAACGGTCGACCTGGGAGAGAAGCAGGGAGCAACTGAGAAGACTGGCGAGAAGGCAACCTCCAAAGTAAGTTGTGTCATGAGTCTGCGATATTTCCACTCGCTGACTTCTTTCTAGGTCAAGATACCTAAAGACGCCCCGGTGGAGATAGGTGACGTTTCCGCAGAGAAGCTGAAGACCAAGGAGAAGAAGGTCAGAGTGGACGAAAAAGCTCCTCTTTCACCTATCTTGCCTGTCGATCAGAAAGCTAAATCGAAGAAAGACAACCGCACAGAGGTCGATCCGGAGCCCGGCAAAGCTAAAGTGAAGAAGGAGAAGGAAAAGGTCAGGGTCGAAAACGAGGTGGACGTCGAGGCCGAGGATGTCAAGAACCCTCGGAAGGCCAAAGTCAAGACACCAAAGGAGGTCGACCCCGAGCCCGAGACAGCGAAAGTCAAGACAAAGAAAAAGGTCAAAGTCTCAGCCGATGCGGATTCGGAGGAGGAAAAAGTGGTCCCCAAGGACGGAGTGAAGAAGAAGAAAAAGAAGGGCAGAGTAGCAGGCGAGGCGGATTCGGACTCGGAGGAGGTGGGGGTGGGCAAAGATGGGATGAAGACGAAGAAGAAAGTCAAGGGGGATGCAGAGCCTGACAAGGCGAAAGTGAAATCCAAGAAGAAAGTGAGGGTGGAGGACGATGCTGATGGTGAAGAAAGCGACGTCTCGGTCGATGACGAAGGTCGCGTGAAGAAGAAGAAGAATAAGGTCGATGCTGACGAAAAGAAAGCCAAAAGCAAGACGTCGGGCAAGGAAAAAGTCAATGATGACTTGGAGGATCGCTTGCAAGCTTTGGAAGATGAGCGAGAGAAGGTCAGGACTGGCAAGACATCCAAGAAGCAGAAAGTCCGTAATGGAGTGAGGGTCGACGATGAGGACGAGGAGGGTTTGGCCTCGAGCAAGAATCCGAATCGCAAGCTGAAGAAACTGCGACCAGAGACCGACGATCGAGCTCAAGCCAGCAACCCTCAAGTCCGGCAGAAACAGAGAGGTGCCGCTGACGTCGGCGGCTATGATGCCCAGGATGACATTATCTACGATACAGGTGGACAGAAGGTGAAGCAACAGAAACAGCGCTTACAACAGCCCATGCCTCAGAACGCGGGATATCAGCAATCTCAACAGCAGCCCTTCCAGCAGTACGGCCAATTTCAGCAGCAACAGCAAGGTGTATATCAGGGCATGGACAACATGGCTCAAGCACAGTCGCAGCAAGACTCGCAATTCCCTCAACCACCGCTAAGTCGTAAGCAGAAAGCCGCACAGCAACTTCAGAACATGCAACCGGAAAAGGCTCGAGCCAATAAGACTGCGGGGTTGGCCGAAGTCGATGCGGAAGAGCAGATCGCTGAACCAGTAGAAGATGATCAGATTGGAGCTGAGAAGGTTGTTGGTCAGAAAGACGTCAAGAAATCAACCAAACACCTCAATCCATTCCACAAGGAGGCTCACGGAATTGAAGCCCCCGACCCGGTGATCAAAAAGAAGAAGCAGATCGCGATCGTGGACGGCGACATAGACGAGGTGGAAAGCGGCTCTCAGATCCCAGGAGAGGCGCAAGTGAAGCAACGTGACCAAGAGGCTGACCTCACGGGCGGGTCTGGCCCTGCTGAGAGGTCGGTCGAGGTGCCGGGGCAGAAGGAGAAGCTGGAAGCGCAAGTCGTTGCTTCGGGTCTGTCTGATGACGAGGATGATGAGATCAAGAGAATCCGGGAGTTGGGACTGGATGAGGAGATCCCCGTCATGCGAGATGCTCCTCCAAGGGAAGGTGAGTACCTCTATAGTGTTCTTTCGTCATGAACTGATCTCACTTTCGGCTAGTCCGCGAAAGACCGGTACCCGAGAAGACCCGGCTCAAGCGGGAACAGCGGCGGCTCGCGCAAGAAGCAGAAGCTGCGGCTCAAGGTGTGTTAGCAGACGCAGACAGTACTGACCAAGACGTAGCCGAAAAGGATCAAGTAGTCATAGAACCACCCGCAGAAGAGGCTGAGCGTGCCGTGCCCCAGCCTCAGGGTATGACGGGGGTTCAGCGTGAGTTCTCCGGAATATGATGATTGTCTGGACCCTGACCTCAACCAGTACGGGAACTGGACGATCTCGAGAGAGTTCGGGCGAGACAACAGGAGTTAAATGACTCCGAATTAGTTGGTGACGAGCGCAAAGAGGTGGAGCCTGCCTCGCCACAACCCCAAGGGATGACTGGAGATCAGCGTGAGTGTCGCAGACAACCATTAGTCGTCGGTTACTGACAGCATCCAGTTCGAGAGCTCGATGACCTCGAGAGAGCTCAAGCGATGCAAGATGCCGAGTACGATCCAAGACTCGTCGGCCTGGAACCCGGTGAATACACTCGATTCAAGCGCACCGGTAAAATCAAGCCAGATGGACCCGAGGAAACCGAATCGAGGACCGGGGCACCGAGTGGGCAGAGCTGTGAGTAAGATGCATGTTTGCTATCTTGAATACTGATGCTTTGATCTAGTACGCGAACAGGATGACGCGGAAAGGAATGCAGCCAGGAAAGCGGAACTCGAGAATCCTGAGCTGGTTGGCATGTCCAAAGAAGAGCATGAGGCCTTCTTATCCTCCGGCAAAGGTAAAGCCAAGGGCAAAAGCAGTTCAAGCAAAGCTGGTCAGGATCCACTTAACCTCAAGGTAGTAGAAGGCGACGCAGACGGTGACGCACGTGAGCCAATCGATGAGTTTCGAGCCCTTGCAAACCTGGGCTGACAGTGATGTAGTCACCGAGGAAGATAACATGCAAAGAGTTTTAGCTCGACAAAATGAGCTCAACGATCCATCGCTTGTTGGCATGACGAAAGAGGAGCATGCGGAGTTCCTGAGGGCTCAGAAAGGGCAGAAGGGGCAATCAAAAGCCAAGTCGAGCAAATTTGGGGGAAACAACATCGATCTACGAGTCACTCCTGAAACAGCCGACGGGGAAGCACGTGCGTCTTGAGGGCTCTTATGTGCTGGCCAGATACTGATCTTCCATCTACAGTCACCAACATGGACAACAATGAGAGGGATGCAGCGAGAAAGGAGGAAGAGAAGCGTGCCTCATTGGTTGGCATGAGCCCTAACGAACATGCAGAATTCCTCAAGGCGAACAAGAATGCTGGAAAGAGCAAGAGCGGCAAGTCACGTCCTGACAACATCGAGCTTCAGGTTGTGCCAGATCCTGTGGATGGTCAAACGCGTGAGTGCTCGTCGTTAGTCCGGTGGCTTGGATTAGCACTGAAATATGGTCTCGGTAGTGCAGGAACTAGATAACGAACAGAAAACAGATGCTCGGAAGCGAGAGCTCGAGGACGCCTCCCTGGTGGGCATGTCTCCCAGAGAGCACGCTGCGTTCTTGGCCTCGGAGAGCGGCAAGGCAGGAAAGTCTGGCAAAGAGGGCAAGGTGAGCATGATGTCGAAGGCATTTGAAGAGAGTGGAAGAAGCTGATAATGAATTTGAAGAGTGGAAAGAACAAGACGTCGCTCGCCGATCTTGGTCTAGATGACAACGTGTATAACGTCCTTGTGGACCAGGCTGCAACAGAAGTATACAATGTCCAACTCGATGATATAGACACGGAGCCACAACCCGAGCTACGAAGAGCGGATGCAGAGAAGCCATCTGTCAAAAGCAGGAAGGTCACCGCCGATCCAGATCCTGCTCAGGATAGCGAGAACGACACCGATGGTTTGGACTATGCCCAACAAGCTAAGAGCTCTCAGAGTGCATGGGAGGACGAAACTCCCGAGCCGAAGGCCAAGTCGGATTACCTGGACGCAGCTGGGAACTTGCAAGCGCAGTGGGCGGACGAGCAGGCGCAAGGGAAATCCAAGAAGACCGTTCAGGTCGATGACTCCGAGCCCGAGTCCGAGCCCACCCGGAAGCCACTTGACCAAGATACCGATGATGCGCGAACCCGCGATGAGGCGGATCTACCGGGGCAGACTGGTACTGCACAAAAGCCTCAGGGACAGGAAAAGGTGGCCGATCCGGCTCGTTGGAGTGGTGAGCATGGGTGTTGTCTCGAAATGGTAATGATACTGACGTTGCATTAGGCGATACCTTCACTAGTGAGACAGAGCAGAATGCCAACAGAGATCAACTTTCTGAGCCAGGTGTGTCATTCCAGGAGGCTATCTCCCTCGCCTCGCCACCTCATCAGCGTTCGCACGTACTGACGTAATGAAGTGGTAGATAACAGTAAAGAGACTGGGCCACGGGGTCGTAGACAGCCTCGCGAGGACACACTCGACGACGGAACAGACCTCAACAGTACCAGCGACAGAGCTCCCAGGGAGAAGTCTGGGAAGACACCTCCATCACCGGATCTCGGTGACACTCCTCCACAACCCATGTTTGTCGCTCGACACGGAGAGCGAAAAAACGGCCAGAAAGTCGCTGGCGACAGCGATGAGGAGGAAGTTGTTGCTACACAGTCAGATTCCGACACGCTCAACGGAGACACCAAGTCCCCGGATCCTCTGACAGACGATGATCCAGCTAGCGTCAAGGCAAAGAAGAAAGCGGAAGCTAAGGAAAAGAAGAAGGAGGAGAAAAGGGCACGGAAGCGAGCCGAAAGAAAGGACACTGCTCAGGACAACACTGCGGATGACTCTGCCGCAACTGCCGATGCGAAGGCCTCCCAGGGTGATCCGGATCAGAAGGTTAGACCCACTGGTGGTGATGACCCGGTAGGGAAGAACAGCCGCAAAGACTCGCAACGCGATCCCGACAACTCACAACGAGCCCCTACCAAGGGCAAAGTGAGAGAATCCGACCCGCCTGAATACTCATCGAGAACAGGCAGTGACGACGGAGCCGCCAAGAGAGAAGGATCCGGGAGGTCTGGTACATCCAGTCAGTCGGTCGGAGATGGGAGCCTAGGCTTTTGGCGGACATTGCGGCAGACTGGACGAGTGTTCTACCACGCACCGATATTCAGCATACTCGCACTTGGTTCGGTCATCTTGGCCGTCGAAGGATCAAGGCAAATTGGAGCCCTTACCATTATGGCGGCCAACCCATCTATGGTAGCTGAACCCGTCGCCAAACGCGGTCTGGGCCCAGATGTCGAGGCTACCACCTCTGTGGCCAAGAACTTTCTCAAATCGACCTCAATGGATCCCGCTGGTCTAGTCTTCATCCTCGCCCTGTTCCAAGCTGTGTGTATACTCCTCATCGGACTGTTCATGAATGCCGCTATCTCCCGGAGCAAGAGAGGACCCGTCGACAACTCGGACGCATGGTGGAAGAACCCATTCAACACTACAGGTCGCGCCGTCGGTGTCCTATTCTCAACGATCGAGGTCCTGCTCATGGGTTCCAAAATGGCACATCCATGGTCAATCCTCAAACGAGCTGGTTGGCGAACATACCTACGGCTATCCCTCCTGTGTCTTCAATTTGTACTCACTATACTGCTCTTACGCCAGGTCATGTCGCTAGCTTTCATCGTTGCGACGGGCTCTAAGACCCCTTTTGAAGACACTCCCGATATCACCGCTACGCTGGATATCCTTCAATCTGCCGCCGAGTCGATCAGCCCCGGTACCGCCATGCTAGCTGTCACAGGTGTCTTGTCGGTGTCTATACTCAATATGGCCTGGGCATGGTTCGCTTTCTGGAACCCGAGGTCGTCTTCAACTCAGTCATCCACCGAGAGCAAGCCGCGAAGCCCAAAAACAATCCTAATCCTCCAGTTCTGTGCATCGCTCACTATCACTGGACTGTTCTTGGGTCTCATGTTCTTCTTTGGCGATATCGTCAGGTACGCAAATTCGTCACAGCTCTCGAATCCTCAAGGGACCACCAACATTATCGGAGCATTCGCCGTCATGACAATCTTCATACCCGCCCTCGGATGGTGCGCATTGGTATACTGGGATACTGTCAGACTGGTGCTTTCGTCCCTTGGCTGTATGTCCGCCAAACGGGAGATTGTGGATGAAGAGCGAGGAAGAGCTCTTCGGAGGAGTGATGACGAGGAGATCATCAAGACACGCAAGGCTCGAGGAGAATACTAAGGACCAAGTGTTCGTCAACAATATGGCCACGGGAGCCAAAGTGCCACGTTGGATGCTGGCTGTAAGGAGTGACAGAGTGGACTGAAGTGGGGATGTGACACCACCCCGGTAGGAGGCGACTGAAAGGATCGACAAGGACTTTCCACGGGAAGAAAGGATCGGGATAGGGTTGGAGTGTATAAGACCAGGATGGACAGTTTGAGCGAGTCATGATGCGCATCGTCGCTTGCCATCAGCCAAGAGTATCCCTCGATCCAAGCATATCCGCAGCCGTTCGCCCGTTGAAACCTCTGAAGCGTGAGCAATAGACCAGAATAAAGCCAGTGGTATTGACACTGAGCTAATCGGTAGCAGAATGTACATGTACAACCCGGTGTTTACAGCGGCTGGACCGTTGATGTCGAGCTACCCGTTCTACAATGCTGGGCTGTATGGAGTCGGCGGAAGTTTCGGGAGATATGGGTTTGGTCCGAACTACGGCCTGGGGTGGGCGAACAGCTTTTACAACCCGTACAACTATATGAGCGGGACGTACTGGTGAAGTGAGAGGCTGAAACTGCAGGTGGGGCTTGAGAGTGGTGCATGTATTAATGGCTCGTCTCCACGAATCCATGACAGCGGGCTTGTGGTCTACGCTCATCTTGCAAACGCAGAGGTCCAGTCGCCCAGATCCGTTTGAGCTGTACAGTGTAGGGTAGATCACCTGACTCCCGCCACAAGCGATCGGCATGCTACATTTTTTCGAGGAGTCAGCACTCAAAGGAGAGTCAGATGATGCTCGAATGATGGTCGAATACTCGACACGGTATAGGGCGCAGTGGCGTAAGAGCGTCAGATGAAGTTCAGCTTATCCCTCCATCCCTCATAGATTAGATGAGGGTATTTGAGCAGCAGTACGACACCAATGGCGCTTGTGTACCTGGAACAGGGGGAGAATATCGAACGGGAATAGTCAGCCACAGATCAGAATATGGTCACCACGGCGGACGATTCGATCACCATCGACCCTACTTCGGCGGTCGACAGCGAGACTACGGATACCAGGTGGATCGCGATCACGACTATCTAGGCCGTGATCATCGCTATCACCACGATGTGATTCCCACCTATGCTCGTGAATACGACTCAGACGGTCGCAGAGTTGACCTATATGCCGGAGACCATCCGCATTACCAAGACGCCTTCGCTCACAATCGCTCGCCCTGCCTCAGTTACGACAGCAGACTGCAGCACGGAGGCTACTCACCTTACCACACGTATGGCCATCATCACATGCCTTATCACGAGGATCTACCCAGCTACCTCCCTTCTATGCGACCACACCCATTCCATCCGTCCCGCCCGTCCTTCAACATGCCAGCAATGCCTCTGCAGAACCTCGGTTACGGTCCACAGCCGCTCTTCGGGTGGGACAGCGTTGCCCCTCTTCAGCATACATACGGTCAGCCGAGTCACGTCAAGTATGCCAAGCAGGATTATAGACGGTTCTGCTATTCAGTAGGCAAGGCCGAGGTTCCGTATGCCTCGCTTCCAGGAGGACCACTGCAGGGATTTCCGACGCCAATGAGATTATGAGTTCAATGCTGGTGTGAATCAGCGGCGAGCAATGCGGTGGACCGTTTAGAGGCTTGAACTTGAGATGTAGAGTATCATGCACGAGGAGTTGGCGAGTACAAGGAGAGAACACGGGGCCAATGATAATCAAGAGCCAGCACTTGGCCAGTACCGAGCTTGTGGTATAGCTAGTACTGGTGCGGAGGTGCGGACGAGGACGAGCATCTATCAAACGCGGCTTCATCTTATTTTCTCCTCCCCTTTATGCGATCGTTGATTCGTGATTCGTCCAGCTCCTCGCTGCTTCTAGCTTTTGTGAGTTGTTTGTGAGTTGTGCTCCTCCAGCTACCGTGGGCAGCTGCGGGTGTTGTGCAGAGCTGCAAGCAAGTACTCCGACGCCTTGGAACCCTCGCCAGATCTCATCGCCATGATGGCCGCCCTCGACCAGATCTTATCGACCCAAAGTAGGCTGCCGATACGGGCTGCTCAACCTTTGTTGATGAATCCTTTCACCGTCTTACTCGTGCAGCTCGTACAGGATTGACATGCGTCAACAGCATCATCTCCTCCATGAGACCGTGTAGCTCATTACAGTCATCCACTGGCCATGACTCGGAGAGTATAGCGTGAGATGAGCGCTCAAACCTTCGTCTTCATTGGCGCCAGCTCCCCTCTGTTCAACTACGCTCCCACCCGGAATGGCCCCATCGGCAGCTCGTGGAACCAGATCGACGGTGGGAGTCAGTGCGCCGGACCAGCCCCATTTGCCGTTCAGCTCGACAACCTATACTGTGAGCCAATTTGCGTAGGTTCGAGTCCGATCTGACCTCTCGTGCCGTAGACTCCGAGGTCACGTACTTCTGGCAAGCGAACGGCAATTTCGCAGTATCAGTCGGACTGGATGGTGCGCTCCAAAGTGGATCAGCTACATCGGGGGGCGTATCGCTATCTGCACAGCCTGGTCCCCATAACGCCAGACTGGAAGTCGGTTGCAAAGACTGCGGCAGCGTCGGCGAGACTTTCACCCTCCGTGGCGTCCGGTTGACTACTGATTTGTGAGTCAAGTCGCTGATTGTAGTTTGGAGCCAAAAGCTGACAGGCAAAATAGGATTGGAACTAATGCTACACTTGACGACTCATCCCCTTCAATCACTTATCAGGGGTTTACCTCGACTAATGCTGGTGCAAGCAACATCCCGGCTATCGCTAATGGCGTGTTCTTTCAGCAGACGGTCAGCTACACGTCTACAAGTGGATCGACTTCATCTTTCAGCTTCGAAGGTAAGTTGGACTGCTTGGTTCCGACGGAGCTTGCCCCTGAGATCGACTGACCATCGAGTTGTAGGATCCGCACTATATGTCTTCGGTCCCACCGGTCCAGCATTTGGTTCATTTAGTGTCGAGATAGACGGCAACTCACTTGGCTCCTTCAACGCCAGTACCACTCTGGACACATATGATAATCTCCTCTTCTTCGTATCCCGTCTCACCACAGCTACGTCGCATACCGCCAAGTTCACATGTCAGAATGAGGGTCTCATCTTTGCTTTGGATCGCTTTGTCGCTGTTCAGGGCGCCAACGGAGGCCTCAATACGGTGGTTGCGGGCTCCACTGTGACTACAATAAACGGCGTAACGACCACTATTGGCGGCACAAATCCCACCGCCGTCTTCCCCATCCAAACACCCATCAACGAGGCTCCTGGTGGGCATAATGGATCGGCTGCAGCTGCTATCGGCGGAACTTTGGGAACACTAGCTGCAGTGGTGAGTGATGCTCAGATAACCCAACTCTGACCACGGACCTGCTAACACGTCTTAGATACTGCTCTGGATATGGTGGAGATACAGAAGATACAGAAAAGCAGGCGGGGAAGGGGACTTCTTCGCGGGTTGCTGTGGTCCATGGGGTCGAGCTCGAGCGGCGGCCAAGGCAGAGGAGGCTAAATTCAAAATGTGGCCCATGCTGAGTTTCAAGCCGAAGTACGCCACATAACCTGGAACTCTTCTGATGCCATGCATGGGGATTACTAATGGCTACATACGGAGATGACCTAGTGGTGGGCCGTCCATGTTGTGAAGGAATGGTGGGCCGTTGGTTGGATCCCCCATCAACTCGGCAAACCACTTCAGCCACCGCAGAACCGGCGGCAAGTCGTCATCAACCTCGTCTTGGGGAGTGTGGTTTGATGTACGGGCACGACGAGAGCCCCATTGTTCTGGATCTTGATTCGCTTGGTAGTCTCGCAGAGCCCGAGCAAGGTTGGTTGGATCTACAGTGAGTGTATCGATGGAGTAAGGCGGGGGCGGGGCATTCGCTGCTGTAGCTGGGACTTCGTGGACGGGGGACTGGGTGGAGAGAGGAGAAAGCGGTAACTCGTTGTGATCAAATGGGGATGGGAGAAAGAAAGAGGCCGACATGTTGAAAGTTGTGCGGTGAGATGGTGGGGTGAGTAGGGGTTGGGTCACTGGAAGAGAATGGCTGCTAACTCTTCTGCGGTATAGTACTGTCGCGTGTAGCATCAAGCCCACGGCCTCACTGCACATCCTTTCATCATCGATCTTTCGTCAAACGTCTCCTATCTCGGTCGTCAGAGATCTCAAACGCGACGTCATCACTTGTGACATGGAAGGCCCACGGAGAGGTCTTTGGCGACACCTCGGGGAAACTTCGTTGTCCGGAAAGAGGATGTTGGTCTCCTCAACCATCCCAGACTCTCAACCCCCAATTCGGTCCCTCTCCAGCTATCCCTGATCGCAATCTTCGCCATCTCCTGACCTCAGGACTGATTTGCCCGAATCGAGTCCAGACCAGTGTGGAACCAGCTTACATCATAAATTCTTCGGCGACTTTCCCCGCTATCATGTCCATCTCCGAGAAATACGAGTACAACTCACTCGTCAAAATCCAACCCAGCGGTCAAGACGCCGCCCGTCACGGAATCATCGGCCATTCACCCGGTCTCACCGTCGGAAACTTCGCCCGTGGTGCCATCAAGACGATCATGCAGTGGATCAGCCCTACATCGGTTCACGGGGTGACACACCACGTGCCGGGGAATCAGCCCCGTAGGCTTGACTTCGTGTGATGTGGACTCCACTCTTATCTACACTCAGACTCAGATACCTGTACTCACATACTATACTCATTGTTCATCCTCATGCACATCTTGGCTGACTGTACAACGCCCAGCTATGAAGCACTACATCAAGGTGAAACGCTTATCAAAGTCCTTTGAGCCGTGACCTCCACTTATAACCTCACTCATGTGTGTATCAGCGATTACTACCTTTGTGACAGGGGATGTCAGTACATGGTGTATCAGGAGCTCGACAATCACTATCACACACCCAGCTCGCAGGATCACAGCCTTGAGACAGGCTAACGTCACTCAGTGTCGATCCTCTATCATCACCGTGCAGGCATGGTGAGCAGCACTCTACTGGTGTTCCTGGTGGGCGTCGCTATCAGAGGGGTGGTCTCGCAGGACATCACCACTTCTCCCAATACCACCGAGACGACCTCGGCTACAACATCACCCAGTGGATCTGCCGTATCCGGTGAGAGCGCAGATGAGAAGTCCTGCTCGTACGATGGTTCCGTCACGTAAGTGCGATACCACCTCATCCCACCGATGATTTGCATTTATTCGGTCCCGAGCTGACATCTGGCTTAGCGATTATCTGAAGTGTCAGAAAGACAATGTCTCCTCCGGCACCCTCATTGCAGCAGGTATCGGGGTGACTGTGGGCGTACTCGCCATTGTCGGTATTGGAGTATGGATGTGTCAGCGGAAGAGAAGGACTGTACCCAAACCCACCACTTCGACAAAGACTCAACCTGCAAGGCGCACACGCAGCAAGCGGGATGAGGAAGAAGCCGCGGGTTACGATTCCGAGGATGAATACCTCTCCGACCCGATTCCCCCGGTTCCCAACAAGAGCAGTATGAATCGAGCCACCGACGCAGCGAGGGAGAAAGGCCAATTCGTCACTGCTTCTCATCGCGACGTGAGGGCCAGGGTGGACAGCGTCAGCGGTAGTGAGACCGAGGAGATTATGCGGAAACATGGCGGTCCACCACCTCCACATCCCGCTCATCAAATCAACCCCTCACTGCAACGTGGTGTTCCAGTACAACCCACCGGTCAGCCAAGGCAAATTGACCCAAGGCCGGCGGTACAGCTACCCAGTCAACTTGTTGGTTCACCGGTAGACGCCGAATCAAACCCGAGAAATCTGTACCCCTCAAACCCCTCGCCCACGCCACGACACATGAGACCCCAGCCACCGATGACAAGCCGACCCGCTTCGGCAATGCGACAGTCAGTCTATTCGAAGCGCCAATCAGTGGTGTCAGTGAGGAAATCTCCGCCTATCGGTAATACTGCGGTACCTCCCCTCCCGCCAATCCATGCTTTGAGGCAGGACTCGTCCCCTCCAGCAGGTCAAACTCGTCCTTTGCTGATACGAAAGTCCACCTTGCCCCAAGGAGCCAGTAGTCTGCCGTACAACTCACCGCCTACCGCAAAGCCGAGCGAAATACGACCGATACCGAGCTATTTGGAGGCGACCAATGCTCCAACACCGCAGAGACGACCTTCAGAGGGACCAAAGAGAGGCAGCGAAGAGAGGGGCGGTATGATCTGATGGCGCCCTGGCTGACGTGTCTCTCATATAACCGAAGAACTATTGATCCATACATGTATCTGACTTATCACGGCAACATCCCGCACTGAGACTATGTCTCTACTGACTCTGGTCCCAGGGTGACCGGTGCGATTTGACTCACGAGTGAAAGGATCAATGATCGGCAACGAAGATCATCATCCTCAATAAAGGAGGGCCATGTGCCATACCATCAGCTCGACAATTAGCTCGACAAAGCACTCTGCCTTAAGAGACATAGACTGTTCATTCTGAGTGTACACACCTGTGGTCAGCGCGCTTCCAATCGTGTCACCGAGTATGACTTCCAAAACACAGGCTGCTGATCTCGAGGTGGTGGTTGTTGGAGCTGGTGTAGCGGGACTCACTATAGCCTACGGACTGCGAGACGTGCTCGGCATCAAGCTTCGCGTGTTCGAGAGGAGAACGGGTGAGTCAACAGAGAGTCTCTACAATACCACTCGTTCGGGGCTGACCTACTTAAGAGGAGGAATGCTCGAGCGGCGGATATCCTATCCATCTATCGAAGGTGAGGCGAATTTGACTTGTGACATCGGTAGGCCGCTAATGCTGAACCACTAACAGGAAGGTCGGGAAGCTCTGCAAGAGCTTCTCAGCCCAGACGATCATACCAAATTACTAGCTGCTCGAGTAGCCCTTCCGCCAGCTCATGATGGGATCACAGTGCAGACCTCCAAGGGGGGCACAGCGTGGAGAATGCTTAAAGACCCCGGAGAGCGTTGTATGCTAGAACGGCAAGCCCTCTGCGATATCCTCAGACACGGTGCTATGGATGCAGATGGCACCGATGCCGAGGGCAAGACTTCGCCAGATCCTGCTTCAACCACAATCCAGCCTGTAATCGAATATGGCCGCGGGGTGAAATCGATGAAGGAGGTATTTAACCGATGGCAACTTATCCTGTCAGACGGTGAAGTCGTCCACTGTGATCTTTTGATAGGTAAGTCGTCGACTATTGTCAGAAATGGCTGACCTAGACCCGTATAGGTGCCGATGGGATGTTCTCCAGAGTCCGACAAGCGGTGACATCACTCTCGAGCTCGTCCAAGAAGTCTGATTTCAAACGCCTACCTTGGACGACGATCAACGTGCGGGCCCAGACTCCAGCTGTACGAAGCTGGGTCAAAGACCCAAGAGGGATGAACCTCATCTACGGTACCGGCTGGTCAGCTGCCCTCATTCCATTGACCCTCGATGAGTTTGATGAGTCCATGCAAAAGGACATCCATGACACGACCCACGCGGAGAGCGAGACTACAGAACACGAAGCAAATCGAGAGGTCTTGGCGGAGATGCTCAAGCCTCCTCACACTCTTCAGGTCGATCGTCCATTGATTGAAGACGCCCTCGAGGTCGTTGTGACCGAAGACGTCCTGACCGATGGGGAGCTACAGGTTGCGGACCGCGCGAAGATCGACAGCTCCGTCGTGGAGAAGGGCACAAGTGGTGCCGACGAAAGCGTCAATCCGACACAGCGAACAGCGTCTACAGCCACATACGTCGCTTTGACAGTCGCAAATCCGAACACAAGTCTGCGAGATCGCGTGGACAAGATTCCCGAAGCGGCTATACCCGGCTCATTCCTGCACTCCCTCCTCCGCGATCCTTCATTTGACAAAGTCGCTACGTATCCCCTCATTACGGCGAAGAGGACAGTCGTGGGAAGCGGCAGGGTGATGCTAGTGGGAGACGCTAGTCATGCAATGGTCCCTTTCTGCGGGGCCGGCGCTAGTGCCGGTGTGAAGGATGGAGTAGAGGTAATCAAGATGCTGAAGGACTATATCAGTAGGTAAACCCCTCGATCAGTTTGATCATCTTTCTGACACACTTAGATCGTGGTGGTGATATTGAATCCCACGTCGATCGATTTGGAGCTAATCAGAAGAATCGCAGCGATCCGCTGATCAAGCAATCAAGGTTGATCCTCTGGCTAGCTCAGGGTGAGGTATGGTGGAAACGCCGAATTCGAGGAGCATCCTTTTGGGGTCTAGAACTTTCCGAGAGGATGGGCAAGCAGAGGAGGAGAGCCGATCAGGAGTTTGACATTTGGCTAAAGGGGGAGAGAATTGGTCAGAACATGCCAGAACATTAAAGCCTCTTCTGACACCACCCCCAGCGAAGCTTCACCTATAGAGATTGTTTGACAATGTGACGATGTGACCAGGATCCGAGGGTTCTGCCGTCGTGTACCGCTACCTGACAATACAGGTTTGTTCACCTGGTGTGAGTCAGCAAAAATCTGTCATGGCATGACGTACGGCCACTAACCCATCAAAGGATCTTTTGAGACCGTTGACGCCGTCCCTCCTTTGTAAGTCATTTCCACTGGTCTCATGATCACACGTCAGCCAGTGACCCTTTGACCCCAGTCATCTCCTCGAACATGCCTCACTCACCCCTTGACGGATTGCCACTAGCCACCTTCATTGGTTTATGACCCGTCTTGAACCGCAAGCCGCTATAGACATAAGCTTCAGTGCTGTTCTGACTCGTTCTTATATACTTACTTCCCTCTCATCGGGTTCTGCCCATCTCCACTCTAAATACGACAAGGCTCCGGCCTGCGACCGCAAGACTGCCTGGAGCACTGCTCATTCCCTGTAATACACAGTCTCGACTGCCACCTGTATTGACACCTCACAATGCCTATTGAAGGTCAGTACCCCTTGAAGTTGACTGACCAGAGGCCCAAGTCTAGACCGAGGTGACTACTGACCATCTCGTAGTCAGCCCAATTCCCTTCGCGGGCCTTCAACTTCCCTACACTCCCAAGTTCGCCCGGCCCCAGATAGATGGTGTAGGCATCAATGGCGCGGACGGCAGCCTTCCTGGACCAGCATCTGCGGCTGCATCGGCCATCATTCCCCCTCAACCAGGTGGTATCGCCAGTGAGTTTGCCTTCCAGACCCTGAGACCTCGAGCCACTGCTGACTCACTTCGACTAGGCCCCCATCGAGCCATCCCCGCCTTGTCCGAAACGGGGTACACTCCCCTACCCATGCGCGGTCCAATTGGGTACGGCCCCCAGTCAATGTACAGTGCATCGCTGTATGACGGTGGGCCAGGCCATCAGCAATATGGTCCACCTGGCCCTATGTCAATGATGCAGAGTGACGGATGGGGTCACTCTTCCCTGCCCGCACCAAGACGGGGCCCGCCTGGACCAATACCTATGCCCCAAGGCCCCATCGCCCCCGCTGGCCGGCTACAGAGGGACCACGGTGATGACGAGCGAGGAGCTCACCACCATCACCATCATCACCACCACCATGAACACTCTGGCCGTTCCCACCGCGATCAGAGTGAGAGAGATTTTGATAATCAGTCCGATGCCAGCTATTACTCGAAACCAAGGACAGGTCGTCGACGAGCCGATTCGGTCAGTAGTAGTCAGAGCGATCAGCACAGTCCCAGAATGGCTCCTCGAGAACAAGATGGTAATGACCATCACCACCATCATCACCACCGCTCTCCGTCTCTACCGCCTTCGAACCACGATCACTCACCGGTATCCCCATCCCCACTCTCGCTGGCAGGCAGGGCCGCGGTTCCGCTGTCGTCGTCACCGTTATCGCCAACTCGGGAGAGACACCAATCCTCGCCTGATCGCGAGGATGGCCCAAGACCGAGAACAGTCTCCCGACTGGTGCCAGAGAAGGAGCGTAAAGAGCACAGACCTAAGATCAACAGGCATGCCAGTCTCGACAGCGGTAAGCATGATGGTGAACATCGAGAATCACACCATCATCAGTCACGACATCATCACGAAGAGAAACGTCAAACTTCAGATTCCGAAACCGACGTGGAACAACACGAACCTCGTAGACGGCATCACAGCTACTCTCATCATCATGATCGTCAGCAGGAACGCCATCATGACCATCATGATCACCATGACCATCGAGACCAAGAATACGAGCGACGACCATCACAGCGCGCACCATCGCCTTCCCCGGTCGGTCCTGGGATGACAGTCGGTCAAGCCGCCAGCTTTGATGACAGTCATTTCCCCCTGCCGAGACAACCCTACCGGCGACGAGCGGTGTCGATGCAGTTCGACAACGAGAGACCATTGCCAATGGACGCTCAGACCATGTATCAAACACCAAGCGTAGCGGGCTTTGGGCCGACACAGGCGTATGACGACGGAGCGAGTGTTGCGGGATCGGGAATGACCTTCATGGATGGCTCGGTGGGCGGTAGAGTTAGTCAGTATGGGCTGCCGAAGTACGCCCATATCCAGAAACCAGATTATCGGAGGTGAGTCAGCTGGTTGACGCTTCCCGTCAGAAATAGCTGACAGCTCGATCAGATATTGTGTGCAAAGAGGAACTGCCGATGTGTTCCTCGACTAACGACTGTGACGATTGTGATGAGGGGAGACAACGATGATAGAATAATGTGTACAACCTTGTAAACAACAAGAGGTGTGGAGTCGATGATTGTGGTATATGAGCTTGGTGAATATAGAGATGAAGCGATCAGAGGCGAGCTTCAAAACGATCCTTTTGGGATTTGGGCGTACCCCAAACGAGTTCGACGGCTTCGTCGAGAGTGCTAACAAAGCTGATTTCGAGATCGTTTTGGACTGATCGAGGTAGGTCGGCCATCACGTCTTTCTTATTGCGAGCTGGTAAGACGATCCTGTTCTCATATCAGTCCACGTGAAAGCATCTGGATCGGTGGACCACTGACCTCGTGATGCCCGCTCGGTGAGCGCCAATGACCTTCTCCTTGATACCACCAACCGGAGTTCTGCGAGGCATCAGCTGAGTTTGACGGTATCCCAGATATCTACAAATTGACGACCGATCACTCACACAGCTCCCCTAAGAGTGATTTCTCCTGTGAAAGCCATGTTCGCCGGAACGGGTTGACCGCTGAGGAGACTTAAAAAGGCAATCGACATGGCCAATCCCGCACTAGGTCCATCTTTCTTCACCGCACCCGAGGGAAGATGTAGCTTGTATCAAAATGTCAGCTGGCGTGGTACTGTCGTGACAAGCTGGACTCACGTGTATATCCACTTCGTGTAGTCGATTCAAGTTCAAACCGCTAGGGAGCTCTGTCGCTGCACGGCTTCGGACTACCGCCAAGGCTAGATCCGCTGACTCCGAGATGACATCTCCCAGGCTTCCCGTCATCACCAATTTGCCCTTTCCTTGAGGAATCAAAGATGTCTCGATGAGCAATATGCCTCCGTTGCCGGAGCCTTGGTACGCCAGTCCTCTACGCAGGTGTTAGCCAAAGCGTCCGTAGGACTCAATATCCACACTCACGTTACCACTCCAGGCCGATTTGAGCCCTCTCGTACCTCCTGCTCATACTTGGCGACTCCAAGAATCCTCTCGACGTCATCAGGTGAGACGGTTGGTGTGTAGGTATCCATCGATTTGGAGTTGCGAGCAATGGCGAACTCGACTGCTTTACTCCTGCAGACTTTGCCGATCTCCCGCTCTAAAGACCGAACTCCAGCCTGAAGCCAGTCATGGTCAGCTCTGTTCGATCCACTAAATGATCCGTGACTGACCTCCCGCGTGTAGTCCGTTACCACCTTGAGCAGACCCTCAGGGCTGACTTGCACGTGGTCCTCCTCTAGCCCATTCTCCCTGATCTGCTTTGGCAGTAGGAACCTCTTGGCGATATCGAGCTTCTCCTCCGTAACGTAGCCTGAGCACTCAATGACCTCACATCTGTCAAGAAGTGGAGCGGAGATGGTGTCCAAAGAGTTCGCTGTAGCTACGAAGAGCACTTGAGAGAGGTCGATTGGGACGTCTCCGAGGTAATGATCACTGAAGTTCCAATTCTGAGCTGGATCAAGCGTCTCGAGCAAAGCGGCAGCGGGATCTCCGTGGAAGTTGGAAGTGCCAACTTTGTCCAGCTCGTCAAGGAGGATGAGTGGATTCGCTACTCCGACCTTTCGGAGACTCTGAACAAGCATGCCAGGCAAAGCGCCGACATACCTAATTTGATGTGAGCTGGAGGGCTTCAAATAACGACCGGTAGCTCACGTTCTTCGATGACCCCTGATTTCAGCCTCGTCACGCACACCGCCCAGTGAAATACGATGAAACTTGCGTCCAAGAGAATCGGCAAGTGATCGAGCGATAGACCTAAATGAGCGGATCAGTGAGTGTAAATTCGTACAAAGGAACATTCACGTACGTCTTTCCTACTCCGGGTGGCCCCACGAGTAGCAGGATTGGACCCTTATCTCTGAAGATGTTGTCATTTGGCTTCGAGTCATCCCCCGAAGTCTGCGGCTGATCCGCTGCGGCGACATCTTCTTCCGGTAAGAGCGCCAAGAGGTTTTGTGCCGTCTTATTATCGATGGCACCTTGCTTCTCTTTCTTCTTCTTCTCTTGAGCCTCGTCAAAGAGTTGCTTCTTCAGCCTGACGATTTTATCAGCTGAAGTCACCCCTTCGTCCGCAATGAACTCACCTGTACACAGCCAAATACTCGACTACTCTTCGCTTTACTGCTTCGAGGCCAGCATGCTCTGCATCCAGCTTGGATCTGGTACTCTCCAGATCAATTTCGCTGCCCATGTCGCTCACTTTGAGCCACGGCAATGCCAGCAGCCATTCGATGTATGTCCTGCCAACACCATACTCCGCGGATTGCGGAGGGATTTTGACCAATCGAGCAAGTTCACGAGTGATCGCCTGGTCGGCTGCGTGAGATAACTCCCCTTTCCTCGAGATGAACTTGTTCTGAAGTGGCTGTAGATCTTCCGGGATGGCCTGTTGCGCTTCGGTGGGAGGCGGTCTTTGTGATCTTCGGACCAGAGCTCGTGATGATCCGACTAGAGGACCTGCTTGGCCTGCATCCACATTGACCTTAACACCCCTTCCGGCTAAGATCTTGATGATGATCTCTTGTACCCTGCTGCACCTCTCGCCAAGATCCGCCAGACCGAGCACTTCGACCTTTTGCTCCCATTCTACTCCAGTGACTGTGACCAGCATGTCCGCTAATAGCGAGGGCGGAAGTAATTTGATCCTCTCATGAAGCTGCTCGGGCAGGATCTGCAGAGCTAGCGGTACGAGGTCGGTCTGTACACCGCTAATCGAGGGGATTTCCGGGATGGGGAACGAGAATGTGGAGGTGGTCAATGGGATCGGCGGAAGAATCGATAAAACTGGCGGCAGCGATCTTGGTAGCCTGATCCGGGCTAGACCTTCGAGAGTGACTAAAAAAGTGTTGCTATCTTTGGTAGACTTCTGTATACTCTTCACTCTTGCAGCTGAAAATCATGGACGATCAGCGATCGTCAGGACAGACATCGTAATTGTACTCACCGCAAGCCCACCGGCCGACACGCCTCTCGATCTCAATCACGGGGACGACTGCAAGTAAACCGCCTGCATCTTCTATTTTGTGTGTTTTTGCGTTCTGCGCAATCGAGTTGAGCACGAGCGCGAGGTGTGTTGATTGTAACGGCACGACCACTTGGAGGTACGGAAAGAGCACCTGCGGCGGGGCCAGCGGGAGCAGAGGGAGTGTCGACGGGAGGAAAGGTGTGGACGACATCTTCTTGGATCGACTACTACTGACAGCGAGCGTCTTTGTGGTAGTCGATCAAGTACTCTAAGTCTACCATGGCCTACATGTCCAATCCTCGATCTCGGTGTCCTCACCGGCGTGGGTGATAGCCGGGGGGAGGTGGGTAGCAGGGTGGCAAAAGTGCCACACTCGATTGGCAATTACATAACGCCGAGCCTAGATCGACCGGCGTTTCAAGTTGACCATTCTGAAACACTCGTTAGCAACCTCGAACGACCTATGGGATTTCCTTTGACCATAGCCCATGTACTGCTCAGGCATACAAGGCATACTAGTCAGATGTCGCAGTCCTCTCTGATGTTAACAATACATACGACAACCCATCAGCACAACTCTACGTCCTCTGACGCCTCCTCACTCTGTTATTTCATATCAATCCAAATACCACGCACCAACTCCCTCTATCGGACACTCCTACTGAAGTCACTCATACCTTCTTAGTATCACCAGCCAGACTAAGCCTCCCCAAAGCTTCCATGTACGACGAGAAGCCAACCTTTGGCCGATCCAACACTTCGAAACGTTACACCGGGAGGGCAGAAACCGGGAGAACAGGCAAGTTTATCGCCTGTGGATGTCGACCGGTTCCAATGACTGACGGGTGTCCTTAGCTACAAGTATCCTTGGCTCGTTGTGGTCTTATGTACGTCCATCGCCCCGGATCAGGAAATCGAGCTCAAGCGACGAATCAATCCGGTCGGGTCGCAGCGAGTTCTCCTACAACTATCCCGAGAAACCGACACTCGCCTCGCTTAGACCGACGCGCACCAGCAGGAAACTGCGTAAACCCGTCACGGAATCCAAACGGAGTGGCAATAAGTTCACATGGGGTGGTCTCTTCAACCGAAAGTCCAAACCCGCAACTACCTCGAGACGGTCCCCCAAGGCTTCCACTAGATCTTGGTACCAACCTATAACGAGCGTAGCATCAACAGTTCATGCGGGGTTGCAATCCGGTTGGGGCTGGGTAAGTCAAGCTCACAAACGGGATCCAGAGGCTACCAGACTTAGTAAGAGGCGGCGATCACACCGTGGAAGCCGACCGCACGGTGGCCGACGGAGTAGAACTTGCCCGTCGGATGAGACAAGCATTACCATTGGACCAAGACCTCCCGGCTCTGACGAGACGCTGAGGCCGGAACATGAGGAGTTCTACGGGGGTAGTCACACTGAGAAGACTGATCGCAAAGAGCACCAAGATGAAGTGCCTGAAGATGAAGAAGTGGTGGTTGTCACTCAGGAGGAAGAGGGACAGCGGAGCTGGCTTAGACGTACAGGAGATTGGTTGAGCAGAACAGGAAAAGGCGGCTTCCGATGGGAAGGTACTAGTAAATTGACTCGGACCAAGCGCTCATCTGATACTCACCATTCCTCCGAGACCCGCCAAAACCCTTCCCTTCCTTCAATCTTCACCCTCGGCACAGCCGCTCAATCTGCAGTCAGAGGGCATCTTGAGGAGAAGGTCTCGCTCAAATCGTTCCTCGACCCTCGGCAGGACCTACCGCTACCTGGCGGATCAGTGGTCATGGTCGACACTAAGTCACGCCGGATGGTTACTGGGCCGACGATGTCCGCCAAGGAGTGGAGGGATACGGAAATGCGGGGTATGAATTCTTCCGGCTACGTCCCGGTTTGGGTCAACCGATTGTCGGAAGCAGGCAAGAGCCGGGCTAGCAAGATGATTAGTCGACTACAGTCCACCCTTAGTGGCCAGCCCCGGAGTTCCTCTTCCACTGACCCATCACGATCCGCCGGATTTGCCAGGACGGACTTCACCATCCCAAACTCGCCGATCCCGCAGTCAAACGCTTCCGAGCGGGACGTCCTTGACCTCATAATGCGCAGCTTCCAAATGACAGGTCTAGACAAAGAACTCAGTGACGTCTACACCAGTCTGAGATCTTTGCGAGCTTGCGAGGAGCAAGACGACAATGAGGATATCTTAGACACGGCCCGGTGGGATCTCGCGAGAACGGTGCTCAACGATCCAACATGCTTGATCAGGATGTCTCAAATCTCTCCGGATTCAACGGCTCCGTTGGACGATAAATCGAACATGATACAATACCTAGTCAAATTCAGTCAGGGGATAGAGCGCGAGCTCGTGAATGTGGACGACTATCCCGCCGAAAAGGAGTATTTGGGGTACTGAGTCTAGCCGGTGATCCTGAATCGAGCCTCTGACATCACTCTATGTACCGTCCCAGACAAGTGAGATATACCTGGTCCTCCGCAAGGTCTCAGATATGGTACCTGCCCGTCACAACGCTTGTCCGTGTAAGATTGACACTGTGTGGTCTCGGTTGACCCGTCTGATCGTGGCTGATTGACGTCGATTGAGGCGTACCCTGACAGGGTAGTGTTTCAAAGCTGTACCGGATCCTTTCACTCAAGGAGGTGGTCCGTGTATCAAATCCTCGCCGGTCTCAACTATGTCTGGTGGCCAAGTAGTCCACTAGGTTGTGTACACACTTTCCATTTCTACCTTCACCTCCAACTTCGCAGATTGCCTACACAAGACATTCACCCTTCCTGGCGTACAACATCAACACGACACGTAGCCATCACACGCTAAGTCCTCCTAGACCTGTGGCCAACGCGGTTCCTCCTTCACCCACCCACCCAAGTCTTACATCCACTACACTCCACCACGGCGAGAATGGTAGCATGGAGGACAGCACTGCGGAGCATTCGTCCGTGTGAGTGGTCTCGTCTGCTGTGTTGGCTTTTCCAGAGCTGACCGCTATGTTTAGCTCGAACATCGACCCGCCGACTCAGTCTTAGCCATGGCGGAGGTGCGCTCGGAGGCAGTTCCCTGTTTGGATCTGATGACGGCAATGGTCCACTCACTTTGCACGACGCACTCGGTTTCACCCCTTCCTCCTGGGGTGGCACCGCTCCCAGCGCTAGTATCACCAACAAGAGTGTCTTTCAATCTGGAGCCAAGCTATGGCACAACGAACTTGTCAGAGTCAGTAATGCCGTCAAGCCACAATCCAGCTTTTTCGGCCCTAGATCAACCACTCCGTCCTACTATACAGGTCAAATGCCGGTCAGCAGAATGCAGTGGAGCAACGGCAGCGTGCAGAAGAAGGCTAGGTGTGCGGTCATTGGTGCTCCCGAATGGTGGTCAAGGAAAGATGCGGATACAAGAGACGCCATCGACAGAGCCTACGGTCTCCAGGTTTCAAGGTCTGTCGGTCCCAGTTCACGATACACAGAGCAAGAGATGGGCGATAACCTATACGTTCCGCGCAAGACCGTGAGCAACGCCGACTATAGCAACCGCTACGATACGTCCCGCAATGACTTTCTCCTCGGGCGTTCAACGATCAATACTCGACCATCCACCAATTTGGGCTCATCGATCCGCAATTACGGTCTGGGAGAGCGACCGGCAGCGACGGAGGAGACGGATGACTGGCCAGCACAGTACAAGGTCTGTCTTGAGAGACATGCCGATTTGGAACAACGACGACTGGCGGCTTCCTTGAGGTTCCCTATCACCTCACTGCCCCCTCTTCCCGTGGTCGAGCAGGAGATCATTCTGCCTGGTCAATGGGGAGAATATGGCTCTGAGGAGGAGGAGGAGGCCGGCACTGAGAGTGGAGGACCCTCAATCTTGTCCTCGATATGGTCTGGTATAAGTGGTAGTCTAAGACCAGGGCCTCGTCCCACTGAGGGGGAACCCCCGACCGAGGAAGAGACCGCGGAGGGATCTGCTAGGAGTAGAATGCCTGGCGAGTGGGACTCCGAGGATGACGAGCCGTCAGATCCACTACCGTCGGATCGCTCCAGACCAGGCAGAGCCTCAAGAGGCGGTCCAAGCAGTCGCCGCGGGACACGTCATGGATCTGGACGGAGTAGGTACACCAGGTACTCTGGACGCTGGCCGGGGTGGAGACCCCCAACACCTGGGCCAGGTGGAAGCCGAGTCCCAAGCCCTGTATTCGGCGACTGGGAGGATACAGACGAGGAGCTCGAAGAAACGATCTCAAATTCTTCACGTTCAAGGCGGGGCTCAAATCAGGATCTATACGAATGATCACTCTTTGTCCCAGCCAGTTACCATACTCAGTCAAACCACCAGTACAATTCTGCCAATAGGTTAGGCCCCGCTCTCATGACTCTCCGTTTTATCACTCTCAACGATGACGTAGCAGCTCAAGTCAGAATGCATGCTTTCCCATGTAGACTGAGTAGACTCGCATAAGCTTTGATAAGGGACGGGTATACATGAGCGACAATCACACAGTTCTAGGCAGATCTCTAGCTTGAACGAGGCATCTCTTCACCGTCTTCCCCATCAGCGTTAGGCAATCTCCACAGTGACCTCCTCTGAGATCCATCTCCAATAGCTCCATCAGCTCGCTCTCCGGCTGCAGCTGCTCCGCCAATCTCGTCACTCGATCCTTCCACAATTGCTCCATCATCTTCGGTCTCACACACCCGTCGCTATGCCCATCCCCCTCCATCTCCCCGTGGAGAATACTCTTCAGACCAATGATCCGTCTTTGTTGCAACTGCTCGAGATTCTTCATCCCATTCTTGCCCATCAACGCCCTGACCTCTTTGTTCCAGGCGGAAGGGGGAAAAGCCATAGCGGAAGTGGAGGATAGTTTGGCGAGGTCGGTAAACTTGAAGAAGCACGACATGGCGTATACCTCCAAAGGCTGGGTTTCGATGAATGACATCAACCTGTCTCGAGCGGTGGCTAGGCCTTTGGACGATTGATACCCCATCGCAGCTCTGACGACCCGTCCTGTAAGCTCGAGGGTGGGTAGTGCGTCGGCTATTGAGACGGAGAATGTGCCTCTCGGGTAGATGAGGTATAGGAAAGCCGCTAGCACAGCCGAAGATTCGGGTACTGCCCAGGTGTAGGGCGAGGAGGTTGGTGTTGGTGCCGTCACGATGGTTTCCTTGGGCGGGACTACGGGAGGAGAGTTGTCAGAGTCGACAGCCATTGGCGAGTCTGGTACCTCGGCGGTGGAGTGGCTGTCATCGCGAAGTTGGGTATACTGAGTAGCATTGGGTCGGGGACCGTTTTGGATGTTGACCACGATATTGGGTGGACATCCTCGGAGATGGGACGCAAGGAGTTTCGGCAGGCAGAGGAGGTTGTTCAGAGCGCCAGTCGTTGCTTGGCCGAAAGAGCTGGTAGCGGTAGATGAGTTGGTTGGGAAGTGGGGGTGTGGAGGTCCAACTCCGTTAGACTGCAATCGCCAGACTGGGACAAATCCATAACTAGCAGCATCCGGTAAGTATCGGCCAAGACAGCCAAGTCAAGAACTTACTAGATGTGAAAGAAGACCGTCTCCTGCTCCAACAACTTCCGATGGACTAAAAATCGTTTCTTATCCGTAGTCTCCAGCTCGATATCGCCTACTCTTCCGCCCAACATGGGACCCAGGTGGAAATCGACATTACGGTCCGGCAAAGCGGTATAAGCGGGTGCAGGGGAGCTCGGGACCGCTGTTGGCGATTGAAGAAGTGCACCGAGGTCGTGTGTTGCTCTTCGGCCGGAGGGGGTCGCGTCTTCGTAGGATGGCAAAGGGAGTTGCTTGTCTTGCGGCTGCATCGGTGGCAACGGCCTTGAGGCGGCGTGGGATAGGTATGAGGTGGAGTCTTAATGGCAACTGCTGAGGTCAATACGATACTTGATCGAGTGGTAACGCTGAGATGGGATTGGAAGTCACTGTAAGTTCAGCGTCAAGCGGACTACTCAGCAGTGCTAGAGAACAGAGCAGACGAAACGCTGCACTCTCCCACCTCGCCTTCTTCTATGACTTGCCCACTGGCGCCTCTTCCACCATGCTCACGTCCATCCTTTGACATAGAGTCTTGCTCCTATGTTCAAACTTGGGAGTGTGGTATACAAAGGATCCCTGAGCTCACTCCCTTTCAGCATTGTTCGACCGGATATGGTCATCGTCCACGATCAGCATTCTAGGGAAGAGGTCGAAAAGGACGACATTGGGTGTGAGTCTCTCAAGAGGGTGTCGTGAAGGGAAATTTGACAGCCGTGTACCGATTGATCGTCAGGCTAGGCGATCATCAACCTCCGAAAAACGGCCGTTGGTTGTAAATGGTTGTTCTTTGCAGTCGAGGCCCCGTCAAACGTGGATCGGAGACTCCCTCGAGCCACTTTGAGGCAGTGAGGGGCACTGAACGTTCGGATGATCCCTACAGCCGCAGCCAAGCCGATGTTGATCGCTGCCTTATCGCTACGACGATCGATCGATCGAGCTGGAAGAATGTCGGTGATGTGATTGCATATTTTCATACCTACATTGGTCAGCGATCAGCTTGCTCGAATCCGTCAGATTTCGCTCACTTATACTATTTTATAACCGACTGACTTTGTCGATGCCTCCTGACGCCCAAAGTCTGATGAGTTGACCGGCAATCGCAGTGTCGGGAGGGACTCTAGTCAGGCCTTTCCCATCTCCTTCTCGCTTCCCTTCGCCGTCTTTCCGCTCCGATGGTGCCAAAGCGTTGGCGGTCTCCTGATCCGACTTGGCGTTGTTGCCGGACGAGGCCTTGTCCAGTAGTTTGAGATCGCTCTCAGACAATTCGCTGCCCTTGGGCGTTCCGACTAACTTTCTGATCTCGGATATCGGGAAGAACTGGGCGTCTGAGATAGCAAGATCAGCGAATTCAGAACTTGTCCAGAAGACTGTGTGACATACCCTCGAGCTCGTTGTCGAGATCCATACGAATCGTTTGCCCATCTTTGGCTCTGCCGAAACAGCCGACCATGACGTTTGCGGGGTATGGCCAAGGCTGACTCGATGAACTAGGTCCCATGTCAGCTCACAAGACAAGAGGACTTCGTGGCGGCTTACTATCTGACAGCACCAACTTCGATTCCGGCTTCCTCCATGACTTCCCTTCGTACCGCATCCTCGAACGATTCTCCAGGTTCGATGAATCCTGCCAGACAAGAGTACATGCCTAAGATGACTAGTCAGCTTTGTCATAAGGGGACAGGCAAGGCAGCTGTCTCACCTTTGGGCCATTTGTTCTGCCTTCCGAGCAGCATCTTATCACCGGCTTCGTTTAGAATGCCCATGATGATCACCTGAAGGACATCAGCCAGCTGGACAGAGCAAGGAATATTCAATACTTACTGGATCCGTTCGCGGGTATGCGAAGTTGTGTAGGCCCTGTGTCGAGAAACAAGCCGGTTTTCCTGGTATAGGCTCGAGAGCGGTAACACAATTCCTCTTCCATCCCGCCCACAGCGAGTACTGCTTGCTTCCACATGCCGGACAGAACTAAGACGGCGTAAGCTCCAACATACATTCGACTGAGGATATTACTCACTTTGTTCCTGCCGTTCCAGTCTATTAGAGCTCTGGCCTGAGCGAAAATCCCAGCTGACCATCCGTCCATATTACTAGCATTGTTCCTCGCATCACCAAATTCTCCACCCTCGAACGTCCAATCCTCATCTCCGGCATCCAGTGCGAAGTAGGGTACGCCTTTCGGGTTGCTGGGGTCTACAGCCGCCGGAACAGATCCATCCGAAGCAGTCGGCCTGTCGTCGATACCTAGGAAGACTATAGGCAAAGAGCCGAGAGGCAATCTTGCCGACTGCAGCAGCTTTGCTCGATCGGCATCCTTGGCTTCTTCCTCGGATCTGTTCCAGGTCAGAACATCCTCGCCGTGTATGGCTTGAACAATCCACTCACGGACCAGCAAAGCCATCACCGAGCCGCGAGACTACGTCGCTTTTGCTCAGGAACAAGAGCTGTCCCGGCTTTCCACTTTTCACTAGAGGCTTGAAGTCTCTACAGCACACATATAAGCTTTGACCACTCCCATTTCTGCTCTGAACCCACTTGAAGACGATGAACCGAGCATCATCGGCGAAAAGGAGCTTGTTGATGATTTCCGGATGGGGTCGGTGAAATGAAAGCCGGTTCAGAGGTGGCTGACCGGCGTAGAAGCTACAAAAACATCAGCATCATGCTGAATACTAGCAGCTAGGTAGCTCACTTGACTATGTTGTCGCCCATGAAGATAGAGTCCCGAATGCGAGACTGCCTGGATGTCGAATGTGATAAGCTTCGTGTGTGACTCTGACTGCTCAGAAATCCGTTTTGAGTACGTCTTGCGCTTCTGACTGATCCTCGCTGTATTACTGCGTTTGTCAGTCGACGACACGAGAGCATAGGCGATCGCAAAGGGGAAGGAACATAGCTGTCGCTATCTTCACCTTTGCTTCGTCTCACTCTCGATGGCGTCGGCTGCTCTGCCGGTGACGTCGGACCGCACAACGCCGACACGCGCCTAACCAAACAAGCTGAGTGCGCCTCTTTCGGAAGGCGACTGTAGGCTCCTGGTGTTTCGTTCTCCCACGTGGCGCGTCCTGGTCAAACAACTCGATCTCTCTCGCTCTCTTTCACTGCGTGCAACGAGCTTTGGAGGTTGAAAGGATCATGAACATCAAACCAATTCCCCGTATTCAATCCCGGACGCACGGCTCTCTCAGATGTGTAGGTGAGGAGATGTCGATGATAGGATGTCGGGAATGGAGGTCGCATCAACGCTGACCGCGCCTGTTGGCGACATGTATATCGGTTGTCCCGACTCAGCCATCTCCTTCTCCTTCACCCTCTCTGACTCGCCATGCTGCTGACGTCCAGCAGCTTCTTGATAGGGTACTGTCTCACACTCCTAGCTGGTCTGGGAGGTGTTTTTGCCTCTCCACTTGGCGCATTGGACAAGAGAGTTGAAGCCGGTGCTGTCCTCTGGGAACGACAGGGCACAGCTACAGCGTAAGTCCCAGTTCAACGCCTTAGTCCAAAGCTTATGTCCTTACAGATACTATGACCTCGGTCCCAGTGACTTGTGCGGTCGAACGCCTGGTAATGAAGGAGCGCCCTTCCCAGCCAATTGGTCCAACGCAACGGGGATGAACACCTCGCCTACCAAGTGTGAATTCAAGATGAGCGGAGGGATCGGTCCCACTTTGGGACAATTAGGCACCAATCGTATTGTCGGTGAGTGAGCACTGCATCCTACGAAAGCGCAATGCTCATGCAGATTAGCGATGGGTGCGGATGTGATGAATGGCGATTTGAGCGCCTACTGCGGGAAAGAGTAAGCAGCGGCTGTTCGCGGTCCTATACATGCACTGATAAGGGCATTTGCAGAGTCAAGATATTCAAGAATGGCGTGCAGTTTACTATTGACGAAGGACCCTTCATCCTCTGGGACACCTGCGATGCATGCGTCGGAGCAGGCCCAGCCATCGATGTGTCCGGTGAGTCCAGTCCCATTCCCCCCTCGCCAGGCCGGTAGCTCATCTTAACCTCTAGCCAAAGCATTTGTCGGTCTCAGCCCCGGAGGACTATGCAGAGACAATATCGCTGGGATCAAAGCCCAAGTCGTCGCCAATCAGATCTGGCAGCCTGCCACCGGTGACGACTGGACCCCTGCCAAGACCGGTCCAATGTGGTGGCCTCCCGGAAACGGGCCCCCACCATCTGCGAATCCAATACCCTCTACTCCGGTCGTTGCTACAGTATCCGTACCCGTGGTGCCGGTCCCACAAGCCTCCACGACCGTCGTTCCGAATTCGGGTCCGCCGGTTGGAGACGCCTGCACGGTCAAGGGGCAGTGGTTGTGTAAAGGCTTGGCCTTGATGCAATGTGACGCAGTCACTGCTACCACATTCGGTGAGTAGACTAGCTTCGGCGTAAACAAATAGACCCAAAAGCTAATGCTGGCAACTGTGTAGCGTACAAGCCAATCAATCCAGCATGCGATACGTACTGCGATGTCACGCTGCAGCAAATGTGCGGATAGCATCTGCATCTCATGCTGACTGACACTACGTCTTTGACTTATGCTACTCATACCATGTACTATACGATACCCGCGCTGGGACAGACTGATGTACTGCTAAGCACACGTGATGCGATTACCGCGTGACCTCAATCTTCATCGTCGGTTGCCGTTCAGACCCATCGACCGGCCAAGCCAACCCTAGTCTTGGATCAGCGGAGATCTTACAGCGATGAAAGGATGGAAAGGACGATCCAAGCGACGTATCACCCAAATGCCGATCTATCGTCGAAGGACGATCATTTCCAGAGGAGCTCTTTGTCCTTGTTGCCGGACATCCCGGAGATCCCGATTTAGCGGTGGGGTGGGGTGGTGCGAATCGAGGAGGAGGTGAAAGGGTGTACCGACATCCTAGGAGGCTGAGATGAAAGGTCGCGCTTGGGAGATGATATTTGAGACAACTGGAGAAGTGTATGAAAGCTCCACTGTCGGAGCATGGTCGTCTGTGCACTTTTCAGACCCTCGCTCACCACTTACTGTGGAATAACCTGTAATCATACTGATTAGACAACTCCAACAAGCAGATTGCCAACATGCCGTTCTTCTCTAGGATGAAGTCGATCCTACACCACCCAATCCTCTCGCAGCCGGGGGTATCACTTGGTCTGACGGCATTGTCGCTATTGCTCCTGGTACTGGTGCTGCTCTCGGTTCCAGGACCCATCAAGGGGTTCTACTGGTTCCGCGTGGACGGCCAGGAAAGCGGCATGGGACCAATGACGGCCGGTGTCCTGGGCTGGTGTGAGACAAACACTTCGAACTGTACTTACGCGCCATTATCGTAAGTCGTCTCTTCCCACTCGACCGCAGCTGGCTGATGTGGGTTTTCAGCGAGAACCCTTACTTGTCCACACTGATCGATACCGGAATGGCCCTGACCGTACGAATCATGCTTCCACTTGGTAAATTCGCATGTGTGAAACAGAAGGTCTCGTAGCTGACGGAGCCACCTAGCTTGCTACTGGTCGATCATCACGCTCGTCGCTTGGGTTACACTTGCCATCACCTCGCCTTTGGGCTACAAGATCAAAGATCTCGACTCGATTACTCGACATCTCCGCTTCGCCGTGGTTGAAGCCTGTGTGCTATGTATTACGCTCTTCGGCAACGTTCTCTGCTGGGTGGCATTCGGTTTTGGACGCGAAGCCTACCTTACAGTCAAGTACGGTGGTGGAGAGCCTAAATCCGGTCGTGCCATGGAAACGTGAGTCAAGCCATACCCCTCACACCTCGTTTCGATGCTGATGGTCAACCAGAACCGCTGTTGCCGCACTCATGTCCCTCTTGTCGCTGTTCACCGCGGTGTGGGGCTTGCACCTCCGACTCACGGCCGCCCAGTCCCACTGGAAGGAAGAAGCCGTCATGGTCCGACGCAGATCCATGGCCTTTTCACAAGCTGCAGCAGAAGGTCGACCAATCAGCACTCTGGGTGTTAATGTCGAGAAAGGCGGCTCGAGCCGATGGAGCGATGCCCCCGACTATGTCAACAACGGGGGTGTTGTCGGCCAGACGGGTTATCGGGGCAGTATGATCAAGGACCCTCAGTATGAGGATGAGGAACGCCTCGATGCCGAGTTGATGGCTGCCAGGCGAAACTCCAGAGATCAGGAGATCCTCGCTAGAAGAAACTCGTGAGTGGAGCCTTCAATCGTACATTTCTACACCTAGGATGTTGACTGATCAGCGCTGCTAGCAACACGCTCTACCCTCCAAATGATGGGTATAATCATGGAAGAGCCAGTCCAGCTTGAGATCAAGTTGAGGCTCAACTGAAGGATGCCATTACAGCGGAGGAGACAGACGTATGGAGGAATACTGGCAGAACGAGGAGGATGTCGAGATCTAATTGCACGTGCCAGCTGGACAAGTGCTATCTTTGTGTACTACGTATCGGCTCATATTACACCTGTTTCATGAACACATACACGCGATGCCTTGGTACATCAGTCCTGGCGGAGATGAGATGTTTGAGCTCCAGCACCCGTGCATGGTGTCTACGGACTCTTCAAGAGACAAGCCTGGCGGCTGAGAGCTCTTACCCGCTTGCGATCACTGACCACGTGGCCGGCGCACAGACTGTATCTCATCAGTATCGCTCCCTTGTGATAAGGTATCCGCAAACCACCTTTCATCTCAGGCTTGGTCTTTGTTGGGATCAGGGTGAGGTCTCAATCTCTCCCCGTTCATCATGCCATCTTTTGACACCCTCACCCCGAGTCGCGGGATATCTAACGCAACTCCAAGATGGGTCAGAGCGTGAACCAGCAGAGGATTCGGTACGTCTAGATGCTATACATGACAATGAACAGTTTCAGGAGATTGTTCAGTCGCCCAAACGTGTGAAGTAGACAGTCTCTCCGAAACACTCGGAGTCTTGTGTGAAAGCGAAATCAATACAAGACAGGCCATCCGCCAACTCTGCCCACAGCCTCTACCGTCGTAGGGTGAATGGCTCGCAGCGCTTTCTTGCTATCCAGTACTATTTCGCATTGATCATTGACACCACGGTCATTACTCCTCCGCGCTCAGCTGGTCTGGCGCAGTCAATGGTCCAAGGATGGTACTCACTTTCAAGAACGGCCTGCTGGCCATCCTCACTGTACTGAGCTCCACGTCGTTGGTGTCAAGTAGGAAGATCACCATCAAGAACAAATGTGGAATGGCCGTATACGCCGCTTATGCCGGCAAGGGGGGTACACCCACCACTGACTCCGGCCAGCCTGCGCCTGGAGGCTGGGAGATGCCGAAAGATGGGTCGACCGTACTTAACGTCCCTGAGCCGTGTAGGTACTCATGGGGTTGGTTGAGATGGGCGTTCTGACTTGTGTAGGGGCGGATGGACGGATTTGGGTAAGGTCAGGTGGCTGTGATGGCAACGTGGCCAATTGTAAGATCGGCAAATGTGTTGGGAATGGTATCTCCTGGTAGGTGGATGTGGTCTCCCATTCCGAGGAGTCATGCTGATGCCCCGGTTTCTTCTAGCGATGGGTCAGAGTACGGATCTCTGGGTGCTACGGTGAGTGATGGGTCATATTGCAATACTGATCAGAATCCAGGTGGCCGAGTTCGGTATCAAGACATCGTTCCAGGGGCAGGATTTCTACGACGGTAAGCTTGGCGTACCGAGCCGATCAGAACTATCACTCACGAAACTTTCTGCAGTCTCGATGGTTGAAGGTGGGCTAACCCAAAAGCCTTGATCTTGGTCCTCTGTGCTGATGTACTGCAGGCTTCACGATCTCCATGACCATCACCCCTTCCGACAGCTCCTGCACTGTGGCTCATTGCGGCGTCCAGCAAGACCTCTTGAAGGTCTGTGATTCAAGGCTGATATGGCCCAAAGGCTCCAGCAAGATCTGTAAGTCGACATAACCTCCATGATCATGCGAGCCAGGCTAATGACACGGGTAGATGGCTGCGCGAACCCATGTACAGCGGGAGTTCAGTTCGGTGAGTGATCTCTTAGCCTGAGGTACTTATCAGCTCATAGTTGAATAGTGGCACTGGGTGGAAACACTTTCAATCCCGATACATCGCCATCCTGCTGTCACGGCGATTATCGCGATGTTAAGTGCACCACATCAGTAATCCGTAAGTAGCACGTCGGTGGTGTAAGCGGTGTGTTGAAGTGTACATGTTTCAGCCTTTTATGATGACCTGAAAAAGCACTGCAATATGGGATATGTCTACGCGAAGGAGTCAGTCATTCAGTCATAATACAGTGTGAGCGCCTGCTGAGCTTTTGTTTAGTGACCCCAACGACGCAGTCTTCACTTGCGTCTCCGACCCGGAAGTAAGTGGTGATCTCCATTTCTGTCGGAATTTCGCATCTGATCATTCTTCTTTTAGTACACCGTCGAGCTGTGTGCCGGCGGTAATACTGGTCTAGCGAACCCGCCTTCGGCCAACCAAGCAGTCGCCATGAGCCCTGGATCAGGAGGAGCCCTCAACGTCGGCGGTGGAGGCGGCGACTCTGCTCCCGGACCTAGTCCATCGGCCGAAGTCGCAGCTCCCTCAGTACCCCCTCCAGGGCCATCATCCTCAAAGTCCCCAGGTCTGCCCGGAGGAAGCGTCCCTTATGTCCCACCATCACCTTCTGCATCTCCTACAAGACCCCTCGAGGATCCGTACACCTCCACCACTACGGTCACTGTCTCGCGATCGAAGAGTCGGGGCGCCGGCGGTCATACTAGGGGCGGAAATGCCTTCGTCCTCGGTGACGGAACTGCGAGCGGGAGTGGTAGCGGAGATTATCGAACCATCACCATCACATCGACGCAGACGACGACGGTCGTGCAGACTTGCTCTGCTATGGACAAGCGGGATAGGATGAGGCAGAGGGATGAGAAATGGCAGAAGAAGGGGTCAGTCTGGTGCCCGTAGAAGGTTGGGCGGGAGATCGAGATTTGATTCCGCGCCACGTGGTAGGTGGGCAGAGGTGGGGGGAAGGTGGAAGACGAGATGATGAGCGCGTTGTATCGTTGTATCCTTTGTCATTGACCCAGAAAGGAGCATCGTGCTGTGGGAGGCAGAGCTCGCTCGCGTCAAGATGTAAACGTAGACACGTCCGTCAGTCCCCACTGACTCGAAATTCTGACAAGACTCCCGCCTCGGTGAGAAGAGAAACACGAGATGACATCGTTTCAGCGCAGATTGCAGGACTACCTAGGCGACGTTGACGAGTGAGTCTCGAACTGCTTGCAGCTTGATTTCGTTGCTGACACCCAACAGGCTATCCTCATTGTCGACTTTACTGGACAATCATGCCACAGATGTGAGCTGGACTATGACCAAGTCGAGCCATTTAGCTGACACAGTTGCAGCCGCTCGGAGCCAGCAAAACGGACACTACGACGGAATGGGCTGATCAGAAGAATGATCTGATGCAGCTATTCGCAGAATCGACCGACCAGAGCTATGCGAAGGCCCTACGAATGCTATGTATGTCTCTTTCCCATCCCAACCGCTAGCCCTCCAACTCGCTGACTGTTCGCAGCAAAGATCGTCGATACGCTGGAGATGTATGCTCCGACACTGAAGGGGCTGTTGGAGGTACATGCCTTCACGTGTGAGAAGCTGGAGAGTCTGGTGTTCGACCGCAGTATAGCAGAAGTCCACGTGGCCACTGCCGCCTATCTCTACGGTGAGCGGGATTCCAGTTCTCAGACGCGGCGGTAGCTGACCAAGGTGCCAGGCCAGGCAATGGCAATGTCGACTCTGACTTCAGAAGCGGTCGCTCTAGCAGTGGAGAACATGTGAGTCTTCCCATGACTTTATGAAGAGTAGGCACATTGACTGACAGCAATCCAGGATTCTGCAGGGAAGCGCACAGTCCGCCAAGCTCGCCCTTTGCGTCCTGCTCGGTGTCGACAAATCCAATGGTCATTTGTTCGAGAATCAACTACCAATCCTGCTGCGTCAGATACAAGTAGCAGCTTTCAACGGCGATGTGAGTGCTCTGCACACCAGCTCGAGGAGCTCGCTGACACTGCTCTATAGGACAAGACGATTGTGCGAGAGGCGCTGCTCAGTGCTATGCGGGTCTACTCTCCCACCGAAAAAGCAACATCATGTCAGCTCATCCTACAATCGGTCCACACGCTGCTTGTGGCCAGCTTACAGCTATGTGGCCAGGATCACATGTCATGCGAAGGGGTTACCTGGACCTGCTTCATCATCGAGCATACCCCAATGGTGCGTACACCAACACATGCACCAGATGAGACCGACATCTGACATCAGATAGCTACTCCGGCTGGATTTGAGGCAGCAGTACCCCGAGACCTGCGACGCCTTGCGCATCTTCGAGATCCTCTCCGCGAGGTTTTCGGAATGCACCACATCGTCACAGGAGGCAATGTGTACCGCTCTACCAGTATTGACTACCTGGGAGACGACCGATTTCGTCGCTGGAACCCAAGTCACCGACATCGTCAACTTCATGATGGGTCTCGACGACACAATGGTCGTTGGCGCATTCGATGGCCTAGGCCAAACGGCTTCCGTTGTTCTTGACAGATGAGTCCCCGACCTATGATTATGTGCAAGTGCCTGACTTTGGCCCTGGCAGGTTCGAGCCGTATCTCGAAGATGTCTCAACCAGGGTGTTGAACACCCTTCAGCGTAGTCCCTCCCCGCAGATGTGAGTGCTGCCCTCTGTATGGCTATGAACAGCACTGACGATGTGACCTAGTCAAACCGCCTGTCAAAAGCTCCTAGGTCGTTTACTCGCCTCTTTGGGTCCTATCTCAATGTCCACGATGATTGATTATCTCCATTTCTCCCCCTCGATCCTCCTGAAAGATGTTGCTCTCTTGGAAATGATTGCAACCCTACTGCCGAGCTTGTCGAAACGGATTGTGCAGATCATGATGGAGGTCATCGACAGTTTGATCATCGACAAAGAGTGTACCTGTACGTCTCGCTTGCTGTTCACAAGTTGCATCCTAACTGATGTTCGACAGATGACCACGAGACTGTACTGCAAGCGATCAACGTCTTCCCCCTTGATGGTGAGTAGATCAAAATCGAATCGCAACTGCCTTTCCGTTGGTGATACTGATCTTGTCGCTAGACATTCACCTCGCAGCAAGAGCACAAGACCTAGTGATCTGGAGTCTTGACGAGGAGAAAGGCAAAGGCGTGGTCATCGCCGCTCTTCAACTTGCAACCAATGTCGCTATTGCGGTACCCCGCATCATGCGGAAATTGACCTTCAAAGGCGCTCAACTCCTGCTTGCAGACGGTAAGCTGGTCTGTGTTTCACCCCACAGTGATATAGCTTGCCTGACTCTCTTCAAAGACGCCCACATCGTCCATTTCGCATTGAATGTTCTCTCGAATCCGCTCCTCGCTAGCGCGTTGGACGAACGAGCCTGCAGTATGATCCTACTTGCGCTTCATCAATCCATCGAGCCGTCCATCCAGATCGTAGCTGCAAAGCTGCTCACGCACCTCACCACGGCGAATCGAGCGATCGTACAGCCACTGGCTTGGAGCCATATCCGCCAAAGTCTCAGTCTGATGGATTTCCTACACACCGTCGACCCAAACCGCGCAGTAATCGAAGCTTGCATCATCTCAAATCTCCTGTAAGTATCACGGACCTCGCAATGTCTGCAGCGACTGTAGTGATGCTGACTCTTCGTTGTACCTAGACCCGCACTGCCACCGAGCCTGCACAAGAAATACGTCGGACCCGTCAAAGACCTCATCTTGTCTGGACTGCAAAGGCCAAACGAGGGACAAACGCTCTCTCTGATCTTTCAAGGACTCGCGAATCTGGCCAAATTCGAAGGATGGAGTGCTGTCCAGCAGAGCGAGCTGGCTATGGATCTACTGGAGATGACATCAGAAGTGCCGAAGGACTCCCAACACGCCGCTCTGAATGCCATTTCGAGGCTGCTGAGCGTGCCGACAGAAGGGCTCGACGTGTATGATCTCCTGATCAGCGTTCATGCCACATTTGGAGGCAGGGGTTCGAAGCTTGATGCGGACCTCAAGGCGCTCGTATCGGCAATTTATGGGCATTTGGGAACGGTGGAGCGTAATGTGAGTGGCTTAGCTCCAACATGCCCAGGAGAAGCATTGAGCTGATGATACACCCCAGCCTGTCATCAGTAGAGTGAGCATTCCCCTTTTACTCGTCCGACACCATGCTGACACTTGACACAGGACTCTCGAGCCGCCATCAACCGAGAAACCTCGGTATACACCCCCAAAACCGTTCTCCTCTCCCAAGTCGCAGAAGTCCGGGACAAATCCGGGGCCGCCTCCCAAGTCCATATCAACTGGCTCGTCACCAAGAGTCTCATTGCTGCTTTATCACCCACCCACCGCGCTACCGAAGAGCGAGCACTCGTTCTCGAGGTCATGACCAGTCTTGGGATCCTGCAACCTTCTGGCATTCCGGCCCTCATACCCGATCTCCCATCGCTCATCTTCCGAGAACTGCGGTTCGCCTTGGACCCGAAGGATGGACATCGCGAGGCGACACCTGTCCCTGCGGCAATACTGTTCCTGGCGAGTGCGCTGCATACCAGTCCACTATGGCTGCAGCAGTATTGGGGCGACGCGGCGGAAGTCATGGCGGAGGCTATAAGAGAAGGCGAGGGTTTGGCCGTGTTGAGAGGCCTGGATGTGGTGCTCGATGCTGTCACGGTATAGCTAGCTTACACTGACTGTGTCAGACATAGATGGCCGATGTACGATATGAGATGCATCAAATACGACCGCAGCGGGGGAGTATTCATCAAGCCAGATTGTCTACCAAGCCCAAGATTTGAACGACGTCGTCGGGGTCGATGCCACCGCGATTCTCTCTCGACCGCCTCTGCCATCGCGCCTCGAGATTACCCTGGACTTCTCCCATGCCTCTCCTGGTCTCAGTCCCGCAGCTAGGTGGTTGCTCCTCGCCAACCGCCTTTTCCGCCTGTACATGTGTATACCCACCACCGATATCGAGAGAAGCACCAATGCCGAGACCACACCCGCGATGATCCCAATGAGAGAGACGTTGTTACTGGAAGTCGCTGTTGTATCCCCAGATGCAGTGACCAGTGGTGCAGCCGTATTGACCACTTGACTGGTCGAGGGAGAGTATGTTTGTGCCCAGTCGACTCCGGCTCTGGCGCTGCCGGTCGAGCTTGTGGTCGAAGAGGTGGCCTCGGTTTGTTGCGATTCGGAGATAGTCGAGTTGACCACGGCATAATCGACCTCGATGAATGTCTTCTTGTCGGCAGTCGAGTCCTTGTTTGTGACTCGGAGCACATGTTGGCCTTCAGGTAGTCCCGATGCAGTGAACACTGAGAAGGAATTTCAGCTAAATGACTCTCACACATAACGAGAAGTTGGGGATAGAGGATGAAATCGCACTCACGACACGTCGCGAACCACATGTGATATCCACCATAGAACTCTCCCAGGTCGCGGCCGTCCAAGCTGAGCTCTGCATCAGCCATATGTCCTTACAGAAGAGGGCTGGGATCACTCACGTCACGGTGTAATTCGAGTGATCTAGGTTGATCGAGCCGAAGAGCTGGACGCTGCTACCGCGGAATCTAGGCAAGATCGATCAGCCTCCCATATTGAACAAGTGTTCGAATGCAGTCGGAAAACTCACTCTAGCTCGAACCAGCTGTCCGTCTCGGAAGACATGCTCGATGTCTCATTATGCCTCCCGGTGCTGTTTTCATACTTTGACCACGAGCCGTCCGAGAAGGTGAAATGGGGATCTGTATCGTCGTAGGTAAATGTGTAGATCTCCCCGGAACTACTATAGTATCAGAGATGGATCCACTTCGTCGAGGCATTGTCACTTACGGACTGGAGGTGAGCACGACGTAATCGATATCGAACCAGAGCAGCTCATTGTCTCTAGGCGGTGGACGATTGTATAGTGGGCGATTGGTGAGTACCTGCGGGGAATAGATGTTAGTCACACCAATAACTGGCAGTCGTGCCAACATGGCTCACTAAGGTATGCTCCTTCGATTCATCCAGCCCATCTGCCTGGTAGATGACCTGTTGAACGTCTTCCTGCTTGAAGATCGCTTTAGTGGTTAGGTTCAGCGGCGCACCTCCGTCCAGCTCGGCTACGAAGAAAGGCTAGTCAGTCACTCTCGCTATCCCAAGCAGACTGCGTTCTCGGCCAGAGCTCACCGGTAAAAGGTCCATGGGCGAGGCGCTTCGAGCCATAGACGGTAATTGCGCTTCCGTTGAAAGTCAGCGTAGCGCTATCACCCTAGAAAGCAACAACATCAACAAGCTGTTCATCTAGAGATTGATCACCACAGCTCACCTCTGTCGAAGACGAATGGAAAGAGTTGTCGAAGCAGAACGAAGTCCAGTCGTCCGGTGGATGGAGTGTTTGCCAAACGCCAGGCGTCGACTTTCCCTTGCTCTGATACACGATCTGCGGCGAGGTGTCGTCTATCTAAGCCAATGATCAGCAGTAGCTCGGGTACTGTCATTGGACACTCACTGTAATGTTCATGGCGTGGTCGTGTCAGTGTCTCTGATTATGTCAGTGACGGAGCGACATCGGACATATGCAGCTGTGAATGTGGATCACATCCCCGTCAGGTTCCACCTACGCCGTGGAGTAGGGCTGAACAACAAAGGATGAGCTGGGAGCAATGATCTCCCCAGCCCGCCGATCTCTGACACGCCGACAAGGGGAGTCAGGGGGGGTCCTTCCTGGTCTTAGGCCTCCGCCTCGCGGTGCTGGTAGTGATAAAGTTGAACCGAGCCCGGATGATATGTTATGCATGGCAAAATCTAGAGCCGAAAGGTCACCAACAGCAAGTCACTCGCCCTCGAGTCGATCGAGTCGTTGATCTTGATATGATACCGTCGTAGGCTCGCAAGTCGCAACTAGCTCGTAATCGCGTTTTCGTCCGTGGTCGTGTGTACAGTCTATGCACAGTCGAGGTCGTCCCCATCATGGTATTCGTGGTTGTAGTCGTGTGAGTCGTGTATGGTGCTCGTATCTATGTTCATCTTGTAGCTGAGACCGTGACCGTAGGGAATCCACAGATCGGTGTCGTGGCCGGGTTCAGCTCGAAAATGGTCGTCCATCTCATCCCCAGACCTTCCCGAACCAGTTCCACGCGGTGGTGAGGAGAGAGGGCGATATTGAGACCAAAGAGGGTTCGAGATCGTAGAGCTGGCGCATTCGGTCAAAGATGAATTCCATTGGCGTGGCGTACAAGAGTAACGAGACCTCGTTATCGTTGACCGGTCCCCCCCAGACCATTGCGAGGACCCGCCCACGCTCGTCTATCACAGCTGAACCAGAATCCCCGCGCTTAGAGAAGGGTCCGGAAGTGCCGAAGACTAGGAGAGCGAGCGTATCGACGTGCCCATTATGTTCTGTTGTCTGCCCGTTGTCATTGAACATGAACACCTTTGTGAAGTATTCCCGGCGAACTGATTTGATGGAATTGATCGTACCGACCGTCTCTCCGGTTGCAGCTCCGCGCTTGAAGACTCTTGTCGGCTTGTCGTAAAAGTCCGAGAAGGGGGCAATCCCACTCACGCGGAGAGAATCACCGTCGAAGACCTCAGGGACGGGCGCGAACGCCGGCGCAACCGGCAATGTGTTCACGATTGGTACGAAGTTTGCCTTGAATCCCGGTGTCAGACACTTTCGGTTCACCTCAATAAGCCCCCAGTCGTCCTCAAACCCCAGCCGCAAACCCGGTTTTAGTACCGTGCCAGCCAGAGGCGATCCACTCGGGTGCCATACAATTCCGCGGCCGCCTCGTGAGAAGCACAACACCTTGCCGATGACTCGGTTCTCTTCGTCCTTCCAAGCATTACCGTTGAGTCGTTGCAGCAATCGTTCCAGCTGGTCTGCCAATTGTTTCTCTGGGTCCACTTCGGCCGAGCTAGGAGCAGATTGTCCCAACTCCATGAACCCAGCGCGCGCAAGAGCGATATCACGATGCCTATCTTGCTCCCTGGCGAGTGTGTCAAGACGTTCTCCATAGGAGTTGCGGCCGAGGAGCATGACTGTGGCTCCTGGACGAGGTGCTGAATGAGGAGACCGTTCTGTTGTGGTTTCGTCCGCCAGCACATGACCACACGTGAGAAGGAAGAGCTCCGGTCGACCTTCCAGTCGCAGAAAGACGCCCCCGGTGCCTCGACCATCCGGTTTGGTGATTGGCGCGATATCCATTCCCATGCAGAGTTGGAAGCCTAGCTCGTACCGGCGAGTGCTGCTGACGAGACCGTTGGCGAGGAAAGGAGGTGAGAACAACGAGACAGTGCTCAGGTGAATCTCCACGAAGACTCCATTGATTCCATGCGACTGAAGAACATCATTGCAGCGAGCAGAGAATGCCCCGGCCGATTTTCTCGAAGCCGCTTCATCCCTAGCACCGACGTATACAACGACTGGTGCTCGCTCCGCTTCGTCATCTTGTTCGGTGGGAGAAAGAACGCCACTAGGTCGGTAGAGCCGAATCACGTCGATGTGGGTCATAGGGATTCCCATGTCGTTGATGACATCCAATAGCGCGGGAAGGATGGTGCTCTCCCAGACCTGGACGATGGGATGATCGTCCCGGAGACAGAGCGCCACTTCATTTTCCGTGAAGGGTTGTGGTGGGCCATCTCGACAGGGATTGGTCGTTGCGAGGAGCGTCAAGTGATGATCTGGACAACTCATCGGGGTGTTGCGTCGATGGTTCTACATTGAAGGAGGGAGAAGTGCATCGCGTCGTCGAGCGTTGCCAGTCTGAGACCAGCATGGATTACTCTAGCTAGCAAATGCTCATCAACGTGACCATAAGTACTAGCTACGTCAACAGCTACATCGACCTCGTTGTCGACGGACTCGACGCGAGGGCTACGCGAGGCAAAGTGCAAACAAAGGGAGTCTGGGAGAACCTCGAGAATATTAGGAGTCGTCGCTCCACTGACTACAAACTTACCGTCATTGTTGAGGCATATTAGAACGAACTCCCCGCAACTGTAATGCCCTACCCATAATTTGTAAGCGGAGTCTGGGTTCTTCTCCGTGCGTCAGTTGCAGTTTACACTTTCTAATGGTACAACACGAAGTAGATCGTAGTGCTTGTCACAAGGCTCGTAATGACAAAGACTAGACGCTAATGAACCGACATCTACTGTAATTACAACTTGATCCTAATGTACTGACTACTGATCCAAGTGGAGTTTGAATTCATTTGGATTGCTCTGAGCTACGATTCAATGGTCAATGACGATGCTGGAGGAGCCTCAGCGGGAGAGGAGACCCTGGTCACAACACGCTGCCGCATGTACGGTACACCGAAAGTAGGCAACCATGAGACGGCGCCACAAGGGATACATCTACATTCTACTTGTATACAATTTTCTACTGCGCAAGTTCAGACTTCAACCTCTGTTCGTCCGACGTCAACCCCAGATATCGGTCCCAAAACCCTTTGGTCCCATTATGCGCTGGCTCTATGTCTTCTAAGCCCATCAATCGCATGACCAATGAGAACACCTCCAAGTTGGCAAAACCTGAGTCCAGGTCAGCTCAAGATCTCAGTGATCTGACAGAAATCGCGATCACGCAAGCTACTCACTTTCCATGACAGGCGGGTCTAGCGATATCCAACCTCGCTTGGTTTCCCGCTTGACCTCCTGCTTCCGTGCGACCAGCTTAAGCTGCCGAGCGAAAGGTCCATGTGCAAGGAAGATCGCTTGCATGTCCGGATGCACGTTATCTAGGCAGGAATCATCAGTAGATGCTCTTATGGCAGTAAGGGTAAGATACGATGACTTACCGTAGCCATGGTTGCCCTTGGGCGAGTATTCGCCTTTATGAATCGTATCAAATTCATGCTGAGAAGGGTCAGCGACATTCGCCATAGTGCATCCCTAAACCACACTCACATGATCAGTCAAAGCCCAGCCTAAATGCGGTACCACGTATATCGGCGCGATCCTCTCCGTTGAGTTAAAGTGCCATCGCTCGGGCATGGTCTCGTGGGTATACCTGATTCGCATCAGCACACGCCGAGGACAAGATATCCGAAGAGTGAACGCACACTGCAAAAGTCCCCCCAGACTGGCCCGCCGCTACGAGCAGTCTGTCGAGATATACATCGACAGGAGAGCCTTTCTTGAATCTCAGACCAACAGAGGGCCAGCCTTCACACCGTCAGCTTGTCAAATGCACAATCCTTCTGCAGTCTCACCATCTCGATGCTCGATATTAGCGTATCCCTCTTCGCCCAATATGTCGTCGAGCCAAATCAGCCTTTCGTTGGCCGTACTTGTCATTCCTAGATAGGACCCTCGTCAGCTTCCCGAAACTCTTCGACAGCTGACGAAAGCACTCTACTCACCGTGATCAGAAACAATCACCACATTGACAATGTCCGTTAAATTGCGGTCTTGCAGTTCCGAAACTAAGTCACCGACGAAGGCGTCGACTAGAACAAGTGCTTCCTCCACCTCAACCGATTCTGGTCCACCTTGATGACCTTGCTGATCGACATTGGGTATGTACGTGGTGATGAGGTGAGGTCTATCCGACAGATCCTGGTCCAGCCAGTTGAGCACCTGGGTGAGCTTGTCCGCCGGGCTCATTTTCTGCTTGCGGTCAGGCAAAATCGCCAAACCGGTCAATGGACTCACCTTGAATGGGACAAAATATGACGGAGCATACCCAGCCGAAGTTACCGGCGGTCCTGGCCTGTTTGAATTCGTCAGCAACAGCTGGCAGAGGCGGATCACAGAGATGATACTACTCACCACATGATGTTCGCGGCCTTGCGGCCCCCTCTTTCCGCTACACTCCACATCGGCTCTCCCCACCACCAATCCGGGTCCCAACTCTGCTCGTGCTTGGTGTACACGAAATGCCGCCCATGCTCTGGGTCGAAGAAGTCATTCGCGACTATCCCATGAGATTCGGGATATAGACCCGTCATAAGTGACCAATGGTTCGGAAAGGTGAGGGTTGGAAATCGGGGTTGCATCGATTCCGCTCTCAGGCCGTGGGTTGAGTTGGCGAGTTTGAGCAAGTTGGGCACGAGATGTGGGTGTGATTCGAAATATGCGGGTCTGAAGCCGTCCAAAGAGACGAGTATCGTTGTAGAGTGGAACGAGTGGGTACCATTGTAGAAGAGGGGGAGAGCCGGAGAGGAGCCTGGATTGAGGTGAAATATCCGTCCTATCAACCATAGAACCACTAGTAGAGGCGGGATAGCAAACAGATAGAGCAGATTTCGGGGTAGCTATAAGGTATAGTGTCAGCCTTACTTTCACCTTAATGGACTTATTGAGCTTACGGAGACGCCCAGTACGTTGACCCGGTCATCCTTTGATGCCCGAAGGTGTTGAGAGGCTGAGGACCTGTGTTCTAGCAGCGTCTGAGCCTCACTACTCTGCTGACCGGGTACATATCCCTCTTCCTCGTGAGAGTCTCCATACCGATCCCTGTCGACGATATGTGATGTGCCTTTTGCCTGTTGACTACCATCCCGGAGATCTCCCTCTTCCAACGAGTTGACCAAGCCGAAGCTGTGAGGATGAGATTGCCGAGATTGATCCGCTTGAGCCACCTCTTCTAGCGGTATGGATCCCGACATGGTACTACAGTAGTACCATTGCTGCCTGACCGTTTGCGTATGTCCCTTCGGTATGCTTTGATGAAAGTTTGGGGAAAGATACATGAGCCCGCCTCCATGAGATCCTTTGTGTGGTGCTGCTGTTGCTAGTGCACGTTTCAGGTTGAAAGTCACCGTGGGAACGTATTCAAGACCCTGAAAGTGGAGGCTGGAACCGAGAGCCAAGATCCGGGATTCGACTCGAGATCTCGAGAGATAAGGTAGTTGTCGGGTAGTTGGATGACCGAGTCGTTCGACGCATCCATCTCATCGTCCAGCTGTGCATATATAGGATCACATCGTTCATTAGATCGCAACACTTCTGATACGCCGTACATCTTGTCCTCGAAGACACGGTACTCAAAATGGACACAAACGGCGTTAGAACCATCAGCGCGACCGACGGCACAAGCACGCCTCAGCACAATGAGGCGTATCACAAGGGCTACTTCCTGAGCGAGAAGGGTCAGCAGACTGAGATCGACGGTAGTGAGTGATCAGCTGTCTTGCTTAGATGTGACATGTGATAGCTAAGCGATCGCTAAATGATATCTGCAGTCCGAGGACTACTCATCCACGAGAAACCCGGCGTCGTTTCCTTCGTGAGTGACAGTAAGATGTCGGATAACGCGTAGTGAGCTGACTCATGACACGATCAGCTGTAAGCTTCCGTAAATCCCTAGATCACGCTTGAGAGGAATCCCTAATGTGATCGACAGTGCTGGAAAGCCCAACCCTCACACATTCCCCTTCGAATCGATAGTGCTCAACCTCAAACCTCCCCTCGGTCACCCAGAAGGCTCTCTCGGCGTCACTTCCTTGACTATCGATGGCTTCGATCTGGATTCTGCTCTTCAATATGGCCCAACCTCTGGTCTGCCCAAGTTTCGGGCTCTGCTCGAGGAGTTCCAGAGCAAGATCCACAACCGGCCTCAAGACCCGTCCAACTGGACTGTGACGACAGGAGGTGGAAGTCAGGATATGATGGTCAAGGTGAGTAGTCATCTCACTATTACTTGGGTATCCTCCTGACTGCTACTTGGTAGACCTTCACGGCAGTGCTGAACCCCGGAGACCCGCTTCTGGTAGAGACGCCTGTATACGCCGGAGTAATTCCAGCATTGAGGGATCTCAAAGCAAAGATGATAGGTCAGCTGCCGGATCCCCCGTCACGATAACCCAGCTGATTGCTAGCAGAGGTCTCTGTGGACGAATACGGGCTTTCTGCTACCCACCTAGAAGAGCTCCTATCCACCTGGCCGGCTGATCAGAAGAGGCCAAAGGTCGTATAGTGAGCTGACTGTCATTCTGTCATGAGGGAAGCTGACGCTCGCTTTCAAGCACTGTGCCCGTAGGATGTAACCCCTCTGGATGCTCCCACTCCCTTGAGAGGAAGAGAGCGGTGTTGGAGGTCTGCAAAAAGTACAACCTGCTCATCATGGAGGGTGAGCACAACTCATGTTGGGCTGTTCATCCAGAGCTGAAAACGACTTCATAATAGATGATCCATATTGTGAGCCTTCGTCCCGATGTCTTACGGACTCAAACTGACTGCTTTCAGATTTCCTTGCGCAAAACCGGACACCCAGTTACTTCGAAATTGAACTCGAGTATTTCCCACAAGGGGGACACGTCGTTCGGTTCGACTCGTTCTCGAAGCTCCTTTCTGCTGGATTGAGATTGGGATTCGCTACTGGGCCTAAGGAGATCCTGCACTCTATAGACGTATCTTCGGCAGGTGAGTCTATCCTGCGTTTGTCCTGTGTATACTGACGCTACTCTAGGCGCCAATCTGCACACGAGTGGAGCGTCCCAGGCCATCGCCTATCGACTGATGCAACACTGTGAGCAGCAGAGGAGCCATAACCTCCTTTGAATGTAGTTGACGTTCGATCATCTTAGGGGGACTCGACGGGTTCTTGAACCATGCTCAACAAGTAGCCAACTTCTACGCCGATCGGAGAGAGAAGTTCGAGGCGATCGCGCGGAAACACCTGGACGGGCTGGCGACCTGGAACAGTCCTGTGGCGGGAATGTTCCTCTGGATCGACTTGAGCCCTGCTGGCGTCACCGACAGCTTCAAGCTTATCCGGACGGAAGCGCTGGCCAAGGGTGTACTCGCCATTCCGGGCTATACGTGAGCGATCCCCCATTCCCTCTCGTTTCTCTCTCAAAACTCGATTCAATTCTTCCGATCGTCACGCTGACTCGGTACAATAGATTCTACCCGAATGGTCGGAAGAGCTCCCACGTCCGGACGAGTTTCTCCCTCGTCGACCTGGAGACCGAAGCGGACGAGGGATTCAGGCGACTTGCCGAGGCCATCAAGGAGTGGCAGAGGGACAACCGGAAGCAGTGAAGGAGAAGCTAGATTTGTACAGGAGTTTCACGCAGTAAGATCACAGTATACCTTGACGGAAGGACATATGATGCACAGGATAATCGATGGCATCAGCAAATGGCAACCGCACTACATGATACTGATATGATACTACAGAAGGGAACCCAGGCCGAACATGGATAAGAGGGACAGCAGGAGTAATCCCTCCACGACGTGTATGGGAACTCCTATCCTCGTCCCCGCGCCCAGCACAGTTGTCGCATTGGTATCGAGGATTTTCTGCTCATTGTCAGCTCACGACGGTTGATCTGCCCCTGGACTGGACGAAACTCACCGGGATACCACTTCCATTGACGGCGGAATAGGCCCAACCAGTTGTTGAGTCGGTCTTGTCGGGATCATCGGCGCATCGGATACTAACGCTCTTGACCGTGTTCCAGAAGTATCCGGCGTTCTTGTAATCCGGGTCGGACCAGTCGATCATTCCGCCAGCCCAATCTATAGTTCCTTGAGCAGAGCCTTCGATCCCTGCTGGCCAGATGGAAAGCTGGACTCGAGACGGGGTCATGGGGTAGTGGCTAATCGAGAGGCTTGGATTCAGCAATAGGTAGACGTGGCACCTCGAATCGGCTTACGCGTTGCCCTCGCCGTCGATCGTCTCGTCCTTCTTGACTGCGCGAACGACTTTGCCATCGATAGCCCAGTTCAAATAATCTTCCTGCCAGTCAAGCTGCAAAGAGCGTCAGCTACGGACGGGAAAGCACACACGCAAGCCCACGGTGAAAGTATGGAAGTCTGCCGATGTGTCACTGCCGACATCTATAACCTGGCCTTGAGTCTCGGAGTCTATGGGTTCGTCAGCTCCGATATCACAAGTCTACATTGAGACCCCTCGGATTCAGATGTTGTACCCACAGTTGGCGATACCGAGATACCAGAAATTGGTCTGACCGTGGGTGACGTTCGACCCGGGGAACTCCTGGACAATCGGTCAGCTAGGTTCGGACTTTCACTCGATCGATATAGCTTACCCAGTCGATCTCGTCTTTGACATCTGACATCGTGATCGCGGCTGTGACGACGCCTTTCCATTTCGACGTCTCTGAAGATGTGATCAGCCTGGTCACAGGTTCTGTTTGTAGGACATACCGATAACAAAGTCAATAGCGCCGTAATGGACATATCGCGTGGATGAGATCCTCGTGCCGCCTGAGACGTTAGTTATACCAACTATGGAATCTACCGCATCTATCGCTCACCATTGGTCTGATTCAGTGTGAGTCGCATTCCATCCGGGACGATCTCCACATGGCCACTGTTTACTGTTAAGCAGTATCAGCATCTCCGAAACTCACACCACCTCGACAGTGACTTGGCCGAGGTACAGTGACTCACCGACCCAGTCGTATGCCGTGGCATTACCGTCGTACAGGGTGGAGTTGACCTGTACTCTGGACAGATCGCTGAATGACGTTGTACCGCTTTGACAAAGTGGATTGGGCATACATGAGGTAGGGGTGTGCGAGGCTATAGTTTATGTCAGTCTTTCATCCATCCAAAATTCTTCCACTTCATATCGGATTGATACTGCAAACGACTCACCTAGAGGCTCACATCCACCGAGGCAGAAGGTGTCGATACCACAGAACCCAAATTCGGAGCAGCATGGCGCTGAGGCAGGACACAGGCTGGTCGCATTACAAGTTTGCGCTGAAGTTTGCGTGATGGCGAGGGTGAGGCCCAGGATTAGACCGTATAGAGTGAAAGAAGGCATGTTGAGTTGTCAATCCTCTATATCTGTAGTGGAGCTCGTGATATGTAGAACGGGAAGCGAGGAGCGTTGTTGCTGATCACGAATACGGCCAGCTTGTCGGGTTGGTCGATCAAAGGAGGTCGTCCGTCGTCATCCACTGACTTCGCTACTCTCAAAACCACTTTGGGTGTTATCTGGTCTGGCAGATTCATGTGAAGCGATGGTGTCCCATCACGTCCATCACAAGATCAGATGCGTGGACTGATGTTGCCCGCGTGGTGTCTGAGCGACGGGGCTGGCGGGTGGTCGAGGCGTTAGAAAAGGGTTCTAAGGGCTCCGGGATTCCGGAGGTCCTTCCAGCACTCCTGGGTATCCAAAACGTTGCGGCGTACGGCTTGGTTCGGGAACGCGATGATACGGTGCACTTGTATGACTCGCATGACCTTGCGCCGACGCCGAGCGAAGTGTACCATCGCCGCTGTAGGATCTGGACAGACAGGGAATGACTGATCGAGAGAGAACCAAACAACTCGATGTCAAAATCTGAAACGAGCTCGCCGATGACCGCGTTTCAGCCATCGGTCTCTGCTCTTGTTACTCTATCACCGTCAGCACGCATACAGCAGTCGTGCCAACGAAGGACCGCGCTATGAGAACACATGCACGCGCATCTCATACATCACTCGGATTCATGTTCATATTCTATGTATACCGCCCCCACCCTCCTTCTCTCACACCTTGGTATTAGGAATCGTCACGTCAGTTGGGGCAACGGACGCTCTTCCTGATTCGGTAGCAGCCTCAGCGGGAGGAGCGGCGCTGACGGCGGATTCTGCTCCAATGTCGGTCTTACCAACAGCGATGTCCGTCTCGTTCTTGCGGTCTCCTCTGGCATGAATGTGGTCGAGATCGGCCCCAGTGCACCCCGCCATAAGTGATACAGCGGAGAGGAACCCTGCGGTGAACTCATCCATACTTGGAGGGCTGGCTTGAGCCCCATGACCGAGTATCCAATGAACATGTGCCAACACATTTGTTGAGTGGGCAGCCAGGGTATCGGAATATCCTCCTAGTTGCCCGGGCTCAGCTCGTGTCTTGTACATAGATCTCAAGCGGCTGAAAGTGCGTTGAGGGAAGGACGACTGCGGAGGTTCAGTCACCGCAGCACTTGACGCGACCTCCGAAGCACTCTGTGATGCAGGTGTAGCTTCCCCAGGAGGCTTGGCCTTGAAGTAGCTTGGGGTCAGGTAATTGACATATGTCATCGGGTTGATCGCACTCTTGATAGTCTGTCCCCAGGTCGACTTGGTGGCCGCCGTGTCCGCCTCAGACTGCTTCTCGGCTCCAGTCACTGAAGTGGTGGCTGGAGCGACTGGTGTGGCGGGAGCCTCAGAAGCGGAAGCTGGGGCTCGACTTCGAAAGAGGTTGACCGGGTTGTAGCTGTAGGACAGGGGGTTGAAGTAGCTGCTCCAAGTCGATTTTGGCGCAGGATCCGCTTTTTCCGTCAGATCTGGTAGGCCGACCGTACTCCCAAGTCTGACTCCTGGTGAGGCGAACAAGCTCTTCTCCGCGGTAACGGAGCTGTTGGCGAGGGACAGCGGCGCCTGTGTCTGTGTGGCGGTTGTTGTTGTTGACATGGTCGTGGATGTGGTGAATGTACTGTAGTAAGGTGAGGGCTATTTCTGATTGCGTGTCGGGTGAAGTGGGGATAGTTACGGGGGTGGCGACGAGTCTGCTAGAAGTACACGAAAGACGACTCAGAGTCCATCTTCAATCCTTTGACATCAGCTGAAAGGACGGGATTTCGCTAGACGTTTCCACCGAGTCAGGTTTGCGGTCAAGTGTGGCAGTGGTGGAAAGAAGACGGTCCAGTTCCATGAGAGTCACCGTCGAGTCTTTCAGTCTGCGCTGCGTTAGGTGTCGAGACCGTGCAGCTCATGCAAGTGGATGTGAGAGCAATGCTAGACCAGCGAAGGAAAGATAGCGTCGAGATTGCGTCGAGGTCTTTGCGGCACAATTGCGGCAGGAGCTGGATGAGCAAGCAGCGATTAGGCACGCGCTTCGTTTGGCGCCTACCTCGTTTCAGGCGGGCGGTCTTGCTCGAGGCTCTCGATCCGCAACTGATATTTGCAGGCCTATCAAAAGGCGAGACTGAGAGCACGCTCTTAGTCTTCGTCCCCGACCGTCGACGCTATCTCTTTGCTCTGCCTTACTCGCATCTTGTGTACCTGTTCTGCCTCGACTAGCCGATCATCAATGTCCTCATAGACAGCATGGAACGTTCTGGTCTCGATACATGGACAGCAATGCACATGTCTCGCCAGCCATGGGGTCTTCGTCCACCCTTGTCGTATCTGGAGTCTGGACAAAGGATCTAATTCCGCCGTCATAACCGATGGGAAGATCACTCACAAAGGATGGATTGGCTGACGCGAGCAGCTCTCAGAGCAACGCTGTAAGTCACTCTTCCAGCGTCGTCGCGTCTTCACCACACGAGCCTCAGTCACGACACGGTTCCAAATCAGGCCTATTGAGCCTGACGGTCGAGAAACTGGCTTTGCTTACCCTAGGATATTGGCCTTTACTCGCTGAGCAGCTCACCAAGATGGCCACCAACCAATCCCACCATATTCTCCACCGCATGGTCCCTCTCATTTGCCAGGCGCTCACCACATCTCCCAACGACGATGTGGTATGGCTCGAGGGTATTCGGCTACTATGCGACCCCAAACTCCACACGATAATGAACCTCACCCCATCGATATGGCTTCCTCTGCTGCTCAAGGGGATCGATCCAGCCAGATCGCCTCAAATCATTGCGGCCTCGCTACGCGCATTGACCGAGATGTCGGGCACGCTCGAGCCAATGAAGAGTTGTCTGATCAAACCGCTCAAAGCCCTAGCGAGGCATAGTGACCCAGCGGTAGCAACTAGTGAAGAGCTGATCATGACAGTGGAGAAGTTGAACCTCAAAATCACGGATAACGTCAAGAGAATCATCGGTCGCGAGGTGAGTAAAACCTTCGTGCAATTCAGTATCGATTGTCCAACCTGACTCTAGCATCAGATTGTCGGTTCTCAGCCCAGCACTCCACTTCCTCCCACCACGCCTGCACCACCATCGGTCCCGAACCCGAGAGATCACCCCCTCCTCGCCGAGATTCTATCCCGAAACCTCCCTGCGAAAAGCAGGACCATTCGGCATGCTTGGACGACAACGCTTTTGTCCACGACTCACGACAATCCTGCAGTGTGGCTCAACAACCTGTTTCACTCCACGCTCGAAGCGAGTGCAGTGCCAGAGATGGTAATTACCGCTAGGGTAAGTCCTCAGAGGAGACTATCGGACTTCACTTATCGACAACTGTTGTAGTTAGGAAATCTCGTTCAAGCAGAGTTGTTCCAAACCGCTTTCCTCAAGTGCTACCTCCAGATCGCAAATGACAAGCAGTTCAAGGTGAGCAGACGCACTCATCACATTGTCTTCATGTCTGTACTGAACAAACCCCAAGGAATCGGTAGACTCGGCATTGGTCCGCCTACTCTGCGATACTTCAATGGCTAAAGACATCTCATCGGTGTTACTCGATCTAGTCGCGTTCTTCAGTAAAGAAGGTGCTGCCCTGCCTCCAGCAGTACTTGATGCCGCGAAGAGGTGTGCCTTGGGCAACTTCCGAGGTGATCTACATCAGCCGGTTCCCGCCATTGTACTGTGAGTCCGAGTTCCCGTGAGACTTGTCATTTTACCCGCCGATACGTCTTGTCGTTAGTTGGTACGCCGAGCAGCAGACGGCTGAGGATATGTCGGCGGAGAACATTGCTAATCTTGTCGAGGTGAACATCCGGTATGTTAGCTGCCTCGTTCTTATTGCCTGGAAAGGATAGGAAGCTGACTTCTAGACCAGGATTGGCGCATCAGGTATCTGCTTGCAGAGAATCCCGACTCATGTCGTCTGCTAACTCTTTATAGGCTACGACTCCGCTTGGTCCTCCCTCCTCTGGCTGCAGGATGACTTCGAAGTCTACCCAAACCCCATGTGGCTGACTCAGCTCAGCCACTGGGACACCGCGCTCACCAGGCAGGACTATCTCGACGAGGGACAACCTGGTTCTACATTCGCCTCGTTCAACACTCGAATGATCTGTCGTGAGTAAATCACAAAGTCAAGATGCGCCTCTCTCACGGCTGTAGATCATGCGATGGGTCAATTCGAGAAAGGGTACAACCTCTGCCAAAGCCTGTACGAGGGATTGAACGATCACGAAAGGCGCAAAACGGCACATTGGGCTACAGCAGCGGCATGGCACATGGTGAGTACTCCACCCGCGGATCAGGGCTGTTCTGATTGTTGTTTTAGGCCGACTTTGAGACGATGGCCGATTACCTCGCCTTTCATCCCAAGGGAACTTCCAAATCGCTGTACAAAGCCATTATCGATGTCCACCATGGTCAATACGCCTCGGCCTTCCACCATATTGCCAAAGGCCAGTCGTTATCCTATGACGAGCTCCAAGCTCAGCTCCGAGTCGGACCCCAAGTCGCACTCAAGACATTGGCCAAGACGGAGGTGTTGGTAGAATTGCAAGAGGTGATCCAGTACAAATCCCAGCCGGAATCCAGGGAACATATCCTTGGATTATGGAAAGCCCGGTTCAAGCGTAGTCATGCGGACGCCAACTCTTGGTTGAAACGACTTCAAGTTTGGCATTTGGCCTGTCCAACGACGGAGATTAGGCTGCAGAGCTGTTATCTCGATTGCGCCAAGTTGTGCGAAAGCTCTGGGATGCACGAGGCCGCTGCGAGGATACTGGATTGGGTCACACCGGACGATCATCCTCCGGTGAGTGCTGTCGACTGGAGGGTAATTGTCATTTTTACCACCGTGCTGATAGGATATTACAGGGATGTAAGGTGGAGTATACAAGAATGCGCTTCGAGTGAGTCCTGCAACCGAGTGCTTGAGGTGTATATCACTGCTGACCTCGACGTGCTAGATGGAAAACAGCCGCCGCGAAACAGGATACCTCCAAGATGCGAGAAGTGCTCGACCGGCTGCACATCCACCTGACCACATTCCTCGATTCTCTTGGTGTCGACCGACTGTCATTGGAAATGGAAGGACTTGGTTTAAGACCACTGATGTCGACCGCTGCTTTGCCTGCGGAGAAGCGCACCATCCTCGCTCGAAGATTCTACAGACTTGCTCAGTGGTCGGAGATCCTACAAGGGTCATACTGGCTGACAGTGAGCCTCCACGATCAATACTACATACATGTCCTGGCTCATTTTGATTCACAGGACATGGATTCCGAGGTATTCAGGTACTATTCCTTGACCTACAAGCTGGACGATTTATGGTGAGCTAAGCAAGGTTCCTCAGATTTCCTTCTAGCTGACAAGGATTTCCTCAGGTACAATGGGGCCTACTCTGTCGCTCAAGCTGCCATGAATGTATTCGAGGCGAATGGCTGCCAACGCTCCGACCCGATCGCCATCAACAGCTACGGTGAGTGGTGTATGTAGCATGTGTCGTGGCCTTTGCTGATAGGGCCCCCTCCGCTCCATAGTGGTTCCCGCCGTTAGAGGCCTTTTCCAAGCTGTTCGCTCACGCGAGACCCCCGAGAAGATGATCAAAGCGCTTCTCCGGCTCGTCACCCTGTGGTTCCGATACGGCGAATCGGAATCTGTCCTCGTCGAAGTCCGACAACAGCTCAACGAGACCGCCGTGTCGTCCTGGCTCGAGGCGATACCCCAGCTCATTGCCAGACTCGGTACTCGGCACAAAGACCTACAAGGCCTGTTGATCAGTCTGCTCAAGAACATCGCTAGTCAATACCCTCATGCGGTCATTTGGCCGTTATTGACAGCGAGTCAGACCAAAAAGGCGGAACATGAGGAGGCGGCCAGAGTCATCATGGACTACATCTGCACCATGCCCGACGGCACAAAGCTGGTCAGCCAGGCAGAGTTGGTGGGCAGAGAGCTCATCAGGACGTCCATCTCGTGGCTCGAGAAGTGAGTCGTCTAGTCTTCTCTGGAGGCGGTGGGCTAATGAGTCAGGTGGAAATCAATCGTCGACAAGTGTCTACCCAGGCAGGACCTCATGGAGATCGCTTGGCAGGATATACCGATGATGTGGGAGGAAGAGATTGACAAGCTCTCGGTATGTTCATCACCCATGTTCGTCCACACGTGGATTAGCTGATACGTGCACTAGAACCCAGAAACGCCGGACGAGGAACAATTCGTTCAGCAATTCGGCGGCCAGTTGATCCAGATCTTCAAGACGTTGGTCAAGTACAGAGCGACAAGACAGCTCAACCTCGTCAACTCGGCTTATACTGATCTGTACAAGGTCAGCTATGAAAAGCGGCCACACGCTTGATCCAGCTGATTTCCTGCTAGCTATATGGCGACATGGACTCGATGCTGAATCATTGGAAGGTGCCAGGATCCAAGCTCCAGCTCGCTAGTGCAGCACCGCGATTGCTATCCCTCAGAGATTGCTTGTTGACAGTACCGGGTATGTCAACAGCTCGATCGAGGTTCCTCTTCGCTGAGCTGATCGGTCTCTTAGGGCAATACGACCACCACATTAAGCTCGACAACCAAGCCTTCATCGACTCTTTCCACCCTACGGTCGATATAGTATCGTCGAAACAGCTGCCGAGGAAGTTGGTCATTCGGTCTTACAATAGCGACTTCACCTTCTTACTCAAAGGTGAGTCACGATATCCAACCCCGCGCAACTTACTGACGGGGAGGCATACAGGTAACGAGGATCTGCGAGGGGATGAGCGTATCATGCAGTTGTTCACCTTGATCAACACCTTGTTGAACCACGAGTCCGAGGCGTTTGGGCGGAACCTCCATTTATTACCTTACCAAGTCATCCCACTCTCACCATCTGCGGGTTTGCTGTCTTGGGTGAAGAATACCCAGCCGTGAGTTGTTTCTAGTCGAGCTCGATACGATGAACACAACTGACCAAGGGGCCAGTCTACAAGCGATGATCCAGGCAAATCGGGAGAGGGACAAGTCTCACCCCCGCCTCTCCAACATGGAAAGGGCATCGATCCTGGGAGTGAGTCTCATCGAGCTGGAGAGTTTGTGGCTATGCTGATGGTCGCAGTACGACCCTGCTACTTTCGATCCGGATCACGGTAAACCGAGACTGGACCCACAGGCCGAGATGGACAAATACGACAAACTGCCATTGGAGGCGAAAGTCGAGAGGCTCAAGGGAGCCCTCTCGCACTCAAAGCAGAGTGAGTGGTGATGTCGTCTAGATCTCGCTCGAACTTCCACTGACTATCAACCTCCCTAGGCGACTTGAAAGACGTATTGTGGCAACGAAGTCCATCTGCCGAAATCTGGATCAGGCGCAGGACCAACTTTGCCCGAACAATCGGTGTTGGAAGTGAGCACTCTATCCGGAGTACTACCTGCTTTCTGTATTGACTTCGTGGCAGGCTTCGTTGGTCACGTCATTGGACTCGGAGATCGACATCTGTCGAACATCCTGGTGGATCAGCTTACCTGGGGCGCCCTACATATCGACTTTGGCGATGTGAGCATCAGCTTCGACACCCAGTCAAGACTTGAGCTGATGAACCCACCAGCTCTTTGGAGCTGCTCAAGATAGGAGCTACCTCCCAGAAAAGGTTCCCTTCCGCCTGACTCGCATGATCACCAATGCGTTCGAACTTGCCGGATCCCAGGGACATGCTGTCCCCGGAACGAGGGGTTCCTTCAAGCAAGCCTCGATCGTGACCATGGGTGTGCTGCGTGAAAGCAGGAGTAGTCTTCTGGCGATGCTTGAGGCTTTCCTATATGATCCACTATTGTCCTGGACTGTGAGTACCATATGGCGTTCCCTCATCAATCAAATCTCTCAACTGTAGCCCATCAGCCGTCTTAGACGATGGGACCGGAGCTGATCAAGCTACTCTAGGCGTCTACTGCACCTTCAAGCGCGGCGAACGTAGAAGGAGTGACCGCCTCGGATATGAGTCAATCCCAGACTCTGGTCAACCTCCCCAAGAAGCATCAGATCGCTACCGCCGGTGTCATGATATCACACAGCGTGGCGCCCATCAAATCTGACATCGGGGACGACTCGAGTAAAGACTTCTACGACAAGATCGACAATTCGCTCATCGGCACATACCTCGATGCAGACAGTTACATGGCGAAAGCCACTGGTGGTCGTATGACCAATACAAAGGCGCTTCAGGTATGTATCAAGTCCGACTCCCGTTCTTCTCCGGCGTCTCATCCAAGACTGGTATACAGCTGACCATGTGTCTAGGTGCTGTCGCAGATAGAGAAGAAGCTTGCTGGGTTCAAGGACGATTCGGAGCAGCCGTTGTCGGTCAAGAAACAAGTACAGGAGTTGATCGAGGAAGCGATCGATCTGAGAAATCTCGCTCAGGGTGAGTAATTCGATTCAATGTAGACTACATGCTGATGATGAGCTACGACAGGCTACGTCCTAGGCTGGATCCCGTTCTGGTAGGGCCGAACCACTGTATATCTCCTCCCCAGGTCCTACTAGCCTGCATCGGTTGTAAATTGTACGTATCCGTAATGCATTGCTTGTATACCAGTGACCGTGCTTTGGTACACTAATGATCGCCGACGACCAGATTATCATTGACACCCTCCTTTGTGATCGGCAATGATCAGCCTCCGAGTCTCCGTGGAGCGGACGAACAACGGAAAGCCTAATACTGCCCCGCTGTGGCTGGAGAATGGAGACGGACTTACGGGTAGTCACTGACCCTGCTGTTGCATGAAAGAGAGGTGATGCTGGTACAGACACCGTGACGTCGTGACTCGTCTAATCAAGTCCACAACATGTTCACCAACAGTCTCATAGCGATCTCGAGACCATGGGTCTCGAAAGTTATTCATGGCATCGCCATAATGCTTCTGACGGGATGTTTGGTGCTCAATCTCATTCTCCTCCTCCTACCCACTTCCTCACTTCATCTATCTGTATTTTCGATTGAACCCACAGGTAAACAGCTTGTCGCAAAGACACCCACCCCGACGAACAACGAGACAATCACGCTGTCCCCGAATGTTAGTATTGGGGCTTACGAGGGTTTGAACAAGGAACCGGTGAATCGCACGGCTATAGTCGAAGCTCCCAAGTTCTGGATGGGGATCGACGGGCCTAGTATCTGGGTCGGAGCGATGAGTGAGTGCCTACCTTCAAGAGGCAAAGCCACATGGGCACTTGAAGCACGGGCTGATATTGGGATAACTCTAGGTATCTGCTCCAAGCGCTCTGATAAGGGTGATGTCAGCTGTACATCGGCCTCTAGAGCGAGCGAGCGTAAGTGGCGTGACATAGAGGCATCTGCCGCGACGGCTGATACTCTTGGTAGACTCTACCAGTTTACCCTTTACTCTCTCCGACAGCTTGGTGGTCATGCCAACGAGTCCACCAGTGCCCATCCTTCTCGTCGTGGGCGCCTTATGCCTCACAGTCGCCCTCGTGGTGTACCTTGGCAATCTCATTTGCCGATGTCGAGCATACGCCACGTTCCGAGAACGATCGCCGTTCAACCTACTCCGCCATCAGCCAAAATTCTCCACGCGAAACCACCGTCATACCATGATGAGCACGGATTCCACTATCACCTTGGTCAATCGGTCTTCCGATGTCAGCACCCCTAGACCCAGATATTCCGTCTCGCTGATCGCGGTATTCGCCTTGACCTGCGGCGCATTTGGGTTGTCACTCGCTGCGACGGTGATTGAGATGATCAATGTTCAGAGGGCGAAGGACCATTGGAGCGGGGAGCAAGCTGTGGAGATTGGGATGGAATGGCAACATGGTGCTTTGACATTCCGTGAGTGTACCAACCCTTTCCAACTCTGTGCGTCAGTGGAACGCCTTGCTCATGGTGGGACTAGTCATGCCGGCCTTGCCTGCGGCTTTGCTCCTGTTGATCTTGATCTCCCTGGTGCCTCTCGTCGGGCATCTGAATGGACGGGAAAGTATGCTGGGCCAGAAGATCGTATCAGCTCCAGCTCCAACCGCTGATGCAGAGGATGTCAAGTCCGTCTCGCCGTTGACGCAGGTCCCACCAGGATGGACGAGGATCAATGTGGAGAGGCCAAGAAGCGGGTTCAGGGCCGTAGGTGATGCGGAGCAGAGCACGACGGTGAGAGCTAGTGTGATTGGCACTGCAGTGTGAGATAGATAGTGGATTGAGACTCCGAGCTCGTCGCCTGGGAATCGAAGAGACAGTCCAGACAGAAGAGAGTAGCTACCTGTACCCGTATGTAGCTGCCCCGGTGGTTACGAGTCACTTACAACGGTTCTCTTGGGCGATAACCCAATTCGTAATGCCCAATTACGAATTGCAACTGTTGCACGGACAAGAGTCGAGACTCCGCTTACAACAGTTTCTAATGAGTGACGTCAGTGACGTACGTTCCCACCTTTATGCTTACCTGCCCAAGCATCCTCGTTCTCTGGAATCCGGATTTTTCACAAGGCATCCTTGCAAGTGAACATCCTTCGAACAGGCTGTTGCCATTCAATACACCTGACCAATAGATACCCCTGCTCACCGTCACCATGGATCTCGGTCAGCCGATACAGGTTGTACCAGCGACAGGGTCACAGCTGGATCAACCAGCTCATCCAAGCTCCAGTATCGCACCGCCAAGTCAAGCAGCTCCTCCGCAGTCGTCTTTGGTACAACCGACAGTCCCAGGTGCCCCTTCCACCGCTGCACCTAGCAGCGAGCAAGCTGTCAAGGAGGGGGTGACCACCACTACCCACGCTCCCACTGCGGTCATCGATCCGCTTGTCCCTTCGAGCGAGTCTGCACCGACTGCCCTACCCACGAACCCAGCAACCAGCCCACAAGAGCAGCATCGGGCTGTTGCCAACGAGCACCCTGCTGTAGTTGCCAGAGAGGTGGAAAAGACGAAGGCCGCCGAGCGAGATGTCAAGGGAGAAGCCGCCATGGGTACCATAGTTTCGGGTTTAGAGGACGACAGGCTGTACCAAATGCTGAGGCGATTTGACGTGGTGAGTTCCGCAGTTGCTAATCATTATGAGGCTATCAGCTTACCATTCCATCTCTGTTTAGCAAATCACCCATGTCCTCCACCCCGCACACAAGCTGCCTCCCCAAGAGCCAGACCTGCGACCCTCGCCGCTGCCCAATCTCCCCTCGCATTCCGAAATCTTGAAGTCCAACCTCGAAAGAGTCTTTGCTGCTGTTGGACCTTCGTCAATCCGAGGTTCGAGAGAGCTGAAACGCCTGATGTCATGGTCCCCGGAGGAGAGATACAGGACCGGAGCATACTGTATTTCGTACTTCATCTGCTGGATCTTCGGCTACGCTCTCGCTGGAGTCTTCGCCTTCTTCGTTGCCTTGGTTTGTTTCCCTGACTGCAGACGATACCTCTTCCCCGCCGTGAGTACTTTCTACTTTATACTGACGAGAACTCTATATACTTAAGGAGATATTAGGTCGCACCTCCACCATTCACTCCTCCTTCCGCCACGGACCCGACAAATCAAAAAGGCGATGAATCACTTCTTGGCAACGTCGACAGCAAAGCCGCACACAGGAGTAAAGCGGAGCAGGCGGAGGAACAGGCTTTCGAGGCTACATCCATCCTTCAAGCGTTCACAACACGCCTCATCTTTGTGAGTTGAATTCTTGACTATCTGGAAATCAAGCTGATCTTGCATGTAGGACGGCCGGAAGAAGGGCAAAGAGGCTGGGAATTCGGAAGTTGGAGAGAAGCAATCAGAGTCCTCATCATCTTCGTCTTCCGACTCTGACGATGACTTCCACAACCGACCCACCCAAGCTGGCGCACAAGGTGTCGAAGGAGCCGATGTTGTCGTTGGAGGCGAGAAGATTCACACGGATAAACCAATATCGGCCAAGGAGAAGAAGAAGCTGCAGCAGAAGGAGGCGAAGAGGAAGCGAGACGAGATCGTGTCGAAAATGACCAAAGCCACTGAGAGCGGATTGGGATCATTCGCCGATATGGTTGAGATGATGACAAAGTGAGCACTCTGCCTTCGAGCTGTATCTTCTGGTTTAGCTGACCCGACTTTGCAGCGCACTTTCACCTCCGGCTCCATATCCCGACCGGAAGGCAAGATTCAAGATTGCTGGAGCGTTCTTGATCCCCCCCATGTTCATCTTGCACTTTGTTCCCGCCTGGATGTTTGGCAGAGCGGCCACGCTCTTGTTCGGAATTGGAATGTGGGGGCAGCCACTGTTGATCAGAGTTGCGATCAAGTTTGTCGAACTGGTACCTGACTGGCAGGACAAGCTGGATATGCGAAAGTGAGTGAAGTCACTATTCAGATCATAGGCTTGGAGTGCTGATCTGTATTACCAGTTCTATCCTCAGCGGTGTCCCAACCGATCAACAATTGACTCTTCACCTACTCCGAGTGGCGGAGGCCCTACACGCCCCTCTTCCTAGACCACCGTAAGTCTGTTGGCTTACACTGGGTACTGGCAACTGATATGCCGCTAGTCCACCACCTCTTGCTGGAACGCCAAAGGTTTGTCAATCGGTTGACACAAGTTTTGTCCATGCTGACAATCGATGCAGGAAGCCATCAAAGATACTACTCCTGCCACCCTCACCGCCGAGGATGACGAGGAGGTTGTTGAAGCGGAGCAAGAGGGTGGAATCGCAGCAACTGCCGTCAAAGCGAAACACAAGACGAAAGCGCATATCCTCGGAGCGTTCCAGAAGGCAGGCAAGAAGATGGCCGCGTTCCATGGCGATGTTGCTGTAGACGGCACGAAGAAGCAGGTGAGTGTAGTCAAGGTGGCACTCGCGATGATACTAATTTGAGACGCTGTAGATTGGAACCAAGATTGACAAGCTGGTATATGGCAGTGGGACGAAAGACCAGGGTCGGATCGACAGTGAGCGCATTCAGCTACTGGAGCTCTTATGAATGTGCTAAAAGTCCTTCAGCTTTCCCTGCGAAATTGGACGGCGTTTCCGGGCATATCATCCTGGATGCTGCCAATGACGAATTGATCCATCCCCAAGTCTCGTTCGTTCCCTTGACCGGCACTAAAGCCAAGTTCATCATGCCAATCGATGACATTGTCGAGATCAAAAAGGTGAGTTTCTCATATATCCCCTTCGCTGTACTCAAGCTGATATTGTCGTAGTCACACGTGTCAATGCCGAGAATCGCTCTTGGATGGGTGTCTGGCGCCGAGGTCGAGGGACTCGGTCTCACACTTCGATTCAAGGATGTCAATCAGCAGATCATCGAGGTCAATGGCGGAGAAAAGACGGAAGGAGTGACGATGCACTTCACCAGGGTGACTCGACGGGAGCACCTCTTTGTCAGACTGGTCAGCATGGGCAGACAGAGATGGGAGATTCTGTAGACGATTAGGTGAGTAAAAATGCCATCTGGGCGGAAAGTCGTTAGAGATGCTCATGTATTCTGGTCTAGATGGGATGTTTCTCAATGTATTCTTTTACATCTGCATGCTTTGCTATGACCTACGAAAGGACGGCTGGGGTCTGGAACTCTAGATTGACAGAGGATTGACTAAGTGAGCTGTCGTCACCACCTCCGCCTTCTCGCCAAAGGCCTTTGCGTAGCCATTAGTCCTTTGGCCATGGGTCGCAAGCCGCCAATCGACTCCGTGGCGTCGGTAAAGGAAGTGTGAGGGCGGTGTGGGATTAACCCCCTGACATTTAAAGGTAGTCACTTGTCCTCTCACCTCATTGTGTTTCATGCCGAACGGGCGATGGGAGCATGGGCGGAGTGGAGAACGAATCTTGTATCCGACTCCCAGTCACTGACCACCATCACACCCACCTCCCGCGATACTCACTCATACGCTTATTAACAACTCTCAACACGCCTATAGTGCGCTAACCCTCACACCTCCTCGACATCAGCCGCTGGACGGTCGGGTGGGCTACTTCCTTTGTGCGACCGACACCGACACCGAGCCGCCTCTAAGGCGGACCGAGGCACCCTGATCTGGGGAGATGGCGACGACTTTGGATGATGCAGTGGCCGCAGTAGAGTGGAGTGGGACTACATGGTGAGTGGGACTTGACACAGAGGGTACAGCGAAGGTTCGTGCTGACGAGGAATAGGCTGGTGGATCACAAAGGCGAGTACGACGCGATGAGGTGTGATGAGGGAGTTGACCGTGTTTTGGTTGGCAGCGGATGACAAGACTCCGCAGTACTCTAATAGCGTGAGTAAACGAGGAGATTTCGGAGATATCGAGCTGACCATTCCTGACCTTAGACATTGTGAGTAGTACCTACTCGTACGACATCCTAGCGAAAGGCACCTCCACTGACCAATTGCGCAGTCACTCGTCGACAAAGAACGTGAGTGGGCCCGACAAGACCATACGGAGGATACTGAGAGCGTTATGTAGGGCGAGTACTGCTTGATCAAGTGGACGGGTACCGACATTGCAGTGTATGGCGCTCGAAGGAACAAGTGAGTACAGCTGCAATCCGCGCATGTGTTTGTAAAAGCTGACGCAATGCAGCCATGTCAGTCGCCCATCACCCACCCGAGTGGAAACCTAGCACCAAGGGTAAATTTGCTGACGAGTCCGTAGGGCATCTATGGCATCTCGGTGGATGGAGGAGAGACTTCCTATTTCTCTGGATACTCGGCGGATAATCAGTTCCAGCAGGTCCTCTACGCTACGTCTGGGATGGGTGACGGAGAACATACTTTGAAGATCAGTAATGAGAACGCGAGGAACATTGCCCAATACCCAAACTATATCTGGTTCGACATCGACCACTTCGTCTTCACCGGCACCATGTGAGTAGATGCCGAACTGCCTCCACCTCTCACATGATTTGGAACCGCTGACGGTGATTAGCATCCCTGCGGGCGGTCAGCCGACCGCAGCAGCGCCTCCTCCTGCGTCATCCACCACCACTGCACAAAGCTCCAGCACCACAACTACAACAACACAGCCTCCACCTACCTCTACCCTCTTGTCCTCGATACTCGCGTCTCCCAGCGCATCCCCCTCGTCTATCCTCTCGTCTGCAGTGGCTTCGACGTCGTCGAGCTCGGCAGGACCGGCGCTCACCATGAGTTCCGTCAGTGAATTCAAGGTCTCAACCTCATCAATCAGCACCAGATCCTCTTCGTCGGCACCGGCCAGGACAACAGGTACCCCAGCAGTACCCAGCTCGTCTTCGGGGCAGAATGCCGTTCAGAGTGACAAAGCGGAAGAAGGGAAGGGTTCCAACAAGTGAGCACTCGCCATCATACAAGAAGGCCAAGGCAGGTGCTGACGTGTCCAGGACCACCGTCATAGCAGTCTCTGTGACGGTCATTGTCATTGCGGCCGTGGTTATCGCGACTATAGCCGGTCTGTGGTGGTGGAGGCGCCGCAAGAGGATGAGAGAGGAGTCCGAGGGCGAAAGGGGTGGGTAGTAGAGCTATCTCGATTACAACGGCCTTGCTGATCCGTCATCTGATCTAGACTACCTCGCCCCCGAAGCGTCCTGGAGGTGAGGAGAGGTGACAGTGAGGGCCAGCCTAGGGCCAGCCTAGGGACGGTGTGAGGTCGAGAAGGAGCAGCTTTTCATTGGCAGCTCAGTGAACACGGTCACGTGGAGTCTGCCTGAATTTCCGGTGGCATCGGGTAAACTTCGGATCGGAGATAACCCGCCGGTGCCTGTGTAAAGTCGCCGAGAGTTATCCCGGTGTCCGGTGACCCACGGAGAAAGGCGGCGGAGTATCGAGCTGTTGCTGCTTGAGCAGCTCAGCTGTGGTCGAGTGGACGCAGGTGGACGTAAGCTTATATAGGTCGAGGGAGAAGATGTATCGCACGGAATGCGACGTGTCTTATTCACTCAAGCAACTCACTCAACCAAAGAAGTCCCTAGTGTCCAACTTGCCTGCAATGACCACTGATATCACCAAGGATGCCGGGTACAAAGGCGTGTTCCCCTCAAGCTTCCTGTACGGCTGTGCCTCGGCCTCGTACCAGATCGAGGGGGGTTGGAATGCCGAGGGCAAAGGGGAAGGTGTTTGGGACAGAGCACTGAAGGACGCCGCGGACAACGGAGAGGATGCCTGCGATTCGTATCATCTGTGGAAGGACGATATCAAGCTGTTGAAGCGGTATGGGTGTAATACCTATCGATTCTCCATCTCCTGGCCACGAGTCAGGCCGCAAGGTGAGTGCTTGGCTAGCATATCGGGAATTGTCTTAGATTGCAAAACTCACTCTGTCTGTCTGATTGACTATGCTGACACCCAACTCAGGCGGTGCGTCGGACCCGGTGAATGAAGCTGGAATCAAGTACTACTCCGACTTGGTGAGTCGTTACCTATTGAAGAAGCAGTAAGTTGACGGTGATATACCTAGATCGACGCCTTGATCGCCGAAGGAATCACCCCATGCGTCACCATCTTCCACTGGGACCACCCGCAGGCTCTAGAGGACGAGTATGGCTCGTTCTCCAATACAGAGCGCATAGTCAAGGACTTTGGGGCGTTTGCCGAGCTGCTCTTCCAGCGGTTCGGCGACCGGGTCAAGAACTGGATCACAATCAATGAGGTGGGTCTACTCCACAATCTTGGGTCCAGTGCTGACTGGTTTCAGCCACACATCTTCACGATGTTGAGCAGCTTCGTCTTCCGAGCGGGCAAGTGGAAAGGCACCGAGGACACAGCCAAGTGAGTTCAAGTCGATCTGTCGATGTACGCGGACGCTGAAACGAATCTCCCCCCCTCACAGACTCGCCAAGACTTTACTGCTGTGTCACGGCAGGACGGTGGAGCTATACAGGAGCAAGTACCAGCCCGAGCAGAAGGGCAAGATTGCAATCACCCTGGTGAGCCCGTCGTATGTGTGGGCTCTGGTCAACGCTGACTAGATTCAAGAACGTGGACTGGGTCGAGCCCATCGACGATAGCAAGGAGGCTAAAGACGCTGCTCAGCTGAACCTCGACTGGGTGGTCGGTTTGGTGAGCTCTCCCTCGAATTCCGAGATCGTACTCTAGCTGACGATCTGTAAACTAGTACGCTGATCCAGTCTGTGAGTGCCGATATGTGGATCGGAATTTCAATAGCTGACCGTTCTTAGACCTCGGGCGATTCCCTCAAGTCTGTCTGGACAGTCCAGAGGCAGCACCCCACTTGACCTTCACGGACGACGAGTGGGCCGCCGTAAAAGGCTCCTCCGACTTGTGCGTACGGAGGGTTGATACCAGATCAGTAACTGATTGACATCCCTGTTAGCTTCGGTCTGAACCATTATGGCTCGGCATATACCACTGGCGCGATGGTCGACCCGAAGACAGCCGAGGGACCGAGGGCGCTGGCCTTTGGCCCCGCCGTCAAAGTCACCGAGAAGGACGGCAAGCCCATCGGCAACAAAGGTCACAATGGCCATCCCTTCGACGGTCAGTACTGCCAAACCTCAAACCACATACGTGACATAGGCTGACACACTCAGTGCCCTGGGGATTCCGAAAACTGCTGCAATACCTGCACAAGAGGTACACCTCGCCCTCGGTCAATGGGATCCCTATCACAATCACCGAAAACGGCTTTGCGACTCAGGACGAGGCCAATTTATCCTTGGAGGAGCGGATCAATGATGTCCAACGACAGACTTATTACCGGGGATACCTGAAGGAATTGATCGAAGCCCAGCGAGACGACGGTATCGAGATTGGGGGATACATGGCTTGGTCGCTACTGGAGTGAGTCCTGAATCGCCGTTTGGGCAACTGAGAGTGCTGTGCTGAGCGTTGTAGCAATCTCGAATGGAGCTTCGGCTATGCTCCAAGGTTTGGAGTCACCATTGTCGACCGAGAGAACGGGTTCAAGCGAACGCCAAAGGACTCGGCGTATGTCTTGAGGGATATCTTCGCACATGCCATCAAGGCGTGATCGATAACGCCCTATAACGCCGCACGGACGCTTGTATGTGCCTGCGGGGGATCTGCGAGAGGTGCTTGATGTCGTTGTACAGTAAAACATGAAGATGAAGGCCTTCGAGACAAGCGTAGTATACGTTGGCTGTCGCGCCTCGCGCCTATGCGCAGAAACTATTTGAGTGGCGCGCAATTGGCCATCGGTGCCTATCAGATTTTGATGAAGGCCCGCCAAAGATCAGTCTTGTGGGATTGTTTGGGACGAGGGAGTGCCCCAGGGCCCAGATCCTCAGATCAACACCGGGTGGGTGACCAGATCAGCAATCTATCATCAAACTTCATTCACCTATCCACCTATCCATCCGCCTTTACATGGCGAAAACAGCCTGTTCATGCCGGGCCCTCAGCTCTTGTCGGGCCGGAGCGTCTTCCGTACGGATCATCAATCACCTGGGCACCTACCCTCATGCCCAGCGGGCCAGCAATCACGTTCAGTCCAACTTCCTGACGTTGGGCAAGAGTGCTGATGCTACAAGCTCTGACTGGCCGACTGGGGTTGTAGCGACAACACGGGACGCTCGGCGAGCAGTGAGCATCTAGTACAATGATTTGACCTCTCTCAGCTCCGTGCCGTCGTCGAGCGGGACCGCACCCTCGGTCCTCACGAACCTTTACACGTGCATGGAGCCCGCTTGTCGATCCAGTACCCCATCACCTCCCGTCGCTGGGTCTGGGACGTTTCACCTCCTTCCCATTCGGCCGGACTGTGACTAGCCATCGTCAGACTACCACTCACGGAAGACATTACCTGCCTTTCATCACTCCTTTGTCGCCTTATCGGCCGATACGCCAAAGGGCGCTCACAGGATGTCGGAGTTGTCGAGCCTGGGACTGCCTTTGGCCTTCTCGCCTTGGCCACAGGTCAGAGGAGATATCTAATCGTCCCTCTTGACCTTCTTTTCCTAACTTCATCAAATCAGCCTTCTTTAGGTGAACGCAAATAGCCAAATCACTGCGATAGCGACTCGCCATGCCGATCCCATTCTACAGACCGAGTCTGGCTCCTCCGGCGGTATTCGCGGGCGTGGAGATACCAGAGTCCAGAGCGAATTGGCTTTCTAGGCTCACCTTCCAATGGGTCACTCCGATCATGAAGGTGGGCTACTCCAGGCCTCTCGAGGCGGACGGTGAGCTTCGATGTGTCTCATTGTGTCGGACTCCAAGCTGACTATCTCCATAGACCTATGGACGTTGACTCCGGAACTTCAGTGTCAAGAGGTGAGCTATCCATACCCCAACGTAATAATGTTTGATGCAAGCTGACAAGGTGATAGATATCCAAACGCCTAGAAGAACACTTTGTGTCTCGACTTCCTCCTTCAAAGCGCCCGTCAAGTAACCATCCCGATGAAGGTGATCCACCAGTGCCAGCTGAACGAGATACACCTCTCCCGATTCCCATCGCGGCTGACCCCCAGGAATTCTCGGAGCGGAGGTTTAGTAGACCCTCCAGTCGAGCGGCCTCGCCAACGCCAGTGCCAGAGGCTAATGCTCGGCGGATGGAGGTGGTGTCCCGCCTGCAGGTGGTTCCAGAGGTTGAACCTGTGCCGCAACCCTCCGCCATCGTAGCAGGAGCTCAGGAGGATACCGAGGAAAAGGCCGGACCCACATCAACTGATAAGCACCCTGCAGGAGGTTCCGCTGCTACTCCAATCCATTCGTCCGGTTGGCTTGGAAGAAGGAAAGCGAAGAGGATTCGAAACGGTGATCTTGTCGAAGAAGACGGGGTGGTGTACGACCAGAGCCTTCTCAAGGCAATGTACAATACCGTCTGGAAGAGATGGTGGCTAGGTGTCATCTTGAAAGGTCTTGGAGGTGGGTCTCCGCTGTCTGGTACGCGAATACACTCTCTGATTTGCTCTGCTAGCCGTGTTACAAGTGACCGCACCCCTGGTGACGCGATTGATTATCGAGCAAATCACCCTCGCGCATCTATACCACGCTGCGCAAAAAGCAGGAACCTCCCTCGAGGGATTGCAGCCCCCAAAGTCCGTTGGCTATGGAGCCGGACTTGCCGTGGCTCTATTTGCTATGCTCATGACGGCGAGTTTGCTCGTGTATCAGGCTTTGCAAATTGGTTCAGTAGTGGGATTCATGATGCGCTCGGCGGTTCGTCCTCAGTTCTCCCCCTACTTGTTGCTGATGGGAAGGTAGCTCATCGATCTCATTGGGCAGAAATCCCTGTGAGTGCAGTCCGAGTTACACTCAAGGACAAGGCTGATGCATGGTAGTCGACTGTCTAGTCGCGCTAGGGGGAGCATGACGAATGGTCGCTTGACGACCATGGTCTCTGCCGATGCGTCCTTCCTGGTGAGCTGCCCTCTTTTTGTCGACTCTCTCCGCAGCTCACTCCATCCACAGGACTTCTCGGCCCCGATGACGCTTGATCTTGTGGTGCAGCCGGTGCAGATCGTAGTGGGAATGGGACTGCTCATCTACACTCTGGGCTGCTCCGCCTTGGTCGGTCTGGCCGTGAGTCCACCTATGCTCATTCACCTGATCCATACCTCGACGTCAGTGCTCACTTAAGACTAGGTACTCGCCTCAGCAGGTCCCGTGCAAGGTATATCAGCTGTCCTCCCCGGTGCAGGGTATTCCCAGCTGACCAGACCCCCAGCATTCATGTTCACCCAGATGGTAAAGTATCGCCAAAAGCAGCTCGTACACGTTGACGCCAGAGTCCGCCTCCTCTCAGAGGTCATTGAGAACATCAGGGCAGTCAAGCTGTATGCCTATGGTAAACTGTTCGGCGAGCAAGTCCGCGATCTGCGGAAAAGCGAGTTGAAGGAGTTACGGAAGAATGGCTTCAATCGAGCGACCATGAACGCTACTATGGCTTTCATACCCACTCTCGCGGCGGTCCGTGAGTTAGACTCCACCCCCCCGCCTTTTTTTCCTGTTCTGCAACTGGACCTCGACAATTCGTAGAAGGATAGTCCAGAGAGAAGAGCGCTAATGACCGTAGTCACATTCATCACGTACGGCCTGTCTGGCCACGACCTGGACCCAGCGACAATCTTCACCGGATTGCAGTTCTTCAATGTGCTCAAGACCCCAATCGCATTCTTGCCCATGGCTCTCACGGCGGTGTCGTGAGCTGCTCATTTCCTCGTCGTGGTAGACTAGCTGACAATCGGCTAGCGACGCCGCAGTGGCTATCAGTGAGTCAAGGCACAGTGCATTCGTTGACAAGCAGAGCGGATAGGAGTCTTGATGCAGAGCGAGGAGATGCCCCGGCAACTGCATATCGATTGCAGCTCTCCTTATGCCATATCCGTCGTCGGGCATTTCACCTTCGAGTCCACTGATACTGAAGTGACCGGTGTCTCTGACAACGACGCGGGGGAGAAGGCTGAGCCCAGTGACGAGCCATTCACCCTACGAGGCATCCAGATGGCGATTCCAAAAGGTCAGAAATGTCGCTTCGATGATGCTCGTCATCGCCCGATCATTGTGCTGATCGGTCTTAGGTGCACTGGTCTGCATTGTCGGCCGAGTTGGGACTGGCAAGTCGGCCCTCCTATCCGGTCTCCTAGGTGAAATGCGACAAACCACCGGGCAGACCATTTTCTCCGACGCCGTGTCGTATGGTCAGTTACGATTATGGCACACTTCATCGGCCTGTAGCTGACTCATCTGTATCAGTCCCCCAAGACGCCTGGATCCACAGTGGTACGATACGGGACAATATCACCTTTTCAGCGGCATCAGAGGACATCGACCCTGTTCGGCTGAAAGCCGTCATCGTGGCCTGTGGCCTGGAGAGCGATGTTCTGGGTATGCCCAATGGCTTATTGTGAGTCAACTCCGGCTTCATGTCTCATCTCGTTCATATGACAGTGGATAATCGAGGCGGACAGAAGAGCTAATTCAGTGACCTAGCACCAGAGTCGGCGAGAAAGGCATCTCCCTCTCTGGCGGCCAGAAACAGCGTATCGCCCTAGCTCGCGCAGCGTACGATACCTCCAGCCCGATCGTCCTCCTGGACGACCCGCTCTCGGCGGTGGATGCCAACGTCTCTCATCAGATCCTGAACCAGTGTATCCTCCAAGGCGCGCTCTCCGCGAGATCTAGGGTGATAGTCACGCACGACCTGGACGTGGTGTCGAGGGCGGATTGGGTAGTCGTAATGGACAGACAGGGCCAGATCGGCAGTATCGCCCAACAAGGGCCTTATCACGTGAGTCCCCACTCTGAGCCTTGACTGTCGTGTAGAGGTGTTCTGATATAGTATTGCAGATTCTGAGTCGACAGCATGGCATCCTGCAGACATTACTGAGGGAACATGCCCCTCGTCTTAGAACCGCCCATTCCCGAAGCACAGTACTCCGTCCACAGACTCAGCTCGAGACTCGCCCTCAATCGGCGTACGCTGTGCAATCCTCCCAGCGCTTGTCAACTTGGTACCTCGACCAAGGCCCGTCCCCGCTGTTTGACCTGGAAGAGGAACGCGAGGTCGGGGTCCTCCCCTGGTCGGTATACACGACTTATGTGAAGGCAATGGGGTCGTGGGGGTGGGTTGCCGTAGCGGGGGTATTGTTGTGCTTGACGCAAATGGCCAATGTCTCAAATTCGCTCTTTCTGGGATTCTGGGCTGGCAACGAGCTTGGACTGCCGCAGACGAGCTATATGGTGGTGTATGCGTGTGAGTAGCTGCCTGAGCCAATTCGACCTCCATGAGCTACAATCTGACCATTTGCAGGTCTCGGAGTCGGCATTGCGATATTCACCGTAAGTGACGACAGAGCTTTCGTCCTAGATTGAAATTGAGCTGCGGCAGAGCGTAATCGCTGACCCCCATACGTAGTGGTCAGCCTCGTTCATCATGTTCCTAGCTGGGATTCGGGCCTCGTACCACCTTTTCAACTCGGCCTGGGACGCCGTCCTCCGCGCTCCAGTCTCATGGCACGATCAGACCCCCGTGAGTCTCTGTCTGTGTCAATGCAAGCTGCTCCTGGATGTCACTGATGCGGAGATTACAGAGCGGGCGTATCATCAATCGCTTGTCAAAGGGTGAGTTGGGTCAGCTTTTCGCTTCACGGCTGGCCAAGCTGATAGACCGGTTGATACTCAGACATCGAGATGCTAGATGACCGTATGGCTTTCGCTTGGGAACAAATGCTGGCGTGAGCTGCCATCCTGTCCTCTTATCGTCACCGGACGGACAAACTCCTAATACCTGGACTGTAGGACCGCGCTCGCCGTCGTGGGCACACTCGGACTAGTGCTCTACGTGTATCCATACCTCGGTATCGCCTTCATACCGCTTTGCATCCTATACGTGAGTTCACCACCAGAGTGATCTGACTCCCCCAGCACCATCACCTGACTTCCTTCTCGGCTGATCGTGATATGCTGTCATGCTGACTATCTCCGTGTAGTACCTCTGCGCCGCGTTCTACCGCCAGACTTCGAGGGAGATCAAGCGGGTAGACTCGATTTCCAAGAGTTTCATCTATAGCTCGTTCAGCGAGCAGGTGCGTTTCCCTGCCCGCAGAAAGAATTCGTGGGGATCACTGCTAAGACGAGGTTATAGCTCGGGGGGCTATCGGTCATCAGGGCATTTCGGAAGCAGGGGACATTCGAGCGCCGACTCCAGTCTGCGATCAACAACGAGTGTGTGAGTAGACTGCGAGGTAACGCCGCGATCTCCAAGACTGACGAAATTTCTCGTACAGCAAGCCTACATTATAACGGTGAGCTGGAGCGATTCCAGTTAATCACCTCACCGGTGCGCAATCCAGCTGACTCAGTCTATAGATCACAATTCAGCGGTCAGCTCTCTAGTTCCCATTGACGGTCGAAGACATCAGCTGAAAATCTTGACTGTGCAGATGGCTCGGGGTGCGACTCGACCTGTTCAGCAATCTCTTGGTGATGGTGAGTCGTGCCGGCAGCTAGATCGTCTGTGAGATCCCTTAGCTGAACTGTATCCAGCTCATTGCCATCATTGGCGCTGTGCTCCGCGACTCTGTCAACCCGTCCAAGTTTGGGGTAGTGCTCACGTACACGCTCGCCGCGGCGGCTCTGTTCGCCAACCTGGTATCCCTGTACGCTCAAGTCGAGCAGGAGATGGTGGGTCATCTTATTCGCATGATTATAACCAAGTTCAATACTGACAATCCCGCAGAACAACGCCGAGAGAGTGCTGCACTACACCAATCTCCCCTCAGAGCCGACTGCGACTCAGGACTCCGATGATCTGGATCCCAACTGGCCATCTGAGGGGAAGATTGACTTTGACGGGGTATACCTCCGATACAGGCCCGACTTGCCTCATGTCCTCCGCGGGCTCAGCTTCACCGTCGGCGCCGGAGAGAAGGTGGGCATTATCGGGCGGACGGGCGCCGGGAAGAGCAGTATAGCCCAAGCGCTATTCCGTATGGTTGAACTCGACCGCGGTGGGATATTCATCGACGGGGTGGATACCAAGTCTGTCGACATTGACGAGGTGGGCTCTTTCAGATATCTCCGATCCTTTAGTCTTCGCTTGGGGTGCTTGCTGACAAGTCTAGCTCCGATCTCGACTGGCCATCATCCCACAAGATGCCTTCCTCTTCGAGGGCAGTATAAGGTGTGTCCCCGTGTTCGAATCAGTGGAGTCAAAGTCTGACTGTCTGTAGATCCAATATTGACCCGGCGGGCGTACACCCCGACGCCGAGCTCAATGCGTGTCTCGACCTGATCCTCTCCGACCCCATGGCGACAGAAGCGCTTAGGTCAAAATTGGCTCTCGATTGTGTTGTCAGTCATGAAGGTGCAAACTTCAGTGCTGGGGAGAAACAGCTAGGTAAGTCCCAAATACGTCCTCCTCCTCATCCTCTGCCTCGCGGGTTGCAGCCCGACTGACACAAACTGTCAGTCGCTCTTGTGAGGGCATTGATGAAAGGCACCAAGATCGTCTTGTTGGACGAGGCGACATCGTCCGTGGATCCAGAGACGGATGCGCTGATCCAGCGAGTCATCCAATCCCACTTCAAGCACGTCACCGTGAGTCCATGCTCCCCAATCGCTCCTCCAAGCTACGGAAGGTCTGTGAGTTCGATCACTGCTGACTGCTTTGGCGGCAGTTGCTGTCGATTGCACATCGCCTGCAGACGGTAGCGTACTATGATAGAATCCTGGTCATGGACCAAGGCCAGGTCGTCGAGGTGAGTTCAACACCGACTCGCTCGATATTGAGTATGACGGACGAGGGCTGAAGCTTCGCAGTTTGACACGCCTATACGCTTGTTCGACAATGGGTCGATTTTCAGAACACTATGTGATCGAGTGGTAAGTAGACCTAGTCTGAACATACTGCCTCGCGGCTGATGCCAAATAAAGGGACTCCGACGACAAGACCTCATTAGGCTCAAACATGATGCCGAGTTTGCGACGCAAATGGCGAGAGATCGCTCATCGCTGCTGTACCACTTCACCGTAGCAGATGCCTGGGAAAAGACTGGACCGAGGGATACCTGGTTTGGATAGATGCTCTGATTTAGTACGAGTACGGGTTCCGAAGATCCCCACCTGTGAGCGGTCGGTGTCCTGGTAGACAGAATACAGCTCCATCTCTGCCGCATAACACAATTATAAATCGCGTACGTACTGAACATGTATCCTCCCAGATCAAGCCGCCTTTCCCTTGCCCAGACCTCCGGGCAGTGGGACCAAGACAGAAGTTTCCTCGACGTACTTCCTCCACTTTGGGTCACTTCCCCATTTCTTCTCGGCCGACTTCTCGAGGGGTGGGACTCCAGAAGCGTATCTGAGAAGAACGTAGGTGAAGATTGGAGACAGCCAGACGAGCGATCTGGCCCTGCCTTGCGAGAGAGCGGACATGGCAAGGACAGGAGGTCCGAGTTGGAGCGCGAATTCACCCAGGTAGCTACTTTGCGTCAGCCAGGACTCTAAGATGCCACAAGGCTGAGGTAGGGTGATGGAAGACTCACTTGGGGTGTCTCGAGATTGACCAAAGACCGGATGAAATAAACTTCTCCTCGTGCTTCTTCTCCTCTTTGGCCTTTCTCCATGCGCTCTTCTCTGCTCGATGTCAGCTGGCCCCGGCAGTACTTGGTTTCCGTACTCACCGCTATCGGCGAGGATCTCAAGACCGAAGCCTGATGCCCAAATACCCAGTCCAATGAGGTCTTTAACACCCAGGGCAGCTTGAGATGCAGGAAGGACGTTGATCAGAACAGCGGGGAAGGAGATAAGAGTGACCCAGAGTGCTTGACCGAACCTGATTCGGTAAGATAAGTCACAGGGCTTACAACACCTCGCCAACATGATTAGCTCACCAGAACCCAGAGAAAGCAGCGGGTTTGCCTTTGACATCGTCAAATCGACCATCTTTACCGGTTTTCAGCACACGCTGAAAACAGAAACCATCAGTCTTGTGTTCATGCGCGGATCGTGAGAGTGAATTACTTGGAAGAGGAAGCTGCCCAATCTGCCAGCCCAGAGGAGGTACATCGCGGTGACCAAGAGCTGACGTGGGTGATGGACCGAGAGGTCAAATGGTCGGAATGGGATTCGGGGGCCGGAAGTGAAGAGCGATCGTGCAGCAGGGTAGTACTGGGATTACCGTGTCAGCTTCCCTCCCCCTCATACCAGGTGTAGTCGACTCCACTGGCACCTTCATCTGCCTGAACCCCTCACTCACCAAAGAGAGCAGAGTGGTCGAGATGAAACCAAGAGAGCCGGCGAGATCATAAAACTTGTCTGTCTGCTTGGGTACCGAGTATGCCGCAAAGGCAGTCTGGAAGGCGAAGCTGGGGATCAAGCATCAGCTTCCACCCTTCCTACCCATTATCAGGCCCCTTGATACTCACGTGAAGCCCACCACGCCCGCCAATTTGGACACGACTCCGGGATGTAGACCTAGGAATGCCATATTGAATGACGCCGGATAGCTCAAGTAGGGTTGATGTTGAAAGGCAACCTCCTGCTGTCCCCTGTTAAGTACTTATACCGATGCTCTCCATCTTGCTCACCTGCAAGACCACGAATCCCACGATGTCCAGCCTCCAACCTCGGCCATCATCCCCGCCCGAAAGAGTCGCGTTCGATCGGCACACAGGTCGTGACGTCACGCCCCAGTGATGCCACGTGCAAGTCATGCAGCAAGCTATTTGGCTTCCCACAGTCGCAGTCGCAACCACCGAAAGGTTTGATTCCGTCAGCTCAGGGAGGCTCAGGGCACTCCAGGGCCAAGCTAGTCGATCAGGCACGCGTCGCGTGTTCTGGACCTTTTTTGTTTGTTCCCACCAATGAGAACAACAAAGATCCGTGCTCTCTCTGATGCACTGATCGATATCGAGTCTTCGCCGGATGAGGAAACATGAAGAGCTTTGAAGCTACTCGTCACCTTGCATCTTCTCTATCATTGTCTCGATGCGCAATAACTGACTGAGCCGAGCCGAGCACGAGCTCCCGCTAGAGCACATTTGCCGTCACAATTCAGCTTGCGACGCGTCTCGGGGAGTCGGGATCTGTCAAGATTGACTCAAGTCTTCCCGTCAGATCCTCTAGGGGAGATCATGGGCCAGAAAGAATCGCTCTGGCCAGATCTACCTACGTGGATAGTAGGAGACTTGCTATAGACTACCCGTTCAGTCACCGAATCGAGCAATGTTGACGAGCAGTTGAGGACCCCTCGCCTTAGTGGCACCCGGTTGGCGAACGTTGAAACAACAAACTTTGGTCTTGGCGTTTATTGGCTTCATCCTTTGTCTCGTTCTCCATCCTGCTCTCTCTCTCCGTGTTTCCTCTTCAATTGAAGGCGGCCTTTGTTCAAACGATCTCTCTCACGCTCTTTACTGTACGATCATTGCATACATACCCCACGCTAGAAGCAGTGGGAACGACCTCGTCTTCAACCCGGACACGACAAGCTCAGCTGGAATCTCAACATCAACACGCGATAAACATCTCAGTGTCAACAAATCTGAGTCTTTGTATCGACATAGCGCATCTCTAAACACCATATCGTGGATCTAGCGGCGGAGCTTTGTAGCACAGATATCGAAAACCGTCACCCAACAAGCAGCACTTCGAGGCTCAATACCACCTTCATCAGTGTCAACACACCTCGAGGCATCTACCAGGACTCGATCTCTCGGCCATGCGGCCATCACTCCTCCCACTCACTCTCGTCATCCCTCAACTCTTCACCCCCGTCCTTTCGCTACCTTCGCCTACGAATCATGGACGACGAGCCCACCCCGCTCGACATCTACCGGAGATTGAGGTCAGAGGAGTGGACGACGACATCAATGCTGCTGTTGTGCACGCATTGGAGCTCGTGCCTCGGCCGGGACCATCAGCAGCGGCTTTATTAGCCACCGGACAGTCTGTCGACCTTTTGCCCATTGCGGGCAACTCGGCAATCAACGCTGCGTCCTATGGTCGACTCACACGATTTCTGCCTCAAGTCATGACGAAAGCCATCGAGTCGACAGTCCATTCGTGGGAGTACGGAGCGTTGGTCGAGTCGTTGCTGGAGGTTTACCTACCCCGCTTGACACCCTTCGCATACGACTCTTCGGCCTTCAAGTCGGATATCCCGTGGGCGGCACTTTGGGTCGTAGAGGGAGCTATTGCAGGGTACGACTGGACTGGAGCACCATCACCCAATGAGAACCCGTCATCACTTGCCGAACTGTCCAAGTACCTCGACAGCAGTACGACGCCAACCGCATTATCCCCGAAACCACTCCTGAATGGAGATGGCTCGCTTGGAGACCCTGCAAGTTTGGGCTTTGGAGTTTGGATCTTGGCCCGGTTTGCCAGTAGAGCGGATGTCAGAGCGGGAATGAAGACGACGCACAGCTCTGCTCAGTTGGCCTGGGCGGTCGGCAATCAACTGGCATACTTGAACCAGGGCTACAGAGCGGATAATGGCAACGGGACCATCTCGATGAGAGAAGGCGCTTTCCAAGTTTGGTCGGATATGGGTTCGATGATCCCTCCTTTCCCAGCTTGTGAGTAGTGCTTAGCCTCCGAAGATCTGCCAAAGTGCTGACATCCGATAGACCTCGGCCTCGACACCTCCTCGGTGGACCTCTTATCTTATGGTATCGACCAATGGGGACTGGAATCGTCTTCCCTGATCGACTATAGTACCAACCTCTACCGACACATCAACGACTTTGACGCACATCTCTGGTCCACCGGTAACGGATGGATGTTGCACGGAGCTGTCCGAGTTGTAAGTCTCTCCTTGCGATAAGCTAGATATCGACTAATGCCTCTTCAGCTCGCATCGATCAGCGCGGCTAGGCAAACCTCGTCATTCAGCACTGAGTTGGACGGTACCATGAACCAAATGTCGGAGGTCTTTGAGGCGCTCTTCAGTCAGCTCACCGTGAGTGACCCCTTCTGCCCGTATAACTTCGCCTGTGGCCAACGACTGACCCTCTGCCATCTTCCAGAGCGAGAACCTCGTGCCCAACTACTTGCACCACCCCGACAGCTCTCTCGGTGGCGGTGAGACAGCTGGAACTGCCATCATCGTCGCCGCGTACTACCGATGGCTCACGCTCGGCCCTATGAACGCTCCGGACTGGCTGCGTTCGGCCGCTGCAAAGGCCTTTGACGGGGTGGTTGCAAAGATCGACAATGATGGATGGCTCACTCAGGCCGTCAACCCTATGGGTCCATGGGTCGTGGATGGCGCCAAGAGCCCCGAAGGGCAGAGTTTCGTCGGGATGATGTGGGCAGCGAGGACTCGTGCGGGAATCTAAGTCCAGAGCTGTGAAAGCGCTGGCAAATAGAGGCAGAGGTGTGATGAGATGTTGGAAGGAGGATGATGGCGTGCATTGACGCCGCATACATCGACGAGTGTTTAAATTGTGAGAGGACTTTGATAGACGCTACAAGTATAGTTTCCCTTCGTTCGCTCTACTACTTTGTAGCATACTGGGATGTACAGGTGACATCTCCGACTGTAAACCACAACGGCTATGACGACTGCGGTATTACTGCTTTATCTGTGCCATCTCGGGCTTCTTTGGAGGTTCCGGCGCAGGACCTAGGTCATCATCGCTCTCGTCATCAGACTGTAAGTATCGTTCATCAGTATCGTGCTCACTATACTCGTCTCGGAACTGGCTACACTCACCTCCTCTGCCCGAGGCGAACGGCTCGCGCTCCGACCTTTACTATCACTCCTCCTAGGTCTGACGTCTTGCTCCTTGCCATCCTCCGGATCGTATTCGTCGTCATCATCCTCATCATCGCTCCCACGGCCTCGACTCCGCTGACTTCGCTTTTTGCGATCCCGCTTTGCATGTCGACCCATGCCGTGCTCTTTGTCCTTTGCATCCAGACATGCCGTGCAGCAACACCCACAGAGCTTGAAGCAGGGTCGGACCATACCCCAGCACTGCATAAAACAGCACCAGAGGAGCAAGGCCACGAACAATCCAAGACCAACACAAACGCCGATGATCAATCCTCGATGGTTCGCCGGCCAGTTCTTCAACTACAAGTCACGGATGAGCCGCCCGGATCCCTCTGCTCCAATCTCATGCAGCCAGACGGCACTTCACTCACATCATTGTACCAGTCCATCATCTCGGATGCGCTCTTGCCCGCCCCAGCGGCCCCCGTAGCGAGATCTTTGGCTGTAGTCGCTGCATCGGTAGCGTGATCCTTGACCGTTGTTGCAGCTTGGGTGACTACTGGCGCAACTGTTTCAGTGGCCACTGGAGCGACAGTCTCCACGGCGACGGTTGTGATGGCCGCACCGGCATCTTTCCCAGCATCTGTTATTTGAGCAACGGGAAAGCCTCTCCTTAGGAAGAAGTCGATGACGGGCATCGAGGGTGAGTATCTGTCGGAGTACTTGCGTCAAGCAGAGCTCCGTTCCTCCGGTAAACAGACTCGAGAGCTGGATGAAAGTGTATCGCATTGATACATGCCACTACATGGTCCGTAGTCCATAACCCTGTCATCTTGGCGAAACACGATAACTCGCCCCGGTATCCCAGGTTGATGTCAAAGGACGCGCCCGGTGAACCTTTTTGCTTGCAGGAGGTCAAGGTGTTGAAACCGATCCGGTGACACCATGAGCTTAGTCGATCATGAGAGGAGTGCGGTGCAATAGTGGGCGTCAACATGGCAACAAAGACGAACATCAGTCTGGGTCAAGTCAAGGTCAAGTCTGGGTCCACAGGTCTGGCCCTCTGGGTGGGCCAGCGGAGGAGAGAGCGGGATCAAATTCGTCGGTCCGATCGCTTGCCGCTTGAGACGCTGAACACTTGCTGAACACTCTTCCTTGCACTTTCCTCATGCTCCTCGGCCGTTTGATCTCGCCAGTTTCAACGACCGAACCGAGGTCTCTTGCTCGCACGAACCGTCAGCCTTGCCGCCATCACCTCGACTCGCTTCAAGTGACGTAGCGAACTTGTACTGGATGAAGTACTACTGCCATTCTCTCTCCCCTCTCCCTTGCTCGATCTTCCATCCCTTCAGTCTCCCGGACTTCCAACCGGCATAAAGGATCACCCTCATCTGGCCATCTCGAAACCTCATGGTGAAACGTCTGGCATGCATGACCGATGGAGAGCCTCGCCACCAGCTCTGAGGCCAAGCGGGAAGCCCGGGGGGAGGGAGCGAGCGGCGGACGACTCAGGTTTTCGACGATGGGCCTTCCATAAATCCTTGAACGTATCGCTCTAAGACGGCTCAAGGCTTGTTTCCCTCGCCACTATACCATTACCACTACCTTTAGGCTAATACTTGTTGACATCACGTAGACTCCAGCTGTCAAACATAACCCCCTCGACAAGCAGCAAGCCCAGCAGACACATTACACAGACCCTGGACAACAGCCCTCCACTTTGATTTGCCGCCTTCGTCGATCCGTATGAATCACTACACCCGATCATACCTCAACGAAGAAGGCTACAGAGATACAAAACACCTGACACATCACTATCCCAATAGACTTTGCGATCACACTCGACACCGGAAGGTCTGAGGCATGGATAGACTTCAAATTGCAGATGAGGAGGAGCCGGACGCCGCTCGGCTACAAACCGTTGCACTCGGTCTGGGAGGTTTCGGACAGCAGTTTCAACAACCTCCCAGCACCCCGAATCACGATCCCCTCTTGGATGATCTGGATCGTCTGAGTCCGCGACAACATTCCCCTGATGTTGACAACGATGATGTTACGAGCGTGGACAGTGACGAGACTGAACGGCCACTGACAAGCTATCTAAGAAACATAGGCAACTTTGGTGGTTTGCTCGGTGACAATGCACCCGGCACAAAGTCAATTCCCGGACCCGCCAAGACTGAGACTTGGATCGATGAGAGCTTTCTCGGCGACTCGGAATCTGAAGCGGCGTCGATCAGGGACGCCAAACAGAGTATCATTACGGACACGACTCTTGGAGACGGACAGAGGTTGGTGCTAAAACGCTCTTCGCCGCCCCTTCCGCCGGGGTATGGTCCGGGCATATTCGACGTCGACAACAGCTCTCATGGTCACGGGCTGCTGGGAGATCCTTCCGGCTACGACGGCGGCGAGGAACTTGTCATGAACCCACCTTCTGGGGATATTCATTCCTGTGACAATTGCGGCGTGATCACAACAACAAGCCAGGTATTCCCGCGCTCCATCATCGGTTCCGACAACGATCCCATAAATGACAGTTACCATCAAGCTCGACCCGATTCGACAATACGATCAAAAGGAAAAGTAGGAGTGTATGGAGGATACGATACTGCAATACAATCCAGTCTACCCCGTCGAATCCGCAGCTTCGAGGAGCTGCCCAAGATGGTTTGCGAGCCTTGCAGTGTTCTGCGACAAAACGGAAACGAGCTACCTTACACTGAGGCCAAAACTCGTTGGGAGAACGAAACCAGTCAAAAGATTGATGGTCCCTTGGGTCGCCCATTCGAGGAGCTTGTCAAATCTGGAGGAAGCTACTGCTCGGTATACGACTGCGACGAGCTCGGCGTCGAAACTGCCGAAACGGTCGGTAAGCGCGGGATTCTGGATCTGACGAGATCTCGACGGTTTTGCAAGTCACACCACGAGCTGGTGACCAGACCGGCCAGAGGTGCATCGCTGCAGTTGAAGCTGAGTAATGAGTATCACGCCGACTGCATCATCCACGACACTGCGACCAAGATCGCTGATTGGCTCCGAAGTGGAGCCTACAAGTCGGAGGATATCCCTCGACTAGAAGATCATCCGGGATGGCCATATTTGGTCAAGTCTACTTGCGATACTGGTGGTAACGGCCATATCTGCTGGAACGACAAGACTCCCGATATGGACTCTTGCCTAGTGTGCACGGGATTCGAACAGACTTTGGACAGACAAAGTCAAGAACGGAGCCTGATGGATAAAAACGATAGATCCCTATCCGACGATTGGTGGTTGTGCAATATGCGAATGGTGAGCCGAGGCAGGAAGAGCAATTGCAGCAAAGACTCAACCACCTGGATGAGCAAGAAACACCTATACCCCAACCTCGTGAGCAAGACCGAGAAGAGCAAGGTCTCTTCTGGGGTATGCGAGCGACATCAGCAGAAACGGTCCCTCGAGCAATCTTGCCGGACGTGCGGACGAGCGCCGGGTCACGACGCCGCGACGGGGTATGTCTTTCACCCGGCGGAGGATCTCACTGGTGGTCACTGCGAATCCTGCTTTACCGCCAAGGGCTTCACCTCGACAGAATCTGCAGGCGAACAAACCCACCCCAGCCAAAGAGAGCAGCTCGTTGAGGCCATTCGCCGGGCCCGGGCCAAGGAAGGAGGCAGTGGCTCGAAATCTCATCAGGAGGGTAGTATCAAGCTCGATGACTACCGCTCAAGAGGTCCCGCACACGAGGCCGAGTCTAGGCGTATCAAATTGCGTTCATACCGGCGCGTTCTGGGCAGCACTCTGAGGACCCTTCGAGGCGACTCCACGGAAGCCATCCCGAGTAAAGCGTCTGACCTTCTGGAGGATGCGATGGATCGGACTCTCAGGACTTTCGCCGAGACCGACAAACAGGTCAAACGCTTGGACAGCTTGGTTCCATTTGGCCAACTCGGCGAGACCGACTTGGAAATTGAGACGGCAAGACATGAGGCGAGTCAGAGGCTCGAAGCCATCATTGAGCGATACACCACGTACTGGATGCTGGCAAACCCTCCCTGGGCTGTAAAACACCGTTCCTCCGAAGCCACTGGGGACACAGAAGACAGCGAGCGAGACTAGTCTGAGGCTGCAGCGCGGGCCGTCTCACAAGTCACAATCTTCCAGACGACTCGACAGGGTATTGTTCGCCCGATCATATCCTTTCACTATCTCATGATCCTTTGATTCCACACCACTACTCGAGCCAATGCAAACAGCCCTATAGCACATCAACTCGTCCCACCATCAACACCCATTGATCCAATCAAAACGCCCAGTATGTCCGCAAGACCAGCTACTAACATCGCCTCCGAGGTCCATGTGCTGAAAACCAAAGCGGCCATCAAGCGCGGTCTCAAAACAACACCAGAGCAGACCGAGACAATATGGCCCAAGCCCGAGTTTGTACGTTCTTCGTCACCCTCTCCATTAGCTCGGGTGCTGATACAGTAGTGCAGGGACCCAGTATGCAGATTGACAATATCACAAAAGAGGGCAAAGCCGCCGATGGATTCATCATCCCCGCTGGATCGATGTTCCCCCTGGGATGCGCTATACCCAATAGCACGGTGGGTCGTACGATACCTCAATGTTCTGTCGAGGGCTAGGCTGATACGACTGTCAGGTATTGCAGTACGGGGCTTACTTCCCGCCTGGGACGATGGTGAGCCAGTCAGCTGAGGCATTTGGGGAATCAGACAGCTGATGCCTTGTTGATGTAGTTCCCCGACGGCGTCTTGGTACCGATCCACGCCAGAATGGTGAGTCTTCTACGATACAGCAGATTCCATGTTGTCGAGCAAGCTGACCCAGTGGTAGGTCTCGGTACAACCTATCAGAACCCTGAAACCCGGCGACGTCCCCGCAGAAGCGGTCTGCACCATCATGTAAATCGGCAAGACGAACAACTAAGCCTGAACGGGAGGATCTTATACACTCATACATGCAGAACAGACTAATGCAATCTGATGACAAGACATACTGATCACTTCTTGATCGGCCCACTGACAGACTTGTCCTCGGGGGGCAGGAAGGGAAGTAGCAGTTCTTCCATCATGGCAAAGACGTCGCGCTGCATCTGGTCCATACTCCACGCCGCTGCGAGGGTCAGCGGGGTTTAAGAGGGTAGTGGGTACTCGGTACTCACTGAACGGGGGCTCGACCTTGTCTGCCATCTTGGCGATCACCGGAATCCGAGTACGAGTGACCCACTGCTCATCCTGTCAGCACTACCAGTCTAACAGCATTCTCGGCTCTAGCCGGAGCAGGCTTGCTCACCTTTCGCAGGTCCTCTTTGGTCTTTGGCACCTCTTTCTCCGGGAGTTTATCGTACAGAATCGACATGATCCAGAGACTCGCCGCTATCACGTTCACCTCCTCCTCGGTATCGAGAAACACATCAGGCGGGATGTCGATCAGCCTGATGGCCCCGGCGGGAATAGGACTTTTGAGGAAGTGTTTCTTCAAGACGGGATTGGTGAACTCGTGAGGCATGGTGCGGGGCTGAGTGGGTGCTAGGGAAAGGTGAGTACGTTGTTAGTAGGGTGGCAGGAGCTGGGACTTACCCATGATGTAGGTGGTCTCTGCTGATCAGACACTATCCGACGTGACACTTTGACCGGCTCTTATAACACATGCACTCCAGGAGATCATTCCAGCAGCTCGACAGTTCACCACTAGTGTCCTTTGTGAGTAGGCGAACAAAGGATCAGCGGTCACATCGTCATGGACTTGACGCCTGTCCAGACTGTCTAACGAGATCGTAGGCCACCAAATCCTGCTACCGACCGAGTGTAAGTGAGAATCGACCTGTGACTTGGACCTCACGACACCGTCGAGGCTTGTGTACTGCCATCGAGTCCCCTCTCTTCATCCGATTCACCAATACTTGACCGCATAGCAACTGTATGTGGTGCTAGATGCTCAGACGACCGAGTCATCGTCTGTCGAGCCAACCTTTGGTCATGGCAACCTTTGAACCATCAACCATCCTTTCACCCTGTTGGCGTCACAGCCTAGAGCGACATGCGTGCTGCAGAGACTCTCGCCACCATGAACGACGCTGACCAAAAGCGAAACTAGCTGACTGTTCAAATCATATCTCGTTCATCTCATCCCCCATCAGCTCCCACAACCCATCACCCACTGCTTCCCTCAAGACTCGATCGACCTCCATCCCCGCGATGGGTAACAGCGAGAGAAAGAGCAGTCGAGGACGGCCCCCGATCTCTCCAGAGCAACTATCACAGCTCGCATCCCGACTCTTCAATCCGAACTTCAAACCCCCAAGACTTCACTATGCCCCAACTCCACCTTCCCTGTCCATGTCACGATTGCAGCCCCATGCGGAGATTGACGAGAGACCTTACTATCGGATTAGGCGGTTTCGCACTTGGAACAACGCCGCCCCTCCTGTCAGACTAGCCCTCCTCGATCCTCGACGCCGGGGTGAGCTTTTCTTTCCCCCTATGATGGTTCCTTACTATGCAGCTGTCGAGCTGATCCTGGTGCGTAGGGCATTTGCGTCGATATCAAACTTTCGCCACACCAAACATCGGGATCATCACCCGAGGACAATTTGTGACTCTGTACGACCCCTCAGCGCGTCCGAGGCCAAAAGTCTTGACTGTGAAACCTCTCGTCTTGCCAGTCTCGCCCATCCCAGCACCGGGGATGCCCAAGATCAAGCTAACGCGGACTGAGAGAAAGGCGAGGTATGCCAGACTACTCCAGTTCAAGTTCACCCTCGATCAAGAGCATGAGAGGAGGTTTCGTAAAGGCATGCGAATGCTAATGGCCTATGCCATTGACTTCGAGAGGAACAATACGTGAGTGAAAACATAGAGTACTCTGCAATGGCAATGCTGACGAAGCTGTAGTATCCCCTGCGAGGACTGGGAAACGGGCAAGGACCTCTGGCGGCCTGATGCAAACATACTCGAGATGAAACAATGGTGAGTACCGATTCGCCAGCAATACAAGAAGAGCAGAATGCTGACTCACTCTGCGTCGACAGGACTCAGTTCTACCGCGACATCCGGAAGAAGTCGCAGAACATCTATCACTATCTCCAAGAAACCGACATCAACCCCGTGCCCCGCCGGGACGAACTCAAGAAAGCCGTCAAGGCAGAGGAAGACCGTCGGGCGGTGAACCGAGAGCGGAAACAGGCCAAGAAGCGGGCCAAGGAGGAAGAAGCCGAACGACTTCGACAAGAGCGCTTGACCAAGGAGCAAGAATCCACCAATGCTAATTCTGCATTGAACGACTTGTTGGAGCAAAAGGCCCTATTGCAGGGATTCATCGATCGAGAACAAGCACCGAACAGTGTCGAAGAGCCGACGACTGATCAGCTCGAGGAGGAACAGTTTGTCGAGGAGCTCATTGACATGATGAGCGACACGGCCAGTGAACCGGATGATCAGCTTCGTACGCCTGTTGATGCCAAGCCGAACCGTCTTCTCACCCACAACAGCGATATTGACGCTTCAAGCTCTATCCGCGGGTCTATGGTGTACAAGACGGGCGACTCCAAACCTAGCTATGAGGTGCACAACGAAATGGCTCAATCCCTCGCTGCCATGATCATGGACATGCAGAAGCAAAGCTCCAGAAACCAGTCATCCGATCAGGACGATACCGAGTCCGAAGTCATCCCCATCTCCAGACACTCGGCGGAGAGGACGGAGAAGAGGAAACGGACTCTGATTGTGATTCGCTCGCCAAAAGGTGTCGACAATGCCACTCTTGCTCCACTTTTACCCGAGCTTCTGGGTCCAGCCAGCAGAGAGAAGCACAGTGATCGCCCCCGCCTCCGTCATAGCCGGAGTAGCGAGTCTCGGAGGAAAGGTGAAGCTCCAACTTCCTCGATTTCCGGTGATCGTCTGGCAACTCTTGGTGATCTGGAAGAAGTCGTGGAACCGTCGGCTCTGGACCCACCAGAACACCTCGACAGCGAATCACCGGCTCAAGTTAGTGTGAGCGAAATCGACACTGCAGATCATGGTGTTGCGACCGATCTTGGGCGAATCGGTTCTCTGAATATGGACGACGATACGGCCATCCCAAGACGCAGCCAACTCACATCGGCTGGCTCAACACGCGGAACTTCGTCAATGGGATGGAGCGGCTCCTCGACTATTGGCTCTAGTCATCCTCAAGAGGAGTTCCACGAGGTCTCAACTGACGACTCGGGCGGATTTGATCAAGATACAATGACGGGTGTATCAGAAGATGGAGACACTCTCGTGGCCGTGCGGCCATCACGGGCAGTGGCACGAGCTTGGTGATGGGCCCGACGCATCGATATCATTTGTAGTATGCACCTTTCATCTGCCACTTACAAGGCTCATACTGATATACAGAGCCGGTGACTCGAGTGGCAGTCGACACTCCTTTGACCTCATGGAATGCGAGGGTCTTCCCTTCAGATTCGCTGTAGACTGACCGTAGATATCAACATCCCTCGTGAATCCGATGAGAATTCGCCACCACGCTCGACTACACCTGGGTACACCACAACAACAACAACATCAATACCTCATCTACATTGTTACACTGACCTCCTCGTACGCAATGACCGCGCTTGCCTTCCCCTTTGCACCCCTTCAAAGCTCAGATTTTGCGCCTGTCTCGGATGAAGATCCCTTCTCTCCTCGACCCTCTTTCGGGTTCACCAACCCCACTCCCAACACCATTACCGTGGCCCCCACCGCACCCAGCTATAGCCCTTGGGCCTCGATACTTGAGGGCTGGAATGGAACCTCAAACCCGACAGTACCAGTGGACCCATTCGTCAGTCGGTACGGTATAAGTCGCGATGACCTGAAGAAGCAATACATCACGAGTCAAATCTCTGGGTACCATCTATTCGATCCAAACTACCAAGTCTATCTGCCGAATCTGATCACTGACCTGTCAAAGAAGGAGCACTACTCGGATACCGAGCTGGATGACTATTGCAAGAATGTGCTCAAGATGCAACCCCGAGATTTCCTTGGTGTCGGACAGTCTCAAGTGCCAGCCCCGCCGCCATCTTTCTTCTCAGCAACGACACCGACTGCGCCCCGAGGGGCAGGCAGTGGTACTAATATGTTTCCGACGAATTCGACGGCAATGACGAGTCAGTTGGAGGATTTCTGGATGAACGTGGTTGGATTCGACGCCAGTGTCCCCGCCAGCGAGAAGCACGCCACGGCTTTGCACAGGATGAACACCGAGCCCGTCTCACAATCAGCCTTGGACACCTTCCGAGCACAGTACGCCAGTCTTCTGGACCCGCCATCAACGCCTCCTTCTCAGAACCCCTCTCAGAGCTTGCCGTATTATCTCGACCCAGCCAACTCGATGGAAACGATCGTCAACACTAACGACAATACTGGAAGAAGTGTGTCGCAGGTATTGGGACAACTACGCGGGTCCGTATCCAACGCGAGACACAGATTGAGGGAGTTTGGACCAGACTCAGCATCTGAGTCAGATTGGCGTACTGTCAGATTCGCATGAGCAACAAGTGGCCAGACGAGGCATGAGATGAGCACGGGCGCCGTAAGAGGTCGGAAGGATTGGGCATATAGAAGTTATGGCTATAGAAAGGTGATCAGGAATACATGTAAGAAATGACACAGTTGTGAGGGGTTGAAGGCACTACTAGTCGTATGACAGTGATCACTCGTGCGAGATACTGACGCTCGGCATATCATCATTGTTCTCCGGTTCCGGCACTGAAACGCCGATAGATCGGACCTTCTTCTTCGCAGCACCTTTCGCCTTCCTCACTGGAGTTCCGAGAGGAGCCAATCGGGACTTGTTACGTTGGGCAGAGATCGAGCTCAACGATTGTTTCCAGGCAGAGACGTTTTCGGCGGCCTGCTTCGGGTCTTCCTTGTATTGAAGGAGATATCCCTGTAGAGCGGCCATACTGATCTCCGGCGGAGCCATCTCGGAGGCTGTCTCGAGGGAGTCGCGAGTTGGGAAAATAGCCTCTGTGAAGTCGTCGGCGAGTTGCTCGAGATCTTGTTGAGAGGTGATGCCCAACGAGCCCTTCTCCCTTGATACCAGGTCCTCGTGATCGATCTGGAGAAAGTCGTCCAAAGGGTAGAAATGGAGGAAGAGGGCTTTGGCCTGTGATGCCACCGCGTTGTGGAACGGTACCCTGACGTCGAACCTCCCCGCACGGGCGAGAGCTGGATCCAAGCGTTCGGGATAGTTGCTATGGGCAGTATGTCATCAGCACCGCTCACATGATCAGAGGATCTACGCTCACGTCGAAGCAATCAGCACGCAGCCTTCTTGACTGGAAACTCCGTCGATGGCGTTCAGCAACCCGGACAAAGTGACGGTGGACGGAGCGAGATCGTGCGAGCCGCCCATGACGGGAGCTGAACTGGCCGGGTTCTCCTGCTCATTTGCCTCGGGCAGCTCCAACATCTCCTCGGCGTAGTCGCCTTCTCCTTCTTCAGCTTCGTTGACTGGTTGTACGCTTCGGTTGCCTCGACCTCGTGGAAAGACGCAGTCGCTGCACAGTCCGTCAGCAGGAGCATGACATGGAAGCAGTGGACTTACATGTCCTCGATGAGTATGATAGACTTTGAAGGGCAGTCACGGAACAATTTGCTCAGCTTGGCGTCGTCCATCCTAAAAGAGACACAGGTCAGCTATGATCAGAAGCGCTCCGACATAGACTCACCCTCGTTGAGCGGGATTGATAATGTAGATGTCCAGACTGAGCTTACTGGCGATGGCTGTGGCTATTGAAAGGTCGGTCAGCATCATTGACAGCGCGGAAACCAGGTATGAGCTTACCCAATGTGGTCTTGCCGGAGCCTGGCTCGCCGTGAAATAGATACCTGTAGCCGTTAGTAAGTGACAGTTGCTTCAGACTCGGTCGCTAGAGACTAACCCGCGTCGATGTGGGATACCTGTCGCGGCGAATATCAGCACAGATTGTCACTCTTTGCTTTGAGAACTCACCTCGAGCGGCATACCAAGACGTCTCCTTGTCGGACAGGAATCGTTCTATATCCGATAGAACTGTCTCCTTCACCGCATCCGGCAGGATAACAGATGACCAAGGTCGGCTGGGTCGCACGACGGCTTTCTGCCACGCGGGCTTGATTCGCCTGATATCATGTCAGCTCGAACGTCTCACGGTGCCATGGTAGCTCACATTGCATGGAAGATGAGGAGCTCTTTGTCTTCTTTGGAGAAGTAGGCTTGATGGGCAGCGACCAGGAAGTTCTTGATGGCGTCTGGATGAAACACTAGTGTCCTGCAGGTACGGTCAGACAGTACAAGCGCTGATGATTCCAGTGGGATCCTGCGACTCGCCTGATTTGAAGGTGATCGGTAGTCCTGTTCTTCGTTCTGGCAAAAGCAGCCATTCTGCGGCTAATCCAGAGATACCGACCCTGGTGCTTGATGCGGATGGACTGATCTGCACAGGGGAAATTAGCACTTGGATGGAAAGGTGAGGAGACCAGAGAGTTGAGACGAAGGAGAGGAGCGATCGGTAGGTAGTACTTACAGTAAGTAGGAATTACCTGCCCGATAATCTCCTTCGAAGACCAAGTCGCATTCTTGTCGCCTATCCTGCTATTAGTCTCGGAGGCCAGTGCGTTTCCCGCTTGCTTTCGAATCGAGCGCCATTCTGCGGTTGAGAGCTGGAAGTCCTTGATCTGTCCTTGGGCATATGGGTCTTGAGCGAGCCAGGCCATGATCCACTGGAAGGAGTGATCGCTGACATGGATGTACGCAGAAGGGAAGAGCGCTATCATACAACGTGCTCAGCTGCAATCCTCAATGACCACGGAGGGGACTCACCTCTTTCCATCTTGGCACTGGCCCACGAGGCAAACTTCCTCAAGGCAGCGATCACAGCGCCGAGTATGACCACCCGAATGGCGCCGTGGAGGACGTTGTCGAGGTTTGAATGTTTGGCCATGTCTGCTAGTAAGCGAGTGTTGGTGAAGAGGGCCTGATTCACAGCCTCGACAAGATGAGCCATGGCGACTGCTTAGATCAGAGGGTTATAGCAGATGATGAGAGGGAGGGGAAGAGTTCAGTCGAGAGCTTTCTGTTATAACCTCTGCCCCGGGAGTTCATGAACATCCTCGTGTTTCCACAACCGGTCAGCCTTCCACGACGTCCTTTCAGCGCTGATCCTTTGACTGTTGTCCATGATGCGTGGTCGAGGCGTGTAACATGCGTTCGCAGCGAGCAAGTGGGGGTAGGTAGCTGTAGGCAGCCGCAGGGGTAGAAGATGAAGAGATCGTGTAATGCGTGGTGTCAGGTGGTGTCCTCACCATTCAACAAACAGATCTACTCCACACGCCTACCGTAAGAATCGGCAATTTGACCGAGCCTAAAATCCGGGGAGATGCGATCTTCGAGTACTCGTCTAGGCGTGCAGTCCACCCAGCCTACTCCTAGACAGACGAGGACAGACCTGCTCTGACGGTACGAAGATACTGATAGCAACTACTACCATACAACCATCAAGACACTTGACCGTCACGATGATGTCGTCTTCGAGCCCACGAGCATGGCGGGAATGCAACTGCGGTTATACACAAATCGAATCATCGAGGCGAATCACTCACGGAATACAGGCAGGGATCAACATCAGATCATCGCCTCCAATGCCCTTTGTACCATCACAAAGGAGGTCAGCGATTTCAAGTAGGCTACCCGCCTTCCCTCACATGACACCTCCGGGTAGCATGTCTTGGAGGAGTCATCAGCATGGTCTGAGAATCCACCTCGACCGGAATGCCAGCCAACTCAGTACCCAATAGCGTTCAAAGGCGTATTCAACCTTCAATGAACCCAAGCAGTGATCCCTCCTCGGGCTTTGTGACCGTGACTAGCAGCTGGGCGAGTACCAATTCATACCTGTCCTCCGGGATGGGGCGTTCTCAACCCCCTCTCGCCTGGTCTGCCGTCAGACATCAGGTCATGGAAGTGGACAGGGACGCCTCAGAGGTCGTGGTGGCGGATAGAACTTCGAGTGAGTGACTCTGTGAACTCTGCCTAGACAGTCTTAGCCTTCTCGATTGTGAGTCATGACTGACATGAGGCTCAGATCAATGCAGTCAAGCTGTACTCCTGACCTGTCTTCACCTCTCACACGAAATGGCTCTGAGGGACGTAGGCCTCTACGCCTGGACGCTGCCTCATGCCAAGGATCCATCTGGAAGCATGATCCGGATCATGAAGCGTGAGTCGGGTTTCGGAGCTGTATACCACTGAATACTGATTGCGTTTTGTAGGATACGCCGATCTCATGCAGAGTCTATCGACAAATGCCACCTTGACTTGCCGGACTGTGAGTAAATTCGGATATGAGCCAGCTAACCGCTCTCAGGCGCCAGACCCGTCCAAATCGTCTATTCAGCGCAACCTTCAGAAAGCACGCCTAGCTGCCGGACCCAATAGCTACGTTGCAGTGCTGTACTCTGGTCATGGTATACAAGAACCGCCTACGGAAGCAGGAGAGCTATGGTGTTACGACAGATCGTTCGAGGAGTGTGCTCAGCAAGGAGGCGGACCCTCCGAGTGAGTCAAGCTGGCTGTTGTATGACCCTATCGAAAGCTTACCCCTACCGTAGATACATCCCCATCCTGCTCTTCGATCTGCTCACCTGGGCTGGCGCATCGACGTGCTACGTATGGGACTGTCAACACGCCGGTCGGTTCATCAAAGCCGCCTTGACCGAGGCCGAAGAGATCGACAACCAGCTCCAAGTCGCTGCGGAGAAGAACCCCTCGGTGGCTTCGCTACACCCTGCTATCTATTCCCAACAGCAGATTCACTTTGCCGCCTGTGGAGCTCACCAGATCATCCCTCGAGTGCCTGGTATGCCCGACGACCTCTTCACTTGTTGCCTCGTCACGCCATTACGCATCGCATTGCTGTATCACAACCTCCAGACATTCCCCCTCAACGCGACCTATTCCGGCAAATACAACCAGCGATCGGCCGGGTACATGTCGGCTCTGTTTGAGAACATGTCACAGGGACTCAAGAATAGACTATGGTCCGAACTCCAAGCTATCCTACACACCATCGCCTGGCAGTCTCTCGGAGGCAAAGAGTACCACATGCTTTTCGGACAGAGCGGGGACGTCATCTCAAATCTGGCCGGAGGGTTCTTACTCTCTCAAAGGGTCATGGGGTCGTACAAGGCCAATCCGGAATCCATACCACCCATCCCTTCGTCAACGGCTCATCCGCTCTGGATCCACTGGGACTTGATCTTGGACAATCTGTTCGAACAGCTTCCAGCGTACTTTGACGAGGATACCGACGACTGGGAGAAGAATCTCAAACTGGTTTCCTTCATGGACGATCAACTCACCTCCATGCTCGACATTGACGAACCTTATCGCCCATCGAGACCGAGCTCGTTTGAATCGGCAAACATTGGTCACCTTGTGCCCAACCTAGCTCGCCTGCCTATCGTCTGCAAAGCGGCTCTCACGCCCGCCTCACGAGTCCAAGCATGTACCGTGCTGGAGAAGTGCTTGCGAAATCTCGATCTCGACGGGTTACACCATGCTATCCAAGGTGGTGCATTGGATGTCGCTTCTCAACTCCTCTCTTGTGGTGACGACTCGATCATCCCCCAACTGATCTCAATCTGGGCTTCTCTCGTGCGACACAACGCCTGCGTATCGACTCTCGCGGCCAATGGACGTACTGCCGAACGACTCACCGGTCTCCCCAGTGTCCAATTCTTCCTCGACGCCCTGGAGCGACATTTGGGCACACTCGATCCGGAATCGACTAGGACTGTGATCCAAACGGCGGCAGTGCTGTCCACCATTGCCATCTATGTTGCGGGGAGACAAGCCCCTCGATTCGTCATCCGTACACTGAGCTTGGGCTCCCATATGCTCAATAGCGACGACAGCCTGGTCAAGCAGTGGGGCGCTATCATGGCAGCAGAGGTCATGGGGTCTATCGACCAAGCCACGGAGAACAACTTGGGTTTGGTAGACAAGATCAAGAATCAGCTTTTGGACATGATCGATAGTTCCATCGTGGAGAACCGTGCTACTGCGGTATACGCCCTCCAGCGATGGATTCCATCGTCCCCTCAACTTCCTACTACCCCTGTCACCAGGATTGCCAATTTCAAGCAGCACCTCGAGCTCGAAGCGAACATCATGCCACTCTGTCAGACGGACGCCTCGGCTTTAGTGAGGGAAGAGGTTGCGAACTCGCTTTGCAAGGTGCTAGCCGCTGGAGCCAAATGGACCTCTGTGGCCATCTGGGTACATGCCCTCAATGTCGCCGTACCCTCCTTATCCCCGGAGGACAGCGTGAAGGCTCGAGAGCTGGTGGCCGAGACTTCGAGGCAGCTCGGCCTGAAAGAAGAGGAGAAGACAGTCGTCAAGCAATTAGGAGGATGCCTGGCCGCTTTAGTCGGAATGCGGGATGATCCGAATATCAAAGTCGGCACTGTGGTCGAACGATACCTCAAAGCGATATCGAGCTCGACCAATGGGGATAAAGCCTGGATCGCCGTGGTCGAACGTATTGCCAAGGAGGGCCGCTCAGGTGATACTACGCCATACGATCTTCATACATTCGTCGATGCCAGGAGCCATTTGCTCGCAGTTTGGAACGCGCCCGACCCGATCAGACAACCGGTATTCCAGTCCAACAACAATCTGTTCGAGAGAAGCAAACTCTCACTACAGAGCTATCTAGCCGTGAGTCCACTTGCCCGCCCTCAAACTCCGTACTAACCATTGGTAGGAAAACACCGATTCAGTCCGTTCTGCCCCAGACTCCATCAATGTACATCCAGAGTCATCGCGCGAAAAGACCTTCATACTGCGATATCGATCTCTCGAAGACTCTCTCGTCGTTTCAGAGCAGCAGGGTGAGTGCCCCGAAAGCCTGCTACGCCGTCTGCTGACACTTTATAGTTGGCCTGCCGTGGAAATGGCAGGTCAAGGATATCGAATCGCCAGAACCGTGGTCCGCGATCTGCTTTCACAGCTTTCTCAACTTGATCCTGGCGTACAACAACTCTGCGGAGCTCTCGTGAGTTATCGTGACATGGTATGAGTGAGATCTGCTGACTTATCAGACTTTGGGATTGGGGCACTTCGAAAAGGCTGGGTGGGGTTACTTTTGACATACCACCTCTGGCTACGGTCACCTCGGCGCGTTTCGTCAATGAGCTCTTCGATAGGATCATCGTGGTGGCAGAGATCAGTGAGTGGTCCCAGCCAATTTGGCGGGAGAGATGCCATTACAGGTCATGACTGACAGTGACTGCAGGTAATGGCGATGTACACGTCTTATCCGCCTCTTCGGACGATCCTTCCCGTCTGAAAACGATTTCCTCCTTCAAAGCGCTCAACCGTGCCTCCAACTCACTATCGACTCCGACTCTTCAACCTCTGGTATCGACCTGGTGGAGACAAAGTGGGAAGTTGTGCGTTGCAGGCGATTCGGATATCGTCAACGTGTGGGATTGCCCGGCCGAGCGGCGCGATAGAGTGAGTCTGTCGCCCAATCTTCCCTCAATCATTTACTGACCGGTATAGGCGTTGAGCACTGGTACCACAGCCTCACTCACTACGATCATCACCGAGCCAGTATCGGGGAATGTGCTCCTAGGCGGGTTCGCCAATGGTCTCGTCAAGCTATGGGATCTGAGGCAGAGCCGACGGGACCCCTTGATGTCATGGCAGGGCGATGTCTTCAGCTCCAACACGCCAGCTATCGCCTCTGGGGGATCGATTGTCAAATTGGGCGTTGTCCTGGGTGAAAGCAAGCACATCACATCGGCATGGTAAGTCGATCGACTCACCACCCTCGATATTAGCTGACCATATTGTCATTTAGCTCCAATGGTCTATTGAACATACACGACCTTCGGAAACCAAGCGAGACGTGCAGCTCGGTCCTGGTGCATGCGGGTGGTATTGCCTCGGCGTCGTTCCAAGCCCATTCCGGCATCATGTCAACCATTTCCCCATTGCAGCCATCGTCCTCGGGTGTCAACATCGCATTGAGGCTCTACCGCTCGACTACAAGTGGAACGACCTGTGTCTCGACAGAAACCCTCTCCTTTGACTCTATAACCCCCGGAGAGGGCAAGAAGGGAATCTTCAAGCCCTACACGGTGATACACAACCTCCGACCTTATCTGGGCGTGGGGTACAGCAATAGAGTCTACCTAAGAGGTGCAGGAGTGGGGACTGGCGAGGATACCGATTCAGGCAGTTACTCCTTCCTCCGCTCTCAGGCGAGATACAGGTCATAGCGGCGTATCTTTCGATTGTACGTTCGTGGCTTGCAAAGTTGACATGCATCTTGTGTGCATTATATGGTGGTCGCACAGGGCGCGTATTGACATCTAAGGGTGGGCAGCGAGTGCTGGTGATGCTCTATAGATACACTTTGGACAGGTCTCCACGGACTCCCGTCCTTCCTCTTCATCCCACTCAGATCAAGCTCCAGATCATACCGACGGCCAAAGCTCCGACTCCAATCACACCAGCACCGTAGTTTGGCGTCGCCGCGCCGGTGTCACTTGTCTGAGCGGCGTTCGTCGGCGCATTCGGCTGAGCGGCATTGACTGGCGAATTGTCCCCAGAGGTCAAGTTTGAGGAAACCAAGAACGAAGGCTTGGTTCCCATGACGGGCTCGTACTCGCCCGAAGGCTGGGACTGGTCGTCCTCCCCGTTCCAGCACCACGTGTTGAAGCATTCTTGGCATTCGGCACTTCGGTTCGAGGAGGTGTAGTCGAATGCTCGATCGGTAAAGGCGCATGCGAGACAGGTGGGCCAGTTGGAAACAGAGTTGTTCAGTGTCAAAGATCGCATACCGCTGTTGATGACTCCGTAGGATTCTTCCTTGGTGTACGCGAGTTTGTACTAGAAGCCAATCAGTACTATACCACGCAGTATCATGATCTGTGACTCACAGTTGAGGTGTTACTGTAGTAAGACCAAGGGTAGTTGGGGACGTAAACGATGATGGGTCCTGTAGTCTCGTTACAGCCGAAGAAAGTAGGTCGGGTGTTCAGTCCACCATTGACAAAGCCGTTGACCGATGGCACGACGGGCATGTTGATCGACACATTCTGCTGTCGAGCCAACTGGAGAGATCGCTCGTAGGTGGTCCTCAGGGCCGATCCATTGGGCCAGGAGTAGGTCGTGTCGGCAGACGAGTCGAAAGCGAGGATGGCATCGACAGATCGGTACGGGCTGAGCAGGGGCTCGATGGGGACGTTCTGGTTGGTCAGACCGGCATCGACGAGAGTGAGGTATTCGAGGTCGGCGATGGGGTTGGGTTGAGCATCCCACTTGGCGAACGGGTTGGGGTATTGGGCAATGTCGTTTTCCTGATCACTGATCGATTCGAGAATGAGTTGAATGCCCGAGGCGACGATACCGCTGGTGTTGGTGCCCTCCAATTGAAGTAAGGCGCCGTTGAACAGTGTGGCCGAGGTTCCCATCACAAAGCTGAACATTCGTCAGCTGATCGTCGACAACATCTTGGACGGCTGACTCACGAAGCCTGATCGAAACCATTGTAGCATGTTCCATTTGGCTGTCCGTTGTTCAGGTCCGAGCCGAGGTATTGCATGTTTGAGAAACCTCCTCGAACTTTCTCATTGGCTCCGAATGCCCAAGCGCCAAACTCGTAGGGTGTCATCTCCCAGACGGTTGCGTTCTCGGCGATAACGTATTCTCCCTCCTGTCGCTCGGCGGCGATGATAATTGGCATGGGCAGCGAGCCGTTGCTGAGACCGGGGATGGTGGAAGGGAACGAGGAGTAGGTGTAGTTTGGCGTGTTTTCGAGGTGGTACTGCGAGGGGAGCAGGTGGTCACCTAGAGCGAGACCCCAGTAGTCGGTCTACAGGGAGGATCAAAGAGTGTGTCAACGAGATGAATGGCTGTACTTACGATTTGGGTGGGGAAGTCGTTACCCTTGGCCCTGACGTTGGAAAGCATATCGTAGTAGAAGGATAGCTTTCCGTCATCCGGGAAGATCAAGTTCGACTCGAGGTTCCAGACCTATACGCCAATTGTCAGTTTCTGCTTTCTGCTCGAGTCAAAGCTTGAAGAACTCACATTGTCGACGAGATCGAGGGGACTTCTGCCGTTGTTCGCCAGGAAAGTAGCCGTTCCCCAACTGCCTCCACTGAGACCGGCCATGTATGTGAATCCATCGATCCATCCTCCGATACCAGAGTCTGCCGCTTCCTGGGACGCATTCATCGTGCCCATGACTCCACCAAGACCGACTCTGCGTTCGATCAGCACAGACTCCGCTTCGACCTGAAATCTCTCAACTCACTGCATCGCTCTGTAGCCACCTCCGGAGAGGGCATATCCCAGTCGGGGAACTCTAGGTGGAGTTGGTAGACCAAGGCCACCGAGCTGCGTGTTGATGGATTCGAGGTATGGCTGTCGTTGCTGCAGGTATTCCTGCTCTCCGGTCGATAGACTCTGAGAAGACATCAGTTTATGCATTATTGAACGATGTCATGATCCTACTCACGTCGGCTGGTCTGACCCACGTCCATCCAGTCGGGCAGGGAACCTCATAAGGAGCATATTCGTCGCCACCGCCCAGCAATTGTCTGGCCAGGGCGACAGGTGGTCGACCGCTCTTTTTGGCCATTTCGGCGATCAACGCAGCGCCCATCCTCGACTTGAGGTCGGCGGTGACTGCTTCAGAGTTGACGGCGGCTTCTGGGCTCGCGTCGACATTGGCCAGACTGGCAATAGCCAGGAGAAGGCCTAGAGTCAGTTGCATGATGCTGTGTTTTGTCGATGCCCGGAGTTGATGTTGTTGTTGTTTTGATGGGAGTGGGGTTGATCACCAGAACAGGTGTATCGAGCAAAGAAACGCTGTTGCTTGAGCGAGAGAGCTATACAGAAGGCCCACGTCTTCTCGACGTTGGACTATATATCTCGTTTCGCGAAGCAGTGGACACTCGAGTAGGAGACATAGAAAGGATACGACGTTCGAAATGCGTTTGAGCGGAAAAATGAGCCTGGGGTGGGTGTTGCGTCACTCTTAGCACACAGCTTCTGCCAAGTTCTGCCACTGCCGCCGTAGGCTTCACAACGGGGTATGTCACCGTATGTCACCGCTCTCCCCCCGCCCTCTCTCGCCATGGCAGACAAGGGCAGACAGGAAGAGATTACACTCGCATGCATAACGACATCGACGCCTCAAACGCCTCTACATCCTAGTCCGGCTTCTCGCCCGTCGGCCTGCGCCGGGACTTCCGTCGGACCATCCGGAGTGTACCCCGACTCGATCTTTGGGCAACGCATTCACTACAGACTCAAGAGCCGCTCGTGTGCAAGTCAATCAACTGCGGGTATATGCAGGTGGTCATACAGGCATCTACAAGCATTGAACATTCATCCAGATTTAGCACATATACGAGGCCTCGTCAACCTTTACAAGCCGGCACCAAACAGACCCGAACTAGATACTGCATACCCGATCAATCGCATCTCACCTCACCTCTTCGCTCGTAACCGATCTGCCCATTTCCCTCCGGCTGACGCTCCACCTGCAATGCTCGCAGGTCCAGGAGGCAGCGTTGGTCCACGGGTATTTTGGCCCAGCTTCGACTTTGCCTTTGGCGGAGGTGCTGGTGCCAATCCGCCCGGCGCTATCATCGGCCTATCTTTTGGTTTGGGTACGGGGAGGTACACGCTGCCCGATCTCGCAGTCTGTGGGACGCTGAACGCTGGACCGGGGTGTGAAAGCCAGTCAGCCTGGAAGGCGTTGTTCGGCACTGGCGCGACTTTAGCAACTGCGGGTTTCGTGGGGACGAGCTGTCTCGGCTGGGACTGGGTGGGCCGTCGAGTCTGTTGACGAGGCGGATGCCCACTATCGTTGCCGAGGAGATTGTGGATCTCGGATCGGAGACCGGTATCGCTACGACCTGAGTCTTTCCGGATAGCCTGCTTGACGGGAGGAATGGCAAACGTGTCGTGTCTGCGAGGCTGACGCTGGGTTCGAAGTGGCCTGACTGAATCTGCTGATGATTGCCTGGCTCGGAAGCTGTCCTTCGAGTAGGCCCTAGTTGCTGCTCTCCCCGGCGGAGTGGGCAGATATGGCGTCATCGATCCTCTAGATGAGCCAGAGGAGTGGGATGTGACTGGCGGTATGAGGGGTCGATCTGAGACATACAATCAGCTCATTTCGTTCAATTCACTGCCTGATCGGACTCACCGCTACAGGCCGATTGTTGCTCACGCTCCGCTCGCTCCCGTCTCCGCCTGTCCTGCTCGATCTCCGCATTGGCCTCTTTCACCTTTGCCTGTCTCGCCTTCTCCAGCTTGTCCTCGTCTTCAAGCTGCTTCTTCAATTTCACCTTCGCCTCGACATACTTCAGCCTCACCGCCGCTTTCTTCATCGACGCATATGTTGAGAAGACACTATCCCGAAAGTTGGCCTTGGCCGGTGGTGCCGTCGGCTGTCGCAGAGGTTGGGTCGGCCTTCTCGTTGATTTGGGTAATGGTGGTAATGGCGGTGTTGGGGTGAACGGGGGACTGATCCTATCTCTGGAGTAGTACCCACTATCATCGCTATATCTCCTTTCTCTATGCGATCGACCCCTTCTTGGTCGATAGTAGGTGATTGAACTGGCGTCAGAATCACCCGTGTCGCTATCGCTATATCCGTCCCTCCTCCCATTCCGCCTCCCCCCACTCCTATGTCTCTTATGTCTCCGCTTGGCCCTTTTCCGCCGTTTTGGCCTGATCGTCCCTCCATCCGAAACACTGTCGTAGCTCTCGTCGGAATCAGAGTCGTCTGAATCGCTACTCTGCTCGTCTTTTCGTTTCTTCCTCCCATTCTTCTTGTCCCTACCTTTTCCCTTGCCTTTCTTTCCCAACTTGCCAGTTTGCTCTGCCTGCCGTTTCTCCATGGCCTCCTTGAACCCCTTTTCCTCCTCTTCTTCCAGCTCTTTGGCGCATTTTTTATCCATCGCTGTGCGTCTCCTCACTTTCCACCAAGCCCAGAGTATCACGCCGAGGAGGAGGGCCCCTCCGAGGGCTATACACAATAGCTGCCACCAGGTAAACTTTGTCGCTTGCTCCGCTGACGCGAGCAGGCCTCCTGATCCGCCGGATGCAGTGGCTGATGGGGCGATGGTCGTTGTTCTCGTCGTCGGGGTGGCATTGGGCACTACACCCTCTGCTTCTGGTGCTACTGCTACTCCTCCTTCCCCGGTTGCAGCACTCGTCTCTACGGCTGGAGCTGCTACGGGCGTGGAGTCCTCCTGTGGTACATTGAGCGGTGGAGTGGTAGGATTTGGCGAAGGAGGTAGTAGTGCTTGACGTGGGAATATGCTTCTTCGGTATGGTATCCGCATCGAGCGGCATGACGGTGGGTGTGGTTGTCGTTGGTCAGTGTGGCATGTCGATTGATGTTATTGCTCAGTTCACCACATAAGCCGATCCGCCGACAATGTACGCTTGAGACTCTACGATATAGGTGGCGATGAGATGGCCATGTAGTGGAGTGGGACAACTTGCCGCAATACTGGTCTCGGGGAGAGGCAAGAAAGGATCGACCTCTAAAGTCAAAGGAAGTTGCAATCGTCGAGGTGTAGGGTCTACAGCATGATCGATCTTAGCCAATGTGTGATCCGCTCATGAGAGAGTTATCAGCACTTCCCTTGTTTATATACCAACGCATGACCAGAGCCTGAGCCCAACAGCCACCACCTCCAGCTTGACATAGTCAGATTTGCATGTGATACTGTCCATACCGTATGCAGCCACATGCTCAGCATGGTATGATACTTGGAATTGTCCTTGCTTCCAACGTTTGAGTGCCACCTAAGCACTGATCATCTGGCTCCTGCACCCTGCTTGTCCACTTCTCGGATCTACTTTGGTCGACAGCTGAGGGTGATCTTGCTCGTGTCCAAAGTGAGACCGCTGTACACCAAGAGGTTTTGGCCTTTCTTGAGCGTTGGGCATTTCTAGATAGAGTTGGAGTATTCGATCTGGATCTGTGGTTTGCCAGCGGCGAGGAACGGGTCGTAGACATTACACTCCTTGTAGTGGTTCTGAGGAACGTCAATAAGGACCAGTGTGCAAGAGGATGAGAACTTACGCATTCCTCGATGACGGAAAAGTCGAACGAGTTGACGATACTAGACTGCCACTTTGGTTCTTCCAGCAAAGCCCCGACGTTCTTCAGGTCGATGAGCATGCCGAGCCCGTGGGCGGATTTGGCCAGAGCGACGAGGTAGTCGACCTGGTCTTGAGCGGTGTTGCCATGTTTCTGCTCGTCTGTGTTCGTGTACTAGGTAGGGTCAGCAGATGTCATCGAACGTCGTATGATAGAAGAGAGGGGGTGTGGATGATGAAAAATCCCCGTTCGCTCACCGAGTCCACATTGTCCGGATCCACACCCATACAGCCCTTGTCCTTTGCCCTCTGGATCCGCTTGGTCACACCGGCCAATACGTTTGCTTTGCACTTTGCCGAGTGGATGTCGAACCACCATTCGTTCCAATCCTCCATCTTGTTCACGGTAGTGGTACATCCGTTCTTGCCGACCTTGGCGCCTGGGCCACAGAAGCATGATGGGTCAAAATCCGCAGAGTCGTCCCTGCATCAACAGGTCAGCGCCCCATCCCCTCCAGATAGAACCTAGCCTACTCACCTTCCTGGCTCCCAGGTTCCGGCCGAGAGGTAACAGATGGGGATCTTGCCATCGGCTTTGTACTTGACACTAGATTGTACGTCAGCCACAGGACAAGGAACAGGGAGTGTAGCTCACATCTGCTGTGCGGTGGTGTATTGCATATCCACGATGTAGACATTGTTGTTGATCTTCAACCCGGACTTGGTGGTGATGACCGGAGAAGCGACCTTGTCGTGGTCTAGTTCGTAGATAAAGCTCGAGTTGAACGGGAGGGGTTTCGCCAAAGTGGTCTGTGCGGAGGGTGCGGACGATGCGGCGGCCTGGCATGTGTCAGTCGATCTGGCGGGGATACATCAGGCTTGGTCGTCACTCACCGGTGCGGCGAGTACGGTCGGGCTGAGAGCCAGGAGACCGACTAGGGGAGCCAAGTAGGAGATCATGGTAAACGAGTGTCGTGGGTAGGTCTGTCAAGTGGATGAGGGGTGCTCTTTAGGGATGTGTAGGATGAGAAGGGGTCTGATGGATGATTAGACCTGCTGCTTTCGAAGCCAGGCTATATACCCGAAGATCTTTAATGATTAGGTGGTCCTCCACTTCGGTCCGAAGGTCGACCCACGCGGTGTAGTGCTAGGAGATCGAGGGGTCGGAGTGGTGAATACCCTGTTTCGCCTTGAGTTCGTTTGAGGGTGCTGTATAGTGCTGTATGCCTTTCGATCAGGTCCAACGTGTGGGTGGTGATCGATGAATGGTTGGCCTGGCCTCGGTTCTTATGGGTTTTGAGTTTCACCTCATCCCCGAGGTCGAGTAAAAGGTCGAGCTGCTATAACGGGATACCATCCACACTGCCTCCAAGGCCGTGTCGAGTTGAGCGATTTTGCCAGTCGAACATGTGCTGCCTCCTTCGCCTTTGGGGTTAGAGGGTTAGAGGGTTAGAGGTTAGAGGTTAGAGGGTTAGAGGGTTAGAGG